>CM077166.1:173384186-174780827 GCA_039583875.1 Platanthera guangdongensis | reverse complement strand
TAATTTCGAGCTCTTTAAATGGGCTTTTTCGGGCGAAAAACGGAGAAATGGAACAAAAGTTATGGCATAAATTTGTTGAGCCATAATTTATTGCGCCATATTTTGTTGGCCATATTTATTGAGCCATATTTACAGAGCTTATTTATTTATGTCATATTTATTATGCCATATTTATATAGTGTTAAACGAGCCTGGACGTGTAAACCTGTTTGCCAAAGTTAGATTTATCAGAGCTTTTTTAAATGTCTTTTTCGGGATGAATTTGCACAACGAGATCAAAAATTATGCCTTTATTTATTGGGCAATATTTATTGTGCCATATTTATTGAGCATTATGAATGAGTCATATTTCATGAGTCATCTTTATTGAGACATAATTATTGAAGCATATTTTTGAAGTATTTTTATTAGAGATATTTAATAAAAAAATTTTGTCGAGTCATATTTATTACGCCAATTTTATTGAGAAATATTTATTGCGTAAATTTTATTTGAAGCATTTATTATAATATATTTATTGAGTGTTGAATGAGCTCGAGCTGTAAAACTGTTACCCAATTGATAAATCATTCAGAGGTCTTTTCAATGAGTTTTTTCGGGCTGAAACGGACAACCGGAACAAAAGTTATGGCTCATTTTTATAGAATCATATTTATTGCGCCATAATTCTTTGGCCATATTATTAAGTCCCATTTACTGAGCCATATTTATTTGTGTCATATTAATGCGCCATATTTATATAGCGTAAATGAGCCCAACTGGAAAATCTATTTGGCTAAATGATAGATTTTCCGAGCACTTTTAAATTAGGCTTTTTGGGGCTAAAAGACAACCGGAAAAAAATTATGGCTATATTTATTATTCTGTATTTCATGGGCTATATTTATTTGAGCCAAATTTATGAGTCATAATTATTGAGCCATATTTTTTGAGCCAAATTTATTAGTACATATTTATTGAGCATGTTTATAGTCCATTTTTATTAAAAATATATTTAAATAAGCCATATTTTTTAGCATGTTTAATATTCAAATTTTTTGAATATATATTTATTATGCCATATTTATTTTGTCATATTTATTACACACATTTATTTTGCACATATTTATTGAGTGTCAAACAAGCCCAAACAGGTAATCATGTTCACCAATAGATAAATCATTTCGAGCACTTTTAAATGGGCTTTTCCGGCTGAAAATGGACAACCAGAACAAAAATTATGGTCATATTTATTGAGTCATATTTATTGCGCCATATTTCTTTGGCCTTATTTATTGAGCCATATTTATTGAGCTATATTTATTTGTGTTATATTTATTACGCCATATTTATATGCATTAAACGAGCCAACGGGTAAACCTATTTGCCAAAGATAGATTTATCCGATTTTTTTAAATGTCTTTTTCTGGATGAAAATGGACTACAGATCAAAAATTATGGTTTTTATATTATTGGCTATATTTATTACGCCATATTTATTTGAGCCATTTGAGAGATCATATTTCAAGAGTCATATTTATTGAGACATAATTATTGAATCATTTTTCTTGAAGCATTTTCATCGAGAGATATTTAATAAGCCATATTTATTGAGCCATATCTTTTGTGCGAAATTTATAAAGATATATTTATTGCACCATATTTTTTACATAGTATTTATTATAACATATTTATTGAGCGTTGAACGAGCCCGAGTGGGTAAACCTGTTTGCAATGGATAAATCATTCAGAGCACTTTTTAATGAGATTTTCGAGATAACAAATAGACAACTGAATCCAAAGTTATGATCATATTTAATGCATCATATTTATTTTATCATGTTTACCAAATCATATTTATTAAGCCATATTTATTGAGACTTAGTTACTGAGTCATATTTCTTGTGCCATATTTTTGAGCAATATTTTTGAGCCATATTTATTAACTCATATTTATTACAGCATATTTATTGTATCACTTTTAATTGCTCCATATTTATTGAGCCTGATTTTTTTGCCATATTTATTGAGCGATAAACGAGCCTAAAAGGGTAAAACTGTTCGCCAATGGATATACCTTTATGTGCTTTTTTTATTTCTTTTTCAGGGCTGATAACCGACAACCGATCATTGGCTTTTTGGGATTTTTCCGGCAGATAATGCCATATTTACTGTGTCATATTTATATAGTAATAAACAAGCCCAAATGGATAAACTTGTTCTCCAATGAATCGATAATTTTGAGCTCTTTTAAATGGGTTTTTTCAGACGAAAAATGGATAACCGGAACAAAAGTTATGGTCATATTTATTGAGACATATTTATTGCGTCATATTTCGTTGACCATATTTATTGAGCCATATTTACAGAGCTATATTTATTTGTATCATATTTATTATGTCATATTTATATAGTGTTAAACGAGCCCGAACGGGTAAATCTGTTTGCCAAAGATAGATTTATCTGAGTTTTTTTGAAATGTCTTTTTCAGGATGAATATGGACAACAAGATTAAAAATTATGAATTTATTTATTACGCAATATTTATTGGGTCATATTTATTAAGCCATTATGATTGAGACATATTTCATGAGTCATCTATATTGAGACATAATTTTTGAATCATATTTCTTGAAGCATTTTCATTAGAGATATTTAATAAGATATTTTTATTGATTCATATTTATTACGCTAATTTTATTGAGACATATTTATTATGTCATTCTTATTTTGAAGTATTTATTATAACATATTTATTGAGTATTGAACGAGCCGAGCCGGTAAACCTAGTTTCCCAAAGGATAAATCATTCAGAGGTTTTTCAATGAGTTTTTTCGGCTGAAAACGGACAACCGGAACAAAAGTTATTTTCATATTTATTGAATCATATTTATTGCGCCATATTTCCTTGGCGATATTTTTCGAGCCATATTTACTGAGCCATATTTATTTGTGTCATATTAATTACGCCATATTTATATAGTATTAAATCAGCCTGAATGGAAAAATCTATTTGCTAAATGATATATTTATCTGAACACTTTTCAATAGGATTTTCGGAGATGAAAATGTACAACCGGATCAAAAAATATGGCTATATTTATTATTCTATATTTATTGGGTTATATTTATTATGCTATATTTATTAAGCAATATTTATTGAGCCATATTTCCTGAGTCATATTTATTGTGACATAATTATTCAACCATATTTCTTGAGGTATTTTCATTAAAATATATTTAATAAGTCATATTTATTGAGTCATGTTTATTATGTCAAATTTATTGAGATATATTTATTGCGTCATATTTATTACGTAGTATTTATTATAACATATTTATTGAGTGTTGAATGAGCCCGAATTGGTAAACATGATTGTCATTGGATAAATTATTTAGAGAAATAGTTATTGGGCTATATTTATTATGTCATATTCATTTTGTCATATTTATTACACCACATTTATTGTGTCATATTTAATGAGTGTCAAGCAAGCACAAACAGGTAATCATGTTCACCAATAGATAAATCATACCAAGCACTTTTAAATGGGCTTTTTCGGTCTAAAAATGGACAACTAGAACAAAAATTATGGTGATATTTATTGCGCCCTATTTTTGTGGCCTTATTTATTGAGTTATATTTATTGATCTGTATTTATTTGTGTCCTATTTATTACGCCATATTTATATAGCGTTAAACTAGCCCGAACGCGTAAACCTTTTTACCAAAGATAGATTTATCCGAACTTTTTTCAAAAGTGTTTTTCTGGATGAAAATGACTGCCAGATCAAAAATTATTGCTTTATTTATTTGGCTATATTTATTGCGCCATATTTATTAAGCCATTATGATTGAGCCATATTTCAAGAGTCATATTTATTGAGACATAATTATTGAATCATATTTCTTGAAGCATTTTCATTGAGAGATATTTAATAAGCCATATTTATTGAGTCGTATTTTTTTTGCGCCAAATTTATTGAGATATTTTTTCCCCATATTTATTACGTAGTATTTATTATATATATTTATTGAGCGTTGAACGAGCCCGAGTGGTAAACTGTTTGCCAATGGATAAATCATTCAGAGCACTTTTAATGGCTTTTCAAAATAAAAATAGACAACTGAATCCAAATTATGATCATATTTATTGAGTCATATTTAATGCGCATATTTATTTTATCATATTTACTAAACCATATTTACTTAAGCCATATTTATTGAGACTTAGTTATTGAGTCATATTTCTTGTGTCATATTTATTGAGCAATATTTTTTGAGTCATATTTATTACACCATATTTATTATGTCATATTTATTATGCCATATTTATTGAGCCTGATTTTTTTGCCATATTTATTTCGCGATAAACAAGGCCGAATGGGTAAACTTGTTCTCCAATGGATAGACCTTTATGTGCTCTTTTTAATTGTCTTTTTCGAGCTGATAACTGACAACCAGATCATTGGCTTTTTTGGTTTTTTTGGGATGATAACACCATATTTACTTTGTCATATTTATATAGTAATAAACAAGCACAAACGTGTAAACTTATTCACTAATGGATAGATAATTTCGAGCTCTTTTAAACGAGCTTTTTCTGGCGAAAAACAGACAACTAGAATAAAAGTTATGGTTATAATTATTGAGCCATATTTATTGCGTCATATTTCATTGGTCATATTTATTGAGCCTTATTTACAGAGCTATATTTATTTATGTCATGTTTATTACGCCATATTTATATAGTGTTAAACGAGCCCGAATGGGTAAACCTGTTTGGCAAAGATAGATTTATCAGAGATTTTTTGAAATGTCTATTTTGGGAAGAATATGAACAACGTGATCAAAAATTATGCTTTATTTATTGGACAATATTTATTGCTCCAGATTTATTGAGCCATTATGAATGAGCCATATTTCATGAGTCATCTTAGTTGAGACATAATATTTGAACCATATTTTTTGAAGCATTCTCATAAGAGATATTTAATAAGACATTTTTATTGAGCCATATTTATTACGCCAATTTTATTGAGAAATAGTTATTGCGATATTTTTATTTTGAAAGATTTATTATAAAATATTTATTGAGTGTTGAACAAGCCTGAGCAGGTAAATCTGTTCTCCAATTGATAAATCATTTAGAGGTCTTTTCAACGAGTTTTTTCGGGCTGAAAACGGACAACCGGAACAAAAGTTATGTCATATTTATTGAATCATATTTATTGCGTCATATTTCCTTGGCCATATTTATTAAGTCATATTTACTGAGCCATATTTATTTGTGTCATATTAATTGCGCCATATTTATAGAACATTAAATGAGCCAGAACAGGAAAATCTGTTTGCTAAATGATAAATTTATCCGAGCACTTTTTCAAGTAGGCTTTCCGGGGCTGAAAATGGACAAAAAGATCAAAAATTATGGCTATATTATTGTTCTATATTTATTAGGCAAAATTTATTATGCCATATTTATTGAGTCATTTATTGAGTCAATTTTTTGAGCCATATTTATTGAGACATAATTATTGAGTCATGTTTCTTGTGGCATTTTCATTAAAAGATATTTAATAAGCCATATTTATTGAGCCATGTTTATTATGCCAAATTTATTGAGATATATTTATTGCTTCATATTTATTATGTAGTATTTATTATAACATATTTATTGAGTGTTGAATAAGCTCGAACGGGTAAACATGATTGTCGATGGATAAATCATTTAGAGCTATATTTATTGTTCTATATTTATTGCGCTATATTTATTATATCATATTTATTTTTGTCATATTTATTATACCATATTTATTGAGGGTCAAATAACCCCAAACATGTAATCTTGTTCACCAATAGATAAATCATTTCGAGCACTTTTAAATGGGCTTTTTCCGGGAAGAAAATGGAGAACCAGAATAAAAATTATGGTCATATTTATTGAGTCAGATTTATTGCGCATATTTCTTTGGCCTTATTTATTGAGCCATATTTATTGAGTTATATTTATTTGTGTTATATTTATTACGTCATATTTATATAGCGTTAAACGAGCCCGAACGGGTAAACCTGTTTGCCAAAGATAGATTTATTCGAGCTTTTTTCAAATGTCATTTTCTAGATGAAAATGGACTAATAGATCAAAAATTATTATTTTATTTATTGAGCTATATTTATTGCGCCATATTTATTAAGCCATTATGATTGAGTCATATTTCAAGAGTCATATTTATTGAGACGTAATTATTGAATCATATTTCTTGAGCATTTTCATTGAGAGATATTTAATAAGCCATATTTATTGGGCCATATTTTTTGCCTAAAATTTATTGAGATATATTTATTGCCCCATATTTATTGCGTAGTTTTTATTATAACATATTTATTGAGCGTTGAACGAGCCGAGTGGGTAAACCTGTTTGCCAATGGATAAATCATTCAGAGCATGTTTTAATGGGCTTTTCGAGGATAAAAATAGACAACTGAATCCAAAGTTATGATCATATTTATTGAGTCATATTTAATGCGTCATATTTATTTTATCATATTTACTAAACCATATTTACTAAGCCATATTTATTGAGACTTAGTTATTGAGTCATATTTCTTGTGCCATATTTATTGATGCAATATTTTTTGAGCCATATTTATTAACGCATATTTATTACACCTTATTTATTTGTCATATTTATTGCGTCATATTTATTGCGCCTGATTTTTTTGCCATATTTATTGCACGATAAACGAGCGGGAATGGGTAAACATGTTCGCCAATAGATAGACATTTATGTGATCTTTTAAATTGTCTTTTTTCGGGCTGATACTCAACAACCGGATCATTGTCTTTTTCTGGCTTTTTCGGGCTCATAATCCCATATTTATTGTGTCATATTTATATAGTAATAAACAAGCCCAAATAGGTAAACCTGTTCAACAATGGATAGATAATTTTGAGGTCTATTAAATTGGCTTTTTAGGTCGAAAAACGGACAACCGGAACAAAAGTTATGGTCATATTTATTGAGCCATATTTATTGCGTCATATTTCTTTGGCCATATTTATTGAGCCATATTTACAGAGCTATATTTATTTGTGTCATATTTATTACGCCATATTTATATAGTGTTAAACGAGCCGAACGGGTAAACCTGTTTGCCAAAGATAGATTTATCCGAGTTTTTTTGAAATGTCTTTTTCGGGATGAATATGGACAACGAGATCAAAAATTATGCTTTATTTATTGGGCAATATTTATGTGTCATATTTATTGAGCCATTTGATTGAGCCATATTTCATGAGTCATCTTTATTGAGACATAATTATTGAACCATATTTTTGAAGCATTTTCATTAGAGATATTTAATAAGACATTTTTATTGAGTCATATTTATTATGCCAATTTTATTGAGAAATATTTATTGCGTCATTTTTATTTCGAAGTATTTATTATAACATATTTATTGAGTGTTGAACAAGCTCGAGCGGGTAAACATGTTTTTCAATGAATTTTTTAGGGCTGAAAATGGATAATCGAAATAAAATTTATGGTCGTATTTATTGAATCATATTTATTCCGCAATATTTCCTTGGTCATATTTATTGAGTCATATTTACTAAGCCATATTTATGTGTGTTATATTAATTGCGCCATATTTATATGGCGTTAAATGAACCTTAGGATGAAAATCTGTTTGCTAAATGATAGATTTATCCGAGCACTTTTCAATAGGCTTTCCGGGACTGAAAATGGACAACCGAATCAAAAACATATGACTATATTTAATGTTCTAAATTTATTGTGTTATATTTATTATGTCATATTTATTGAGTCATATTTATTAATCCATATTTTCTGAGCCATATTTATTGTGACATAATTATTGAGTAATGTTTCTTGTGGAAATTTCATTAAAAGATATTTAATAAGTCATATTTATTGAGCCATGTTTATTACGCCAAATTTGTTGAGATATATTTATTGCGTCATATTTATTATGTAGTATTTATTATAACATATTTATTGAGTGTTGAATGTGCCTGAACGGGTAAACATGATTGTCAATAGATACAATATTTAGAGCTATATTTATTGTTCTATATTTATTGAGCTATATTTATTAGCTATATTTATTTTGTCATATTAATTATGCAACATTTATTGTGCCATATTTATCGAGTGTCAAACAAGCCCAGACAGGTATTCATGTTCACCAATAGATAAATCATTTCGATCACTTTTAAATGTGCTTTTTCGGGCTAAAAATGGATAACCAGAACAAAAATTATGGTTATATTTATGGAGTCATATTTATTACGTCATATTTCTTTGCCCATTTTTTGAGCCATATTTATTGAGCTATATTTATTTGTGTTATATTTACTACGCCATAATTATATAGCATTAAAAGAACCCGAGCGGGTAAACCTGTTTGCCAAAGATAGATTTATCCGAGTTTTTTTCAAACATATTTTTTTGGATGAAAATGGACTACCAGATCAAAAATTATGATTTTATTTATTGGACTATATTTATTATGCCATATTTATTGATCCATTATGATTGAGCCATATTTCAAGAGTTATATTTATTTAGACGTAATTATTGAATAATATTTCTTGAAGCATTTTCATCGAAAGATATTTAATAAGTCATATTTATTGAGTCATATTTTCTGCGCCAAATTTATTGCCCCATATTTATTGCATAGTGTTTATTATAACATATTTATTGAGCGTTGAACAAGCCCGAGTGGGTAAACCTGTTTGCCAATGGATTAATCATTCAAAGCACTTTTTAATGGTCTTTTCGAGTATAAAAATAGATAACTGAATCCAAAGTTATGATCAAATTTATTGAGACATATTTAATACGCCATATTTATTTTATCATATTTACTAAACCATATTTACTAAGACATATTTATTGAGACTTGATTATTTAGTCATATTTCTTGTGTCATATTTATTGAGAAATATTTTTTGAGTCGTATTTATTAATGCATATTTATTATACCATATTTATTGTCACTTATTATTGCGCCATATTTATTGCGTCTGGTTTTTTTGCCATATTTATTCGGCGGTAAACGAGCCTGAATGGGTAAACCTGTTCTCCATTGGATAGACCTTTATGTGCTCTTTTAATTGTCTTTTTCAGGTTGATAACTGACAACCAGATCATTGGCTTTTTCGGGCTTTTTCGGGCTTTTTCGGGCAAATAACGCCATATTTACTGTGTCATAATTATATAGTAATAAACAAGCGCAAACGTGTAAACCTGTTCCCCAATTGATAGATAATTTCGAGCTCTTTTAAATGGTTTTTTTGGGCGGAAAATGGACAATCCAAACTAAAGTTATGGTCATATTTATTGCTCCATATTTCGTTGGCCATATTTATTGAGCCATATTTACAAAGCTATAATTATTTGTGTTATATTTATTACGACATATTTATATAGTGTTAAACGAGCCCTAACGTGTAAACCTGTTTGTCAAATATAGATTTATCCGAGTTTTTTTGAAATATCTTTTTCGAGATAAATATAGACAACAAGATCAAAAATTATGGCTTTATTTATTGGGCAATATTTATTGTGTCATATTTGTTGAGCCATTATAATTGTGCCATATTTCATGAGTCGTCTTTATTGTGACATAATTATTGAACCATATTTCTTGAAGTTTTTTCATTAGAGATATTTAATAAGACATTTTTATTGAGTCATAGTTATTACGCCAATTTTATTGAGAAATATTTATTGCGCCATTTTTTATAGCGAAGTATTTATTATAACATATTTATTGAGTGTTGAACGAGCCCGAGCGGGTAAACCTTTTCCCCAATGGATATATCATTCATAGGTTTTTCAATGAGTTTTTTCGGGCTGAAAACGGACAACCGGAACAAAAGTTATGGTCATATTTAATGAATCATATTTATTGCGCCAAATTTCCTTTGATATATTTATTGAGATATATATACTGATCCAAATTTATTTGTGTCATATTAATTGCATCATTTTTATATAGCGTTAAATGAGCCTGAACGGAAAAATCAATTTTCTAAATGATAGATTTATCCGAGCACTTTTCAATAGGCTTTCTGATGCTGAAAATGGACAAATAGATCAAAAAATATGGGTATATTTATTGTTCTACAATTATTAGGCTATATTTATTATGCCATATTTATTGAGTCATATTTATTGAGCCATATTTTCTGAGCTATATTTATTGCGATATAATTATTGAGACATGTTTCTTGTGGCATTTTCGTTAAAATATATTTAATAAGTCATTTTTATTAAACCATATTTATTACGCCAAATTTATCGAAATATATTTATTGTGTCATATTTATTATTCAGTATTTATTATAATATATTTATTGAGTGTAGAATGAGCCCGAACGGGTAAACATAATTGTCATTGGATAAATCATATAGAGTTATATTTATTGGGCTATATTTATTATGTCATATTTATTTTGTCATATTTATTACGCCGCATTTAATGTGTCATATTTATTGAGGGTCAAACAAGCCCAAACAGCTAATCACATTCAATAGTAGATAAATCATTCCGAGCACTTTTAAATGGGCCTTTCCAGTCTCAAAATGGACAACCAAAACAAAAATAATGTTCATATTTATTGAGTCATATTTATTGCACCATATTTCTATAGCCGTATTTATTGAGTCATATTTATTGAGCTATATTTATCTGTGTCACATTTATTGCGCCATATTTTTATATCGTTAAACGAGCCCGAATTGGTAAACCTGTTTGCCAAACATAGATTTATCCGTGCTTTTTCAAATGTCTTTTTGTTGATGAAAATGGACTGACAGATCAAAAATTATGTCTTTATTTATTGGCCTAAATTTATTGCGTCATATTTATTGAGCCGTTATGATTGAGCCATATTTCAAGAGTCATATTTATTGATTCATAATTATTGAATCATATTTCTTGAAGCATTTTCATTGAGAGATATTTAACAAGCCATATTTATTGAGCCTTATTTTTGCGCCAAAATTATCGAGATATATTTATTGCCCAATATTTATTGCGTAGTATTTATTATAATATATTTATTAAGCATTGAAAGAGCCCGAGTGAGTAAACCTATTTGCCAATGGATAACTCATTCATAGTACTTTTTAATGGGCTTTTATAGAATAAAAATAGACAACTGAATCCAAATTTATGATTATATTTATTGAGCCTTATTTAATGTGTCATATTTATTTTATCATATTTTCTAAACTATATTTACTAGGTCATATTTTTTGAAACTTATTTATTGAGTCATATTTCCTGTTCCCTATTTATTGAGCAATATTTTTTGAGTCATATTTATTAACGCATATTTATTACACCATATTTATTGTGTCATATTTATTGTGTCATATTTATTGCGCGTTATTTTTTTGCCATATTTATTGCGCGATAAACGAGCCTGAATGGGTAAACCTGTTCGCCAATGGATAGACTTTTATGTGCTCTTTTTAAATGTCTTTTTTGGGTTGATATTTGACAACTAGATCATTGCCTTTTCGTACTTGTTTATGCAGATAACGCCATATTTAATGTGTCATATTTATATAGTAATAAACAAGCCCAAACGGGTAATCCTGTTCACCAATGGATAGATAATTTCGAGCACTTTTAAATGGGCTTTTTCGGTTGAAAAACAGACATCCAAAACAAAAGATATGATCATATTTATTGAGCAATATTTATTTCGCCATATTTCGTATGCCATATTTATTGAGCCATATTTATAGTGCTATATTTATTTGTGTCATATTTATTACACCATATTTATATAGTGTTAAATGAGCCCGAACAGGTAAACCTATTTGCCAAATATAGATTTTTCAGAGCTTTTTTGAAATGTCTTTTTCGGGAAGAATATGGACAACGAGATAAAAAATTATGGCTTTATTTATTGGGCAATATTTATTGTGCCATATTTATTGAGTCATTATGATTGAGACATATTTCATGAGTCACCTTTATTGAGACATAATTATTGAACCTTATTTCTTGAAGCATTTTTATTAGAGATATTTAATAAGACATTTTAATTGAGCCATATTTATTATGCCAGTTTTATTGAGAAAAATTTATTGCACCATTTTTATTTTGGATCATTTATTATAACACATTTTTTGATTATTGAACGAGCCCGAGCAGGTAAACCTATTCCCCAATGGATAAATCATTCAGAGGTCTTTTCAATGAGTTTTTTCGGGCTGAAAACAGACAGCCGGAATAAAAGTTATGGTCATACTTATTGAATCATATTTATTGTGCCATATTTCCTTGGCCATATTTATTAAGTTATATTTACCGAGCCATATTTATTTGTATCATATTAATTGTGATGTATTTATATAGCATTAAATGATCTCGAACTGAAAAATCTATTTTTTAAATGAAAGATTTATCCGAGCACTTTTCAATAGACTTTCCGGGGCTGAAAATGGACTATTGGATTAAAAATTATGGCAATATTTATTGTTCTATATTTATTGGGTTATATTTATTATGCCATATTTATTGATTCATATTTATTGTGTCATATTTTTGTGCCATATTTATTGAGACATAATTATTTATCTATGTTTTTTGTGGCATTTTGATTAAAATATATTTAAAAAGCCATATTTATTAAGCCATGTTTATTACGAAAAATTTGTTGAGATATATTTATTGCATCATATTTATTATGTAGTATTTATCATAACATATTTATTGAGTGTTGAATTAGCCCGAACCGGTAAACATGATTGTCAATGGATAAATCATTTAGTGCTATATTTATTGTTCAATATTTATTGAGCTATATTTATTATGCTATATTTATTTTATCATATTTATTATGCCACATTTATTGTGTCATATTTATTGAGTGTCAAACAAGCACAAACAGGTAATCATGTTCATCAATAGATAAATCATTTTGAGCACTTTTAAATGGCCTTTTTAGGGCAAAAAATGGACAAACAGAACAAAAATTATGGTCATATTTATTGAGTCATATTTATTGCGTCATATTTCTTTGGCCTTATTTTTTAAGATATATTTATTGAGCTATATTTATTGCGCCATATTTATATAGCGTTAAACGAGCTCCAATGGGTTAACCTGTTTGCTAAAGATAGATTTATCTGAGCTTTTTTCAAATGTCATTTTCAGGATAAAAATGGACTACTCGATCAAAAATTATGGTTTGATATATTGGGATAAATTTATTGTGCCATATTTATTAAGCCATTATAATTTAGACATATTTCAATAGTCATATTTTTTGATACGTAATTTTTGAATCATATTTCTTGAAGTATTTTCATCGAGAGATATTTTGTAAGCCATATTTATTAAGCCATATTTTTTGCGCCAAATTTATTGATATATATTTTGCCACATATTTATTGCGTAGTATTAGTTATAACATATTTATTAAGCGTTGAACGAGCCCGAGAAGGTAAACCTATTTGATAATGGATAAATCATTCAGAGCACTTTTTAATGGGTTTTTCGAGGATAAAAATAGATAATTGAATCCAAAGTTATGATCATATTTATTGAGTCATATTTAATGCGCCATATTTATTTTATCACATTTACTAAACCATATTTACTAAGACAAATTTATTGATACTTAGTTATTGAAGCACATTTCTTGTGTCATATTTATTAAGCAATATTTTTTGATCCATATCTATTAATGCATATTTATTACACCATATTTATTATGTCACTTTTTATTACGCCATATTTATTTCTCCATATTTATTTTCCATATTCATTTCGCGATAAACGAGCCCGAATGGATAAACCTGTTCACCAATGGATAAAGCTTTACGTGCTCTTTTTCATTATCTTTTTCGGGCTCATAACCGAAAACATAATCATTGGTTTTTTGGGCTTTTTGGGCTTTTTCGAGATTTTTTGGGCTGAAAACACCATATTTACTTTGTCATATTTAGATAGTAATAAACAAGCTCAAATGGGTAAACCTGTTCACCAATGGATAAATAATTTCGAGCTCTTTTAAATGGATTTTTTCGGGCGGAAAACAGACAATCAGAACAAAAGTTATGGTCATATTTATTAAGACATATTTATTGCGCCATATTTCGTTGGCCATATTTGTTGAGCCATATTTACAGAGCTATATTTTTTTTCATATTTATTACGACATATTTATATAGTGTTAAATGAGCCCGAACGGGTAAACCTATTTGCCAAAGATAGAATTATCCGAGTTTTTTTGAAATGTCTTTTTCGGGATGAATATGGACAATGAGATAGAAAATTATGGCTTTATTTATTGGGCAATATTCATTGTGTCATATTTATTGAGCCATTATGATTGAGTCATATTTCATCAGTCATGTTTATTGAGACATAATTATTGAACCATATTGCTTGAAGCATTTTCATTATAGATATTTAATAAGACATTTTTATTGAGCCATATTTATTACGCCAATTTTTTTGAGAAATATTTATTGCGTCATTTTCATTTCAAAGTATTTATTATAACATATTTATTGATTGTTGAACTAGCCCGAGCAGGTAAACTTGTTCCCCAATGGATAAATCATTCAGAGGTTTTCAATGAGTTTTTTCCGGCTGAAAACGGACAACCGGAACAAAAGTTATGGTTATATTTATTGAATCATATTTATTGCGCCATATTTCCTTGGATATATTTATTAAGCCATATTTGCTGAGCCATATTTATTTGTGTCATATTAATTGCGCCATATTTATATAGCATTAAATGAGTCTGAATGGGAAAATCTATTTGCTAACTAATAGATTTATCCACGAACTTTTCAATAGACTTTCCGGTGCTGAAAATGGACAATCAGATCAAAAAATATGGCTATATTTATTGTTTTATATTTATTGTGCTATATTTATTATGCCATATTTATTGAGTCATATATATTGAGCCATATTTTCTTCGCAATATTTTTTGTTACATAATTATTGAGCCACGTTTTTTGTGGCATTTTCATTAAATTATATTTAATAAGCCATATTTATTGAGTCATGTTTATTACGCCAAATTTATTGTGATATATTTATTGCTTCATATTTATTATGTAGAATTTATTATAACATTTTTGTTGAGTGTTGAATGAGCCCAAACGTGTAAACATGATTGTCATTGGATAAATCATTTAGTGCGATATTTATTAGGCTATATTTATTATGCCATATTTATTTTATCATATTTATTACGTTATATTTATTGTGTCATATTTATTTAGGTTCAAACAAGCCCAAACAGATAATCATGTTCACCAATAAATAAATCAATTCGATCACTTTTAAATGGCCCTTTCCGGTCTGAAAATGGACAAGCAGAACAAAAATTATGGTCATATTTATTGAGTCATATTTATTGCGTCATATTTTTGTGGCCTTATTTATTAATCAATATTTATTGTGCTATATTTATTTGTGTCATATTTATTGCAACATTTAATATAGCGTTAAATGAGATCGAACTGGTAAACCTGTTTGCCAAAGATAGATTTATCCGGGCATGTTTCGAATGTGTTTTTCTGGATGAAAATGGACTGTCAGATCAAAAATTATGTCTTTATTTATTGGGCTATATTTATTGCGTCATATTTATTGAGCCGTTATGATGGTGTCATATTTAAGGAGTCATATTTATAGAGACATATTTATTAAATCATATTTCTTGAAGAATTTTCATCGAGAGATATTTAAAAAGCCATATTTATTGAGCCGTATTTTTGCGCCAAATTTATCATATTTACTAAACTATATTTACCACGCCATATTTATTGAGACTTAGTTATTGAGTCATATTTATTGTGCCATATATTTATTGAGCAATATTTTTTCAGCAATATTTATTAACGCATATTTATTACACCATATTTATTGTGTCATATTTATTGCACCATATTTATTGGGCCTGATTTTATGGCCATATTTATTCCTTGATAAAAAAGACGAAATGGGTAAACCTATTCGCCAATAGATAGACATTTATGTGCTATTTTTAATTGTATTTTTCGGGCTGATAACCGACAACCAGATCATTTGCTTTTTCGGGCTGAAAATGCCATGTTTATTATGTCATATTTATATAGTAATAAACAAGCCCAAACGGGTAAACTTGTTCACCAATAGATAGATAATTTCGAGCTCTTTTAAATGTGTTTTTTTGTCCAAAAAAACGGACAACCGGAACAAAAGTTATGGTCGAATTTATTGAGCCATATTTATTGCGCCAAATTTCATTGGCCATATTTATTAAGCCATATATACAGAGCTATATTTTTTGTGTCATGTTTATTATGCAATATTTATATAGTGTTAAACGCGCCCGAACGGGAAAACCTGTTTGCTAAAGATAGATTTATTAGAGCTTTTTTGAAATGTCTTTTTTGAGAAAAATATGGACAACGAGATAAAAAATTATGGTTTTATTTGTTGGGCAATATTTATTGTGTCATATTTATTGAGACATTATGATTGAGTCATATTTCATGATTGATCTTTATTGAGACATAATTATTGAATCATATTTCTTAAAGCATTTTCATTAGAGAAATTTAATAAGACATTTTTATTGAGTCATATTTATTACGATAATTTTATTGAGAAATATTTATTACGACATTTTTATTTTGATGCATTTATTATAACATATCTATTGAGTGTTGAACGAGCCCGTGCAGGTAAACCTGTTTCCCAATTGATAAATCATTCAGAGGTTTTTTTAATGTGTTTTTTCGGGCTGAAAATGGTCAATCGGAAAAAAAGTTATGGTCATATTTATTGAATCATATTTATTGCGGTATATTTCCTTGGACATATTTATTAAGTCATATTAACTGAGCCATATTTATTTGTATCATATTAATTACGTCATATTTATATAGCATTAAATGAGCCCGAATTGGAAAATCTGTTTGCTAAATGAAAGATTTATCCAAGCACTTTTCAATAGGCTTTCCGGAGCTGAAAATGGACAACTTGTTCAAAAATTATGGCAATATTTATTAATCTATATTTATTGGGCTATATTTATTATGCCATATTTATTGAGTCATATTTATTGAGTCATATTTTTTGAGCAATATTTTTTCAGATATAATTATTGAGCCATATTTCTTATGGCATTTTCATTAAAAGATATTTAATAAGCCATATTTATTGAGTCATGTTTATTACGAGAAATTTATTGAGATATATTTATTCCATAATATTTATTATGTAGTATATATTATAACATATTTATCGAGTGTTGAATGAGCACGAACGGGTAAACATGATTGTCAATGGATAAATCATTTAGAGCTATATTTATTATTCTATATTTATTGTGCTATATTTATTTTGTCCTATTTATTTTGTCATATTTATTACATCACATTTTTTGTGCTATATTTATTGAATGTCAAACAAGCCCAAACAGGTGATCATTTCTCCAACAGATAAATCATTTCGAGCACTTTAAATGAGCTTTTCCGGATAGAAAATAGACAACCAGAACAAAAATTATGGTCATATTTATTGAGTCATATTTATTGCGCCATATTTCTTTGGCCTTATTTATTAAGCCATATTTATTGAGATGCATTTATTTGTGTTATATTTATTGTGTCATATTTATATAGCGTTAAACGAGCCCGAACACTTAAACCTGTTTGCCAAATATAAATTTATCCGAGATTTTTTCAAATATCTTTTTCAGGATGAAAATGGACTAACAGATCAAAAATTATGGTTTTATTTATTAGGCTATATTTATTGTGCCATATTTATTCAACCATTATGATTGAGCCATATTTCAAGAGTCATATTTTTTGAGGCGTAATTATTGAATCATATTTCTTGAAGCATTTTCATCGAGAGATATTTAATAAGCCATATTTATTGAGTAATATTTTTTGCGCCAAATTTATTGAGATATATTTATTGCACCATATTTATTGCGTAGTATTTATTATAATATATTTATTAAGCATTGAACGAGCACGAGTTGGTAAACCTGTTTACCAATGGATAAATCATTCAGAGCACTTTTTAATGAGCTTTTTGGGATAAAAATAGACAAATGAATCTAAAGTTATGATAATATTTATTGAGTCATATTTATTGCGCCATATTTATTTCATCATATTTACTAAACCATATTTACTAAGCCATATTTATTGAGACTTAGTTATTGAGTCATATTTCTTGTGTCATATTTATTGAGCAATGTTTTGGAGCCATATTTATTAACAGATATTTAATAAACAATATTTATTGTGTCACTTTTTATTGCGTCATATTTATTGCCCATGATTTTTTTGCCATATTTATTGCGCGATAAACGAGCCTGAATGAATAATCTAGTTTGTCAATGGATAGACCCTTATGTGCTCTTTTTAATTATCTTTTTCGGGCTGATAACCGACAACCGGATCATTGATTTTTCCGGCTTTTTCGGGCTTTTTCGGGATTTCTCGGGCTTTTTCGAGCATTTTCGGGCTGATAATGTCATAGTTACTTTGTCATATTTATATAGAAATAAACAAGCCCAAATGAGTAAATGTGTTCTCCAATGGATAGATAATATCAAGGCCTTTTAAATAGATTTATTAGCGGAAAACGGACAATCTGAATAAAAGTTATGGTCATATTTATTGATCCATATTTATTGCGTCATATTTCATTGGCCATATTTATTGAGACATATTTACATAGCTATATTTATTTGTGTCATATTTATTACGCCATATTTATATAGTTTTATATGAGCCCAAACGGGTAAACCTGTTTGCCAAAGATAGATTTATCCGAGTTTTTTTGAAATGTCTTTTTCGGGATGAATATGGACAACGAGATCAAAAATTATGGCTTTATTTATTGAGCAATATTTATTGTGTCATATTTATTGAGCCATTATGATTGAGACATATTTCATGAGTTATCTTTATTGAGACATAATTATTGAACCATATTTCTTGAAGCATTTTCATTAGAGATATTTAATAAAACATTTTTATTGAGCCATATTTATTACGCCAATTTTATTGAGAAATATTTATTGCGTCATATTCATTTCATAGTATTTATTATAATATATTTATTGATTGTTGAACGAGCCCGAGCGGGTAAACCTGTTCCCTATTGGATAAATCTTTCAGAGGTTTTTCAATGAGTTTTTTCGGGCTGAAAATGGACAACCGGAACAAAAGTTATGGTTATATTTATTGAATCATATTTATTGCGCCATATTTCCTTGGCCATATTTAGTGAGCCATATTTACTGATACATATTTATTTGTGTCATATTAATTACGCCATATTTATATAGCATTAAATGAGCCTGAACGGGAAAATCTAATTTATAAATGATAGATCTATCCGAGCACTTTTCTTTAGGCTTTCTGGTGCTGAAAATGAACAACCGGATCAAAAAATATGTCTATATTTATTGTTCTATATTTATTAGGCTATATTTATTATGCCATATTTATTGAGTCGTATTTATTGAGCCATATTTTATGAGCCATATTTATTGTGACATAATTATTGAGTCATGTTTCTTGTGGCATTTTCATTAAAATATATTTAACAAGCCATATTTATTGAGCCATGTTTATTACACCAAATTTATTGAGATAGATTTATTGCGTCATATTTATTATGTAGTATTTATTGTAACATATTTATTGACTATTGAATGAGACCGAACGGGTAAATATGATTGTCATTGGATAAATTATATAGAGCTATATTTATTGGGCTATATTTATTACTCCATATCTATTTTATCATATTTATTACGCCATATTTATTATGTCATATTTATTGAGTGTCAAACAAAACCAAACAGGTAATCATGTTCACCAATAGATAAATCATTTCGATCACCTTTAAATGTGCCTTTCGGGTCTGAAAATAGACAACTAGAACAAAAATTATTCTCATATTTATTGAGTCATATTTATTGCGTCATATTTCTGTGGCCTTATTTATTGAGCCATATTATTGAGCTATATTTATTTATGTCATATTTATTGCGCCATATTTATATAATGTTAAACGAGCCCGAACGGGTAAACTTGTTTGTCAAAGATAGATTTATCCGAGCTTTTTTCAAATGTCTTTTTGTGGATGAAAATGGACTGCCAGATCAAAAATTATGACTTTATTTATTGTGCTATATTTATTGTGCCATATTTATTAAGCCATTATGACCGAGCCATATTTCAAGAGTCATATTTATTGAGACATAATTATTGAGTCATATTTCTTGAAGCATTTTCATTGAGAGATATTTAATAAGCCATATTTATTGAGCCGTATTTTTTGCGGCAAATTTATTGAGATATATTTATTGCCTCATATTTATTGCGTACTATTTATTATAATATATTTATTGGGCGTTGAACGAGCCTAGGTGTGTAAACCTGTTTGCCAATAGATAAATCATTTAGAGAACATTTTAATGGTCTTTTCCAGAATAAAAATAGACAAATGAATCCAAATTTATGATCATATTTACTAAACCATATTTACTATGCCAAATTTATTGAGACTTAGTTATTGAGTCATATTTCTTATGCCATATTTATTGAGTAATAGTTTTTGAGCCATATTTATTAACGCATATTTATTACAACAAATTTATTGTGTCATATTTATTGCACCATATTTATTGCGCCTTATTTTTTTTGCCATATTTATTGCGCGATAAACAAACCCGAATGGGTAAACCGTTTTGCCAATGGATAGACCTTTATGTGAACTTTTTTATTATCTTTTTCGGGTTGATAACCGACAACAGGATCATTGGCTTTTTCTGGCTGATAATGCCTATTTACTGTGCCATATTTATATAGTAATAAACAAGCCCAAATGGGTAAACATATTCCCCAATGCATAGAATATTTCGAGCTCTTTTAAATGGGCTTTTTCGGGCAAAAAACGGACAACCAAAAAAACGTTATAGTCATATTTATTGAGCCATATTTATTACGTCGTATTTCGTTGGCCATATTTATTGAGCCATATTTATAGAGCTATATTTATTTGTGTCATATTTATTACGCAATATTTATATAGTGTTAAACGAGCCCAAACGGGTAAACCTGTTTGTTAAAAATAGATTTACCAGAGTTTTTTTGAAATGTCTTTTTCGGGATGAATATGGATAACAAGATAAAAAATTATGTCTTTATTTATTGGGCAATATTTATTTTGCCATATTTATTGAGACATTACGATTGAGTCAGCCTACGGGCGTGTTATGGGCGACGAGTTGGTGCGACCCCATTCGAAGACGTGCGGGTCCTCGTGCATGCGTGTGGGGGATTTATGTGCATAGACATAGAATTTATGTGTATATATATATATATATATATATATATATATATATATATATATATATATATATATATATATATATATATATATATATATATATATGTGTGTGTTATATTATATATATTATATTTTATATATATAAGATATATATTAGATGAGAAGCGGGGCAAGCAAGTAATAAAAAAAGAAAAAGGGAGGAGGTGTCGGGGGCACAGCAGGTCAGCAGAAGTAAAAGGAAAAAATAGGAGAATAAAAAGGCAGGGGATCGGGATTCCTTCGGTAGGCTAGGGCACGGCCGCCATTCCCCCCCTCTCTCTCGTCGCCGGCAAAGCCGAGCCCCATCGCACTCTCCCTCTCTCCCATCGTCGGCAAAGCAGAGCCCCATCGCCCTCTCCCTCTCTCCCGTCACCGGCAAAGCCGAGCCCTATCGCCCTCTCCCTCTCTCCCGTCGGCGGCAAAGTGAGCCCCATCGCCCCTCTTCCCCTCTCCCGTCGCCGGCAAAGCACAGCCACAACACCGGCTGCCTCTCTCTCCCTCGGCCTGGAGTAGCGGCCCGAGCGTTCTCCCTCTCTCTCTCTCTCCGGCTGCCTGGAGCAGCAGCCCGAGCACCGCCTTTCCTCCCTCCGTCCAGGTCGCCGCCGGCAAGCAGCAGCCCGAGCTCCTACCTCCTCTCTCTCGCCGCCCCGCCTGTAGTGGCAACCCGAGCTCCACCTCCCTCTCTCACTCTCTGCCTGGAGCAGCGGCCCGAGCGCCGCCTTTCACTCTTTCTCTCGTCCTGGAGCAAGGCTCGGCCTGGAGCAAGGCTCGGCCTATAGTGGAGATCGACCACCGACGCGGCCGCATGTAGTAGGATTGACCCGGAGCTCCTCTCCCGGCCCTGCCGCCAAGCACACGACAAGGGTAACGATGTTTCTACTTGGGCAGGTGAAGCCCTCATTTTACATATTTGCATGGAAGCCCCTCTCCAACAACGGGTGGGGGGAAGGGAGCTTTCCGACGGGTTGACGTGTACGTCCCCGCAGTTTATTGCATTAGTATCCGGAAGCGTGATTACGGGTTTAGGCATGCTGTGTGTAGCCCATCCGGATGTGTGAGCCGGATTGGTGATGTTCTAGGGTTCCCGGAGAAGACTCCGTGGAAGTTGTTTATTAGCCGTTTGCAGGGAATGTGTACCATAGCCCCCAACAAGGGGGTGTGCGCAATATGTTTGGCCCGCTTATGTTAGCCGACCGATGCCTAGTTGGCCACCGCTCGTCGAGAAATTGGCGTACAGGTATTGCAGTACCAGGCAGGGAGTAGCGGTCTTAAGCCCAAGCTTGTGCCTGCCCTCGAAGGCCTTTTTTGTTTATATTGCCGGCCTGCGTGCTGAGTATGGAATTCATATTCCTGTAATATTTTTTTTTAATATCTGTGATGTTCTGTGTCGGCCCTAGAAGGCCTATGTTGTGATTTTAGCGGCCCAATTAGGGCTACGTAGAGTAGGGCTGTTAGGCGGTTTTGCGCCATTAGTAAGACGGACGGGGAACATTTTACATAGACCCGAGGTGGCACATCTAGTTAGGGAGTGGATCTTGAGATCCTCCTTATGTATTCCGGTCGGCCAAGAGAGCCCTCCGAAGGTGCCTTAGCTCAGCCCTTGGCTTGGGAGGGGAAGAGTTTGTTAGTCTTCCAGGTATGCGGCGGGTCCTCCACGCTGAGACCTTGGGTCTGTCCCTTTAGTTCCTAGTCTTGTGCCTAGATTGTTTGCTTGAGAGTAGTAGGTGCGCGGTCACCCCTTCCCCAAGGGTCGAACTCCACAGGAGACCGATTTTCAGTTTCAACACGTAGCAGTCGTGAGGTCGACTAAAATGCGTTCTACGAAGTGTTCTGGAGGGACACACCCCGTGACACAGGCGTGACCTAGGGCCTATCCTCCTTTGTGTCGACACCACCTTTGTGTCGACACCTTGTGTCGACACCTCCTTTGTGTCGACACCTTTGTGTCGACATATTTATGTCGACACCTTCTTAGTGTCGACACATTTGTGTCGACACCTCCTTTGTGTCTACACTCAAGTCTCTGGTCGACGAAAGTGGTCGATAGAGGGAACATGCCTGTGACACGGGCGTGTACCCTTCGACACGGGCGTGTCAGAGGGCGTGTTCCCCTTTGGTCGACGAAATTTGCTCGACGAGAGTCGAGTGCAAGTATGTCACAACCCGTATTTTTCTCCGAATTTAGGAAGTATCTGAGTATGAGAAAAACACGCGTCATGATGCCACGTCGAGCAGGGGATAACTGTCGACGCTCAGGCGAACACCATCTAACTAGACTATGAAAATTTCATAGGTTTAATGGGTAGAAAATCACATATAATTTTAAGGGCTGTATCCCTCGGCTCGGTGGTTCAT
Organism: Platanthera guangdongensis; assembly: GCA_039583875.1. Lineage (NCBI taxonomy): Eukaryota > Viridiplantae > Streptophyta > Magnoliopsida > Asparagales > Orchidaceae > Platanthera > Platanthera guangdongensis. The sequence goes on along the minus strand of CM077166.1, from coordinate 174,757,060 downwards.
CTAGTCCACGGTTTAAACCTATACTTATACGCTGCGGAAAATACTTTATTTATTTTTTTGACATCCTATGAGAGTGCATAAGTGACCCCCTGAGGTCAACTCATACTATGCAAGACTCTAGATTTATGTTATATTATAAGTAGGAAAATGATTTTTTTTACGTTGTTTGGAAAGTAGTGTATGTGTTTTATAAAACATGCTGATCATGAGATATACTTATAGTAGTGTTTTTAGGTTTAAATATAACTAGCAACCTAGCATAAAACTTCCCAAAAGCAAGTAGACTATCTCCAGAAAAGGTAGCAGTAAAAGAAACATATCTAGTATCATAAGGTAAAACTACCAGTGGGCGCCAACAAACTGACACGATTCCACTGGCAAGTATGTATGTCTGTAAGAAAAGCAGAAAAACTACCTCACAACAACCAAGAGAAAGATCCCCACAACTCAAGGGATCACCAGCAACACCACAGCAAATCTAGTCGTCTACCCGGCTACTAATCAGAACCTGAGGCATTCAGAAAGGAAAAGAACACCTCAGCAAGTAAAAGTAGAAAATCAGAATTAGAGCGTTAAATCAAAAATGGAACAAAGAGAGAGTAAATAATCATGACAGTAAAAAGCAAACATTGTCCAAAGTAAGCAAAAGTACACCAAGAACCAACTAACAACACCAAGCCCTGCTGAAATCCTGTAGAGGTTACAAGGCAAAAGCCTAGAAAAAACTTGCTACAATATGTTGCATTTAACCAGGGAGAAACACCTAACAATCCTAATTTGTGAGTTAATGGCAGTAGTAAACAAAATGGACCTGAGTTGGTGACCAAAAGCAGTCCCCCAAGCCAAACATTTCCAAAAGATTTGTGTCAACACAAAATCACCACAAACCCAACCCGTACCTGGGATAAAAAGGGTGACGGCCATAGAAATACCCAGCCCGTACCTGGGACTAAAAGTGGCGGCCACGGCCCGCACACAAAATATCGCGCTCCTTTAGAGCGTCAAAATACCACTATCTGCCACAACCCACGATTCGACCATCAAAACTAAGGAAGAACGAAGGCCGACAAGACATTTCCCCTAGGAGGTAATCACTCGGGAAGAAAGGTAATTGAAGAGAAATAAATTTCTGCCTATAGCAATCGCCGAACGCAGCTCGACGATTTTCGTCGAGCGCTGGAACAAAATCATCGAACGCAAGAAAATCGTCGAATGCAACTCGACAATTTTCGCCGATCACAGGCCATGGGAAAATCGTCGAACTACGTTCTACAAATTTCCATTAAACACAGGCCACAAGATGTCGTCGAATACTAGCCACGGGACAAATCGGCGAACGCCGTTCGACGATTTTCCTTTCGTCAAACAAAGGGCGCGGGAAAAATCGTCGAACGTCGTTCGACTATTTCCCTTTTGCCGAACTCTGACCACAGGAGAATCGTCGAACTCCGTTCGACGATTTCCGTCGGACCCAAAATATAGGCACATCGTCGAGCTCAGCTCGACGATAATCGTCGAACCTAGATCGACGATTTCCGTCGATCTGGCTGCATTGAGTGCACGGAAATCCTGAACCTCCTACTTCGTTTCCGTCCACTTCTTAGCCTATTTCAAACCTATCACTGGCAAAATAAGCATGAAATCTCACTGCTATTAAATTCTAGGGTTGAAAGGCTAGATCCTACCCAAACATAGGTTTTAACAGGGAACACTTTGAATGATTATCAGGGAACAATTTGATAAAAACAAACAAGACTACAGTACTCCAGCCGAAGATTTGAGTTTCAGAACTTGAGAGATTGCAAGCAGAAACATAAAAGGCCAAAATGGTTAATGATTCACATGCTTTTGACAGAAAAACAGAGTAAAATATTAATCTTGGGAAACAGGGAAAAATTATAGCACAATGGCCATGAAAAGGAGAAGAAAACTTGGCAAGGGTAGGAGCACCACTTGCCTCAATTCCAGAATTTATCTTGCACTGCCCTGCCTCTATCTCTCTCGGCTCCAGCCACGACAGCACCTAAACAGAATCCTGAGGTTTTAATGGCGGAAAAGGATCAAAGTAAAAATTCCAAGACCTCTAGAAACACCACAAAAATTGAATCTCTTACCGTAGGAACGAAGGTCTAGGCGAGAGCACTCCAAATCCGCTTTCGGAATCGAATTCCGTCCACTAACGCTCCCAAAATCGGCATCTGAAGGGTACAGGGTTGGCGGTTTTACTTCCTCTCGACAGGCGACGGTTATAACCCCAAGGAAGGAGACAATGAAAAAAATCTGAATTTTGTCTAAGGCTATAATGTACATATATGCATGGACACGTCCTTTCAGCCCTACCGCCACTGGATTCAATTCAAGTTTCATTAATTAAATCATTTACATCTATAAGATTAACACACCAAAACGACGCGAAAACCGAACCACCTCGGAATCCGACGAAATTCACACCGTAGCTAATAACCCACGCTACGAACGCAACAGCGAAGTTGAAATCAATTTTCGACGATCAAAACTCAGGTTATTACTTCCCGAAGCCAAAACACATGCTTCCCCCGAGAGTCCTCACCGGTCACCAAAACAGACCCGACTTGCTAGGGGATCTTGCCAAAAAGGCTACCAATAACCACACGAGGAATCAAAAGAGCTAAGACCACGCTCTAACAAATGGCACATGCCGGAAACGTGTCAACGTAACGCCAAATGAGAATAAAATAATGGCAGAAAAATTGGGGGCATTACAGTCACTCCCCCTAAAAGAAAGTTTTGTCCCAAAACTTTATATACACAACTTCTACTATAGAAGGAAAGTAACAAACAAAAGTACTAGAAAGGAAACGTACCAATCAAATCAAGAGAACAGATGAGGGTGAGCCTCCCTCATAGCCGACTCTAGCTCCCAAGTCGCGCTTTCCAAATCCTGATTCTTCCATAGAACTTTCACCATCGGAATAGACTTCGTCCGCAACACCCGATCTTGAGTATCCAAGATGCGGACTGACACCTCAACATATGAAAGATTAGGATCCAACTGTGGTACAACATCCAAGACTTGCCCACTCCGGAAAGCCTATTCATATGAAAGCTCGTCTGGTAACTGTTATTGTATGCGAATTCCATAAGCCGCAAACGCTCATCCCACGCTCCTCCATGGTCCAAGATGTAGCACCTGATCATATCCTCAGCTATCTGGTTCACTCGCTCAGTCTGACCATTGGTCTATGGGTGGTAAGCTGTAGAATACCTCAAATCTGTACACAAACCCTCTTGTAGACTCCTCCAGAAGCAAGATGTAAAACGGCAGTCTCGATCTGAAATGATGCTAACTGGCACACCGTGTAATCTGATGTCTTCACTCAGATATAGCTCTGCTATCTTTTTCATCGGAAAATCAATCTTGTACGGCACGATGTGAGCACACTTTGTCAGTCTGTCCACTATAACCCAAACAGAATCAAAACCTCTAGGAGATCTCGGCAAGCCCGTAATGAAGTCCATAAAAATACTTTCCCACTTTCAAGTAGGGATCTCCAACGGAGTCAAATTGCCACCAGGCCTTCCATGATTGGCCTTCACACGCTTGCAAGTATGGCACTCAGCAACAAATCGGGCTATATCTCCATTCATCCCATACCACCAGGCAATCTTCTTCAATTCATGATACATCTTTGTAGATCCTAGATGGTAGGCAACACTGGATCCATGAGCCTCTCTGCAAATTATACCCCTGATGTCTCCAACAGCTGGGATGCAAAACCTACCGCGGTACTTCAAAGTAACCGCATCATCAATAGAAAAGTCCGGCAACTCCTCTCTCTCAGTCCTGAGGTACAAGTGCAGAAGATCCGGATCATCCTTCTGGTGCAACCCGGTAAGTGCAATCCATGACGGCTCTGCCACTGCCAAACTGCTCTGCGTGTCACAGCGTCCCACAGAAATATCCATCAGGAGGAACTCTTCCACTAAACGATCGGCGGTGAGATTAAAGATCTTCCCCGTCTTCCGGCTCAGGGCATCGGCCACCACATTGGCCTTGCCCGGATGATATTGTATATCCACATCATAATCGGCCACATACTCTAGCCACCGCCGCTGGCGCAGATTCAACTCCTTTTGTGTGAAGACATACTTTAGGCTTTTGTGATCGGTGTAGATCTTGCACTGGGCACCATAAATTAAATGTCTCCACAGCTTCAGGGCAAAGATCACTACTGCGAACTCAAGATCATGCGTAGGGTAATTCCTTTCATGAGTCTTCAATTGCCTTGACCCATACGCAATCACCTTCCCTTCTTGCATCAACACACCTCCGAGCCCAACATGCGAGGTATCCACATAAACATCATAGTCCTTGCCCTCCATAGGCAATGTCAAAACAGGGGCAGAACACAACCTGCTCTTCAGCTCCAAAAAAGCCTCCTCGCATTTCTCGTTCCAAATAAACGCCGCATTCTTCTGCGTCAGCTTAGTCAATGACGCTGCTAGGGTAGAAAAGCCCTCCACGAATCTTCTATAATAGCCGACCAACCCCAAGAAGCTCCTAATCTCCTTGGGTGTGCTCGGCCTATGCCAATACATCACTGCAGAAATCTTTTCCAGGTCAACCGAAATGCCGTCTTTGTTCACCACATGACCCAGGAAGGAAACCTGGGACAACTAGAATTCACATTTACTAAGCTTGGCGAATAACTGATGGTCTCTCAAAGCAGATAAAACCAGTCGCAGATGTTGGTCATGATCCTCAACACTGCAAGAATAAATCAGAACGTCATCTATAAATACGACAACAAACCTATCCAGAAAATCCTTGAACACCCGGTTTATCATGTCTGTTGGAACACCCTAATACTGATTTGGGTAAGGATCACTATGTCTCTTAGGAAACCTATCTTGACCTCATTGTATAGATCTAAAGGTCAATTAGAATTGAGTCTAATGGTTAGTAGTTAGGTTTGGAAGCTGCCCTCAAGACCAGAGTTTTTCAGTTTTGGAGACCAAGTCATTTCGTCGAGCTCGACACGACGAATCGTCGAACTCCATTCGACGATCGCTGAGCTCCCTTCGACGAATCGTCAAACTCCATTTGACGATCTCTGAGCTCAACTTCAACGAGTCGTCGAACTCCATTCAACGATCTTCGATCTCAGATCGACGATCTTGACTCCAGTTTGATTCTCTATCTCTGAGCTCAGTTCGACGATAGTTGAGCTCAGATCGACGATCTCTGTTTCTGTCTAAGTCCAGGCTCTGAGCTCAGTTCAACGAAAGTGGAGCTCAGTTCGACTTTTTTCTGAAGAGTTAGACGATTTTCAAGATTCAAATTCAGACAGTTGTGGAATTATTCTCAGCATTTATGTCAGAGATCCAGTAGTCGTTTTTAATTAATCTGGAGCAAGTTTCAAGGAATTTTCAAGGAATGTTTTATTGGACTTTCCTCCAGAAGACAAATGCAATTAAGGAAGTCATTTATTGATAGGCTAACGGCAATCTTGGATAGTGGATCAATTCTATTCAGACGAAAGGAATAAAAGATATATGCATTCTCTGCAACAATAAGAGAATTACAACTTCTACAACAACTCTTACAACAATAATTACACAAGAGAAAGAGAAAGAGTTGCAGACACTCTCAGTCTCAAAATTCATACAAGAACACACATCACAAAAGAAGATAAACTAACTGAAATTTCCAGATCTCTCTTGATTCAAGTGTTCAAAGGTCATCATCATTCAAGACTCCAGACACCTCACATTTCAGCTATTGCTGAAATCATCTTTTACTGGAGATAAAAACATTTGAAGGTCTATCACCCTACTACAAAGCTTCACTTCTTGAACAACTCAAGATCTCAGGGGGAGCTTTGACAACATCCACTATCTTCTCTCTGAGTGTTGATAGAGAAGATCATCTCTCTCTCTCTCTCTCTCTCTCTCTCTCTCTCTCTCTCTCTCTCTCTCTCTCTCTCTACTGTAAAGGGTTTCTCAAACTCCCTTCAAAGGTTTATGACTGGTTTCTGAGACCTTATCAAAACTCAGTGGTGGAAAGACACCTGATCAAAAAATCTGGTTTGGTTTTTGAGCACCTTATCAAAAGCTCATTGGTGCCCAGGACACCTGATCAACTCATCCTGCAGTGGATTCCTACCTAGGGTGGTAGAAGTGTGGATGTACCCAGGTTGATTGGGGAACCACTATAGCTCCTTGTGTATTCTGGTTGCTTGTCTTTCTTTTGTTTCTAGCTGTGGATTGTGATTGCTTTGTGATTGATCTTTGATTATTCTGTATTTAGATTTACTTTATATTATTTGCTTCCGTGCTCACTTAGGAATACAACAACAATTGTAAAAAGTTTTTAGCAAGCACCATACTCTATTCACCCCCCCTTTAGAGTATATCAGATCTAACTTGCACTTTCAATTAGTATCAGAGGGAGGTTGGTTAAAAATATCACATCTTCCAGGTTGGTTACAATACCATACCTTAGTGGTTGTACAGGCTAACACCTGAACCCAAAGATCCCTCCAGTTAGATCTGCTTGTTTTGATTTTGTTATTAGAATTATTTCTTCACAAATTATGGCCCAAAACAAAGATTATGCTAGCACTAGACCTCCAGTGTGCAATCTGTCTAAGTTTGCACTTTGGAAGGCAAAGATTAGACTATACATGAACTCTATTGATGAGGACATTTTCAATTCTGTTTTGACAGTGTGTCCAAGACCTCCAGAGAACACAAGTACAAGTGCTGTTCCACCTCCATCAGGAACAGATGTAGAGATAAAGAAATGGAAAGTTACAGATGCAAAAGCTATGAACATTCTAGCCCAGACTATGTCTGATGAGATATTCCAAAAAGTAGCTGTATGCAACTCAGCAAAGGACATCTGGGACAAGCTATCTTAAATAGTCGCAGGATCAGCTGATAAGAGAAAAGACAGAAGATCTCACCTCATAACCCAATTTGAGAACTTCAAGAAAGGAGAAGCTGAGTCAGTAGCAGACATGTATAATAGACTTAGTCTTATAGTCAATGAACTGAAAACTTTGGATACGGAGATCTCATTGACTGAGCTAAATGATAAAATCCTAATGTGCTTCCCAAGCACTTGGGACTGAAGGATCTGGCCAATCAATGATGCCAGAAGTCTAAATGAGATAAAAACAGAAGCTCTCTTGGGCAAGCTCAAGTCTTATGAGCTGCTCATTAAGAATAGAGAAGAAGAACAGAAGGCTGCCTCACCAGCCACAAGAAAGGAGAAATCAATAGCTTTCAAAGCCACTGAAGATCAGCCTGAAGACAAAATCCCAGGCAATGATGAGCTGATTAGTCTACTGGCCAAAAGATTTTACAAAATGTCCAGAAAGGACTTCAGGAAAAGATCACACAAAGAGCACGACAAGCCAAGGTATGAAAACTCAAATAACAAAGAGATTATATGTTTTGGTTGCAGGAAACCAGGCCACATTGTGCCTGACTGTCCAGAAAACAAAAACAAGGACAGAAAGGACAGGACAGAAAGAAGAAAAGACAAGGATTTTAAGAAGAATAGCAATGACAAACCCTCCTCCAGCATGAAAAAACACACAAGGGATTTGTTGCTGAAACTTGGAGTGAGACAGAAGAAGAATCTGAAACTTCTTCCAGCTCAAGTGATGATGAAGATGATGCTGAAGAGACGGAATTCTGTATGATGGCTATCAATACCTCACAACATAATTCTAATGCAGAAGAGTCAGAATATGAATCAGAGACTCAACCTGAAGAGGACCAGGTAATAAGTTCTTTTGATTTTAATTCTGAGTACTTTAAGTATGAGTTTAAAGCACTATGTTTAGACTTATTAAAATCTGAGAAGGAAATCATTTCTCTCAGAAATCAATTGTTTGAACACAGTACCTTAAAATCAGATAACCTCAAACTCTCTGAGGAGTTAGAGTGCTGTAAGGAGCAGATAGCTTCACTGAAAAGTGAGCTATCAGAGGCCAAAAAGCTTGAAGAATCCCTTAATGGGAGAAGCGTCAAGCTAATAGACATCACAAGCATAGTGAACTCTACATTCAATAGTACACTGGGGTTGGGTGCTTCATCCAGCCAACCTATAGTACTAACAACCCCAATTAAGATTATCTCTGATAAAGGTAAGGGAGTTGTAGAGTTAGCTAGGAAAAATTCTGACTTACCTAAGAAAACAAGAGTTCAACAGAAATTGTCGAACGGAGCTAGACGATCGCCGAACGGAGATCAACGATCTCAGGCAAAATCGTCGAACTCAGGTCGACGATCTCCAAACCCTGAACTCTGCCACAGTCGATCGTTGAACGGAGCTCGACGATCTGACCCAAGATCGTCGAACTCAGCTCAACGATCGTTGAGCAGAGATCAGAGCTTTGAAAACTTTTTCAAAGGTAAATCAAAATCCAATCCTAGGGGTCCTTCATCCCAAAGATTTAACCCTTATACTGAATGGATAATACCTCCAAGGAGATATCATCCTGAAGGTTATAAGAGTCAACCAGGGATGTCATTTATTTCTGAATTTAAAGGTTATCAACCTAGGCCCAAGGTAAACTGGGCCAAAAACAAGTAAATTGCTTTATGTGCAGGTGAAGACCTATCCAACATCAAACCAGCAGTGGTATTTGGATAGTTGGTGCTTCAAGCATATGATAAGGAGCAAGGACAATTTCACATCCTTCAAAGCCAAGCTTGTACCCAAAGTCATATTTGATGATTCAAACTTTGGACTAATAAAAGGATATGGTGCATTTCAAATTGGCACAGTCACATTCAACAAAGTAGCCTATGTGGAAAGACTGAAGCGCAACTTGATCAGTATCAGTCAACTATGTGATGAAGGCTACCAAGTGACTTTCAACAAATCCTTATGCAAGATCAAATCAGAGGACAACACAACTGTGTTGACAGGTAAAAGGAAAGGTAACATCTATTTAGTAGACTTTCTTTCAACAGAAGTAGATATTTGCCTGTTTAATTCTATTTGTAGACCGAATGAGTTATGGTATAAGAGACTAGGGCATATAAACCTTAGAACTATTGCTAGGCTATCCAAGGACAACCTTGTTAAAGGACTACATTCTGGCCCCTACAAGAAGGAAGGACTCTGCAGTGCTTGTCAATTAGGCAAGCAAACCAAAAATAGTTTCAAGTCACTTAATAAGAGTGATTCACCTAGGATTTTGTATCTGTTACACATGGATCTCTTTGGACCCATTACAGTACAAAGCTTAGGAGGGAAATCTTATACTTTAGTAGTTGTAGATGACTTCTCTAGATTCACATGGGTGTTCTTTCTGAGGAAGAAGTCTGATAACTTTAAGTGTTTGACAGAGTTTCTCAAATGCATACAGACTGAGTTCAATACTCACATTGCTATGATCAGAAGTGATCATGGGACAAAGTTTGATTCTCTTATTATGCAAGAGTTCTGTTAGAGTGAAGGGATCAGGCACACTTTCTCAGCTCCTAGAACTCCTCAACAAAATGGGGTAGCTGAAAGGAAAAATAGAACCCTTATTAAATCTGCCACTACATTGTTGTCAGATGCTCACCTTACTCTATCCTTTTGGGCAGAGGCAGTGAACACCTCCAACTATGTGTTGAATAGAAGTTTAATACATAAACAGAAGGGCAAGACTCCCTATGAATTACTCAAAGGGAAGAAATCTAAAGTAGATTATTTTAAAATTTTTGGTTGTATCTGTTACATTCACAATAATGACAAGAAATACTTAGCAAAATTTCAAGCTAAAGCTGATGAAGGAGTGTTTCTGGGATACTCCATCATCAGTAAGGCTTATAGGGTATATAATAAATCAACTCTCAAAATTGTAGAATTTGTTCATATATCTTTTGATGAATCTAACATGTCTTTCAAGGAGAAGAATACTTCTACCATAGAACCTTTGCAGGTACACTCTCTTGCTGAAGACTTGGACAGATTACAAATCATTCAAAAAGAGGAAAGTAATGAAGATGAAGAAGACATTCAACACCTTGAAGAGAAACTTCTTGAAGAGCCAGTTGTTGTACCACAAGAGGAAACAACAACACAGGTTGGTGAACAATCAACACCCCCTGTTGACTTAGTAACATCAAGAGACCATCCAATTTCCCAAGTGATTGGAGACATCTCAGGTGGTGTGCAAAACAGAAATTAGGTCAACCAAAACCTGATGCACACTTGCTTTCTTTCTCAAATTGAACCTCAATCCATTCAAGATGCAGAGCAAGATTCACACTAGATCATTGCAATACAAGAAGAGTTGCATCAATTTGAAAGGAATAAAATTTGGGAACTAGTACCAAGGCCTAAGGATCACTCCATTGTTGGAACAAAGTGGGTGTTCAGAAAAAAATTAGATGATCAAGGAGTCATTGTAAGGAACAAGGCAAAGCTAGTTGCTCAAGGGTACTCTCAAGAAGAAGGGATATATTATGACCAGACTTTTGCACCAGTTGCAAGGTTAGAGGCCATAAGAATCTTCTTAGCATATGCAGCACACAAAGGTTTCAAAGTATACCAGATGGATGTAAAGAGTGCTTTTCTCAATGGAGATATCAAAGAAGAAGTCTATGTAAGACAACCTCCAGGTTTTATCTCTTCAACTCATCCTGATTATGTTTTTAAGTTGCATAAAGCATTATATGGTCTAAAGAAAGCTCCTAGAGCATGGTGTGAGACCCTAGCATGCTTTCTTCTGAAAAATGAGTTTATAAGGGGTAGAGTAGACCAAACTCTTTTTATTAGAACCCATAAGTCCCATACCCTACTAGTACAAATCTATGTAGATGATATTATATTTGGTTCTACTGATTCAAATTTGTGCAGAAGGTTTTCCAACCTAATGCATTCTAAATTTGAAATGAGTAGCATGGGTGAGCTATCCTTCTTTCTAGGATTGCAAATCAAACAACATGCCGAAGGCATATTTATTTCTCAAACCAAGTATGCAAAAGAATTGGTTAAGAAATTTTGTATGTCTGAAGTATCATGTATGAAAACATCTATGCCTACTAATGTTGTATTAGATGCTGATGAACATGGGAAACCTGTTGATCAGACAACATATAGAGCAATGATTGGCTCTTTATTGTACCTTACAGCTAGTAGACCTGACATAATGTTTGCTACATGTATATGTGCTAGATTCCAAGTGAGCCATAGAGAGTCACACCTAACCTTAGTAAAAAGGATTCTCAGGTATGTAAAAAGTTGTCCAAATCTAGGTCTCTGGTATCCAAAAGATTCAGCATTTGACTTAACTGGATTTTCTGATGCTGATTATGCTGGATGCAGAATAGACAGGAAAAGCACCAGTGGAACTTGTCAGTTTCTTAGTGATAGACTTGTCTCCTGGTTTTGCAAGAAACAAACATCTGTGTCAACTTCGACTGTTGAAGATGTATATATGGCTGTAGGTAGTTGTTCACAAATCTTGTGGATTCAAAACCAACTCTTAGACTGTGTCTACAACTTAGAGAAGTCAAAAATATTTTGTGACAATACTAGTGCTATTTCCATAGCACAAAATCCAGTACTCCATAGTAGGACAAAACACATAGAAATCAGGCATCACTTTCTAAGGGATAATGTTGAGAAAAATAAAATTGAACTTCAATATATCCCAACTGATTTACAAAGGGAAGATATTTTCACTAAACCCTTGGATGAAAAGAAGCATACTTTCTTCCTGAATCAGTTAGGAATGTTAGATGGAGGAAGTCTAAAATAATATCCAAGATTTTAAAACTCTAAAAAATGACCAGGACTAGGCAAACATCTTAATTTTTCTAGTGTATAGTGTGTTTCTGATCCTTGAACTGCACTCGATGATTTTCCCCCCGATCGTCGAACGGAGATCGACGATTTCCGAAATCGTCGACCAGAGTTCAGCGTTTCTCAGATAGTGCTAAACTATCTTTCTCAGGTTAGCGATCGTCGTGCGGAGCTCGACGATTTTGTTTTCTGAACTATCGTCGAACGGAGCTCGACGCTCTCCAATATCGTCGAACGGAGATCGACGCTATTGATGACCTTTCAGTTTCCTTTAGAAGCCCCGATCGTCGAACTGAGTTCAACGATCTTTCCTTTTCTGCGTCGAACCCTAATATAAAATTCTTTTTTCTGCCGTCGTTCTCCATTTGCGCTTTCATACTTTCTGCAAAACTTTCTCTTTCCCTCCAAACTTCTCTACACTTGGTCGTTTGTTTGTTAGTTTTTGCAAGAATCAATGGCAGTCTCAGTTGCAATCCTGGCCGCAATGAAATTTGATGCTGGAGTTGACATCGACATGGATTCGTTCAACAACAGTGATCAAATCTTCCAAGATATTCTGGAACTTTTCAAGGAACAAAAGCTAGTTACCATCATGACTACCAGGATCAAATTGGCTGCAGATGAGATAAAGGAATGGGTATATACTGCCCACAATCAGGATCAGAATACAATGATTGGAACAATCTCAGGAACCCAGGTATCCCTAACACCTGCTACCATGACAGAGGTTTTTGAATTGAATTCTGGAGAGGATTCTGCTGAGATTTCTGGAGAGGAGTTTTCCAATTTGCTTGAAAGAATGGGACATTCTGATGCAAACCCTAGCAAACTGCTGAAGAAAAATCTGTCTGTTGAGTACAGATTTCTAGCTGATGTGGATGGAAAGGTGTTGTTGGCCAAACACTCAGCTCATGATTCCATCTCCAGGTATCAGCTATGCTTGATGGGTGCTCTTGTGGATAAGAACCAATTTAACTGGGGAGAATTCTTCTTTGACTTGATCAAGAAAAAAATCAACAAAAATTTTGTTAACTTTGGAAGGATATTAGGGCTGTTTCTTCAGAACAGATGCCCTGCATTGCTAGTTTCCAGTGGGATGCACATCAATGCCTCCAAGAGGCTCACCTGTGCCCTATTTGGAAAATAGGACAGACAAATTGTGAAGCCCAGCAGGCCCTCTGTAGGTTCCACTTCAGGCACAAGGACTGTTCCAGTCACTTCCCCTCAAGTTTCTGCCCTTGCAGAAGACTTGCCTGCTTCATCCTCTCCTCCTCCATCTCTTGTTTCATCTACACCAGTCACATCCACCATTACAATTTCTTCCACAATCACCATCTCTACCCCATCTCCAACTTCAATCCATTCTCCAACTCCTCCACTCACTGAAGAAATCTTCCATCCTCTACATCAATACCCCCATCTGGATATTGACTCATCCTCTCACATACCCTCTTTCAACCTTATAGATGATTCCTTTATGGATGACTCTATTTCATCCCCTTCGGAGCCACCATCCTCCTCCATCTCATATCAACAACTACTTCAAGATATCATTGCACAACCATCCTTTACACCATCCATTTCCATTCCATTATCTTCTATTTACACAATTCCCATCTCTCAACCTTCATTTCCACCATCCACCTGTTCTCCTCCAACATCTCCTGCTTCTCCACCTTCAATCCCTACCTTTGCTCAAGTCCCTCTTGAGCATGTAGATCTTCCAGCTCTTGCAGACAGGCTCTATGAGCTGATAGCTCGAAGGCTATCACTCTTGATGGAGGCCTCTTTGGCTCCACTGATAAAAACAGTTCAAGAACTGTCTGTCAGCCTCTCCTCTCTCCTTCCTCCTCAGGCAATCCCTTCATCTTAGTGCCTTGATCCAGTCCTGACTGAATCTAGGTAGGGGGAGATGCCTCATGAAGTGGAAAGATTGCCTGCTGCTGCTGCTGTTACTTCAGTCCAAGATCAAGCTTCAATACCTCCAGTTGCAGTTATCACAGTGGACCTCAGGTCACTGTTATCAGATTTTGATTCCATTTATTTCAGTTGTATTCCAGAGCACACTGCAGTCCAGCAATCTGAAGATCTCTTTAAGGCCATTGTGCCCATTCCCAGCTGTGACACCAGTTTAATTAATTCTTTTATAAACTCCCTCTCTGTTGCTGCTTCTCCTGTTGTTACTGATGCTTCTGTTGCTCTTCCTGCTGCTGCTCCTACTGCTAATGTTGATGTTTCTGCTAGTTCTGATATTGCTGTTATTGAGGATATACATATGACAGAGGCATTTATTTTTGAGCCTGCTGTTACTGCTGCTAATGCTCCTTCTGAATCTGCTGATGTAGCTTCTATTGCTGAAAATGTTGTATCTGTCTCTGCTGTTATAAATTCTTCTGCCAGTATTTCTTCTACTCCTCTTCCTACTGTTGCTGCTGCTACTGTTGCTGTCTCTGCTGTTACTTCTGCTCAATCTCAATAATATTTAGATTATCTCAAAAGGATTGATGCATTATATGATAATCAAAGCTCAGAAAGTGATCAGTATAGGACTGACTCAGATGACTCCTCTGCTACAATTGCAAGGAAAAGAAAAGCCAGAAGCAAAGAAATGAAGAGAGTCCCCCCAGCAAAAGTGAAAGACACAAATGATATTCCTTACTACATTCTGCATGATTGCCCTATCACAGAACATTGGATGCAATACTCCAAAAATCAACTAAAAGCTATGAAGAAGAAGAGAAAGTATGATAAAGGATCATTCCAGTTCAATCATCCTCCTCCTCCTCCTCCTTCACCAAGTGCAGGTGCAAGTGGAAGTTCTGCATCTCAAGCTTCTGCCAGAAGCCAAAGCTCATATCAACCTCAAGGTAGATCCCAATACAGAGGAAGTCAATTTAGAGGCTATCAGTCTAGAAGAGTAAATTATAGAGGAAATCAAAGAGAATTCCAAGTATATTCAAAAGGACATTCCAGGAAACATCCTTACCAAAGGGAAGGCAAGGTCCATCTGATACTACTTCTGGTCCCTTTCCTTATAAGCTGAAAGAACTAGTCTCCTCCAGAGCTCCTCCAGACAATCCTTCAAATAGATATGAACCTCCAGTTCCATTTGAGGATCCAGAAAACAATCCTACTTCATGGACAGATAGGATGAAAGAATTGGCTGCTTTAGATCAAATCAAGAAAGCCAGAGAACAAGGAAAAGATACTTCCAATATAACTACCTTATCAGATCAAAGGAAGAAGGAACTTGAAAGATACTCCTCCAGTAAATTTTTTGATTCAGAAAGCTACATGAAGCTGTATCCAGAAGTGGTAGTGCCCAGGCCAAAGCAACAAACCTCTCTAGGTGCATCTGATGATAGGAGATCTAAGAAAGAAGCTCTCAATCCAAATAGAGAAATAGTCCTTATAAAGAGTAAAGAGAAAGAGTAATTCTTTAAGGTGACAATATATTTTGTTTTCTGGACTATCTGAGATAATATCTGTGATTCTGCAATGTTTTGTTTGTTGCATTTCTGTTTTGTATGCTTTATTTTTTCCAATATCTGTAAATAGTAATCCTAACCCAAATAGGGGGAGATTATTGGAACACCCTATCACTGATTTGGGTAAGGATCACTATGTCTCTTAGGAAACCTGTCTTGACCTCATTTTATAGATCTAAAGGTCAATTAGAATTGAGTCTAAGGGTTAGTAGTTAGGTTTGGAAGCTGCCCTCAAGACCAGAGTTTTTCAGTTTTGGAGACCAATTCATTTCATCGAGCTCGGTACAACGAATCGTCGAACTCCATTTGACAATCGCTGAGCTCCCTTCGACGAATCGTCAAACTCCATTCGATGATCTCTGAGCTCAACTTCAACGAGTCGTCAAACCCCATTCGACGATCTTCGAGCTCAGATCGACGATCTTGACTCTAGTTTGATTCTCTATCTCTGAGCTCAGTTCGACGATAGTTGAGCTCAGATCGACGATCTTTGTTTATGTCTACGTCCAGGCTCAGAGATCAGTTTAACAATAGTGGAGCTCAGTTCGACGTTTTTCTGAAGAGTTAGACGATTTTCAAGATTCAAATTCAGACAGTTGTGGAATTATTCTCAGCATTTATGTCAGAGATCCAATAACCGTTTTTAATTAATCTGGAGCAAGTTTCAATGAATTTTCAGGGAATGTTTTATTGGACTTTCCTGCAGAAGACAAATGTAATTAAGGAAGTCATTTATTGATAGGCTAATGACTATCTTGGACAGTGGATCAATTCTATTCAGATGAAAGGAATAAAAGATATATTCATTCTCTGCAACAATAAGAGAATTACAACTTCTGCAACAACTTTTACAATAACAATTACACAAGAGAAAGAGAAAGAGTTGCAGACACTCTCAGTCTCAAAATTCATACAAGAACACACATCACAAAAGGAGATAAACTAACTGAAATTTCCAGATCTCTCTTGATTCAAGTGTTCAAAGGCCATCATCATTCAAGACTCCAGACACCTCACATTTCAACTGTTGATGAAATCATCTTTTGCTGGAGATCAAAACATTTGAAGGCCTATCACCCTACTGTAAAGCTTCACTTCCTGAACAACTCAAGATCTCAGGGGGAGCTTTGACAACATCCACTATCTTCTCTCTGACTGTTGATAGAGAAGATCATCTCTCTCTCTCTCTCTGTTGTAAAGGGTTTTTCAAACTCCCTTCAAAAGTTTGTGACTGGTTTCTAAGACCTTATCAAAACTCAGTGGTGGCAAGACACCTGATCAAAAAATCTGGTTTGGTTTTCGAGCACCTTATCAAAAGCTCATTGGTGCCCATGACACCTGATCAACTCATCCTGCAGTGGATTCCTACCTAGGGTGGTAGGAGAGTGGATGTACCCAGGTTGATTGGGGAACTACTATAGCTCCTTGTGTCTTCTGGTTGCTTGTCTTTCTTTTGTTTCTGGTTGTGGATTGTGATTGATTTGTGATTGATCTTTGATTATTCTGTATTTAGATTTACTTTATGTTATTTGCTTCCCTGCTCACTTAGGAATACAACAACAGTTGTAAAACGTTTTTAGCAAGCACCATACTCTATTCAACCCCCTCTATAGTATATCAGATCTAACTTGCACTTTCAATATCCATGAATGTTGATGGCGCGTTGGTCAAACCAAATGACATAACCAGGAATTCGAAATGCCCATGCATCGACCTGAAGGCTGTCCGTGGAATGTCTGACTCACGAATCCTGAGCTGATGATAGCCTGAACAAAGATCGATCTTGGAAAACACCGTGCTACCACACAACTAATCAAATAAATCATCGATCCTCTGCAGTGGGTACCTGTTCTTTATGTAACTTTGTTCAGCTCCCTATAGTCGATGCACAGCTTCATCGACCCATCCTTCTTTTTCACAAATAGAACAGGAGCACCGCAAGGCGACAAACTCGGCCTAATAAAACCTTTAGCCAACAACTCGTCCAACTGGACTCGCAACTCCTCCAACTCACGAGGGGCCATCCGGTAAGGCGCCTTAGCAATAGGACGCGTACCCGGTTCCAAATCAATAACGAACTCAACATCCCGCTCAGGGGGAAGACCAGGTAGGTTATTAGGAAAAACATCAGAAAAACCACGAACCACAGGAATCTCCTCCAGGCACGGTACACTAACAGCAGTCCCAACCACCGAGACTAAACAAGCAAAACAATCAGAATGAAATAGCTTCTAAGCACATACCGTAGAAATGATAGGAGAATCCTGACACTGATCAGCATACACACTTCCAGGCTGACCGTTGTCCTTGATGAAGTCCAAGCGCTTCCCTTTGCACTGAATAATCGCATCATACTTAGACAACCAGTCCATGCCCAGAATAATATCGAAGTCCTCTAGATCAATCATCTTCAAGTCTACCTTCGCAAGAAAGTCCCCCAACAAAACAGGGCAATCCAAAATGCCCAAATCTAACAACACAGATTCACCAGAAGGGAACTTAACGCGGAAGGTATCACGAACTTGATCTAGAACCAACCGATAACGCTCTATAAAAGCTCTAGCCACAAACAAGTGGAAAGCGCCTGAGTCGAACAGAACACGCGCCCAGCGGTTCTTCACCTTAAATTTCCCTATAGGAGTATATACATAAGCAACTAAGGCACTATCAAAACAAAACCATAACCATTCTAGCAAATAAAACTTTCAAGCTAGGAAAACAACTAACCTGAGATGACCTGAGTCGAGGTCTGAGCCTCCTCGTAAGAGATCACATTCATCTTTCCTTTACCCTTGTCCACACGCTGAGGCGGAGGTAAAGCCTGAAGTGGAACTGCCTGAAGAATAGGCTGGACCTGAGGACACCTAGTCTTGATATGACCCTTCTGGCCACACTGGATGCAGACCTTATCCTTGGACCAGCACTAGGCAGCATTATGCCTGGGTCGCTTGTACACAGAACAGGGAACATCCTTCCTAGGAGCACCTTGAATGGCATGAACTTGCTCCTTCTTCTGATCTCCCGCCTTCTTGAAACATCTCTCAACAGGATGGCCAGACCGGCCACAGAAGCTACACACCACCTTGCTCTTCTTTCCCGAAGCAGCATCGAGTGCCTGTGGGTTCTTCTCCTCAGCAGACTTTCTGTTGTCCTTCCTCATTTGTTGGCCTCTGCTCTTTGCGGTCTCAATTGCCTCCACTTTCAGAGTAGCCTCCACAACACCTGTATAAGTCACTGACCCATAAGCACTGGATAACTACTGAACCTCGCTCCTCAAGCCACCAAGAAACTGCTTGACTCGATCCGCTTCAACACTCACAAATACAGGAGAAAATCGGCTCAACTTGCTGAACTCTATCTCATACTCACTGACCGTGAGTTGCCTCTGCTTCAGGTGAATGAAGTCATTCATAAGTCGGTCATGCTCGACCGAAAGAAAGAACTTCCTCAACAGCATCTCCTTGAACAAACCCCAAGAACAACCGGCCACCAAGCTCTCCTTTTCCCTAAGCCACCAGCTCTTAGCCAACCCCTTTAGCTGATAGGCGGCTAGCATCACTCTCTGATTATCTGCAATACCGGAGTACGAGAACATATCCTCCATGGAGATCCGCCAATCATCTATGACCATGAAATCTTCCTTCCCATCATATGTAGGAGGGCTAAGTCTCTGAAACTGAGAAATGAAGGCCATCTCTGCTGGCACCACCACTGGAGGTCTCAGGGGAGCAGGAGGGGGAGGGGCAGCTGAACCCCCTGCAAGGTCTTGCACTCCCTGAGTCTGTCCCGCCACAACTGCCGCCAGAGACTGGATCTGGACCTGCATCTCCACCAACCGCCTGGTCAAGGAATCGTTGCTCAACCGCAAGCTCTCAATCACCGCATCACTCTGCGCTCTAGAAGTCTCACCCTCAGACTGTGGAGTTGACCTTGTCGAAGGAGGTCTCGCCATCCTAAAACCATACCAACATTAGTCAAATCCTGGTATAATAGTTGGAACTAACTACAATACAAACAATACATACATAAATATGATCTTAACACTACTAAACTTGCTCTGGGATGAAAGTGCAAGGTGGATCTGAGATACTCTAGAGGGGGGGTGAATAGAGTATTGTGCTCTCTTTTAAAAAAAATTCTTTACAACTTTTGTTGTATTCCTAAGTGAATAGGTCAGTTAATAAAACAATAATCACAACAACCTAAACAATCACAGAGCACAGCCAAAACAAAAGAAGAGGGCAACCAGACGACACAAGAAATTTATAGTGGTTCCCCAACCTGGGTACATCTGTAACGCCCCGAAACTCAAAGGAGCAAAGGGGGACGTTTTGGGCCAGTTTTGGTTTCTGGCTGAAGGCACACGGCCTGGGACACGGGCGTGTCCCAGGGCGTGTCAAGCGTGTGTCGACACTTAGCCGCGAAGTCATCGAGTTATTCTCGACGATTCGTCGAGAATGGGCACACGGCCTGCGACACGGGCGTGTCGCAGGGCGTGTCGACCCGTGTCGACACTTAGCCGTGAAATCGTCGAGTTATACTCGACGATTCGTCGAGAATGGGCACACGGCCTGCGACACGGGCGTGTCGCAGGGCGTGTCGACCCGTGTCGACGATCGTCAAGGTGAAATCGTCGAGATTCACTCGACGATCGTCGATTCAAGGCACACGGCCTAGGACACGGGCGTGTCCAAGGCCCTGTCATCGAGTCGTCGATCTCCACTCGACGAAATGTCCCGTGTACACGGCCTGGGGTCCCAGGCGTGTCAAAGTGACACGGGCAAGGACACGGGCGTGTCCTAGAACCCGTGCAGTGCTCGGGTTGGAAACGGGGGAAAAATCATGGGGTACACGGCCGGCTACACGGCCGTGTCAGCTGGAACACGGGCGTGTCAGCTCGAACACGGGCGTGTTCGATACCCATGTGCGTGTCCAGGAGATTCGATTTTGACGGCGAATGCGGCACACGGCCCTGGACAGGGGCGTGTGCCAGGCCGTGTTCGGTCCAGATTGGGCATTTCAGCCCCGAATCAAAGCCGTTCGTTTCCTTGATTGAAGATCCAATGGCTGGGTGTTGTTCCTGGGAGGATATACCCGGGAGTTGACTTGAAATCCATCATTTTTCTTACCTTTTCATCTCTCCAAACCCTTGGAGAAAGAAGAGCTAAGGCAAGAGGAAGAGGAGCTAGATCCGCCATTGGAGGAGCTTCGGAGCTCCGAATCGCAAGCCGACTCCGGATTCCCGGAGGCAACGCTAGTGCGGTCATTTCCATCCGATTACTTTTCGATGGCGCCAAAGAGGAACGCAAGAGTAACGATCCTCATCTTGAGCTTGAATCGCTCCTTTTCTTAGCATAGGAAGCCCCCCCCCCCCTCTCGCGAGTTTGCGGAGAGTTGGAGGCATTCCTTCGGGTAGATATGTAAAGTCCCCGTTGTTTAGAGTCCGTATACGAGAACGGACATAGGCATTTTGGTTGAAGCCTACCCGGACATGTTAGTTCGGATCGGTGATGTTGCATTGCATAAGGACGGAGAAGACTCCGTGCTATTGGGTGTTTTCGGGTTTTCTACGCGGTAGATTGCAGCAGGGAGCCTTGGGGACTAACCCAAAGGAGCACCCGGAAAACTGGGCGGACACGAGGTCTTGCCAACTTGGTGGCCTGGGAGCCAACTTGAACATAACGGGGTTATGTGTCTTGCGGTAGAATGGGACTCGGTGAAAGTTTGACTCGCGCAAATGGCTTAAATTGCCGTTGCGATGTGAGCACGGGTTAGGTGGAGCCGTACCCGCTTTATGTCGTTCGGGTTAGAGAGACCTAAAGTTACATGGCACTCGCCGTTGGCATAGATGTGAGTCTTCGGCGGTCAATGGCTTAAATTGACGTGACCAATGCCAGGAAGACGAATTGCTCATAGGAATGGCCGTCTGAGTGGCGGTGGTGAGTCCGGAATGTTAATGGCTTTAATTGGCGTGACATCGACCGGTTCACCGAGAATGTGCCCTGAGTGCACGGGGCGTGTGGCCGTGCGAGCCAACGCCTGTGATGAAATGGCTATGGTTATAAATTGCTCGCTTATGCTAATGAAATGCAGGGAAGGAGCATCGCCGCCCCGAGTTGGGGGCGGGATCGTTATAATTTGGTCAGCATTGCTGACCGTTGCCTTGTTTTGCCACCATGCGGTGGTTTGTTGCTTGCAGGTGCAGCTGGACCAAGCGGTCAATAGCGGGCTAAAGCCCTTTTTGCGAAGCTGGCCCTCGAAGGCCCAAATGGAAATGTTTTCTATTTTATTCATGTATGGCCGGCCTGCGTGCCGAGGTTGGTAAATCATGTAACAGACAAGTGAAACATTTTGTAAGGCCTTAAGGCCGATTCTGGGTATTTTGTATACATTCCTACGTATTGTATTAGTGGACATTCATGCTTGTTACTCGGTTCTTGTTTTATAACTTATATAAACTGCTTCCGCTAGAATGCTCTGTGTAGGACGTTGAGATTGGTTGGATGGTTTCCATAAGTAACCACCCGGTCTGTCTGTGGTATATGGCGTCGGGCCCCGGCCGGACCAACTGCTATATGCTATGCGACGGATAGGGGGTGTTACAATTTGGTATCAGACTAATGGTTTTGGTCGGGCTTAAAGTGAATTCGTGGGCGAATTCTTTTTAAGGGGTGGTGAGCACATTGTGTGCGTCATCGTTTTAACGGTAAAAGAACCCATGAATGTCCACTTAGGAATGAAAATACTCGTGTTTGAGGAACCTGCGTGTTCCTATAATTGTTGTTTGCAATTTGTTTGGTCGCTTAACGGTGTTTTTGTACCACTATAGGTGACCAGAAGTGGTGTTGGGCCGTCAGAACGCCGAGTTTCTGAGGCAAGTAGTGCACCGGATGTTGCTCCCGCAACACCTCTGTCGGCTGAAAATATAAGATTGGTGGCTGAAGCGGTGTTGGCCGTGATTAATGCGCAGCCTGGAAGGCAAGCGCAGCAGCCCGGTCCCGTGATGGAGCAAGTACCTCTGCAAGAGGCTGAGCCGAGGAGGGTGGAGCAAGTGGTTGTGGAACCAATAGTGCCAAGGAGGGCAACTGAGAGGCAGTTGAAGCATGTAATGAGCTTTAACCCTCCGTTATTCTCGGGGTTGGGAACCCCATCTCAGGCTGAAGACTGGCTGTCTAGGGTGAAGAGAGTCATGACGGCGACGGAGACGGAGGAGTGGCAGATGACCACCATTGCTACGTTCCTGCTGGACGGTGAAGCGAGGATGTGGTGGGAAGGTTTGGAGCTGCATCATCTGCGAGGTAGACAACTGATAGACGTTCCGATGGAAGAGTTCTCGGGATTGTTCTTGGCAAGATACCTCCCTTCTACTCAGAGGATTTCAATGGAGAATGAATTCCTGAAGTTGGTGCAGGGTGAGAGGAGCGTGGATGAATATCTCCACGAGTTTACGCGGTTGAGTCGTTATGCGAGCTCTACCATCATGGATGAGGAGCGCAAGACTAATCGTTTTTATGAAGGCCTGAGGGATGAGCTGAGATTATTACTGTCGGGGCCAATGACGCAGGGTTTCTTAACCTTGGTCAATACTGCCCGGTCCTTGGAGAAGGACATGAAGAATGTACAAGCGAAGAAAGGCTTGGCTGATAAGAAATCTGAGTTCAGAGTGCCGACTACTTCAAAGTCCGGCTATCGGAAGTCTTTCAAGAAGCATAGGACTTCGGGTCCAGCTCCTTCTGGCGCTTCTGGGGCGACTACGGGTCGGACCTCGGGTGCGTGCTTTACGTGTGGAAAGACGGGGCATTTCGCCCGTGATTGTTGGAGCGGACGTCCTAAGTCCGAGAGGAGGCCAGGAGCTACCTACGAAGAGAAGGGAAAGGCGGTGGAGTCGACCGCATCCCACTATGCTCCGGCCCAACCAAGGGTCTACAATCTTGGCCAACAGGAGGCCATTAAACAAGCCGATGTCGTGACAGGTACGGTTTAATTTATAGCAAGTTAATTTCTTTAAATACTTGTTATGTATATGTTACCTTACCACTGCTTGTTTAGGATTTGTTTTGATTTGTGAAAATCCGGCACGAGCACTCTTCGATACGGGAGCTTCACACTCCTTCTTGTCCGAAGGATTTATATCACGCATCGGAGTCCCTTCTTCGATGGCGAAGGATAAGTTGGATGTGTTGTTGCCCAATGGGTGTTCGATGCGAGCGGTTAGGATCTGCGATGTTAAGATTCATATTGGAGAGCAGGAGTTCGACCTGCGGGCATCTTTACTGCCGTTAATGGAGTTCGACGTCATATTTGGCATGGACTGGCTCTCGGAGCAGCAGGCCCATATAGATTGCGGTAGCAAGGAAGTTAAGCTGGGAGCGAGTCGTGAGACGACGTTTACGGGCTTAAAGGGGTCGAGCAAGACGTTGATGTCCTCTCTTCAGGTGGTGAAGGCGGTTCGTGCTGGAGCAGAACTGTTCTTTACACTAGTGGAGGTTGCAAAGCCGAAGCTTGCTTTGGATTGTATTTCAGTGGTATCAGAATACCCTGATGTGTTCCCCGCAGATCTTCCTGGAGCCCCGCCTCAACGGGAGATAGATTTTACGATCGAGCTAGTGCCAGGTGCAAAGCCTGTGTCACGATCTCCGTATCGGCTAGCGCCTAAGGAAATGGCGGAGCTGAAAGTTCAACTGCAAGAGTTGTTGGAGCAAGGGTATGTGCGCCCGAGTTCTTCGCCTTGGAGCGCACCGGTCCTCTTTGTTAAGAAGAAGGACGGAAGCTTGAGATTATGTATCGATTATCGGGAGCTAAACAAGCTGACTGAGAAGAATAAGTACCCGATCCCTAGGATTGATGATCTCTTTGATCAGTTAGTCGGGTCGACGGTGTACTCGAAGTTAGATCTCAAGTCTGGATACTATCAGCTGCGGATAAGGGAGAGTGATATCCCGAAGACAGCGTTTAGTACGAGATACGGGCATTATGAGTTTACGGTCATGCCGTTTGGGCTGACTAATGCGCCGTCAGTATTCATGGATTTGATGAACAGGACGTTCAGGGAGTACTTGGACCATTTCGTGATCGTCTTCATCGACGATATTTTGGTGTACTCGCAAAGTGAGGAGGATCACTTCAAGCATCTCCATTTGGTGTTGGAGACACTCTGGAGAAACCAGTTGTATGCCAAGTTCTCGAAGTGCGAGTTTTGGCTATCCTCAGTGGCGTTCCTCGGGCATATAGTGAGTGGAGAGGGTATTGCTGTGGATCCGGCGAAGATTGTTGCGATACGGGAGTGGCCTAAGCTTGCTACGGTAGCAGAAGTCCGGAGCTTTTTGGGGCTTGCCGGCTATTATAGGCGCTTCGTAGAGAACTTCTCGCGGATAGCGCTACCTCTCACTACTTTGACGAGGAAGGAGCATAAGTTCGTTTGGACGCCGGAGTGCGCGCGAGCTTTTGAGGAATTGAAGTGTCGGTTGACCACGGCGCCTGTGCTGAGTTCGCCGGTGGGGACCGAAGGCTATGAGATATATAGCGACGCTTCAGGCAGCGGTTTGGGTTGCGTGCTATTGCAGCACGGCAGCGTGATAGCTTATGGCTCGAGACAGCTAAAAGTGCACGAGAGAAATTATCCGGTCCATGACTTGGAGTTAGCGGCCGTGATTTTTGCCTTGAAGCTGTGGAGACACTATTTGTACGGTGTGAAGATTGATATCTACACCGATCACAAGAGCCTAAAGTATTTGATTGATCAGAAAGATCTGAATATGCGGCAGCGTAGGTGGATGGAGTTCCTGGGGGACTATACATTCAAGATCCACTACGTGCCTGGCAAAGGGAATGCGGTTGCGGACGCGTTGAGTCGCTGAGCCCCAGCTCAAGCGAATTGGCTATCAGTGCATGATGAGCGGTTGGTGCAGGAGCTGGAGGCGTTGGAGATTGTTTATGTGGATAGACAATCTAGTGTTGAAGCAGTGCTGAATTGGACTGAAGTCCAATATGACCTGGCTGATCGGATTCGGCAGGCTTTGGATATGGATGCTCAAATGAAGCAGTTCATGATAGAGGCTCTGGATGGGTCAAATTCCCAATTCGTTGTGGAGGACGGATTGCTGTGGAAAGACGGTCGTTTGTGCGTCCCAAATGTGGGCAATTTACGGGTGGAGTTGTTGTACGAGGCGCACCATACCAAGTACTCGATTCACCCGGGGAGCACGAAGATGTACCGTGATGTAAAGAAGCTATTTTGGTGGCCGGGTTTGAAAAAGGATGTGGCGCTATATGTAGCGAAGTGCCAAACCTGCGCCTTAGTAAAGGCGGAGTGCCAAAAGCCGGGAGGATTTCTTAAGTCCTTGCCTATTCCGGAGTGGAAATTTGACGACATCTCTATGGACTTTGTGCACGGTTTGCCAAGGTCGCAAAAGGGGAACGACGCCATCTGGGTGGTCGTGGATCGATTAACGAAGGTGTCGCATTTTATTCCGCATAGGAAGGACGATCCGGTGGAGAAGCTGGCAAAGCTTTATGTAGATAATATAGTACGGCTTCATGGTGTGCCTCGCAGCATCGTGAGTGACCGTGATGGGCGGTTCACGTCCAATGATTGGAGGCTGGTGCAGCAAATGTTGGGAACAAAGCTGAAGTTTAGCACAGCCTTCCACCCGCAAACGGATGGGCAGACCGAGAGGGTCAATAGAACCATGGCAGACATGCTTCGCATGTGTGTCTTGGACTTTGGAAAGCAATGGGAAGACCACCTTTATTTGGTGGAGTTCGCGTACAACAACAGCTACCAAGCAAGTATTCAGATGGCGCCTTTCGAGGCCCTATATGGTAGAAGATGTCGCACGCCGTTATCTTGGTTAGAAACGGGCGAGTCGAAGTTGTATAAGCGATCGGAAGTGGATGATGCTACTTCTTTGGTGAGAACCATTCGGGAGAGGTTACTCATCGCTCAGGACCGGCAAGCAAAGTACTATAACGCCAAGCACAGGAACGTGGAGTTCGCTGTGGGTGATTATGTGTACCTAAAGATCAAGCCGTTCAAGGGTGTCTCGCGGGTGCGACGGTTGAAAAAGCTAAGCCCGAGGTACCTTGGACCGTTTGAGGTTCTGGAGCGAGTTGGAGAAGCGGCCTATAGGTTGAAGCTTTCGGTGGAGCTAAGTGGTTTACACGATGTGTTCCACATTTCGGTGCTTCGGAAGGCGGTGCAAGAGCCTACGCAAGTGATCGCGGTCGATCAAGTGCCGGTGGATAGTGGGCTAACGACAAAGGTCAAGCCCGTGCGGATTGAGGACTCGGAGGTCAAGCGGCTACGCAATAAAGAGATCAGGATGGTCAAAGTCCGGTGAGACAATTGCGGTCGTGAGGAGCTCTCTTGGGAGCGAGAGCAGACTATGCTTGACGAGTATCCGGAGTTGTTCCGCTCAGGTACAAATGTTGTTTTTGTATATCTTTCCTTTATGTAATTTCGTGGGCGAAATTCTTTTAAGCGGGGGAGAGTTGTAACGCCCCGAAACTCAAAGGAGCAAAGGGGGACGTTTTGGGCCAGTTTTGGTTTCTGGCTGAAGGCACACGGCCTGGGACACGGGCGTGTCCCAGGGCGTGTCAAGCGTGTGTCGACACTTAGCCGCGAAGTCGTCGAGTTATTCTCGACGATTCGTCGAGAATGGGCACACGGCCTGCGACACGGGCGTGTCGCAGGGCGTGTCGACCCGTGTCGACACTTAGCCGTGAAATCGTCGAGTTATACTCGACGATTCGTCGAGAATGGGCACACGGCCTGCGACACGGGCGTGTCGCAGGGCGTGTCGACCCATGTCGACGATCGTCAAGGTGAAATCGTCGAGATTCACTCGACGATCGTCGAGTCAAGGCACACGGCCTAGGACACGGGCGTGTCCAAGGCCGTGTCATCGAGTCGTCGATCTCCACTCGACGAAATGTCCCGTGTACACAGCCTGGGGGCCCAGGCGTGTCAAAGTGACACGGGCAAGGACACGGGCGTGTCCTAGAACCCGTGCAGTGCTCGGGTTGGAAACGGGGGAAAAATCATGGGGTACACGGCCGGCTACACAGCCGTGTCAGTTGGAACACGGGCGTGTCAGCTCGAACACGGGCGTGTTCGATACCCGTGTGCATGTCCAGGAGATTCGATTTTGACGGCGAATGCGGCACACGGCCCTGGACACGGGCGTGTGCCAGGCCGTGTTCGGTCCAGATTGGGCATTTCAGCCCCGAATCAAAGCCGTTCGTTTCCTTGATTGAAGATCCAATGGCTGGGGGTTGTTCCTGGGAGGATATACCCGGGAGTTGACTTGAAATCCATCATTTTTCTTACCTTTTCATCTCTCCAAACCCTTGGAGAAAGAAGAGCTAAGGCAAGAGGAAGAGGAGCTAGATCCGCCATTGGAGGAGCTTCGGAGCTCCGAATCGCAAGCCGACTCCGGATCCGCGGAGGCAACGCTAGTGCGGTCATTTCCATCCGATTACTTTTCGATGGTGCCAAAGAGGAACGCAAGAGTAACGATCCTCATCTTGAGCTTGAATCGCTCCTTTTCTTAGCATAGGAAGCCCCCCCCCCCCCCTCTCGCGAGTTTGCGGAGAGTTGGAGGCGTTCCTTCGGGTAGATATGTAAAGTCCCCGTTGTTTAGAGTCCGTATGCGAGAATGGACATAGGCATTTTGGTTGAAGCCTACCCGGACATGTTAGTTCGGATCGGTGATGTTGCATTGCATAAGGCCGGAGAAGACTCCGTGCTATTGGGTGTTTTTCGGGTTTTCTACGCGGTAGATTGCAGCAGGGAGCCTTGGGGACTAACCCAAAGGTGCACTCGGAAAACTGGGCGGACACGAGGTCTTGCCAACTTGGTGGCCTGAGAGCCAACTTGAACATAACGGGGTTATGTGTCTTGCGGTAGAATGGGACTCGGTGAAAGTTTGACCCGCGCAAATGGCTTAAATTGTCGTTGCGATGTGAGCACGGGTTAGGTGTAGCCGTACCCGCTTTATGTCGTTCGGGTTAGAGAGACCTAAAGTTACATGGCACTCGCCGTTGGCATAGATGTGAGTCTTCGGCGGTCAATGGCTTAAATTGACGTGACCAATGCCAGGAAGACGAATTGCTCATAGGAATGGTCGTATGAGTGGCGGTGGTGAGTCCGGAATGTTAATGGCTTTAATTGACGTGACATCGACCGGTTCACCGAGAATGTGACCTGAGTGCACGGGGCATGTGGCCGTGCGAGCCAACGCCTGTGATGAAATGGCTATGGTTATAAATTGCTCGCTTATGCTAATGAAACGCAGGGAAGGAGCATCGCCGCCCCGAGTTGGGGGCGGGATCGTTATAATTTGGTCAGCATTGCTGACCGTTGCCTTGTTTTGCCACCATGCGGTGGTTTGTTGCTTGCAGGTGCAGCTGGACCAAGCGGTCAATAGCGGGCTAAAGCCCTTTTTGCGAAGCTGGCCCTCGAAGGCCCAAATGGAAATGTTTTCTATTTTATTCATGTATGGCCGGCCTGCCTGCCGAGGTCGGTAAATCATGTAACAGACAAGTGAAACATTTTGTAAGGCCTTAAGGCCGATTATGGGTATTTTGTATACATTCCTACGTATTGTATTAGTGGACATTCATGCTTGTTACTGGGTTCTTGTTTTACAACTTATATAAACTGCTTCCGCTAGAATGCTCTGTGTAGGACGTTGAGATTGGTTGGATGGTTTCCATAAGTAACCACCTGGTCTGTCTGTGGTATATGGCGTCGGGCCCCGGCCGGACCTACTGCTATATGTTATGCGACGGATAGGGGGTGTTACAACATCATCTCTTCTACCACCCTGGTAGGAATCCACTCAGGTTTTTGATCAAGTGTCTGACACCAATGAGCTTTTGTTCAGGTGCTCATAAACCAAAACCTCAAGTCTTTTGGAAGAAGACTTTTAACCAGGAATAATTTTGAAGGGAATTAAAACCCTGTACAAGAGTTTGAAGAGAGGTGTGATGAGGTATTCTCTTTCTCAATATCAACTTAGAAGACTTGTGGATTGATGTCAGCAGATTGCTCCCCTTGTGATCAGGAAAACTGGAGCACTGCTTCAGGGTGACAGGTCTTCAAAACTGGAATGCCTGGACCAGAGATTGTTCAGAAACTTCTTTGACAGATAGAATTTTGTTATCCTTTTGAAGTTGTCCTGTAGGATTTAAGTGAGAAGACTCTTGATGTTCTTCTTCTTCTTCTTGAAGATGTTCTCTGGCCTGGGCTAATTGCAGGAAAGCACTTTTGATTGTAGTAAGATTGTTCTTCTGTGCAATTCTTGTCTATGTCTGTCTGATTGTCTGTGTATCTATATGACTGTATATCTGCCTAGTAGTACTTGATCCTTTTCTATTCTGACTTTTTGACTGACTGAGGAACATTCAAAATTTGAATGTTTGACCAGTAATTGCAGTCGGCCTGGGAAGAAGTGGCAATCAATGATTTCCCTAACTGTCCCATGAAAAAAACGGCATGTAATAATCCATGATCAATGCGCGTTCTAAAGGTAACATTCCGAGAAGATAGAGCATTGATTACTCCAGAATCATCGCCAAGAAATGGGACGGGAAACTGGAGAAGACCTAGTCTGGAATCGTCGAATGAAGAACACAATTCGTCGAGCTCAGTTTGAGTTTGTCGAGCTGAGATTCATGAGTTCGTCGACCAGACAATAACACTTACTCTTCTAGGGAAACTTGTCAATTCTGCTTCAACATTCGTCGAACTGACAATCTTCATTCGTCGAGCTGATATCCAAATTCGTCGAGCTTAGAAGTTGACTTTGACGACCTGAGAAGTTGAGAACTTGAGGTCCAAGTTCGTCGAGCTCAGAATCTAGTTCGTCGACCAAAGCTTGAAGCTGGACTTAGAAAAATTCTGAAGTTATCCTGACTTTAGCTTGATGTGGAAACTCAACATTCGTCGAACAGAGAACAAGAATCGTCGAGCTCAGTATAAAGAAATGTCTCAAGATCTTCGAGCGTCGAACACCTTTCGTCGAGCTGAGTTCGATGAACGTCGAACTCATTTTACTTAGTCTTGAAATCTTCTATGTCTGGAGACTTTGATAGTCTTGTTGATAGCTGGTCCATCTGATGTTGACTCTAAACACTTGGCCTAGACTCTAGGACAAAAATTTGACCCTGTCTATACAGGTTGGGTCACGTCCTAAGATAGTGAACCTAGCACAAATCAACTAGGGATCCAATAATCTCCCCCTATTTGGGTGAGGTCACTAAGAGACTCGAAACAGAAACAAACAGATAAACAAAGCAAGAAAAGAAATATATCTGGTAGAGAATTACGAACACATGCAGCAGATATATATATACATGGCTTTGTTTAAACAAATAACACAATTTGAAAACAAATGCAGAAAGAAAATGAAACAAAAATAAGGATTACTTCTTCTATTTCTGCAAAGGCTTGTCTTCTGTTTTCTTTTCTCCTGGCTTTTTGAAGATGATTTCTCTGTTAGGATCTTGAGCCTGAGCTTGAGTCATAGTCATGTCAGCTGCCCCGATGATTTTCAGTGATGTAGCTCTGGGGACAACTGCTTCTGGATGGAGCTTCATATAATCGTCAACATTGAAGAGCTTGTTGCCTTTATCAAATCTTTTCAGTTCTTCTTTTTTGTACTTTGACATAGTTGTAAATCCAGAAATGTCTTTTCCTTCAGCTTTGGCTTTATTGATCAATGATAGGCCAATTAGTTCCTGGTATCTAGCCATTCTTGTAGTATTTGCAGTTTCAGGATCTTCAAAAGTAATTGGAGGAGAGTATGGCCTTTTAGGACTGTCACCTTTTTGTACTTTAGATATTTGTTGCTGCTTCTGAGATTGATGTTGCTGATGTTGACTACCTGAAGGTTGTTGCCTCTGTTGGCTGCTTCTAGAGGATCTCCCTGAATGTCTCTGGTAGGTTTGCATGCGTGCAGATCTCTGAGAGCTAGAGCCAGTGGCACTAGATGCTGGAGGAGGAGGAGGAGGATCCTTCCTATATCTGTGAACTGGAGGAGGAGAGTATCTCCTACTTCTCTTCCTATCCTTCTGCTGGTTCTTGGATAGCCACATCCATGCAGGAATTCCCTTATATGGAGTAACATTGTGCAGAATGTAATAAGGAGTGTCAGCAGTGGGATTGGGCTTAGGAGCTGGAGGAGGAGGAGCCTTCCTTTTCTTTGTCATTATTTTCTTTTTCTTCTTGGAGGCTTCATCATCTGAATCATCATCATCATCAGCTTCATCATCTTCAGTATCAGAACCCTGAGGGTTGTCATATAAGGCATCCAAAGCTTTCAAAGCTTTATCAGCAATAACAGCTTTTGCTGTAGCAGGAGTAGAAGTAGAAGTTTCAGGAACTGGAGCTTTAGCAACAGTTGAGGAGGAGACTGTACAGGAATCAGGAATAGTAGGGACAGATCTTTCAGCTGTTGCCTTATTCTCCTCTTCAATATCAGCCAGGATTAGCTCATCCAAATCAGGCATAGGACAGTCATCCATAACAAAACTTGGGGCTAAGATATCTTCTGGATGAACTTCTGAACTAGCTGCAGAGATTGAAGCTAAAGATGGGATAGCAAAACTGTCACAGAGTTGCTTAGCAACTGCTGGACTAGCTGGAGAGGTATAGGGCACAATAGCCAACTATGGCTTAGTAAAATCTGCTGGAAGTAACTGCCTATGTACAGTATCAAAAACTTGCAGTAATTCTTGTAGATTAACTATGGGATTGAGAGAAAAATCACCAACAGTTTCAGCAGTATCCATGTCAGCAATATCCAAATCAGTATTAATAAAATTAAACAAATCAAATAATTCTGTGTCTGTACAATCTGGAAAAACTTCTGAAGCTGTATCTGCTGGGGAAGTTGTATCTGAAGCTTGGTCTGCTGCTTCATCATCAGGCATCTCCCCCTGCCTGGGTTCAGTGGGGACTGAGGCCAGGCCCTGGACTGAGGAGGGGGCAGCAGAGAGGGCATAAATTTGGGCAGATAAAGAATTAATAGAAGTCACAAGAGGTGTAATGGCCTCTGTGATAAGGGTTTTGATGAGAGGAGTGAGGAAGGTAAGGAGAGATGATATGGTAGTTGAATCAAAGGAGGAAGGGGAAAAGGATGGAATGGAGGGTGGAACAGCTGATATGTGATGAATGGATGGTGATGAAGATGGAATGGTGGCATCGGGCATGACAGTGTCTGTGGGTAGGGTGTAAGATGGAATGGAGGACAAATGAGGGGGAAGTGGAGACTGAGGAGGTGTAAGGATATGTGTGACATGAGGTAAAGCTGGAGGTGTGGGTTGTTGATTAGCTTGCAGATGGGAGGATGGGATGTTGGTGATGTCCAGTGGTGGAGATGGAGGAGGAGTAGGCACATGAGGAGGCTGCTTTACTGGAAGGGGTGCTGGAGGAGATGGTGGAGGGGGAAGGATCTCCTCAATAGGTGTTGGAGTGGCTTTAACAGCCCTGGTGCCTTCTGAAGCAGGGATGGAAGAGGAGGAAGCCTTGGATGGCTTGGAGATCGTCCTCTCAGATCTGCCAAACAAAGCACAGGTGAGGCTCTTGCTGGCATTGATGAAGATGTTCGGGGAGACCATGAATTCACCAGCCTTTTCCTTGATGAAGATCCCCAGGATTCTTCCAAAACAAACCTCTTTCTTGCTGATTTTCTTCTTAATCAGATCAAAGAAGATCTTGCTCCAATCAACAGGACTCTTATTCACCACCGCACACATGATAAGGAATTGATGTCGGGTAATGTAGTCGTGTGCGGTGTTCTTGCCCATCAATATTTTTCCCACGATATCCGCTAGGAACTGGTTGGCGGCAGATAGTTGTTTCTTTAACAACTTATTAGGGTTGCTTCCAGAAAACCCCATCAACTTCAGCATCGAACTGTATTCTTCAGAATCCATTTCCATATAATCTTCTCCATTTACCAAACCAAAAATCTCAGAGAGAACGGTGGGAGATAGGGAAACAGCAGTACTCCCGATAGTTCCTGTCAATGTATCATCCTCAGAAGCTGTAGACGTGTATACCCATTCTCTAATCTCAGTCGCATGTAGTTTAATCCTTCTGGTCATGAAATCTTTGAGACCAAGTTCCTCTAATAGTTCCAGAATGTAGAGGAAGATTGGGTCAGAGTGTTGGAATGAATCGAAATCCATGTCGAAAGCAGTGTCAAATTTCATGGCAGCCAAAGCTCCTGCTAGAATCGTCATTGATGACCTGCAAGAAAGACAGATAAAAACGGCGATCAAGAGCACAGGAACTGAAAGCGCGGGACGGAGGTCGAAGAAAACCTAGATATAAGGTTTTCAGAATATGAATCGACAATCTCCATTCCATGAAAAAGAAACAGTTCTTCGAACTGAGCTCGACGAAATAAATTATAGACAAATAATTCGTCGATCTCATCCAGAAGAATCGAAAACAGTTCGTCGAACTCTGTTCGACGAAACATCTTCTGAAGCAAAGTTCGTCGATCTCTAGTCGACGAAAATTATTTCCACACAGAGAATTCGTCGATCTCCATTCGACGAGAATCTATTAAACTTTCCATAATTCATCGAACTCCATTCGACGAACTCTGGAAAATTTGTCGAGTGCAGACAGAAACTAATTTAACTCTTCTCCATTGACAATTCTCAGTTGATTTATAAAGAACAGATGATTTTTCTCATCCAAAGGTTTGGTGAAAATGTCTGCTCTCTGTAGATCAGTAGGAATATGGATTAAGTTAATTTTCTTTTTGTCTACATTATCTCTAATGAAATGATGTCTTATTTCAATATGTTTAGTCCTAGAATGGTGAACTGGATTCTGTGCTATAGCAATAACACTAGTATTATATCAAAAAATTGTTGAATTATTTAAGTTGATACCATAGTCTATGAGTTGGTTTTGTATCCATAATATTTGTGAACAGCAGCTGCTAGCAGCCATATATTCTGCTTCTGCAGTTGATGTAGACACAGATGTTTGCTTTTTACAAAACCAGGAGACAAGTCTCATACCCAGGAATTGGCAAGTTCTAGAGGTACTCTTCCTGTCCACTCTACATCCATCATAGTCAGTATCTGAGTATCCAGTTAACTCAAACTATGACTCTGCAGGATACCAGAGACCTAGATTAGGACAACTCTTTATATATCTCAAAATTCTTTTTAAGAAAATAAGGTGAGATTTTTTGGGGTTCACTTGGAACCTAGCACAAAGGCATGTGGCAAACATGATATCAGGTCTACTAGCTGTTAGGTATAATAGGGATCCAACAATTGCCCTATAATTTAGCTGATCTACAGGTTTCCCTGCTGCATCAGAATCCACAACAGCATTGGTATCCATAGGTGTTTTCATTCCTGAAGCATCACCCATCCCAAACTTCTTAATAAGCTCTTTAGCATACTTAGCTTGGGAGAGGAAGATACCAATAGGGAGCTGCTTCACTTGGAGACCAAGGAAGTAGGAAAGCTCATCCATGCTACTCATCTCAAATTTAGAATGCATGAGGTCAGCAAACCTCTTGCATAATTTGGGATCAATAGACCCAAAAATGATGTCATCCACATATATTTGTACTAATAAAATTTGGTCCTTATGATGTCTAGTGAAAAGAGTTTTATCTATGGTTCCTCTTGTAAATTTGTGCTCTAAAAGAAAGCTTGCTAAGGTCTCAAACCAAGCTCTTGAAGCTTGCTTTAAACCATAGAGAGCTTTATGCAATTTAAATACATAAGAGGGTTGAGTTAGAGAGATAAAACCTGGAGGTTGTTCTATATAAATGTCTTCTTGAAGCACTCCATTCAAGAATGCACTCTTGACATCCATTTGGAACACTTTGAATCGCCTGTGAGCTGCATATGCAAGGAATATTCTTATGGCCTCCAACCTTGCAACAGGGGCAAAGGTTTGGTCATGGTCAATTCCTTCCTCTTGCCTGTAGCCTTGAGCAACATGCCTAGCCTTGTTCCTCACAATGTTCCCTTGAGCATCTAGCTTGTTCCTGTAGACCCCTTTGGTTCCAATAAATGGGTAGTTATGAGGTCTTGGAACCAAATACCAAACTCTACATCTCTCAAACTGATTTAGTTCCTCTTGCATTACAATGATCCAGTGGGGATCTTGCTTTACTTCATGAATTGTGAGAGGTTCAATTTGAGAGAGAAAACATGCATGCATCAAGTCTTGGTTGAGTTGATGCCTTGTCTGTACACCTGCTAAAATGTCTCCAATCACTTGAGATCTGGGTTGATCTCTGAGTGTGACAAGATCAGTTGGTGGAGTTTGTTGAGCAACGGCTTCTGTATTTAATTCCTCTTGAGGAATGGTACTAGCTGTTGAGGTAAGTTCAGCCACTTCCACTTGAATTTCTTCTTCACTGTCTTCAGCAACCTGTGGAGAAGGATGGGTTGACACCTCTTGGGTAAGGTTTAGTCCATCCATAGACTCACACAGTTGTGGAACCTGCAAAAAGCTATTGGTAGAAATCTCTTTCTCCTTATAAGACATGTTAGCTTCATCAAAAGATACATGGACTGATTCTTCAATTTTAAGGGTGGATTTATTAAAAACCCTATAGGCCTTGCTTACTTGGGAGTATCCTAGAAAAATCCCTTCTTCAGCCTTACCCTCAAACTTTCTAATATATCTCTTATTATTTGTGTGACTGTAACATATACAACCAAAAACTTTAAAGTATGTGATTTTAGGTTTCTTTCCTTTAAGTAATTCATAGGAGGTCTTATTTTTTAACTTATGTATAAGGCTTCTATTCAGGACATAGTTAGCAGTGTTTACAGCTTCTGCCCAAAAGGATAGAGGCATGTAAGCATCTGCCAATAATGTGCTTGCAGATTCAATGAGTGTCCTATTTTTCCTTTCAGCTACCCCATTTTGTTGGGGAGATCTAGGAGCTGAGAAGCACTGCTTGATACCTTCCTTCTCACAGAACTCATGCATAAGAAGAGACTCAAACTCTATGCCATGATCACTTCTGATCAATGCAACATGAGTATAGAACTCAATCTGTATGGTCCTGAGAAAATCTGTAAGAACCTTGAATGTATCTGACTTAGCTCTCAAAAGGGCTACCCAACTGAATCTAGAGAAGTCATCAACAATCACTAAAGTATAAGACTTCCCTCCTAGGCTTTGTACTGCAATGGGTCCAAATATATCCACATGAAGCAAATACAAAATCCTAGGTGAATCACTTTTATTAATGGATTTAAAACTAGTTTTAGTTTGCTTGCCTAATTGACAAGCCCTGCATAGGTTTTCCTTCTTGTAGGGGCCAGAAGGTAAACCTCTAACAAGGTTGTCTTTAATAACCTAGCTATATTCTTAAGATTTATATGGCCTAATCTTTTATGCCATAACTCATTTTGGTTACTAGTGATATTGAGTAAACAAACATCAGTTTTGGCAGAAATAAAATCTACTAGATATATGTTGCCTTATCTAATTCCAATTAAAATAGTTTGGTTTTCATTATTAATAATAGAACAAGAGGTAGAGTTAAAGTGTACCTGATAACCTTCATCACATAATTGACTTACGGATATTAGGTTATGTTTGAGTCCTCTTACATATGTTACTTTCTTGAAGGTAACTATTCCAATCTTTACTGCTCCATATCCTTATGAATGGCCACTCTTTGAATCACCAAAGATCACCTTTGTTCCTAGCTTGGACTTGTAGTTGGATAAATTGTCCTTGCTTCCTATCATATGCTTGGAGAACCACTATCCAAGTACCAGGTCTGACTTACCCTTGGACAGCTCTTCACATGTGCCTGTAATGAAAAACAAAACTCAATTGTTCTTGACCCAGGTTACCTTGGGTCCTTTATTTGGTTAAAAAGATAAACTGGATATAACTGATAAGGTAGGTTGAGATTTGTAACCTAAGGGGTGATATCTCATAGGTGGAATTACCCAATCAGCCACTGGATTGAATGGTTTATTAGCTGGCTTAGAATTTCTGTAAGAGAAATGATTTCTGTTTGGTCCTTCTGGGTTCGACAAATTCTTGTAAGTCCGTCGACCAGAGTTCGATGAATAGGGCTGAGATCGTCGATCTCTGCTCAGAGAATGATAATAGTCATTTTCTGCGCCCCAAGTTCGTCGACCTCTGCTCGACGAACCATACAAAGTTCGTCGATCGTAGTTAGACAAATTGATATAACTGAAGTTTGCATTCAGCGTTCGTTGATTTGGGTTCGACGAGCTGGCCACATTTCGTCGATCTAAGTTCGACGAATGCTGCTTAACCTTGTTTTTATTACTTGTTTTCTGATTTCTATTTCTCTTGTGTATGAGTTTTGGATTGTTTTCAGACAATGGTTTTTTTATAATCTTTTCCTTTCCCTTGGCAGAAACAAATTTGATGGGGGTTGTAAGAATATTTTTCTTAATTATGGGGGGCAAACTTGATGATGCACCCAAGCCCAGCTTGCCATTTAATCTGGTATTTACTGTGCTTGTTATGTCCATTAGCTTGAGACTTCTCCCATTGAGAGATTGCTCAAGTTGTTTGGCCTCACATAAATAAGATTTTAATTTGATTATCAGTTCAATTGCTAGAGTTAGTTGATCTGTTTGTTTAATGTTTTCTGAATTGATAGATTCAAGATTTTCTAGTCTTTCTCTAAGGGTTTTTATTTATTTTTCTGAATTAATCAAATCTAAGCACATAGTTTTGAATTCAACTTTAAATAAATCATAATTAAAATCAAAGATTGAAAGAACCTGATCTGCCTCTGAGTCTGAGGCTGCTTCATCTTCAGATTCTCCTACTGATCCAGAATTGCTCCTGGAGGCATCAATTGCCATAAGGCAAAACTCCTTGGATCTTGCTTCTTCCTCTTCTTCACTTGAGCTAGAAGAGGATGATTCTTCCTCTGTATCACTCTATGTCTCAGCAACAAAGCCCTTGTCTTTCTTTTTATACTGCTGGAAGAGGGTCTGCTGCTGTGTTTTCTCCTCGAGTCCCTTTCTCTATTTTTCTCCTTCTTATGATTTTCTGGACATTCAGAGATGTAATGTCCAGGCTTCATGCATCCAAAGCACACAACCTCCTTGGTTGGTGTCTTGTCAAATCTGGGCTTATCATCCTGCCTGGATGATTTCCTTCTGAAATCCTTTCTAGCCATCTTATAGAATCTTTTTGCAAAGAGGCTCATCAGTTCTTCATTTGATGTTGAGGTCTCACTTTCCTCAGATGCTTTGAAGGCTATACTGTGATCCTCTCTCACTGGAGTTATTGCCTTCTGTTCAGCTGCTTCTCTTGATTTGATCAACTACTCATAAGATTTTAATTTGCCTAACAGAGATTCAGTTGATATCTCATTTAGGCTTCTGGCTTCTTTGATAGGCCAGATTCTGGAGTCCCAAGAGCTATGGAATCACATCAGTATCTTGTCATTCACCTCTGTCAGGGTGATGTCCTTATCCAAGGTTTTGAGCTCATTGATGATTGAGGTCAACCTGTTGTACATTTCAGCCACTGATTCAGTCTCATCCTTCTTGAAATTCTCATACAGGGATATGAGATTTGATCTCCTGTCTTTTCTTTCATCTGCTGAGCCAGCTACCATTTGGTTGAGGGAATCCCAAATGGCCTTGGCTGAGGTGCACTCAGCCACCTTCTGAAATATGTCATCTGACTTAGTTTGAGCCAATATATTCATTGCCTTTGCATCTGCAATTTTGGCTTTTTGTAGGCATCATGATTCTCTGGAGGAGGTGCTGCAGTCATGTTGGTAGAAGTGCTTGTAGAAGCTGGAGGTGCTGGACGTACTCCTATCAAGATAGAAGCAAAAATATCCTCATCAATGGAATTCATATTTAGTCTGATTCTTGCCTTCCAGATGGCAAAATTGTTAAGGTTGCATACTGGAGGTCTGATGCTTGCATAGTTTTTGTTTTGGGCCATTTCTGTGAAGAAAGAAATCTAACAACAAAAACAAAACAATCAGATCTCACAACAGGGATCTTTTTGGTTCAGGTGTTAGACTGTACAACCAATTAAGGTATAGTATATTAACCAACATGGCTCTGATACCAATTGAAAGTGCAAGGTGGATCTGAGATACTCTAGAGGGGGGGGTGAATAGAGTCTTGTGCTCTCTTTTAAAAAAAAATTCTTTATAACTTTTGTTGTATTCCTAAGTGAACAGGTCAGTTAATAAAACAATAATCACAGCAACCTAAACAATCACAGAGCACAGCCAAAACAAAAGAAGATGCCAACCAGACGGCACAAGAAATTTATAGTGGTTCCCCAACCTGGGTACATCCACTCTTCTACCACCCTGTTAGGAATCCACTCAAGTTTTTGATCAGGTTCCTGACACCAATGAGCTTTTGTTCAGGTGCTCAAAAACAAAAACCTCAAGTCTTTTGGAAGGAGACTTGTAACCAGGAATAATTTTGAAGGGAATTAAAACCCTGTACATGAGTTTGAAGAGAGGTGTGATGAGGTCTTCTCTTTCTCAATATCAACTGAGAAGACTTGTGGATTGATGTCAGTAGATTGCTCCCCCTGAGATCAGGAAAACTGGAGCACTGCTTCAGGGTGACAGGTCTTCAAAACTGGAATGCCTGGACCAGAGATTGTTCAGAAACTTCTTTGACAGATAGAATTTTCTTGTCCTTTTGAAGTTGTCCTGTAGGATTGAAGTGAGAAGACTCTTGATGTTCTTCTTCTTCTTGAAGATGTTCTCTGGCCTGGGCTAATTGCAGGAAAGAACTTTTGATTGTAGTAAGATTGTTCTTCTGTGCAATTCTTGTCTATGTCTGTCTGATTGTCTGTGTATCTGTATGAATGTATATCTGTCTAGTAGTACTTGATCCTTTTCTATTCTGACTATTTGACTGACTGAGGAACATTCAAAATTTGAATGTTTGAGCAGTAATTGCAGTAGGCCTGGGAAGAAGCGGCAATCAATGATTTCCCTAACTGTCCCATGGAAAAACAGCATGTAATAATCCATGATCAATGCGCGTTCTAACAGTAACATTCCGAGAAGATAGAGCATTGCTTACTCCGGAATCATCGCCAAGAAACGGGACGGGAAACTGGAGAAGACCTAGTCTGGAATCGTCGAACGAAGAACACAATTCGTCGAGCTGAGTTTGAGTTTGTCGAGCCGAGCTTGATGAGTTCGTCGACCAGACAATAACACTTAGTCTTCTAGGGAAACTTGTCAATTCTGCTTCAACATTCATCGAACTGACAATCTTCATTCGTCGAGCTG
This sequence comes from Platanthera guangdongensis, assembly GCA_039583875.1. NCBI lineage: Eukaryota > Viridiplantae > Streptophyta > Magnoliopsida > Asparagales > Orchidaceae > Platanthera > Platanthera guangdongensis. The sequence continues at coordinate 174,716,486 of CM077166.1, read as the reverse complement.
AGATCCAAATTCGTCGAGCTGAGAAGTTGACTTCGACGACCTGAGAAGTTGAGAACTTGAGGTCCAAGTTTATCGAGCTCAGAATCTAGTTCGTCGACCAAAGCTTGAAGCCGGACTTAGAAAAATTCTGAAGTTATCCTGACTTTAGCTTGATGTAGTTACTCAACATTCGTCGAACAGAGAATAAGGATCGTCGAGCTCAGCACAAAGAAATGTCTCACGATCGTCGAGCGCCGAACACCTTTCGTCGAGCTGAGTTAGACGAACGTCGAACTCATTTTACTTAGTCTTGAAATCTTCTATGTCTGGAGACTCTGATGGTCTTGTTGATAGCTGGTCCATCTGATGTTGACTCTAAGGACTTGGCCTAGACTCTAGGACACAAATTTGACCCTGGCTATACAGGTTGGGTCACATCCTAAGCTAGTGAACCTAGCCCAAATCAACTAGGGATCCAACATGGGAGTTTATTTGAACAAAAAAATGATGTTGTGCCTAACCTAGGATGGGTAACCACCATCATCTAACTCTTGTGCCTAGATTGGGAATGGATGAATTTTTTTTATTCTTCTTTCTGATTTAAAACCATGTGTGTATCTATGTCATCCTGTAAATCTTTAGTTTGGCACATTGTGCTTTTGTAATGTTATGCTATGCATGATTGTGCTATGCATTCTAAAAAGGCCCTAATGCATATCATGAGCGGCGTACGCATGAAAATGTTATGCATCTCATACTACATAACATTCCCATGCAACGAAAAAGAAACGTGCTAGTCGCATTCATGTGGTGAGGTTATGCATTCCATACTACATAGCCCTCACATGTTGCCCCTATGGTGCATCCACATACAGACACATATTATGCATCTCATACTACATAATATGCCTCGTATACTTCATGTTATGCTATGAGTGTAGTGTTCGTGCTTCAGCCAAGACTTGCTGTGTGTATGATATGATGTTAAACACCTAATACCTACAAGGAAAGGTTGCCCGACAAATTGTCAAGCAACCTCCCTCTGATACCAACTATCACAACCCGCATTTTTCTCCGAATTTAGGAAGTATCAGAGTATGAGAAAACACGCGTCGTGATGCCATATCGAGCAGGGGATAACTGTCGACGCTCAGGCGAACACCATCTAACTAGACTATGAAAATTTAATAGTTTTAATCGGTAGAAAATCAGATATAATTTTAAGGGTCGTATCCCTCGGCTCGGTGGTTCATCTAGTCCACGGTTTAAAACTATATTTATACGCTGCGGAAAATACTTTATTTATTTTTTTGACATCCTATGAGAGTGCATAAGTGACCCCCCGAGGTCAACTCATACTATGCAAGACTCTAGATTTATGTTATATTATAAGTAGGAAAACGATTTTTTTACGTTGTTTGGAAAGTAGTGTATGAGTTTTATAAAACATGCTGATCATGAGGTATACTTATAGTAGTGTTTTTAGGTTTAAATATAACTAGCAACCTATCATAAAACTTCTCAAAAGAAGGTAGACTATCTCTAGAAAAGTTAGCAGTAAAAGAAACGTATCTAGTATCATAAGGTAAAACTACCAGTGGGCGCCAACAAACTGACACGAACCCACTGGCAAGTGTGTATGTCTGTATGAAAAGCAAAAAAAACTACCTCACAACAACCAAGAGAAAGATCCCGACAACTCAAGGGATCACCAGCAACACCACAGCAAATCTAGCTGTCTACTCGGCTACTAATCAGAACTTGAGGCATTCAGAAAGGAAAAGAACACCTCAGCAAATAAAAGTAGAAAATCAGAATTAGAGCGTTAAATCAAAATTGGAACAAAGAAAGAGTAAATAATCATGACAGTAAAAAGCAAACACTGTCCAAAGTAAGCAAAAGTACCCCAAGAACCAAGTAACAACACCAAGCCCTTCTCAAATCCTGCAGAGGCTACAAGGCAAAAGGCTAGAAAAAACTTGCCACAATATGTTGCATTTTACCAGGGAGAAACTCCTAACAATCCTAATTTGTGAGTTAATGACAGTAGTAAACAAAATGTACCTGAGTTGGTGACCAAAAATAGTCCCCCAAGCCAAACAGTTCCAAAAGAAAATTCACTATGTCAGTACAAAATCACCACAAACCCAACCCGTATATGGGATAAAAAGGGTGACGGCCACAGCAATACCCAGCCCGTACCTGGGACTAAAAGTGGAGGCCACGGCCCGCACACAACACATCGCGCTCCTTTAGAGCGTCAAAATATCACTACCTGCCACAACCCACGATTCGGCCCTCAAAACTAAGGAAGAACGAAAGGCTGACACGACATTTCCCCTAGGCGGTAATCACTCGGGAAGAAAGGTAATTTAAAAGAAATAAATTTCTGCCTACAGGAATCGCCAAACGCAGCTCGACGATTTTCGTCGAGCGCTGGAACAAAATCGTCGAACGCCAGAAAATCGTCGAACGCAACTCGATAATTTTCGTCGATCACAGGCCATGGGAAAATCGTTGAACTTCGTTCTACAAATTGCCGTTAAACAGAGGCCACAAGATGTCGTCGAATACTGGCCACGGGACAAATCGTCGAACGCCGTTCGATGATTTTCCTTTCGTCGAACAAAGGGCGCGGGAAAAATCGTCGAACACCATTCGACGATTTCCCTTTCGCCGAACTCTGACCACGGGAGAATCGTCGAACTCCATTCGACGATTTCCGTCGAACCCGGAATATAGGCACATCGTCGAGCTCAGCTCGACGATAATCGTCGAACCCGGATCGACGATTTCCGTCGATCTAGCTGCATTGAGTGCACGAAAATCCTGAACCTCCTACTTCGTTTCCGTCCACTTCTTAGCCTAATTCAAACCTATCACTGGCAAAATAAGCATGAAATCTCACTGCTATTAAATTCTAGGGTTGAAAGGCTAGATCCTACCGAAACAGAGGTTTTAACAGGGAACACTTTGAATGATTATCAAGGAACAATTTGATAAAAACAAACAAGTCTACAGTACTCCAGCCGAAGATTTGACTTTCAGAACTTGAGAGAATGCAAGCAGAAACATAAAAGGCCAAAATGGTTAATGATTCACATGCTTTTGACGAAAAAATGGAGTAAAATATTAATCTTGGGAAACAGGGAAAATTTATAGCACAATGACCATGAAAAGGAGAAGAAAACTTGGCAAGGGTATGAGCACCACTTGCCTCAATTCTAGAATTTATCTTGCACTGCCCTGCCTCTCTCTCTCTCAGCTCCAGCCACAACAACACCTAAACAAATCCTGAGGTTTTAATGGCAGAAAAGGATCAAAGTAAAAATTCTGAGACCTATAGAAACACCACGAAAATTGAATCTCTTATCGTAGGAACGAAGGTTTAGGCGAGAGCACTCCAAATCCGCTTTCAGAATCGAATTCCATCCACTAACGCTCCCAAAATCGGCGTTTGAAGGGTACAGGGTTGGCGGTTTCACTTCCTCTCAACAGGCGACAGTTATAACCCCAAGGAAGGAGACAATGAAAAAAATCTGAATTTTGTCTAAGGCTATATATATATATATATGCATGGACACGTCCTTTCATCCCTACCGCCACTGGATTCAATTCAAGTTTCATTAATTAAATCATTTACATCCATAATATTAACACACCAAAACGATGCGAAAACCGAACCACCTCGGAATCCGACGAAATTCACACCGTAGCTAATAACCCATGCTACGAACGCAACGGCGAAGTCGAAATCAACTTTCGAAGATCAAAACTTGGGTTATTACCTCCCGAAGCCAAAACACAAGCATCCCCCGAGAGGCCTCACCGGTCACCAAAACAGACCTGGCTTGCCAGGGGATCTTGCCAAAAAAGCTACCAATGACCACACGAGGAACCAAAAGAGCTAAACCACGCTCTAACAAACGGCACATGTCGGAAACGCATCAACGTAACGCCAAACGAGAATTAAATAATCGCAAAAAAATCGGGGGCGTTACAAAGTACATGCCCCGTGTCACGGACGTCTCTGGGCCGACACGGGCGTGTACCCTGTCCATGACCTGTTTCAGGATAAGGCGGTTTGTGCACCGCTTAAAGTACACGGCCAGTCATAAGGGCGTATCACAGGGCGTGTCGGACCCGCGAAGCGATTTTTAGGCTTTTTCTTTGGCCGTCCATTTTCTTCAACTGGGATCTAACAGTTGAGAGTCCTCCCTGCTTCCTTAAGGCCGAAAACTGAGTATGATCTCTCGTTATGTTTATTACCTTCATCTATCTAAAAGCTTAGAGACATAAAGGGAGAGGAAGGAGGAAGAGGAAGAGGGGTTGATCTCTGGTGGATCTTGAGAGTGTCAAGCTAAGATCCAAGGCCATCTTTGCGGAGGAAAAGATGTAACGGTTCTTTCTAGCCAGCTAGGAGCTCATGGCACCGAAGCAGTCATCCAAGGTAACAGATTTTCTTCCTAGCCATGTGAAGGCTTCATTTTTGGCATGTGCATCTGATTCCCCCACCAGAGGGTGGCTTATTGTGGGAGTCTTTTGGGTTGATTCATAGAATCCCCAATTTGACATATAGATCCAGAAATGGAGTACGAAATAGGCATGCTGTGTGAAGCCCATCTGGATAGGTTTGTCTGGATTAGTGATGTTGCATATACGAACCGGAGAAGACTCCATGATAAACGTGTAGTTTAGGAGTCGATGGGTTAACCCTGTGAATGGAAGTCACAGGAAGTACTAGAGTGGTAGTCCAGGAAAATGCCCTTGTGATGCTTGTGATGTCTGTGCTATTGGGTTGTACCTGCAAAAGAAAGTAACAGGAAGTACTTGATTAGAGATCCAGGAAATCCCCTTTGTACTGCTTGATGTTCATGGGTGGACCTGTGAAAGGAAGTAACAGGAAGTACTGCCGTGGTAAGCCATGGAAATACCCTTGACATTTGTGATTTGCGGGATCATATCTGTGAAAAGAGTAGCAGGAAGTATTGGTGTGCCCAGGAAAGACCCGCTGATGTGTGATATGAAATGGGTGTAAGAGTAAGTACTGGTGCGCCCAGGAAAGCACCCAGGCTTTAATGCCAGAAAAGGATCGGTGAGACCGACCTGCGGATTTTTGTAGCCGCGTGTACGCCATACTCGGTGATGGCAAGGCGATTTAAGCAACGGGGGTGGTGGATCCGACCTGCGCTATGTTCGTCCGACGTGAGACCTGAAAGTACGGTCTGTTGGAGCGCATAGCAAGAGTCGTAGGCCTGCGTTCCATGACACAATAGGGGGCTACGGTCCAGTCCAGTGAATTACGACTAGAACTCCGGCTGCACACCATGGAGTGAAATGCTCAATGTTTTACTGTTGGGTTGCGACCCTGATACAGTGGTGGGCAACTGGTTTGCCGGTATACCAAGAATGTGCCCTGAGTGCACGGATCGTCGGGCCGGGTGGCTGACGGTTGTGATGGAATGTGTGTGTGAATGCACATTATATGAGATATATATGCTTGTGAAATGCTATGCCTGCAGGGAAGAATACCCCTGCCCCAGGAAATGGGTAGAGTGGTTATAATTTGGTCCGCTGAATGTTGACCGTTGCCTCTATTTTCCACTGTTGGGTGGGTTGTCCCTGTGCAGGTGTTGGAGAGCCGAGCGGGACGCATAAGGCCTGACGTCTCTGCTGCATTTGTTGCTGCTGCTGCTAGCCCTCGAAGGCTAAAATTATAAATGCTGTATTTTATTTATACGTGGTCGACCTGCTCGCCAAAGTTGAGGCCACTGTTATGAAAGTCCTGTAAGGACATAAGGCTAACTGTTTGTATTTATAAAACATTCCTATGTTATATATAAATGAGGTGCTTTTATATGTTGGACATTCATGTGTGGAGTTAAGGTTTAGTGTTTAGGCTTCCGCTAGAATGCCATGTGTTAGGGTGCGTTACGCTACTCTGGTATCATACCGTAACTTCGCCGCCTGTTTTGTGGTATATGTTGTGGGGCCCCGGCCGGACCTTCTAGTATATACTATGTAAATGAATGTGGTTTTTCCAATATTATTGTGATTACTTGTGTACGGCCGCTAATGTGTGTGTCTTGTTTACCTATAGGTGACACGGAGTGGAGCTAGGCAGTCGGAGCCCCAGCATTCTGATGAAAGTATGGCACCAGCTGAGGTGCCTACACTTACACCATCTGCAGAAACTGTGTGATTAGTTGCTGAGGCTTTGTTCGCCATGATGCAAGCCCAGCCGATTGGGCAAGCACAGTCGTCAATAAGGCCAGAACATGTTGCGGCGAGGCCAGAACCTATTGCGACTGTAGAACCTCGAGCAGCTGAGAAGCGGTTGAAGCAATTTATGAGCTTTCATCCGCCTACGGTTTTGGGAGTGGGATCTCCTGCGCAGGACGAAGATTAGTTGTCGCGCGTCAAGCGGATAATGACGGCGATTGGATCGGAGGAACATCAGAAGGTCACCTTAGCCACCTTCTTGTTGGAAGGCGAAGCGCGTTTATGGTGGGACGAGATGGAGCTACATCACTTGGCAGGGAGACCGTTAACACAAGTGTCTATGGAGGAATTCTCTAGACTCTTCCTGGCAAAGCACCTCCCGGAGGCATAGTGTATTGCCATGGAGAACGAATTCCAAAGGCTAACGCAAGGTGATGGTAGTATGGAAGCTTATCTGCATGAGTTTACATGCTTGGGGCGGTATGCGGGTTCGATTTTTGCTGATGAGCAGAGGAAGACAAATAGGTTCTACAAAGGTCTGCGGGACAAGTTGAGGTTCCTGCTTTCTAGTTCAGTGAACCAAGGCATCCAGGCATTGGTCGACACTTCGTGCGCGCTGACGATGGTGCATGGGAAGCGGGCCTTGGCTGTGACACAGCCGGAGTTTAAGGTGCCCCGACTGGCAAAGTCATTGTAGAAGAAGAAATGGAGCAAGAGGACTAAGACGGTGGGATAAGCTCCTTCTTCAGTTGCCTCGGTAGCAAGATCGGGGGCCACCTCAAGGCCGGATACTCGTACATGCTTTAATTGTGGATGGGTGGGGTATATAGCTCGTGAATGTCGGGTGCCGATAAAGACTGAAAAGAAGACGGGAGCGTCATATGTGGAGAAAGGAAAGACAATCATGGAGTCTTCTGCCTCACAGGCGTAGCCCCTGGTCTACAATCTTGGCCTGCAGGAGGCCATCAAGAAAAGTGACGTCGTCACAGGTACGAGTTTAGTTTTTGAATATTGTATTGCTTGCATGCTTTGTTTATTGCCGATGCATATGCGCCTTGTGTGTGTGACATGATTGGCACATGATTTGTGATGATTCGGAATACGCTGGCGCGAGCACTGTTTGATACGTGTGCGTCGCATTCTTTTCTGTCTAAAGAGTTCAAAGTGCGGCTTGGGATACCTAGTCGTTTAAAGACAAATAACGTCAGTGTGGTGTTGCTGAATGGTTGTATGATGCCTGCGGATCAAGCTTGCGATGTGGCAGTATAAATAGGAAGTCTGGATTTCTGCTTAATTGTATATGTATTGCCGATATCAAAATTCGACGGGATATTTGGTATGGATTGGATCGTGGAGCAGCATGCCTTATTTATTGCCAGTCCAAAGAGATCACGTTGGGCCAGAATACCAAGCAGGAAACGCGGTTCGTGGGTATGTGAGTAGTTTGCAGGACGTTGATGTCTGCACTCCAAGTTGTTAACGTCGTTCGGAAAGTCACGACGTTATACTTCACGCTAATTCAGGCTGTGGATCCTAAGGCCAGTGTGTGCGATGTTCCGATCGTATCGGAGTTTGCAGATGTGTTTCCCAAGGATGTCTCTGTGCTATCACCCCAGCGTGAGATTGACTTCACGATCGAGTTGGTGTCAGGTGCAAAACCTGTGGCCCGCTCGCCATATCGCATCGCGCCAAAGGAAATGGCGGAGTTGAAAGTCCAACTGCAAGAGCTGTTGGAGCAGGGTTATATACGCCCAAGTTTGTCACCTTGGAGTGCCCCTGTGCTTTTTGTGAAAAAGAATGATGGTGGTTTATGGTTATGTATTGATTACCGCGAACTGAATAAGCTTACCGAGAAGAATAAATATCTGATTCCACGGATTGATGAGTTGTTCGATCAGCTAGTGGGATCGACTGTCTATACGAAGTTGGACTTGAAGTCTGGTTATTACCAGTTGAGAATCCGGGAAGGTGATATTCCCACAACCGCATTTGGAGCACGTTACGGGCATTATGAGTTCACGGTAATGTTGTTTAGTCTGTGCAATGCTCCATTGGTGTTCATGGACTTGATGTACCGAACATTCCGAGAGTACCTGGATTTATTCGTGATTGTGTTTATTGATGATATCCTAGTGTACTCGAAATCTGAAACTGATCATGAAAACCAATTGCGGTTGGTGTTGAATACCTTGAGGTAGAATAAGCTCTATGCCAAGTTCTCGAAGTGCGAGTTTTGGCTATCGTCGATGGCTTTTCTAGGCCATGTGGTGAGTGGAGCGGGCATCACAGTGGATCCGAAGAAGATAAAGGCCATACATGAGTGGCCGGTGTTTTCTTCAGTGGCCGAGGTCTGGAGCTTCATTGGACTGGCGGGCTACTATCGAAGATTTGTTGAAAACTTCTCGCGGATTGCTTTGCTGCTAACCACACTGACGAGAAAAGATCAGAAGTTCGTTTGGATGCCAGAGTGCACGCGAGATTTTGAAGAGCTGAAGGCTCGGTTGACTACGGCGCCTGTGTTGTCATCGTCATGTGGTACCGATGGATTTGTAATATATAGTGATGCCTCGGGAAGTGGCTTAGGTTGCGTTCTTCTGCAAAATGGGAAGGTGTTGGAACACCCTATTACTAATTTGGGTCAGGATCACTATGTCTCTAGGAATCTGTGTTTGACCTTCTGTATAGCTTAATAGGTCAATTAGAATTGAGTCTAAGGGATTAGAAGTCTAGGTTTGGAAGCTGCCCTGAAGACCAAAGTTTTTCTGGAGACTAAGTCTAATCGTCGAGCTCAGCACGACGTTTCGTCGAACTCCGGTCGACGATCATCTAGCTCAACTTCGACAGATCGTCGAGCTCCATTCGACGATCGCTGAGCTCAAACCTCATAATATCGTCGAACTCTACTCGACGATCGCTGAGCTCAACTTCTCAATATCGTCGAACTCCATTCGACGATCGCTGAGCTCAGGTCGACGATTTTTGACTCTGCACTGGATCCTTATCTCTGAGCTCAGTTCGACGATCTTTGAGCTCAGATCGACGATTATCTTGCTACTTGGATTTTCCAGTTCGCTGAGCTCAGCTCGACGATAGCAGAGCTCAGTTCGACGATTTCAGTTATCTTTCAGATTCAAATTTAAATCAGATAGAAGTTATTCTGCATTTAATTCAGAAGATCTGCCAGCCGTTTTCATTTACTTCTAGAGCAAGTTTCAAGGGATTTTTCAAGGAGCAATTCAGTGGACTTTCCTTCAGAACAAATTATGCAATTAAGGCTGTAATCAATGCAGACCAACGGCTATCTTTGACAGAGTAATATTCTATTCAGGCTCAAAGAATAAAAGGATAGAATGTTTTTGAATCAAAGAGAGACAAGAACAAAAAAAAGGGATTGACAAGAATAGGACACAACTCAGTATACAGAGACTCTTTGAAAATATTCTGTCAACAAGAATTCTGAAGAACACTCATCAGAGAGATCAAGCTTTCAAAAATCTTCAGATCTCTTCAGCTCTTAAAGTGTTCAAGGCCAACATCATTTCAAGACTCCAGACACTCAACATTTCAGTCATTACTGAAATCATCTCTTGCTGGAGTTCTATCTTTGAAGGCCTATCACCCTCAGCAAAGCTCATCTTCCTGAAGATCAAGGATTCAGGGGGAGCTTTGACATCAATCCACATAGTCTTCTCAGTTGATTGAGAAAGAGAAGACTGCCATAACTCTCTCACACTCACTCTGTAAAGGGTTTTTCAAACTCCCTTCAAAAGTTTGAATCTGGTTTTTGAGCACCTTGTCAAAAGCTCATTGGTGGCAAGACACCTGATCAAAAAATCTGATTTGGTTTTTGAGCACCTTATCAAAAGCTCATTGGTGCCCAGGACACCTGATCAACTCATCCTGCAGTGGATTCCTACCTAGGGTGGTAGAAGAGTGGATGTACCCAAGTTTGGGGAACCACTATATCTCCTTGTGTCATCTGGTTCTGCATGTTTTCTTTTTGTTTCTGGCCCATATTTTCTTGTGCTTAGTTTCTGCTTAGCTTAGTTTTGTGATTAGTTTTATTTCTGCTTCCCTGCTTACACTCATTACAATAATTGTTGTAAAGCTTTGCAAAAGTTTTTCTTTGTGTTTTAAAAGCACCACATACTCTATTCACCCCCCTCTAGAGTATATCAGATCTAGTTTCCCCTTTCAATTGGTATCAGAGCCAGGTTGGTTAAACATACCATATCTGATTGGTTGTACAGGCTAACATCTGAACCCCAAAGATCCCAAACTAGATCCTTCTTTTGTATTTTATTATTAGCTTCTGATTGCACAAATCATGGCCCAAAACAAAGATTATGCTAGCACCAGACCTCCAGTGTGCAATCTGTCAAAGTTTGCACTTTGGAAATCAAGGATTAGACTTTACATGAATTCTATTGACGAAGATATTTTTAATTCTGTTTTGACAGTGTGTCCAAGACCTCCAGAGAGCACAAGCACAAATGCTGTTCCACCTCCATCAGGAACAGATGCTGACATCAAGAAGTGGAAAGTAGCTGATGCCAAGGCAATGAACATTCTAGCTCAGACAATGTCAGATGACATTTTTCAAAAGGTAGCTGAATGTAATTCAGCCAAGGAGATCTGGGACAAGCTCTCAGAAATAGTTTCAGGATCAGCTGATGAGAGAAAGGACAGAAGATCCCATCTCATCTCCCAATATGAGAACTTCAAGAAGGGAGAAACTGAGTCAGTGGGAGACATGTACAACAGACTGAGTTTAATTGTCAGTGAACTGAGGACATTAGACAAAGAGATCTCACTGACAGAACTTAATGATAAGATCCTAATGTGCTTCCCCAGCACTTGGGATTCAAGAATCTGGCCAATTAAATATGCCAGAAGTCTGAATGAGATCACCACTGAAGAATTGTTGGGTAAGCTCAAATCCTATGAGCTACTCATCAAGAACAGAGAAGAAGAACAGAAGGCTGCTTCACCAGCCACAAGAAAGGAGAAGACTATAGCATTCAAGGCAACTGAGGATCTGCCTGAAGAAAAAGGAACAGCCAATGATGAACTTCTCAGCTTGTTGGCCAAAAGATTCTATAAGATGGCCAGAAAGGACTTCAGAAGAAGATCATACAAGGAGCAGGACAAGCCAAGGTATGACAAGTCCATTGGCAATAACAAAGACATTATTTGCTTTGGTTGCAGGAAACCAGGGCACATAGTTCCTGACTGTCCAGAGAACAAGAACAAGGACAGAAGGGACAGAAAAGAAAGAAGAAAGGAGAAGGACTCCAAAAGGAATGGAAATAGCAAACCTTCCTCCAGCAAAAATAAGCACACAAGGAAAGGATTTGTTGCTGAATCCTGGAGTGAGACTAAAGAGGAGTCAGAAGCCTCTTCCAGCTCAAGTGATGATGAGGATGATGCAGAGGAAAAGGAGTTCTGCATGATGGCAATCAATGCCTCTCAACACAACTCAGAGGAAGAGGAGTCAGAGTCAGACTCAGAGACTCAACCTGAAGAAGATCAGGTAATCAGCTCTTTTGATTTTACTTCAGAAGATTTTCAATCTGAATTTAAAGCACTATGTTTAGACCTGCTAAAGTCTGAGAAAGAGATCATCTCTCTCAGAAATCAATTATCTGAACAAAATGCTTTAAAATCAGAAAACCTCAAACTCTCTCAGGAGTTGGAGAACTATAGGGAACAGATAGCTTCACTGAAGAGTGAGCTCTCTGAGGCCAAGAAGCTTGAAGAATCTCTCAATGGGAGAAGCATCAAGCTGATGGACATCACAAGCACAGTGAACTCAAGATTCAACAGTACACTGGGCTTGGGTGCCTCATCCAGCCAACCTATTGTTCTTACAACCCCTATCAAGTTCATTTATGACAAAGGAAAGGGAGTTGTAGAGGTTGCCAGGAAAAATTCTGATCTGCCTCAGAAAAATAAAGTCCAGCACAAATCGTCGAACGGAGATCGACGATCGCCGAATGAAGATCGACGATCGCCGAACGCAGCTCGACGATCTCAGGAAAAATCGTCGAACGCTGATCGACGATCTCAGCCAAGATCGTCGAACGCAGGTCGACAATCCCATATACCTGATCTCAGCCATAGTCGACCGTCGAACGGAGCTCGACGATCTGACCCACGATCGTCGAACGCAGCTCCAAGATCGTCGAACAGAGGTCAGAGCTCTGGAAATTTTTTCAAAGGCAAGTCAAAATTGAATCCTAAGGGTTCTTCATCCCAAACCTTTAACCCTTATACTGAATGGATTATACCTCCAAGGAGATATCATCCTGAAGGATATAAGAGTCAGCCAGGGATGTCTTTCATTTCTGAATTTAGAGGTTATCAACCTAGGCCCAAGGTAAACTGGGTCAAAAACAAGTAAATTGCTTTATGTGCAGGTGAAGACCTATCCAACATCTAACCAGCAATGGTATTTGGATAGTGGGTGCTCTAAGCACATGACAGGGAACAAGGACAACCTCAATTCCTTTAGAGCCAAGCTTGGACCCAAGGTTATCTTTGGTGACTCCAACTTTGGACAAACTAAAGGATATGGTGCAGTCCAGATTGGTTCTGTAACCTTCAAGAAGGTAGCATATGTGGAAGGACTGAAGCACAACCTAATCAGCATCAGTCAGCTATGTGATGAAGGCTACCAGGTGACCTTCAGCAAAACCTTATGCAAAATCAAGTCAGAGGACAACACAACTGTGTTGACAGGTAAAAGGAAAGGTAACATCTACCTAGTACATTTTCTTTCAACTACTATAGATATCTGTTTATTCAATTCAGTTTGTAGACCAAATGTTTTATGGCATAAGAGATTAGGACACCTAAACCTTAGAACTATTGCTAGGCTCTCCAAGGACAACCTTGTTAGAGGACTACCTTCTGGCCCCTATAAGAAGGAAGGGCTCTGCAAGGCTTGTCAATTAGGCAAGCAAACTAAGAACAGTTTTAAGTCACTTAATAAGAGTGATTCACCTAGGATATTGTATCTGTTACACATGGATCTATTTGGACCCATCACAGTACAAAGCCTAGGAGGGAAATCCTACACTTTAGTGATTGTAGATGACTTCTCTAGATTCACTTGGGTGTTCTTTCTAAGGAAGAAGTCTGATAACTTTAAGTGTCTGACAGAGTTTCTCAAATGTATAAAGATTGAGTTCAATACTCACATTGCCCTGATCAAAAGTGATCATGGGACAGAGTTTGATTCTCTTCTTATGCAAGAGTTCTGTCAGAGTGAAGGGATCAGACATACTTTCTCAGCTCCTAGAACTCCTCAACAAAATGGGGTAGCTGAAAGGAAAAACAGAACCCTTATTGAATCTGCCACTATATTGTTGTCAGATGCTCATCTACCTCTATCCTTTTGGGCAGAGGCAGTGAACACCTCCAACTATGTGCTGAACAGAAGTCTGATACATAAACTGAAGGGAAAGACTCCCTATGAATTACGCAAAGGGAAGAAACCTAACGTTGACTATTTCAAAATTTTTGGTTGCATTTGCTACATTCACAATAATGATAAGAAATACTTAGCAAAATTTCAAGCCAAAGCTGATGAAGGAGTGTTTCTGGGATACTCTATGATCAGCAAGGCCTATAGGGTCTATAATAAATCATCATTGAAAATTGAGGAATCTGTTCATGTTTCTTTTGATGAAACTAACATGTCTTTCAAGGAGAAGATTTCTTCTACCATAGAACCTTTGCAGGAACACTCTCTAGTTGAAGATATGAACAAGTTACAGGTTGCTCAAGAGGATGAAAGCAGTGAAGATGAAAGCAATGCTCAACATATTGAAGCACAACCTGAAGAGCCAGTTGTTGTACCACAAGAGGAAACAACATCACAGGTTGGTGAACAATCAACACCCCCTGTTGATTTTGTAACATCAAGAGACCATCCAATTTCCCAGATAATTGGAGAAATCGCAGCTGGTGTGCAAACCAGAAATCAGGTCAACCAAAACCTGTTGCACACCTGCTTCCTTTCTCAAATTGAACCTCAGTCCATTCAAGATGCAGAACAAGATCCACACTGGATCATTGCCATGCAAGAGGAGTTGCATCAATTTGAGAGGAACAAAGTATGGGAACTAGTGCCAAAGCCTAAGGATCATTCCATTGTTGGAACAAAATGGGTATTCAGAAACAAACTGGATGATCAAGGAGTAATAATAAGGAACAAGGCAAGGCTAGTTGCCCAAGGATATTCTCAAGAAGAAGGAATTGACTACGACCAGACCTTTGCACCTGTTGCAAGATTAGAAGCCATCAGGATATTTTTAGCTTATGCAGCTCACAAAGGCTTCAAGGTTTATCAGATGGATGTCAAGAGTGCTTTCTTAAATGGAGACATCAAAGAGGAAGTCTATGTCAGACAACCTCCAGGTTTTATCTCTCCAACTCATCCTGATTATGTTTTTAGATTACATAAAGCATTATATGGTCTCAAGCAAGCTCCTAGAGCATGGTATGAGACCCTAGCATGCTTTCTCTTGGAAAATGGTTTTATAAGGGGTAGAGTAGACCAAACTCTTTTTATTAGAACCCATAAGTCCCATACCCTACTAGTACAAATTTATGTAGACGATATCATTTTTGGTTCTACTGACTCAAAATTGTGCAGAAGGTTCTCTAACCTAATGCATTCTAAATTTGAGATGAGTAGCATGGGTGAGCTATCCTTCTTCCTAGGATTGCAAGTCAAACAACATGCTGAAGGCATCTTTATTTCTCACACCAAATATGCTAATGAGCTGGTTAAGAAATTTGGCATGTATGAGGCATCTTGTATGAAAACACCCATGCCTACCAATGCTGTATTGGATGCTGATGAACATGGGAAACCTGTTGATCAGACAATATATAGAGCAATGATTGGCTCTTTACTGTATCTTACAGCTAGTAGACCAGATATAATGTTTGCTACATGTATATGTGCTAGATTCCAAGTTAGCTCTAGAGAGTCACACCTAACATTAGTAAAAAGGATTCTTAGATATGTTAAAAGTTGTCCAAATCTAGGTCTCTGGTATCCAAAAGATTCAGCATTTGAGTTAACTGGATTCTCTGATGCTGATTATGCTGGATGCAGAATTGACAGGAAAAGCACCAGTGGAACTTGTCAGTTCCTTGGTGATAGACTTGTCTCTTGGTTTTGCAAGAAACAAACATCAGTGTCAACTTCAACTGCTGAAGCTGAATATATGGCTGCAGGTAGTTGTTGTTCACAAATATTGTGGATTCAAAATCAACTCCTAGACTATGGTTACAACTTAGAGAAGTCAAAAATATTTTGTGACAATACAAGTGCTATTTCCATAGCTCAAAATCCAGTCCTCCATAGTAGGACAAAACACATAGAGATTAGGCATCACTTCTTAAGGGACAATGTTGAAAAGAATAAAATTGAATTGCAATATATCCCAACTGATTTACAAAGGGGAGATATTTTCACCAAGCCCTTGGATGAAAAGAAACACACTTTCTTCCTAAATCAGTTAGGAATGTTAGATGGAGGAAGTCTTAAATAATATCCAAGATTTTTAAAGCTAAAAATTGACCAAGACTAGGCAAAAATTCCGATTTTCCTTAGTGTCTAGAATTTTCTGATCTCTGAACTGCGCTCGACGATTTTCCCAAAGATCGTCGAACGGAGTTCGACGATTTCCTGAATCGTCGAACGGAGTTCAGCGCTCCTCAGATAGTATGAACTATCTCTTCTGGTCAACGATCGTCGAACGGCGCTCGACGATTTTGTTCCCCGAACGATCGTCGAACGGAGCTCGACGCCTTTCCAGATCGTCGAACGGAGATCGACGATGTTGGAGTCTCTTCAGATTCCTTTAGAAGCCTCGATCGTCGAACTGAGTTCAACGATCTTTCCATTTCTGCGTCGAACCCTAATATAAAACTCATTTTTCGCCGTCGTTCTCTCTTGCGCTTTCAATTTCTCTGCAAAAAAATTTTCTTCCCTCCAAACAGTTCTACGCTTGTTCGGTTTGTTTGTTAAGTTTTTGCAGGTACCATGGCCGTCTCAGTTGCTGTCCTCGCCGTCATGAAGTTTGATGCAGGGTTTGACATTGATTTGGACTCCTTCAACACCACTGATCAAATCTTCCAGGACATTTTAAGTTTATTCAAAGATCAGCATTTATGCCCTCATGACCACAAGAATCAAACTTGCCTCAGATGAAATAAAAGAATGGGTCTATACTGCACACAACATTGACAACAACACCATAGTGGGCTCGATTGCTGGAACCCAGGTACCTCTGACCCCAACAGTTTTAACAGAGGTTTTTGGTTTGAGAAATGGTGAAGATACTGCTGAACTATCTGGAGAAGAATTTTCTGATATACTTGCCAGGATGGGTCATCCTGAGGGGAACCCTAGCAAGTTGTTTAAGAGGAACTTGTCAGTTGAATACAGGTTCCTGGCAGATGTTGTAGGCAAGGTCCTGTTGGCAAAACATTCTGCACATGACACCATCTCTAGACATCAGCTCTGCCTCATGGGAGCTCTGGTAGATAGGAAAAGCTTGAACTGGGGAGAGGTCTTCTTTGACCTGATAAAGAAAAAGATTAACAAAACCTTTGTGAATTTTGGAAGAATTCTGCGAGTTTTCCTTCAGGCAAGGTGCCCTGCTCTGTTGGTCTCCTATGGAGTGCACATCAATGCCTCCAAGAGACTCACCTGTGCCCTATTTGGGAAATGGTACAGGCAAATTAGCAAGCCCAGCAGGCCCTCTTCAACTGCCCCTTCAGGCACTAGGACTCAAAGAGTCACTCCCCCCCAGGTCTCTGCTCCTGCAGAAGACCTGCCTGCTGCTAGTGCTGCTTCTCCTCCTCCTCCTAGTCCAACCCTACCTATTTCATCCACCATTACAATCTCCAGCCCATCTCCAACCTCAATTCCATCTCCAGCAACCATTTCATCTCCACCAGTAGACCACTTCCACCCATTATTCTCATATCCACCACCAGATGTCACCTCATCCCCATCCATACCATCCTTCACCCTTCTGGATGAATCCTACATGGATGATTCCCACTCCTCTCCTCCAGACTTACCATCTTCTTCAACATCTTTCCAAGACCTTCTCCACCACATCATTGACCAACCCACTTTCACTCCCTCCATATCCCTCCCTTTGTCCTCCATCTCCACAATCCCCTCTCCTGAGCCATTCATTCCACCATTCAGCCCTCCACCTCCAGCTTCTTCAGCCATCCCTGTACCCTCTACCTCTACTCCCCTTCTTGAGCAAGTAGATCTTTCAGCCCTTGCTGACAAGTTGTATGAGCTCATTGCCCCCAGGCTCTCCCTTCTTTTGGAGACCTCTTTGGCTCCTCTACACTTGTCAGTGGTAGCCCTCTCTGCCAGGCTTTCTTCTCTCCTCCCTCAAGCAGCCCCACCAGCAGTGTGCCTTGATACAGAGGTATCTGCATCCAGGCAGGGGGAGATGCCCTATGAAGCCAGCCTTCATGCTGCTGTTGCTGCAGCCTCTGCTCCTGCTGCTGCTGCTGTGCTTGTATCTTCTGCTCCAGTTGTTGTGCCTACTCCAGTCTTAGCAATAGACCTAAGGTCTTTGCTCTCTACATTTGATACTGCATATTACAGCTATCTTCCAGAAGCTATTGCTGCCCAGCCCTTAGAGGATCTGTCTAAGGCAATGGTGCCTTTCTCTGGCTGTGACCCCAACATTCTTTCATCCTTTGTACTCTCAGTGATGACTGCTGCTGCTGCTGATAAAGACAAGGCTGTATCTACTTCTGAAATTGTTCTTGCTGCTGCTGAAGACAATGTTCCAACTGCTGCTGAAAATCAAATTGTTTCTGATGAGCCCATTTCCCAGGATTTTCTGATGACAGAGGCTGCTGTTTTTGAGCCTGCTGTAGATGTTGTTGTTGTTTCTGAACCTGCTGCTGCCATAATTCCTGAAATAACCAGTGTTGCTTCTACTGCTGCTCCAGTATCTGTTGTTATATCTGCTGCTGTATCTGTCTCTGTTGCTCCTTCTGCTTCTGCTTCTGCCCCATCTGCTGCTGTTCAACTGAAAGAAGATCTGATGAAAAGGATTGATGCTTTATATGATGCTCAAAGCTCTGAATCTGATGACTACAACACTGCTTCTGATGATTCTTCTGCCACCATTGCAAGGAAAAGGAAGGCAAGAAGTAAGGCAATGAAGAGGGTTCCACCTACCAAAGTTAGAGATGACAATGATGTTCCTTACTATATTCTACACAACTGCCCAATTACTGAGCATTGGATGCAGTTCTCTAAAAATCAGCTAAAGGCTATGAAGAAGAAAAGGAAGTATGAGAAAGGTTCCACCCAGTCCAAGCACCCTCATCCTCCTCCACCACCTCCACCTGATGCAGGTGCAGGTTGCAGCTCTGCAAGTTCAGGCCCAGCTAGAAGCCAGGCTCCCTATCAACCTCATGCTAGAACATATCAAAGGGAAAGCCAGTCTAGGGGCTCTTACTCTAGAAGGGGAGGATATAGGGGAAATCAAAGAGAGACTCAAGTATATTCTAAAGGGCATTCCAGGCAGCATCCTTACTCCAGGGGAGGACATGCTTCATCTGATACTTCTTCTGGTCCATTCCCCTATAAGCTCAAAGAAACTATGACTGCCAGGACTCCTCAAGATACTTCTTCCAACAGGTATGAGCCACCTGTTCCATTTGAGGACCCTGAGAAGAATCCTGTTGCTTGGACTGCTAGAATGAAGGAGTTGGCTGCATTAGACCAGATAAAGAAAGCCAGAGAGAAAGGCCTAGACACCTCTAATATATCTACAATGTCAGAACAAAGACAGAAAGAATTAGAAAGATATGCCTCCAGCAAGTTCTTTGATGCAGATAGATACATGGAATTGCATCCTGCTGCAGTGGTTCCCAGGACTTCAAAGCAAACATATTTGGGTGCAGCTGATGATACTAGATCCAACAAAGAAGCTTTAAATCCTAATAGAGAAATCAAAATGGTAAAAGGCAAAGAGAAAGAGTAACTCTGTAAGGTGACAATTCTTGGTTTTTCTGACTGATATCTGGATGACATATATATATATCTCTGTGATGGTTCTGTAATGTCTAGGTACTGTTGTTTTTATGTTTTTCTGATTATATGATGTTGTTTGATTTTCCAAAGTCTGTAAATAGTTTTCCTAACCCAAATAGGGGGAGATTGTTGGAACACCCTATTACTAATTTGGGTCAGGATCACTATGTCTCTAGGAATCTGTGTTTGACCTTCTGTATAGCTTAATAGGTCAATTAGAATTGAGTCTAAGGGATTAGAAGTCTAGGTTTGGAAGCTGCCCTGAAGACCAAAGTTTTTCTGGAGACTAAGTCTAATCGTCGAGCTCAGCACGACGTTTCGTCGAACTCCGGTCGACGATCGTCTAGCTCAACTTCGACAGATCGTCGAGCTCCATTCGACGATCGCTGAGCTCAAACCTCATAATATCGTCGAACTCTACTCGACGATCGCTGAGCTCAACTTCTCAATATCGTCGAACTCCATTCGACGATCGCTGAGCTCAGGTCGACGATTTTTGACTCTGCACTGGATCCTTATCTCTGAGCTCAGTTCGACGATCTTTGAGCTCAGATCGACGATTATCTTGCTACTTGGATTTTCCAGTTCGCTGAGCTCAGCTCGACGATAGCAGAGCTCAGTTCGACGATTTCAGTTATCTTTCAGATTCAAATTTAAATCAGATAGAAGTTATTCTGCATTTAATTCAGAAGATCTGCCAGCCGTTTTCATTTACTTCTGGAGCAAGTTTCAAGGGATTTTTCAAGGAACAATTCAGTGGACTTTCCTTCAGAACAAATTATGCAATTAAGGCTGTAATCAATGCAGACCAACGGCTATCTTTGACAGAGTAATATTCTATTCAGGCTCAAAGAATAAAAGGATAAAATGTTTTTGAATCAAAGAGAGACAAGAACAAAAAAAAGAGATTGAGAAGAATAGGACACAACTCAGTATACAGAGACTCTTTGAAAATATTCTGTCAACAAGAATTCTGAAGAACACTCATCAGAGAGATCAAGCTTTCAAAAATCTTCAGATCTCTTCAGCTCTTAAAGTGTTCAAGGCCAACATCATTTCAAGACTCCAGACACTCAACATTTCAGTCATTACTGAAATCATCTCTTGCTGGAGTTCTACCTTTGAAGGCCTATCACCCTCAGCAAAGCTCATCTTCCTGAAGATCAAGGATTCAGGGGGAGCTTTGACATCAATCCACATAGTCTTCTCAGTTGATTGAGAAAGAGAAGACTGCCATAACTCTCTCACCCCCACTCTGTAAAGGGTTTTTCAAACTCCCTTCAAAAGTTTGAATCTGGTTTTTGAGCACCTTATCAAAAGCTCATTGGTGGCAAGACACCTGATCAAAAAATCTGATTTGGTTTTTGAGCACCTTATCAAAAGCTCATTGGTGCCCAGGACACCTGATCAACTCATCCTGCAGTGGATTCCTACCTAGGGTGGTAGAAGAGTGGATGTACCCAAGTTTGGGGAACCACTATATCTCCTTGTGTCATCTAGTTCTGCATGTTTTCTTTTTGTTTCTGGCCCATATTTTCTTGTGCTTAGTTTCTGCTTAGCTTAGTTTTGTGATTAGTTTTATTTCTTCTTCCCTGCTTACACTCATTACAACAATTGTTGTAAAGCTTTGCAAAAGTTTTTCTTTGTGTTTTAAAAGCACCACATACTCTATTCACCCCCCTCTAGAGTATATCAGATCTAGTTTCCCCTTTCAATTATTGAAGGATCAAGCGCATACCCAACTGCACCAAAAGCCCGGACTGTTGGAAAGGGTGCTACTTAATTTCTTAAATAAGTAAAAGAGCGCCACGGGTCAAGTGAAGGAACGCCGGACCCAACAATCCCCCCCCCCCCCCCGGCGTCCAGCACAACCCGTCGGCTCAGCGGTGGAGTTACCACATGGCCCACATGGCTCAGAGGTGGGGTTACCATATGGCCCACACGGCTCAGAGGTGGGGTTACCACATGTCCACGTTTGCACGGCTCAGAGGTGGGGTTACCACATGTCCACGGTTGCCTGACCCGCCGGACCCACACAGGTAGAAGGGAAAAATCAGGATTTAATAGCGCTCCCCCGGTCTTGAACTCGTGACCTGCTCTGATACCAATTGAAGGATCAAGCGCATACCCAACTGCACCAAAAGCCCGGACTGTTGGAAAGGGTGCTACTTAATTTCTTAAATAAGTAGAAGAGCGCCATGGGTCAAGTGAAGGAACGCCGGACCCAACAGAAGGTGATTGCTTATGGCTCACGCCAGCTAAAGGTGCCCGAGCGAAACTATCCCGTCCATGACTTAGAGTTGGGGGCGGTGATCTTTGCACTAAAGCTGTGGCGACACTATCTTTATGGTGTGAAGGTGGAGATCTATAAATATCATAAGAGCCTAAAGTACCTATTGTAGCAGAAGGACTTAAATATGCGACAACGAAGGTGGTTGGAGTTCCTAGGGGACTACACCTTTGAGATTCACTATACACCGTCTTGGGCCTTATAGACCTGAGTCGATGAGCAACGGGGCTAGATGAAGATCTCCTACGCTATGCTAATGATGTGCCAGAGGGAAAGTTCTCCTGGGAAGACTCTCCTATGCTATGCTAATGATGGGCCAGAGGGAAAGTTCTCCTGGGAAGACGGTCTTCTGCGGAAGGAGGGCCGTTTGTGCATCCCGAATTTGAGTAAATTGAGGGAAGAACTAATGTATGAAGCGCATTATACGAAGTACTCAATCCACCCAGGGAGCACAAAGATGTTCAAGGATATGAAAAAGCTGCTCTGGTGGCCAGGGCTGAAGAGAGATGTTGCTCATTATGTAGCCAAATGCCAAACCTGTGCTATGGTGAATGCGGAATGCCAGAAGCCAGGCGGTTACTTGTAGTCGTTGCCGATTCTAGAATGAAGTTCGACGATATTTGCATGGATTTCATGCACGGGTTGCCGAAATCTCAGCACGGAAATGATTTGATTTGGGTGATTGTCGATCGGCTAATGAAAGGGGCACACTTCCTGCCAAACAGACGGGATGATTCAGTGGAAAGTCTGGCAAAATTGTATGTTGACCAGATTGTATGGCTACACGGTGTTCCTCGGAGCATCGTAAGTGATCGAGATTGGCGATTCACATCAAATGATTGGAGGCTAGTTCATCAGCTATTTGGCACAAAGTTGACATTCAGTACGGCCTTTCATCCCCAAACAGATGGCCAAACTGAAAGGACCAACAGGACAATGGAAGATATGCTAAGGATGTGCGCCCTAGTCTTTGTAAAGAGATGGGAATATCATCTCTATATGGTGGAGTTTTCCTATAATAACAACTACCAAGAGAGCATCGGTATGGTACCGTATGAAGCTCTGTATGGACGGAAGTGTCGTACTCTTTTGGCTTGGGTAGAAGCGGGCGAAGCTAGAGTTTATAATCGTAATGAAGTCGATGAAGCAAATTAGACCATACGTACTATTCGAGAGTGGCTACTCATAGCCCAGGATCGACAAGCGAAGTACTACAATGCCAATAACCGGAACGTAGAGTTTGAGGTAGGCAATTGGGTATACTTGAATATCGAGCCCTTTAAAGGCGTATCCAGGATTTGACGTTTGAAAAAGTTGAGTCCAAGATATTTGGGTCCATTTGAAGTGGTCGAGCGAATCGGGGAAGATGCATATCTGCTAGCTCTGTCGGCAGACTTGGGTGGATTGCATGTTGTGTTTCACATCTCGGTGCTGCGGAAAGTCATTAAAGATCCAGCTCAAGTGATAGCGGATGAACGTGTGCCGGTAGAGTATGGGCTAACGACGAAGGCTGTGCACATTCAAATCGAGGATCGATCCGAGAAACAGTTGCGGAAAAAGACGGTTGGGATGGTCAAAGTCCGGTGGGATAATTGCGGCCGTGAGGAGCTAACATAGGGGAGAGAGCAAAACATGCGAGCTGAATTTCCCGAGCTGTTCCTGTAAAATGGTTGTATAGTGCAAATTTTGTTGTAACATAAAATTTTGATGTTATAACATTTTGCTTACTGTTTTCCTTCCTGTGTAAGAATTTCGAGGACGAAATTTCTTGTAGGACGGGAGGGTTGTAACAGCCCAAATTTCAAAAGGGAAAATTTTTGGGTGACACGGCGTGGAACACGTGCGTGTCCCAGGGTGTGTCCTGCTCGGGTGCGTAGCAGTCGCGAGGTCGACAAAAATGCGTTCGACGAAGTGTTCGGGAGGGACATGCCCCATGACACTTGCGTGACACAGGGCGTGTCCTCCTTTGTGTCGACACCACCTTTGTGTCGACACCTTCTTTGTGTCGACACCTTTGTGTCGACACCTTTGTGTCGACACCTTTGTGTCGACACCTCCTTTGTGTCGACACCTTCTTAGTGTCGACACCTTTGTGTCGACACCTCCTTTGTGTCGACACTTGAGTCTCTGGTCGACGAAATTGGTCGACAGAGGGAACACGCCTGTGACACGGTCGTGTACCCTCCGATACGGGCGTGTCAGAGGGCGTGTTCCCATTTGGTCGACGAAATTTGCTCGACGATCGTCGAGTGCAAGTACACGCCCCGTGTCACGGGCGTGTCTGGGCTGACACGGCCGTATACCCCTGCCGTGACCTGTTTCGGGATAAGGCGGTTTGTGCACCGCTTAAAGTACATGGCCAGTGACACGGGCGTGTCACCGGGCGTGTCGGACCCCAGAAGTGATTTTTAGGCTTTTTCTTGGTCGTCCATTTTCTTCAGCTGTGATCTAACAACTGAGAGTCCTCCCTGCTTCCTTAAGGCCGAAAACTTAGAATGAATTCTCATTATGTTTATTGCCTTCATCTTTCTAAAAGCTTAGAGAGAGAAAGGGAGAGGAAGGAGGAAGAGGGGCTGATCTCTTTTGGAGCTTGAGAGCGTCAAGCTAAGATCCGAGGCCATCTTTGTGGAGGAAACGTTGTTGCGGTTCTTTCTAGACAGCTAGGAGCTCATGACACCGAAGCAGACTTCGAGGGTAACGACTTTTCTTCCTAGCCATGTGAAGGCTTCATTTTTGGCATTTGCATCTGATTCCCCCACCAGAGGGTGGCTTGTTGTGGGAGTATTTTGGGTTGATTCATGGAATCCCCAATTTGGCATATAGATCCGAAAATGGAGTATGAAATAGGCATGTTGTATGAAGACTATCTGGACAGGTTGGTCTGGATTGGTTATGTTGTATATACGAATCGGAGAAGACTCCGTGATAAACGTGTAGTTTAGGAGTGATGGGTTAACCCTATGAATGGAAGAAGCAGGAAGTACTGGAGTGGTAGTCCAGGAAAATACCCTTATGATGCTTGTGATGCCTATGTTATTGGGTTGTACCTGCGAAAGAAAGTAATAGGAAGTACTTGATTAGAGATCCAGGAAATACCCTTTGTACTGCTTGATGTTCATGGGTGGACCTGTGAAAGGAAGTAACAGGAAGTACTGGCATGGTAAACCATGGAAATACCCTTGACATTTGTGATTTGCGGGATCATACCTGTGAAGAGAGTAGCAGGAAGTACAGGTGTGCCCAGGAAAGACCCGCTGATGTGTGATATGAAATGGGTGTAAGAGTTAGTACTGGTGCGCCCAGGAAATCACCCAGGCTTGAATGCCAGAACAGGATCGGTGAGACCGACCCATGCCTTTTTGTAGCCGCGAGTACGCCGTACTCGGTGATAGCTAGGCGATTTGAGCAACGGGGGGTGGAGGATCCGACCTGCGCTATGTCTGTCCGATGTGAGACCTGAAAGTTCGATTTGTTGGAGCGCATAGCAAGACTCGTAAGCCTGCGTGCCATGACACAATGGGGGGCTATTGGCCAGTCCCGGTGCATTATGACTAGAACTACGGTTGCACACCATGGAGTGAAATGCTCAATGTTTTACCGTTGGGTTGCGACCCTGATACGCTGGTTGGCAACTAGTTTGCCGGTACACCAAGAATGTGCCCTGAGTGCACGGATCGTCGTGTCGGGTGGCTGACGGTTGTGATGGAATGTGTGCGTGAAAGCACATTATATGAGATATATATGCTTGTGAAATGTTATGCCTGCAGGGAAGAATAGCACTCTCCTGGGAAAGGGGTAGGGTCGTTATAATTTGGTCAGCTGAATGTTGATCGTTGCCTCTCTTTTCCACCATTGGGTGGGCGGTCCCTGTGCAGGTTTTGGAGAGCCGAGCAGGACACATAAGGGTTGAAGTCCCTGCTGTATTTGCTGCTGCTGCTGCTAGCCCTCGAAGGCTAAACTTATAAATGTTGTATTTTATTTATACGTCGTCGTCCTGTGCGCCAAAGTTGAGGACACTGTTGTGAAAGCCATGTAAGGCCATAAGGCCAATTGTTTGTATTTGTAAAACATTCCTATGTTATATATAAATGAGGAGCTTTTATATGTTGGACATTCAGGTGTGGATTTCAAGTTTACTGTTTAGGCTTCCGCTAGAATGTCATGTGTTAGGGTGCGCTGCGCTACTCTGGTATCATACCGTAACTTCGCCGCCTGTTTTGTGGTATATTTTGTGGGGCCCCGGCCGGACCTTCTAGTATATACTATGAAATGGATGGGGTTGTTACACCACATGGTCCCACTCGCCTGCCAGTTTCTTTCATCCGCTTTTACTGTTCGCATCTTGAGGGCCTCTTGCGAGCCCGAGGTTGTACAACTGGTACTTCTCATTTATTTCTATCTGTGGAACTCATGTCAGGGATCAGTGTACCGATTCAGATATTGGTAGATTGTGTGACGGTGTTTTTACCAAATGAATGTTTGATGCTTGTGGATATGGCTGACAAGGTGGCAGTTCAAGTTGGAAGTCGGGATTTCTGTGTGAATGAATATGTGCTACTGATATCGGAATTTGATGTGATTTTTGGTGTGGACTAGCTCTCGGAATAGTGTGCCTTTATTGACTTTCATTTAGAAGAGATCACACTGGGACGGAATCCCGAGCTTGCGACTAAGTTCGCTGCTATGTATGGTGTGTTCGGGACCTTGATTTCTGCACTCCAAGTCGTCAATGCTGTTTGGACTTAACGCTGATTCAGGCTGTTGGCCAAAGGTCAGTGTGAGTGAATTTCCAATTATATCAAAGTTTGCGGATGTGTTTCCTAAGGATCTTCCTGGGCTACCACCCCAGTGGGAGATCGACTTCACTTTTGAGTTGGTGCCTGGTGCGCAACCTGTAGCCCGCTCGCAATATTGCGTCGCGCCAAAGGAAATGGCTGAGTTGAAAGTCCAATTGCAAGAGTTGCTGGAGCAGGGATATATAGGCTCAAGTATGTCACCTTGGAGCACACTTGTTCTGTTTGTGAAAAAGAAAGACGGGGGTTTGCGGTTTTGTATTGACTACTGTGAATTGAATAAGCTGACAGAGAAGAACAAGTATCTGATTACACGGATAGATGAATTGTTCGATCAGCTAGTGGGATCAACCGTCTATTCCAAATTGGATTTTAAATCTGGATATTACCAGTTGAGGATTCGGGAAGGTGACATTCCCAAGACCACATTTGGAACGCGCTATGGTCATTATGAGTTCACGGTAATGTCATTTGGACTTTGCAATGCGCCATCAGTATTCATGGACCTAATGCACCGAACGTTCCGAGAGTACTTGGACTTGTTTGTGATCGTGTTCATTGATCATATCTTGGTGTATTCTCAATCTGAAGCTGATCATGCAAATCATTTATGGTTGGTGTTGCATACCTTACGAAGGAATAAGCTCTATGCCAAGTTCTCGTAGTGCGAGTTTTGGCTGTCATCGGTGGCTTTTCTTGGCCATGTGGTAAGTGGAGATGGCATAGCAGTGGATCCATCAAAGATAAGAGCCATACATGAGTGACCGATGTTGTCTTTGGTGGCCGAAGTCAGGAGTTTCCTTGGACTGGGAGGTTACTATAGACATTTTGTAGAAAACTTCTCGCGGATTGCTTTTCCTTTGACCACACTGACGAGAAAGGTTCAGAAGTTCGTTTAGACGCCAGAGTGCGCATGAGCTTATGAAGAGCTGAAGCGCCGGTTGACCACGGCATCTGTGTTGACATCACCATGTGGTACCAACGGATATGAGATCTATAGTGATGCTTTAGGGAGCGGCTTATGCTGTGTTCTTCTGCAATTTGGAAAAGTGATTGCTTATGGCTCATGCAAGTTGCATGTGCTTGAGCGAAATTATCCCGTCCACGACTTAGAGTTGGCGGCGGTGATCTTTGCACTTAAGTTATGACGACATTATCTTTATGGCGTAAAAGTGGATCTCTTTACGGACCATAAGAGCCTAAAGTACTTGTTGGAGCAGAAGGATCTGAATATGCGACAACGAAGGTGGTTGGAGTTCCTTGGGGACTACACCTTTGATATTCATTATACTCCCGGGAATGGGGAATGTGGTCACTGATGCCTTGAGTCGGAGGGTTCCGTCAAGGTCAAATTGGTTGCAGATGCATGATGAGCGTCTGATCCAGGAGTTGGAAGCGTTTGAGATTTCTTGTGTTGACAAGAATTCCACAGCCGATGCATGCTTAAACTGGACGGATGTACAATATTACCTCGTGGACAGGATTCAACAAGGAATGAAGCTAGATGAAAGTCTCCAACGCTAGGCAATGGATGGGCTTGATAGACAATTCTCCTGGGATGACAGCTTTTTGCGAAGCGAGGGTCGTTTATTCGTCCCGAGTATGGGTAAGTTGAGAAAAGAATTGAAGTATGACGCGTATGTTACAAAATACTCAATCCTCCCTGGGAGCACAAAGATGTTCAAGGCCATGAATACGTTGTTCTGGTGGCCAGGACTACAGAAAGACATAGCTCATTATGTGGCTAAATATCAAACTTGTGCTTTGGTGAAAGCGGAATGCTAGAATCCCGGAGTTTTCGTGGAATCGTTACCTATTCCGGAATGGAAGTTTGATGATATTTTAATTGATTTCGTGCACGGGTTGCCGAGATCTCAATGCGGGAATGATTCAATCTAGGTGATTGTAGACCGGTTGACTAAAGTGGAGCACGGTGTTACTCGTAGCATCGTGAGTGATCGTGATGGGTGATTCACATCGAACGATTAGAGGCTAACCCATAAATTGTTGGGAATGAAGTCGACGTTCAATATGGACTTTTACCCCCAAACGAATGGCCAGACTGAGAGGACCAACAAAATAATGAAGGATATGCTTCGAATGTGCGCCCTGGATTTTGGTAAGAAATGGGAAGATCATATCTATATGGTGGAGTTTTCCTACAACAATAGCTACCAGCGAGCATCGGTATGGCACCATATGAAGCTATGTATGGTCGGAAGTTTCGTACACCGTTATCTTGGGCAGAAGCAGGCGAATCAAACTGTATAAGCGTAAAGAAGTCGATCCTGCTAATTCAACGATACACTCTGTTTGGGAGAGGCCACAGATAGCCTAGGATCGACAAGCAAAATACTACAATGCCAGGTACCGGACCGTGGAGTTCGTGCTGGGCGATTGGGTATATTTGAACATCAAACCCTTCAAAGGAGTGTCCAGTATTCGGCGTCTGAAAAAGTCGAGTCTGAGATATCTTACTCCATTTGAAGTTGTGGAGCGAGTTGGGGAAGCTGCCTGTCAGCTAGCTCATTCGGCAGAACTGAGTGGATTACATGATGTGTTTCACATCTTAGTGCTTCGGAAAGCCGTCAAAGATCCAACTCAAGTGATTGAAAATGATCATGTGTCGGTGGAGGATGGTCTAACGACGAAGGTTAGGCCCATTCGGATTGAGGATTGCACCGACAAACAATTGCAGAACAAGACAATCGGGATGGTCAAAGTCCGGTGGGACAATTGTGGCCATGAAGAGCTAACATGGGAGCGAGAGCAGACCATGCGAGGTGAATTTCCCGAGCTGTTTATGTAACCCTGTTGTACAACCCATCTCTTGTTGTAACAAACATGTTTAAAGTTAAAACATTATGACTGGTGATATCCTTACTGTGTACAAATTTCGGGACGAAAGTTATTGTAAGGAGGGAAGGATTGTGACACCCCAAATCCCAAGATTGGGTTCAAGTTGGGCGACACATCCTGGGTCATGGGCGTGTCCCAGGGCGTGTCCTACTCTATATGGATAAGTAGCCTGTCGAGTGCTCGACGAACTGCACTCGACGAGTTCTCGAGAGGGAACACACCCTGCAACACGGGCGTGTCAGAGGGTGTGGCCCCCTCTGGTCGACGAACTTCCATCTACGAAATGCACGGTGGAGGCATGTTTGAAGCCGTGTAAGGGCACACAACCTGTGACACGGGCATGTCACATGGTCGTGTCCTTCTCTGGGTTTGTCTAGGCAATGAGGCCTGTTGAACAAGGGCAGGACACGGGCATGTTTATGGGCACACGGCCTGTGACGCGGGCGTATCACATGGCCTTATCCTGTTCGGGTTGAATCGGGTGTGTGCTGCCTGAGGTACACGGCCTCAGATACGGGCATGTCTGAAGGCATGTCAGGGCACACGGCCTGTGACACGGGCGTATCACATGGCCGTGTCTTGCTCTGGGTAAGTCGGTCGTGTGCCGCTTAAGGTACACGACCTGTGACACGGGTGTGTCGTAGGCCGTGTCAGCCCAAAAATAGACCTTTGTGGAAAATTTGTGGTCGTTCATTTCCTTCATCTGGGATCTTATGGCCCGGGCTCCTCCCTGCTGCTTTAAGGCCGGAATTGATAACATGAATCTCATTTACCTTAGGGCACTCTCTTTCTGAAAGAGCTAGAGATACAAGGGAGAGGAAGGAGGAGGAGGAGGAGA
Organism: Platanthera guangdongensis; assembly: GCA_039583875.1. Lineage (NCBI taxonomy): Eukaryota > Viridiplantae > Streptophyta > Magnoliopsida > Asparagales > Orchidaceae > Platanthera > Platanthera guangdongensis. Next base: position 174,686,400 of record CM077166.1, on the reverse strand, counting down.
AAAGGATCCGTCCACCGGTGGAGCTGCCAAGTTCCGTAACAAGATCTGAGGCCGGCGTTATGGAGGCAAGGCCACTTTGATGCTTTTCAGCAGGCTAGATGTCCATGGATACAAAGGGGTCGTCAAGGGTAACGATCTTTCTTCCTTGGACATGTGAAGTCCTTGATTTGACATATGCATATGTTTTCCCGACCAAAAGGTGATTTACTAAGGGATGCCTTGGGTTGATTCTAGAGATCCCCAAGATGTCTTGCATATAGATACGGAAACGTGAAGTACGGAATAGGCATACTATGTGAAGCCCATCTAGACAGGTTGGTCTGGATTGGTGATGTTTTCTGTTGCACACCGGAGAAGACTAGATATAGGAATGATTATGCTTGTGATTTAAGTGGGTTACGTCTGTGAAGGATAGTAGCAGGAAGTACTGGAATGAATGCCCTGGAAAAGACCCACTCAATGCTTGTGATGTATGATATGAATGATAAGGTTAGGACTAGGGATGGAAAGTGAGTTCTGTCGCTAACGTCGGGCAAGTGTGAGTGTCACTGGCGATAGATCCTAGTTAACCTGTGATTGTGAAGCCAGTCCTTCGGGGACAACATGGCTATTTGTGAGCTTGATGAGCTCTTCACAAGGCCACGCGCCGAATGGAAAAGGGGATGCCGACCCGCATTAGTCTTTGTATTGAAATAACGGTTTGAACAACGGGTAAAGTCTGAACTATATATGGGTTATCTTCCATGAGTTCCTGGGCGCCTAGAACTCGACAGAAATCTAAGGCCTGCGCGATAAAATACTATGGGGAGCTACAGGCCAATCCCGGATCGTTATAAGACTAAGTTTCCGGCTGACAGCCATGGAACAAAATGCTCAAGTTTGCCATTGGGCTTCGGGCCTTGAATCGCGGTGGGCGACTTGTTTATCTGGTACACCAATAATGTGCCATGAGTTCACGAAATGTCAGGCCACGTGTGTGACTTTTGTGATTTGTGAATTGTGCGTTAGTGCACCTTGTGTGTTATATCTGCTTGTAAATTTTATGCCTGTAGGGAAGAAATGCTACTGCCCCGGATAAGGGGTAGGATAGTTATATATTGGTCAGCTGAATGCTGACCATTGCTTAGTTTGCCACCATTGCGGTGGACTGTCCTTTGTAGGTGCAGGAGAGACGAGCGGGAATAGGGGGCTGAAGACCTTGATGTTGCTGCTGCTGCCGCTGCTGCTATACTGGCCCTAGAAGGCCAAAGAAGTGTATATGAGTCATTGTTCATGTGTGGTCGGCCTGCGTACCGATGTATGGAAGCTATATGTGCTAAGCTTAACTGTAAGGCCATAAGGCCAACTTGTTGTGTACTTGTATAAAATTCCTTCGTGGTGTGATATATAAAAATGTTGGTTTATATATTGTGGACATTCTAATGAGCTCAGTTCAATCAACGTAAAAGCTTCTGCCAGAATGCTCTTTGTTAGGATGCGTAACTCTGATATTAACTCATAACTTCACCGCCTGTTTGTGGCATATGGTGTGGGGCCCCGGCCGGACCTTCTATTATATGTCATGTAATGGATTGAGGTGTCATATTACTAGCTGTTTTCTTCTTGACTGTGATGCTCCATGATTTTGGTATTTCTGGATTGCATGCCGAGATAGCCTTGGGGTGATTTTGCACGTTGATGTTTGACCTTAAGGTCATGGACTTATTTTGTGTAAGGCCTTAAGGCCTTTTTGATACTCCTGTTTGGTAGTGGATACCTTCTTGTTTTTGTTGGTATGTTTCCGTTGTTGCTTTACTCTGAGTTTTGAGTTGGGTAGTTATTATCATCTTTTAATGCTAAAGCTGTGGCATCCGTATATTGTGGGGCCCCGACCGGACCAATATTATATGGTCATTATAGGGGAGGTGTTACAATTTGGTATCAGAGTCAGGTTAGTGTCCAAGGTATGTCTTCGTGGACGAATATCCTAAATGAAGTGCATTAAGAAGTTATCCACATAGGAGTATCGCAGGACCGTGAGTGTCCTGGTATCTAGTTGTGCTACTAGAAGCAAGTTGAGTTTGCAAATTTCATGTTGGAGGGTGATGCTAGCTGTGTTAGGTTAGACATAACAGTCGCCAGTTTCTTGGAGGAACCCCATCCATGGAAGAGTTTGGGAATGCTTTCTTGAAATGTACATTCCTGTGTCGACGAGGTTAGCCCTTCAGAGGAAATTCCTACACTTGGTACAGCGTGTCAAGACATTGGATAAGTATGATCACGAGTTTACTTGGTTGGGCCGTTATGCTGAAATGATCATGACTAATGATGTGGAGTGGGACAACCTCTTCTACCACGGATTGAGGGAGAATCTGAGACAACCCCTCATCACCATGAAGAATGCTGGTTTCAATGAGCTGGTTGAGGTGGCCAGAACACTGGAGAGTGATTTGGAGCGAACCCAACATCGTATGGGTTTTGCAGCAAACCAGGGAGAAGGAAAGCCTTCTCAATCTCAAGGAAGAACAGAAAGGAGTAAGTAGAAGAAGAAGTCTCATCCCTACAAGAATTCGGAGAAAGGAATAATGGCGGAGTCAAGCGCTTCTCGTTTCCAACCCGTGCAGCCAAGGGCATATAACCTTGGGCAGCAGGAAGTGATCCGCCAACCCGATGTGGTGACATGCTTTGTGTTAGTTTCTAGGTATCCCGCTAAGGTATTGTTTGATACTAGAGCGTCACACTCCATCCTTGCAGAAAGATTTATCCGGAGGATTGGAGTTTAGTCATTCTTGGCGGATACAGAGATGAAGGTGTGCATGCCCAATGGGTCGTCCATGACTACCGGGGCGAAGGGACATAGTTGTTGTAGTCTGAATGGAGTTGACTTTACGGTGATAGCAGCGGTTTTACCGTTGGTGGAGTTCGATGTCATTTCGGGAATAGACTGGCTTGCAGATCAACGTGCCAGTATTGACTGCCTGTTTCAGGTATTGACCCAGAGGTGTGAAGTGCGTTCAAAAGTTAAGTTTGAGGGCCTCAGTAGAGCGATCTTTTTTGTGATTTCAGCCATGCAGTTGATGCAGGCGGTTAACCAGGGGGAGTAGCTCTTGTAGCACTGTTGGAGGTTCGCCTTTCCAAGTTATCACTTGGGGAAGTGCCAGTCATGGAGGAGAACGAGGATGTGTTTCCTGTGGAGCTTCCTGGAGCACCTCCTCGACGGGAGATTGATTTCTCATTCGAATTAGTCCTAGAGGATAGGCCGATGTCATGTTCCCTTTTTAATATGGAACCAAAGAACTTGGTCGAACTCAAAGTACAGTTGCAGGGACTATTGGAGAAAAGGTGATTTAGACCCAGTTCTTCACCGTGGAGCGCATCAGTGCTATTCGTGAAAAATAAGAATGGTAGTATGCGGTTGAGCATAGATAACCGAGAGTTGAATAAATTGACTGTCAAGAATAAGTATCTGATTCCTCGGATAGATGACCTGTTCGACCAGTTGGTGGGGTTGGTGGTGTATTCCAAGTTGGATCTAAAGTCAGGGTATTATCAATTGTGAATTCGAGACGAGGACAAACCCAAGACAGCTTTTGGTACGAGGTTGGGTCCCTTTGAGTAATCGGTGATGCCGTTCGGGTTGACGAACGCGTCATCCGTATTCATGGACTTGATGAATCGAGTATTTCAGGAGTACTTGAACTCTTTTGTAGTGATCTTCTTTAATGATATCTTGGTGTACTCCAAGTCGGAGGCCGAGCATGAGACTCACTTGAGAGTAGTCTTACAAGTATTGAGAGAGAACCAGCTTTATGTAAAGTTCTCGAAGTGCGGGTTTTGGTTGGAGAAGGTGGCTTTTTGGGCCATGTCATTAGTGGTGATGGGGTGGTGGTGGATCCGGCGAAAGTTGAAGCCATCAGAGATTTTCCAATTTTGAGAACCGTGGCGGAAATCTGAAGTTTTCTTGGACTAGCCGGGTACTATAGAAGGATTGTGGAAAACTTTTCGCGAATAGCTCTACCCCACACCTCTCTAACTCGTAAGACCAGAAGTTTATTTGGACTCTAGAGAGCAGTCAGGCGTTTGACACTCTAAAGGGGTGGCTAATGGTAGCTCCAATCCTAAGCCTTCCTAGATGGACTGAAGGATTTCAGATTTTTTTTAATGACACATCTGGAAGCGGTTTGGGTTGCATGTTGGTGCAACACGACAGTGTGATAGCTTTTGGATCTAGGCAGCTTAAGTCTCACAAGAGGAATTACCCCGTCCATGATTTGGAGTTGGAGACGGTAATTTTTGCTTTGAAATCGTGGTGGCACTACGTGTATGGTGCGAAAGTGGAGATCTTCACAAATCACAAGAGCCTGAAGTATCTTCTAGATCAGAAGGACTTGAATATGCGGCATTGCAGATGAGTCGAGTTCCTTGGAGACTATGAAGTGGCGGTTCAGTATACGCCAGGAAAAACCAACGTGGTGGCAGATGCCTTGAGTAGGAAATATTCTGGTCAAGGGAGTTGGATCGAAGCTCATGATGAGCGGTTGATGCGGGACTGGGAATCCCTTGGCATGGAGTGTGTAGCAAGAGGCGAGTCTAGCGTGGCTCGGTTGAATTGGATTGAAATGTAGAATGACTTGTCCGATCATATTCGAGAAGCGACCTGTTTGCATGTGGAGTTCCTGTCATACATGGTGGAAACTCAAAAGGGCGAGAGTAGTGCCTGAGAGTTGATCGATGGGATTCTGAGGAAGGATGGAAGTATTTGTGTACCGCAGTTCAACAAGCTCCGTGAGGAGTTGATGTTTGAGGCTCACTTCACAAAGTACTCCATTCACCCGGGCAGTACAAAGATGTACTTGGATATGAAGAAATCCTTTTGGTGGCCTGGTTTGATGTGGGATGTAGCTTTGTACGTGAGTCGGTGCCGAACTTGTGCCTTAGTGAAGGCCGAGTTTCAGAAGTCGGGCAGGTTATTGAAGCCTCTTCCTTTTCCCGAGTGGAAATTTGATGACATTTCCATGGATTTGTTACATGGGTTACCTACGTCGCAGCAGGGTAACGATGCGATTTGGGTGATCGTGGATCGCTTAACCAAAGTGGCTCACTGCATCCCAAACCGGAAAGAGCACAATATGGAGAAGCTGGTAGAGTTGCATGTTCACAACATTGTGCGACTACATGAAATTCCTAAGAGTATAGTTAGTGATCGTGATGGACGGTTCACGTCGAAGGACTAGAGGTTGGTTCAGAAGAATCTGAGCACGAAGCTCAAGTTCAGTACGGCTTTCCACCCTCAAACTGATGGGCAAACCAAAAGAACGAACCGTACTATGGAGGATATGCTGAGGATGTGTACTTTTGACTTCGGTAAGAAGTGGGAAGATCACCTCTTCTTGGTAGAGTTTGCTTATAACAATAGTTACTAAGCAAGTATAAAGATGGCGATGTACGAAGCTTTGTATGGGAGGCTGTGTCGAACACCGATGACTTGGACAGTGGAGGGAGACACCAAACTTTTGGGAAGAAGTGGTAGTTGATGCATACGAGTTGGTGCGAACCATTCAATAGCGCATGAAGGATTCTCAGGATCCACAAGCAAAATATTTTAATGCTCGCCACAGGAAGGTGGAGTTCACGGTAGGCGACTGGGTCTATCTAAAGATCAAGCTGTTCAGATGCATTTCGCGGATTCGCCGACTCAAGAAGTTGAGTCCGAGGTTTTTGCGACCTTTCGAGGTTATAAAACGGGTGGGAGAAGCAGCATACCGGTTGGCATTGTCCACAGAGCTGAGTGAATTACACGATGTTTTCCATGTCTCCGACTTGAGGAAAGCCCTTAGTGGAGGCTAGTGTGGTGATCGAATCGGCATGATGCTGATAGAAGAGGACTTGGGGACGTGAGTTCGTCTAGTTAGTCAAGAGAAAATAGAATTTCGGTTGTTGCGGAACAAAGAAGTTAAGCTTGTGAAGGTGCGTTGGGATAACTGTAGGAGTGACGAGATCTCTTGGGAGCGTAAGCAAGAAATACACGAGAACTATCCCAAGTTGTTTGTGTAATGCTGGTTTGAAACAGTAACCGGTATGTAGCAACCGTGTTATGAGACGTTACAATATTATTTCGGCTGATTTCCTGATTAGAAATTGTTGTTTTATTTGATGCAATCATTTTCTTGATGTCTTTTTATATGAAGATTAATTTCGTGGATGAAATTCTTGTAAGGCGGGAGTTGTTGTAACGACCCAATTTTCAGACCTGGAGTCGCTGGAAGCTAGCACCCGGCGGTAGAGAGACCGCTGGCGGTAGGTCGTTGAGCTCGACATTGGATCCAGTGCGCACGATCATGGGATCCAATGCGCACGACCACTAGTCGTGCGCCATTGATCGTGCGCTCTATTCTCCATTTTTCCGAGTTCTGCCTGGGTCAAACGCACGACCATTGGACTTAGTGCGCACGACCACTAGTCACGCGCCACTGCTCGTGCGTATTTATTCCAGCTGTTCTAGAGTTCTGCCAGTGTGGATCGCATGATCATGGGATTCAGTACCCACGACCACTGGTCGTGCGCCACTGATTGTGCGGACAGGTTCAGGTCCGTCATTTTATTTCGTGGCCGCCCGATCCTTCCTTAAACCCGATCCAAGGGCCCAAGATCTTCCACCCAAATGAATATATTAGGGCTGAGAGCCCCTTCCCATTCCTTTTATTCTCATTTGGAGAGTTGAATTAGGGTGGGGTGAGAGTGAGGAGGAGGAAGGAGAACGTCTTCCACCACCATTGACAAAGCTTCGGAGCTCCGATCGTCATTCCGAGACCAGATTCGTGGAGAGGGCATTGAGGTTCTTGTGTCAATCCGTTCAAAGCAAAGATTCCATGGATAGGAGGAGATGTCGTAAGGTAACGACATTTCTTCTCTCGGTTTCTAGGATGCGTGGATAGCATCTCTTTTCTTTCATGCTTTTCAAGCTCTTGGGCACCAAATCTCTCAAATGAGAGGGGTTTGGGTCACCATCGTTCAAGAGGAACCACCAGGTCGATTTTGTCCATCCCTGGCATGATATTGCATTAGAGATCCGCTCCGTTAACAGATTAGGCATTGTGGGTGAAGCCGTAGTCGCGACCGTTAGTCCGACTCGGTGATGTTGCATAGCGAGCCTTGAGGATTTTGTCGAAATCCATTGCGGCAAGATGTCGTTGGTGATGTATGTGTTTTCCCCCTTCTCTGAGTAAGTACGTGTAGCCGGAACCGGACAAGGTTAGCTCCGCTTTGGCGGTAGATGGTTTCCTTGGTGCGTGGGAACGTTGCAATACGAATGATGGATTACGGTGGGGAAAGGCTATGAATTGTGATGTGCTAAGGTGAGGCTTTATCTCCGTGGTCGGCTGGCTATACCTTGATGTGCAAGTCATGTGGGGAGAGTGTCCCGGGAGACTAGTCCCCTTATGTGAGACTGACGAGGACGCCAAGCATAGGACAAGCCCGGGCGATGAAGCCCACAAGCGGGTGGGGCCCGACGAGGGTCCTTAGAATCAGTTTGTGTGTGAGATGGAATCCTGACGTGCGAAGTCAGAGTTTGTAGGCAAGCTCGGGTCTAAGACCCACGAGCGGGTGGGGCCTTGGTAAGATTTCCATGTGGCGGCTTGTATGTCGTTAGGGTAATTGCAGTACCCTTTTGTTTGCGGATTGACGCTGATGGGGGAAATTGGAAGTACCCAGGTGACATATTATGATGATGTGCTAGTTGCATACACGATAGGGTGCCTTGGGTGAATCCCGGGTTTACATACATGATGCATAGTAGGCCCCTTTAATTATATGATCAACATAGAAAACACATTTATTGTTTGAGACATCCAAACCTATTTTAAAGCTTTACATGTTTATATATATATGGCATACGAAGTGCTGACTTGCAGGTTGGAGGTGTACCCCGGGGTCCGTCAGAGGCGGCCGAGAGGAGATGTGTTGGTTACACATTAGGGGTCAGCCTTTGTTGACCCAAATTATCCCAAATTTTTACAGGGCAAGGATCGCGAGCCGGAGCAAGTGTGCCGGCCGAAAAGGCCTAAGCCTCATGAAGTGATTACCATGCTTACTAGTTGTTTTCTTCTTGACTTTGATGATCCGTGATTTTGGTATTTTCGGCTTGCATGCCGAGGTAGCCTAGGGGTTCTTTTGCAGGTTAATGTTTGCCCTTGTGGTCATGGACTTATTTTGTGTAAGGCCTTAAGTCCATTTTTATACTCCTATTCTGTAGTGGATAACTTCTTGTTTTTTTGGCATGTTTCCGCTGTTGCTTTACTCTGAGTTTTGAGTTGGGTAGTTAATATCATCTTTTAATGCTAAAGCTGTGGCATCCGTATGTTGTGGTGCCCCGGTCGGACCCATATTATATGGTCATTACAGGGGATGTGTTACAAAAGTTCCGCACCCAGGGAAATCAAAGTACCGAGGGAAATGGGGTAAGAGATTCAAGTCTTCTACACAGTCTCCCTCGAGTGTTACATCGGGAGAAACTTCGAGGCAAGAGTCTCGGACCTACTATACATGTGGTAGAGTGGTCATCTAGCCCGTAACTGTCGGGTTGGTCCACCAAAGGTTGAAAAGAAGACAGGAGCGTCATATGCTGACAAGGGAAAGGCAGTGGTGGAGTCCACTGCATCCCAGGAGCAACCCCGAGTGTATAATCTTGGCCAGCAGGAGGCCATAAAGCAAAGTGACATTATCATAGGTACGCGGTAACATATTTGATTGCTGCTTTTGCTATTTTATACCTTTTTTGTAGCTTGACTATGATGAGTTTGTATTAGGCTTCGTCTTGATTCGAGACTCTACGGCGAGAGCACTATTTGATACTGGTGCTTCTCATTCATTTCTATCTGTGGACTTCGTGTCAGGGATCGGTGTACCGATTCGTATGGTGGCAGATAGTGTGAAGTTATTATTGCGTAATGGATGTGTAATGCATGCAGATAGGTCTTGTTTTGTGGAGGTACGAATAGGAAGTTGGGTTTTTGGATTGGAAGCATAGGTGCTGCCGATATTGGAGTTTGATGTGATCTTTGGTATGGACTGGCTCTCGAAGCAGCGTGCCTATATAGATTGCAAGTCAAAGGAAGTCACACTAGGGCAGAATACCGAATGAGAAATAAAGTTCACTGGTATATGAGGGTCGAGCATGACATTGATGTCTGCTCTTCAAGTGGTTACGACAGTTCGGAAAGTCGCGGAGTTGTTCTTCATGCTTGTTGAGGCTGCTGAGCCAAAGGCCAGTGTGAGTAATGTTCCGATTGTTTCGGAGTTTGCTGATGTGTTTCCGAAGGAGCTTCCGGGATTACCACCACAGTGGGAGATTGATTTCTCGATTGAGCTGGTGCTAGGTGCAAAACCTGTGGCCCGCTCGCCATATCGAGTAGCGCCAAAGGAAATGGATGAACTATAAGTTCAACTGCAAGAATTGTTGGAATAGGGATACATATGCCCAAGTATGTCACCTTGGAGCGCACCTGTTCTTTTTGTGAAAAAGAAGGATGGTAGCCTGCGATTGTGTATCAATTATCGTGAATTGAACAAGTTGACGGAGAAAAATAAATATCTGATTCCACGGATAGATGACTTGTTGGATCTACTGGCGGGATCGATAATATACTTAAAGCTGGATTTGAAATCGGGCTACTACATGTTGCAAATATGGGAAGGTGAATTTCCCAAGATGGCGTTTGGAACACGGTACGGTCATTACGAGTTCACTATAAAGTCGTTTGGACTATGTAATGCGCCATCTGTGTTTATGGATCTAATGCACGGAACATTTCGAGAGTACTTGGATCTCTTTGTGATTGTTTTCATTGATGATATCTTGGTGTTCTCTCAATCTGAAGAAGATCAAGTGAACCATTTATGGTTGGTGTTATATACCCTGTAGAGAAATAAGCTTTATGCCAAGTTCTCAAAGTGTGAGTCTTGGCTGTCTTCAGTGGCTTTTCTTGGCCATGTGGTGAGTGGAGAGGGCATTCCGGTGGATCCGCCAAAGATAAGAGCCATCCAGTAGTGGCCAGTGTTGTCTTTGGTGGCCGAAGTCAGGAGTTTCCTTGGACTAGCAGGCTACTACAGATGTTTTGTAAAAACTTCTCACGGATCGCTCTGCCTCTTACCACATTGACGGGGAAGGATCAGAAGTTCGTTTGGACGCCAGAGTGCGCGCGAGCTTTTGAAGAGCTAAAGAGTCGTTTAACCACGATGCCAGTTTTGACATCACCATGTGGTATATATGGCTATGAGATTTATAGTGATGCTTTAGAGAGCGGCTTAGGCTGCGTTCTTCTTCAGTTTGGAAAAGTGATCGCTTATGGCTCACGCCAATTGAAAGTGCATGAGCGAAACTATCCTGTCCACGATTTAGAGTTGGCGGCGGTAATTTTTGCACTTAAATTGTGGCGTCACTATTTATATGGCGTAAAAGTGGATATATTTACGGACCATAAGAGTCTGAAGTACCTATTGAATCAAAAGGATCTCAATATATAACAACGAAGGTGGATCGAGTTGCTCGGGGACTACACCTTTGATATTCACTACACTCCCGGGAAAGGAAACGTGGTGGCAGATACCTTGAGTCATAGGACTTTGTCAAGGGCAAACTGGTTGCAGATTCATGATGAGAGTCTGATCCAGGAAATGGAAGCATTGGAGATTTCTTATGTTGATAATAATTCCATAGCAAACACATGCTTGAATTGGACGAAGGTATAGTATGATCTTGCAGACAGAATTTGGCGAGCAACGGAACTTGATGAAAGTCTACAACGCTATGTAGTAGATGGGTCAACCGACCAATTCTCCTGGGATGACGGCCTTTTACGAAAAGATGGTCGTTTGTGCGTTCCAACTATGGGTAAGCTAAGAGAAGAATTGTTGTATGAGGCTCACTTTACGAAATACTCAATTCACCCAGGAAGCACAAATATGTACAAAGACATGAAAAAGTTGTTCTGGTGTCCAGGGTTAAAGAAAGACATAGCACATTATGTGGCAAAATGTCAAAACTGTACCTTAGTGAAGGCTGAATGCCAGAAGCCTGGAGGTTTCCTGAAGTCGCTACCTATTCCAGAGTGGAAGTTTGATGATATTTCAGTGGATTTCGTGCATGGTTTGCCGAGGTCTCAACGCGATAACGATTTGATTTGGGTAATCATAGACCGGTTGACTAAAGTGGCTCACTTCCTTCCGAACAAGAGGGAAGATTCAGTGGAAGTCTTGGCGAAACTCTATGTTGAGCAGATCATACGATTGCACGGTGTTCCCCATAACATCGTAAGTTATCGTGACGGGCGATTCACATCGAATGATTGGAGGCTAATCCATCAATTGTTGGGAACATAGTTAACGCTTAGTACGGCCTTTCATCCCCAAACTCATGGCCAGACTGAGAGGACCAAAAGAACGATGGAGGATATGCTCTGAATGTGCGCCTTGGACTTTGTTAACAGGTGGGAAGATCATCTCTATATGGTAGAGTTTTCCTACAATAATAGCTACCAAGCAAGCATAAGTATGGCACCATTTGAGGCTTTATATGGCCGAAAATGTCGTACACCATTAGCTTGGGCGGAAGCAGGCGAATCTAAAATATATAAGCGGGAGGAAGTCGAAGAAGCTAATTCGACGATACGCTCGATTCGGGAGAGACTACTGATAACCCAAGATAAACAAGCCAAATATTACAATGCCAAGCACTGAAATGTTGAGTTTGCGGTTAGCGATTGGGTATATTTGAAAATCAAACCCTTCAAAGGCATGTCTAGGATTCGGCGCTTGAAAAAGTTAAGTCTGAGATATCTTGGTCCATTTGAAGTGGTGGAAAGAATTGGCGAAGTTGCCTATCAGCTAGCCCTTTCAGATGAATTGGGTGGATTGCATGATGTGTTCCACATCTCAGTACTTCGTAAAGCCGTAAAAGATCCAGCTCAAGTGATTGAGAATGATCATGTACCGATCAAATTTGGTCAAACGACGAAGGTTAGGCCCATTCGGATTGAGGATAAAGCTGATAAGCAGTCGCGGAAAAAAACAATCGGGATGGTTAAGGTCTGATGGGACAACTGTGGCCGTGAGGAGCTAACATGGGAGTGGGAGCAGACCATGCGTGCTGAGTTTCCCGAATTGTTTGTTCAAACTTGTATAACAGTTTGTGTTGTACAGAAAATGTTGTAACACATTTTTGTTGAATAATTTCCTGAATACTGTATGCAAATTTTGGGACGAAATTTCTAGTAAGGAGGGAAGGATTGTAACGCGCCAAATCTCGAGGATGAATAGGCTAAGTAGGGTGGACAACACTACATGGGACACGGGCGTGTCCAAGGTCGTGTCCCACTCTGTGTGAGGCAACATGACCGGGTACACGGGGCATATCCATTGCCTTGTCCTTCACTCGAGTGCTGGCAGGCTGTTCTCGAGTGAGCTCGACGAAATGCAATCGACGAACCTCGAGTTGGGTATATGGCCTATGATGCAGGCATGTCCAGGGCCTTGTCCTGATATGTGCTCGATGTTTTCTCGACTGAGCTTGACGAAATGCGCTCAATGATCCTCGAGTGGGGCACACGGCCTGTGACACGGGCATGTCAAGGGCTGTGTCCTTCTCTGTGCTTGGTCAGGTTTGTGAGGACTGATGAACACGGGCTGGACGCAAGCATGTCCGAAGATATGTCTAAGCATACGCCCTGTGACACGGGCGTATCACATGGCCGTGTCCTGGTCGTGTCAAGTCAGTTCTTTGCCGCTTAATGCACATGGCCTGTGACACGGGCGTGTCACACGCTGCGTTCGGCCTAGGAAAGTGTTTTTCAGGGCTTTTCGTGACCGTTCATTCCTTTCTTCTAGGATCCAACGGTTCTGTAATCTCCCTGCTATTATAAGGCTATGAGTTGAGGATAAACTCTCTCATTAGCAAAGGATTTTCTCTCTTTGTAAAGAGGTAGAGAGTGGGGAGAGCAAGGGATGAGGAGGAGTAATGCGGCTGCTAGTGGAGCTTCAAAGCCCCGAATGGTGTGCCGAGGTCAGATTCATGGAGGCAAGGCTATTGCGGTGCTTTTCATCTGGCTAGTTTTCCATGGCTGCAAAGCGATCGTCAATGGTAACGATCTTTCTTCCTTGGACATGTGACGACCTTAATTTGACATATGCATGGGTTTCCCCCACCAAAAGGTGGATTATTGAGGGATTCCCCCTGGTTGATTTTGGATATCCCCAAGACGTCTTTCATGTAGATTCGAAAATGTGTAGTACGAAATAGGTATACTGTGTGAAGCCCATCTAGACAGGTTGGTCTGGACTGGTAATGTTTCATTTTGCACTACGGAAAAGACTCCACGTATAAATGAGTATGCTTGTGGATTTAGTGGGTTGTGCCTATGAAGGTTAGTAGTAGGAAGTACTGTAGTGAAAGTTCAGGAATATACTCGCAAAGTGCTTGTGCTATATGCTTGAAAGACCAGTGTTTCTGGCACTGTTGTTGGCTGCATGGATTGCTGGATGGTTGATCCAGATAAGGTTAGGGCTGGGGCCGGAAAGTGAGTTTTGTTCCTAATGTCGAGCGATAGTTAATGTCACTGGTGATGGCTCCTAGCGAACCTGCGATTATGAAGTCAGTCCTTAGGGGACAGTTGGCTATTTGTGAGCTTTGGGAGCTCTTGAAAAGGCTTCGTGCTGAATGGATAAGGGGAGGCCAACCCGCGTTAGTCTGGTCATAGAAATAACGATTTGAGCAATGGGAAAAGGCTGAACTGTCTCCGCGTTATGGTTGTCTGCCATGATGGCCCGGGCTATTAGCATTCGGTGAAAACACATAATGAGAGTCCTAGGACTGTACGCCATTTGTAACGTCCTGAATCGCACTAGGCCCCTCGTGCGTGTTTTTAAGTTAGGAGAGATGACTTGGGTTCAGGGGGAGTGCTGAAAACTGGGCAGCACATATGAAAAGGAGGAGAAATCAGTCAAGCATAGGATACGTGTAAAGACACGGGCATGTCCCTACCCGTGTGGTAGTGGCCAGCTCTCGAGTCGTTGACTCGAGTATGTCCAGAGAAGGATACGGGTAGTGACACGGGCCTATCACTACCCGTGTGAAGTGACACGGGTAGAGACACGGGCGTGTCCCTACCTATGTGTGTGTGTGTGTGTATATGTGTGTGTGTCGAGTCGAACTCGACAGAGCGTGTCGAGATCGACGAAGTGTGTTGAGATCGACGAAATGTATGGCATGGGTAGAGACACGGGCGTGTCCCTACCCGTGTGTCATTGTGTCGATTTGTACTCAACGAGGTGTGTCGAGATCGACGAAGTGTATGACACGGGTAGCCACACGGGCGTGTCCCAACCCGTGTGTGTGTCAAGTTGAACTCGATAGAGCGTGTCGAGATCGACAAAGTGTGTCGAGATCGACGAAATGTATGACACTGGTAGAGACACGGGCGTGTCCCTAACCGTGTGTCAGTGTGTCGAGTTGAGTTCATCGAGATGTATTTAGAGAAGGACATGGCCAGGGAACACGGTCAAGGAACATGGTCGTGTCATGTGGACACGGGTCGGGACACACGTGTGTCCCTACCCGTGTCGAATATGGAACCGACACTAAAACCGTCATTGACGCTTCGCCCTAGCAGGACACGGGTAAGGACACGGGTGTGTCCCTACCCGTGTCACTTTTCATATATAAGGGTTGTGAAAACCCTAGCCGTTTTCACTCCACATTCCAGCCATTTTTCTTGAGAGAAACTTCTGTAGAGAGGGAAAACTGCTGGAGAACATCTTGGAGGTGAAGATCCGTCGTCGTTGTGAAGGAGAAGATGCCGCCGAGGAGAGTTATACGATCCATGGCCAGAAATAGTGGAAATGCCGGAAATGAGGTGAGCTTCCTCCCCTCTCCCTTGGTGCTAGATCTGTAGATATCTAGGTGAGATGTCAACTCAAAAGAGTCTAGACTAGTGAGATGGTGATTTCTCTAGGAAGAGGCCGCTCTAGGGCTTGTGCTCTAAGGCTAGTTTTGTCTTCAACCTCTCCAACCTTCAATGTTAAGATGGGGGATGGTTTCATGAAGAATCATGGCCTCATGAGGGTGAATAAGAGAGGAGGAACTTCTGGTGTGATTTTGGAAGACCGACCTAAGGAGGAAGATGAACCGATGTCGTTCATTCCTCTTTAAGATGCGTGCAGAATTTGTGTTCTGCGCGCAGCAATTTTCTTGTCCATTTTCAGATATGATATGGCCAGATCTGGGATGTAGACTAAACACGAAGGTTGAAGTCCTTGAAAATACCTTTCCAATGAGTGCTTGCATGAGTTCAAGCAAAGTTTTAGTCACGGGAAAGTCAGAATGAATATGACGTCTGATAAATCCTGCATGCAGAAATTGTGTTCTGTACGCAGCGGACTTCAAGGCTGATTTCTAGTATGATACTGTTGAATCTGGGTTGTGGTCTGAACGTAAAAGTTGTAGCCCATGGAAATTCCTTTCCATCGAGAGTTACGCGTCTTCATCGGATTCCTATAGCTTCAGGAATTGTGAGTTAAAGTTGCTGTCCAAATTTATTCTGCACTTAAATTCTGGGTTTTTATATAATATGGATTTGGATTCGGTGGAATCGATGTTGCAAATTAACTAGTAATTTTGGTGAACTCTTTTATGTTAACCACCGCAGTTCTATAAATGATGAAGATTACTAATTGGATTTCATATAACTGAATTGTGAAGCAAACTTACTTAAACTAAATGACTTGTTATAAATTGGTATACTATTATATATGCGCATTATGTTATATTATGTTGAAATCATTTGGAATGACATATAGAAGGATAAGCTATGGCTATGTGTATGTTTGATGGTTGGAATGAAAATTAGTAGTCTAATAATTAGAGTGTAGTCTCCCTACGGGTAGTATTGTGGAAGGATGTAAGTGCGGTGTTGACCATCACTAGTTGGGTTAGTGTTGAGATGACGTATAGACGGACGGTTGGGCTTGGTCCTCGGTGTTCACGTCCCGGGGCTCCTTCTGTGCCGAGTGTATGGTTGGGTTGTGTCCTCATGCTTACTTCCGAGGCCCCTTCCATGCCATAGTGATGTGGAATTTGCATGAGGTGTGAGTCGACATGCATTGTCGTAATCCTGGGTTAAGGATAGTGTGGTAGGTCTACGGGCTCGCCGATCGCCACACCGATGGGAGTTGACAGTTAGACTTTGGGCAGTTGGGCTGTGTCCTCTATGTTCATGTCCCGGGGCCCCTTCCATGCCAAGTGAACTATTGGGCTGTGTCCTCGTGCTTTCTTCCGAGGCCCCTTCCGGGTCACACCAGGCCAGTTCGGGATGTGTTCTCGGTGCACATCTACCCGAGACCCCGCTGGCCATAGTATGCATGGGCTCCGCTATTGTGTTCTTAGTGTTGAGGGGTACAGAGGCCTAAGTGAAGTAGTGTGGATACCCGCCTAGTAGTAGAGATGACCGCTCTACTGTCACCGCCTGGCCACGGTGGTTGATGCTTGAGAGGTTAGCTACCTGCTCGAATAGTGGGAACTATAGTCTGTGTCGACATAACAATTGCATGTGTGTGATCATGGGTGAGTCATTGCATAGCATACATACCATTTCATAACATTGCACAACAAGATCCTCATCGTATAAGTTTTTATGGGCACTCCTATACGATGAGTTACTTTATGCAAACCGATCATTAACTTATAAGCTTGTATGGGCATTCATATAAGTTAAGTTACTTTTCTGCTGTAGTTACTTGTACTTGATGGTTTGATATTGTTTATGTAGAACTGCTAGAATAAAATGCTATTAATCTTATTGTACCATTACCACCTGCTTATACCTATTATACTATTTATTGTACTTTGTACCCATGCTCTTTTCTCCGCCCGGTGCTGAGAAGTCGCCGGGGGAGCAGATGTGAAGCCACTTAGTCTTTTCGCCTAACGGTTGCTACGTCTTCCTTTTAAGGAGGTCTCCCCGCAGGTAGGGCAGCCGCAGACTTTGCAGCAGGAAAGCCAGCCAGGACGACAGGGCCTAAAGGGACGGTACCGTTGCTACCGTTAGTTACTGATGTCAGTGTTGAGCGACTCTGATGTAGCCTTTTGGGCATTTATTAGCTGTACTCTGATATATTGTAGAAGCATGTTTTAGCTTCTCTTATTTACTGTATTTGGACTATATACTTGGTGTGGATTTGACTTCTCTTTTTATATTTGGTTGAGTTGGCATATATATATATACTGATATTGGTTGTAGCGGGCAGAATAGGCGTCTTGTGGTACAGGTTAGCTTGTGTGCCAATGCTACCGCAAGGAGGCTGTTCTTGGCATAAGACCCCCTTTGTGCCGTGTTTTGGGATCCGGGAGGGGGGTCTTACAAATGGTTTCAGTTTGCCATGATCCTCAACTAAAGAAGTCATTCAACAATGGTACCACCCCCATTCGATTAGTCAGTTTGGGGATAAAGTGACTTAGCGGAAGCAGTGGTGTGCCCATATGTAATTCACACTATGTATATACAACTTTGACCCTACGATTAGCCAACCTGACCTTAGGTATGTACCTTTATACGTTGATCTCCTAAAGTTTGGACGACCCTAGGTATGTAAACCTATAGTATAAAGTCTTGCGAGATCCCCTAGGGCAAGATCTTTTGTTTATAGCAGATTTTGAATCTGGCGGAGATAATAGACATGGCAGATTCCCTACGGCAACCACTTTTGTTTATAGCAGACTCAAGCTTGGTGGAGATAATGGATATGGTAAAGTGGTTGGAAGCGGGTCTTTTGGGTGTTCATACAAGCGTTAAGAGACTCACTAAGGGAGTAATTGAAGCATCACCCAACTCCAGGACGAGGACTATGAGCAAGAAATTAAGCATTCATCCTTAGTCTACCTAAGTTGTTCTAGGAATCTGTCTTGAGCCTTCACAATTCTGACACTTAGGCGCAATGGTTAGTGAGAAACTGACCTACACTCTATTTGATACCGGTGCCACACACTTGTTTGTGAGGCAGGCTTCATTAAAAACCTAGAAGGAGTGCAATACTTCACTTGTATTGCTCGAAGAGTATGCCTACCGGACGGCTCTGAGGTGATTGCAACCGCTAAGAGCGAGTTCGAGATATTTATTGAAGGAAAGGCCTTTGATACACCTGCCACGGTCTTGAGAATACCGGAGTTTGACATTATTCTACGAGTGGCGTGGTTGGACTGGCATTTCGCAAGGATCGACTACGCGGAGAAGCAGATCTATTTGAGACATGGCGGCTCCGATGTCATCTTCTAAGGTATTAGCTTTGCACCTCGCATGTCGTTGTCTTCCGTTCAGGTTGTAAAAGCCCATATGAATGGGGATGAAGTCTTCATGATCTAGTTCGAGTTGAAGGAGATAGCATTTGATATAAAATACATACGGGTAGTGCAGGACTTCCCCAAGGTATTTCCTGAGAAACTGCCAGGATTACCCCTGCACAGAGAGGTTGACTTCCAGATTAATCTAGTACTGGGTGAGAAGCCTATATCCAAAACCCCTTACCGAATGGCCCCAAAGGAACTCGCGGAGTTTATAGTTCAACTGCAATAACTGGTGGAGTCAGGGTTCGTTCTCCCCAGCTCATCACCCTGGGGAGTCGCTGTATTATTCATCAACTAGAAGGACGGAACCTTGCAGTTTTGCATAGACTATCGGGAACTCAATCGTCTGACGGTGCGGAACACCTATCTGCTACCCCGGATCGATGAGTTGTTCGATCAACTGGTGGGAGAGCATTGGTTTTCTTAGTTGGACTTGCACTCAAGGTATTATCAGTTGAGAGTACAAGAAGGTGACATCCAGAAAATGACCTTTAGTTCAAGATATGTGTTGTACGAGTTCACTATAATGTCGTTTGGGGTCACAAATTCCCCTTCAGCTTTCATGAGGCTGATGAACAAGGTATTTGAACCGTATTTGGACATCGTCGTCATTGTTTTCATCGACGACATCTTAGTCTACTCAAAGATGGAGGAGGATCATATTGAGCACCTGACTTTGGTATTGAAGAAATTGAAGGAGCATTCCTTGTTCGCCAAGTTCAGTAAGTGCGAATTCTGGATCAAGGAGGTTGCTTTATTGGGTCACGTGATCAGTGGAGCTGGGCTAGCAGTGGATCCGTCCAAGGTGCGTGCCATGAAGGAGTGGTCTCCCTTGAGGTCGGCGGCCGATGTGCGGATCTTTCTTGGACTTTCTGGGTACTACCGCAAGTTCGTGAAATGGTTCTCCAAGATTGCCCTCCCTCTTACTTCATTGACGAAGAAAGGTGTGCCATTTGAGTGGACACCCCAATATGAAGCAGCATTCTAGGAGCTGAAGAATAGACTTACCTGCGCCCCCATCCTTGCACTTCCGTCTTGGAAGGAAGGATTTTAAGTTTATACTGATGCATCATATCAAGGGATGAGAGCGATATTGATGCAGCACGGGCACGTGATTGCTTATGCTTCAAGACAACTGAAGAAGAATGAAATCAATTACCCGGTTCACGATTTGGAGCTGGAAGCAGTGGTGTTCGCCTTGAAGGTTTGGAGGAATTATCTGTACGGCGTCCACTACGAGATCTTTTCAGATCATAAAAACTTGAAGTACGTTCATACTCAGAAGGAGTTGAACTTGAGACAACGACGGTGATTAGAATTTTTATGCGACTATGAGTTCACCATGAACTACCACCCCGGAAAGGCGAACTCGGTGGTCGATGCATTGAGTAGAAAGGTACCAGGTTCTAGCACAGAGTGTCGGTTGATGAGTATGGAGTTGGCTCGGATGATTGCGGAGATGCATATTACATTGATATTTAAGGCTCCTTCGGCAGAGTATACAGAGTACTTGGCAAGCATGAACATAGTTTGTGATATCCGAGACTGAATCTCAGTGGAGCAAGGAATGGATGAGGCTCTGGCCCCAGCAATCAATTCAATCCAAGATGGCACTACTGATGAGTATACGCTAAAACACGGCTCGTTTATTTTCGTGGCCGGCCCTACATTCCCAAGGGAGATAAAATCCGGGAGGATATCTTGAGTGAGGCTCATTGCTCTCAATATTCAGTACACCCTGGTATTGCTAAGATGTACGCCGGTTTGCGGAAGACCATGTGTTGGCCAGGAATGAAGAAGGATGTTAGATATTTTGTTACACACTACGAAGCTTGTCAAAGGGTGAAGGCAGAATGCAAGAGTCCCGGTGGTTTGCTACAATCATTGTGTAACGCCCCTAAACTCAAAAGAGCGATGGGGGACGTTTTGGGCCAGATTTGGAATCTGGTAGTAGGCATACGGCCTGGGACACGGGCGTGTCCCAGGGCATGTCAGGCCTGTGTCGACACTCAGCCGGCGAAGTCGACATTTTGCTCTCGACGTTGTGTCGAGACTGGGCACACGGCCTGCGACACGGGCGTGTCGCAGGGCGTGTCGACCCGTGTCGACACTCAGCCTGCGAAGTCGACACTCTGCGCTCGACGAAGTGTCGAGACATGGCAAACGGCCTGCGACACGGGCGTGTCGCAGGGCGTGTCGACCCGTGTCAACACTCGTGCAGTGAAGTCGACGAATTTTGCTCGACGATGTGTCGAGACAAGGCACACGGCCTAGGACACGGGCGTGTCCAAGGTCGTGTCGCGAGGTCGACGAACTTCGCTCGACGAAGTGTCGAGTGTCGAGACCGTGTACACGGCCTGGAGCCCAAGCATGTTGAGGTAGACACGGGTTAGGATATGGGCGTGTCCAGGAACCCGTGTAGTTCTCGGGTTGTTTTCGGGATACAAAGATGGGGGTACACGGCCGACCACACGACCGTGTTAGTTGGAACACGGGCGCGTCGGCTCGAACACGGGCGTGTTCGATGCCCGTGTGTTGTTCCAGGCGCGTCGATTTTGACGTCGAATGAGGCACACGACCCTGGACACGGGCGTGTGTCAGGCCGTGTTCGGTCCAGATTGGACATTTCAGTCCCGAATCAAGCCGTTCGTTTCTTTAATTGGTGATCCAACAGCTGGGGGTTGTTCCTGATGGGATATACCCGGGATTGGGCCTTTGAAACCCTCACATTTACATGAGTGGTTATATTTCTAAAGCTTAGAGAGAGAGGAGAGCCAAGAAAGTAAGAAGAAGCTAGATCCGGCCATTGGAGGAGCTTCAAAGTTCCAAATCGCGAGCCGACTTCGGATCCACGGAGGTGAAGAGAGTGCGGTGCTTTTCATTTGCTTGCTTTTCCATGGCGCCAAAGAGAAGTGCAAGGGTAACGATTCTCTTCTTGAGCATGTGTAACTCTCCTTCTTTGCATAGGAAGCCCGCTCTCGCGAGTTTGCGGTGAGTTGGAGGCGTTCCTTCAGGTAGATATGTAAAGTCCCCGTTGTTTAGAGTCTGTAAGCGAGAACGGACATAGGCATGATGTGTGAAGCCTATCCGGACATGTTGGTCTGGATCGGTGATGTTGCATTGCATAATGCCGGAGAAGACTCCGTGCTATTGGTTGTTTTTCGGGTTTTATACACGGTAGATTACAACAGGGAGCCTTGGGGATTAACCCAAAGGTGCAGCCGGAAAACAGGGCGGATGCGTGATCTTGCCAACTTGGTGGCCTGAGAGCCAACTTGAACATAACCGAGTTATGAAAATTGTGATGGAAATGGAACTCGGGAGAAGTTTGACCCACGCATATGGCTTAAACTATCGTTACGATGTGAGCACGGGTTAGATGGAACCGTACTCGTTCTATGTCGTTCGGTTAAAGATACCTAAGGGTACATGGCACTTGCCGTTGGCATAAATTAGGGTCTTCGGCGGTGTATGGCTTAAATTGTCGTGACCCAGGCCAAGAAGACAAAATACTCATAAGTTTGGCCGTCAAAGTGGCGGTGGTGAGTCCGAAATGTCTATGGCTTTAATTGACGTGACATCGACCGATTCACCGAGAATGTGCCCTGAGAGCACGGGGCGTGTGGCCGTGCGAGCCAACGTCTGTGATGAAATGATTATATATATGTTGCCCGCTTATGCTAATGAAATGCAGGGAAGGAGCATAGCCGCCCCGTGCTGGGGGCGGGATCGTTATAATTTGGTCAGCATTGCTGACCGTTGCCTTGTTTTGCCACCGTGCGGTGGTTTGTTGCTTGCAGGTGCTGCTGGACCAAGCAATCAATAGCGGGCTAAAGCCCAATTTGCGAAGCCGGCCCTCGAAGGCCTAATTGGAGTGTTTACTGTTTTTATTCATGTATGACCGGCCTGCGTGTCGTGGTTTGTAAATCATGTAATATCAAGTGAACCATTTTGTAAGGCCTTGAGGCCTATACTTGTGTATGTACAACATTCCTACTTGGTATTAGTGGACATTCATGCTTTTGTGTTGTGTTCTTTATTGTAACTTATTAATCTGCTTCCCCTAGAATGCTCTGTGTAGGACGTGATGATTGGTTAGATGGTTTCCATGAGTAACCACCCGGTCTCTCTGTAGTATATGGCGTCGGGCCCCGGCCGGACCTACTGCTATATGCTATGCGACAGATAGGGGTGTTACAATTTGGTATCAGACTACTGGTTTTGGTCGGGCTTAAACTGAATTCGTGGAGGAATTATTTTTAAGTGGTGGTGAGCACATTGTGTGCGTCATCGTTATAACGGTAAAAGAACCCATGAATGTCCACTTAGGAATGAAAATACACGTGTTTGAGGAACCTGCGTGTTCCTATAATTGCTTTTTGCAATTTTATATGGTCGCTTAACGGTGTTTTGTACCACTATAGGTGACCAGAAGTGGTGCTGGGCCGTCGGAACGCCAAGTTTCTGAGGCTAGCAGTGCACCTAATGAAGCTCCTACAACACCTCTATCGGCTGAGACCATACGATTGGTGGCCGAAGCAGTGTTGGCCATGATTAATGCGCAGCCTGCAAGGCAAACGCAGCAGCCCGCTCCTGCGATGGAGCAGGTACCGCTACAAGAGGCTGAGCCGAGGAGAGTGGAACAAGTGGTAGTGGAACCGTTGGTGCCAAGGAGGGCAACCGAGAGGCAGCTTAAGCATGTAATGAGCTTTAACCCTCTGGTGTTCTCGGGGTTGGGAACCCCATCTCAAGCTGAAGACTGGCTCTCCAGGGTGAAGAGAGTCATGACAGCAACGGAGATGGAGGAGTGGAAAATGACCACCATCGCTACGTTCCTTCTAGACGGTGAAGCGAGATTATGGTGGGAAGGTTTGGAGCTGCATCATTTGATAGGTAGACAACTTATAGACGTCCCGATGGAAGAGTTCTCGGGATTGTTCTTAGCAAGGTACCTCCCTTCTACTCAGAGGATTTCTATGGAGAACGAGTTCCTGAAGTTGGTGCAGGGCGAGAAGAGCGTGGATGAATATCTCCACAAGTTTACTCGTCTGAGTCGTTATGCTAGCTCCACTATTGTGGATGAGGAGCGCAAGACTAATCGGTTCTACGAAGGGTTGAGAGATGAGTTGAGGTTACTACTCTTGTGGCCGATGACGCAGGGTTTCTTAACCTTGGTCAACACGGCCCGGTCCTTGGAGAAGGATATGAAGAACGTACAAGCAAAGAAAAGCTTGGGTGATAAGAAGTCTGAATTCAAAGTGCCGACTACTTCAAAGTCCGGCTATCGTAGGTCCTTCAAGAAGCATAGGACTTCGGGTCCAGCTCCTTCTGGTGCTTCTGGGGTGACTATGGGTAGGACCCCGAGCGGATGTTTTACTTGTGGAAAGTCGGGGCACTTTGCCCGTGATTGTTGGAGCGGACTCCCCAAGTCCGAGAGAAGGCCGGGAGCGACCTATGAAGAGAAGGGCAAGGCGGTGGAGTCGATCGCGTCCCACTATGCTCCGGCCCAACCAAGGGTGCATAATCTTGGCCAACAGGAGGCCATCAAACAGGCTGATGTGGTGACAGGATTTGTTTTGATTTGTGAAAATCCGGCGAGAGCACTCTTCGATACGGGAGCTTCACACTCCTTCTTGTCCGAAGGATTTATATCACGCATTAGAGTCCCTTCTTCGATGGCGAAGGATAAGCTGGATGTGTTGTTGCCCAATGGGTGCTCGATGCATGCGGATAGGATCTGCGATGTTAAGATTCGTATTGGGAATCAGGAGTTCGATCTGCAGGCGTCGTTACTTCTGTTGGTGGAGTTCGACGTTATATTTGGCATGGACTCGCTCTCGGAGCAGCAGGCCTATATTGACTGCGGTCGCAAGGAAGTCAAGCTGGGAGTAAGTTGTGAAACGACTTTTACGGGCTTAAAGGGGTCGAGCAAGACGTTGATGTCTGCTCTTCAGGTGGTGAAGGCGGTTCGTGCCGGTGCAGAACTGTTCTTTACACTAGTGGAGGTTGCAAAGCCGAAGCCCACGTTGGATAATATTTCTGTGGTATCGGAGTACCCTGATGTGTTCCCTAGAGATCTTCCTGGAGCCCCGCCTCAGCGGGAGATAGCTTTTATGATTGAGCAAGTGCCAGGTGCAAAGCATGTGTCATGATCTCCATATCGGCTAGCGCCTAAGTAAATGGCTGAGCTGAAGGTTCAACTGCAAGAGTTGTTGGAGCAAGGGTATGTGCGCCCAAGTTCTTCACCTTGGAGCGCGCCAGTCCTCTTTGTTAAGAAGAAGGACGGAAGCTTGAGGCTATGTATTGATTATCGAGAGCTCAACAAGTTGACGGAGAAGAACAAGTACCTGATCCCCCGGATCGATGATCTTTTTGATCAGTTGGTAGGGTCGACGGTGTACTCGAAGTTGGATCTCAAGGCTGGGTACTATCAGCTGCGAATAAGGGAGAGTGATATCCCTAAGACAGCGTTTAGTACGAGATACGAGCATTATGAATTTACGGTCATACCGTTTGGGCTGACTAATACGCCGTCAGTGTTCATGGATTTGATGAACAAGACTTTCAGGGAGTACTTGGACCATTTTGTGATCGTCTTCATCGACGATATTTTGGTGTACTCGCAAAGTGAGGAAGATCACTTCAAGCATCTTCATTTGGTTTTGGAGACGCTAAGGAGGAATCATTTATATGCCAAGTTCTCGAAGTGAGAGTTTTAGTTATCCTCAGTGGCGTTCCTCGGGCATATAGTGAGTGGAGAGGGTATTACTGTGGATCCGGCGAATATTGTTGCGATACGGGAGTGGCCTGAGCTTGCTACGGTAGCGGAAGTCCGGAGATTTCTGGGGCTTGCCGGCTATTATAGGCGCTTCGTAGAGAACTTCTCGCGGATAGCGTTACCTCTCACTACTTTGACGAGGAAGGAGCAGAAGTTCGTTTGGATACCGGAGTGCGCACGAGCTTTTGAGGAGTTGAAGTGTCGGTTGACCACGGCGCCTGTACTGAGTTCGCCATGTGGAAACGAAGGCTATGAGATTTATAGCGATGCTTCGGGCAGCGGTTTGGGTTACGTGCTACTACAACATGGAAGTGTAATAGCTTATGGCTCGAGACAGCTGAAGGTGCACGAGAGGAATTATCTGGTCCATGACTTGGAGTTAGCGGCCGTGATTTTTGCCTTGAAGCTGTGGAGACACTATTTGTACGGTGTGAAGATTGATATCTACACCGATCATAAGAGCCTGAAGTATCTGATTGATCAGAAGGATCTGAATATGCGGCAGCGTAGATGGATGGACTTCCTGGGGGACTATACATTCAAGATCCACTACGTGTCGGGTAAAGATAATGCGGTTGCGGACGCGTTGAGTCGCCGAGCCCCAGCTCAAGCCAATTGGCTATCGGTGCATGATGAGCGGTTGGTGCGGGAGTTGGAGGCGTTGAAGACTGTTTGTGTGGATAGGCAATCAAGTGCTGAAGCAGTTCTGAATTGGACTGAAGTCCAATATGACCTGGCTGATCGGATTCGGCAGGCTTTGGATATGGATGTCCATATGAAGCAGTTCATGAAAGAGGCTCTGGATGGGTCAAATTCCCAATTCGTTGTGGAGGACGGATTGCTTTGGAAAGACAGTCGTCTGTGCATCCCAAGTGTGGGTAATTTGCGGGTGGAATTGTTGTACGAGGCGCACCATACCAAGTACTCAATTCAACCGGGGAGCACGAAGATGTACTGCGATGTGAAGAAACTGTTTTGGTGGCTGGGTTTGAAGAAAGATGTGGCGCTCTACGTGGCAAATTGCCAAACTTGCGCCTTGGTGAAGGCGGAATGCCAAAAGCCGGGAGGATTTCTTAAGTCCTTGCCTATTCCGGAGTGGAAATTTGATGACATCTCTATGGACTTTGTGCACGGTTTGCCATGGTCGCAAAAGGGGAACGACGCCATTTGGGTGGTCGTGGATCGGTTGACGATGGTGTCGCATTTCATTCCGCATAGGAAGGATGATCCGGTGGAGAAGTTGGCAAAACTGTATGTGGATAACATTGTACGACTTCATGGTGTGCCCCGCAGCATCGTGAGTGACCGAGATGGGCAGTTCACGTCCAATGATTGGAGGCTTGTGCAGCAAATATTGGGAACAAAGCTGAAATTCAGCACAGCCTTCCATCCACAAACGGATGGGCAGACCGAGAGGGTCAATAGAACCATGGAAGACAAGCTCCGCATGTGTGTCTTGGATTTTGGAAAGCAATGGGAAGATCACCTTTACTTGGTGGAGTTCGCGTACAACAATAGCTACCAAACGAGTATTCGAATGGCGCCCTTCGAGGCCCTATATGGTAGAAAATGTCGCACGTCGTTGTCTTGGCTAGAAACGGGTGAGTCAAAATTGTATAAGCGATTGGAAGTGGAGGATGCTACTTCTTTGGTGAGAACCATTCGGGAGAGGTTGCTTATCGCTCAGGACCGTCAAGCGAAGTACTATAATGTCAAGCACAGGAACGTGGAGTTCGCTGTGGGCGACTATGTGTACTTAAAAATCAAGCCATTCAAGGGTGTCTCGCGGGTGCGGCGATTGAAAAAGATAAGCCTGAGGTACCTTGGGCCGTTTGAGGTTCTGGAGCGAGTTGGTGAAGCGGCCTATCGGTTGAAGCTTTCAGTAGAGCTTGGTGGATTACATGATGTATTCCATATTTCGGTGCTTCGGAAGGCGGTGCAAGAGCCTGCACAAGTGATCGCGGTTGATCAAGTGCCGGTGGATAGTGGGCTGACGACAAAAGTCAAGCCCGTGCGGATTGAGGACTCGGAGGTCAAGCGGCTACGCAACAAAGAGATCAGGATGGTCAAGTTCTGATGGGACAATTATGGTCATGAGGAGCTCTCTTGGGAACGAGAGCAGACTATGCTTGACGAGTATCCGGAGTTGTTCCGCTCAGGTACAAATTTTGGTTTTGTACATGTCTTTCCTTTATATAATTTCGTGGACGAAATTCTTTTAAGAGGGGGAGAGTTGTAACGCCCCGAAACTCAAAAGAGCGACGGGGGACATTTTAGGCTAGATTTTGAATCTGGTAGTAGGCACACGGTCTGGGACACGGGCGTGTCCCATGGCGTGTCAGGCCTATGTCGACACTCAGCCGGCGAAGTCAACATTTTGCTCTCGATGTTGTGTCGAGACTGGGCACACAACCGGTGACACGGGCGTGTCGACCCGTGTCGACACCCAACCCGCGAAGTCGACACTCTATGCTCGATGAAGTGTCGAGACATGGCACACGGCCTGCGACACGGGCGTGTCACAGGGCGTGTCGACACTCATCCCGGGAAGTCGACGAATTTTGCTCGACGATGTGTCGAGAAAAGGCACACGGCATAGGACACGGGCATGTCCAAGGCCGTGTCGTGAGGTCGATGAACTTCGCTCGACGAAGTGTCGAGTGTCAAGACCGTGTACACGACCTGGAGCCCAGGTGTGTTGAGGTTGACACGGGTTAGGACACGGGTGTGTCCAGGAACCCGTGTAGTTCTCGGGTTGTTTTCGGGATAAAAAGATGGGGGCACACGACCGACCACACGGCCGTGTCAGTTGGAACACGGGCGTGTCGGCTCGAACACGGGCGTGTTCGATGCCCGTGTGTTGTTCCAAGCGCGTCGATTTTGACGGCGAATGAGGCACACGGCCCTAGACACGGGCGTGTGGCAGGCCGTGTTCGGTCCATATTTGACATTTCAGTCCCGAATCAAAGCCGTTCGTTTCTTTTATTGGTGATCCAACGGCTGGGGGTTGTTCCTGATGTGATATACCCGGGATTGGTCCTTTGAAACCCTCATTTTTACATGAGTGGTTATCTTTCTAAAGCTTAGAGAGAGAGGAGAGCCAAGGAAGGAATAAGAAGCCAGATCCGGCCATTGGAGGAGCTTCGGAGCTCCAAATCGCGAGCCGACTTCTGATCCACGGAGGTGAAGAGAGTGCGGTGCTTTTCATCCGCTTACTTTTCCATGGTGTCAAAGAGAAGCGCTAGGGTAATGATTCTCTTCTTCAGCATGTGTAGCTTTCCTTCTTTGCATAGGAACCCCGCTCTCGCGAGTTTGCGGTGAGTTGGAGGCGTTCCTTCGGGTAGATATGTAAAGTCCCCATTGTTTAGAGTTCGTAAGCGAGAACGGACATAGGCATGATGTGTGAAGCCTATCCGGACATGTTGGTCTGGATCGGTGATGTTGCATTGCATAATGCCGGAGAAGACTCCGTGCTATTGGTTGTTTTTCGGGTTTTCTACACGGTAGATTGCAACAGGGAGCCTTGGGGATTAACCCAAAGGTGCACCCGGAAAACTGGGCGGATGCGTGATCTTGCCAACTTGGTGGCCTGAGAGCCAACTTGAACATAACCGAGTTATGTGAATTGTGATGGAAATGGGACTCGGGAGAAGTTTGACCCGCGCATATGGCTTAAACTGTCGTTGCGATGTGAGCACAGGTTAGATGGAACCGTACCCGTTTTATATCGTTCGGTTAAAGAGACCTAATGGTACGTGGCACTTGCCGTTGTCATAGATTAGGGTCTTCGGCGGTCTATGGCTTAAATTTTCGTGACCCAGGCCAAGAAGACAAAATGCTCATAGGTTTAGCCGTCAAAGTGGCTGTGGTGAGTCCGGAATGTCTATGGATTTAATTGACGTGACATCGACCGATTCACCGAGAATGTGCCCTGAGAGCACGGGGCGTGTGGCCGTGCGAGCCAACGTCTGTGATGAAATGATTATATATATGTTGCCCGCTTATGCTAATGAAATGCAGGGAAGGAGCATCGCCGCCCCGAGCTGGGGGCGGGATCCTTATAATTTGGTCAGCATTGCTGACCGTTGCCTTGTTTTGCCACCGTGCAGTGGTTTGTTGCTTGCAAGTGCTGCTGGACCAAGCGGTCAATAGCGGGCTAAAGCCCAATTTGCGAAGCCGGCCCTCGAAGGACTAATTG
Organism: Platanthera guangdongensis; assembly: GCA_039583875.1. Taxonomy (NCBI): domain Eukaryota; kingdom Viridiplantae; phylum Streptophyta; class Magnoliopsida; order Asparagales; family Orchidaceae; genus Platanthera; species Platanthera guangdongensis. Next base: position 174,657,057 of record CM077166.1, on the reverse strand, counting down.
GAGTGTTTACTATTTTTATTCATGTATGACCGGCCTGCGTGTCGTGGTTTGTAAATCATGTAATATCAAGTGAACCATTTTGTAAGGCCTTAAGGCATGTACTTGTGTATGTACAACATTCCTACTTGGTATTAGTGGACATTCATGCTTTTGTGCTGGGTTCTTTATTGCAACTTATTAATCTGGTTCCGCTATAATGCTCTGTGTAGGACGTGATGATTGGTTGGATGGTTTCAATGAGTAACCACCCGGTCTGTTTGTAGTATATGGCGTCGGGCCCCGGCCAGACCTACTGTTATATGCTATGTGGCGGATAGGGGGTGTTACACGTTTCCCATCCCCGAGTGGAAGTTTGAGGATATCTCCATGGACTTTGTCCATGGTTTACCTCACTCACGCTCCGGGAATGATTTGGTTGGGTGATAGTTGATCGCCTTACGAAAGTAGCCCGGTTTATCCCTATGCAGAAAGAAGCTCATGTGGATGTCTTAGTATGCCTCTTTGTGGAGCAGTTCGTACGATATCATGGCGTGCCTAAGACGATCGTTTCTGACCGTGATGGTTGCTTTCCAACCAAGGAGTGGAAAGCGGTTCAAGCGTATTTGGGTTCGCGCCTTACCTTTAGCACTGCATTTCATCCCCAGACGGGCGGGCAATCTGAAAGGACCATCCGAACATTGGAAGATTTGTTGAGATTATGTGTTTTGGATAGAGGAGAGCCGAGGGAAAGGCTCTTACCGTTGGTAGAATTCTCCTACAACAACAGCCACCAGGCTTGTATCGGCATGGCTCCTCATAAAGCTCTTTATGGATGGAGGTGTAGAACCCCCTTGTTTTGGGTGCAAGATGAAGACCTGAAGGCTTTGGGTGTTGAATATATTGAGGATACCGATGCGGCAGTTAGATTGATACGGGATCTCATGTTGGGGGCTCAAAGTCGGCAGGCGAAGAATTATAATGCAAGACACCGGATGGTGGAGTTTCAAGTGGGTGATAAGGTGTTCCTGAATATCCGACCGATGCATGGAGTGTCATGTGTGCGTGGTGTGAAAAAGGTTAGCCCAAGGTATGTTGGGCTTTATACTATATTGGAAAGGATTGGCCCGTTAGCCTATCGGTTGGAGTTACCATCCGAGCTAGAGAACCTCCACGACGTGTTCCATGTGTCGTCTCTTCAGAAGGCGCTGTTGCAGCCCGATCAATACATCCCCACAACTGATGGTGCTGTAGCGTCTGATAGGTCTGTGCGACTAGAGCCGGTGCGGATCGTAGATAACGAGACAAGAATGTTGCGCCGCAAAAGTGTTCCCTTGGTGAAGGTGCTATGGTATAATCATGGGAAGGAGGAATATACATGGGAGCCGATGGATTTGATGCAAAAACACTATCCGGAGTTGTTTGCTCAAGGTAATTTTATTTAAAAGCATATTATATTTTCTGTTATGCTTTTCTACCCATAACCTAAGCCTGATTTCGGGGACAAAATCTTTTATTTTGTTTATAGGATTTGTAACGTCCCGAATCGCACTAGGCCCCTCGTGCATGTTTTTGAGTAAGGAGAGCTGACTTGGGTTCAGGGGGAGTGCTGACAACTGGGCAGCACATGCGAAAAGGAGGAGAAATCAGTCAAACATAGTACACGGGTAGAGAGACGGGCGTGACCCTACCCATGTGGGAGTGGCCAGCTCTCAAGTCGATGACTCGAGTATGTCCAGAGAAGGACCATGTAGTTACACGGGCATGTCACTACCCGTGTGAAGTGACACGAGTAGAGACACAGACGTGTCCCTACCCGTGTGTGTGTGTCGAGTTGAACTCGACAGAGCGTGTCGAGATCGACGAAGTGTGTCGAGATCGAAGAAATGTATGACACGGGTAGAGACACGGGCGTGTCCCTACCCGTGTGTCGTTGTGTCGAGTGGAACTCAACGACTTGTGTGAGATCGACGAAGTGTATGACACGGGTAGTGACACAGGTGTGTCCCTACTCATGTGTGTGTCGAGTTGAACTCGACATAGCATGTCGAGATCGACAAAGTGTGTCGAGATCGATGAAATGTATGACACGGGTAGAGACACGGGCGTATGCCTACCCGTGTGTCGGTGTGTCGAGTTGAGTTCATCGAGATGTATCCAGAGAAGGACACGGCCAAGGAACATGGCCAGGGAACACGGTCGTGTCATGTGGACACGGGTCGGGACACGGGTGTGTCCCGACCCATGTCGAGTATTGAATCGACACTAAAACCGTTGTTTACGCTTCATACCAGCAGGACACGGGAAAGGACACGGCGTGTCCCTACCCTTGTCACTTTTCATATATAAGGGTTGTGAAAACCCTAGCCATTTTCACTACTCATTCCAGCCATTTTTCCTGAGAGAAACTTCTGTAGAGAGGGAAAACTGCTGGAGAAAGTCTTGGCGGAGAAGATCCGCCGTCGCCGTGATGGAGAAGATACCGCCGAGGAGAGGTACACGATCCAAGGCCGGAAATAGTGGAAATGATGGAAATGTGGTGAGCTTCCTCCCCTCTCCCTTGGTTCTAGATCTGTAGATATCTAGGTGATATGTCCACTCAAAAGAGTCTGTAGATATCTGGCCAGCTCTCAAGAGCAACTACTTCCATTGAGCACTGCTTGACCACTCCAACAACCTCCCTCTGATACCATGTTAAAATTCAACAAACCGCACACGCCCCCTTGGATACCCTGTTGAAAACTCAACAAACCGGAGGAGGATACGCTCACTTATAATGTTGAAAGTTTTCCCGGATCGTGGAGTTAGCAGGGGTTATCTCAACAAAGCAGTAACAACCAGCAACACATGCAGCACAAGCTTCTTTATTGATCAAGAGCAAACTTCTTTACAAGGCGAGACATTCATCGCGAGACATGCTTCACCAAAACCCAACACCGGGAGCAAAGAGACAGTTACAAAGACAAGAACAAAAAAAAACAAGCCGCGCGGACTCAACCACCAAGCCGCCGGTCTACTGCTGTGGAGTCCGGTCAGTCCGCCAGGTCGCCAGACCGCAACCCAAGCCGCGCGGACTCACCCCTTATTCCAATGCTTAGCTCTTCACCGCCGATCTGTAGGCCGCCTGACCGCGAGGTCGCCTAGCCGCCAGACCGCACAAGCTGCGTCACCGAATGGAACAGTCCGTCTGAAGCAGGCGACTTCCTGAACCCCGAACCAAGTTTCCAAAGAGAAGATCGCCTGGTCGCTATCCGTGACCTGCTGTTTACTGCCTGTTGCTTAACCGCAGAGTCCGCACTGTCCCTGACCGCAATCAGAGCCAAGTCCTGGCTTTCTAGCGCTATCCGCACAACCTGCACAACACAACCGGGTCAACTCTCTATCCGCGCGGACACCAAAGTCCAGACCGCAGCAACTTACGCGAGCTCATTTACTGTTCACTTACTTCGGTTCAGGTTCCTTACTCCTGATGTGACATGGGTCCTATTTATAGGCACGATGATGAGTATGGTCCCGCCACTTCCCGCAGCAAGAACTAGTGTGTCCGCCAGCCCGCGGACACACATTCCAGTTCGCCGCTCTTGTGCAGATAGCCAGTCCACCCCAGCTTCTCCAAGGCCGGACTCCAATATCCAGCCCGCCTTGCCGCCAGAGGCCAAGCCAGGACCACCACAGCCGGACTCCACAACAACCGTGTCCTCCAATCTGCGGACAAGGCATCAGCCCGCAAACCCCGAGCCCGCAGCCTCGCCTTCAAGGCACCTGCCGGACTCAGCGGACACCCGGCTACCGTCCGCAACTCCTGAGCTCATAACCTCATCACAAGGCTAAACCGAACTCAGCGGACTCTAGCTCCAGTCCGCACGCTCTTGCACAAGCAATTCTCCAGTCCGCATTTCCCCAAGCTAGCAAACAAGGCAACAACACTTCTACTACGCTTGGCGGACTGAGAAAGCAGCCCGCGCTCCACTGCGCGATCTCCCCGGACTGAGCCAACCTGGACTTGGTCCAAAACTCACCAAGTCCAGTCCACTGGCCACATGGGCCAGTCCGCACTTACTAGCGGACACTGGATCTAGCCCGCCATACCGGGCGACCTCCAGTTTCTGTCCGCACTGACCGGCGATCTCCGCGGCTTCTACTTGCCGCTCCACTGGAGCAAGACCAAGACAACTGCCAAACCGGTCTGCCGAGCTCCAGTTCATCAGTCAGCTTCATGCCGGACTCCGCGGATAGCATTTCTATCCGCTCGGTTACTTCCTGGGAGTCAACCGCCTGCTGAGCATACACTGGCCTGTCAGACCGCTGCTGCTGTCCGCGTAGTCCGCCCGAACAGACCGCCCAGGCTGCCACAGAGCAAACCGCCTACAACGTCCCTGCCGACCTAGCAGTCCGCCAACCCTGTCCGCGTAGTCCGTGCGGATAGGTTTCCCAAGCCTTCCATTCACCCACTTTCACTTCACAGAATTCAACACTCCCCCTTGAAGTGAGAAGTGGTGAATAACTCCAGCAGCTCCCGTAACCTTGCACCTGGTCCTTCCGATAGCATCTATGAAGAGATGTGCAAGACATAGTACTCGCCCCGCATATCATGGACCATGAGGGAGCCCTCCAGCATCTCCAAAAAGGAGTCATGCTTCCCTCTGCCTTCTTCAGCTTCAACCTCCACTCTTGCATCACAGGAGTATCACCAACTTCCTTGGACGCAGAAGCCCAAGCCTTGTTATCTCTGAGAGAAGTCACCTCTTCAGACTTGGTGTCAACCACCTCCTTGATTCTAGTGGGGTCATCACAGCCAGAAGTACCTTGCTCGACCTGAGGGCTAACAAGGAAACACGGAACCAAGTCTGCTGTGTTCCCTTCACTATATCGAGCTGGTGGCTTACTGATCCTCTTCGATCTCCGTAGAATCTGATCATGGCTAACCACCTCCGCTGCTACTGAACCAGCTCCGTGTCTGGGCAAACCCGGAACAATGCTCCCTTTGCTCCCTGAACAAGATGCCTCCTTACTGGAACCAGAAGAACCTAGAGCAACGCTCCCCCTGCTACCTGAACCAGAAGACTCCCCTCTTGAACAAGAACTTCCTGGAACATCGCTCCCCCCGCTTCCTGAATAGGAAGCCTCCGCCTTCGAGCCAGAAGTACCTGGATCATCGCTCCCCCTACTTCCTGACCCTGACGCCTTTGCCCCGGAGCTAGAACAACCTGGAACACCTGGTGACTCAGGTAACTCCACTTCCTTAGCAGCAGCCTCCTTCAGCCCAACATCTGACCTGCTTATCTCTAGCTCTACATAAGAGCTACCCCAATACGGCGTCAACTCATCGAAAACAATGTCTCTCGATACTATGAGTTTCTTCGTCGCAGGATCCATACACCTCCATCTTCTTCTCTGCTCATCATACCCAACAAAGACTAGCTTTGTCTTGAGAGCACCCGGAGAGTGTATATAGCAGGTAGATCCAAACACCCGAAGGTGCTTTACTGAGGGCTTCACTCCGAACATCAGCTCATAAGGAGTCTTCACTATGATCGGACTAAGAGGCATCTGGTTGATGACATGAGCAGCACAGGCCATTCCTTCTGCCCAAAGAGCCTTCGAAACGCATTTACTCTGAAGCCAACACTTGCAGGTCTCCGTTAACCAACGGATCATCCGAGCTATAATACTACCTTATTGTGAAGTATGTCCACAAGAAAGCTCCTTTCGGATCCCTTGCTTCCTGCAAAAGTGTGAAAACTCAACATCTTGATCCTCCGGCCAAGCTGGCCTTCCACAAGCTTCTTGAACTCCACAAACAAGCGTACCATGTTGGACTTCTTCTTCATTAAGTATACCCACGTATACCTAGAATAGTCATCAACCAATATCAGCATGAACCTGCTGCCTCCAAGACTGGCCGTGACGGTCGGTCCCACCAGAGCACAATGGGTTGCCAATGGTGCTATACACCTGGATTGTGCTTTGTCAACCATGAAGCGATAGGATCCACTTTCTTGACATCCCGCACACCCCCGACCATCGCCATAGGATTACAATCTAGGCAAGCCTCTTACGAGCCTTCTTTCCGCCATTGCTTTCAGCTTGTGCATCCCTACATGCCCCAGTCTTTCATGCCAGATAGCAGCACTATCACTGGCATTCCTCCGATCAGATCCAGAACTAGTTGATGTCCCAACTACGTTCTTCTCCTTCCTCCCTACCTGAGCAACGTTCGCCGAGAGCAAGGTAACCTTGCACTCCTTCCGAAGATGACCTTGCTGCTTGCATTTATAGCACCTTGGTCCTTCCTTCCTCTTCCTATCATGCCTAGGAGAACCACTCCTTTCTTCCTTATATGAAGTAGAGGGACCATCTTCAGCAGCAAACTTCACCTCCTTCCTGAACAACCCATCAAGGGAAGTCCAGACCTCCGCAGCTGACCGACATCCACTGATGTGGTCCAAGAGCTCCGATGAGATCACCTGCTTGAGAATAGACTCCGCTTTCGCATTTGTCTCCTTCCAAGCTCTCATCGCCTCAGCATTGCCAGCAGTATCCTCTTGTCTTCCTGCTCCGCATACAACCTCCCAAAGGTCCTCGCCAAGAAGAAAGCTCTTCATACAGGACTTCCACCTTTCAAAGTTCGTCTCTATAAGAAGATCAATACCAAGACAACTTGCATCCTCCACTGCCATGGTTCTACCACTGGTTTCCTCTACAGAAGAGCAACTACTTCCATTGAGCACCGCTTGACCACTCCAACAACCTCCCTCTGATACCATGTTAAAATTCAACAAACCGCAGACGCCCCCTTGGATACCCTGTTGAAAACTCAACAAACCGGAGGAGGATACGCCCACTTATAATGTTGAAAGTTTTCCCGGATCGTGGAGTTAGCAGGGGTTATCTCAACAAAGCAGTAACAACCAGCAACACATGCAGCACAAGCTTCTTTATTGATCAAGAGAAAACTTCTTTACAAGGCGAGACATACATGGCGAGATATGCTTCACCAAAACCCAACACCGGGAGCACAAAGACAGTTACAAAGACAAGAACAAAAAAAACAAGCCGCGCGGACTCAACCACCAAGCCGCCGGTCTACTGCTGTGGAGTCCGCTCAGTCCGCCAGGTCGCCAGACCGCAACCCAAGCCGCGTGGACTCACCCCTTATTCCAATGCTTAGCTCTTCACCGCCGATCTGCAGGCCGCCTGACCGCGAGGTCGCCTAGCCGCCAGACCGCACAAGCTGCGTCACCGAATGGAACAGACTGCCTGAAGCAGGCGACTTCCTGAACCCCGAACCAAGTTGCCAAAGAGAAGACCGCCTGGTCGCTATCCGCGACCTGCTGTTTACTGCATGTTGCTTAACCGCAGAGTCCGCACTGTCCCTGACCGCAATCAGAGCCAAGTCCTAGCTTTCCAGCGCTATCCGCACAACCTGCACAGCACAACCGGGTCAACTCTCTATCCGCGCGGACACCAAAGTCCAGACCGCAACAACTTACGCTAGCTCATTTACTGTTCACTTACTTCGGTTCAGGTTCCTTACTCCTGATGTGACATGGGTCCTATTTATAGGCACGATGATGAGTATGGTCACCGCCACTTCCCGCAGCAAGAACTATTGTGTCCGCCAGCCCACGGACACACATTCCAGTTCGCCTCTCCTGTGCAGATAGCCAGTCCGCCCCAGCTTCTTCAAGGCCAGACTCCAATATCCAGCCCGCCTTGCCGCCAGAGGCCAAGCCAGGACCACCACAGCCGGACTCCACAACAGCCATGTCCGCCAATCTGTGGACAAGGCATCAGCCCGCAAACCCCGAGCCTGTAGCCTCGCCTTCAAGGCACCTGCCGGACTCAGCGGACACCCAGCTACCGTCCGCAAATCCTGAGCTGATAACCTCATCACAAGGCTAAACCGAACTCAGCGGACTCTGGATCCAGTCCGCACGCTCCTGCACAAGCAATTCTCCAGTCCGCATTTCCCCAAGCTAGCAAACAAGGCAACAACACTTCTACTACGCTTTGCGGATTGAGAAAGCAGCTCGCGCTCCACTGCGCGATCTCCCTGGACTGAGCCAACCTGGACTTGGTCCAAAACTCACCATGTCCAGTCCACTGGCCACATGGGCCAGTCCGCACTTACTGGCGGACACTGGATCTAGCCCGCCATACCGGGCGACCTCCAGTTTCTGTCTGCGCTGACCGGCGATCTCCGCGGCTTCTACTTGCCGCTCCACTGGAGCAAGACCAAGGAAACTGCCAAACATGTCTGCCGAGCTCCAGTTCATCAGTCCGCTTCATGACGGACTCCGCGGATAGCATTTCTATCCGCCCAGTTACTTCCTGGTTGTCAACCGCCTGCTGAGCATACACTGGCCTGTCAGACCGCTGCTGCTGTCCGCGTAGTCCGCGCGAACAGACCGCCCAGGCTGCCACAGAGCAAACCGTCTGCAACATCCCTGTCGACCTAGCAGTCCGCCAACCCTGTCCGCGTAGTCCGCGCGGATAGGTTTCCCAAGCCTTCCATTCACCCCCTTTCACTTCACAGAATTAAACAAAGATGAGGGATGGTTTCATGAAGAATCATGTCCTCATGAGGGTGAATAAGGAAGGAGGAACTTCTGGTGTGATTTTGGAAGACCGACCTGAGGAGGAAGATGAATTGATGTCATTCATTCCTCTTTAAGATGCGTACAGAATCTGTGTTCTGCGCGCATCATTTTCTTGGACATTTTCAGATGTGATATTGTCAGATCTGGGCTGTCTACTAAACACGAAGGTTGATGTCCTTGAAAATACCTTTCCAACGAATGATTGCACGACTTCAGGCGAATTCTGTAGCCATTGGAAAGTTTGAACGAATATAACGTCTGATAAATCCTGCATGCAAAAATTGTGTTCTGTACGCAGCGGAATTCAAGGCTGATTGCAAGTATGATACTATTGAATCTGGGTTGTGGTTTGAACATAAACGTTGTAGCCCATGGAAAGCCCTTTCCATCAAGGGGTTACACGTCTTCATCGGATTTCTATAGCTTCGGGAATCTCCGGTTTAAGTTGCTGTCCAAATTTATTCTGCACTTAAATTCCGGGTTTTTATATAATATGGATTTGGATTCGATGGAATCGATGTTGCAAATTAACTCGAGATTTTGGTGAACTATTTTATGTTAACCACCGTAGTGATATGAATGATGAAGATTAATAATTGGATTTCATATAACTGAATTATGAAGCAAGCTTACTTAAACAAAATGACTTGTTAGAAATTGGTAGACTATTATATATGCGCATTATGTTATATTATGTTGAAATCATTTGGAATGACATATAGAAGGATAAACTACGGCCATGAGTATGTTTGATGGTTAGAATGAAATTTAGTAGTCCAATACTTAGTGCGTAGTCTCCCTACGGATAGTATTGTGGAAGGATGTAAGTGCGGTGTTGACCGTCACTAGTTGGGTTAGTGTTGAGATGAGGTATAGACAGACGGTTGGGCTTGGTCCTCGGTGTTCACATCCCGGGGCTCCTTCCGTGCTAAGTGGATGGTTAGGCTGTGTCCTCGTGCTTACTTCCAAAGCCCCTTCCATGCCACGGTGATGTGGAATTTGCATGCGGTGTGAGTCGACACTCGGTGTTGTAATCCTGGGTTAAGGATAGTGTGGCAGGTCTACGGGCTCGCTGATCGCCACACCGATGGGAGTTGACAGTTAGACGTTGGGAGTTTGGGCTGTGTCCTCGGTGTTCACATCCCGGGGCCCCTTCCATGCCAAGTGAATGGTTGGGCTGTGTCCTCGTGCTTTCTTCCGAGGCCCCTTCCGGGTCACACCAGGCCAGTTCGGGCTTTGTTCTGGATGCATATCTACCAGAGACCCCGCTGGGCCATAGTACGCATGGGCTCCGCTATTGTGTTCTTAGCGTTGAGGCGTACAGAGGCCTAGGTGAAGTAGTGTGGATACCCGCCAAGTAGTAGAGATGCCCGCTCTAATGTCACTGCCTGGCCATGGCGGTTGATGCCTGAGAGGTTAGCTATCTGCTCGAATAGTGGGAACTATAGTCTGTGTCAACATAGCAATTGCATGTATGTGATCATGGGTTAGTCATTGCATAGCACACATACCATTTCATAACATTGCACAACAAGATCCTCATCGTATAAGTTTGTATGGGCACTCCTATACGATGAGTTACTTTATGTAAACTGATCCTTAACTTATAAGCGTGTATGGGTATCCTTATAAGTTAAGTTACTTTCCTGCTGTAGTTACTTGTACTTGATGGTTTGATATTGTTTATGTAGAACTGCTAGAATATAATGCTATTAATCCTATTATACCATTACCACCTGCTTATACCTGTTATTGTAACGACCCTCGGCCCGAGCTCAGAGGCCTATAGGCTTGTCTCGTTCAAGACATCATTACCGGGCTGCAGCCCAAGCACCCCAAAGCCTCTCCGCACCTGTTTCTCGGCAGCGGTGCATTGTTGAGGCCAGGTCGTGAACCCGCAACCCCCTTCATAGGCAACCTTCAACAGTTCCTATCACCAACTGAGCTGCAGCTCAGTTGGTGATAGGAACTGTTGAAGGTTACCTATCAAGGGGGTTGCGGGTTCAGTACCTGGCCTCAACAATGCACCGCAACCGAGAAACAGGCGCGGAGAGGCTTTGGGGTGCATGGGCTGCAACCCGGTAATGATGTCTTGAAAGAGACAAGCCTATAGGCCTCTGAGCTCGGGCCGAGGGTCGTTACATAAAAAGTGCACTTTTTTTATAACATGGCCTGAAGGGACGGTACCGTCGCTACCGTCAGTTACTGATGTGAGTGTTGAGCGACTCTGATGTAGCCTTTTGGGCATTTATTAGCTGTACTCTAATATATTGTAGAAGCATGTTTTAGATTCTCTTATTTACTTTATTTGGACTATATACTTGGTGTGGATTTGACTTCTCTTATTATATTTGGTTGGGTTGGCATATATATATATATTGATATTGGTTGTAGCCGGCAGAATAGGCATCTTGTGGTACAGGTTAGCCCATGTGCTAATGCTACCGCAAGGCGGCTGTTCTGGGCATAATATCCCCTTCGTGCTGTGTTTTTTGATCTGGGAGTGGGGGGGGGGGGTCTTAGACCATTAAGACTAAAGTCTTCAACTGAAGGCTGTGGAGAGAAATGCTCAAGTTTGTCATTGGGCTTTGGACCTTCGAATGGCACTAGGACCCTGGTATTTCCGGTACACCAAACATGTGCCTCCAAATGGTGGTGGGACCCTGGCATTTCCAGTACACCAAGCATGTGCCTTCCAACGGCGGTGGGACCCTAGTATTTCTGGTACACCAATAATGTGCCCTGAACGGCGGTGGGACCCTGGTATTTCTGGTACACTAAGAATGTGCCATGAGTGCACGGAGCATCGGGTCGCGTGGTCAACATTTGTGATGTATTGATTGTGCGTGAGTGCACGTTATGTTATATATCTGCTTGTGAAATGTTATGCCTGCAGGGAAGGAATACCACTGCCCCAGATAATTGGTAGGGTCGTTATAAATTTGTCAGCTAAACGCTGACCATTGCCTTATTTACCACCATTGCGGTGGATTGTCCCGTGCAGGTGCAGGATGGCCGAGCATAAAGTAAGGGGTCGAAGCCCTTATTATTGTTGTTGCTGCTGCAATGCTGGCCCTCGAAGTCCAAAGAAGCTCATATACTGTTACTTTCATTTGTGGCCGGCCTATGTGCCGATGTATGAAATTCATATGTATAAAGCTTAACTGTAAGGTCATAAGGCCAGACTTGCTGTATATTTGGAGAACATTCCATCGTGTTGTTATATATATAAATGTTGGTTTATATATTGTGGACATTCAAATGAGGAGTTCAAACAACTTAAAAGCTTCCGCTAGAATGCTCTGAGTTAGGATACGAATAGATTTTGTTATTAACCCGTAACTTCGCCACCTGTTTGTGGCATATGGTGTGGGGCCCCAGCCGGACCTTACATCGCAGCAGCGATCTGATAATAGGCCGCAACTGCAGCATGGTGGCAACACACAATTTCGGTCGGGAGGTTTGTCGTAGTAGCGGTATGATGATTACTCGCAGATGCAGTCAGTTGGCAACCAGCAGTATTGGTCTGATGATTAGCCACAACTACGGCCTGGTGGAAACCCGCAATTGCGGTCTGGCAGATTGCCCAACGATCTTTCCTAACGGACTGACGGTTTCCCTTGGTGTTGTTGGGTGTTTTGTTATTTTTCTAAATAGTGTGTGGTTTGACATTATCAATCTGCATAAACCTTGTGGATTGTATTTAGTCCCACATCGTTTGTTGTAATTCTCTCATCTCCCCAAGTTTTTATAAATATCGGGCCATACCTATGTAATAATTATCTTTTTGGAGCAATAAATTTTGCAGTTATTTAGCTCTTTGTAAATTTTTTACTTTGTATTAGAGGGAACTGATCCTCTGCTTCAAAATGATCGCGCTTTGTTTGTTTAACTGTGCGGCCTCTTCTACCGGCTTTGTCTGGTATCTTCCGGTTTATCAAGTTTCTTTACCTTCCCTTCCCTTCCTTACTTCTCACTATACTTGTGACATGCTTCCTTCTGGGTTTTTCTGTTTGCACAGCTTTCCTTGCTAACCACATTTTTTCTTTGCGACTTGTTGTGTTCGCGTTGTGAAAGTCCACCTAGTGTCAACTATGTTCACCTATGGGGGGGAATAGGTGACTGAAAGTCCACCTAGTGTCAACTACGTTCACCTATGGGGGGGAATAGGTGACGTGCAGCGCTTTTGCGGAATTTAAATTGTACCGGCACACAAAAATAAAACAACACAGCACAACAGAGTACACAAGCGATTTATAGTGGTTCCCCGACCTGGATACATCCACTTTCCCCCTTCGACCTATCTCCCAACCAGGGATGACTCGGTCTCTTCTCCAACGGGATTGAAATCCAATCCCTGCACTATCGGAAGGAACCCTTCCACACGTGGGAGTCAACACTCCCACAAACCGGGTTGCACCCAACCCTTACAACACGGAACAAACGTTACTTTACAACAAAAGTAAATCTAGAATGTACACGAGATACAAACTTCGTTTGGAGACTACGGTGTTCCTCTTCGTTCGACGACGTGTTCGTGAAGTCAATGAAGAGTCTATAACCCTAGATCTCTCTTGGAGAGGATCTCCCCGGAACCGGCGGCGGCAATACGAGCGGCAGCTTGGTTCGGGATCGGCGGCAATGACGGTGCACGGCTGCTGTACTTTGAGATCCAAAATTCGTAGCGAAGCAAGCTAGGTCTACCAACGGTCACACTAGGATCAATCGTCTCGATCGATTCGGATGTGGAAGATTGTCCCGATCTACAAATCGAGAGACAAGAGATCTCCGGTTAGACACGTGAGACGCTGAGCTTAGCTAAGCTTCTATCGACCGGAGATCTGGAAAAACCACGATCAAGATCAGCGATCTACACTCTAGCGCGGCGACGGAGGCGGCGGCGAAAAATCGCGAACTAGGTCAAGTCGCGGCTCAGCTTTGTATATCTTTTTCCTTATCTCACTGTTCAAAAATACCCGTGTATTTATACACTATAGACCCTTACAATATGACCGTTGTGGGTCCCACACGTAGATACTGGAAATCCGGTTCAAAATAGTCCAGCGGCAGAATCCGGTCCAGCAGCATCTCGAGAAATCGCCAAGTAAAATTCGTCGAAAATCATAGGTGATTCTCGACGAATCGGCGAGAATCAGTTAGTGATTCTCGACAATTCGTCGAGAATCACTAGTGATTCTCGACGATTCACTTGTTGATTCTCAACGAGTATAACTTGGTATTCATGATCTGCTCAACGATGGGTTCGGCGAGAATCACTAGTGATTCTCGCCGAATCGGCGAGAATCACTTGGTGATTCTCGTCGATTTATACTTAGATGGATTTTCGTCTTTCCACCCAAGAGCTGCTCCTTGACCCATCCTTGCTTCTTGTCTTCTCTTGCATAAACACGGCCCTGTACTTGAAAGTAAGTGCACTCCAATAGAGAGAGTACACATAGGCCAACACACTGATCTGCTCAACGAGGGATTACGTCGTGCAGACCCGTGTATATTGACCTACTGCACCCTGACATTGGTGTGCACTTAGCGTGGAAGAACTGCAAGCACAACTTAAGAAGTTTCATCAAATACATTGTGAATTCATCTTAGCTTGACAGGTGGCTTCCTCAAATCCAGGTGATTGTGGATACAATACCCAACAATCTCCCCCTATTTGACGAAGCCAAAACCCTACTAGCTAAGATGAATAACACCAATCAAATAATAAAAACAGCATTCAGAAGTTAAACATACAGCACAAGAGAATATAAGCAACCAGATCAGGACTTGAGTCATTCACAAATTCAAATATATATACCAATATATATATATATACACATATAATCTCAGAATTGTTCATGTAATAACAATAAGCATTAAATGTTCTTAAGAGAAAATGACAAGCTATAAATTGTTGACTATTTTTCCTTAGCTAAGTCATCCTTGAGTTTTTGCGCCAAGTACTTCTTCCTTTGCCTCTCCATATACTCTTTAGGCTTCAGATAATATCTGGGAGGAGGAACTTTATCTGCATCCGTGTTGTTTCTGAAGAAGATGTTTCGTTTCGCTTCATACGTCTTGTGCATTTCCCACTCATACTGGTTGTATACTTCGTTTCGATTGAGTTCTCCTTTTTCTTGTAGCCAGAAGGTGTCCAAGATGATGTTCTTTGAAACTGGACTCCACTTTTCGTTTCGTACTTCCTCCTCACTCATTCTGATTCTCTTCTCAGCTAGTGTCTCCTTGGAGGTCCCTTCCTGAGCTTTTCTATTGCCCCTGGCTTTTGCTAGGGCCTCTTGGTCAAACATGCTCCTCAGTTTAGCTTTGGAAATAGCCCTAGCATCAGCTTCACTTATGGGAACATCTGCAGCACTTGCACTTATTCCCTCAGCAGCACTTACTCCCTCAGCGGCCGTAGAAGTCTCAGGAGCATGAGTATCCGCAGGATTTTCAGGCAACGCGACGCCTAACGCCTGGTGGAGCATCCACCAGCTGCTGTCATAGACGTATTTGTTTGACTGTTCGAAGTTTTTGATCATGACTTCTCGGAGCTCAGCCATCTTAGCTATGTATTCCTTCTCCCCCTTTTTGGCTTCGACAGCGATGAAGTTTGCATAGGAGTGCAGGGAGTCATCAATATGCTTGGTGGTCCGGGAGAATTCAGTGACCAAGGCCCGCTGATTGGCGTTGAGAGTGACCATATTACCGTCAAACTTTTGAATGTTGTTCGCTACAACATGAGCATTCTGATTTACTACAGTAAGAGTATCGGTGTTCTTTTTCAATCTGGCCATAAGAAGTGTGACAGCTTGGCCGGCCTCGGTATACTTTTCTTCAAATTTCTTGTCCATCACGTCAAGTTTATGATTGATCTCCACCATATTCTTGAGCATGAGATTTTCAGATGTCTTAATCCTTTTCAGTAGTTTATTCTGAGCTTTATCAAAGGAGGCTTTAAGTTCATTCACTATGCCCTGAATGACATTTACAGTGTGAGTGGCTAGCTCATCTCATAATGGAAGAGCCGGAGGCACTTCTTGGCCTTGCTCTTCAGCAGACGCATCTGTAGAGCTGGATACAAGCACAGTCTCTAATGGGGGAATGCTGGCGGCCTCTGTAGATTTTTCTGACTCCCCCTCCACTCGTGCACCAATGTTTTCAGGAACGATTCCAGGTGCGTGCTTGTCAAATGGAGGTTCAATGAGATCCGGAGCCTCCAATGCGTCATGTCCCTCATTCCCGTCTTCCTCTCCGTCATCATCCATGAAATCATCTTTATCAGCAGCCTCTTCCAACTCTTTGTCAGCTGTCTCCTGTACAGTAGCTTCGGCTCCTTGATCGTTCCGGTTCAGGGCCTCCTCATGCTCCAGCACAGTTTCACTTTCTTCTTGTATTTCGGCCACAACATCCCTGGCCACCTGGGAGATGTCAGATACTATATCAGCATGAGTGGGTAGAGTCTCCCCCTCAATTCCTGCAGTCAAAGTATCAGAAATTTCACTGCGGGTGACTGCTGGAGATACTTCCTGTTGGTCTTCCATGGCAGCCTGCCCAATTCGCCTCTCCCATCTGTCAAAAACACTTGCGTCCAATTTCTTCAGGTAGTGTAGAGGAACATATGTACTCATGTCAAACTTGTCTCCATTCAGCTGATTGAGATACAGACTTATGATTCGCCCAAAGCTCGGAGATCTCAGGGTGTCCTTTATTTTCTCAAACAGCAATGACCCCCAGTTGAATCTTTTTCGACAGACAATAGTCACCAGGATCTTGAACATATCCGCAGAGATATGGTCATGAGATCCTGGCTTGCAGATGAGTACCTTTCCAATTATGTCAGACAGAAGCTTCCCTTCTTCATTCATATCCTTGCGCTTGATCGACCGAGTTCCTCGTGGGAGACCACAGAATAAGAGAGTCCTTCTTGTGTCTTCTTCCTCAAGATAGTCCTCGTCCTCCGAGCTAGAGAGCTGCAGGAAGCGGGTCAGCTTGCTGGCAGACATCTTGACCTTTGCCCCAGCCACCTTGCTTTTGATTAGAGAGTCGCCATTCCGGAGTCTTGCGGTAGCGAAGAACTCCAGCACCTCTTTGTCCAAGATTTTGCACGGGTGCTCCAGGACGAATGATAGCCCAGCCTCTTCCAGCATCAGAATGATGTTTCTGAATTCGTCAGAGGCGTGAGAGAACCCAGTTCGAACTAGCTCGCAACCAGTGACCAACCCAGCAGTTGTCCTTGGAGTCATTACAGATCTAGGGAGAGAAGCCCTATTCTACGCTTAATCAAAAATCAAAAAGGAAGCGACACTAGCGATCAAGTCCAAGTAAGGGTGAGGGGGGGTTACCTAAAGGTGGAGACGGTGAGTTAGTTTGATGACGACGAGGGACACCCGATGAGTGTACGCGGAGAAATTCCTGGAAGCAAGAATCGAAGCCGGAAGAGCGTCCAAGAGCAAGGTGAGCGTCCTGCGGGAAATGTGCGGTGAGAAGCGATGAAAGGGGAAGATGATTCGGGGAGATTCCAGCTGGATTCGGCGGGAGACCTTCGATGGAGACCGGTTCGGCGAGAGTCTTGCGGGAGTCGGCGAGTTTCCCTTCCGGTGAGTTTCCCTTGCGGCGGTGAGTCTTGCGGGAGTCGGTGAGTTTCCCCTCGGCGAGTTTCTGGCGGAGAAGGAGAGAGTCCCCTGCGGAGAGAGTCGGCGAGATTCGGCGAGCTTCCGCGAGTCGGTGGGAATGGAATGGGAAGAGTCGGCGGTAGAAATCTTGCGGGATTTGGCGTGTTTCCTGCGAAGTTCGGCGTTATTCGTAGAGTTTGCTCCTTCGGCGGGATACTTATGGAAGGTGAAGGGTCAGCGGGATTCTAATTTACATAAAGATGAGTTCGGCGGGATACCACGTGAGATAAACGGGATTTAGAATGAATTTAACGGGTTTCCGGCTTTTCCATATATTTCTTGATGACAATCTTCGCTAGTTTTTAGTGAACAGATAGAAAATTCATTATTTCTTTCAGGGTTTCTGCATCGAGTGATGAATATCTTTTAAGTTTCCTCAAAGGCTAGTAAATACGCTTTGCATATGCTACAGGTCCTTTATTTAAATCTGTACATATGCCATCATAAAATCAATTCCTAGTTCATGAAGGGAACACTAAAAGAAGAGGTTAGAACAATAACCAGGATCACTAAATAAGCTTTTCAAGGCCAATGTAATAAGGCCTTTTTCCTCCATGTTATTAGATGATTCAAGGATAACTATAAAGTGATCAAGAAAACACTGACTTGCAATCACCCTCATACCAGTTGACATTCCTTAGATGTACTTACATACAAGTGAAGTATACGTATAAATATGTATACGTATAAATATGTATATGTATATATATATATATATATATATATATATATATATATATATATATATATATATATATATATAACTGTGGATACCCTATGACTCAAGTCCTGGAACTGAGCAAACGTACCTGGGATTATGAGAGTTATCATTTAGTCTCTCTGACTATAACATACCAGGTGCTCGATGTTAGAATGCTCATATAGATATCACTTCTGTTATTCCAGATGCATGTTCCAATTCAGTCTTGGAACACCTACTGTCTAGTTCCCCTCATATTTACGGGAACCTAGACTATCCTGCAAGAAAGAATTACCTTACCTTAGGAACCCAAATCATATTGGGTCCTAGGTTCCTGTTAGCATAAGCACTTGACTGCCTTCCTTCAGAAAACCTGTCAGGAAGGCTACCTCTGCGCAGAAAATGTGGATAGGCCCTTGCCTTTGGCACAGAGGGGTTGTGCCAACAGTCGATGGTAAAGTGTCCCACTTTGCCACAGCACCAACACGGGTGAATGTTGTATCGCCGTTTCTGACCTGATCTAATGACTGAGGTAGTCACGGTCCTAGGTCTAAACGGGATAGGGCATGATCTTCTCCCAAAATGTTCTCTTCCACCGTGACACGTGGAAGGGTGGAAGGAATGCATGTTGCGAGCGTCATGAGGCCGGGGAGGTGGTGCCTTCCTTTCAGGCATCCCCCTTCCGGAGGACCCATAAAAACTTACACCATGACTTCTAACCTCCCTATCCTGTGTCCTCGGGTGGTGATAGGTATTCTGTGAGCTGGGACATGCAGATTCACACTGAGTTGGGGCAGTGGCAGTGAACACAAAGGGCTCAGAAGGAGCCTTAGGTATTCTCTCATGGGTGTCCACGACGGCCCTTGCACTACGGGTGTCTCCACATGATGACAGATCACCCTTGCAGTGACCACGATTGTTCCTGTGGTCATACCTGAAGGCATGATGAGTTGCCTTCCTGCTTGGAGTGGGGGGTCGGAATACCATTTCCCCATTTCTCCACGAATTGATAATCCGGGAGATCCACCCATTTTCTAGCTTTCTCTTTATAGCATCAACCTTAGAAAAGTTTGATACTATTCTTTTCTCATTCTCTAGACTACTCTCTAGAGCTGAGATTTTAGAGTCCTTGACCTTGTTGGATGCCAATTGGAGAACCAACAAGATCTTCAGTCGAGCAATCTCTTGAGCCTGCTCCCCAGCAAGTAGGTTGCTTGTTTGAAGGGCTCTCTTCAAGGAATCAGCATTTTCTGAAGGAAGGCAGTTCTTGTCTTCAGAAACTTCAAGAGATACGGGGCAGGATGAAGAAGTTACCTGCTCTTCAGTGATATTGTCACTAGAGCCAGTGACCATTGTGTCATCCTCATCAGAGCTGCTTTCCTCACTGGCCTCTTCAGTCTCTGACACGGACATTGGAGCTCTGATACTGTCCGAGAGATCCTTGCCTTCATCTTCAGAAGCGAGGACCCCCACATAGGCTTCATCCTCTGATTGACAGCAGATTCCAGCATTCTCTGACCCCCCCCCCCCCCCCATCAGCTCTGAGATCATCATCCACAGAGATTTAGCCGTCCTACATTTTTCCAATCTAGAGCGAGAAGCTCCAGACCAGATATCCATGATAATTTGACGAATCCTCTTATCCAAATTAAAGAATGAAAGTTCCATTTCCGACATCTCAGCAATGCACTTGGGCACTTGAATTCCAGAGTCGGAGGTCTTCATAGGAATAAAAGGACCCTCTTCCAGGATGAAAGATGCACGAGGATCGATGGCATCCAAGTGATACGACACTCTCATCCTCCAGACGGGATAAAACTCCTTTGTACATGCGGGGAGTCTGAGTGGCGATATCTCATAATCCAGCTCCATGCTTCTGACACTGGTGGCAGGATACTACTCAAGGTGTAAACCTTTTTGATGAGTAACCTCCCTCTGATACCACTTGAAAGTCCACCTAGTGTCAACTACGTTCACCTATGGGGGGGAATAGGTGACGTGCAGCGCTTTTGCGGAATTTAAATTGTACCTGCACACAAAAATAAAACAACACAGCACAACAGAGTACACAAGCGATTTATAGTGGTTCCCCGACCTGGGTACATCCACTTTCCCCCTTCGACCTATCTCCCAACCAGGGACGACTCGGTCTCTTCTCCAACGGGATTGAAATCCAATCCCTGCACTATCGGAAGGAACCCTTCCACACGTGGGAGTCAACACTCCCACAAACCGGGTTGCACCCAACCCTTACAACACGGAACAAACATTCCTTTACAACAAAAGTAAATCTAGAATGTACACGAGATACAAACTTCGTTTGGAGACTACGGTGTTCCTCTTCGTTCAACGACGTGTTCGTGAAGTCAACGAAGAGTCTACAACCCTAGATCTCTCTTGGAGAGGATCTCCCCGGAACCGGCGGCGGCAATACGAGCGGCGGCTTGGTTCGGGATCGGCGGCAACGACGGTGCGCGGCTGGTGTACTTTGAGATCCAAACTTCGTAGCGAAGCAAGCTAGGTCAACCAACGGTCACACTAGGATCAATCGTCTCGATCGATTCGGATGGGGAAGATTGTCCCGATCTACAAATCGAGAGACAAGAGATCTCCGGTTAGACACGTGAGACGCTGAGCTTAGCTAAGCTTCTATCGACCGGAGATCTGGAAAAACCACGATCGAGATCGGCGATCTACACTCTAGCGCGGCGACGGAGGCGGCGGCGGAAAATCGCGAACTAGGTCAAGTCGCGGCTCAGCTTTGTATATCTTTTTCCTTATCTCACTGTTCAAAAATACCCGTGTATTTATACACTGTAGACCCTTACAATATGACCGTTGTGGGTCCCACACGTAGATACCTGAAATCCGGTTCAAAATAGTCCAACTGCAGAATCCGGTCCAGCAGCATCTCGAGAAATCGCCAAGTAAAATTCGTCGAGAATCATAGGTGATTCTCGACGAATCGGCGAGAATCAGTTAGTGATTCTCGACGATTCGTCGAGAATCACTAGTGATTCTCGATGATTCACTTGTTGATTCTCAACGAGTATAACTTGGTATTCATGATCTGCTCAACGATGGGTTCGGCGAGAATCACTAGTGATTCTCATCGAATCTTACTTGGCACCGTTTTGAGGTAGCCGGATAGAGTCGGCGAGAATCACTAATGATTCTCGACGATTCGGCGAGAATCACTAGTGATTCTCGTCGAATTATACTTAGACGGATTTTCGTCTTTCCACCCAAGAGCTGTTGCTTGACCCATCCTTGCTCCTTGTCTTCTCTTGCATAAACACGGCCCTGTACTTGAAAGTAAGTGCACTCCAATAGAGAGAGTACACGTAGGCCAACACACTGATCTGCTCAACGAGGGATTATGTCGTGCAGACCCGTGTATATTGACCTACTGCACCCTGACATTGGTGTGCACTTAGCGTGGAAGAACTGCAAGCACAACTTAAGAAGTTTCATCAAATACATTGTGAATTCATCTTAGCTTGACAGGTGGCTTCCTCAAATCCAGGTGATTATGGATACAATACCCAACAGTGACGTGTAGCGTTTTTGCGGAATTTAAGATTGTACCTGCACAATAAAAATAAACAGCACAGCACACAGAATACACAAGCTATTTATAGTGGTTCCCCGACTTGGGTACATCCACTTTCCCCCTTCGACCTATCTCCCAACAAGGGACGACTCGGTCTCTTCACCAACAGGATTGAAATCCAATCATTGCACTATCGGAAGGAAACCTTCCACACGTAGGAGTCAACACTCCCACAAACCGGGTTGCACCCAACCCTTACAACTAGGAACCAACGTTCCTTTACAACAAAAGTAAAATAGAATGTACAAGAAATACAAACTACGTGTGGAGACTACGGTGTCCCTCTTCGTTGACGACGTGATCTTGAAGTCTACAAAGAGTCCACAACCTTGGTCTCTCTTGGAGAGAATCTCCCCGGAACCGGCGGCGGTACAATGGACGACAGCTAGGTTCATGGGATCGGTGGCAACAACGATGTGTGGCTGCTGTTCTTTGGAGATCCAAACTTCGTAGCGAAGCAAGCTAGGTCTACCAACGGTCACACGAGGATCGGTCGTCTCGATCGATTCGGACGGGGAAGTTTTTCCCGATCAACAAATCGAGAGACAAGGGATCTTTGGATAGACACGTGAGACTCTAAGCTTGGCTAAGCTTCTGTCGCCGGAAGATCACGAAGAAATCTCGATCAAAGACGGCGACCAAATAGCTCGAGCGCGACGGCGGCGGCGGAGTGGAGATCGTGATTTTAGGTCAAGGTTTTTGCTCGGCTTCCTTCTGTGTATGTTTCTACTGTTGAAAATACCCGTAAATATATACTGTAGACAACTTCAATATGACCGTTGTGGGACCCACAAGAAGAATCCCTAAATCCCGGTCTAGAACATTGACAGCGGCAGAATCCGGTTCAGGAAGTTCCAGAAAATCGCCCAAGTCAAAATCGGTGAGAATCGAAAGTGAATCTCGCCGAGTCGCCGACAATCAAAGGTGATTCTCGACGATTCGGCGATAATCAAAGATGATTCTCGTCGAATGTTACTTGGTTGCACGCACTGATTTAGCCGGGTCGAGACGGCGAGAATCAGCCAGTGATTCTCGGCGATTCGGCGAGAATCACTTGGTGATTCTCGTCGATTCTTACTTAGAATCAGAGTTGCTTGCAATGAAGTAGTTGGATTGAGTCGGCGGGAATCAGCCACTGATTCTCGACGATTCGGCGAGAATCACTAGTGATTCTCGCCGAATCGGCGAGAATCACTTGGCGATTCTCGCCGATTTACACATAGACTAATTTCCGTCTTTCCACCCATGATGTGCTCCTTGACCCATCCTTGCTCCTTATCTGCTCTTGCAAGATCACAGCCCTATACTTGAAAGTAAGTGCACTCCAATATAGAGAGTACACGTAGGCCAACACACTGATCTGCTCAACGAGGGATTACGTCGTGCAGACCCGTGTATATTGACCTACTGCACCCTGACATTGGTGTGCACTTAGCGTGGTATAACTACAAGTACAACTTGAAATAAATTGTCAAAAACATTGCCTATTTACCTTAGCTTGTACAAGGGCTTCTTCAAATCAGGTGCATTGTGGATACAATACCCAACAATCTCCCCCTATTTGAAGAAGCCTAAACCCTACAAGCTAAGGTGAATAAAGCGTATAGGAATGAAAATCATAAACTTGAAATTGAGTTGAGTGAGTTATTCATTACCAATACCAATTTCTTGAGAGCAAGCTTGGAGCCACCTTAGCCTTAGCCGAGAGGGTAATCTCCCCCTTTTCGGCTTCTGCAAATCGGGGTCTGTAGTATTTGTCCCCATGCTCCCCCTCAGTTCTTGCACCTGTGCTCATACTTGAGTACCTTGCTCCCCCTCAGTTCTTGCGCCTGGGCTCAACTTGAGTACCTTGCAGAGGCTCCCTCTAGATGCATGATCCTGGAGCTTCTGTAGTCATCATTCCTCATAATTTAGCATTCCCAATTCAGTTTTGAAGAGACTGAACTTGGCTTCGTCTAAGGGCTTTGTGAATATATCTGCAATCTGCTTGTCCGTGGGGACATAACAGAGAGAAATGTCCTTGTTCTCCACGTGCTCCTGAATGAAGTGGTATCACACTTCAATATGCTTCGTTCTGCTGTGCGAGACCGGATTGTTGGCAATGGTAATTGCACTGGAGGAGTCGCAGTACATTGGTATTTCCTTGAACTGAAGGTCGTAGTCGGCTAACTGGTTTCTGATCCATAGGAGTTGTGCGCAACAGCTGCCTGTCGAGATGTACTCAGACTCTGCTGTGGAGGTTGCAACACAATTCTGTTTCTTGCTGTTCCATGAGATAAGCCTCCTGCCGAGGAATTGACACGTCCCGGAGGTGCTTTTCCTGTCATCCCTACTCCCTGCAAAATCAGCATCTGAAAAACCTATTAGCTCGACATCATTGTTTCTCGGGTACCACAAGCCAAGATTGGGAGTACCTTTAAGGTATCTTAGAATTCGCTTTGAGCGACATAGTGAGATTCCTTAGTGTTCACCTGATATCTGGCACAAACATATGTGGAGAACATGATATCCGGTCTACTGGCAGTAAGATAGAGCAGGGATCCAATGATGCTTCTGTATTTGGTTTCATCGAAAGGTTTACCTTTCTCATCCTTATCCAGAGACATAGTGGATCCCATTGGAGTCCTCATAGAGGTTGCACTCTCCATACCGAATTTCTTAAGGACTTCATTTGTGAACTTCGTCTGAGAGATGAAGATTCCATCCTCAGACTGTTTCACTTCAAGTCCCAAGAAATACTTGAGCTCTCCCATACTGCTCATTTCAAACTTTCCTTGCATAATTTTAGAAAACCTTTTGCAAAGATTGTTGTCCGTTGAGCCGAATATTATGTCATCGACATAGATTTGCACCAGCAAAATCTTGCCTTTGAGTTCCCTGAGAAACAATGTTTTATCTATTTTACCTCGAGAGAATTTGTTCTCAAGAAGAAAACTAGATAAAGTCTCATACCAAGCTCATGGAGCTTGTTTTAACCCATATAAAGCTTTATTAAGAAAATAGACATGATTGGGATAAGTAGGATCGACAAAACCTGGGGGTTGAGCGACGTATACTTCCTCTTTCAGGTCTCCGTTCAGGAATGCTGATTTCACATCCATTTGATAAACTGTGAATCCTTTGTGCGAAGCATACGCCAGGAACAATCTGATTTCCTCGAGCCTTGCTACTGGTGCGAAGGACTGGTCGAAGTCAATCCCCTCCTCCTGTCTGTAACCTTAAGCCACCAGCCTTGCCTTGTTCTTTATGATGACACCATGTTCATCCAGCTTGTTTCTGAAGATCCACTTGGTGCCAATCACATTCTGCTTGTATGGTCTGGGAACTAGCGTCCAAACGTTGCAACGTTCGAATTGATGTAGTTCATCTTGCATGGCCAGAATCCATGCCGCATCTTTGTTTGCCTCGTCGAACTTCTTTGGCTCAACCTGTGACAGGAAGCTAAGATGCAATACTTCGTTAATAGTACCTCTTCGAGTTATGACACCGACACGAGGATCTCCGATGATCTGATCTCTAGGATGATCCCTCACGTGCCGGAGCTCTAGAAGTCTGGCGTTTAGAGCTTCGACTACTTCTTGGGCTTCTCCTCCTTCTAGGATATTTGTTCTATTTTGATCTTCAACGTTCCCAGATGATGTGGAGGTGGAAACTTTGACATACTTAGGAGTGTCATCTTTAGCAGTCTAATCGAGACTTAGCTGTTCAAGTCGTGCACCTGCATCTTCAAGAATACCACTGGAAGAATTGCTGTTAAGCAAACTTCCTTCATCAAATACAACATTAATTGATTCTTCTACCACTAGGGTTTTCTTATTGAAGACCCTATATGCCCGACTGTGGGAACTATAGCCCATGAATATGCCTTCGAAGCATTTTTCACCAAATTTAGTACGTGGGTACTTCCCATTATTCAGTACATAGCATCTGCAACCAAAGATCCTCAAGTATGACATGGTTGGTTTCCTGCCTTTCAGTATCTCGTAAGGCATCTTACGATGATGCTTGTTGATCAATGCTCGGTTTTGTACATGACAAGCTGTATTGACAGCCTCTGCCCAGAAGTATTATGGGAGAGAAGCGTCTTTCAACATTGTCGTGCAGGCTTCAATGCGAGTTCTATTTCTCCGCTCCGCAACTCCATTTTGCTGAGGAGTGCGCGGGGAGGAAAACTCATGAAAGATACCTTGTTCTTCACAAAATTCTATCATAACAGCAGATTCGAATTCTGTTCCATGGTCACTTCTGATTTTGACCACTGAGCAGTTAAATTCGTTCTGAACCTGCTTGACAAAACTAGTGAAGATGTCAAACGTATCTGACTTTCGTTTCAAAAAGAAGACCCATGTAAACCGAGAATGATCATCAACTATCACTAGCGTATAGTACTTGCCTCCCAAGCTATGAACTTGCATTGGACCAAACAAGTCCATATGTAAAAGGTAAAGACATCGGGAAGAGTCTTTGTCTGCGATGCTCTTAAAGGTAGCCCGAGTCTGTTTGCCCATCTGGCATGCAGGACAGGGGATATCTTTGATGCACTTGATACTGGGAGCATCCCTTACTAAGTTCTTAGAAAACAGCATACTAATTGTCTTGAAATTAATATGTGCCAATCTCTTATGCCATTGATCACAAAGAGATGCACTGCCTGTTGCCACAAGGCATACGGGGGTAGATGAATCTACACTGAGAAAATCTAAGCAGAAGATATTTCTGCTCCTAATGCCTGATAATACCGTCTCAGAAGAGGTACGTGAAATTATCAGACATTTATCCTTGCAGAACTTAACGTCATAACCTTTGTCACATAGCTGACTTACACTAATCAGGTTATGGTTTAACCCTTCAACATAAGCCACGTCGGTGATAGAGATTATACCGTTGGAAATCATACCGTAACCTCTGGTGACTCCTCGATCTGACCCTCCAAAGATGACTTTGGGTCCATTCTCGACTGGAGTGTAATCACGCAGCAGGCTTCTTGTCCCAGTCATATGCCGGGAGCATCCACTGTCCAAATACCAGATCGGCGTTTTGGTGGCCTTTGGACATTTCTGCAAAACAAAATTAATTTGCCTTAGGAACCCAATCGAACTTGGGTCCTAGATTCCTGGTTAGCACACTCCCCCTCGGTTGGTTAACCCTACGAGTGGTCGGCCTCGCATTGCTAACATAGGGAGTCTCGTAATACCTTGGATTAAACCAACAATCCACGGCAAAGTGACCGACTTTGCCACAGCACCAACAGTCGAATCTGTTGTACCTCTTCCTAGGCTCCTGCCTTACCCTGGGAACGGTGGGTACAGCTGGGGCCTTTGATCTGGAGGTGGAGGCCTCATGGTGACAGCAGTCACATGACTTCGTCACCTTCTGTATAATAGACTTGGCTTTTGGTGCCTGCTTTCCATTATGGCCGCTAGAGAATTGACCATAATTTCCCATGTGGATTTCCTCATAAGGTGCCTTGAAGGCACTCTCACCGAAGTTCCGGGGAAAGGTCCAACCATCATATCGGCTCTTTGGCTTTGCAACCGAGGGCCGGAAATGATGACCAAAGGTTGATTCAAAGTCATGTTGGTTGCAAGGAAATCTAGGCTTTCTGAACGCAACAGGACTAAGAGGAGCCTTACCCTTTTCATCAGTAGAGGCCTTCTTGGCGGCCTTATTCTTCCTCTGGTTCCTGTTTCTCCTGGATGAGGAACCGGATACCCCTACATGCCCCAAGCCAGCTCCTTTGGCCTGAGTAGAGAAGGTATCAACAACTGGAAGAACTGTTTTTGGCATAGAGAAGCTCTTGACGATCTTCCTTTCTACCGTAAGTTGTTCTTCCAACTTGTCAACTTCCTCCTGCTTAAGATCAAGGAGCTTAAGAGACTCTGAATGCTTTGAAGTCAGGTCAAGGTGCTCCTGTCGGAGAGAAATCAGGCTAGTGACCTCTTCCCTTAGGGATACACACTCACCCTTAAGGAATTTTACTTCCTTTTTCTCAGCCTTCAGTCTCTTACGACACTCCTCAAAAGTGTTGAGCAGAAGCTCATACTTCTCGAATAGCTCCGCTTCACGGGCCGAAGGGCTATCCTCAGGTTCATCATCCTGAGACTCAGGATCAGAGTCGGAGTCGGAGAGAGGGGTGTGAGCTTTTACCTTCCCAGTAAATGGTGGACATTCTCCTTCTGAGTCGGAGCGACCCACCAGCCCGAAGTAGGCTTCCTCATCATCACTGGAGTCTGAGGAATCAGACTCGCTCAGTGTCTTTGGCCTTTTGGCGATGTAGATCCGCTCTTTCTTCTTATCTCTCAAAGATTTGTGCTCCTCTTCTTTCCCTTTTTCTCTCTTACCGTGATAGCAGTCGGCCACGACGTGTCCTGGCTTATTGCATCCAAAGCAAATAATGTCAGAGGAGCGATGTTTGTTCAGTTTAGAAGCATACCTGTCAGAAGAATAATTTTTCTTCTGATGCCTGGAGGAGGAGCCATCTCTCTTTCTTTGATTCCTCATCTTGAGGAACTTCTTGAACTCTCTGGTGATGAGGGAGAAATCCTCCTCCGACAGCTCTGAGCTGGAGGAGCATGGCTCAGAGTCCTCCTACTCATCCTTTTTCCTGGCACGGTATGAAACCGCAACCTTGCCTTTTCTGGAGTGACTGGCTTTTAGAGCCACAGTCTTTTCTTTGGCTGCAGCCTTTTCTGCTACTTCTTCTGCTTTCCTGGTGTTCAGTTGAAGCTCATAGGACATCAGCTTCCCAAACAGGATTTGCAGGTCTGTTTCAGCTAGTCTGCCAAACTCTCGGATGGCGCAGATCTTTGTGTCCCATTCCTTAGTAAGGGACCTAAGGAATTTATCATTGAGTTCACCATTAGTGAACACTCTTCCGTATCCTTTGAGGGCGTTGACAATCTTGAGGAAGTTCTCGTAGGTGACTCCGATCTCTTCCTTAGGCCCTTGTCTGAAGGCCTCATATTTCTGGTTCAGGAGGGATCTCCGATCATCCCTCACTTCATCAGTGCCCTCCATTAGGATGATCAGGCAATGCCAGATCTCCTGTGCTGTCCTGTAGTTGCAGAAGTTCTGCATCATTGAGTCATCAACTGCGCTGACCAGAATGTTCCGTGCCTTCTTGTCAAGTCCCACTAGCACCATCTCGTCCTTGTCCATTTCATAAAGTGTCTTCGGCACTTTCTTGGTAGGATCAATGGTGGAGGCCTTAGTGGGGACATAAGGTCCCTCCTCCACGATCATGAAGAGTCGAGGATCAACTGCTTCCATGTAGAACCTGATCCTTTCCTTCTAGATAGGAAAGTTGAGCCTGGTGCACACTAGGATCTTGCCTGAGAACTTGAGCCCGTCCATAGTTGATGTTTGCCTTCTTCTTGACACTAGCGGTAGGATTCAACTCAAGGTGTTAACCTTTTTGATGAGCAACCTGCCTCTGATACCACTTGAAAGTCCACCTAGTGTCAACTATGTTCACCTATGGGGGGGGGGGGGGCGAATAGGTGACGTGCAGCGTTTTTGCGGAATTTAAGATTGTACCTCCACAATAAAAATAAACAGCATAGCACACAGAATACACAAGCTATTTATAGTGGTTCCCCGACTTGGATACATCCACTTTCCCCCTTCGACCTATCTCCCAACAAGGGACGACTCGGTCTCTTCACCAACAGGATTGAAATCCAATCCTTGCACTATCGGAAGGAAACCTTCCACACGTAGGAGTCAACACTCCCACAAACCGGGTTGCACCCAACCCTTACAACTAGGAACCAACGTTCCTTTACAACAAAAGTAAAATAGAATGTACAAGAAATACAAACTACGTGTGGAGACTACGGTGTCCCTCTTCGTTGACGACGTGATCTTGAAGTCTACAAAGAGTCCACAACCTTGGTCTCTCTTGGAGAGAATCTCCCCGGAACCGGCGGCGGTACGATGGATGGCGGCTAGGTTCACAGGATCGGCGGCAACAACGATGTGTGGCTGCTGTTCTTTGGAGATCCAAACTTCGTAGCGAAGCAAGCTAGGTCTACCAATGGTCACACGAGGATCGGTCGTCTCGATCGATTCGGACGGGGAAGTTTTCCCGATCAACAAATCGAGAGACAAGGGATCTCTGGATAGACACGTGAGACTCTAAGCTTGGCTAAGCTTCTGTCGCCGGAAGATCACGAAGAAATCTCGATCAAAGGCGGCGACCAACTAGCTCGAGCGCGACGGCGGCGGCGGAGTGGAGATCGTGATTTTAGGTCAAGGTTTTTGCTCGGCTTCCTTTTGTGTATGTTTCTACTGTTCAAAATACCCGTAAATATATACTGTAGACAACTTCAATATGACCGTTGTGGGACCCACAAGAAGAATCCCTAAATCCCGGTCCAGAACATTGACAGCGGCAGAATCCGGTTCAGGAAGTTCCAGAAAATCGCCCAAGTCAAAATCGATGAGAATCGAAAGTGAATCTCGCCGAGTCGCCGAGAATCAAAGGTGATTCTCGATGATTCGGCGAGAATCAAAGATGATTCTCGTCGAATGTTACTTGGTTGCACGCACTGATTTAGCCAGGTCGAGACGGCGAGAATCAGCCAGTGATTCTCGGCGATTCGGCGAGAATCACTAGTGATTCTCGCCGAATCGGCGAGAATCACTTGGTGATTCTCGTCGATTCTTACTTAGAATCAGAGTTGCTTGCAATGAAGTAGTTGGATTGAGTCGGCGGGAATCAGCCACTGATTCTCGACGATTCGGCGAGAATCACTAGTGATTCTCGCCGAATCGGCGAGAATCACTTGGCGATTCTTGCCGATTTACACTTAGACGAATTTTCGTCTTTCCACCCATGATGTGCTCCTTGACCCATCCTTGCTCCTTGTCTGCTCTTGCAAGATCACAGCCCTGTACTTGAAAGTAAGTGCACTCCAATAGAGAGAGTACACGTAGGCCAACACACTGATCTGCTCAACGAGGGATTACGTCGTGCAGACCCGTGTATATTGACCTACTGCACCCTGACATTGGTGTGCACTTAGCGTGGTATAACTGCAAGTACAACTTGAAATAAATTGTCAAAAACATTGCCTATTTACCTTAGCTTGTACAGGGGCTTCTTCAAATCAGGTACGTTGTGGATACAATACCCAACACGTTGTTTATATTCTCTGTCGTGAGTTTCGCCTTTTGGTCGCGGCTTTTTCCTTACTGCTGATGTGTTGTCACCTTGACTGGTCAGACTCTTGCTCTTCTCTTTCTTCTTGTTGGCGCGGCTCCTTTGTTAGTCGCTCTTTATTATGACTTGGTTTGTTCGTTCGACATATCCACCATGTAACACCCCCTATCCGTCACATAGCATATAGCAGTAGGTCCGGTCGGGGCCCGACGCCGTATGCCACAGACAGACCGGGTGGTTACTCATGTAAACCATCCAACCAATCAACGTCCTACACAGAGCATTCTAGCGGAAGCAGTTTATAAAGGTTGCAAAATAAGAACCCAGCACTAAAGCATGAATGTCCACTAATCCAAAATAGGAATGTATTACAAATACCAACATTAGCCTTAAGGCCTTACAAAATGTTTCACTTGATATTACATGATTTACAAACCACGGCACGCAGGCCGGTCATACATGAATAAAACAGTAAACACTTCCAAATAGGCCTTCGAGGGCCGGCATCGCAAAAAGGGCTTTAGCACGCTATTGACCGCTTGGTCCAGCAGCACCTGCAAGCAACAAACCACCGCACGGTGGCAAAATAAGGCAATGGTCAGCAATGCTGACCAAATTATAACGATCCCGCCCCCAACTCGGGGCGGCGATGCTCCTTCCCTGCATTTCATTAGCATAAGCGAGCAATATATATATACAAAGCCATTTCATCACAGACGTTGGCTCGCACGACCACACGACTCGTGCTCTCAGGGCACATTCTCGGTGAACATGTCGATGTCATGTCAATTAAAGCCATAGACATTCCGGACTCACCACCGCCACTTTGACGGTCAAACCTATGAGCAATTTGTCTTCTTGGCCTGGGTCACGACAATTTAAGCCATCGACCACCGAAGACCCTAATCTATGCCAACGGCAAGTGCCACGTGCCTTTAGGTCTCTTTAACCGAACGACATAGAGCGGGTACGGTTCCATCTAACCCGTGCTCACATCGCAACGACAATTTTAGCCATTTGCGCGGGTCAAACTTCCACCGAGTCCCGTTTCCATCACAATTCACATAACCCGGTTATGTTCAAGTTGGCTCGCAGACCACGAAGTTGGCAGGATCTCGTATCCGCCCGGTTTTCCGGTTGCACCTTTGGGTTAGTCCCCAAGGCTCCCTGCTGCAATCTACCGCGTAGAAACCCGAAAAACAATCAATAGCACGGAGTCTTCTCTGGCATTTATGCAATGAAACATCACTGATCCAGACCAACATGTCCGGGTAGGCTTCACACATCATGCATATTTCCGTTCTCGCTTACGGACTCTAAACAACGGGGACTTCACATATCTACCCGAAGGAATGCCTCCAACTCTCGCAATCTAGCGAGAGCGGGCTTCCTATGCAAAGAAGGAGAGCTACTCATGCTCAAGAAGAGAATCGTTACCCGAGCATTCCTCTTTGGCGCCATGGAAAAGTAAGCGGATGAAAAGCACCGCACTAGCTTTGCCTCCGTGGATCCGGAGTCGGCTCGCGATTCGGAGCTTCGAAGCTCCTCCAATGGCCGGATCTAGCTCCTTCTTCCTTCCTTGGCTCTCCTCTCTCTCTAAGGTTTTAGAAAGAATAACTTAAGAAAAGTGAGGGTTTCTAAGTCCAATCCAGGGTATATCCCTTCAGGAACAACCCCCAGTCATTGGATCATCAATTAAAGAAATGAAAGGCTTTGATTCGGGACTGAAATGCCCAATCTGAACCGAACACGGCCTGGTACACGCCCGTGTCTAGGGCCGCGTGCCTCATTCGCCGTCAAAATCGAATTGCCTGGAACAACACACGGGTATCGAACACGCCCGTGTTCGACCTGACACACCCGTGTTCCCCCTAACATGGCCGTGTGGCCGGCCGTGTACCCCCATCATTTTTCCCCGAAAACAACCCGAGAACTTCACGGGTTCTAGGACACGCCCGTGTCCTTGCCCGTGTCACCTCAACACGCTTGGCCTCCAGGCCGTGTATACGGTCTCGACACTCGACACTTCGTCGAGCGAAGATCATCGACCTGATGACACGGCCTTGGACACGCCCGTGTCCTAGGCCGTGTGCCTTGTCTCGACACAATGTCGAGACCAAAGTGTCAACTTCCGGGGACGAGTGTCGACACGGGTTGACACGCCCTGCGACACGCCCGTGTCGCAGGCCGTGTGCCATGTCTCGACACTTCATCGAGCACAGAGTGTCGACTTCGCGGGCTAAGTGTCGAGACGGGTCGACACGCCCTGCGACACGCCTGTGTCGCAGGCCGTGTGCCCAGTCTCAACACAATGTCGAGACCAAAGTGTCGACTTCCCGACTGAGTGTCGACACAAGCTTGACACGCCCTGTGACACGTGGTGGGCCAAAACCCGAACAGGCAAGCGTACCTGTCGAATCGTAGTACCAAGGTCGTATTTAAACACGGGGCTGTCAATTACTTCTACTCACGCTCAAACTATTATCCTACCGGAAAACTAATGGGATTTGAGAATTTTTTAGAATAAAACAAAAGACAACTTGCGAGACGAAAAACTTATAATAAAAAGCTAGCATTTGATCAATGATTCACCATGAAATTAGATGAGAGAGATAAAAATAAAGATAGTTTTAATTTTGCAAATCATACTCGACCGTGACGGATCCGAAAATAAGACAAAATCTCGCTAGAGCATTAGGTCTCCTAACTTATAGACTCTTCGATCGAAATCTCTTTACAAACCAAAGAAGCCTAAAGTTGCATTATCGAGGTGATCCGCACTATTGGATTTGACTCCAATCCGGAGGATTTACGTCATCCTATCTCTAGGGTTGCATTCAACTCCTTCCTTCTTTGAGTGATCTTTCACATTCATGAGCCTCTCGGCTACTCAAATATGAGATCCCAAGCCTACTACCATATACCGGAAATACGGAGTCGACAAAAAAATAAATCAAAGAAGGATCGAGCATGAAATAACAAAAATAAAACTAAGAAAGAAAATAAACTCTCATCTCACTTCATGGATCCTCACGATCGAATGCTATAGGAAATTAGCTACGCATAATTGAAAGGGAAGACAAAACAAAATAAGAGAGAAATATTTTCATTACTTGCAAACAAAAAGAGTACACACAATATTAAAAAGACTAGATTATGCTATAAAGAAAACTTGCACTAATTGAAAAGAAAACTAATACAATAATAAAACTAACACTCACAAGCACTCTCCACTTAAACTAGCACTTCACTTGCTCTCCAAAATCCAATCCAACCTCTCAATCTAACTCCAAAGGAAAACTACTCTTTAAAGTATGGGTCTTGGGTTCCTTTTATAGGAGAGGAGGGAAGCATCTAGAAGAAGGGGGAGATCAAGGGTGGCCGACCATGGGGGGGAAGAATGTTCATGCATGATGTATTTAATGAGGGGAGAGAGAGAGGGATGATTCATGCATGATATTTATGGGAAATAAAAAAAAAAGAAATAAACTAAATAAGGGGGAATGCATGAAATTAAATGAGCATGAGAGAGAGATGAAGAAAGGGGGTGAATGTAGGGGCCGGCCATGTGATGGAGGAATGCATGAATACAATATTAAATGATAGATAAATCAATGAGGAGGGAGAGAGAATATTATGATGCATGAATGGATTGAAAGGTGGCAAGAGAATAAAGGAAAGAGAGGGGGTGTGGCCGGCCAATGTGGGCTTTAATGGGCTGTTTGGTGGCTCAGGTAGGCTGCTCTTGAGGGAGGGGCTCGGGTTAGAGCTAGGTGGGCTGCTTGGGCTCGGGTTGGACTAGGAGAGCTGCTTGGGCTGCATAGGGGCTCGGGTAGCTTCAAGGGCTGCTCCAAATGTGAAGTGGGCTGCACCATATGCTTTAGCTGCATCATGTAGGGGCTCGGGTAGCTTCAAGGGTTGCTCCTACATTAAAACAAAATAAACATTAGTTAACGATTATATAATACACAAAACAAAATACATAATATAAATAAAACATACAACATATAAATAACATAACACATAATATTTATATTCAAAATAAAACACACGTTAAACATATAATATAAAATTAAACATAAAACATTAAATTAAACATAACATACAAGCAATAATAATATTTATAGATAAAGCTAAACATAAAATATAAAATAGCCACAAAACATAACATAAACATTATATTAAAAAGAAGATCATAACAAGCATACAAAAAACACATAATTGTAACAAAAACTTAGGAAAATAAGCTACTAGAATAACCCAAAAACGATGACTAAAACTAGTCATCAAACTCCCCCATGCTTAGACATTTGCTTGCCCTCAAGCAAATAAAGATGAAAACTAGGGAAGGAAATAGAAAATAAACAAAGCTAATTTAGGTTTCATAATTAAGAAAAACAAAACATGAAAAATTAAACTATCCTAATTCCTATGTTAACAACTAGTGGGGTGAGAAGTGCACAGTAGAAAACTTGAAAGTGGAGATCTGAAAATATCATTAGAACATAAGAAAAGTCTACAAATTTCTAAATCTTAAAAACAAGGCATCCAAAATAAATGAAAATAAGGACAACAAAATTAGAGGTTCTAAATAAACGGCGCATTAACAAACTACTAGGTTGCTAGATAAACATTAACCCTAAGACACTCCAAGATAACCTCTAAAGAAATCCATCAATGATGATGGCCATAGGCTTGTACGTTCACACTTTCTACACTACGCGAAATTAAGTTCTAAGATCATTAGGACTTCTACTAGGCATTAAAACTTGGCTTAGGTAAATGATTAGGAAGTGGAATCAAAGATAAACATGAAAGTTTTAGGCACTAAACCAAGGTGAGCTCAAAAATAAATAAGGCATAATAAAAAATGAGAAATAACAAGTATGTCATTTCTCCAATATGAAACTACAAAAACAAGGCCATGAAAATTTTTCTTTATAAACTTTGCCAAACATAAACTTTTTGCATTCATTTTTTTGATTTTGTAATGATATATTTTTTTTCTCTCAATTTTTTCCTTTTGAATAACATTTGATAAGAAAGCTCCAAAAATAAGCTTGAGAATTTCCTATTCATTTCAAAAATAATACCCTTCCCACAAAAACAATTTTTAAGCTCAAATTTATAGTGCAAAAATAGGAAAGATATTTGGCTTTGGTGAATATAATGAAATGAAAGGTGGAGCTAAAACTAGGAAAAAAGGAAAAGGCCCAAAATTGTTTTGCAAGGGTTTTGTTTTTGGTGGGCAAGAAAAGCTCAAACTATTCAAATGGTGGCCTAAATCATTTCTAAAGAACGTAAAAATGGCGCAAATGCTTCGAGAGTAGCTTAGTACAAGTTCTAGACACCAAGAAAGACTACCCCGCAAATGAAAAACAGATAACATTACCTAGCAACCATTCGTAAGCAACTAACCGAATAAAAAGACATAACTACAAATTGCTAACTTAAAACTTAAAAATTGGATGCCTATATTTAAGAAAAACAAACTAGTAGAACTAAACTATGCTAAAATGATAAGTTTAGAAAACATTTTCAAAGGATTCTACATAGAACTACAAAAACCGCACGGGCCTACACTTCACTAGAAGGAACATAAAAATAAAGATAGAAATAATTTTAGGTTTTGTTTTTCAAATAGATTTTTTTGATTTTTGTTTTTCTAATTTTTTTGGGTTTTATATTTTATAATTTTTTTGGATTTTAGATTTTGATGACATAAAATACTATACTAATTTAAAATTTTTTTCTTTTGAAAGAAGAAGAACAGAAAAGAAATGACCAAAAGAAACTAGACCCCCCATGCTTAAATCCTTCATTGCCCTCAATGAAGAAAACATAAAGAAAAAGAGAAGGGGACTGAGAAGAAGAGAAAAAGAAAAATGCAGGAAAAATAAATAAATAAGAACAGGACTTCCCCGGGTTTGTGAGATGAAGGCGGATGTCGCTCCCCCATGCTTGCTTTTTAGAGTACTTGATCGTCAGCAGGTATGACTTGATCCATCTGATATCAGCAACGGCGGAGCGGCGACCACGAACATGGACTTGATTGGCCTCCGGTAGGAAGAGCAAAATAAAAGCAAAAAATAGATAGATTCCATGGGCAGATGCCCGATAATGGTTTTTATTACAATCATTTAAAGTCCGAATAAAAGAGTTTCAGAATAATAATAATAAGTCCAAAAATAAAATAAAAAAAAAATGTCCCACACAAGATAAATGTTTAAGAGTCCAACACAAGATTCTCCTTTGCAGGAGACACATAATCATTAGAAAAATAAAGTTTAAGTCTACGACCATTTACTTTAAAATCCCCCCTATCGGGGTGCGAAAGTAACACAGTTCCATCATAAAAAACATACTTGACCGCAAACGGTCCAGACCAACGAGATTTAGATTTTCCAAAGAAAATACGTAAACGTGAATTTAAAAGAAGAACCTGATCGCCCGGTTTAAAATTTTTATGCTGGCGGAAGTTCTTAACATGATAATTTTTTTCTGCAGGGTCAAGTGGTTTTTAAAAATAATTTGGCAAATTTTTATCATTTTCAAAAATAAGATTTTGTTGTCCAAAATCAGAGTCATTTTCGAATGGTGCTTGTACGGACATAACAGTGTTTTCAAAAATAGTTGATGAGGGTCCAAAAAAGGAAGAAGAAAAATCATTTGAAGGGAAATAGGAGTCTTCTTTTAAATCATCAATGAAAAAACAAGAGTCATCATTTTGTAAAGAGTTTTTCATCGATTTATTAATATCAAATATTACTTCCTCATCTCCTACATGCAGAAAAAGTTTTCCCTCACTCACATTTATAATTGCGCGAGCGGTGGCTAGGAAAGGTCGACCAAGGATAAGAGGGACCTCGATGTCCTCTTCAATATCGAGAATGACAAAATCCACCGGGAAGATGAATTTATCGTCCTTCACTAACACATCCTCAACGACTCCTAACAGATACTTAATCGAATGATCGGCTAACTGAATACTCATGCGCGTAGGGTTGAGAGTGCCCAAACCTAGCTTTTTAAATAAAGAAAAAGGCATCAAGTTGATGCTCGCTCCTAGATCCGCTAACGCGTGTTTAACGAAAAGATCACCAAAGACGCAAGGAATGGAAAAACTACCCGGATCGTTTATCTTTTTAGGAAGAGTAGAGTTTTTAACGACCGCCGAGCATTCTTCATTTAACGTTACATGCGATAAATGTTCTAATTTATTTTTGTTCGTTAATAAATCTTTAAGATATTTGGCGTACTTAGGCATTTGGCTAATCGCTTCATGAAACGGCAAATTAATATGAATTTGTTTAAATATTTCAAGAAAGCGTTGATATTGATTATCTAATTTTTCTTGCCTAAGTCTAGCCGGATATGGAGGTGGCGGAAATTCCTTTAGAACAATTGGAGCATCATTTTGAAAACCATTTGTCTTTTTTTCAGAATCAGAAATAATAGAGCTATCCTTTTCTTTTTCAAGTGTAGATTTTTCTTTTTCAAGATCTAAGTTGTCATTTTTCATGGGGGTAAAAACAGGAGGGAAAATCACCCTTGGCTCTTCCCTTGTGGTGGGCTCGTTAACAACTTTACCGCTCCGAAGGGAAATCGCATTTGCGTGTTCCCTTGGGTTAGGCTTAGTGTTCGAGGGAAGAGTTCCAGGTGGTCTGTCATAAAAAGCCTTGGCGAGTTGGCCGACCTGATTTTCTAAATTTTTAATTGATCCCGTTATGTTTCTAATAGTAGCATCGTTTGAGCTTATATACATAGCAAAGATCTCTTCCAAAGGGGAAGGTTTTTGAAAATTTTGTTGTGGTGGTGGTGGTGGTGTAAAATCGTGCGGTGGGCGTGTGGCGTTAGCGTTATTACTCCATGAGAAATTTGGATGGTTACGCCATCCGGGGTGATAAGAATTAGAAGAAGAAAAAAACCAGGCGGAGAAGAAAAATTCGGAAAAGCAGAAAAATTGTTTGCAGAATTATTTTGAGCAGGCCTGGGTATATTGCCCAGATAATCCACCTGCTCGGCAGCAGCAGCATTTTCATATACCTTAGCGGCGGAGGAAGCAGTCATCTCCGAAATCTTCTTGTTTAACATTTCCACTTGTAGCGCCAGTTGCGAAACCGAATCCACTTCATAGATACCTGCAGGTTTAGATGGACGAGTCCTAGACGAATTCCACTGATAAGTGTTCATCGCCATGTCCTCGATAAGCTCAAGTGCGGCTTCCGGAGTTTTGCGGTCCAAGGAACCAGCAGAAGCGGCATCTATCATTTGCTTAGTTTCTTGATTTAGCCCATTGTAAAATGTCTGAACCTGTAACCATACAGGCAGAGCATGATGAGGGCATCTTCTCAAAAGTTCTTTGAACCTCTCCCAAGTGTCATAGAGGGTCTCAGAAGCAATTTGAGAATAAGAAGTTATGTCATTTCTTAACTTAGCAGTTTTAGCGGGAGGAAAATATCTAGCAAGAAATTTATCGACTAAAATGTTCCAAGTAGTGATTGATCCTCTTGGAAGAGAGCTCAACCACTGTTTGGCTTTAGTTCTTAAGGAGAAGGGGAAGAGTCTTAGCCTTATAGCATCATCTGAGACACCATTTATTTTGAAGGTGTCATAGATTTCAAGAAAATTTGCAATATGCAAGTTTGGATCTTCATCTTGTAATCCGTCGAACTGTACATATTGCTGCACCATTTGTATGATGCTAGGCTTAAGCTCGAAGTTATTGTTCGCAATTGCAGGTCGAACAATACTTGTTTCAGTCCCCTCCAGGTTGGGTCGAGCATAATCGGACATAGTCCTTTGCTGAGCCATTCCTGGGTTGGGATCTCCCATTTCAGAATAATTACAATCCCCGAAGGAATCCTCAACCGCTGTTTGAGAAGTGGAAGCCCCAAATCGTAGTTGTCTCCGAAAGGAGCGTTCGATTTCTGGGTCCAAATCAACAAGTAGCGACGGATTCGCTCGGGCCATGCACTAGTAAAGAAAACGAGGGAAGATGAGAATGAAAGCTTGGAAAAGA
Source organism: Platanthera guangdongensis (assembly GCA_039583875.1). Lineage (NCBI taxonomy): Eukaryota > Viridiplantae > Streptophyta > Magnoliopsida > Asparagales > Orchidaceae > Platanthera > Platanthera guangdongensis. Next base: position 174,617,308 of record CM077166.1, on the reverse strand, counting down.
AAGAAAAAGAGGGAAAAGAAAGGAAATTTTTTTGTTTTGTTTTTTGAAAAAAAGATTTTTTTTTTAGACGGCTTGGCTCTCGAACTTCCCGAGGACTACCCGGTGAAGGGTTCGCCCGGTACTAGGTAAAATGGTGGCGCTTAAAGCCCCTTACCCTTTTCGAGAGATTTTAGCAGGGGTAGAAATAAGGTGAAGTGGGTTGATTATAAATATTTAAATATATAAATTATAATTTTTTTTTATTTTTGGAGAAGTAATAGCTCAAGCGTTTTCAAAATATTGACGAAGAAAAGTCCCCGGCAACGGCGCCAAAAACTTGGTGGGCCAAAACCCGAACAGGCAAGCGTACATGTCGAATCGTAGTACCAAGGTCGTATTTAAACACGGGGCTGTCAATTACTTCTACTCACGCTCTAACTATTATCCTACCGGAAAACTAATGGGATTTGAGAATTTTTTAGAATAAAACAAAAGACAACTTGCGAGACGAAAAACTTATAATAAAAAGCTAACATTCGATCAATGATTCACCATGAAATTAGATGAGAGAGATAAAAATAAAGATAGTTTTAATTTTGCAAATCATACTCGACCGTGACGGATCCGAAAATAAGACAAAATCTAGCTAGAGCATTAGGTCTCCTAACTTATAGCCTCTTCGATCGAAATCTCTTTACAAACCAAAGAAACCTAAAGTTGCATTATCGAGGTGATCCGCACTATTGGATTTGACTCCAATCCGGAGGATTTACGTCATCCTATCTCTAAGGTTGCATTCAACTCTTTCCTTCTTTGAGTGATCTTTCACATTCATGAGCCTCTCGGCTACTCAAATATAAGATCTCAAGCCTACTACCGTATACCGAAAATACGGAGTCGACAAAAAAAATAAATCAAAGAAGGATCGAGCATGAAATAACAAAAATAAAACTAAGAAAGAAAATAAACTCTCATCTCACTTCATGGATCCTCACGATCGAATGCTATAGGAAATTAGCTACGCATAATTGAAAGGGAAGACAAAACAAAATAAGAGAGAAATATTTTCATTACTTGCAAACAAAAAGAGTACACACAATATTAAAAAGACTAGACTATGCTATAAAGAAAACTTGCACTAATGAAAAAAACTTGCACTAATTGAAAAGAAAACTAATACAATAATAAAACTAACACTCACAAGCACTCTCCACTTAAACTAGCACTTCACTTGCTCTCCAAAATCCAATCCAACCTCCCAATCTAACTCCAAAGGAAAACTACTCTTTAAAGTATGGGTCTTGGGTTCCTTTTATAGGAGAGGAGGGAAGCATCTAGAAGAAGGGGGAGATCAAGGGTGGCCGGCCATGGGGGGAAGAATGTTCATGCATGATGTATTTAATGAGGGGAGAGAGAGAGAGGGATGATTCATGCATGATATTTATGGGAAATAAAAAAAAAGAAATAAACTAAATAAGGGGGAATGCATGAAATTAAATGAGCATGAGAGAGAGATGAAGAAAGGGGGTGAATGTAGGGGCCGGCCATGTGATGGAGGAATGCATGAATACAATATTAAATGATAGATAAATCAATGAGGAGGGAGAGAGAATATTATGATGCATGCATGGATTGAAAGGTGGCAAGAGAATAAAGGAAAGAGAGGGGGTGTGGCCGGCCAATGTGGGCTTTAATGGGCTGTTTGGTGGCTCGGGTAGGCTGCTCTTGAGGGAGGGGCTCGGGTTAGAGCTAGGTGGGCTGCTTGGGCTCGGGTTGGACTAGGAGAGCTGCTTGGGCTGCATAGGGGGCTCGGGTAGCTTCAAGGGCTGCTCCAAATGTGAAGTGGGCTGCACCATATGCTTTAGCTGCATCATGTAGGGGCTCGGGTAGCTTCAAGGGTTGCTCCTACATTAAAACAAAATAAACATTAGTTAATGATTATATAATACACAAAACAAAATACATAATATAAATAAAACATACAACATATAAATAACATAACACATAATAGTTATATTCAAAATAAAACACACGTTAAACATATAATATAAAATTAAACATAAAACATTAAATTAAACATAACATACAAGCTATAATAATATTTATAGATAAAGCTAAACATAAAATATAAAATAGCCACAAAACATAACATAAACATTATATTAAAAAGAAGATCATAACAAGCATACAAAAAACACATAATTGTAACAAAAACTTAGGAAAATAAGCTACTAGAATAACCCAAAAACGATTTCTAAAACTAGTCATCAACATGGCCGTGTCCCAGGCTGTGTGCCTGCAGCTAGAACCCAAAACTGGCCCAAAACGTCCCCCGTCGTTCCTTTGAGTTTCGGGGTGTTACAGCTCTCCCCCTCTTAAAAGAATTTCGTCCTCGAAATTATATAAAGGAAAGACATGTACAAAACCAAAATTTGTACATGAGCGGAACAACTCCGGATACTCGTCAAGCATAGTCTGCTCTCGCTCCCAAGAGAGCTACTCATGACCGCAATTGTCCCACCGGACCTTGACCATCCTGATCTCTTTATTGCGTAGCTGCTTGACCTCCGAGTCCTCAATCCGCACGGGCTTGACCTTTATCGTCAGCCCACCATCCACCGGCACTTGATCAACCGCGATCACTTGCGTAGGCTCTTGCACCGCCTTCCAAAGTACCAAAATATGGAATACATCATGTAAACCACTAAGCTCCACTGAGAGCTTCAAACGATAGGCCGCTTCACCAAATCGCTCCAGAACCTCAAACGGTCCAAGGTACCTCGGGCTTAGCTTTTTCAATCGCCGCACCTGCGAGACACCCTTGAACGGCTTGATCTTTAAGTACACATAGTCGCCCACATCGAACTCCACGTTCCTGTTCTTGGCATTATAGTACTTCGCTTGCCGGTCCTGAGCGATAAGAAACCTCTCTCGAATGGTTCTCACCAAAGAAGTAGCATCCTCCACTTCCGATCGCTTATACAACTTTGACTCACCCGTTTCTAACCAAGACAACGACGTGCGACATTTTCTACCATATAGGGCCTCGAAAGGCGCCATCAGAATACTCGCTTGGTAGCTATTGTTGTATGCGAACTCCACCAAATAAAGGTGGTCTTCCCACTGCTTTCCAAAATCCAAGACACACATGCGGAGCATGTCTTCCATAGTTCTATTGACCCTCTCGGTCTGCCCATCCGTTTGCGGATAGAAGGCTGTGCTGAATTTCAACATTGTTCCCAACATTTGTTGCACTAGCCTCCAATCATTGGACGTGAACCGCCCATCTCGGTCACTCACGATGCTGCCGGGCACACCATGAAGTCGTACTATGTTATCCACATAATGCTTTGCCAACATTTCCACCGGATCATCCTTCCTATGCGGAATAAAATGCGACAACTTCGTTAATCGATCAACAACCACCCAGATGGCGTCGTTCCCCTTTTGCGACCTTGGCAAACCGTGCACAAAGTCCATTGAGATGTCGTCAAATTTCCACTCCGGAATAGGCAAGGACTTAAGAAATCCTCCCGGCTTTTGGCACTCTGCCTTCACCAAGGCGCAAGTTTGGCACTTTGCTACGTATAGCGCCACGTCCTTCTTCAAACCCGGCCACCAAAATAGTTTCTTCACATCACGGTACATCTTCGTGCTCCCCGGGTGAATCGAGTACTTGGTATGGTGTGCCTCGTACAACAACTCCACCCGTAAATTGCCCACACTTGGGATGCACATACGACCGTCTTTCCAAAGTATTCCGTCCTCCACGACGAATTGGGAATTTGACCCATCCAGAGCCTCTACCATGAACTGCTTCATATGAGCATCCATATCCAAAGCCTGCCGAATACGATCAGCCAGGTCATATTGGACTTCAGTCCAATTCAGAACTGCTTCAGCACTCGATTGCCTGTCCACGCAAACAATCTCCAACGCCTCCAACTCCCACACCAACCTCTCATCATGCACCGATAGCCAATTGGCTTGAGCTGGGGCTCGGTGACTCAACACGTCCGCAACCGGATTACCCTTACCAGGCACGTAGTGGATCTTGAATGTATAGTTCCCCAGGAACTCCATCCATCTACGCTGTCGCATATTCAGATCCTTCTGATCAATAAGATACTTCAGGCTCTTGTGATCGGTGTAGATATCAATCTTCACACTGTACAAATAGTGTCTCCACAGCTTCAAGGCAAAAATCACGGCCGCTAACTCCAAGTCATGGACCGGATAGTTCCTTTCATGCACTTTTAGCTGTCTCGAGCCATAAGCTATTACACTTCCATGTTGCAGTAGTACGCAACCCAAACCACTGCCCGAAGCATCGCTATAAATCTCATAGCCTTCGGTCCCACATGGCGAACTCAGCACCGGCGTCGTGGTCAACCGACACTTCAACTCCTCAAAAGCTCGTGCGCACTCCGGCGTCCAAACGAACTTATGCTCCTTACTCGTCAAAGTAGTGAGAGGTAACGCTATCCGCGAGAAGTTCTCTACGAAGCGCCTATAATAGCCGGAAAGCCCCAGAAAACTCCGGACTTCCGCTACCGTAACAAGCTCAGGCTACTCCCGTATCGCAACGATCTTCGCCGGATCCACAGCAATACCCTCTCCACTCACTATATGACCGAGGAACGTCACTGAGGATAGCCAAAACTCGCACTTCGAGAACTTGGCATACAACTGATTTCTCCTTAACGTCTCCAACACCAAATGAAGATGTTTAAAGTGATCTTCCTCACTTTGCGAGTACACCAAAATATCGTCGATGAAGACGATCACGAAATGGTCCAAGTACTCCCTGAAAGTCCTGTTCATCAAATCCATGAACACTGACGGCGCATTAGTCAGCCCAAATGGCATGACCGTAAACTCATAATGCCCGTATCTCATACTAAACACCGTCTTCGGGATATCACTCTCCCTTATTCGCAGTTGATAGTACCCAGCCTTGAGATCCAACTTCGAGTACACCGTCGACCCGACTAACTGATCAAAAAGATCATCAATCCGGGGGATCGGGTACTTGTTCTTCTCCGTCAGCTTGTTGAGCTCCCGATAATCAATACATAACCTCAAGCTTCTGTCCTTCTTCTTAATAAAGAGGACCGGTGCGCTCCAAGGCGAAGAACTTGGGCGCACATACCCTTGCTCCAAAAACTCTTGCAGTTGAACTTTCAGCTCCTCCATTTCCTTAGGAGCTAGCCGATAAGGAGATCGTGACACAGGCTTTGCACCTGGCACTAGTTCAATCGTAAAATCTATCTCCCGTTGAGGCAGGGATCCAGGAAGATCTGCGGGGAACACATCAGGGTATTCCGATACCACTATAATACAATCCAACGCGGGCTTCGGCTTTGCAACCTCCACTAGTGTAAAGAAAAGTTCTGCACCGGCACGAACCGCCTTCACCACCTGAAGAGCAGACATCAACGTCTTGCTCGACCCCTTTAAGCCCGTAAAAGTCGTTTCACGACTTGCTCCCAGCTTGACTTCTTTTCGACCGCAGTCAATATAGGCATGCTGCTCCGAGAGTCAGTCCATGCCAAATATAACGTCGAACTCCACTAACGGAAGTAAAGACGCCTGCAGATCGAACTCCTAATTCCCAATACGAATCTTAACATCGCAGATCCTATCCGCGCGCATCGAACACCCATTGGGTAACAACACATCTAACTTATCCTTCGCCATCGAAGAAGGGACTCCGATGCGTGATATAAATCCTTCGGACAAGAAGGAGTGTGAAGCTCCCGTATCGAAGAGTGCTCGTGCCGGATTTTCACAAATCAATACAAATCCTAAACAAGCAGTGGTAAGGTAACATATGTGTAACAAGTATTTAAAGAAATTGACTTGCTATAAATTAAACCGTACCTGTCACCACATCAGCCTATTTGATGGCCTCCTGTTGGCCAAGATTGTAGACCCTTGGTTGGGCCGGAGCATAATGGGATGCGGTCGACTCCACCGCCTTTCCCTTCTCTTCATAAGTAGCTCCCGGCCATCTCTCGGACTTAGGACGTCCGCTCCAACAGTCACGGGCAAAATGCCCCGTCTTTCCATAAGTAAAACACGCACCCGGGTTCCGACCCGTAGTCGCCCCAGAAGCACCAGAAGGAGCTGGACCCGAAGTCCTATGCTTCTTGAAAGACCTCCGATAGCCGGTCTTTGAAGTAGTCGACACTTTAAATTCAGATTTCCTATCATCCAAGCCTTTCTTTGCTTGAACATTCTTCATGTCCTTCTCCAAGGATCGGGCAGTATTGACCAAGGTTAAGAAACCCTGCGTCATCGACCCCGAAAGTACTAATCTCAACTCATCTCTCAAGCCTTCATAGAAGCGATTAGTCTTGCGCTCCTCATCCACGATAGTGGAGCTAGCATATCGACTCAAACGAGTGAACTCATGGAGATATTCATCCACGCTCTTCTCACCCTGAACCAACTTCAGAAATTCGTTTTCCAATGCTATCTTCTGTGTCGAAGGGAGGTATCTTGCCAAGAACAATCTCAAGAACTCTTCCATCGAGACATCACCAAGTTGCCTACCTCTAAATAAGTGCAGCTCCAATCCTTCCCACCACATTCTCGCTTCACCGTCCAAAAGGAACGTAGCGATGATGGTCATTTACCACTCCTCCGTCTCCGTTGTTGTCATGACTCTCTTCACTCTAGAGAGCCAGTCTTCAGCCTGAGATGGGGTTCCCAACCCCGAGAATAATGAAGGGTTAAAGCTCATTACATTCTTAAGCTGCCTCTCAGTTGCCCTCCTTGGCACCACCGGTTCCACAACCACTTGCTCCACTCTCCTCGACTCAGCCTCTTGAAGAGGTTCCTGCTCCATCACAGGAGTGGGCTGCTGCGTTTGCCTTGCAGGCTGTGCATTTATCACGGCCAACACCGCTTCAGCCACCAATCGTATGTTCTCAGGCGATAGAGGTGTTGCAGGAGCAACATCCGGTGAACTACTAGCCTCAGAAACTCGGCGTTCTGACGGCCCAACACCACTTCTGGTCACCTATAGTGGTACAAAACACCGTTAAGCGACCAAATAAAATTGCAAACACCAATTATAGGAACACGCATGTTACTCAAACACGAGTATTTTCATTCCTAAGTGGACATTCATGGGTTCTTTTACCATTATAACGATGACGCACACAATGTGCTCACCACCCCTTAAAAGGAATTTGCCCACGAATTCATCTTAAGCCCGACCAAAACCAGTAGGCTGATACCAAATTGTAACACCCCCTATCCGTCATATAGCATATAGCAGTAGGTCCGGCCGGGGCCCGACGTCGTATGCCACAGACAGACCGGGTGGTTACTCATGGAAACCATCCAACCAATCAACGTCCTACACAGAGCATTCTAGCGGAAGCAGTTTATAAAGGTTGCAAAATAAGAACCCAGCACTAAAGCATGAATGTCCACTAATCCAAAATAGGAATGTATTACAAATACCAACATTAGCCTTAAGGCCTTACAAAATATTTCACTTGATATTACATGATTTACAAACCACGGCACGCAGGCCGGTCATACATGAATAAAACAGTAAATACTTCCAAATAGGCCTTCGAGGGACGGCTTCGCAAAAAGAGCTTTAGCTCGCTATTGACCGCTTGGTCCAGCAGCACCTGCAAGCAACAAACCACCGCACGGTGGCAAAACAAGCCAACGGTCAGCAATGCTGACCAAATTATAACGATCCAGCCCCCAACTCGGGGAGGCGATGCTCCTTCCCTGCATTTCATTAGCATAAGCAAGCAATATATATATATATACATAGCCATTTCATCACAGACGTTGGCTCGCACGGCCACACGCCCCGTGCTCTCAGGGCACATTCTCGGTGAACCGGTCGATGTCACGTCAATTAAAGCCATAGACATTCCGGACTCACCACCGCCACTTTGACGGCCAAATCTATGAGCAATTTGTCTTCTTGGCCTAGGTCACGACAATTTAAGCCATCGACCGCCGAAGACCCTAATCTATGCCAACGGCAAGTGCCACGTGCCTTTAGGTCTCTTTAACCGAACGACAAAGAGCGGGTACGGTTCCATCTAACCCGTGCTCACATCGCAACGACAATTTAAGCATTTAGGCGGGTCAAACTTCCACCGAGTCCCGTTTCCATCACAATTCACATAACCCGGTTATGTTGAAGTTGGCTCTCAGGCCACCAAGTTGGCAGGATCTCGTATCCGCCCGGTTTTTCGGGTGTACCTTTGGGTTAGTCCCCAAGGCTCCCTGCTGCAATCTACCGCGTAGAAACCCGAAAAAGAATCAATAGCACGGAGTGTTCTCCGGCATTTATGCAATGCAACATCACCGATCCAGACCAACATGTCCGGGTAGGCTTCACACATCATGCCTATGTCCTTTCTCGCTTACGGACTCTAAACAACGGGGACTTCACATATCTACCCAAAGGAACGCCTCCAACTCTCCGTAATCTCGCGAGAGCGGGCTTCCTATGCAAAGAAGGAGAGCTACTCATGCTCAAGAAGAGAATCGTTACCCTAGCGTTCCTCTTTGGCGCCATGGAAAGGTAAGTGGATGAAAAGCACCGCACTAGCTTTGCCTCCGTAGATCCGGAGTCGGCTCGCGATTCGGAGCTTCGAAGCTCCTCCAATGGCCGGATCTAGCTCCTTCTTCCTTCCTTGGCTCTCCTCTCCCTCTAAGGTTTTAGAAAGAAAATAACTTAATAAAAGTGAGGGTTTCTAAGTCCAATCCCGGGTATATCCCTTCAGGAACAACCCCCAGCCGTTGGATCATCAATTAAAGAAATGAACGGCTTTGATTCGGGACTGAAATGCCCAATCTGGACCGAACACGGCCTGGCACACGCCTGTGTCCAAGGCCGTGTGCCTCATTCGCCGTCAAAATCAAATCGCCTAGAACAACACACGGGTATCGAACACACCCGTGTTCGACCTGACACGGCCGTGTTCCCCCTGACACGGTCGTGTGGCCGGCCGTGTACCCCCATCATTTTTCCCCGAAAACAACCCGAGCACTGCACGGGTTCTAGGACACGCCCGTGTCCTTGCCCGTGTCACCTCAACACGCCTGGGCTCCAGGCCGTGTATACGGTCTCGACACTCGACACTTCGTCGAGCGAAGATCGTCGACCTGATGACACGGCCTTGGACACGCCCGTGTCCTAGGCCGTGTGCCTTGTCTCGACACAATGTCGAGACCAAAGTGTCGACTTCCGGGGACGAGTGTTGACACGGGTTGACACGCCCGTATCGTAGGCCGTGTTCCATGTCTCGACACTTCGTCGAGCGCAGAGTGTCGACTTCGCGGGCTAAGTGTCGACACGGGTCGACACGCCCTACGACACGCCCGTGTCGCAGGCCGTATGCCCAGTCTCGACACAATGTCGAGACGAAAGTGTTGACTTCCCGACTGAGTGTCGACACAAGCTTGACATGCCCTAGGACACGCCCGTGTCCCAGGCCGTGTGCCTGCAGGCAGAACCCAAAACTGTCCCAAAACGTCCCCCATCACTCCTTTGAGTTTCGGGGTGTTACACACTATTCATGTCTTCTCTCCTTTCTTCATGGGGGTTGTCTTCCTGTGGCCTGTTTCCTCTTTACTATGAGTACTGCATTTTGGTCATGGCGTGTTCCATGTTGCTAGTGTGTTGACAATGTCACCGTGCGGTCTCTTCCTCCCCTTTATTTTCTCTCTCTTGTCATTGTGGCATCTCACTCCGCTGTGGGCTCCGCTTTTTGGTCGCGTCTTCTTTTATTGTCGCTGGTGTGTTGTAACCATGACCATGCAGTTTCTCCTTTTTCTGTGTCCTTTCCTGTGGTCGGTTTCTTTCTGCAGCTTCTTTGTCGGCTTGTTTCTAACCACGCGGTTAGTCTTTCAGCTTTCCAGTTTCTTCTTGAAGATGCCTTCCCTTCTCTCTTCTACTACTCATGCTCTTGTGGCCTCCTCTGATAAGGGGCTTATTGACTCAGGTGCCACTTGTCACATGACTAACAACTCTCGTTTGTTTTCCTCTTTGCTTGAACAAAACAGGCTGTCTCCTGTAGTTATTGCTGACGGGACGTATGCTCCTGTGCATGGTGTTGGAACTGTGCTTCTCTCTTCATCTTTATTGCTAGAGGACACTCTTTGTGTCCATACTTTCCCGTACAATTTACTCTCTGTTCACGCTCTTTGCACTAAGTTAAATTGCACAGTTACTTTTACGGGTACCACTTGCTCCTTCTTGAATTCTGTCTCCAAAGCTATGATTGCTACTGCGAGTGCCAATGGTTTCATCTTATTTCTTGACCATGGCATTGGTCTTACTGCTTCTTCAACTCTTTAGCAGTGGCATCGTCATCTTGGCTACCCTCCTTCTCGTCTCATCCCCCAGATTCTTCCAGATCTTCCTCATGAGGATTCTCCTTTGACTTGCGAAGCCTGTCAGTTTAGCAAACATCATCCCTCTTCTTTTCCAGCTTGAATGGGACATAGATCTTTGCATCCTTTTGAACTTGTTCATTCTGACATCTGGGGTACTGCTCTTACTGCCATTGTTGGTAGAGGTAGCTTATACTTTGTCACATTCGTTGATGATTTCTCCAAGTGTACTTGTCTCTATCTCCTGAAAGATCATTCTGAGTTTTACACTGTGTTTACTGCCTTTTATCATGAGATCTTGACAGAGTTTCAGGTGCCTATTCAAGTTCTTTGTACTGATAATGCCAAGGAATACGTCTGCCGACAATTTTCTGATTTTTGTGCAAACCATGGTTTGATTCATCAAACTTCTTTCCCCTATACCTCTCAACAGGATGGTATTGCTGAACGCAAGAATTGTCATCTCTTGGATGTTGCTCGCAGCCCTCTGTTACAAATGAATGTCTTTTGGTCCTATTGAGGTCATGCAGTTCTTCTCTCTTGTTATCTCATCAACTGTTTTCCCTCCTCTATTCTTCATGGCAAGAATCCATTTTTTATTTCATATCCTGGGGCTGAGCCATTTCCTTTATCTCTGGAAGTTTTGGATGTACGACGTTTGTTCATATACCTTCTCCTAGTCGTGACAAATTTTCTCCCCGTTCTGTTAAGTGTATCTTTCTTGGTTATTCTCTGACGCAGAAGGGCTATCGCTGTTTTGATCCTCTTTTGTGCAAAAAGAATGTTTCGGCTGATGTAACCTTTTTGAAGATACACCATATTTCTTCCCTACTTCTTCTCTCATGCCCGCTGAGACTTCTTCTTCCTTGCCTATTCTCCCGGCACCTCATCCAGAGCTGGTTCTTTCCACATCTGCTCCTATTGCTCTGTCTTTTTCTCAAGAGCCTGATATTTTTTCCGTTAGAGCCCTTTGTGCTTGTTCCAGAGCCACTTCTTTCTTCTGACAGTACATTGCCTCCTCCAACTAATAGTGATCTTGATCTTCCAATTGCCCTATGAAAGGGCATTCGACAATTTACTCAGCATCCAATTGATGTTATTGTCTCATATGCTCAGCTTTCCCCGAATGCCAGGCATTTTGCTCTTGCTATTTCTTCTGCTATCATTCTGAAAACATATCAAGATGCTCTTGCTATTCTTTGGTGGAAAGCTGCTATGGATGAAGAAATTCAAACTTTAACGGAGAGAGGGACTTGGACTCTTGTCCCCCCACCTCTGGGCATTGATGTAGTTGGTTGTCGATGTGTCTTTGTGATTAAGTATCTTCTCGATGGCTCTGTTGATCGCTATAAGGCAAGGCTTGTTGCAAAAGGGTTTACTCAGACATATGAGGTGGATTTCTTTGATACGTTTTCCCTTGTTGCTCGTATCAGCACTATCTGTGTTCTCTTCTCTGTGGCTGTTATTAGAGACTGGGATGTCTCAATTTGATGTGAATAATGCCTTCCTTTATGGTGATTTGCAAGAGGTGGTCTACATGGAGAAACCTCTTGGGTATGTTGCTCAAGGGGAGTCTCAGGTGTGCAAGCTTCGGAAGGCAATTTATGGTTTGAAGCAGAGTCCACGAGCCTGCTTTGAAAAGTTTAGTGCAATTATTTCTCTTATTGGGTTTAGTAGAAGCTCTGCTGATCATTCTTTATTTATACGTAAGACTACTAAAGGTCTTGTGGTTCTTTCTATCTACATTAATGATATTCTTTTGACCGTTGATGATAAAGAGGGCGTTGATCTAGCCAAATGACATCTTCGCCAAATTTTGTTACTAAGGATATCGGATCTTCAAAGTTCTTTCTGGGAATTGAGATTTCATGAAAGAGGAACTCTGTGGTTCTTTTACAGAGAAAGTATGCGCTGAATCTCTTAAAGGAGACTTGTCTTCTTGGAACGTAACCTGCTCGTTCCCGACGGAGGTTGGTTATGATAAAGGATGGACTGATGATTCTCCTGTTCTTCCAGATTTCACTGTATACAGGCGACTTGTAGGCAAACTTATATATCTGACTGTTACTAGACCAGATATCTGTTATGCAGTTGGGAAGGTCAGACAGTTTATGTATAATCCTAGAGAGTGTCATCTTCGGCCGGCCATGAAGATTCTGGAGTATGTGAAAGGGTCTCCAGGAAAGCGCTTGTTGTTTCAAAAGAATGGTCACCTGAATATTGAAGCATACTCTGATGCCAGCTATGTTGATAATAAGGAGGATAAAAATTCTATATCAGGTTTTTGCACCTTTGTAGGAGGAAACCTTGTGAGCTGGAAAATCAAGAAGTAGGCAGTGGTTTCAACGTCTAGTGCTGGGGCAAAGTATAAGACCATGGACTCAACTACTTGCAAGTTGAAATGGATACAGGTACTTATGTTTGACTTGAAAGAAGTCTACGACCATCCTCTTCCTATGTTTTGTGATAACAAAGCTGTCATTTACATATCAATGATTCCCGTCTTTCATTAGTGGACAAAGCACATTGAGGTGGATTGTCATTTCATTGGAGAACAGGTACTGAAGAATCAGATCCGTACTCTCTTCGTCACTTTTGATAAATAACTGTCAGACTTCTTCACAAAACCCATTTTTGCTTCAAATGTTTATATCAAACTGGGCATAATTGACATATACGCTCTAGCTTGAGGGGGAGTGTTAGAAATTGGTAGTTTGACCTCAAGTCGGGCGGTTAGCAGTTCGTGCGGTCTGGCGGTTAGGCCTGGAGGTTTGTCTAGGTGGTTTGGTTGTCTGGTGAGTTGGTGTAGCATTCTGGTAGTGATCCTCTGTTGGCGGTCTGGTGGTTAACATCAACTGCAGTCTGGTGGCAATCCGCTCTTGCGGTCTGGAGGCTTACTACATCAGCGATCAAATGATAAGCTGCAACTTCGCCCTGGTAGCAACCCGTAGTTACTGTCTGGAGGTTTGCCGCTGCAGCGGTCTGATGAATACCCGCAGATGCATTTAGGTGGCAACCCGCAGCATAGGTCTGATGATTAGACGCAACTACGGCCTGGTGGTAACTTGTCGTTGCGGTATGGCGGCTTTCCCAGTGGTCTTCCCTGGCGGACCGGCGGTTTCCCTTGGTGTTGTTGGGAGTTTTGTTATTCTTCTATATAGTGTGCGGTTTGACATTACCAAACTGCATAAACCACACAGATTGTATTTAGTCCCACATTATTTATTGTAACTCTCTCATCTCCCCCAGTTTCTATAAATTTGGGGTCATACCTTTGTAATAATTATCTTTTTGGAGTAATAAAGTTTAAGGTTATTTAGCTCTTTGTCCATTTTTCACTAAGACTTATGTAACACCCTAACTTTGACAGCAGAATTTTGTCACTGTCATCAGGCGACAGTGGGTATCGCTGAATGGTTGATAAATTGTAAATATATGTAATTTTAAGTAGTTTATTTAAGTCATTTTTGCTTATTTTCGTTATTTTTAGTTATTTTTCTTTAATAAAAAACTTCTTTTTTGTATATATTTTCTAACTTATTTTATTTTATTTTTTTGAAATTTTTCAGGAAAAATTTCAAAAATTCAAAGTACATGCCCGTGTACTTCTCGGTCATGCCCGTGACCTGGGCGTGTTACTTGATCTAGACAAAAGGTTGTCGCTAGCTCGACGATCAGCGTTCGATGTTCGTTGAACTACCAGACATGCCAGTGTTCATCCCGTAACATGCCTGTGTCACTCCCTCGACGTTCGTCGATCTCAACTCAACGATGTACGTTCGTCGATCAAAACTCGATGATCTGCGTTCGACGATTGCTGAACACGCCAGTGACACGCCCGTGACACGCCTGACAAGCCCATATCAAATCCGATTCATCCAACTGCCACTCAACTCCATCTCCATTCAATGTCATCCACTCGACGTCATCTGATGAGTCCATGTTTTATACCTATTATCGTACTCATCTGGGCTAGTTTTCACGCGTTTGCACTTCACTTTTAGTTCTATATCGTTCATATCTAATCTTATCTTTATTTCCATAGAAAGTGCACATTTATGCCCGTGGTTGTGTATTGTGTTATTTTTATAGTTTGTTCTCCCTTTTGTGATTGTCTGGAATGTCTGCACAGATTAGTGATTGGTTTTTCCTTTCGGTACAGGGGTCGTGTGCGTGTTCCGGGATGGTTGTGAAACAGGAATACTGCGCACGATCATGGGATCTAATGCGCACGACCACTGGTCGAGCGCCCCTGATCGTGCGCACTACTCTTCGTTTTCCAGAATCAGCCTGGGGTAAGCGCACGACCGCTGGACATATTGCGCACGACCACCGGTCGTGCGCCACTGATCGTGTGCATTGATTCCTTATTTCTGGAGTCCTATCTGGGTAATCGCACGATCATTGGACTTAGTGCGCAGAACCACTGGTCGTGCGCCACTGCTCGTGCGCATTATTCCAGTTCTTCTTCCTGATATTCCATGCCAATGCGCACGAGCACAGGACATAGTGCGCACGACCACTGGTCGTGCGCCTGTGATCGTGCGCATTGTTCATTTCTGCTTTTGTATAAATAGTGCAGGTCTCGCCCTAATCCGCTGATCGCTCATTTTTCCTCCGCCATTTTCGTCTCCGAGGAGGGATTCCGCCGTCCTCCTTCATCTTCCACCCTAGGCAGGTGCTCCGGACAAGCTTTCACCGCCAAATCCGAGCCGGAGCTTCCTCTCGGCCTTCTCCTTCATCCATGAGCTTCAAGTAGGGTTTGACGCCATAGCCATCAAGCAAAGGAAAGCTAGCAAACTTCATCCACTATCGTGAGACGAAGAAGACGGGCCATTGGAAGGTGGTGACAGCCCTTCTCTATCCCGGACGCAGTTGAGGACCGAGCTTGGACGCGGAATGATAACCCGACAATTCCAACCGTGAATCCTCAGCAAGGCTTCAGATTCAGTCGATCTCTTGACTTGTACTTGGTTTATTGTTGAATATTGGTGTTTTTAAACCTATTTATATTGATGAAGTGCACTGTGGTTGTTTATGTTATGTGTTTCATGTCTATGTGATTCCTATTTCATATTACTACCTAAGTTGCTTGAGTTGCGCCTTATATTCGATCGACCATCCATCCACCCTTACCGCACTAGCAGTTGCTAGTGGCGTGCATTGCGAAGAGGTGCTTACGACCCTCATTCCGTCATTCTCACCACCTCATCCGCGAGCCTACTCTTCCATCCGCCTAGCGATTCGGTCCATAGCAGCCCGACTAGTCTTCCATCCCACCTGGCGAAGCATCGCATAGCGGCGTTGCATAGGAGTAGTTGTTAGATTTTTACTTTCTTTTTATCGCAACAATCAAAACCTCCCCTTAGTTAGCTTTGACCTGAGGACTTCAATCTCAAGTCCTCCTCGAAATTAACTCCACCTTACTGTGTTCCTTGTGAGATCGATACTTGGGAAAACTCGCCCATTTTATATTACTTGTGCGACCGGTTCAATGCCGTGATCTATAGCATCAAGTTTTTGGCGCCGTTGCCGGGGAACACAGTCGTGTAAGTTTTTGGAGAGGGAGATAATAGATTGAAGCTCTTTTCCATTTGTGCATATCATTCTTTTTTCTTATTTGCTTTGGTTATTATAGTTTCTATTTTGCTTATTTCTTTTTGCCCTTTTCTGATTTTTGATTTAGATAGCAGATCCGTGCTATTTTCATTTTAGCTGTGTCGCACTTTTTCAGCAATTATTTTTGTTCGTGATGGATTCTGATGCTGAGTGCCGTATCCTTGACACTTTGCGCCGATCCATCGATGTCATTGCTGTTATGAATGCCGAGCATTGCATTCGGTGTTTGTTATGTCAAGGTGAGGGCCACATGTTGAAGGATTGCCCTCATTTTTGCAAGCCTTCGCCCTTTGAGGGCGTGTGCACAACAACCTCCCGTTCGCGGAAGACTGTTGTGGACAGGCCTACCAGGGTGTTGTCTGGACCATACACTGACATAACGCACTATGCTCGTTCTCTACGAGTTGAGATTACCGAAGAATCTCTAGCCGCATACAGCTCTTTCATGGATCCCTCGATCCCTTTTTACGAGCTTTCCTTGAGTGATGATGATTACTCTGGTGTTAGCCAACAAAAAGAGGAGCAGGAACTCATGGACGCTCCTGTATGGGACGATGAGATTGTTCCGGTCGTCGACAGGGTGGCGTCAACGAATGATTTTGCAATGGGACCTGCTCATTCAGTGCTTGATTTTGAGAGCAGCCTTGCCCCTCCGCAATTTTTGCCGGATTGTGCTATTCCTCTTTCTTGTGAGCCGTTTATTGATGTTGTATTTGTTGATGATTCGGTGCCCGAGGTTGCGCCAAAGTGGGATGATGATTCCTCTATCTCCGACGGAGAAAGTGGATCTTCGAAACACTTTTACGCACCCCGGTGGGATGAGGAATACCCTCTTTCCGATGCAGAGGTTTACACCTCCTTATTGGATGAGGCCGTTCCTCCTACCACCGTGGACCTTGAGTTCTCGGAATCCCCTCGGTACGAATCGTATGATACCGACGATGATCTCTGCTTGGATCCTGCTGAGAGTGATACCGGGATCACTCTCCCTATTTCTGATTATTTTAGTTCTTCTTCTCTTTTATTACTTGATCCCCCTTCTTTATCTGAGCCTAAGCAGGATGAGTCTCCACAGGTACGTTGGGATGACGATGAGCTTTGTGCTCATGCCATTGCCATCGCCTCCTGCGGGCCTGTGATAGACGATACCTTGCTAGGCAAGGATTTGTTTTGTGGTGAGATGAGTGAGGACCAGGCCTCCTCCTCATCCTACTTCCTATTTCCTCTACCTGCGAGGAGCAGGTATGATTATTTAGGCAGAGGGGTAACTGCTCTATCACCGTATCGGTACCCGTTACCGAAACGGATATTGGAACAGTTACCTGTGCATTTTTCTTTTCATAGACCCATTAGCTAGAACCTTTTCATAGCCGAATAAGTCGTGCTGGGATGACAGTAACCCCAGTACTTATCTTTCATTTTCTGCATTTTATTTTTCATGCCTAGTTTGTTTTAGTATTTCTTTGTAGTTTGTATATTTTTGTTTTGTTTTTGCGGAGCTCACCCCTGCAGGTACTCATAGCAAATTACATTGGCGGGGTTGTGTTTCTTCGTATGGCCGGCCTACTTCAGGTTTTCACGCGTCTTCGGGTATGCTCACTGGCTGAGCATTGGGTAACCTCTTCCCTTAGCTTTGTATGATTTTAATTTCTCTATCATATACTGTGTAGTTTAGTTTAAGTCTGGGGGAGAGCCATTTTGTTACCTTTTGCACGTGCACATTTCTTGTGCATACTAGAAGTCTTTATTGTTTTATTTTGCTTAGTTCATTGCATCACACACCACTGCACCCACATGAGCGCGTGCTTAGATTTTTGCGTGCTGCGAGTTAAACTCATTTCTTCGTTAGATTTGGGAAAATTATGGTGCTGACATAGGATTGTGAGACGGAGTAAAATGTTGGCATTGTTGTGTTTCTAGTCAACTGCTCTCGTCTCGTGTAGAAATTCGAGTAGATTTAATTTTTCTGTATGCTTATAGTTTTATATCTTTCTATTTGCGTAAAGACTTTTTATTCTACTCAAAAGTTGGTGAATCCGGTGTGAATCCGACGGTAGCTTAGGGATGTGTGTAGATGGATGTTAGTTTTGTATTGCTCGAGTCTCGAGTATGGATAGTCTTTCTCGTTGGCTAAGAACTTGCCCCAAGCTGTTCTTGAAGCATGGGTATAGGTTAGTCATGCATGAGCGTGATGTAGGCCATCATTTTGACCCGGTTGAGCTTTGTACCGTTCCTAACGTCTTATCCTCGCTAGCCCTGTTGTGCCTACCCCTCCTTTTGATTCAGCTCCACCATGATTTCACCAAAGCCTCCAAGCCAATCCTAGTCTCACTCCCGAGTTGAGCTTTAGAGTTTTACATTTTAATGTTGGGATGTGATGTGGTGATTTTACATGTGAAAATGTGGATGTGCTCCAATGTTATATTTGCTAAATTGTGAAAATAAAATGAAGCAAAAGAAAAAAGAAAAATATTTGTAAAGAAAAACGAAAAAAAAAGAAAGAAAAGTGAAAAGGAAAAGTAAAAATTGAAAATCCTATTTGAGATGTGCTTATTTTTGGAGTAGGCGGTGCACACACCCATATGTTAAAAGTTAAGTTTGGGGGTGTGGTGTACCCGCATATATTTTGGTTAGCTGATGGATTCCCTTCATACTAGCTCCTTTGGGTTAGGTGCATAGCATTCTTGTTTATCCTTGTTTATCTCACCGAAACCCAAGCCCCATCTCTTCACCTAAAGTCCTACTGATTCGTGTGTGAACCAAACCAGTGCCGTGGAGAGAATGCGAAAGGGCAAGCATATGGTCACAGACATTGGTGGATTCCTTTGGAGGTTATCCGGAGCCTCGATCTTTGGCAATGATCTCCTAGTGATTAGTCTACTTTCTCCCTACACATGAGCGGATGATTCACCGTAATTCTATTTTTGAGTAATAATAAAATTTTGATACGCATTGTGAAAAGTATAAACTATTTTGTATACTTAGAAATTTCTTCTATTATATTTTTACGCGCGCGAGCATGCGACTTCGCATGGTACTTCGTATCGCAATTTCTTTGTTAACTAGTATTTTTCCTTATCTGTTTAGATTTTGTTTGCTCGGGACGCGCAAACAGTTAAGTCTGGGGGTGTGATGAGTCCATGTTTTATACCTATTTTCGTACTCATCTGGGCAAGTTTTCACGCGTTTGCACTTCACTTTTAGTTCTATATCGTTCATATCTAATCTTATCTTTATTTCCATAGAAAGTACACATTTATGCCCGTGGTTGTGTATTGTGTTATTTTTATAGTTTGTTCTCCCTTTTGTGATTGTCTGGAATGTCTGCACAGATTAGTGATTGGTTTTTCCTTTCGGTACAGGGGTCGTGTGCGTGTTCCGGGATGGTTGTGAAACAGGAATACTGCGCACGATCATGGGATCTAATGCGCACGACCACTGGTCGAGCGCCCCTGATCGTGCGCACTACTCTTCGTTTTCCAGAATCAGCCTGGGGTAAGCGCACGACCGCTGGACATATTGCACACGACCACCGGTCGTGCGCCACTGATCGTGTGCATTGATTCCTTATTTCTGGAGTCCTGTCTGGGTAATCGCACGATCATTGGACTTAGTGCGCACAACCACTGGTCGTGCGCCACTGCTCGTGCGCATTATCCCAGTTTTTCTTCCTGATATTCCATGCCAGTGCGCACGAGCACAGGACATAGTGCGCACGACCACTGGTCGTGCGCCTGTGATCGTGCGCATTGTTCATTTCTGCTTTTGTATAAATAGTGTAGGTCTCGCCCTAATCCGCTGATCGCTCATTTTTCCTCCGCCATTTTCGTCTCCGAGGAGGGATTCCGCCGTCCTCCTTCATCTTCCACCCTAGGCAGGTGCTCCGGGCAAGCTTTCACCGCCAAATCCGAGCCGGAGCTTCCTCTCGGCCTTCTCCTTCATCCATGAGCTTCAAGTAGGGTTTGACGCCATAGCCATCAAGCAAAGGAAAGCTAGCAAACTTCGTCCACTATCGTGAGACGAAGAAGACGGGCCATTGGAAGGTGGTGACAGCCCTTCTCTATCCCGGACGCAGTTGAGGACCGAGCTTGGATGCGGAATGACAACCCGACGATTCCAACCGTGAATCCTCAGCAAGGCTTCGAATTCGGTCGATCTCTTGACTTGTACTTGCTTTATTGTTGAATATTGGTGTTTTTAAACACATTTATATTGATGAAGTGCACTGTGGTTGTTTATGTTATGTGTTTCATGTCTATGTGATTCCTATTTCATATTACTGCCTAAGTTGCTTGAGTTGCGCCTTATATTCGATCCACCATCCATCCACCCTTGCCGCACTAGCAGTTGCTAGTGGCGTGCGTTGCGAAGAGGTGCTTACGACCCTCATTCCGCCATTCTCACCACCTCATCCGCGAGCCAACTCTTCCATCCGCCTACTGATTCGATGCATACCAGCCCGACTAGTCTTCCATCCCGCCTGGCGAAGCATCGCATAGCGGCGTTGCATAGGAGTAGTTGTTAGATTTTTACTTTCTTTTTATCGCAACAATAAAAACCTCCCCTTAGTTAGCTCCGACCTGAGGACTTCAATCTCAAGTCCTCCTCGAAATTAACTCCACCTTACTGTGTTTCTTGTGAGATCGATACTTGGGAAAACTCGCCCATTTTATATTACTTGTGCGACCGGTTCACTGTCGTGATCTATAGCATTACCATCGCCACTCAATACCATTGCCACTCAATGCCAACCACTCAACACCATCACCACTCAGCGCTAGCCAACCACTCAATGCTACCAAACATGCTCGTGTCAAGATTCGACATGCCCGTGACTTCCACGTGTCCTAGACAAGACAGCGCCTGTGATGAATTTACATGACGCCATCCCCAGATAAACCTCCCCGATATGCCCCCCCCCCCCACACACACACACCACATGCCCGTGACAGCAGGGTCACGCCCGTGACCTCCACATGTACGTCCCCAAAAGTCAAACCAGCAACAAATGCTCAACATCAAATCAAAAACAGTAGTTATAGGCCCCGTCTACACGCCCATGACATAGGGCGCGTAATCTGAATTTTTTGCCTATAAATAGAACTTTTTTGTAAGGGCTATGGGTTCGAAATTTTCAGCCATTTTGTTGTTATGGCTGCTTTTGGGAGGCTTCTTTTACTGCTATATAAGGATATTTTCCCCCTCCTCTTTGTGTTTGTTTTAGATTTTGTAATCAAACTTTCTCTTAATAAAATTGGATAGCTTTTCATCCTTATGTTGTACTGGAATGCCTCTGAGTCCTTCTCTTTCAAAAATCTTATGTATCTTAATTTTTTGTATGGGTGGGTGCGTGTATGAGTTAGATTTATGGAATTTATGCTTTCAAATGAAAAAATCACTTAGCTTTACATTAGATTTTTTTTTAAATGTACTACTCATTATTATAGCTGTTTTTTATTATCATATTCCTTAGAATAGTTTAGATTTAGGATTTTTGTGCTTTTATATTCATCCTTATGGATTTGTAAAATGATTTGAAAGTGGTTTTCATTTCTTTTTAACTTAGATTTTCCTATTTTAGGATGTAAAACTTTTGCTTCTTTTTAACTTTCTTAAACTTTTTAAACCTTTCTACTAAACTATAAGAATGGATTATGTGTTATTTCAATTTTTCAACCACTTTGATTTCCACATTTATTTGAAAACTCTTTTGCTAAAACAATTTTTATTTCTACTTTTTATGCTTTTCCAGCAAGTTCTAGTGGTAAAAATGTAAACGTTTTAATTTTTCAATCACTTTGATTTTATCTATTTTTGCCTGTGTGTGTAAGTGTATGAGTTAGACTTTTTTCTTTCTTTCCTTCATGTTGTGTGTGCGTTTATGAGTAAGCTTTTCCAGCTGTCATTTCCCGCCTATTAGTTTGAGTAGAACTTGTCATTTCTCGCCTAATCGTTTGAGTAGGACTTGTCATTTTCAGCTTTCATTTCTCTCCTACTCGTTTGAGTAGGACTTGTCATTTCCCGCCAACTCGTTTGAGTAAGACTTGTCATTTTCAGCTTTAATTTCCCACCTACTCGTTTGAGTAGGACTTGTCATTTTCAGCTTTAATTTCCCACCTACTCGTTTGAGTAGGACTTGACATTTTTAGCTTTCATTTCCTACCTACTCGTTTGAGTAGGACTTGTCATTTCCCGCCTACTCATTTGAGTAGGACTCATCATTTCAATTATACAATCTTTTTTTTGTAACTTAGCATTTTTCTTTATTATTAGTTTGGTTGAGTGCGTGCATTTTCCTTTTTTAGTAACTTTTCCTCTCTCTAATATTAGGTTATCTTATTTCTTCTTATTTTTTTTGTAACCCTTCAGCGCGTAATTTAGATTTCACGCCTCACCAAACTCATAAGCCATCCTAATTTCGATGAGTGGCTAATCTCTCTTAGCCCTCAGTATCTAAGAGCATCGGGATATAAAATATTTTAAAATAATTAAAGGTCTTGTTTTTATATTTAATTAAGTACTTAAGGTTTACCCCGGGTTTACGACGCTAGAACCACATATCGATGTGTGGGCTCTATTTTCGTTATCCATACACTAGCTAGCTGAGAGGCCATACGTATGGACTAATCCCCCTTCGTAACGAGAGTTTCGTACTAACCCTCGAGAGAGGAGGTGCGTAATTCTTCCGGATTAGGTTCCCCCCCCCCCACCCACCAATAGCGGGGTTCTTAGCATAATGCGGGCATTAAGAGGAATCTTTTGTCGGACGAGATCCCGATTGAATAGTTTTAATGTTCAGGTGAGCGATAGTTTTAGAGATAGGTGAGCTCATTCTTTTGGAAGCTCCACGTCCAAGTCTTCCATTTAATTGAATTGAAACCTAGGATGTCTAATTATTTAAATCTATTTTTATCCTAACGTAATTCGATAACGAGTGTTATTTCTTCATCGACCTTTTTCTTAATCTATTTCCAGCTTTTTCTTAGTTAAAACCGACAACTTAGATTTTTCGGTAAAATAATAGTCCTTCCAGAGTACTAGGGATAATCAACCTATTCCCAAGAAATTTACGATCTCAATATTCCCCCTGAATATCCTGTATTACTTGTGATAGGTGCACTTGCCTATAATTCGCCTCGCAAAATCCGGACCCGCCATGCTCCCTAAATTAAATAAAAGCAGGGCTTCACGCACATCAAGTTTTTGGCGCCGTTGTCGGGGATCTCCTTGGGTTGTTATTTCGAATTCCAGAATATATTACTTTTACCATTATTTCTTAAAACTAAAAAAACTTAAACTCTTCTTAAAAATCCAAAAAAAGTTAATTATTTAGTTTATCTTTTAGGGTGTATGACCCGTGGACAATCTTCGGAGTCTGAAAATTTGGATTTCGATCCTGAGATCGAACACTCACTTGCATGTATTCGTTCTCAACGCCAAAATCCCTCTTTGGATCCCGAAGAATACATCGGATAACCCTCTGCCATTGCTATGGCCGAACCTAATCTGAATGCGGCTGTCGAGCGTACAATGTCTTATTACGCCCGACCGAATTTGGACAATACTGGGTCCAGTATTGTTCGCCTGACGGTGGCGAACAATAATTTTGAAATAAAATCGAGCGTTATCCAAATGATCAAAAATGTCGTGCAGTTCGATGGACTGCCGGATGAGAACCAGAACGTTCATTTATCTAGTTTTTTGGAAATCTGCGATACCTTTAAGATTAATGGCGTCACTGATGATGTCATTTGTTTGCGCCTTTTTCCATTTTCCTTAAGATCCAAAGCTAAGGCGTGGTTGAATTCCCTTCCACAAGGATGTATTGCCACCTGGGCCGAGCTTGCGGAAAAGTTCTTAACGAAGTATTTTTCGCCCGCCAAAACTGCAAAGTTGCGGGCGGACACTTCTTTATTTGTGCAAAATGATTCTGAGTCTCTATTTGAGACTTGGGAGCGGTTTAAAGAATTCCTCCACAGGTGTCCGCACCACGCGCTGCCTGCGTGGTTGCAGGTCCAAATCTTCTATAATGGGCTTAACTATTAGACATGTCATATGATTGACGCTGCTGCCTGGGGTACCTTGAATAATAAGACCCCCGAGGCTGCCCAAGCTCTTATCGAAGAGATGTCTATGAACGCCTAACAATGGAACATCATGCGGGGATGTCCCAAGCAGGCAGCCAGCCTCTTTGAAGTGGATGCCACTACCCACTTAGCCCTTTAAGTTGAAAGGCTGATGAAGCAGGTGGCAGAGATTTTTGTTGCCTCCTCCACTCGGCCTTGGGCGATTCCCCCTAATGTCAGCGTGGTTGATGAGATCGTAGACTATATGAGAAATCTTGGGCGACCTTCCTTCAACCACAACAACAACCCTTATAGTAATAACTATAATCCGGGTTGGAGGAACCACCCCAACTTCTCATGGAGCAATGTGAACAATGGTCAGCGCCCGCCCAATTCTTTTGCATCCTTATTTTTGCTTCCTCCCCCTCTTCCAAAACCCTCCCCGATGGAGGAAACTTTTTCTAAACACATAGCTTCCAACGAATCAGAAATCCGGAACATCACCGGATTTCTGCTTTTGTTTTATCTTTTGTTTTCGTTCTTTTTTATACGTGTGTGTGAGTGTATGAGTATAATTTTTACTTTTATGTTTTCATTATTTTGTTTACTTATATTGTTTAGTGTTAGGATTTTTCCATACTCCTTATACTCATCCTTATGAAACTAAAAAAATAATTATAAAATGGTTTTTGATTTCTTTTTACTTAGTATTTTTAAATCGTAAACTTTTCGTTCTTTTATCTTTTCTTCCACTTTTTAAGCGTTTTTATAGAGTTACAAGGATGGATAAGTTGTTATTTTTCTTTTTCAAGCATTTTCATTTTAGCTTTTATTTCAAAAAAACTTTTGCTCATTTAATTTTTTTGTCTTCTTTTTACGCATTATACCGCATTCTAGCGGTAGAAATGTATTCATTTTAATTTTTCGAGCACTTGCGTTTTTCTGTTTATTTGCATACCTTTTTGCTTGTTTTATTTTTATTTCAGTTTTTTATGCATTTCTACCGCATTCTAGCGTTAGAAATGCAGTCATTTTATTTTTTCGGTAACTTAGTTTTTTTTGCAATTTTTTTTGTTTGCGCATTTATTTCCGTCTACTCGTTAAGAGTTAAATGATGCAGTTTTTTATTTCCTTTCCAGTAGAGTGTGTGAGTTTTTACTTTCTGCAGTGTGTGTGATGTATGCTAGTCCTTTTGGGCATTATGGTGACGGACATAACTAAACGCAACACTCTCTGCTAACTCTCACGTCACGCTCAAGCAAAAAAAAACACAGCAACTACCCAACTCGAATATTCATTAAACATAGACGACGGAGGGTTCGCAAAGCCCTTCAAGATAGTACCAAGGCGATAGGCCAAGGTCCTCTCAAGCGAAAGAAACCCACACGGTTCGGTCGAGCATTATTGTACCAAAAGAGAATCCACCGAAAACAAAAGATTCGGATAAGGGTGGTTCTCTCCCAACAAAATAAAACGAGGGCCACCACGCCTCACGAACTTAAACGGAAAAAGAAAACACCAACAATATCAATGAAAATTTACCACGAAATTTCAAACGCTTCACAAGCCATGCAACACACATATGCCACAAGATCTATCAAGAGGAGAAAACACACAACTGTAGAAATTTTTCGTTACCCAAACCGGAATGAATGATTCAAGTTATCTCGCTTGAATCGCACTTCCAAGGCTCCGCCGGAGTTACGCCAGATGGAGTGGAAACTCGTCCTCCTTTGTCGCGTCATGCCTTGGCCGAGATCCACGAGAGATTACCACAAGCACCTTGCTCTAACCACCAAGAGTGAGGGGTGGTCGGAGTCTTCCTTGGAGGGGGAAGGGGTTGGTCGGGTTGTGCTTGAGAGAGGTCGGTCAGATATGGATGAAAGGGAGAGGGGGCTAGGGGGTGGTGGCTTGTGAAGGAGGGGCTTTGGGTGGCCAAGAGAAGGAGGAGGGAGGGGAGGTTGGCGGCTAGGAGAGGGAGAGAAGGCTAGGATTGAGAGGGAGCTGAAATTAGAATTGGAGGGAGAGGGGGGAGATTACTTTTGGAGGTAGGATTTCAAATTCTCATTCAACTTAACCATATGAAAACAATCCATGCCTATATATAGGATACACCACTCAATCTCCACCTTAGAAACTTAACACCCTCATGATGATTATATGCACCCATCATGACTTAAATAAAGCATAGAGTTTGCATGAAGAATAAAAAATGCAAGATGGTTATAAGCACCCATCATGCAATACAAAATTAAAATGCTTGAAATAAGATTGCTTAAAATAACAATCGAAAAAATAGCAATTTAATAAAATATATAATTATAATTATTTTATTCATAATTATATATTTTATTTAATAGTGGCTGCAGCGTTGGCGTCGAGGTAGAATTATTAGTGGCGGTGGTGTTGGCGTCGAGGTAGAAATCCCATCCGTGTGCTTGCGGCAACGGTCGTCCTAATCCACGAACGCTTTGGCGGCGGCGTTGGCGTCGAGGTAGAAATCCCATCCGTGAGCTTGCGGCAACGACCGTCCCAATCCACGAACGCTTTCAGACGGGGATCCATGCCGCCATCAATCCTCCCCCTCACAAAAATACTCATCACTGATGAGTAGCCCTGTGAGTACTCGCATGGAAAATTGTCGACGGGGAAGAAGAACCTGCAAGGCAAAAAGTGGTCTTGGGGGACCTCAAAAACGCATTAGCCAACGAAGGAAAAATAGTTTCCACAACATCAACCAACATACCTCCGATGGAGACCGAGAAAGATAATGATCCTGGGAAACTTGCACCACCCAACCCGATAGAATTCAAAGTGGAATATATATACAGAGAGGTAGACATTTCAAGTGGCATAGAAGCATGAAGCGTAAAATATGAAATGATGAAAATAGAAGCTATGCCCCAATCAGTGGAAAATTATAATAGAAAAGTGATGTTACCAAACTCCCTTAAGGTTCGCAAAGGATGGACTTGCCTATTCGTTAATATTTTTAAGGTGCCCGGGGGCATCCATTCAGGGGTGAGACAAACCAAACCCAAATCATCCACATAACGGTGGGAGGCCCTCCGACACAAACTAGCAAGTGATTTAACAGACGCTTCTTGATTGATTAGGATGTTAAGAATGCGCCTAATTAAATTAAAACCGTGCGGTGTGAACCCATGTGCAACATGACTTGAGTTAACAATAGAAAATAACGGGACTAAGTCTGGTGGCACGGGTGCTCTACATTCATTAATGATTTCCGCGGAGTCCAACGTCGTAGTTTTAAATTTAGATTTAAATTTTGATTTAAAAATTTCACAAAGAAATGCCTGCGGAAAACGCTCATCACCAACTATAGAGTTGGATGTTCCCGGAGTTGAAAGATAGTTCGGGAGACACAACTCCACATACCCAACTACGTTCACTAACGTGTGCATGCACGGATCATCAAAAGGCAGAGGATAAATGCAAGCGACCGGGCTTGGCAAATAATTGTATCTGGGGGACACCACATCAAAACGTACCATCGCCATGGAATCACTAGCGGTCCAAAAAGAAGCCTTACCCAACGCCAAGTGGTCAGATAAACGGTCCATCCTAGGAACAACATAGTCAGATTTATGAAAAGTAGTGGAAAGACCGAACGCGACAACTAACAAATCGCTCACACACATCCGTCTGGGTAAGTCTAATTGGGAAGCTGGAAAAATAAACATCTCCAGATATCTCGGCCTAGAAATGACAAGTTCGTTCCCTAACAAGTCATCTAATCGAGTCAAGTGAATCAGAGGGGGAGTCGACATGGGCGATTCCGGAGGAGGAACTAAATCATACTCACCGTCAAAACATGGATTTAACGTCCAAGAAAAATCCTTCGGGTGCAAGCCATTAAAATCAAAGGAAAAATCAAACAGTAGATGCGTCCTTACCGAAAACTCAGCCGGATCGTCATCATCTAACTCACTATCAGATAAACATTCATCACGGGGTGACTCTACCAACTCAGCCGACATGTCTTCCAACCCACTAGATAATTCGTCCAAATCAGAGTCAGTGTTGGTCTCAAAAGTAGGCAAAATCATACTCGACAAAATTTCTAATCCATTTTGGGCTTTTGGCGAAGCAGCTAACATCAAAGAAATGTCTATCGGGTCCTCAGTGTTACCGTAATCCACAAATAGCCTTCCCACGCTGGGTAAATCTTCCAAAATGTCACATCCTTCGCTAACCAAATCTTCCCACGAAGTAGGTACATTGTCTAAATCATGACAGAGTATTGGGCAAATTGAATCTCGGGGAGAATCTACATTAGTATGACCCTCAAGCAACGATGATAATATCAATGAACTATCTCCCGGATGTGCCCCACTAAGATTATCCCAAGATAAACATCCATCCAAAGGTGACTCTTCCAACACCGTTGAACCATCGACCAAACCTGGATCAATCCTTATAATATTGTGATCCTCAATCGCACTTATCCAACTGGATTGACCTAATGGGGAAGCTAAATAAATTGGCACCTCAATATGTTCCGGGCTAGAAGGAACTAGCTCGTGTTCTAGCAGGTCATCACCTAAATCAGTAATAGGTAAGCTCACAACAAAGGGTGACTCTGCCGGAATATCTTCTGACTCAGGGTCATCAAAAGACTCCATAACTATCAAGGGGATGCCTCAGAAACATAGCCGAAAGGAAGAGGAGATGATTCCTCGGAGGAGAAATCCTCATCCAGGTCACTAGGGTAACCAATATCCTCATCGTCATTCAAATCGTCAGCGTATTCAGCCTCGTCCTCAGTAACGGGCACAGTCCTAGACACTGCCTCAGACTCAACAAGAGAGTCAAT
Organism: Platanthera guangdongensis; assembly: GCA_039583875.1. Classification (NCBI taxonomy): domain Eukaryota; kingdom Viridiplantae; phylum Streptophyta; class Magnoliopsida; order Asparagales; family Orchidaceae; genus Platanthera; species Platanthera guangdongensis. The sequence continues at coordinate 174,588,424 of CM077166.1, read as the reverse complement.
GACTAATTCAGGCAACTCGGGGAGAGACTTAAAAGACTCTATGGGCGTAATCGGGGTAGGATGCTCAATATAGCCATGGTCAGATACGCCGCTAGACTCACAAGTCATAGTCGTCTGTCTGCCCCTATAGATAGGACTACTCTCACCCCGCGGGCTCATGACAGTCCTAGTAGTCACATGTACCGAACTCGAGATAGGGGACCTCAATATTTCCTTTCCTCTGTAGGTGGGTGCAGGTGTGATATGGGTAGCTCCACTAGCCAGGGGAAAGGATCTATCCTGGGGGAATAGGTGACCCCTATGATCAGACTTGGATAAGGTGCCATAACTATACTGGCTAGCGGATGTCGGGCTAGTAGTAAGGCGGTAGGGGGAATCAAATTTCTCCAAGAGTATTCTTCGCATGTGGGGGCAGGCATATGGATAGCTACCAGCTCCACGCTCTTTGTTCAGCGAAAACATGCGGGCTCGACCTCTTAACCGCTCTCGTACTATATTAACCTTTTGGTAGTCGCCCAATTTGTTATAATCAAAATAGATTTCTACCCACTTAAGCCAGTCTCTAAAATACTTTGGATCCCCATAACCATCATAGGTAAAAATATTGGTGTGTAGATAAGTCAGAGGATGATTGGAAGCATTCATGTCGAAAGCCATTTCAGTGTGTACCAGAGAGGACACTCGTTCCGGTTTTGGTGTGAATGCAAAGATAGGGTACCTGAACAACAAATTCTAGGAATGATGGAATTGTTCCCGCTTAGCCACTAAGATTATCATTATATAAAATAGATTTTCTTGCTGGAAAAAATATGAGGTTTATTAAAAAAAATTTTTTTGAATTTTGCTGAAAAATAAGAAATCTAGGCCGCTATTGGCAGACCAGAAAGAATATTTTTTGAATTTTTTTGACTCGAAAGTGAACAAGAAAAGTGCGTGCCGACGTGTAAGAACCAGGGGACGGTGCCAATTGAGAAATTGACGTGAACCTGGCTCTGATACCAAATTGATGTAGGGTAGTCCTTTTGGGTGTTATGGTGACGGACATAACTAAATGCAACACTCTCCGCTAACTCTCACGTCACGCTCAAGCAACAAAAACGCAGCAACTACCCAACCCGAATATTCATTAAACATAGATGACGGAGGGTTCGCAAAGCCCTTCAAGATAGTACCAAGGCGATAGGCCAAGGTCCTCTCAAGCGAATGGAACCCACACGGTTCGGTCGAGCGTTAATGTACTAAAAGAGAATCCACCGAAAACAAAAGATTCGGACAAGTGTGGTTCTCTCCCAACAAAATAAAATGAGGGCCGCCACGCCTCACGAACTTAAACGAAAAAAGAAAATCTCAACAATATCAATGAAAATTTAACCACGAAATTTCAAACGCTTCACAAGCCACGCAACACGCATATTCCACAAGATCTATCAAGAGTAGAAAACACACAACGATAGAGATTTTTCGTTACCCAAACCGGAATATATGATTCCGGTTATCTCGCTTGAATCGCTCTTCCACGGCTCCGCCGGAGTTATGTCGGATGGAGAGGAAACTCGTCCTCCTTCGTCGCGTCACGCCTTGTCAGAGATCCACGAACGATTACCACAAGCACCTTGCTCTAACCACCAAGAGAGAGGGGTGGCCGGAGTCTTCCTTGAAGGGGGAAGGGGTTGGTCGGGTTGTTCTTGAGAGAGGTCGGTCGGCTCTGGATGAAAGGGAGAGGGGACTAGGGGGTGGTGGCTTGTGAAGGAGGGGCTTTGGGTGGCCAAGAGACGGAGGAGGGAGGGGAGGTTGGCGGCAAGGAGAGGGGGAGAAGGCTAGGATTGAGAGGGAGCCGAAATTAGAATAGGAGGGAGAGGGGGGAGATTCCTTTTGGAGGTAGGATTTCAAATTCTCGTTCAACTTAACCATATAAAAACAATCCATGCCAAAATATAGGCTACACCACTCAATCTCCACCTTGGAAACTTAACACCCTCATGATGGTTATATGCACCCATCATGAATTAAATAAAGCATAGAGTTTGCATGAAGAATAAAAAATGCAAGATGGTCATAAGCACCCATCATGCAATACAAAATTAAAATGCTTGAAATAAGATTGCTTAAAATAACAATCGATAAAATAACAATTTAATAAAATATATAATTATAATTATTTTATTCATAATTATATATTTTATTTAATAGTAGCGGCGGCGTTGGAGTCGAGGTAGAAATAATAGTGACGGAGGCGTTGGCGTCGAGGTAGAAATCCCATCCGTGAACTTGTGGCAACGACCGTCCTAATCTACAAACGCTTTGGCGGCGACGTTTGCGTCGAGGTAGAATTCCCATCCGTGAGCATGCGGCAACGACCGTCCTAATCCACGAACGCTTTCAGACGTGGATCCATGACGCCATCAGTGCGTGCGTTTTCATTTATGTCGTATGCGTGAGTTTTACTTTCTATAGTGTGTGTGCGTGTGTTGCATTTATTTCCTCCTAATCGTTTGAGTAGAACTCGCTTTAATTTCTCCCGCACAAGCATTTGTGCCGGGACTCGCACTTTACTGCTTTCATTTCAGTCCTACTCATTTGAGTAGGAGTTGCAATTTACTGCTTTATTTACTACTTTCCTTTACTTCTTTCTTTTCCTGCTTTCATTTACTGCTTTCTTTATTGCTTTCACCGCCTGTCGTCCTCATTCCGATGAGTGGCTAATCGTTCTTAGCCCTCAGTATCGAAGTGCATTGTGACAAAAAAATAACTTTAAATAATTAAAGATCCTTATTTTCTAATTAATTAAAATTACTTAAGATATACCTAGGGTTTACGACGCGTAGGAACACATATCGATGTGTGGGCCCTATTTCCGTAGTCCATATGCTAGCTAGCCGAGAGGCCGTGCGTATGGACCGATCACGCCTTGGTAAAGAGAGTTCCTCACTAACCCTCGAGAGAGGAGGTGCGCAAACTCTACCAGATTGGGTTCCACACCCAATAGCGGGGTTCTTAGCTTAATGCGGGCATTAAGAGGAATCCTTCATCGGACGAGAGCTCGGTCGAATGGTATTAATGTTCAGGTGAGCGATAGTCCTAGAGATAAGTGAGCTCATTCTAGTGCAACCTCCATAGCCAAGTCTCCGCCTTAATTTATTTGTAACTTAGGATCTTTTTTTATTAAAATTTTATTTTAGTTCTAATTTTATTCGATGCTGTCGCACTAAGCTTTTCATCGGCTCCACCTTTAATGCTTTCATTTTCTGTTTTCTGTCTTTCTTTTTGCTTTTATTATATATAAAAAAATACCGACAAGTAATTATCGGTAAAATAATAGTCCCCTCTAGGGAAGAGTAGAAATAATCAAACCGACCCCGAGAACAATACGACCTCGATATTCCACTCCGGAATATCCTATACTACACATGATAGGTGCACTTGCCTCCTTTTATTAAAACTCCATCTAAACCCTTTTTTATATTCAATAATAAATCTGCGTGCCCCATTTTCTAAATAAAAACCAATTCCGCTTTTCTTAAATAAATCGCCCGGAGCGCCGCTGGAATCCTCACCAGTTTTTGGAGTTTTAATCAATCAAGTATTTGGCACCGTTGTCGGGGATTTTTTCGAGTCGTTATTTGGAACCCTAAAAATCTATTAATTTTACCTATATATATATATATAACAACGGTTAACCAACAAAAAAAAACAAAAAAATTTTACAACTAATAATAATAATAATAATAATAATAATAAAACTTCTTACAAAAAAACCTTACAAAAAGATGTTTATTTTATACTTATAATTTCTTATATATTTATCCATAAATAAAAAATGGCATAGCGCTGTTTCTAAAAAATGATATACAAAAAAATATAAAACACTAAAACCCAAAAAAAAACAAGTAAAATAAAAAAAAACAAAAACACTAAAAACTATAAAAACCTTAAAATCCTTAAAACTCAAAAAATAAGGCCAGCTACAAAAACCTACCTAAAAACCACCAAAAAAATAAAAACAAAAACCTACTTAAAAACACCAAAAAATAATTTGTTATTACAACTGTATATATCTTATTTTGTTTCGCTTCGGCGCGCTTCACACTTTTGTGCGCGTTAGGGGAACACATATTTGTAACGCTCATCTGCTAAGACGCCAGCTTATGAGTCACCCATACACTTGCCACCCCAACCGCCCGCAAACTTTTCGCCAAATTTATCTTTTCTATTTTTTTTCTTTCTTTTGTTATTAATAATTCAGGGTTTCATATGGGCCTCACCGAACTCGTATAAGGGAAGCTTCTACCCTCTCTTTTTATTTTTGTACATATTCTATTTTGTATATTATCGTTCCACAAACTTAGATTGCAATATTGGGGACAATGTTGGGTTTAAGTTTGGGGGTGTTTTCCTATTCTGCATTTTTTATATTCTGTACTTAGCAAAAAATACAAAAAAATGCAAAAAATTAAAATCTCAAAAAAAATCATTATTTTTTATAATAATAAAAAAAACTTCAAAAAAAATTCATAAAACCACAAAATTCAAAAACAATTTATGAAACAAAAAGTTCAAAAAATTTCATAAAAAAAAAATTCAAAAAAAAAAAAATTCGTTTACTTTGTAAATATTTTTTGTAAAAAAAATAATCTTTCTCATCCCCCCCCCCCCATCTTCTTAAGCGTAAAAGCTCGCTTTTTGGCAAGTCCGCGGCGTTCGACTCATCGAACCAACCACCTAAATAAGAGTCTGTTCGTGGGACATCGAGTTTTTACTTTGCTCTTTTTTTTGTAAAAATCTCTCTTTCCCCACTATCTTCTTTGTAAATAACACTTCTTTCTCTGCTCTTGCTTGTAAATAACTTGTCAAAATACACTAACAAAATCCAAAAAAAATTTGAAAATCCAAAAACCTTAAAAAGATAAAAATCAAAAATTCTAAAAAGATAAACAAAAATTCAAAAAAAGAAGATGATAATCAAAAATTCAAAAAAATGATAAAAACCATAAAAAATCCAAAACTTTTTGTTAATTATGTAATAAATAAAATCGAATATACCATATCTTAACCATTTTTGCTTTCCAAAAATCTAGTTTCGAGATAATTTATATGCGAATTTTACTTATTCTTTATTTACTATTCGTTTATTAATTAAATTTCGATAGATTTAAGTGTCTGGGGTTAAGTTTTAAAGATTTTTTTTATGTCTTTTTCTTATAATAGAGAACCTATTTTTTTCACCATCACTTCTAATTTTTATAAATAGAAGCTCGTCTTTTATGTAAGAAAATAACAATCATGCATTTCAATTATTTCTACTTCACGCTTTTAGAAACATAGGAACGTTCATTTTAAAAAGGTTGCTCTCAAAACTTGTTCATTAAAATCTAGTTTTCTTTTTGAAAAACTAAACCCATCTCCTTTTTTCATGTCTCACTTGACATGCTTACCCATATTTTATACCTTAAAAATATCCTATGTCAATGAGAATAAGATTTTATTCCGTAAACATAGGCACCCAATTTTAAAAAGATTATATGTTATGGAGTAAGAGGATAAAATTCATTATTCCTACACATATACATTGAGTTATTTATTATTTATGAAGAAAAAAATGTTATATATTAGGAAAATAAAATTTAATTTTCCTAATTATTCAAAAGAAAAAATATATAGAGGTTCGAGAAAACATTACCTCACCTCTAAATCAAAGCCCTCTTCATAACTCATCAAACCACTTATCCTATTTCAATGATTCTAGAATTAATTTAATTGTTTTTGAGAGCATAATTTTAAATTGCATTATTTCCTTTAACTTCTTTTAAGCTAAAGTTTTTTATATAGTTTCAATCCATCTTTATTAAACTAACAAAAATAAATTTTTGCTTTATATTTGTTTTATCTAGAACTCCTTTTGAAACTCTTCCTCTATTTATAACATTTTCATAATTTATTATTTAACTCTAGTACCCCGGTTGTTTATTTTGATCTTACTTTTAATTAATTCAAGCGGTAGTTAAACTTAGGATTTCTTTAATTAATTATAAGTTCATCTCCAACTTTTGCTCTAGAATAGCAAAAACTTAAGTATGGGGGTATTTGATGAATTGTAAATATAACTATTTTTATGTACATTAATTAAGTCAATTTTGTTTATTTTCTTTGCCTTCAGTCAATTTCCTTTAATAAATTGTTCATATTTTGTTAAATTTGATTCTAACTTAACTGATTTTGATTTTCTAAAATTTCAGAAAAACTGCCCAAAAATGACCTGACACGCCCGTGTCCCACGATGACACGCCCGTGTCATGGGCATGATACATTCAATTCCAACAAAAATCAGCGAAAGTCGAAGAAATGCTGGACACGCCTGGCAACACGCTTGTGTCAACCCGACACAGCCGTGACCGAGGCCCGTGTCACTCCCACTCGATGAAAACGCACTCAACGTTCGTCAACCAACCTGATACGCCCTCGTCAGCCAAACTTCCACGCCCGTTTCACTTGCTCTCGACATTTTCCGCTCGACAACTTCCAGACTCGACAAACGCTCTCGACACAACGCTCTCGACATTGGTCGAGACCAACCAGACACGCCCCATGTAGACAAAGATAGGGGCGTGACCACCACGTGTACTCCTCCACCTAGCCGACAAGACCGTGCCGACGACTTTTCTACGCGACCCGTGCCCAGATCCACCTCCCCGACACGCCCAGAGTCACGCCCGTGACCTGATACATGACCGCCACGTGACCGACACGTGTCCTGCTCGAAGTCAACTTTGACGTCAATTCGCCAGATCGAATCATGCACTGTGCTGACATGCCCGCTGACACGCCCGTGTCAGAGGGCGTCTCCCATGAAAAATTTTGTCTATAAATTCCAGCCTTCTGCTTGTAATCATGTTACACTTTTTGGGCCATTTTGTATAGGTGTTATGTTGCTGGAATGAATTCCAAAAGTTATGTAAGGGATATTCTCCCCCCCCCCCCTCTCTTATATTTTAGCTTTGTAATCACCTTTTATTATTAATGCAAATGTAGTTTTTTCCATTACATGCCTTGGACTTCATCTACATGTCATACCTTATGCAATCTTACTTTTTGCTTTTGTTTTATCTTTTGTTTTCGTTCTTTTTTATACGTGTGTGTGAGTGTATGAGTATAATTTTTACTTTTATGTTTTCATTATTTTGTTTACATAGATTGTTTAGTGTTAGGATTTTTCCATACTCCTTATAGTCATCCTTATGAAACTATAAAAATAATTATAAAGTGGTTTTTGATTTCTTTTTACTTAGTCTTTTTAGATCGTAAACTTTTCATTCTTTTATCTTTTCTTCCACTTTTTAAGTGTTTTTATAGAGTTATAAGGATGGATAAGTTGTTATTTTCCTTTTTCATGCATTTTCATTTTATCTTTTATTTCCAAAAAAAACTTTTGCTCGTTTAATTTTTCTGTCTTCTTTTTACGCATTTATACCGCATTCTAGCGGTAGAAATGTATTCATTTTAATTTTTCGAGCACTTGCGTTTTTGCGTTTATTTGCAAACCTTTTTCTTGTTTTATTTTTATTTCTGTTTTTTATGCATTTCTACCGCATTCTAGCGGTAGAAATGCAGTCGTTTTAATTTTTCGGTAACTTAGTTTTTTTTGCAATTTTTTATGTGTGCGCATTTATTTCCGCCTACTCGTTAAGAGTTAAATGACGCAGTGTTTTATTTCCTTTCCAGTAGAGTGTGTGAGTTTTTACTTTCTGTAGTGTGTGTGGGTTTTCATTTATGTCGTGTGCGTGAGTTTTACTTAATGTAGAGTGTGTGCGTGTGTTGCATTTATTTACTCCTACTCGTTTGAGTAGGACTCGCTTCCATTTCTCCCGCCCACGCATTTGTGCCGGGACTCGCACTTTACTTCTTTCATTTCAGTACTAGTCGTTTGATTAGAACTTGCAATTTACTGTTGTATTTACTGCTTTCTTTTCCTGCTTTCATTTACTGCTTTCTTTATTGCTTTCACCGCCTGCCGTCCCCATTTCTATGCGTGGCTAATCATTCTTAGCCCTCAGAATCGAAGAGCATTGGGAAAAAATAGCTTTAAATAATTAAAGGTCCTTATTTTCTAATTAATTAAAACTACTTAAGGTTTGCTTATGGTTTACGACGCGTAGGGCCAATATTGATGTGTGGGCTCTATTTCCGTAGTCCATATGCTAGCTAGCCGAGAGGCCGTGCGTATGGACCGATCACCCATTGGTAAAGAGTGTTCTACACTAACCCTCGAGAGAGGAGGCGTGCAAACTCTACCGGATTTGGTTCCCCACCCAATAGCGGGGTTCTTAGCGTAATGCTGGCATTAAGAGGAATCCTTCGTCGGACGAGAGCCCGGTCGAATAGTCTTAATGTTTAGGTGAGTGATAGTCCTAGAGATAAGTGAGCTCATTCTAGTGGAAACTCCACGGCCAAGTCTCCGCCTTAATTAATTTGAAACTTAGGATCTCTTTTTATTAAAAGTTTATTTTAGTTCTAATTTAATTTGATGCTATCGCGCTAAGCTTTTCATCGGCTCCACTTTTAATGCTTTCATTTTCAATTTTCTGTCTTTCTTTTTGCTTTTATTATATATATAAAAAAAATACCCGATAAGTAATTATCGGTAAAATAATAGTCCCCTCCAGGGAAGAGTAGAAATAATCGAACCAACCCGGAGAACAATACGACCTCGATATTCCACACCGGAATATCTTGTACTACACACGATAGGTGCACTTGCCTTCTTTCGTTAAAACTCGATCTAAACCCTTTTTTATATCCAAATAATAAATCTGCGCGCCCCGTTTTCTAAATAAAAACCAATTCCGCCTTTCTTGAATAAAACCGCCCGGGTCGCCGTGGGAATCCTCACCAATTTTTGGAGTTTTAATCAATCAAGTTTTTGGCGCCGTTGCCGGGGACTTGATGCAAAAATAAGAAATCATCCGCACAAGGAAATTACACGATAATGGAAAAGGAACGTTTAGCTGTCGTTTTTGCATTTGATAAGTTTCGCTCGTATATAATGCTATCTAAAGTTATCATATTTACCTACCAATCCGCCTTAAAATATTAACTAGAAAAAACTGACGCCCGCCTTCTTCGATGGATCATCCTCTTGCAAGAATTTGATTTGGAGATCTGGGATAAGAGGGTCGCAGAAAATTTAGCCGCCGATCACCTCTCCCGCTTAGAAAATCCTGATGCGGAAGCGCTCGTTGAATCTGACATAAATGACAGATTCCCCGAGGAACACCTCCTAGCCATTAATATTAGTTCAACTTCCCCGCCTTGGTTCGCAAATTTTGTGAACTAATTAGTTACGCGGGTACTCGCAAAAGACTTTCTGAACCAGTAAAAGAAGAAAATCTTTTCTGACTTGAAATATTTCTTTTGGGAGGACCCTTTTCTTTTTCGTATCTGCGCGGACCAAGTGGTCCGAAGATGCGTCGCGGGTGTGGAGTGCACACAAAAACTTAGGCACTGCCACGAGGGTCCGACTGGTGGGCATTATCAAGCTAGCCGGACCCCACGGAAGGCGCTGAATGCGGGCTTATTTTGTTCCACTCTATTCAAAGACGCTCACAATTTTGTGTGCTCCTGCGATAGCTGTAACGTCACCATTCGTCACATGGAATATAACGGTGGGTCCGGTCAGGGCCCCATGCCATATTTCACGGACAAACAGCAGAATTATGTGTGGATATCAAAATCTCATTCTACTCGCTTCTTAACTCAGAACATTCAAGTGCAACATTTTATGTTATAAGAACTCAATACAGCGAATGTCCACTAAATATATAAACTCCACATTTATATATAAACAAGGAATGTTTAGAACACACACACGCTCGCGGCCTGAAGGACTTACAAATTGCTCTTTACAAAATATATAGTTTGATATATCGGCACGCAGGCCGGCCACACATGAAATCCAAGCATTCTTCGCACAGCCCTCAAGGGCCTTTACGATGTAAGCCTTTATTCTGCGCACTTCAATTCAATCCACCAGTACATGCAAATAGACGTCCACCCTAAGAGCGGTAAAAAAGCAACGGTTAGCATTAGCTGACCAATTATAACGAACCTACCCCTTCCCTAGGGCAGTGGTTCCTTCCCAGTATGCATTACCATCATAATATTTACTAATTACCAATCACAATAATGTCACAAACGCTGATATTTGTCACAACCCGCATTTTTTTCTCCGAATTCAAGAAGTATTAATGTATGAGAAAAACACGCGTCGTGATGCCACGTCGAACAAGGGATAATTGTCAACGCTCATGCGAACACCATCTAACTAGACTATAAAAGTTCATAAGTTTAATGATTTGAAAATCAGATATAATTTTAAGGGTTGTATCCCTCGGCTCGGTGGATCATCTAGCCCACAGTTTAAAAACTATATTTATATGTGGCGGAAAATACTTTATTTATATTTGACATCCTATGAGGGTGCATAAGTGACCCCCGAGGTCAGCCTATGTCATGCAAGACTCTATATTTATATTATAAGTAGGAAAACGATCTTTTTACGTTACTTGGAAAGTAGTGTATGAGTTTTATCAAACATGCTGATCATGAGATATACTTATGGTAGTGTTTTAGGTTTAAAAATAACTAGCAACCTAACATAAAATTTCCCCAGAGCAAGTAGACTATCTCCAGAAAAGGTAGTAGTAAAAGAAAATATATCCATTATCATGAGGTAAAACTACCAGTGGGCGCCAACAAACTGATATGAACCCACTAGCCAATATGTATGTCTGTAAGAAAAACAGGAAAACTACCTCACAACGGCCAAGAGAAAGATCCCTACAACTCAAGGGATCACCAACAACACCACAACAAATCTAGCCGTCTACCCGACTACTAATCGGAACCTGAGGCATTCAGAAAAGAAAAGAACACCTCAGCAAGTAAAAGTAGAAAATCAGAATTAGGGCATTAAATCAAAATGGGACAAAAGAGAGTAAGTAACATGACAGTAAAAGCAACTACTGTCCAAAGTAAGTAAAAGTACACCAAGTACCATGCAACAACACTAGCCCTACTCAAATCCTGTAGAGGCTACAAGGCAAAAGACAAGATAAACTTGCCACAATATGTTGCATTTAACCAGGAAGAGACACCTAACAATCCTAATTTGTGAGGAATGACAGTAGTAAATCATCATGGACCTGTGTTGTTGACCAAAAGCAGTCTCCCAAACAAACAGTTCCAACTAAAAAATAAAATTTCACTGTCAGCACAAAACCACCACAAACCCAGCCCGTACCTGGGATAAAAAGGGTGACGTCCACAGCAATACCCAGCCCATACCAGGGACTAAAAAAAGTGGCGGCCACGGCTCGCACAAAAAACAACCCGCTCCTTTAGGGCGTCAAAATACCACTACCTGCCATAACTCATGATTCGGCCCTCAAAACAAAGGAAGAACGAAAGGCCGACAAGACATTTACCCTAGGAGGTAATCACTCGGGAAGAAAGTAATTGAAAAGAAGTAAATTTCTTCCTACAGGAAAAAAACGTTCACTGCTACAGGAATCGTCGAACGCAGCTCGACGATTTTCGTCGAGTGCGGGAAAATATCGTCGAACTCAGGAAAAAATTCATCGAACGCAGCTCGACGATTTTTGTCGAATCACGGGACACGGTAAATCGTCGAACTCCGTTCGACGATTTTCCTTACGTCGATCACAGGTCACGGGAAAAGTCGCCGTTCGACGATTTTCCTTAACCGCTGGCCACAGGAAATCGTCGAACTCCGTTCGACAATTTTACGTTAAACGCAGGGCATAGGAAATCGTCTAATACAGTATACTAGGAATATCGTCGAACGCCGTTCGACGATTTTCCTTTCGTCGAACAAAGGTCACGGGAAAATCGTCAGACTCCGTTCGACGATTTCCATCAGACCCAGAACTAAGGAACATCGTCGAGCTCAGCTCGACGATAATCGTCGAACCCATATCGACGATTATCGTCGATTTGGCTGACTTTGAGTGCACAGAAATCCTGAACCTCCTACTTTGTTTCCGTCCAAAATTCTTAGCCTAATACAATCCTTTTACTTGTAATTTAGGTAGGAAAACCCACTACTACTAGATCTAGGGTTGAAAGACTAGATACTTTCCAAACAGAGGTTAACATGGAACAATTTGAATGACTAACAAAAAACAATTTGATAAAAACAAAGAAGACTACAACACTCCAGCCGAAGGTTTGAGTTTCAGAACTTGAGAGAATGGAAACAGAAACATAAAGGGCCATAATGGTTAATGATTCACATGCCTTTTTTTCTTTACGGAAAACAGAGTAAAATATTAATCTTGGGAAACAGGGACAAATTATAGCAAATATGACCATGAAAAGGAGAAGAAAACTTGGCAAGGGTAGGAGCACCACTTGCCTCAAATCCAGAATATATCTTGCACAGCACTGCCTCTCTCTCAGCTCCAGCCGCAACAACACCTAAACAGAATCTAAGGTTTTAATGGCGGAAAAGGATCAAACTAAAAATTTAGAGTCCCCTAGAAACACCACAAAAATTGAATTTCTTACCGAAGGAATGAAGGTCTAGGCGAGAGCACTCCAAATCCGCTTTCAGAATCAAATTCTGTCCACTAACGCTCCCAGAATCGGCATCTGAAGGGTAGCCCTGGTTGGCGATTTTCTTCCTCTCGAACAGTCAGCGGTTACTCTTTCCATGAAGGAGACAGTGAAAAGACTCGTTTTTTTGTCTTGAGACTATATATATTTATGCAGGGACAAGCCTATTCAGCCTAAACTGCCACCTAAAAGCCGTTCATTTCAAACTTAATAAATTAATTAATCATCACATCCATTATTATTAACACATCAAAATGACGCGAAAACCAAACCACCTCGAATTCCGACGAAATTCACACCGTAGCTAAATACCCACACTACGAATGCAACGGCGAAATCAAAATCAACTTTCGACGAACAAAACTTGGGTTATCACTACCCGAAGCCAAAATACAACCATCCCCCGAGAGGCCTCACCGGTCACCAAAACAGACCCGGCTTGCTAGGGGATCTTGCCAAAAAGGCTACCAACAACCACACAAGGAACCAAAAGAGCTAAGACCACGCTCTACAAACGGAACATGCCGGAAACGCGTCAACGTAATGCCAAAGGAGAATTAAATAATCGCAGGAAAATCGGGGGCGTTACAGTCACTCCCCCTAAAAGAAAGTTTCGTCCCGAAACTTTATATACGCTACTTCTATTATAGAAGGAAGGTAACAAACAAGAGTACTAGAAAGGAAACGTACCAATCAAATCAAGGGAACAGATGAGGGTGGGCCTCCCTCATAATCGACTCTAGTTCCCAAGTCGCGCTTTCCAAATCCTGATTCTTCCATAGAACCTTCACCATCGGGATAGACTTTGTCCGCAACACCCGATCTTGAGTACCCAAGATGCGAACTGGCACCTCAACATATGAAAGATTAGGCTCCAACTGGGGCACAACATCCAAGACTTTCCCACTGCTTCGCACACACTTCCGCAATTGGCATACATGAAACACATTATGAATACCTAGGAAATTTGCTGTCAAATCCAATCTATATGCTGACACGCCAATCCGCTCAACAATCTTAAACGGGCCTACATACCTCGAGTCCAATTTCCGGTTTTTACCGAACCTCTTAACACCAACCGTCGGGGAAACCTTAAGAAACACAAGGTCCCCTACAGCAAATTCCAAGTCAGACCTATGTCGGTTGGAGTTCTTCTCATATCGCTCCTGAGCAATACGAAGCTTTTCTCGAATATGTTTCACAGCAGTTTCCATCTCCTCGAGCGCATCCGGACCCAACACAGGCCTCTCACCGACCTCGGTCCAAAACAAGGGAGTTCTGCAGCGCCTCCCATACAAGGCTTCAAACGGAGCCATTTGCAAGCTCTCCTGGTAACTGTTATTGTATGCAAATTCCATAAGCCGCAAACGCTCATCCCATGCTCCACCGTGGTCCAAGATGTAGCACCTGATCATATCCTCAACTATCTGGTTCACTCGCTCAGTCTGACCATTGGTTTGCGGGTGGTAAGTTGTAGAATACCTCAAATCTGTACTCAAACTCTCTTGCAAACTCCTCCAGAAGAGAGATGTAAACCGAAAGTCTCGATCCAAAATGATGCTAACTGGCACACCGTACAATCTGATGACTTTATTCAGATACAACTCCGCTATCTTTTTCATCGGATAGTCAATCTTGTACAGCACAAAGTGAGCACACTTCGTCAGTCTGTCCACTATAACCCAAACAGAATCAAATCCCCTTGGAGATCTCGGCAAGCTCGTAATGAAGTCCATAGAAATACTTTCCCACTTCCAAGTAGGGATCTCCAACAGAGTCAACTTGCCACCAGGCCTTCCATGATCGTCCTTCACACGCTTGCAAGTGTGGCACTCAGCAACAAATCAGGTTATATCTCCCTTCATGCCATACCACCAGGCCATCTGCTTTAATTCATGATACATCTTTGTAGATCCTGGATGGTAGGCAACACTGGATCCATGAGCCTCTCTGCAAATAATACCCCTGATGTCTCCAACAGTGGGAATGCAAAACCTGTCGCGGTACTTCAAAGTACCCACATCATCGATAGAAAAATCCGGCAACTCTCCTCTCTCAGTCCTGAGGTATAAGTGCAGAAGATCCGGATCATCCTTTTGGTGCAACCTGGTAAGTGCAATTCAAGACGGATCTGCCATTGCCAAACTGCTCTGCATGTCACAACGTCCCACGGAAATGTCCATCAAGAGGAACTCTTCCACTAGACGATCGGCGGTGAAATTGAAGATCTTCCCCATCTTCCCGCTCAGGGCATCGGCCACCACATTGGCCTTGCCCGGATGATACTTTATATCCACATCATGTTCGGCCACATACTCTAGCCACCGTCGCTGGCGCAGATAAACTCCTTCTGTGTGAAGACATACTTTAGGCTTTTATGATCGGTGTAGATCTTGCACTGGACACCATAAAGTAAATGTCTCCACAGCTTCAGGGCAAAGATCACTGATGCGAACACAAGATCATGCGTAAGGTAGTTCCTCTCATGAGTCTTCAATTGACTCGACCCATACGCAATCACCTTCCCTTCTTGCATCAACACACTTCCGAGCCCAACATGTGAGGCATCCACATAAACATCATAGTTCTTGCCCTCCGTAGGCAATGTTAAAACAGAGGCAGAACACAACCTGCTCTTCAGCTCCAGAAAATCCACCTCGCATTTCTCGCTCCAAATGAACGGCACGTTCTTCTGCGTCAGCATACTCAAGGGGGCTGCCAAGGTAGAAAATCCCTCCACGAATCTTCTATAATAGCCGGCCAACCCCAAGAAGCTCCTAATCGCCTTGGGTGTGCCCGGCCTATGCTAATCCATCACAGCTGAAATCTTTTTCGGGTCCACCGAAATGCCGTCTTTGTTCACCACATGACCTAGGAAGGAAACCTGGGACAACCAGAATTAACATTTACTCAGCTTGGCGAATAACTGATGGTCTCTCAAAGCAGATAAAACCAATCACTGATGATGCTCATGCTCCTCAGCACTGCGGGAGTAAATCAAAACTTCATCTATAAACACGACCACAAACTTATTCAGAAAGTCCTTGAACACCCGGTTCATCATGTCCAGGAATGCTGATGGCACATTGGTCAAACCAAATGACATAACCAGGAATTCAAATTGCCCATGCCTCGACCTGAAAGCAGTCCGTGGAATGTCCGACTCACGGATCCTGAGCTGATGATAGCCTGAACGAAGATCGATCTTGGAAAACACCGTGCTACCAAGCAACTGATCAAATAAATCATCGATCCTCGGCAGAGGGTACCTGTTCTTTGTGGTAACTTTGTTCAGCTCCCTATAGTCAATACACAGCCTCATCGACCCATCTTTCTTCTTCACAAATAGAACAGGAAGCACCCCAAGGCGACGAACTCGGCCTGATAAAACCTTTGGCCAACAACTCGTCCAACTGGACTCGTAACTCCTCCAACTCACGAGGGGCAATCCGGTAAGGCGACTTAGCAATAGGACGCGTACCCGGTTCCAAATCAATCACAAACTCAACATCCCGCTCAGGGGGAAGACCAGGAAGGTCATCAGGAAAAACATCTGAGAAACCACGAACCATAGGAATCTCCTCCAGGCGCGGTACACTAATAGTAGTCCCAACCACCGAGACTAAACAAGCAAAACAATCAGAATGAAATAGATTTTGAGCACATACTGCAGAAATGTTAGCAGAATCCTGGCACGGATCAGCATACACACCTCCAGGCTGACCGTTGTCCTTGATGAAGTCCAAGCGCTTCCCTTTGCATTTAATAACTGCATCATACCTAGACAACCAGTCCATGCCCAGAATAACATCGAAGTCCTCTAGATCAATCATCTTCAAGTCTGCCTTCGCAAGAAAGTCCCCCCAACAAAACAAGGCAATCCAAAATGCCCAAATCTGACAACACAGATTCACCAGAAGGGAACTTGACGTGGAAGGTATCACGAACTTGATCTAGAACCAACCAATAACGCTCTACAAACGCTCTAGCCACAAACGAGTGGGTAGCGCTGGAGTCGAACAGAACACGCGCCCAGAGGTTCTTAACCTTAAATTTCCCTATAGGAGTATGTATAAGCAACTAAGGAACTACCAAAACAAAACTATAACCATACTATCAAATAAACTTTCAAGTTAGGAAAACAACTAGCCTGAGATGACATGAGTCGAACTCTGAGCCTCCTCGGAAGAGATCACGTTCAGCTTTCCCTTACCCTTGTCCACACGCTAAGGCGGAGGTAAAGCCTGAAGTGGAACTGCCTATAGACTATGCTGGACCTGAGGACACCTTGTCTTGATATGGCCCTTCTGGCCACACTGATAGCAGTCTCTATCCTTGGACCAGCACTGGGCAGCATCATGCCCGGGTCGCTTACACACAGAACAAGGAACATCCTTCCTAGGAGCACCTTGAATAGCATGAACTTGATCCTTCTTCTGAGCTCCCACCTTCTTAAAACAACTCTCAACAGGGTGGCCTGACCGGCTACAGAAGCTACACACTACCCTGCTCTTCTTTCCGGAAGCAGCATCAAGAACCTGGGGGTTCTTCTCTTCAGCAGACTTCCTCTTGTCCTTCCTCATTTGATGGCCTCTGTTCTTTGCGGTCTCAATTGCCTCCACTTTTAGAGCAGCCTCCACAACCCCTGCATAAGTCACTAATCCATAAGCACTGTCTAACTGCTGAACCTCGCTCCTCAAGCCACCAAGGAACCGCTTGACTCAATCTGCTTCAACACTCACCAGCCCAGGGGCAAACAGGCTTAACTTGCTGAACTCTATATCATATTCACTAACCGTGAGTTGCCTCTTCTTCAGGTAAAGGAAGTCGTTCATAAGTTGGTCACGCTCGACTGAAGGCATGAACTTCCTCAACGGCATCTCCTTGAACAAACCCCAAGAGCAACCAGCCACTAAGCTCTCCTTTTCCCTAAGCCACCAGCTCTTAGCCAAACCCTTTAGTGTATAGGCGGCTATCATCACTCTCTGATCATCTGCAATACCGGAGTACGAGAACATCTCCTCTATGGAGATCAGCCAATCAATTATGACCATTAAATCTGCCTTCCCATCATATGTAGGAGGGTTAAGTCTCTGAAACTGAGAAATGAAGGCCATCTCTGCTGGCACCACCACTGGAGGTCTCAGTGGAGCAGGATGGGGAGGGTCAGCTGACCCCCCTGCAGGGTCTTACACCCCCTGAGTCTATCCTACCACAACTTCCGGCAGAGACTGGATCTGGACCTGCATCTCCACCAACTGCCTAGTCAAGGAATCGTTGCTCAATAGCAAGCTCTCGATCACCGCATCACTCTGCGCTCCAGAAGTCTCTCCCTCATACAGGGGAGTCGACCTCATCGAAGGACATCTCGACATCCTAAAAACATATCAACATTAGTCAAAACCTGGTACAATAGTTGGAACTAACTACAAGTACAGACAGTACATACATAAATATGATCTTAATACTGCTAAACTTGCAATGGGAGTTTATTTAAACAAAAATGATGTTATGCCTAACCTAGGATGATTAACCACCATCATCTAACTCTTGTGCCTAGATCGGGAATGCATGAATTTATATTCTTTTTCTGATTTAAAACCATGTGTGTACATATGTCATCCTGCAAATCTTTAGCTTGGCACGTTGTGCTTATGCAATGTTATGTTATTCATGATTGTGCTATGCATTCTAAAAAAAGGCCCTAATGCATGTCATGAGCGGTGTACGCATGAAAATGTTATGCATCCCAAACTACATAACATTCCCATACAACGAAAAAGAAACGTTCTAGTTGCATTCATGTGGTGAGGTTATGCATCCCATACTACATAACCCTCACATGTTGCCCCTATGGTGGATCCATATACAGAAACATATTATGCATCTCATACAACATAATATGCCCCGTATACTTCATGTTATGCTATGAGTGTAGTGTTCGTGCTTCAGCCAAGATGTGCTGATGACATATCGGTGTGTGTATGATATGATGCTAAACATCTAATACCTGCAAGGAAAGGTTGCCCGACAAATTGTAAAGCAACCTCCCTCTGATACCAACTGTCACAACCCGCTTTTTTTCTCCGAATTCAAGAAGTATCAGAGTATTAGAAAAACACGCGTCGTGATGCCACGTCGAACAGGGGATAACTATCGACGCTCATGCGAACACCATCTAACTAGACTATGAAAGTTCATATGTTTAATGATTTGAAAATTAGATATAATTTTAAGGGCCGTATCCCTCGACTCGGTGGATGATCTAGCCCACAGTTTAAAAACTATATTTATACGCGGCGGAAAATACTTTATTTATATTTGACATCCTATGAGGCTGCATAAGTGACCCCCAAGGTCAGCCTATGCCATGCAAGACTCTATATTTATATTATAAGTAGGAAAATGATCTTTTTACGTTACTTGGAAAGTAGTGTATGAGTTTTATCAAACATGATGATCAAGATATATACTTATAGTAGTGTTTTAGGTTTAAAAATAACTAGCAACCTAGCATAAAATTTCCCAAGAGCAAGTAGACTATCTCCAGAAAAGGTAGCAGTAAAAGAAAACATATCCTGTATCATAAGGTAAAACTACTAGTGAGCGCCAACAAACTGACACAAACCCACTGGCCAGTATGTATGTCTGTAAGAAAAATAGGAAAACTACCTCACAACAGCCAAGAGAAAGATCCCTACAACTCAAGGGATCACCAGCAACACCAAAGCAAATCTAGCCGTCTACCCGGCTACTAATCGGAACCTGAGGCATTCAGAAAAGAGAAGAACACCTCAGCAAGTAAAAGTAGAAAATCAGAATTAGGGCATTAAATCAAAATGGGACAAAAGAGAGTAAGTAACATGACAGTAAAAGCAACTACTGTCCAAAGTAAGCAAAAGTACACCAAGTACCAAGAAACAACACCAGCCCTGCTCAAATCCTATAGAGGCTACAAGGCAAAAGACAAGATAAACTTGCCATAATATGTTGCATTTAACCAGGAAGATACACCTAACAATCCTAATTTGAGAGGAATGGCAGTAGTAAATCATCATGGACCTGTGTTGGTGACCAAAAACAGTCTCCCAAACAAACAATTCCAACTAAAAAATAAAATTTCACTGTCAGCACAAAACCACCACAAACCCAGCCCGTACCTGGGATAAAAAGGGTGACGGCCACAGCAATACCCAGCCCGTACCTGGGACTAAAAAAAAGTGGCGGCCACGGCTCGCACACAAAACATCCCGCTCCTTTAGAGCATCAAAATACCACTACCTGCCATAACCCACGATTCGACCCTCAAAACAAAGGAAGAACGAAAGACCGACAAGACATTTCCCCTAGGAGGTAATCACTCGGGAAGAAAGTAATTGAAAAGAAGTAAATTTCTGCCTACTGGAAAAAAACATTCACTGCTACAGGAATCGTCGAACGCAGCTCGACGATTTTCGTCGAGCGCGGGAAAATATCGTCAAACTCAGGAAAAAAATCGTCGAACGCAGCTCGACGATTTTTGTCGAATCACGAGACACGGGAAATCATCGAACTCCGTTTGATGATTTGCCTTACGTCGATCACAGGTCACGGGAAAAGTTGTCGTTCAACAATTTTCCTTAACCGCTGGCCACAGGAAATTGTCGAACTCCGTTCGACGATTTTGCGTTAAATGCAGGCCATACGAAATCGTCTAATACAGGCCACTGGGAATATCGTCGAACGTCGTTCGACGATTTTCCTTTCGTCGAATAAAGGTCACGGGAAAATCGTCGAAATCCGTTCGACGATTTCCGTCAGACCCAGAACTAAGGCACATCGTCGAGCTCAGCTCGACGATAATCGTCGAACCCAGATCGATGATTATCGTCCATCTGTCTACCTTTGAGTGCACAGAAATCCTGAACCTCCTACTTTGTTTCCGTCCAAAATTCTTAGCCTAATACAATCCTTTTACTTGTAATTTAGGTAGGAAAACCCACTTCTACTAGATCTAGGGTTGAAAGACTTGATACTTTCCAAACAGAGGTTAACATGGAACAATTTGAATGATTAATAAGGAACAATTTAATAAAAACAAAGAAGACTATAGCACTCCAGCCAAATGTTTGAGTTTCAGAACTTGAGAGAATGGAAACAAAAATATAAAGGGCCATAATGGTTAATGATTCACATGCCTTTTTTTACGGAAAACAGAGTAAAATATTAATCTGGGGAAACAGGGACAAATTATAGCAAATATGACCATGAAAAGGAGAAGAAAACTTGGCAAGGGTAGGAGCACCACTTGCCTCAAATCCAGAATTTATCTTACACAGCCCTGCCTCTCTCTCAGCTCCAGCCGCAACAGCACCTAAACCGAATCTAAGGTTTTAATAGCGGAAAATGATCAAACTAAATATTCCGAGTCCCCTAGAAACACCACGAAAATTGAATTTCTTACCGAAGGAATGAAGGTCTAGGCCAGAGCACTCGAAATCCACTTTCGGAATCAAATTCCTTCCACTAACGCTCCCAGAATCGGCGTCTAAAGGGTAGCAGGGTTGACGGTTTTCTTCCTCTCGAACAGGCAACGGTTACACTTTCCAGGAAGGAGACAGTGAAAAGACTCATTTTTTTGTCTTGAGACTATATATATTTATGCAGGGACACGCCTATTCAACCTAAACTGCCACCTAAAAGCCGTTCATTTCAAACTTAATAAATTAATTAATCATCACATCCATTATTATTAACACATCAAAACGACGCAAAAACCGAACCACCTCGGATTTTGACGAAATTCACACCGTAGCTAAATACCCATGCTACGAACGCGACGGCGAAATCGAAATCAACTTTCGAAGAACAAAACTCAGGTTATCACTACCCGAAGCCAAAACACAAGCATCCCCCGAGAGGCCTCACCGGTCACCAAAACAGACCCGGCTTGCTATGGGATCTTGCCAAAAAGGCTACCAACAACCACACAAGGGACCAAAAGAGCTAAGACCACGCTCTACAAACGGCACATGCCGGAAACGCATCAACGTAACGCCAAACGAGAATTAAATAATCGCAGAAAAATCGGGGGCGTTACAGTATCCACCAGGCGCTCTGTGCACTCAGGGCACCTTATACCAAACATGAGTATTACCACGGCAGATCAACCCACCCTAGTGGTGTGGCAAGCCGGGTTTATCTGCGCTCCCCAGGCATTGACACCAATCAACCTTCCAACCTAATTCAGATCGAACCACCCTAGTGGTGTAGCAAGCCGGGTCTATCTGGCACTCCCCAGGCATTACCACCAATCGACCTCTCAACCTCATTCAGATCGACCCACCCTAGTGGTGTAGCAAGCTGAGTTTATCTCGCACACCCCAAGCGTTGCCACCAATCGACCTCTCAAACAACCAGGGGCAGGTCAGCCTTTCCCGTGCTCAAACCGTCAGTACGCACCACATGATGCGGTTCGGCCTTCCCTCCTGATTATCTGCAGCTTATCGCTCTCCCAGAGCAATTAGCTCTCACGACGCTCACACCACAAGAAGCATACACAAAGCATCCAAGATCATTATCCATACACCCATACAAAAGAGCATACACTCCTAAGCCATGCGCGTCCATCAAATACACAGAGTCTTCTCTGGTTTACCCATAATCATCACCAATCCAGATTAACCATCCGGATGGGATTCACACAACATGCCTATGTTGTACTTCACACTTCTAGCTGTAAATGTAGACTCAATTGGGAATCACTTATGTTGTCCACCTCTTGGTGGAGGATTCCATGCATATGCATAAAGAAAGGACTTCGATTGTCCAAGAAGGAGATAATTACCCTTCACGATCGCTTCAGAGCCATGAACTAGATGGATGGAAATCACCGCCATAGCTTTGCCTCCACAAATCCGAACTCAGATCTTGACTCTACACTCCGCAGCGCCTCCAGCAGCTAGCTTCCTCCTCCCTTTCCTTCCTCCCTTGCACTCTCTCTCTCTGTCTCTCTTTGTGTAACGCCCCGAAACTCAAAGGAGTGACGGGGGACGTTTTGGGCCAGTTTTGGGTTCTGGCTGCAGGCACACGGCCTGGGACACGGGCGTGTCCCAGGGCGTGTCAAGCTTGTGTCGACACTGAGACGGGAAGTCGACACTTTGGTCTCGACATTGTGTCGAGACTGGGCATACGGCCTGCGACACGGGCGTGTCGCAGGGCGTGTCGACCCGTGTCGACACTTAATCGCGAAGTCGACACTCTGCGTTCGATGAAGTGTCGAGACTGGGCACACGGCTTGCGACACGGGGGTGTCGCAGGGCGTGTCGACCCGTGTCGACACTCGTCCTGGGAAGTTGACACTTTGGTCGCGACATTGTGTTGAGACAAGGCACACGGCCTAGGACACGGGCTTGTCCAAGGCCGTGTCATCAGGTCAACGATCTTCGCTCGATGAAGTGTCGAGTGTCGAGACCGTATACATGGCCTGTAGCCCAGGCGTGTCAAGGTGACACGGGCAAGGACACGGGCGTGTCCTAAAACCCGTGCAGTGCTCGGGTTGTTTTCGGGGAAAAATGATGGGGGTACACGGCCGACCACACGGCCGTGTCAGGTGGAACACGGGTGTGTCAGGTCGAACACGGGCGTGTTCAATACCCGTGTGTTGTTCCAGGTGATTTGATTTTGATGGCGAATGAGGCACACGGCCCTGGACACGGGCGTGTGGCAGGCCGTGTTCAGTCCAGATTGGGCATTTCATTCCCGAATCAAAGCCGTTCGTTTCCTTATTTTGAGATCCAACGGATGGGGGTTGTTCCTGAAGGGATATACCCGGGATTGGACTTAGAAACCCTCACTTTTCTTAAGTTGTTATCTTTCTAAAACCTTAGAGAGAGAGGAGAGCAACGGAAGGAAGAATTAGCTAGATCCGGCCATTGGAGGAACTTCGAAGCTCCGAATCGCGAGCCGACTCCGGATCCACGGAGGCAAAGCTAGTGCGGTGCTTTTCATCCGCTTACTTTTCAATGGTGCCAAAGAGGAACGCTAGGGTAATGATTCTCTTCTTGAGCATGAGTAGCTCTCCTTCTTTGCATAGGAAGCCCGCTCTCGCGAGTTTGCGGAGAGTTGGAGGCGTTCCTTCGGGTAGATATGTGAAGTCCCCGTTGTTTAGAGTCCGTAAGCGAGAACGGACATAGGCATGATGTGTGAAGCCTACCCAGATATGTTGGTCTGGATCGGTGATGTTGCATTGCATAAATACCGAAAAAGACTCCGTGCTATTGATTGTTTTTCGGGTTTCTACGTGGTAGATTGCAGCAGGGAGCCTTGGGGACTAACCCAAAGGTGCACCCGAAAAACTGGGCAGGTACGAGATCTTGCCAACTTTGTGGCCTGAGAGCCAACTTGAACATAACCGGGTTATGTGAATTGTGATGGAAACGGGACTCGGTGGAAGTTTGACCCGCGCAAATGGCTTAAATTGTCGTGGCGATGTGAGCACGGGTTAGATGGAACCGTACCCGCTCTATGTCATTCGGTTAAAGAGACCTAAAGGCACATGGCACTTGTCGTTGGCATAGATTAGGGTCTTCGGCGGTCGATGGCTTAAACTGTCGTGACCCAGGCCAGGAAGACAAATTTCTCATAGGTTTGGCCGTCAAAGTGGTGGTGGTGAATCCAGAATGTCTACGGCTTTAATTGACGTGACATCGAACGGTTCACCGAGAATGTACCCTGAGAGCACGGGGCATGTGGCCGTGCGAGCCAACGTTTGTGATGAAATGGCTAAATATATATATTGCTCGCTTATGCTAATGAAATACAGGGAAGGAGCATCGCCGTCCCGAGTTGGGGGCGGGATCGTTATAATTTGGTCAGCATTGCTGACTGTTGCCTTATTTTGCCACCGTGCGGTGGTTTGTTGCTTGCAGGTGCTGCTGGACCAAGCGGTCAATAGCGAGCTAAAGCCCTTTTTGCGAAGCCGGCCCTCGAAGGCCCAGTTGGAAGTGTTTACTTTTTTACTCATGTATGACCGGCCTGCGTGCCGTGGTTTGTAAATCATGTAATATCAAGTGAAATATTTTGTAAGGCCTTAAGTCTTATGTTGGTATTTGTATAACATTCCTATTTCGGTTTAGTGGACATTCATGCTTTAATGCTGGATTCTTTATTGCAACTTTTATAAACTGCTTCCGCTAGAATGTTCTGTGTAGGATGTTGATTGGTTAGATGGTTTCCATGAGTAACCACCCAGTCTGTCTGTGGCATACGACGTCGGGCCCCGGCCGGACCTACTGCTTTATGCTATGTGACGGATAGGGGGTGTTACAATTTGGTATCAGAGCCCTGGTTTTGGTCGGGCTTAAACTGAATTCGTGGGTGAATTCTTTTTAAGGGGTGGTGAGCATATTGTGTGCGTCATCGTTATAACAGTAAAAAGAACCCATGAATGTCCACTTAGGAATGAAAATACACGTGTTTGAGGAACCTGCGTGTTCCTATAATTGCTGTTTGCAATTTTATTTGGTCGCTTAACGGTGTTTTGTACCACTATAGGTGACCAGAAGTGGTGTTGGGCCATCAGAACGCCGAGTTTCTGAGGCTAGTAGTGCACCGGATGTTGCTCCTGCAACACCTCTGTCGGCTGAGAACATACGATTGGCGACTGAAGCGGTGTTGGCCGTGATAAATGCGCAGCCTGCAAGGCAAGCACAGCAGCCCGCTCCTGTGCTGGAGCAGGAACCTCTTCAAGAGGCTGAGCCGAGGAGAGTGGAGCAAGTGGTTGTGGAACCAGTGATGCCAAGGAGGGAAACTGAGAGGCAGCTTAAGCATATAATGAGCTTTAACCCTCCGTTATTCTCGGGGTTGGGAACCCCATCTCAGGCTGAAGACTGGCTCTCCAGGGTGAAGAGAGTCATGACAGCAACGGAGATGGAGGAGTGGCAAATGACCACCATCGTTACGTTCCTTTTGGTGGAGTTCGACGTTATATTTGGCATGGACTGGCTCTCGGAGCAGCAGGCCTATTTTGACTGCGGTCGCAAGGAAGTCAAGCTGGGAGCAAGTCGTGAAATGACTTTTACGGTCTTAAAGGGGTCGAGCAAGACGTTGATGTCTGCTCTTCAGGTGGTGAAGGCAGTTCGTGCCGGTGCAGAACTTTTCTTTACACTAGTGGTGGTTGCAAAGCCGAAGCCCGCGTTGGATTGTATTTCAGTGTTATCGGAATACCCTGATGTGTTCCCCGCAGATCTTCCTGGAGCCCCACCTCAGTGAGAGATAGATTTCACGATCGAGCTAGTGCCAGGTGCAAAGCCTGTGTCACGATCTCCGAATCGGCTAACGCCTAAGGAAATGGTGGAGCTGAAAGTTTAACTGCAAGAGTTGTTGGAGCAAGGGTATGTGCGCCCGAGTTCTTCGCCTTGGAGCGCACCGGTCCTCTTTGTTAAGAAGAAGGACGGAAGCTTGAGGCTATGTATTGATTATCGGGAGCTCAACAAGCTGACGGAGAAGAACAAGTACCCAATCCCCCGGATTGATGATCTTTTTGATCAGTTAGTCAGGTCGACGGTGTACTCGAAGTTGGATCTCAAGGCTGGGTACTATCAGGTGCGAATAAGGGAGAGTGATATCCCGAAGACAGCGTTTAGTACGAGATGCGGGCATTATGAGTTTATGGTCATGCCGTTTGGGCTGACTAATGCGCCGTCAGTGTTCATGGATTTGATGAACAGGACTTTCAGGGAGTACTTGTACCATTTCGTGATCGTCTTCATCGACGATATTTTGGTGTACTCGCAAAGTGAGGAAGATCACTTCAAGCATCTTCATACGGTGTTGGAGACGCTAAGGAGAAATCAGTTGTATGCCAAGTTCTCGAAGTGCGAGTTTTGGCTATCCTCAGTGGTGTTCCTCGGGCATATAGTAAGTGGAGAGGGTATTTCTGTGGATCTGGCGAAGATTGTTGCGATACGGGAGTGGCCTGAGCTTGTTACGGTAGCGGAAGTCCGGAGTTTTCTGGGGCTTGCCGGCTATTATAGGCGCTTCGTAGAGAACTTCTCGCGGTTAGCGTTACCTCTCACTACTTTGACGAGGAAGGAGCATAAGTTCGTTTGGACGCCGGAGTGCGCACGAGCTTTTGAGGAGTTGAAGTGTCGGTTGACCATGGCGCCTGTGCTGAGTTCGCCATGTGGGACCGAAGGCTACGAGATTTATAGTGATGCTTCGGGCAGCGGTTTGGGTTGCGTGTTACTGCAACACGGAAGTATAATAGCTCATGGCTCGAGACAGCTAAAAGTGCATGAGAGGAATTATCCGGTCCATGACTTGGAGTTAGCGGCCGTGATTTTTGCCTTGAAGTTGTGGAGACACTATTTGTACGGTGTGAAGATTGATATCTACACCGATCACAAGAGCCTGAACTATCTTATTGATCAGAAAGATCTGAATATGCGGCAGCGTAGATGGATGGAGTTCCTGGGGGACTATACATTCAAGATCCACTACGTGTCTGGCAAAGGGAATGCGGTTGCGGACGCGCTGAGTCGTCGAGCCCCAGCTCAAGCCAATTGGCTATCGGTGCATGATGAGCGGTTGGTGCGAGAGTTGGAGGCGTTGGAGATTGTTTGTTTGGATAGACAATCAAGAACTGAAGCAGTTCTGAATTGGACTGAAGTCCAATATGACCTGGCAGATCGTATTCGGCAGGCTTTGGATATGGATGCTCTTATGAAGCAGTTCATGGTAGAGGCTCTGGATGGGTCAAATTCCCAATTCGTCGTAGAGGACGGATTACTTTGGAAAGACGGTCGTCTGTGCGTCCCGAGTGTGGGCAATTTGCGGGTGGAGTTGTTGTACGAGGCACACCATACCAAGTACTCGATTCACCCGGGGAGCACGAAGATGTACCGTGATGTGAAGAAACTGTTTTGGTGGCCGGGTTTGAAGAAGGATGTGGCGCTATACGTAGCAAAGTGCCAAACTTGCGCCTTGGTAAAGGCGGAGTGCCAAAAGCCGGGAGGATTTCATAAGTCCTTGCCTATTCCGGAGTGGAAATTTGACGACATCTCTATGGACTTTGTGCACGGTTTGCCAAGATCACAAAAGGGGAACGACGCCATTTGGGTGGTTGTTGATCGATTAACGAAGGTGTCGCATTTTATTCCTCATAGGAAGGATGATCCGGTGGAGAAGTTGGCAAAGCTTTATGTGGATAATATAGTATAGCTTCATGGTGTGCCCCGCAGCATCGTGAGTGACCGAGATGGGCGGTTCACGTCCAATAATTGGAGGCTGGTGCAACAAATGTTGGGAACAAAGTTGAAATTCAGTACAGCCTTCCATCCATAAACGGATGGACAGACCGAGAGGGTCAATCGAACCATGGAAGACATGCTCTGCATGTGTGTATTGGATTTCAGAAAGCACTGGGAAGACCACCTATATTTGGTGGAGTTCGCATACAACAATAGCTACCAAGCGAGTATTCAGATGGCGCCTTTCGAGGCCCTATATGGTAGAAAATGTCGCACGTCGTTGTCTTGGTTAGAAACGGGTGAGTCAAAGTTGTATAAGCGATCGGAAGTGGAGGATGCTACTTGTTTGGAGAGATCCATTCGGGAGAGGTTGCTTATCGCTCAGGACCGGCAAGCAAAGTACTATAATGCCAAGCACAGGAACGTGGAGTTCGCTGTGGGTGATTATGTATACTTAAAGATCAAGCCGTTCAAGGGTGTCTCGCGGGTGCGGCGATTGAAAAAGCTAAGCCCGAGGTACCTTGGACCGTTTTAGGTTCTGGAGCGAGTTGGTGAAGCGGCCTATCGGTTGAAGCTTTCACTGGAGCTTAGTGGTTTACACGATGTATTCCATATTTCGGTGCTTCGGAAGGCGGTGCAAGAGCCTACGCAAGTGATCGCGGTTGATCAAGTGCCCGTGGATAGTAGGCTGACGACAAAGGTCAAGCCCGTGCGGATTGAGGACTCGGAGGTCAAGCGGCTACGCAATAAAGAGATCAGGATGGTCAAGGTCCAGTGGGACAATTGCGGTAGTGAGGAGCTCTCTTGGGAGCGAGAGCAGACTATGCTTGACGAGTATCCGGAGTTGTTCCGCTCAGGTACAAAATTTGGTTTTGTACATGTCTTTCCTTTATATATAATTTCGAGGACGAAATTCTTTTAAGAGGGGGAGAGTTGTAACGCCCCGAAACTCAAAGGAGTGACGGGTGACGTTTTGGGCCAGTTTTGGGTTCTGGCTGCAGGCACACGGCCTGGGACACGGGCGTGTACCAGGGCATGTCAAGCTTGTGTCGACACTGAGACGGGAAGTCGATACTTTGGTCTCGACATTGGGTAGAGACTAGGCACACGGCCTGCGACACGGGCGTGTCGCAGGGCGTGTCGACCCGTGTCGACACTTAGCCGCAAAGTCGACACTCTACGTTCGACGAAGTGTCGAGACTGGGCACACGGCCTGCGACACGGGCGGGTCGCAGGGCGTGTCGACCCGTGTCAACACTCGTCCTGGGAAGTCGACACTTTGGTCGCGACATTGTGTTGAGACAAGGCACACGGCCTAGGACACGGGTGTGTCCAAGGCCGTGTCATCAGGTCGACGATCTTCGCTCGACGAAGTGTCGAGTGTCGAGACCATGTACACGGCCTGGAGCCCAGGTGTGTCAAGGTGAAACGGGAAAGGACACGGGCATGTCCTAGAACCCGTGCGGTGCTCGGGTTGTTTTCGGGGAAAAATGATGGGGGTACACGGCCGGCCAAACGGCCGTGTCAGGTGGAACACGGACGTGTCAGGTCGAACACGGGCGTGTTCGATACCCGTGTGTTGTTCCAGTCGATTCGATTTTGACGGCGAATGAGGCACACAGCTCTGGACACGGGCGTGTGCCAGGCCGTGTTCGGTCCAGATTGGGCATTTCAGTCCCGAATCAAAGCCGTTCGTTTCCTTATTTTGATATCCAACGGCTGGGGGTTGTTCCTGAAGGGATATACCCGGGATTGGACTTAGAAACCCTCACTTTTCTTAAGTTGTTATCTTTCTAAAACCTTAGAGAGAGAGGAGAGCCAAGGAAGGAAGAAGGAGCTAGATCCGGCCATTGGATGAGCTTCGAAGCTCCGAAACGCGAGCCGACTCCGGATCTACGGAGGCAAAGCTAGTGCGGTGCTTTTCATCCGCTTACTTTTCAATGGCGCCAAAGAGGAACGCTAGGGTAACGATTCTCTTCTTGAGCATGAGTAGCTCTCCTTCTTTGCATAGGAAGCCCGCTCTCGCGAGTTTGCGGAGAGTTGGAGGCGTTCCTTCGGGTAGATATGTGAAGTTCCCGTTGTTTAGAGTCCGTAAGCGAGAACGGACATAAGCATGATGTGTGAAGCCTACCCAGACATGTTGGTCTGGATCGGTGATGTTGCATTGCATAAATGCCGGAGAAGACTCCGTGCTATTGATTGTTTTTCGGGTTTCTACGCGGTAGATTGCAGCAGGGAGCCTTTGGAACTAACCGAAAGGTGCACCCGGAAAACTGGGCGGGTACGAGATCCTGCCAACTTGGTGGCCTGAGAGTCAACTTGAACATAACCGGGTTATGTGAATTGTGATGGAAGCGGAACTCGGTGGAAGTTTGACCCGCGCAAATGACATAAATTTTCGTTGCGATGTGAGCACGGGTTAGATGGAACCGTACCAGCTCTATGTCGTTCGGTTAAAGAGACCTAAAGGCATGTGGCACTTGCCGTTGGCATAGATTAGGGTCTTCGGTGGTCGATGGCTTAAACTGTCGTGACCCAGGCCAGGAAGACAAATTGCTCATAGGTTTGGCCGTCAAAGTGGAGGTGGTGAGTCCGGAATGTCTATGGCTTTAATTGACGTGACATCGACCGGTTCACCGAGAATGTGCCCTGAGAGCACGGGGCGTGTGGCCGTGCGAGCCAACGTCTGTGATGAAATGGCTAAATATATATATTGCTCGCTTATGCTAATGAAATGCAGGGAAGGAGCATCGCTGTCCCGAGTTGGGGGCGGGATCGTTATAATTTGGTCAGCATTGCTGACCGTTGCCTTGTTTTGCCACCGTGCGGTGGTTTGGTGCTTGCAGGTGCTGCTGGACCAAGCGGTCAATAGCGGGCTAAAGACCTTTTTGCGAAGCCGGCACTCGAAGGCCCAGTTGGAAGTGTTTATTGTTTTACTCATGTATGACCGGCCTGCGTGCCATGGTTTGTAAATCATGTAATATCAAGTGAAACATTTTGTAAGGCCTTAAGGCTTATGTTGGTATTTATATAACATTCTTATTTCGGTTTAGTGGACATTCATGCTTTAATGCTGGGTTCTTTATTGCAACTTTTATAAACTGCTTCTGCTAGAATGCTCTGTGTAGGACGTTGATTGGTTGGATGGTTTCCATGAGTAACCAACCGGTCTGTCTGTGGCATACGGCGTCGGGCCCCGGCCGGACCTACTCCTTTATGCTATATGACGGATAGGGGGTGTTACACTTTGAGAAGAAGAAGAAGAAGAAGAATGGCTTAAATGAAGGAGCTTACCCACATTCTCAGCCATTCATCCACAGGGAATGGCCTGGGCCCTTGGATCCAGGATAAGGGAAAAGAATGGCCTTGATTTGCCCATAAAAAGGCTGAACACGGTCTAACATGCCCTGTGACACGCCCATGTCATAGGTCGTGTCCCCTAAGAGGCACACAACCGACTCAAGTACAAACAATAAACGGTCGTGTGACACGCCCATGTCACAGCATACATGCCCGTATAATGGCTGACACGCCTGTTTCTAAAAGTCATGTACCTCACACAACACAACATCAACTTGACCCGAGCGGGACACGGCTATGGGACACGCCCGTATACCAGGCCGTGTACCGCAAGACATACTCGTTTTCACCAGCACACACATTCCTTGGCTGATATCGACAATGACACGGCGAGTGACACACCCGTGTCACAGGCCGTGTACCCTTACACGGCTACAGACACGCCCCGTCGTGTATTCATCGAGTGGAGTTCAACGACCGCGAGGAGGACACACCCCCTGATACGCCTGTGTCTCCGGGCGTGTTCCCTCTTCTCGAGTACTTCTCGAGTACATTTCGTCGAGCACTCGAGAGGCCACTAACCCCGAGCATGACACGCCCTGGGATACGATCGTGTCCCAGGCCGTGTCACCCAACCTTAACCCAAATTGGGATTTGGGGGTGTTACAACCCTCCCCTCCTTCAAAAACAAATTTGTCCCGAAATTTATCTCAACGACAGACATTCACATAATCACTCCTTATTGCACCATAAGCAACCGATCACCCAAACAAAGGGAGCCGGGTTAAAGCTCAGAGGTCGCAGCTTGTCTCGCCCCACGACATCGCACAAAACAAAAATATCATGTCAGCACATACATACATATCTCTACCATGTGCACATCCATCCACAATTTCATATAGTTATATATCCAAAGATCATATATATCGACCTTGATTGATCGATGCGCAAACAGTTCATTGTCCGAGACGACATACAAGCTAGATTTACATCAAAACAAATCACATAGTTCATTCATTTCCGTTCATCAGCATTCTTTTGAATATATCATTTGATAGCCTCTTGAAGTTCAACACTGATCAGTTGAGGTTGTACTTCACCAATTGAGCTTTGCGGCTCTTGCACCTCAAGATGATGTAGTCGCGGTTGCGTCCGAGATGTAGATGATTCGGCCACTGCTTTACCCCTTTCTTCATATGATGCACCTATCTTTTTCTCACCCCTTGGAGGGCCACTCCAACAATAGCGGGCTATATGTCCTTGCTTTCCACATTTAAAACATGTATGTGTATCTTCACGTCCTTGCCCATAGGCTACCCCCGAAGTGACAGTCGACAGAGTTAATTCATCGGTCCTGAACCTTTTCTTATCTCGTCTCTTAAACTCTGACTGTTCCAATTGTGGCATTTTGAATTCCGGCTTTCCCACCGCCAGGCTCTTCTTATCTTGCACATGTTTTAAATCCTTCTCTAGGGCCCGAGCTATATCTACCAATTCTTGGAAGCCTTGGTTCACTAAACTCGGGAGTGCCACCCTCAACTCATCACGCAGTCCCTCATAAAATTGATTCATCTTCTGTGCCTTCTTAGCGAAAGTAGACCTCGCATAGCGCACCAGTCTGGTAAACTCATACAGGTATGTATCAATATCAGTCTCACCCTGCACCAGACGTTGAAATTCATTTTCCATCGCAATTCGCTGCAACACTGGCAAATACTTGGCTAGAAACAATCTGGAGAATTCGCCTATCGAGATCTTTGCTAATCCTCGACCTGTCAAGTGATGCACTTCCACGTCATCCCACCAAACTCTCGCATCTCCTTCCAGCAGAAACGTGGCTAAGGTAACTTTCTGCTCCTCCGCCAGCCTGATTGCGGTTAGGATCGTTTTTACTCTTGGAAGCCAATCTTCCGCCTTCATTGGGGAACCCATCACGCCAAACATAGGTGGATGAAACTCCATAAATTGCTTCATCTGCTCGTTTGCTGCTTGCTTATCCACCACAACTTCAGCGCGCTCTTGCCTTGCACCAGCCCGTACTGGCACCCCTGCAGGCCTTGCATGCCCAGTAGGCTGTTCCTGTAACACTGCGAGCATCATCTCAGTCAACACACGTATGGTCTCCGCAGAGGGAGGTGTAGGTGCTTCAACTTGTGCCGCAATCTCGTCAGACCACCAGGGCTCCGACTGCCTGGCACCACTCCTCGTCACCTATCAATGTACAAAACACCATTAATCATCCATTGCATAATGGCAAATATACATTGACTTCACATTCACGCTTCTCACATGCATGTATAACTTTCCTAGTGGACATTCTTGAGTTCAATTATGTACTCCCTCCCATAAATCTCAAACCTGGCTCTGATACCACTTTGTAATGCCACCATACGTCACATGGAATATAACGGTTGGTCTGGCCGGGGCCCCACGCCATATTTCACGGACAAACTGCAGAATTACGTGTGGATATCAAAATCTCATTCTACTCGTTTCCTAACTCAGAGCATTCTAGCACAGCTCTTTATGTTATAAGAAATCAATACAGCGAATGTCCACTAAATATATAAACTCCAAATTTATATATAAACCAGGAATGTTTACAACAGACATACGCTCATGGCCTTAAGGCCTTACAAATTGCTCTTTACAAAATATACAGTTTCATACATCAGCACGCAGGCCGGCCACACATGAAATCAAAGTATTCTTCGTACGACCTTGAAGTGCCTTTACGCTGCAAGCCTTTATTCCGCTCACTTCAATTCAATCCACCAGCACCAGCAAATAAACGTCCACCCCAAGAGAGGTAAACAAAGTAACGGTCAGCATTAACTGACCAATTATAACGACCCTAACTCTTGCCCGGGGTAGTGGTTCCTTCCTTGTATGTATTGCCATCATAATATTTACTAATTACCAATAACAACAATGTCACAAATGCAGGTATCCACCAGGCGCTCCATGCACTCAGGGCACCTTATACCAAACATGAGCATTACCAAGGCAGATCGACCCACCCTAGTGGTGTGGCAAGCCGGGTTAATCTGCGCTCCCCAAGCATTGCCACCAATCGACCTCCCAACCTAATTCAGATCGACCCACCCTAGTGGTGTAGCAAGCTAGGTTTATCTCGCTCTCCCCAGGTATTGCTACCAATCGACATCTCAATCTCATTCAGATCGACTGACCCTAGTGGTGTAGCAAGTCAGGTTTATCTGACGCTCCCCAGGCATTGCCATTAATCGACCCCTCAAACAATCAGGGGCAGGTCAGCCTTTCCTGTGCTCAAACTGTCAGTACGCACCACATGACTCGGCTCGGCCTTCCCTCCTGATTAGCTGCAGCTTTTCGCTCTCCCAGAGCAATTAGTGCTCAGGGTGCTCATACCACAAGAAGCTTACACAAAGCATCCAAGATCATCATCCATACACCCATACAAAAGAGCCTACACTCCTAAGTCATACGCGTCCATCAAACACACGGAGCCTTCTCATGTTTACCCATAATCATCACCAATCCAGATTAACCATCCGGATGGGCTTCACACCACATGCCTATGTCGTACTTCACACTTCCGGCTCTAAATGCAGACTCAACTGGGAATCAGTTACGCTATCCACCTCTTGGTGGAGGATTCCATGCATATGCATAAAGAAAGGACTTCGATTGTCCAAGAAGGAGATCGTTACCCTTGACGATCGCTTCGGAGCCATGAACTAGCTAGATGGAAATCACCGTCACGCCTTTACCTCCACGAATCCGAACTCGGATCTTGACTTCGCACTCCATAGTGACTCCAGCAGCTGGCTTCCTCCTCCCTTTCCTTCCTCTCTCTCTCTCTCTCTCTCTCTCTCTCTCTCTCTCTCTCTCTCTCTCTCTCTCTCTCTCTCTCTTTGAGAAGAAGAAGAAGAAGAAGAATGGCTTAAATGAAGGATCTTACACTCATTTTCGGCCATTTATCCACAGGGAAGGCCTTGACTCTTGGATCCAGGATAAGGGAATAGAACGACATTGATTTGCCCAGAAAAAGGCTGAACACAGCCTGACATGCCCTGTGACACGCCCGTATCACAGGCCGTGTCCCATAAGCGGTACACAACTGACTTAAATCCAAACTATACACGGGCGTGTGACACGGCCGTGTGACACGGCTGTGTGATAAGGCCGTATGACAGGCTCGTGTCACAGCCTACACGCCCGTGTCATGGCCGACACGCCCATGTCTAAATGTTGTGTACATCACACAACATCAACTTGACTCGAGCAGGATACGGCCATGAGACACTCCAGTGTACCAGGCCGTGTACCACAAGACACACCCGTGTCCACCAGCACACACATTCCTTGGCTGATCCCGAGAACGATACGGCCAGTGACACACACGTGTCACAGTCTGTGTACCCTTACACGGCTGCAGACACACCCCGTCATGTATTTGTCGAGTGGAGTTCAACATCCCTGAGGAGGACACGCCCCTTGACACGCCCGTGTCTTCGGGCGTGTTCCCTCTTCTCGAGTACTTCTTGAGTACATTTCGTCGAGCACTCGAGAGGCCACTCACCCCGAGCACGAGATACCCTGGGAAACGCCCGTGTCCCAGGCCGTGTCACCCAACCTTAACCCAAATTGGGATTTGGGGGTGTTACAATAGCTGTTAGTGGTCGGGTAATATCTCTAGTCATGACGAGATGCCCCAAAAATTGTTTTTATAATGTGAAGTCTTCGATTTATGGGGCATCGATTTCGTTGGCCCCCTACCTCCGTCTTTTAAAAATAATTATATTTTAGTGGTGGTAGACTATGTATTGAGGTGGGCGAAAAAGCAAGCTCTCCCCACCAACGATGCGCGAGTCGTCGTTACTTTTCTTAAAAAAACTATTTTCTCGCTTCGGCACACCTCACGCTATTGTAGTCGATAGGCGAACGCATTTATGCAACGCCCAAATGGCTAAGACATTGGATAAATATGGCGTCACACACAAACTTGCCACCCCCTACCACCCGCAAACTAGTGTTCAAGTTGAGGTAGTAAATCGAGTGATTAAGCGTATATTAGAGAAAACTGTTTCACTTAATAGGAAAGATTGGTCAATCAACCTCGACGAAGTGTTGTGGGCATATCGTACGGCATACAAAACCGCAATTGGTTGTACGCCGTATCGATTAGTCTACGGTAAAGCGTGCCATCTCCCTGTAGAACTAGAACATCACGCACTTTGTGCTTTAAAACTCTTAAATCTCGACCCTAACTTAGCCACTCAAAATAGAAAACTGCAACTAAAAGAGCTCGATGAATGGCGTGTAAACGCTTATGAGAACAATAAGTTCTATAAGGAGTATTCTAAGTTTTACCACGGCCAAAAAATCAAGTCCAAAAAAACTTTTTCTCCGGTCAATCTTGTCCCTCTATATAATTCACGACTGGTAAACTAAAATCACGATGGTTCGGCCCCTTCAAAGTTGAAGAGGTTTGGCCATCTGGGACCATACTCGTCTCCCACCCGAAAAAAGGCTCGTTTAAAGTGAACGATCATCGCTTTAAATTATATATAGCAGGCGATCCTGAGGGCAGTAATATCGAATCCATAAACCTCCTCGACACATAAACCGCCAAAATAGTCAAGCTACACAATTATAAACAAAACGCTCCTAAGAGGCACCTCATGTTTATTTTTTGCTCTATTTCTTTACTTTTTATTTGCTATTTTTTCTTAATAATGCAGGGTTCCCAAACTGGGCCTCCCCGACCTCGTTTCAGGGAAGCTTCTACCCCCCCCCCCCCCCACCCCCTCTTTATTTTCTTTGTAAATATTGCATTTTAGTTTTGTTCTGCATACTTACGTTGTGTTGGAACACCCTATTACTAATTTGGGTCAGGATCACTATGTCTCTAGGAACCTTTGCTTGACCTCCTGTATAGCTTAAAAGGTCAATTAGAATTGAGTCTAAGGGTTAGAAGTCTAGGTTTGGAAGCTGCCCTGAAGACCAAGTTTTTCTGTCTGGAGACTAAGTCTGATCGTCGAGCTCAGCACGACGATTCGTCGAACTCCAGTCGACGATCGTCTAGCTCAACTTCGACAGATCGTCGAACTCCATTCGACGATCGCTGAGCTCAACTTCATAATATCGTCGAACTCCACTCGACGATCGGTGAGCTCAGGTCGACGATTTTGACTCTGCCTTGGATCTTTATCTCTGAGCTCAGTTCGACGATCTTTGAGCTCAGATCGACGATTATCTTGTTGTTGTGTGTTTTCAGATCGCTGCGTGGTGGGCCAAAACCCGAACAGGCAAGCGTACCTGTCGAATTTTAGTACCAAGGTCGTATTTAAACACGGGGTTGTCAAGTACTTCTACTCACGCTCTAACCATTATCCTACCGGAAGACTATTGAGATTTTGAGAATTTTTTTTAAAGTAAAATGAACGATAAATTGCGAGACGAAAACTTATATAAAAAAAGCTAGCATTCGATCATTGATTCACCATGAAATGAAACGAGAAAATAAAAGGGCATAGTTTTAAATTTGCAAATCCAACTCGGCCGTGACGGATCCGAAATTAAGACAAAATCTCGCTAGAGCATTAGGTCTCCTAACTTATAGACTCTTTGATCGAAATCTCTTTACAAACCAAAGAAGCCTAAAGTTGCATTATCGAGATGATCCGCACTATTGGATTTGACTCCAATCCGGAGGATTTACGTCGTCCTATCTCTAGGGTTGCATTCAACTCCTTCCTTCTTTGAGTGATCTTTCACATCCACGAGCCTCTCGGCTACTCGAATATGAGATCATAAGCCTACTACCGTATACCGGAAATACGGAGTCGACACAATAATTATTCAAAGAAGGACCGAGTATAATTACGCAAAAATAAAACTATGAAATAAAAATAATTCTCATTTCAAATCACGGATCCTCATGATCAAATGCTAAGAGGGAATTAACTATGCATATTGCAAAAGGAAACAACAAAATAAAGAGAAGAGAGAAATATTTTCATTACTTGCAAAAAGGAGTACACCAAATAAAAAAAAGACAAGATTATGCTATGAAGAAAACTTGCACTAATTGAAAAGAAAACTAATACAATAATAAAACTAACACTCACAAGCACTCTCCACTTAAACTAGCACTTCACTTGCTCTCCAAAATCCAATCCTCAAAAGCATGGGATATGGGTTCTTTTTATAGATGAGGGAGAAGGTTCTAGAATGGAATGAAGAAGAGGGGGCAAGGGGGGGGGGGGTGGACGGCCAAGTGTAGGGAGGAGTGCATGCATGACATTTAATTAGGTGGAGAGAATTCATGCATGATATTAAATGAAGGAAGAGGGAGAAGATACATTCATGCATATAAGTTTAAAAGAAATGAAATAAATATAAGAGGGGGGATGGATGGTAATAAAGAGTGGAGAAAAAATAAAAAGGAGAGAGAGGAGGGATGGTGTGGCCGGCCATGTAAAGGGAATACATGCATGCAATAAATGAGAGGGAGAGATCATGCATGAATGTGGCTTATGGAAATGAAATAAAATAAAGTAGAGAGGGGGAATGGATGTAGAATAATAAAAACAAGAAATAAAAGAGGAGGAAAGAGGATGGCCGGCAATGTAGAGGGATTCATGCATTTGGAAATTAATGAGGAGGGGAGAGAGAGGGCATGAGGTGGCCGGCCATGCATGGGCCTTAAATGGACCAAACAATGGAGAGAGTGGGCTGCACTTGAAGGGGACGGGCTGCTCCAATGTGGGTTGCATCTTGAAGTTGGGAAGAGGCCGGCCATGCAAATTGTGGGCTGCTCCAATGAAGGGGGCTGCATGGGTGTTGAAGTGGTTGGGCTGCATCATGTAGGCTTTATGGATGTTGAAGGGCTGCTCCAATCGGGCTTGATCAAGTGAAAGGGCTGCACCATGTGGGCTCGGGTAGCTTCAAGGGCTGCTCCTACATTAAAACAAAATAAACATTAGTTAATGATTACATAATATAAATAAAACATACAATAAATAAATAACATAACACATAATATTTATATTCAAAATAAAACACACGTTAAACATATAATATAAAATTAAACATAAAACATTAAATTAAACATAACATACAAGCTATAATAATATTTATAGATAAAGCTAAACATAAAATATAGAATAGCCACAAAACATAACATAAACATTATATTAAAAAGAAGATCATAACAAGCATACAAAAAACACATAATTGTAACAAAAACTTAGGAAAATAAGCTACTAGAATAACCCAAAAACGATGACTAAAACTAGTCATCAAACTCCCCCATGCTTAGACATTTGCTTGCCCTCAAGCAAATAAAGATGAAAACTAGGGAAGGACAAAGAAAATAAACAAAGCTAATTTAGGTTTCATAATTAATAAAAACAAAACATGAAAAATTAAACTATCCTAATTCCTATGTTAACAACTAGTGGGGTGAGAAGTGCACAGTAGAAAACTCGAAAGTGGAGACCTAAAAATATCATTAGAACATAAGAAAAGTCTACACATTTCTAAATCTTAAAAACAAGGCATCCAAAATAAATGAAAATAAGGACAACAAAAGTAGAGGTTCTAAATAAATGGCGCATTAACAAACTACTAGGTTGCTAGATAAACAGTAACCCTAAGACACTCCAAGATAACCTCCAAAGAAATCCATCAATGATGGTGGCCATAGGCTTGTACGTTCACACTTTCTCCACTACGCGAAATTAAGTTCTAAGATCATTAGGACTTCTACTAGGCATTAAAACTTGGCTTAGGTAAATGATTAGGAAGTGGAATCAAAGATAAACATGAAGGTTTTAGGCACTAAACCAAGGTGAGCTCAAAAATAAACATAGCATAAAAAAGATGAGAAATAATGAGTATGTCATTTCTCCAATATGAAACTACAACAACAAGGCCATGAAATGTTTTTTCTTTTATAAACTTGGCCAAACATAAACTTTTTGCATTCATTTTTTTTTTTGATTTTTTTTGATTTTGTAATGATATTTTTTTTTCTTTCTCAATTTTTTCCTTTTGAATAACATTTGATAAGAAAGCTTCAAAAATAAGCTTGAGAATTTCCTATTCATTTCAAAAATAATACCCTTCCCACAAAAATAATTTTTAAGCTCAAATTTATAGTGCAAAAATAGGAAAGATATTTGGCTTTGGTGAACATAATGAAATGAAAGGTGGAGCTAAAAACAAAGAAAATAAGGAAAAAGACCCAAAATTGTTTTGCAAGGGTTTTGTTTTTGGTGGGCATGAAAAGCTCAAACTATTCAAATGGTGGCCTAAATCATTTCTAAAGAACGTAAAAACGGCGCAAATGCTTCGAGAGTAGCTTGGTACAAGTTCTAGACACCAAGAAAGACTACCTCGCAAATGAAGAAGAGCTAATGATACCTAGCAACCATTCGTAAGCAACTAACCGAATAAAAAGACATAACTACAAATTGCTACTTATAACGTAAAAATCAGATGCCTATATTTAAGAAAAAGAAACTAGTAGAACTAAACTATGCTAAAATGATAAGTTTAGAAAACATTTTCAAAGGATTCTACATAGAACTACAAAAACCGCACGGGCCTACACTTCACTAGAAGTAACATAAAAATAAAGATAGAAATAATTTTAGGTTTTGTTTTTCAAATAGATTTTTTTGATTTTTGTTTTTCTAATTTTTTGGGTTTTATATTTTATAATTTTTTTGGATTTTAGATTTTGATGACATAAAATACTATACTAATTTAAGACATAAATTGTTTTCTTTTGAAAGAAGAAGAACAAAAAAGAAAAGACCAAAAGAAACTAGACCCCCCCCCATGCTTAAATCCTTCATTGCCCTCAATGAAGAAAACATAAAGAAAAAGAGAAGGGGACTGAGAAGAAGAGAAAAAGAAAAATGCAGGAAAACTAAATAATTAAGAACAGGACTTCCCCGGGTTCGTGAGATGAAGGAGGATGTCGCTCCCTCATGCTTGCTTTTTAGAGTACTTGATCGTCAGCAGGTATGACTTGATCCATCTGATATCAGCAACGGCGGAGCGGCGACCACGAACATGGACTTGATTGGCCTCCGGTAGGAAGACAAAATAAAAGCAAAAAAAGATAGAGTCCATGGGCAGATGCCCGATAATGTTTTTTTATTACAATCATTGAAAGTCCGAATAAAAGAGTTTCAGAATAATAATAGTAAGTCCAAAAATAAAATAAAAAAATGTCCCACACAAGATAAATGTTTAAGAGTCCAACAGAAGATTCTCCTTTGCAGGAGGCACATAATCATTAGAAAAATAAAGTTTAAGTCTATGGCCATTAACTTTAAAGTCCCCCCTATCGGGGTGCGAAAGTAACACAGTTCCATCATAAAAAACATCCTTGACCGCAAACGGTCCAGACCAACGAGATTTAGATTTTCCAAAGAAAATACGTAAACGTGAATTTAAAAGAAGAACCTGATCGCCCGGTTTAAAATTTTTATGCTGGCGGAAGTTCTTAACATGATAATTTTTTTCTGCAGGGTCAGGTGGTTTTTCAAAATAATTTGGCAAATTTTTATCATTTTCAAAAATAAGATTTTGTTGTCCAAAATCAGAGTCATTTTCGAATGGTGCTTGTACGGACATAACAGTGTTTTCAAAAATAGTTGATTAGGGTCCAAAAAAGGAAGAAGAAAAATCATTTGGAGGGAAATAGGAGTCTTCTTTTAAATCATCAATGAAAAAACAAGAGTCATCATTTTGTAAAGAGTTTTTCATCGATTTATTAATATCAAATATTACTTCCTCATCTCCTACATGCAGAAAAAGTTTTCCCTCACTCACATTTATAATTGCGCGAGCGGTGGCTAGGAAAGGTCGACCAAGGATAAGAGGGACCTCGATGTCCTCTTCAATATCGAGAATGACAAAATCCACCGGGAAGATGAATTTGTCGACCTTCACTAACACATCCTCAACGACTCCTAACGGATACTTAATCGAACGATCGGCTAACTGAATACTCATGCGCGTAGGGTTGAGAGTGCCCAAACCTAGCTTTTTAAATAATGAAAAAGGCATCAAGTTGATGCTCGCTCCTAGATCCGCTAACGCGTGTTTAACGAAAAGATCACCAAAGACGCAAGGAATGGAAAAACTACCCGGATCGTTTATCTTTTTAGGAAGAGTAGAGTTTTTAACGACCGCCGAGCATTCTTCATTTAACGTTACATGCGATAAATGTTCTAATTTCTTTTTGTTCGTTAATAAATCTTTAAGATATTTGGCGTACTTAGACATTTGGCTAATCGCTTCATAAAACGGCAGATTAATATGAATTTGTTTAAATATTTCAAGAAAGCGTTGATATTGATTATCTAATTTTTCTTGCCTAAGTCTAGCCGGATAAGGAGGTGGCGGAAATTCCTTTAGAACAATTGGAGCATCATTTTGAAAACCATTTGTCTTTTTTTCAGAATCAGAAATAATAGAGCTATCCTTTTCTTTTTCAAGTGTAGATTTTTCTTTTTCAAGATCTAAGTTGTCATTTTCCATGGGGGTACAAACAGGAGGGACAATCACCCTTGGCTCTTCCCTTGTGGTGGGCTCGTTAACAACTTTACCGCTCTGAAGGGAAATCGCATTTGCGTGTTCCCTTGGGTTAGGTTCAGTGTTCGAGGGAAGAGTTCCAGGTGGTCTCTCATAAAAAGCCTTGGCGAGTTGGCCGACCTGATTTTCTAAATTTTTAATTGATCCCGTTATGTTTCTAATAGTAGCATCGTTTGAGCTTATATACTTAGCAAAGATCTCTTCCAAAGGGGAAGGTTTTTGAAAATTTTGTTGTGGTGGTGGTGGTGGTGTAAAATCGTGCGGTGGGCGTACTACGTTAGAATTATTACTCCATGAAAAATTTGGATGGTTACGCCATCCAGGATGATAAGAATTCGTAGCAGCATTAAAACCAGGAGGAGAAGAAAAATTTGAAAAAGTAGAAACATTATTGGCAGAATTATTTTGAGCAGGCCTGGGTATGTTCCCCAGATAATCCACCTGCTCGGCAGCAGCAGCATTTTCATATACCTTAACTGCGGAGGGAGCAGTCATCTCCGAGATCTTCTTGTTCAGCATTTCCACTTGCATCGCCAATTGCGTCACCGAATCCACTTCATAGATACCTGCAGGTTTAGATGGGCGAGACCTGGACGAATTCCACTGATAAGTGTTCATCGCCATGTCCTCGATAAGCTCAAGAGCGGCTTCCGGAGTTTTGCGGTCTAAAGAACCAGCGGAAGCGGCATCTATCATTTGCTTTGTCTCTTGGTTTAGCCCATTATAAAATGTCTGAACCTGCAACCATACAGGCAGAGCATGATGTGGGCATCTTCTCAAAAGTTCTTTGAACCTCTCCCAAGTGTCATAGAGGGTCTCAGAATCAATTTGAGAATATGAAGTTATATCATTTCGAAGCTTAGCTGTTTTGGCGGGGGGAAATAACGAGAAAGAAATTTTTCAGTTAAAATGTTCCAAGTAGTGATTGATCCTCTTGGA
This sequence comes from Platanthera guangdongensis, assembly GCA_039583875.1. NCBI lineage: Eukaryota > Viridiplantae > Streptophyta > Magnoliopsida > Asparagales > Orchidaceae > Platanthera > Platanthera guangdongensis. The sequence continues at coordinate 174,544,727 of CM077166.1, read as the reverse complement.
AGAGAACTCAACCACTGTTTGGCTTTATTCCTTAAGGAGAATGGGAAGAGTCTTAGCCTAATAGCATCGTCTGAAACACCATTAATTTTAAAGGTGTCACAGATTTCAAGAAAATTAGCAATATGTAAGTTCGGATCTTCATCTTGTAATCCGTCGAACTGTACATATTGCTGCACCATTTGTATGATGCTAGGCTTAAGATCGAAATTATTGTTCGCAATTGCAGGTCGAACAATACTTGTTTCAGTCCCCTCCAGGTTGGGTCGAGCATAATCGGACATAGTCCTTTGCTGAGCCATTCCTGGGTTGGGATCTCCCATTTCAGAATAATTACAATCCCCGAAGGAACCCTCAACCGCTGTTTGAGAAATGGAAGACCCGAATCGTAGTTGTCTCCGAAAGGAGCGTTCGATTTCTGGGTCCAAATCAACAAGTAGCGTCGGATTCGCTCGGGTCATGCACTAGTAAAGAAAACGAGGGAAGATGAGAATGAAAGCTTGGAAAAGAAAGAAAAAGAGGAAAAGAAAGGAAAATTTTTTTGTTTTGTTTTTTTGAAAAAAAAAAGATTTTTTTTAGACGGCTTGGCTCTCGAACTTCCCGAGGACTACCCGGTGAAGGGTTCGCCCGGTACTAGGTAAAATGGTGGCGCTTAAAGCCCCTTACCCTTTTCGAGAGATTTTAGGTGGGGTAGAAATAAGGTGAAGTGGGTTGATTATAAATATTTAAATATATAAATTATAAATTTTTTTTTGATTTTTGGAGAAGTAATAGCGCAAGCGTTTTCAAAATATTGACGAAGAAAAGTCCCCGGCAACGGCGCCAAAAACTTGGTGGGCCAAAACCCGAACAGGCAAGCGTACCTGTCGAATTGTAGTACCAAGGTCGTATTTAAACACGGGGTTGTCAAGTACTTCTACTCACGCTCTAACTATTATCCTACCGGAAGACTATTGGGATTTTGAGAATTTTTTTTAAAGTAAAATGAACGATAAATTGCGAGACGAAAACTTATATAAAAAAAGCTAGCATTCGATCATTGATTCATCATGAAATGAAACGAGAAAATAAAAGGGCATAGTTTTAAATTTGCAAATCCAACTCGGCCGTGACGGATCCGAAATTAAGACAAAATCTCGCTAGAGCATTAAGTCTCCTAACTTATAGACTCTTTGATCGAAATCTCTTTACAAACCAAAGAAGCCTAAAGTTGCATTATCGAGATGATCCGCACTATTGGATTTGACTCCAATCCGGAGGATTTACGTCGTCCTATCTCTAGGGTTGCATTCAACTCCTTCCTTCTTTGAGTGATCTTTCACATCCACGAGCCTCTCGGCTACTCGAATATGAGATCATAAGCCTACTACCGTATACCGGAAATACGGAGTCGACACAATAATTATTCAAAGAAGGACCGAGTATAATTACGCAAAAATAAAACTATAAAATAAAAATAATTCTCATTTCAAATCATGGATCCTCATGATCAAATGCTAAGAGAGAATTAGCTATGCATATTGCAAAAGGAAACAACAAAATAAAGAGAAGAGAGAAATATTTTCATTACTTGCAAAAAGGAGTACACCAAATAAAAAAAAGACAAGATTATGCTATGAAGAAAACTTGCACTAATTGAAAAGAAAACTAATACAATAATAAAACTAACACTCACAAGCACTCTCCACTTAAACTAGCACTTCACTTGCTCTCCAAAATCCAATCCTCAAAAGCATGGGATATGGGTTCTTTTTATAGATGAGGGAGAAGGTTCTAGAATGGAATGAAGAAGAGGGGGCAAGGGGGGGTGGCCGACCAAGTGTAGGGAGGAGTGCATGCAAGGCATTTAATTAGGTGGAGAGAATTCGTGCATGATATTAAATGAAGGAAGAGGGAGAAGATACATTCATGCATATAAGTTTAAAAGAAATGAAATAAATATAAGAGGGGGGGGATGGATGGTAATAAAGAGTTGAGAAAAAATAAAAAGGAGAGAGAGGAGGGATGGTGTGGCCGGCCATGTAAAGGGAATACATGCATGCAATAAATGAGAGGGAGAGATCATGCATGAATGTGGCTTATGGAAATGAAATAAAATAAAGTAGAGAGGGGGAATGGATGTAGAATAATAAAAACAAGAAATAAAAGAGGAGGAAAGAGGATGGCCGGCCATGTAGAGGGATTCATGCATTTGGAAATTAATGAGGAGGGGAGAGAGAGGGCATGAGGTGGCCGGCCATGCATGGGCCTTAAATGGACCAAACAATGGAGAGAGTGGGCTGCACTTGAAGGGGACGGGCTGCTCCAATGTGGGTTGCATCTTGAAGTTGGGAAGAGGCCGGCCATGCAAATTGTGGGCTGCTCCAATGAAGGGGGCTGCATGGGTGTTGAAGTGGTTGGGCTGCATCATGTAGGCTTTATGGATGTTGAAGGGCTGCTCCAATCGGGCTTGATCAAGTGAAAGGGCTGCACCATGTGGGCTCGGGTAGCTTCAAGGGCTGCTCCTACATTAAAACAAAATAAACATTAGTTAATGATTACATAATATAAATAAAACATACAACAAATAAATAACATAACACATAATATTTATATTCAAAATAAAACACACGTTAAACATATAATATAAAATTAAACATAAAACATTAAATTAAACATAACATACAAGCTATAATAATATTTATAGATAAAGCTAAACATAAAATATAGAATAGCCACAAAACATAACATAAACATTATATTAAAAAGAAGATCATAACAAGCATACAAAAAACACATAATTGTAACAAAAACTTAGGAAAATAAGCTACTAGGATAACCCAAAAACGATGACTAAAACTAGTCATCACTGAGCTCAGCTCGACGATAGCAGAGCTCAGTTCGACGATTTCAGATAACTTCCAGAATTCAAATTCAAATCAGTTAGGAGTTATTCTGCAATTAATTCAGAGATTTGCTAGCCGTTTTCATTTAATTCTGGACCAAGTTTCAAGGGACTTTTCAAGGAATAATTCTGTGGACTTTCCTCAAAAAGAGATTATGCAATTAAGGATGCAATCAATGCAGACCAACGGCTATTTTTGACAGAGAATAATATTCTATTCAGGACCAGAGAATAAAAGAGAGAATGTTTTTGAATCTCTAAGTAGAACAAGAAATAATGCACACACAATACAAATTACAGAAACTCATTCAAAATCTTCTGTCACAAAGAATTCTCAAGAACACTCATCAAAGGAGATCAAGTTTTCTCAAATCTTCAGATCTCAGTAGTTTTCAAAGTGTTCAAGGCCAACATATTCCAGACTCCAGACACTCAACATTTCAGTCCCTTTTGCTGAAATCATCCATTGCTGGAGTTCAATATTTGAAGGCCTATCACCCTCAGCAAAGCTTTTCTTCCTGAAGATTTCAAGGATTCAGGGGGAGCTTTGACATCAATCCACATAGTCTTCTCAGTTGTTTGAGAAAGAGAAGTCTGCCATCACTCTCTCACCCCCACTCTGTAAAGGGTTTTTCAAACTCCCTTCAAAAGTTTGAATCTGGTTTTTGAGCACCTTGTCAAGAGCTCATTGGTGGCAAGACACCTGATCAAAAAATCTGCTTTGGTTTTTGAGCACCTTATCAAAAGCTCATTGGTGCCCAGGACACCTAATCAACTCATCCTGCAGTGGATTCCTACCTAGGGTGGTAGAAGAGTGGATGTACCCAAGTTTGGGGAACCACTATATTCCCTTGTGTCATCTGGTTTTGGCTTGCTTCCTTTTTGTTTCTGGCCTTGATTTTTCTGTGCTTAGTTTTTGCATAGCTTAGTTCTGTGATTAGATTTATTTCTGCTTCCCTGCTCACACATATTACAACAATTGTTGTAAAAGTTTGTAAAAGTTTTTAAAGCACCATATACTCTATTCACCCCCCCTCTAGAGTATATCAGATCTAGTTGCACTTTCAATTGGTATTAGAGGGAGGTTGGTTAAACATACCATATCTGATTGGTTGTACAGGCTAACACCTGAACCCCAAGATCCCAAACTAGATCTGCTTTTCTTTTGTATTTTATTATTAGATTTTGTTTGCACAAAGTATGGCCCAAAACAAAGATTATGCTAGCACCAGACCACCAGTGTGCAATCTGTCAAAGTTTGCACTTTGGAAAGCAAGGATTAGACTTTACATGAATTCCATTGACGAAGATATTTTTAATTCTGTTTTGACAGTGTGTCCAAGACCCCCAGAGAGCATAAGTACAAATGCAGTCCCACCTCCATCAGGAACAGATGCTGACATCAAAAAATGAAAAGTAGCTGATGCCAAGGCTATGAACTTCCTAGCCCAGACAATGTCAGATGACATATTTCAAAAGGTAGCTGAATGTAATTCAGCCAAGGAAATTTGGGATAGACTCTCAGAAATAGTCTCAGGCTCAGCTGATGAGAGAAAGGACAGAAGATCTCATCTCATCTCTCAATATGAGAACTTCAAGAAGGGAGAGACTGAGTTAGTGGGAGACATGTATAACAGACTATGTCTAATTGCCAGTGAACTGAGGACATTGGACAAAGAGATCTCTCTAACAGAACTTAATGACAAGATCCTAATGTGTTTCCCCAGCACTTGGGATTCAAGAATCTGGCCAATTAAGGATGCCAGAAGTCTGAATGAGATCACCACTGAAGCTTTGTTGGGTAAGCTCAAATCTTATGAGCTACTTATCAAGAATGGAGAGGAAGAATAGAAGGCTGCTTCACCAGCCACAAGGAAAGAGAAGACCATAGCATTTAAGGCAACTGAGGATCTGCCTGAAGATAAAGCTACAGGCAATGATGAACTACTCAGCTTGTTGGCCAAAAGATTCTACAAGATGGCCAGAAAGGACTTCAGAAGAAGATCATACAAGGAGCAGGACAAGCCAAGGTATGACAAGTCCATTAGCAACAATAAAGACATTATCTGCTTTGGTTGCAGGAAACCAGGGCACATAGTTCCTGACTGTCTAGAGAACAAGAACAAGGACAGAAGGGACAGAAAAGAAAGAAGAAAGGAGAAAGACTCCAAAAGGAATGGAAATGGCAAACCTTCTTCAAGCAAAAATAAGCATACAAGAAAAGGGTTTGTTGCTGAATCCTGGAGTGAGACAGAAGAGGAGTCAGAAGCCTCTTCTAGCTCAAGTGATGATGAGGATGATGCAGAAGAAAAGGAGTTCTGCATGATGGCAGTCAATGCCTCACAACACAATTTAGAGGAAGAGGAGTCAGAGTCAGACTCAGAGACTCAACCTGAAGAAGATCAGGTAATTAGCTCTTTTGATTTTAGTTCAGAAGACTTTAAATCTGAATTTAAAGCACTGTGTTTAGACCTGCTAAAGTCTGAGAAAGAGATTATCTCTCTTAGAAATCAATTATCTGAACACAATGTTTTAAAGTCAGAAAACCTCAAACTCTCTCAGGAGTTGGAGAACTGTAGGGAACAGATAGCTACACTGAAAAGTGAGCTCTCTGAGGCCAAGAAGCTTAAAGAATCCCTTAATGGGAGAAGCATCAAGCTGATGGACATCACAAGCACAGTGAACTCTAGATTTAACAGTACACTGGGCTTGGGTGCCTCATCCAGCCAACCTATTGTTCTAACAACTCCCATCAAGTTTATTTCTGACAAGGGAAAGGGAGTTGTAGAGGTTGCTAGGAAAAATTCATATCTGCCTCAGAAAACTAAGTCCCAGCAGCAATCGTCGAACGGAGATCGACGATCGCCGAATGAAGATCGACGATCGCCGAACGCAACTCGATGATCTCAGGAAAAATCGTCTAACGCTAATCGACGATCTCAGCCAAAGTCGTCGAACGCAGGTCGACGATCTCATATACCTGACCTCACCCATAGTCGACCGTCGAACGGAGCTCGACGATCTGACCCAAGATCGTCGAATGCAGCTCCAAGATCGTCGAACAAAGGTCAGAGCTCTGGAAACTTTTTTCAAAGGTAAATCAAAATTGAATCCTAAGGGTTCTTCATCCCAAACCTTTAACCCTTATACTGAATGGATTATACCTCCAAGGAGATATCATCCTGAAGGATATAAGAGTCAACCTGGGATGTCTTTCATTTCAGAATTTAGAGGTTATCAACCTAGGCCCAAGGTAAACTGGGTCAAAAACAAATGAATTGTTTTATGTGCAGGTGAAGACCTATCCAACATCTAACCAGCAATGGTATTTGGATAGTGGATGCTCTAAGCACATGACAGGGAACAAGGACAACCTCACTTCCTTTAGAGCCAAGCTTGGACCCAAAGTTATCTTTGGTGATTCCAACTTTGGACAAACTAAAGGATATGGTGCAGTCCAGATTGGTTCAGTAACCTTCAAGAAGGTAGCTTATGTAGAAGGACTGAAGCACAACCTAATCAACATCAGTCAGCTGTGTGATGAAGGCTACCAGGTGACCTTCATCAAAACCTTATGCAAAATCAAGTCAGAGGACAACACAACAGTGTTGACAGGTAAAAGGAAAGGTAACATCTACTTAGTAGACTTTCTTTCAACCAATGTAGATATCTGCTTGTTTAATTCAGTCTGTAGACCAAATGTTTTATGGCATAAGAGACTAGGACACCTAAACCTTAGAACTATTGTTAGGCTATCCAAGGACAACCTTGTTAGAGGACTACCTTCAGGCCCCTACAAGAAGGAAGGACTCTGTAGGGCTTGTCAATTAGGCAAGCAAACTAAAAACAGCTTTAAGTCACTTAATAAGAGTGATTCACCTAGGATATTGTATCTGTTACACATGGATATTTTTGGACCCATCACAGTACAAAGCCTAGGAGGGAAATCCTACACTTTAGTAATTGTAGATGACTTCTCTAGATTCACTTGGGTGTTCTTTCTAAGGAAGAAGTCTGATAACTTTAAGTGTCTGACAGAGTTTCTCAAATGCATACAGATTGAGTTCAATACTCACATTGCCCTGATCAGAAGTGATCATGGGACAGAGTTTGATTCTCTTCTTATGTAAGAGTTCTGTCAGAGTGAAGGGATCAGGCATACTTTCTCAGCTCCTAGAACTCCTCAACAAAATGGGGTAGCTGAAAGGAAAAATAGAACCCTTATTGAATCTGCTACTACATTGTTGTCAGATGCTCATCTACCTCTAACCTTTTGGGCAGAGGCAGTGAACACCTCCAACTATGTGTTGAACAGAAGTCTGATACATAAACTAAAGGGAAAGACTCCCTATGAATTACTCAAAGGGAAGAAACCTAAAGTTGACTATTTTAGAGTATTTGGTTATATTTGTTATATTCATAATAATGACAAGAAATATTTAGCAAAATTTCAAGCCAAAGCTGATGAAGGAGTGTTTCTGGGATACTCCATGATCAGCAAGGCCTATAGGGTCTATAATAAATCATCTTTGAAAATTGAGGAATCTGTTCACATCTCATTTGATGAAACTAACATGTCTTTCAAGGAGAAGATTTCTTCTACCATAGAACCTTTGCAGGAACATTCTCTAGTTGAAGACTTGAACAGGTTACAGGTTACTCAAGAGGATGAAAGCAGTGAAGATGAAGGGAATGCTCAACGCATTGAAGCACAACCTGAAGAGCCAGTTGTTGTACCACAAGAGGAAACAATAACACAGGTTGGTGAACAATCAACACCCCCTGTTGATTTAGTAACATCAAGAGACCATCCAATTTCCCAAATAATTGGAGAAATCTCAGCTGGTGTGCAAACCAGAAATCAGGTCAACCAAAACCTGTTGCACACCTGCTTCCTATCTCAAATCGAACATCAGTCCATTCAAGATGCAGAGCAAGATCCACACTGGATTATTGCAATGCAAGAGGAGTTGCATCAATTTGAGAGGAACAAAGTATGGGAACTAGTGCCAAAGCCTAAGGATCATTCCATTGTTGGAACAAAGTGGGTATTCAGAAACAAACTGGATGATCAAGGAGTAATTATAAGGAACAAGGCAAGGCTAGTTGCCCAGGGATACTCTCAAGAAGAAGGAATCGACTACGACCAGACTTTTGCACCTGTTGCAAGATTAGAAGCCATCAGGATTTTTCTAGCTTATGCAGCTCACAAAGGCTTCAAAGTCTATCAGATGGATGTCAAAAGTGCTTTCTTAAATGGAGACATCAAAGAGGAAGTCTATGTCAGACAACCTCCAGGTTTTATCTCTACAACTTATCCTGATTATGTTTTTAGATTAAATAAAGCATTATATGGTCTCAAGCAAGCTCCCAAAGCATGGTATGAGACCTTAGCATGCATTCTCTTGGAAAATGGTTTTATAAGGGGTAGAGTAGACCAAACTCTTTTTATTATAACCCATAAGTCCCATACCCTACTAGTACAAATTTATGTAGACGATATCATTTTTGGTTCTACTGACTCCAAATTGTGCAGAAGGTTTTCTAACCTAATGCATTCTAAATTTGAGATGAGTAGCATGGGTGAGCTATCCTTCTTCCTAGGATTGCAAGTCAAACAACATGCTAAAGGCATCTTTATTTCTCAAACCAAATATGCAAATGAACTGGTTAAGAAATTTGGTATGTCTGAGGCATCTTGTATGAAAACACCCATGTCTACCAATGCTGTATTAGATGCTGATGAACATGGGAAACATGTTGATCAGACAACATATAGAGTAATGATTGGCTCTTTATTGTATCTTACAGCTAGTAGACCAGATATAATGTTTGCTACATGTATATGTGCTAGGTTCCAAGTAAGCCCTAGAGAGTCATACCTAACTTTAGTAAAGAGGATTCTCAAGTATGTTAAGAGTTGTCCAAATCTAGGTCTCTGGTATCCAAAAGATTCAGCATTTGATTTAAGTGGATTCTCAGATGCTGATTATGCTGGATGCAGAATTGATAGGAAAAGCACCAGTGGAACTTGTCAGTTCCTTGGTGACAGACTTGTCTCTTGGTTTTGTAAGAAACAAACATCTGTGTCAACTTCAACTGCTGAAGCTGAATATATGGCTGCAGGCAGTTGTTGTTCACAAATATTGTGGATTCAAAACCAACTCCTAGACTATGGTTACAACTTAGAGAAGTCTAAAATCTTTTGTGATAACATAAGTGCTATTTCCATAGCTCAAAATCCAGTCCTCCATAGTAGGACAAAACACATAGAGATTAGGCATCATTTCTTAAGGGATAATGTTGAAAAGAATAAAATTGAATTACAATATATCCCAACTGATTTACAAAGGGGAGACATTTTCACCAAGCCTTTGGATGAAAAGAAACACACCTTCTTCCTAAATCAGTTAGGAATGTTAGATGGAGAAAGTCTTAAATAATATCCAAGATTTTGAAAGCTTACAAATTGACCAAGACTAGGCAAACATTCTGATTTTCCTTAGTGTCTAGAATTTTTCTGATCTCTGAACTGCGCTCGACGATTTGCCCCAAGATCGTCGAACGGAGATCGACGATTTCCAAAAATCATCGAACTGAGTTCAGCGCCTCTCAGATAGTATGAACTATCTCTTCCGGTCAATGATCGTGGAACGGCGCTCGACGATTTTGTTCTCTGAACGATCATCGAACGGAGCTCGACGCTCTCCAAGATCGTCGAACGGAGATCGACGATGTTGAAAACTCTTCAGATTCCTTTAGAAGCCTCGATCGTCGAACTGAGTTCAACGATCTTTCCAATTCTGCGTCGAACCCTAATATAAAACTCTTTTTTCGCCGTCGTTCTCTTTTGCGCTTTCGATTTCTCTGCAGGATTTTCTTTCCCTCCAAACAGTTCTACGCTTGGTCGTTTTGTTTGTTGAGTTTTTGTAGGTACAATGGCTGTGTCAGTTGCTGTCCTAGCTGCAATGAAGTTTGACGACGGGTTTGACATTGATATAGAATATTCAGCACCACCGACCAGATTTTCCAAGACATACTGGGTTTATTCAAGGATCAGAATCTGTCTGCCCTCATGACCACTAGGATCAAGCTGGCTTCAGATGAAATCAAAGAGTGGGTCTATACTGCTCATAATCAAGACAACTCTACAATAGTTGGGTCTATTGCTGGAAATCAGGTACCCTTGACCCCCACAGTTTTAACAGAGGTTTTTGGACTGAGAAATGGAGAAGATATTGCTGAGTTATCAGGAGAAGAATTTTCTGACTTGCTTGCCAGGATGGGTCATCCAGAGGGAAACCCTAGCAAGCTATTCAAGAGGAATCTGTCTGTTGAATACAGGTTCCTGGCAGATGTGGTAGGGAAAGTGCTGCTTGCAAAGCACTCTGCTCATGACACTATATGCAGACATCAGCTCTGTATCATGGGAGCTCTGGTGGATAAGAAAAAATTGAACTGGGGAGAGGTCTTCTTTGACCTAATCAAAAAGAAAATAAACAAAAGTTTTGTTAATTTTGGAAGGATTCTTGAAGTTTTTCTGCAGACCAGGTGCCCTGCCTTGCTGGTTTCCTCTGGAGTTCACATAAATGCCTCCAAGAGACTTACCTGTGCCCTCTTTGGAAAGTGGGACAGGCAAATAAGCAAGCCTAGCAGGCCCTCCTCAAGTGCGCCTTCAGGCACAAGGACTCAAGGAGTCACTCTCCCACAGGTCTCTGCCCCTGCAGATGACCTGGCTGCTGCTGTTGCTGCCTCTTCTCCTCCTCCAATTCCATCCCTGCCCCTACCATCCACCATTCCAGCTCCATCCCCCATTACCATATCCAGTCCATCTCCAACATCAACTCTATCTCCAACACCCATTCTACCTTCACCAGATGCCCAATTCCACCCTCTGTTCTCATACCCTCCACCAGATATCACCTCTTCACCATCCATTCCATCCTTCACCCTCCTGGATGACTCCTATATGGATGATTCCCCATCCTCTCCTCCTATATTACCTTCCTCCTCCACTTCATTCCAAGACCTCCTACACAACATCATTGATCAACCAACATTCACTCCATTCATATCCATCCACTTGTCCTCCATATCCACCATCCCAACACCTCAGCCATCCATTCCACCACTATCCAGCCCTCCACTTCCAGAATCTTCAGCTACTCCTATTCCATCTACCTCTGCTCCAGCTGTTGAGCAAGTAGACCTCTCAGCCCTAGCTGACAGGATGTATGAGCTGATTGCCCCCGGGCTCTCTCTCCTGTTAGAGACCTCCTTAGCTCCTCTACACCAGTCAGTGGCAGCACTATCTGCCAGGATCTCCTCCTTCTTCCCTCAGGCAGCACCCACAGCAGTGTGCCTTGATCCAGATGTCTCTGCATCTAGGCAGGGCGAGATGACACATGAAGAAAGCCTTCTTGCTGTTGCTGCTGCTGTTTCTGCTTCTTCTGCTGCTCCTCCTCTTGCTGCTGCTGCTGCTGTGCCTCCTACTGCAATTCTTGCAATAGACCTAAGGTCTTTGCTTTCTGCTTTTGACTCTGCCTACTTCAGCTATCTGCCAGAGAGTAATGCTGTCCAGCTCCCAGAAGACTTATCCAAGGCACTGGTGCCTTTCTCTTGCTGTGACCCTAGCATTATCTCTTCTTTTGTACTTTCAGTGATTGCTGCTACTGGAGATGTTGCTGCTGCTGCCTCTACTGAAGAAAGGATTGTTGATACTGCTGCTGAGTTTGTTAATATGGATGCTGAAGTTCCAACTGATTCTGCTGAGCCAATATCCAAGGACTTTCTGATGTCAGAGGCCACTGAAATTGAGCCTGCTGCAGATTTTGATGATGTTACTGCTGTTATCAATGAAGTTGTTGCTGCTATCACCTCTTCAGCTTCTGTGGCTATTAGTGAATCTGTTGTTGAGAGTGAATCTGTTGTTTTTGCTGTAAGTGAGAATGTTACTGCTGTTGTCACCACTCCTGCTGTTGTTGTTGTTGCTTCTGCCTCATCTGCCTCTGTTCAGCTGAAGAAAGACTTGATGAAGAGAATAGATGCTCTATATGATGACCAGAGTTCTGAATCTGATGAGTTCAAAACAGACTCTGATGATTCTTCTGCTACTATTACCAGGAAAAGGAAGGCAAGGAGCAAGGCAATGAAAAGGATTCCTCCTGCAAAAGTCAAAGATAACAATGACATTCCTTACTACATTCTGCATAATTGCCCTATCAATGAACATTGGATGCAATATTCTAAAAACCAGCTGAAAGCCATGAAGAAAAAGAGAAAATATGAGAAGGGCTCTTCCCAATTCCAGCACCCTCATCCTCCTCCACCACCTCCTCCTGATGCAGGTGCAGGTGGAAGCTCTGCAAGCCAACCCCCAGCTAGAAGTCAGGCTCCCTATCAACCCCATGCCAGATCCTACCAAAGGGAAATCCAATCTAGGGGTTCATATTCTAGGAGAGGAGGATACAGGGGTAATCAGAGAGATTTTCAAGTATATTCTAAAGGGTACTCCAGGCAGCACCCATATTCTAGGGGAGGACATGCTTCATATGATACATCTTCAGGTCCTTTCCCTTACAAGCTAAAAGAGACTGTGTCTGTCAGGCCTCCTCAAGACAATCCTTCCAACAGATATGAGCCACCTGTACCTTTTGAGGACCCTGAAAATAACCCAGCTGCTTGGACTGCCAGGTTAAAAGAATTGGCTGCACTGGATCAGATTAAGAAGGCCAGAGAACAAGGATTAGATACTTCCAACATTTTTACAATGTCTGAGCAAAGACAAAAAGAACTAGATAAATATGGCTCCAGTAAATTCTTTGATGCTGACAGATATATGGAATTGCATCCTGCTGCTGTGGTTCCCAGGCCTACAAAGCAAACTTATTTGGGTGCAGCAGATGACACCAGGTTCAACAAAGAAGCCCTAAACCCTAACAGAGAAATCAAAATGGTTAAAGTCAAAGAGAAGAAGTGACATTGTAAGGTGACAGTTTCTGTGAATTCTGATTATTATCTGGATGATATATATATATATCTGTGATGTTTCTGCAATATCCAGCTGTTGCTTTTCTGTGTTTTTGCTTGTATGTTGTTATTTAAATTTTTCCAAAGTCTGTAAATAGTAATCCTAACCCAAATAGGGGGAGATTGTTGGAACACTCTATTACTAATTTGGGTCAGGATCACTATGTCTCTAGGAACCTTTGCTTGACCTCCTGTATAGCTTAAAAGGTCAATTAGAATTGAGTCTAAGGGTTAGAAGTCTAGGTTTGGAAGCTGCCCTGAAGACCAAGTTTTTCTGTCTGGAGACTAAGTCTGATCGTCGAGCTCAGCACGACGATTCGTCGAACTCCGGTCGACGATCGTCTAGCTCAACTTCGACAGATCGTCGAACTCCATTCGACGATCGCTGAGCTCAACTTCATAATATCGTCGAACTCCACTCGACGATCGGTGAGCTCAGGTCGACGATTTTGACTCTGCCTTGGATCTTTATCTCTGAGATCAGTTCGACGATCTTTGAGCTCAGATCGACGATTATCTTGCTGCTGTGTGTTTTCAGATCGCTGAGCTCAGCTCGACGATAGCAGAGCTCAGTTCGACGATTTCAGATAACTTCCAGAATTCAAATTCAAATCAGTTAGGAGTTATTTTGCAATTAATTCAGAGATTTGCTAGCCGTTTTCATTTAATTCTGGACCAAGTTTCAAGGGACTTTTCAAGGAATAATTCTGTGGACTTTCCTCAAAAAGAGATTATGCAATTAAGGATGCAATCAATGCAGACCAACGGCTATTTTTGACAGAGAATAATATTATATTCAGGACCAGAGAATAAAAGAGAGAATGTTTTTGAATCCCTAAGTAGAACAAGAAATAGTGCACACACAATACAGATTACAGAAACTCATTCAAAATCTTCTGTCACAAAGAATTCTCAAGAACACTCATCAAAGGAGATAAAGTTTTCTCAAATCTTCAGATCTCTGTAGTTTTCAAAGTGTTCAAGGCCAACATATTCCAGACTCCAGATATTTAACATTTCAGTCCCTTTTGCTGAAATCATCCATTGCTGGAGTTCAATATTTGAAGGCCTATCACCCTCAGCAAAGCTTTTCTTCCTGAAGATTTCAAGGATTCAGGGGGAGCTTTGACATCAATCCATATAGTCTTCTCAGTTGTTTGAGAAAGAGAAGACTGCCATCACTCTCTCACCCCCACTCTGTAAAGGGTTTTTCAAACTCCCTTCAAAAGTTTGAATCTGGTTTTTGAGCACCTTGTCAACAGCTCATTGGTGGCAAGAAACCTGATCAAAAAATCTGCTTTGCTTTTTGAGCACCTTATCAAAAGCTCATTGGTGCCCAGGACACCTGATCAACTCATCATGCAGTGGATTCCTACCTAGGGTGGTAGAAGAGTGGATGTACCCAAGTTTGGGGAACCACTATATTCCCTTGTGTCATCTGGTTTTTGCTTGCTTCCTTTTTGTTTCTGGCCTTGATTTTTTTGTGCTTAGTTTTTGCATAGCTTAGTTCTGTGATTAGATTTATTTCTGCTTCCCTGCTCACACATATTACAACAATTGTTGTAAAAGTTTGTAAAAGTTTTTAAAGCACCATATACTCTATTCACCCCCCCTTCTAGAGTATATCAGATCTAGTTGCACTTTCACGTTGCAATATTGGGGACAATGTTAGACATAAGTATCGAGGTTTTTTCTTCCTTTATTTTCTGCACTTCTACTTTCTACACTCCAAAAATTTAAAATATACAAAAAAATAAAAACAAAACAAAAAAAAATTAAAATGAAAACTCCAAAAAAAACTTTTTTTTTTTTATCATCAAAAAAAAGAAATTTCAAAAAAAAACAATTTAAAAAACAAAAATTCCAAACAATATTTAGTTTTATTTTGTAAATATTCTTTGTACATATTTAATGCATATATCTTTTTGTAAATATTTTTGTAAATATTCTTTTCTCTTTCCCCTCTTCCTTTCTTTTTCTTTTTTTGTAAATAATGTTTCTCTCTTTTCTTATTTTGTAAATATTTGCTTATAAAAACCAAAAATATAAAAAATTAGAAAAGAAAAATAGTTCAAAAAATTATATGTTTTTCGCATTTTTTTTTTAACAAAATTAAACACAGAACACAAAAACAGAGAATAAGTCAAAAATTCCCAAAACATTAGGTTAAAATTGCAAAAAAAACAAAAAAGGTAATAAATTATAAAATCTCAAAAAAATGAAAACTCTAAAAATCTCAAGAATAATTTTTATAAAACAAATTAATCGAATGTTTCAACCTTAATCCTTTTTGCTCTACAAAAAATTTTATTACGAGTTTATTTATAAGCGAATTTCATTAATTTTTTTTTACTATTCGTTTATTAATTAAAGATTGATAGATTTAAATATCCGGGTTTAAGTTTTAAAGAATTTTTTATGCTTTGTTCTTAAGAAGGGGACTCGTTTTAGGCACTACTTCTAATTTATCTAAAATATAGGCATGTGTATTATGTTAGAAAAAACAACTATAGACTTCAATTATTTCTACTTCAAGCTTTTAGAAACACAGGAACGTTCAATTTATAAAGGTTGCTTCCAAGAATATTTTATGAAAATCTAATTTTACTTTTGAAAAAATATATATAAACAAAAACCCATCCCCCCATATCTATCATGTCTTACTTAGTATGATAATATCTTTATCCTTAAAAGAACCTCTGTCAATGATAATAAGATTTCGTTTCGTAAACATATGCATCCAATATTTGAAAAGATTATATATTACAGAGTAAGAGGATAAAATTCATTATTCCTATACATATATATTGGGTTATATAAAGTTATTCAAAAATTACATGTCATGGAAAAAACGATTTCGTATTCCTATACATCCATATTAAAAACAAAGAGATGGAGGTTTGAGAAAAAATATACCTCACCTCCTCCCAAGCCCTCTTCATAAACCAAAATAATCCCATTAGCCATATTCAATGATTCTAAACTAAATATAAAATCTTTTTGAGAGCATACTTTTTAAATTGCATTATTTCCTTTAAACTCTTAACCTAAAGTTTCTATAATTCCAATCTATCTTTGTTAGCTAACAATTATAATTTTGTTTGCTATTTGGCTACTTCAAGAAGTCTTTTTTGTAACACCCCAAATCCCACATTTGACCTAAGATTGGGTTATACGACCTGGGACACGGGCGTGTCCCAAGCCGTGTCTTGCTCGGTATGGGTGAGCAGCCAGGGGGGTGGTCGACGAAATGCGCTCAACAAAAATTTTGAGGGGGAACCCGCCCTGCGACACGGGTGTGTCTGAGGTCATGTCCTCCTCTGGTCGACAAACTTTTTTCTCGACGAAATGCCTCAGCGGCGTCGTGCCTACAGCTGTGTAAGGGCACACGGCTTGTGACATGGGCATATTACATAGCCGTGTCTTTCTCTGGAATGGGCTAAGGCATTGAGGCCTTGTGAACAGAGGCAGGACACGGGTGTGTCTCTGGGAACAAGGCCTGTGATACAGGCGTGTCACATGGTTGTGTCCTGTTCGGGTTGAATCGGGTGTGTGCCGCTTGAGGTACATGGCAACAGACACGGGCGTATTTGAAGGGGTGTCAGGGCACACGGCCTGTGACACTGGTTTGTCACATGGCTATATCCTACTCCGGGTAAGTCGTTTGTTTACCGCTTAAGGTACACGGCCTGTAACACGGGCGTGTCACAGGTCGTGTGAAACAAAACAATAGACCTTTGTGGAAAATTTGTGGTCGTCGATTTCCTTCATCTAGGATCTGATGGCCCAGGCTTCTCCCTGATGCTTTAAGGCCGAGAATGAGAAGAGAATCCTCATTTGAACTTGGGCCATTCTCTTTCTAAGAGATCTAGAGAGAAGGGAGAGCAAGTAGGAGGAGGAGGAGAAAAGGAGCTGGCCACCGGTGGAGCTGCAAAGTTCTGATTCGAGATCCAAGGCCAGCGTTATGGAGACAAGGACGCTGCGGTGCTTTCCAGCTGACTAGAATTCCATGGCTCCAAAGAGGTCATCAAGGGTAACAATCTTCCTTCTTGGACATGTGACGTCCTTCCTTTTTGGCATGTGCATGGATTTCCCCCCACCAGAGGGTGGATTGCGAAGGGATTTCCTTGGGTTGATTCTTGAAATCCCCAATAGTCTTGCATATAGATCCGAAACTGTGTAGTACAGAATAGGCATGTTGTGTGAAGCCCATCTGGACAGTTTTATCTAGATTGGTGATGTTGCATTTGCACACCGGAGAAGACTATGTGGTTAAACGTGTGGTTTATGGAATTGATGGGTTGGGCCTGTGAAGGGCAGTAACAGGAAGTACTTGAGTGGTAATCCAAGAAAAGACCCTTGTGATGCTTATGATTCCAATGGGTTGTGCCTGTGAAGGATAGTAGCAGGAAGTACTGGAGTGAAAGTCCAGGAAAAACACCCACTAAATGCCTGTGTTGTATGTTATGAACGATAAGGTTAGAGCTAGGGATGGAAAGTGAGTTCTGTCGCAAATGCTGGGCGTGGCTCCTCGCTAACCTGTGAATGTGAAGCCAGTGCCTCGGGGATGGTATGGCTATGTGTGAGCTTGGAGAGTTCTTAAAAAGGCTTCATGCCAAACAGGCAAGGTGAAACCGAACCGTGCCTTATACATAGCCGCGAGTACGTTGGTATTCGATGATGACAAGGATACTTGAGCAACGGGGACTGGCTGATCCATACCTTTGTTATGTCCGTCCGACTTGAAGACCTGAAAGTGCGGTCAGTTGGAGCGCATAATGAGAGTCTTAGGCCTGCAAGCCAGAAAGACTAAATGCTCAATTTTACCATTGGGTTTCGGCCATGGAACGGTGGTGGGACCTCGGTTCGCTGGTACACCGACAATATACCCTGAGTGCACGGATCGTCGGGCCATGTGGCCGGATGGATTGTTTGTGCGTGAGAGCATAATGTGTGACATTTATATATCTTCCTATGAATTGTTATGCCTGCAGGGAAGGAATACCACTGCCCCGGGAAAGGGGTAGGGTCGTTATAAATTGGTCAGCTGAATGTTGACCGTTACTTTGTTTGTCACCGTTTGGTGGGCTATCCCTGTGGAGGTGCTGGAGAGCCAAGCGGGCCACATAAGGGCTGAAGTCCATGTTGCTGCTGCTGCTAC
Organism: Platanthera guangdongensis; assembly: GCA_039583875.1. Taxonomy (NCBI): domain Eukaryota; kingdom Viridiplantae; phylum Streptophyta; class Magnoliopsida; order Asparagales; family Orchidaceae; genus Platanthera; species Platanthera guangdongensis. Next base: position 174,526,656 of record CM077166.1, on the reverse strand, counting down.
TACTGCTAGCCCTTGAAGGTTAAGTAGAGAATGTTGTGTTTTGCTCATGTGTTGCCGGCATGCGCGCCAACGTTTGTAATCAACATTATAAAGAGTAACTGTAAGGCCATAAGGACAAACGATGTTGTATTTGGTGTATATTCCTATATAAATGCGGGTATTTATATTAGTGGACATTCATGGTTGGAGTTCAGTATTCATGCTAAAAGCTTCCACTAGAATGCTATGAGTTAGGATGCATAATTCTGATATTAACCCGTGACTTCGCCGCCTGTTTTGTGGCAAATGGTGTGGGGCCCCTGCCGGAACTTCTATTATATGCTATATGAACGGATGGAGTTGTTATATTTTTGATATCAGCTGTCTCGGTCTTTCCTTTCGAATTCGTGGTCGAATTCTATTGTGGGGTGGCGAGCACGTGTAAGTGTGAACCGCGTTAAGACTAATAAACTCTTGAATGTCCACTTAGGAATGCAAATACACTTGTTTGAGGAACCTGCGTGTTCCTATATTGTTGTAATTATTTGTGTGAGGTTGCTAATATGTGTCTTTTTCACCTATAGGTGACTCATAGTGGTGCTGGGCAGTCAGATCCCAGTGTTCTGATGAGAGTACGGTACCAACTTAGGTGCATATACCTCCCCCTTCTGCGGAAACTGTCCGCTTAGTTGCTGAGGCACTGTTTGCAATGTTTCAAGCACAACCTGGTGGGCAAGCGCAGCCGGCAGCGGTTGTAGAACTGGCTGGGGCAAGACCAGAACAAGTTGTGGCTGTTGATCCTCGTGCAGCTAAACGGCAGTTGAAGCAGTTCATGAGCTTCAATCCCCCGCGTTTATCGGTAAGGGATCCCCTACGTAGGCGGAGGATTGGTTGTCGCGCGTCAAGCATATATTGACGGTGATCAGGACGTAGGAAGATCAGAAGATCACCTTGGCCACCTTCTTATTGGAAGGAGAGGCTCGGCTATGGTGGGACGAGATCAAGTTACACCACTTAGCGGGCATACAGTTAACACAAGTTTTAATTGAGGAGTTCTCGGGATTATTCTTGGCAAAGCACCTACAAGCGGCAAATCGCATTGTCATGGAAAATGAGTTCCAACGGCTAACGCAAGGAGAAAGTAGTGTTGAGACTTACCTGCAAGAGTTCACGAGGCTAGGACGTTATGGGGGCTCCATCTTTGTCGATGAGCAGCGGAAAACTAATAGGTTCTATGAAGGACTGCAGGAGGACTTGAGATTCCTTCTCTCGTGTTCGGTGAACCAAGGGTTTCAAATGTTGGTCGATACTGTATGTGCGTTGGAGAAGGATATGAAGTGGGTGCAAGGAAAGCGGGCCTTGGCTGTGACAAAGCCAGAGTTCAAAGCGCCCCGCCTTGGGAAATCGTACTCTCATAAGAAATGGGGCAAGAGATATAAGTAGTCTGGACAAGCTCCTTCTACGGTTGCATCGGGTGAAACTTCGAGGCCAGAGACTCATACCTGCTTCACTTGAGGTAGAGTAGGGCACATAGCCCATGACTGTCGGGTTGGTCCGCCAAAGGGAGAAAAGAAGACGGAAGCATCTTATACTGAGAAGGGAAAGGCAGTGGTAGAGTCCTCTACATCCCAGGTGCAGCCCCGAGTCTATAATCTTGGCCAGCAGGAGGTTATAAAGCAGAGTGACGTCATCACAGGTACGAATTAAGTTTTCAATTACTTTTCTTAATGTATGCTTTGTGTGTAGCTTGTGTGTGATGTGATTGCAACAGGCATTGTTATGATTCGTAACACGCTGGCGAGAGCACTGTTTGATACGGGTGCTTCGCATTCATTTCTGTCTAAGTACTTCGTAACTCGGATTGGAGTACCTAGTCATGTGAAGACAAAGAGCGTAAGGGTGTTATTACCGAATGGATATTTGATGCTTGCGGATAGAGCTTGTGATGTGTCAGTGCAAGTTGGAAGTCGGGATTTTTGTTTGAATGCATTTATGCTACCGATATCGAAATTTGATGTGATCTTTGGTATGGACTGGCTTCCGGAGCAGCGCGCCTTTTTTGATTGTAATGCCAAAGAGATTACACTAGGCCAGAATACCGAGCTTACGACTAAGTTTGTTGGTATGCGAGGAGTGAGCGGGACCTTGATATCTGCACTGCAAGTCGTCAATGTTGTTCGGAAGGGCGCGGAGTTATTCTTCATGCTGATTCAGGCTGTTGAGCTAAAGGCCAATATGAGTGATGTTCTGATTGTATCGGAGTTTGCGGATGTGTTTCCTAAGGATGTTCCTGGGCTACCACCCCAGCGGGAGATCGACTTCACTATTGAGTTGGTATCGGGTGAGAAACATGTGTCCCTCTCACCATATCGCGTCGCGCCGAAGGAAATGGCTGAATTGAAAGTCCAATTGCAAGAGTTGCTAGAGCAGGGATATATACGCCCAAGTATATCATCTTGGAGCGCGCATGTTCTATTTGTGAAGAAGAAGGACGGTGGTTTACGGTTATGTATTGAGTACCGTGAATTGAATAAGCTGACCGAGAAGAACAAGTATCCTATTCCACGGATAGATGAATTGTTCGATCAGCTAGTGGGATCAACCGTCTATTCTAAATTGGATTTGAAATCTGGATATTACCAGTTGAGGATTCAGGAAGGTGATATTCCCAAGACTTCATTTGGAACACGATATGGTCACTATGAGTTCACGGTAATGTCGTTTGGGCTATATAATGCTCCATCAGTGTCCATGGACCTAATACACCGAAAGTTCCGAGAGTAATTGGACTTGTTCGTGATTGTATTCATTGATGATATTTTAGTGTACTCTCAATCGGAAGCTGATCATGCTAACCACTTGCGGTTGATGTTGCATACCTTGCGAAGTAATAAGCTCTATGCCAAGTTCTCAAAGTGTGAGTTTTGGCTGTCGTCGGTGGATTTTCTTGTCCATGTGGTAAGTGGAGATGACATATGTAACACCCCCTATCCGTCGCATAACATATAGCAGTAGGTCCGGCCGGGGCCCGACGCCATATAACACAGACAGACCGGGTGGTTACTTATGGAAACCATCCAACCAATCTCAACGTCCTACACAGAGCATTCTAGCGGAAGCAGTTAATATAAGTTGTAAACAAGAACCCAGCATAAGAGCACGAATGTCCACTAATACCACATTTAGGCATGTATACAAAAATACCCAAACATTGGCCTTAAGGCCTTACAAAAAGTTTCACTTGTCCGTTACATGATTTACCAACCTCGGCACGCAGGCCGGCCATACATGAATAAAAATAGAAAACATTTCACTTGGGCCTTCGAGGGCCAGCTTCGCAAAAAGGGCTTTAGCCCGCTATTGACCGCTCGGTCCAGCTGCACCTGCAAGCAAACAAACCACCGCACGGTGGCAAACAAAGCAACGGTCAGCAATGCTGACCAAATTATAACGATCCCGCCCCCAACTCGGGGCGGCGACGCTCCTTCCCTGCATTTCATTAGCATAAGCGAGCATTATAAATATAGTCATTTCATCACAGGCGGAGGCTCAACGGCCACACACCCCGTGCACTCAGGGCACATTCTTGGTGAACGCAGTCTAAGTCTGCCGACTCACCGCCATCCTCTCTTGGACGACCAAACAATGAGCAGTTTGTCTTCCTGGCATGGGTCACGGTAATTAAAACCATAGACCGCCGAAGACCCTCATCTATGCCAACGGCCCTAATCCGAACGACATAGAGTGGGTACGGTTCCATCTAACCCGTGCTCACAACGCAACGGTAATTTAAACCATATGCGCCCGCAACGGTAATTTAAACCATATGCGCAGGTCAAACTTCTACCGAGTCCCATTTTCATCACAAGTCACATAACCCGGTTATGTTCAAGTTGGCTTCCAAGCCACCAAGTTGGCAAGACCTCGTGTCCGCCCAGTTTTCCGGGTGCACCTTTGGGTTAGTCCCCAAGGCTCCCTGCTGCAATCTACCGCGTAGAAAACCCGAAAACACCAAATAGCACGGAGTCTTCTCCGGCCTTATGCAATGCAACATCACCGATCCGGACTAACATGTCCGGGTAGGCTTCAACCAAAATGCCTATGTCCGTTCTCGCATACGGACGCTAAACAACGGGGACTTTACATATCTACCCGAAGGAACGCCTCCAACTCTTCGCAAACTCGCGAGAGGGGGCTTCCTATGCTAAGAAAGAGAGCTATCATGCTCACAAGTGAGGATCGTTACCCTTGCGTTCCTCTTTGGCGCCATCGAAATGTAATCGGATAGAAATCACCGCGCTTGCGTTGCCTCCGTGGATCCGGAGTCGGCTTGCGATTCGGAGTTCCGAAGCTCCTCCAATGGCGGATCTAGCTCTTCTTCCTCCAATAGCTTTCCTCTTTCTCCAAGGGTTTGGAGAGATGATCAAGTGAAGGAAAAATGGATTTTTCTTAAGTCAAACCCGTGTATATCCTCCCAGGAACCATCCCCAGCCGTCGGATCTCAACCTAAGAAAACGAGCGGCTTTGATTCGGGGCTGAAATGCCCAAACTGGGCCGAACACGGCCTGGCACACGCCCGTGTCCAGGGCCGTGTGCCGCATTCGCCGTCAAAATCGAATCTTCTGAACACGCACACGGGTATCGGACACGCCCGTGTTCGGGCTGACACGCCCGTGTTCCAGCTAACACGGTCGTGCATCCGGCCGTGTACCCCATGATTTTTCCCCCGTTTCCAACCCGAGCACTGCACGGGTTCTAGGACACGCCCGTGTCCTTGCCCGTGTCACATTGACACGCCTGGGCCCCCAGGCCGTGTACACGGGGCATTTCGTCGAGGGGAGAACGACGACTGGATGACACGGCCTTGGACACGCCCGTGTCCTAGGCCGTGTGCCTTGTCTCGACGATCGTCGAGTGAATCTCGACGATTTCACCTTGACGATCGTCGACACGGGTCGACACGCCCTGCGACACGCCCGTGTCGCAGGCCGTGTGCCCATTCTCGACGAATCGTCGAGAATAACTCGACGATTTCACGGCTAAGTGTCGACACGGGTCGACACGCCCTGCGACACGCCCGTGTCGCAGGCCGTGTGCCCTTTCTCGACGAATCGTCGAGTATAACTCGACGACTTCGCAACTAAGTGTCGGCACACACTTGACACGCCCTGGGACACGCCCGTGTCCCAGGCCGTGTGCCGTCAGCCAGAAACCAAAACTGGCCCAAAACGTCCCCCTTTGCTCCTTTGAGTTTCGGGGCGTTACAACTCTCCCCCTCTTAAAAGAATTTCGCCCACGAAATTACATAAAGGAAAGATATACAAAAACAACATTTGTACCTGAGCGGAACAACTCTGGATACTCGTCAAGCATAGTCTGCTCTCGCTCCCAGGAGAGCTCCTCACGACCGCAATTGTCCCATCGGACCTTGACCATCCTGATCTCTTTATTGCGTAGCCGCTTGACCTCCGAGTCCTCAATCCGCACGGGCTTTACCTTTGTCGTTAGCCCACTATCCACCGGCACTTGATCGACCGCGATCACTTGCGTAGGCTCTTGCACCGCCTTCCGAAGCACCGAAATGTGGAATACATCGTGTAAACCACTTAGCTCCACAGAAAGCTTCAACCTATAGGCCGCTTCTCCAACTCGCTCCAGAACCTCAAACGGTCCAAGGTACCTCGGGCTTAGCTTTTTCAATCGTCACACCCGCGAGACACCCTTGAACGGCTTGATCTTTAGGTACACATAATCACCCACAGCGAACTCCACGTTCCTGTGCTTGGCATTATAGTACTTTGCTTGCCGGTCCTGAGCGATGAGTAACCTCTCCCGAATGGTTCTCACCAAAGAAGTAGCATCATCCACTTCCGATCGCTTATACAACTTCGACTCGCCCGTTTCTAACCAAGACAACGGCGTGCGACATCTTCTACCATATAGGGCCTCGAAGGGTGCCATCTGAATACTTGCTTGGTAGCTGTTGTTGTATGCGAACTCCACCAAATAAAGGTGGTCCTCCCATTGCTTTCCAAAGTCCAAAACACACATGCGAAGCATGTCTTCCATGGTTCTATTGACCCTCTCGGTCTGTCCATCCGTTTGCGGATGGAAGGCTGTGCTAAACTTCAGCTTTGTTCCCAACATTTGCTGCACCAGCCTCCAATCATTGGACGTGAACCGCCCATCTCGGTCACTCACGATGCTGCGGGGCACACCATGAAGCCGTACTATATTATCCACATAGAGCTTCGCCAGCTTCTCCACCGGATCGTCCTTCCTATGCGGAATAAAATGCGACACCTTTGTTAGTCGATCGACCACCACCCAAATGGCGTCGTTCCCCTTCTGCGACCTTGGCAAACCATGCACAAAGTCCATAGAGATGTCGTCGAATTTCCACTCCGGAATAGGCAAGGACTTAAGAAATCCTCCCGGCTTTTGGCACTCCGCCTTTACCAAGGCGCAAGTTTGGCACTTCGCTACATATAGCGCCACATCCTTTTTCAAGCCCGGCCACCAAAACAGTTTCTTAACATCACGGTACATCTTCGTGCTCCCCGGGTGAATCGAGTACCTGGTATGGTGTGCCTCGTACAACAACTCCACCCGTAAATTGCCCACACTTGGGACGCACAAACGACCGTCTTTCCACAGCAATCCGTCCTCCACAACGAATTGGGAATTTGACCCATCCAGAGCCTCTATCATGAACTGCTTCATATGAGCATCCATATCTAAAGCCTGTCGAATCCGATCAGCCAGGTCATATTGGACTACAGTCCAATTCAGCACTGCTTCAGCACTAGATTGTCTATCCACACAAACAATCTCCAACGCCTCCAGCTCCTGCACCAACCGCTCATCATGCACTGATAGCCAATTCGCTTGAGCTGGGGCTCGACGACTCAACGCGTCCGCAACCGCATTCCCTTTGCCAGGCACGTAGTGGATCTTGAATGTATAGTCCCCTAAGAACTCCATCCATCTACGCTGCCGCATATTCAGATCCTTCTGATCAATCAGGTACTTTAAACTCTTGTGATTCGGTGTAGATATCAATCTTCACACCGTACAAGTAGTGTCTCCACAGCTTCAAGGCAAAAATCACGGCCGCTAACTCCAAGTCATGGACCGGATAATTCCTCTCGTGCACTTTTAGCTGTCTCGAGCCATAAGCTATCACGCTTCCGTGCTGCAGTAGCACACAACCCAAACCGCTGCCTGAAGCATCGCTATATATCTCATAGCCTTCGGTCCCAACCGGCGAACTCAACACAGGCGCCGTGGTCAACCGACACTTCAATTCCTCAAAAGCTCGCGCGCACTCCGGCGTCCAAACGAACTTATGCTCCTTCCTCGTCAAAGTAGTGAGAGGTAGCGCTATCCGCGAGAAGTTCTCTACGAAGCGCCTATAATAACCGGCAAGCCCCAAAAAGCTCCGGACTTCTGCTACCGTAGCAAGCTCAGGCCACTCCCGTATCGCAACAATCTTCGCCGGATCCACCACAATACCCTCTCCACTCACTATATGCCCGAGGAACGCTACTGAGGATAGCCAAAACTCGCACTTCGAGAACTTGGCATACAACTGGTTTCTCCTTAGCGTCTCCAGCACCAAATGAAGATGCTTGAAGTGATCTTCCTCACTTTGCGAGTACACCAAAATATCGTCGATGAAGACGATCACGAAATGGTCCAAGTACTCCCTGAACGTCCTGTTCATCAAATCCATGAACACCGACGGCGCATTAGTCAGCCCAAACGGCATGACCGTAAACTCATAATGCCCGTATCTCGTACTAAACGCTGTCTTCGGGATATCACTCTCCCTTATCCGCAGCTGATAGTACCCAGACTTGAGATCTAACTTCGAGTACACCGTCGACCCGACTAACTGATCAAAGAGATCATCAATCCTAGGGATCGGGTACTTATTCTTCTCAGTCAGCTTGTTTAGCTCCCGATAATCAATACACAATCTCAAGCTTCCGTCCTTCTTCTTAACAAAGAGGACCGGTGCGCTCCAAGGCGAAGAACTCGGGCGCACATACCCTTGCTCCAACAACTCTTGCAGTTGAACTTTTAGCTCCGCCATTTCCTTAGGCGCTAACCGATACGGAGATCGTGACACAGGCTTTGCACCTGGCACTAGCTCGATCGTAAAATCTATCTCCCGTTGAGGCGGGGCTCCAGGAAGATCTGCGGGGAACACATCAGGGTATTCCGATACCACTGAAATACAATCCAACGCGGGCTTCGGCTTTGCAACCTCCACTAGTGTAAAGAACAGTTCTGCTCCAGCACGAACTGCCTTCACCACCTGAAGAGCAGACATCAACGTCTTGCTCGACCCCTTTAAGCCCGTAAACGTCGTCTCACGACTTGCTCCCAGCTTTACTTCCTTGCTACCGCAATCTATATGGGCCTGCTGCTCCGAGAGCCAGTCCATGCCAAATATGACGTCAAACTCCACTAACGGAAGTAAAGACGCCCGCAGGTCGAACTCCTGCTCCCCAATACGAATCTTAACATCGCAGATCCTAACCGCTCGCATCGAACACCCATTGGGCAACAACACATCCAACTTATCCTTCGCCATCGAAGAAGGGACTCCGATGCGTGATATAAATCCTTCGGACAAGAAGGAGTGTGAAGCTCCCGTATCGAAGAGTGCTCGTGCGGGATTTTCACAAATCATTACAAATCCTAAACAAGCAGTGGTAAGGTAACATATACATAACAAGCATATAAAGGAATTGACTTGCTATAAATTAAACCATACCTGTCACCACGTCAGCTTGTTTAATGGCCTCCTGTTGGCCAAGATTGTAAACCCTTGGTTGGGCCGGAGCATAGTGAGATGCGGTCGACTCCACCGCCTTTCCCTTCTCTTCGTAGGTAGCTCCTGGCCTCCTTTCGGACTTAGGACGTCCGCTCCAACAATCACGGGCGAAATGCCCCGTCTTGCCACAAGTGAAGCACGCGCCCGGGGTCCGACTCGTAGTCGCCCCAGAAGCACCAGAAGGAGCTGGACCCGAAGTCCTATGCTTCTTAAAGAATCTTTGATAGCCAGACTTTGAAGTAGTCGGCACTTTGAACCCAGATTTCTTCTCGCCCAAGCCTTTCTTCGCTTGTACACTCTTCATGTCCTTCTCCAAGGACCGGGCAGTATTGACCAAGGTTAAGAAACCCTGCGTCATTGGCCCCGACAGTAACAATCTCAGCTCATCCCTCAAGCCTTCATAAAAACGATTAGTCTTGCGCTCCTCATCCATGATGATGGAGCTAGCATAACGACTCAACCGCGTAAACTCGTGGAGATATTCATCCACGCTCCTCTCACCCTGCACCGACTTCAGGAACTCATTCTCCATTGAAATCCTCTGAGTAGAAGGGAGGTATCTTGCTAAGAACAATTCCGAGAACTCTTCCATCGGAACGTCTATCAGTTGTCTACCTCTCAAATGATGCAGCTCCAAACCTTCCCACCACATCCTCGCTTCCCCATCCAGAAGGAACGTAGCGATGGTGGTCATTTGCCACTCCTCCGTCTCCGTCGCTGTCATGACTCTCTTCACCCTAGAGAGCCAGTCTTCAGACTGCGATGGGGTTCCCAACCCCGAGAATAACGGAGGGTTAAAGCTCATTACATGCTTCAACTGCCTCTCAGTCGCCCTCCTTGGCACTATTGGTTCTACAACCACTTGCTCCATCCTCCTCGGCTCGGCCTCTTGAAGAGGTACTTGCTCCATCACAGGAGCGGGCTGCTGCGCTTGCCTCCCAGGCTGCGCATTTATCACGGCCAACACCGCTTCAGCCACCAATCGTATATTTTTAGCCGACAAAGGTGTTGCTGGAGCAACTTCTGGTGCACTACTAGCCTCAGAACCTCGGCGTTCTGACGGCCCAACACCACTTCGGGTCACCTATAGTGGTACAAAACACCGTTAAGCGATCAAATAACATTGCAAACAGCAATTATAGGAACACGCAGGTTCCTCAAACACGAGTATTTTCATTCCTAAGTGGACATTCATGGGTTCTTTTACCATTATAACGATGACGCACACAATGTGCTCACCACCCCTTAAAAAGAATTCGACCACGAATTCCGTTTAAGCCCGACCAAAACCAGTAGTCTGATACCAAATTGTAACACCCCCTATCCGTCGCATAACATATAGCAGTAGGTCCGGCCGGGGCCCGACGCCATATACCACAGACAGACCGGGTGGTTACTTATGGAAACCATCCAACCAATCTCAACGTCCTACACAGAGCATTCTAGCGGAAGCAGTTAATATAAGTTGTAAACAAGAACCCAGCATAAGAGCACGAATGTCCACTAATACCACATTTAGGCATGTATACAAAAATACCCAAACATTGGCCTTAAGGCCTTACAAAAAGTTTCACTTGTCCGTTACATGATTTACCAACCTCGGCACGCAGGCCGGCCATACATGAATAAAAATAGAAAATATTTCACTTGGGCCTTCGAGGGCCAGCTTCGCAAAAAGGGCTTTAGCCCGCTATTGACCGCTCGGTCCAGCTGCACCTGCAAGCAAACAAACCACCGCACGGTGGCAAACAAAGCAACGGTCAGCAATGCTGACCAAATTATAACGATCCCGCCCCCAACTCGGGGCGACGACGCTCCTTCCCTGCATTTCATTAGCATAAGCGAGCATTATAAATATAGTCATTTCATCACAGGCGGAGGCTCAACGGCCACACACCCCGTGCACTCAGGGCACATTCTTGGTGAACGCAGTCTAAGTCTGCCGACTCACCGTCATCCTCTCTTGGACGACCAAACAATGAGCAGTTTGTCTTCCTGGCATGGGTCACGGTAATTAAAACCATAGAACGCCGAAGACCCTCATCTATGCCAACGGCCCTAATCCGAACGACATAGAGTGGGTACGGTTCCATCTAACCCGTGCTCACAACGCAACGGTAATTTAAACCATATGCGCCCGCAACGGTAATTTAAACCATATGCGCAGGTCAAACTTCTACCGAGTCCCATTTTCATCACAAGTCACATAACCCGGTTATGTTCAAGTTGGCTTCCAAGCCACCAAGTTGGCAAGACCTCGTGTCTGCCCAGTTTTCCGGGTGCACCTTTGGGTTAGTCCCCAAGGCTCCCTGCTGTAATCTACCGCGTAGAAAACCCGAAAACACCAAATAGCACGGAGTCTTCTCCGGCCTTATGCAATGCAACATCACCGATCCGGACTAACATGTCCGGGTAGGCTTCAACCAAAATGCCTATGTCCGTTCTCGCATACGGACGCTAAACAACGGGGACTTTACATATTTACCCGAAGGAACGCCTCCAACTCTTCGCAAACTCGCGAGAGGGGGCTTCCTATGCTAAGAAAGAGAGCTATCATGCTCACAAGTGAGGATCGTTACCCTTGCGTTCCTCTTTGACGCCATCGAAATGTAATCGGATAGAAATCACCGCGCTTGCGTTGCCTCCGTGGATCCGGAGTCGGCTTGCGATTCGGAGTTCCGAAGCTCCTCCAATGGCGGATCTAGCTCTTCTTCCTCCAATAGCTTTCCTCTTTCTCCAAGGGTTTGGAGAGATGATCAAGTGAAGGAAAAATGGATTTTTCTTAAGTCAAACCCGTGTATATCCTCCCAGGAACCATCCCCAGCCGTCGGATCTCAACCTAAGAAAACGAGCGGCTTTGATTCGGGGTTGAAATGCCTAAACTGGGCCGAACACGGCCTGGCACACGCCCGTGTCCAGGGCCGTGTGCCGCATTCGCCGTCAAAATCAAATCTTCTGAACACGCACACGGGTATCGGACACGCCCGTGTTCGGCTGACACGCCCGTGTTCCAGCTGACACGGTCGTGCATCCGGCCGTGTACCCCATGATTTTTCCCCCGTTTCCAACCCGAGCACTGCACGGGTTCTAGGACACGCCCGTGTCCTTGCCCGTGTCACATTGACACGCCTGGGCCCCCAGGCCGTGTACACGGGGCATTTCGTCGAGGGGAGAACGACGACTGGATGACACGACCTTGGACACGCCCGTGTCCTAGGCCGTGTGCCTTGTCTCGACGATCGTCGAGTGAATCTCGACGATTTCACCTTGACGATCGTCGACACGGGTCGACACGCCCTGCGACACGCCCGTGTCGCAGGCCGTGTGCCCATTCTCGACGAATCGTCGAGAATAACTCGACGATTTCACGGCTAAGTGTCGACACGGGTCGACACGCCCTGCGACACGCCCGTGTCGCAGGCCGTGTGCCCTTTCTCGACGAATCGTCGAGTATAACTCGACGACTTCGCGACTAAGTGTCGGCACACACTTGACACGCCCTGGGACACGCCCGTGTCCCAGGCCGTGTGCCGTCAGCCAGAAACCAAAACTGGCCCAAAACGTCCCCCTTTGCTCCTTTGAGTTTCGGGGCGTTACAACATAGCAGTCGATCCGTCAAAGATAAGAGCCATACAGGAGTGGCCAGAGTTGTCTTCGGTGGCCGAAGTCGTTTCCTTGGACTGGAAGGTTACTATAGACGGTTTGTAGGAATTTTCTCGCAGATCGCTTTGCCTCTGACCACATTGACGAGGAAGGATCAGAATTTCGTTTGGATGCCAGATTGCGCACGAGCTTTCGAAGAGCTAAAGAGTCGGTTGACTACGGCGCCTATCTTGATATTTCCATGTGGTACAGACGTATATGAGATATATAGTGATGCTTCAGGGAGCGGCTTAGGATGTTGTCTTCTGCAATTTGGGAAAGTGATTGCTTATGGGTCACGCCAGTTGAAAGTGCATGAGCGAAATTATCCCGTCCACAACTTAGAGTTGGCGGCGGTGATCTTTGCACTAGAGTTATGGCGGCTTTATCTTTATGGCGTAAAAGTGGATATCTTTACGGACCATAAGAGCCTAAAGTACTTGTTGGATAATAAGGATCTGAATATGAAAAAAACGAAGATGGATGGAGTTCCGTGGGGACTACACCTTTGATATTCATTATACTCCCGGGAAGGGAAACATGGTTGTTGATGCTTTGAGTCGGAGGACTCTGTTAAAGGTAAATTGGTTGCGGATGCATGATGATCGTCTGATGCAGGAGTTGGAAGAGTTAGAGATTTCTTGTGTTGACAAGAATTCCACAGCCGATGCATGCTTAAACTGGACGGAGGTATAATATGACCTTACAGACAGAATTCGACATGCAATGGAGCTGGATGAAAGTCTCCAATGCTATGCAAAAGATTGGCAAGATGGCAAATTCTCCTGGGATGATGGCCTTTTGCAGAAAGAGGGTCATTTGTGCGTCCCGAGTATGGGTAAGTTGAGAGAAGAATTGATGTATGAAGCGCACTTTACAAAATACTCAATTCACCCTGGGAGCACAAAAATGTTCAAGGATATGAAAAAGTTATTCTGGTTTATAGGACTAAAGAAAGACATAGCTCATTATGTGGCTAAATGTCAAACTTGTGCTTTGGTGAAAGCGGAGTGCCAGAAGCCTAGAGGTTTCTTGAAGTCGTTACCGATTCCGGAATGCAAGTTTGATTATATTTCAATGGATTTCGTGCATGGGTTGCTGAGATCTCAATGCGGGAATGATTCAGTGGAAAGTTTGGCAAAGCTTTATGTGGAGCAGATCGTACGACTACACGGTGTTCCCCGTAGCATCGTGACTGATCGTGATGGGTGATTCACATCGAACTATTGGAGGCTAATCCATCAATTGTTGGGAACGAAGTTGACGTTCAGTAGGACCTTTCATCCCCAAACATATGGCTAGACTGAGAAGACCAACAGAACAATGGAGTATATGCTCTGAATGTGCGCCCTGGATTTTAGTAAGAGATGGGAAGATCATCTCAATATGGTGGAGTTTGCTTACAACAATAGCTACCAAGCGAGCATCGTTATGGCACCGTCTGAAGCATTGTATGGGCGTAAATGTCGTCACCGTTAGCTTGGCCAGAAGCAGGCGAATCCAAACTCTATAAGTGTAAAGAAGTTGATGAATCTAATTCGACGATACGCTATATTCAAGAGAGGCTACTGACAACCCAGGATTGACAAGCGAAGTACTACAACACCAAGCACCGGAACGTGGAGTTCGCGGTGGGCGATTGGGTATATTTGAAGATCAAATCCTTCAAAGGCGTGTCCAGGATTTGGCGTATGAAAAAGTTGAGTCCGAGATATCTTGGTCTGTTTGAAGTGGTGGAGCGAGTTGGAGAATCTGCCTATCTGCTAGCTCTTTCGGCAGAATTGAGTGGATTACATGATGTGTTTCACATCTCTGTGCTTCAGAAAGCCATCAAAGATCCAGCTCAAGTGGATTACATGATCATGTACCGGTTGAGTATGGGCTAACGACAAAAGATAGGCCCATTTGGATCAAGGATCAAACCGATAAACATTTGCGGAACAAGACAATCGGGGTGGTCAAAGTCTGATGGGACAACTGTGGCCGTGAGGAGCTAACATGGGAGCAAGAGCAAACCATGCGAGCTGAATTTCCCGAGCTATTTGTGTAAACTGTTATACATCACATAATTTGGTGTAACGTACATTTTAATGTTATAACATTTTGCCTGCTGGTGTCCTTACTTTGCGCAAATTTTGGGAAGAAATTTCTTGTAAGGATAGGAGGGTTGTAATAACCCAAATCCCACATTTGACCTAAGACTGGGTTACACGGCCTGCGACACGGGCGTGTCGCAAGCCCTGTCCTGCTCGGTATGGGTGAGCAGCCTGGCGGGTGGTCGACAAAATGCGCTCAATGAAAATTTTGAGGGGTAACACGCCCTGCGACACGGGCGTGTCTGAGGCCGTGTCCTCCTCTGGTCGACGAACATTGCTTGATGAAATGACTCAGCAGCGATGTGTCTGCAGCCGTATAAGGGCACGCGGCCTGTGACACGGGCGTGTTACATGGCCATGTCTTTCTCTTGAATAGGCCAAGGCATTGAGGCCTTGTGAATACGGGCAGGACACGGGTGTGTCTCTGGGAACATGTCCTATGACACGGGCGTGTCACATGGCTGTGTCCTCTTTAGGTTGAATCGGGTGTGTGCCGCTTGAGGTACATGGCCACAGACAGGGGCGTGTCTGAAGGCATGTTAGGGCACATGGCCTGTGACACGGGCATGTCACATGGCCGTATCCTACTCTGGGTAAGTCGGTTTTGTACCGCTTAAGGTACACGGCCTGTGACACAGGCGTGTCACTGGCAGTGTCAGACAAAAAAAAGAACTTTGTGGAAACTTTGTGGCCGTCCATTTCCTTCATCTGGGATCTGATGGCCCAGGCTTCTCCCAGCTACTTTAAGTCTGAGAATGAGAAGTGAATCCTCATTTGAACTTGGGCCATTCTCTTTCTAAGAGAGCTAGAGAGAAGGGAGAGCAAGGAGGAGGAGGAGAAAAGGAGCCGGCCACTAGTGGAGCTGTAGAGTTCTGATTCGAGATCCGAGGCCAGTGTTGTGGAGGCAAGACCGCTGCAGTGCTTTCTAGCTGGCTAGAATTCCATGGCTCCAAAGAGGTCATCAAGGGTAACGATCTTCCTTCTTGGACGTGAAGTCCTTCCTTTTTTGCATGTGCTTTCTAGCTCTTAGAATGAATACTGAACTCCAACCATGAATGTACACCAAATACAACATCGTTTGGCCTTATGGCCTTACAGTTACTCTTTATAATGTGGATTACAAACATCGGCGCATAGACCGGCCACACATGAGCAAAACACAGCATTCTTTGGTTAGCCTTCAAGGGCAAGCAGCAGCAGCAACAATAGCAGTAGGGACTTCAGCCCTATGTGTCCCGCTCGGTGTACATTCATGGTTTGGGGCCCTGGCCGGAACTTTGCCGTAGGGACTTCAAGGGCTTCAAGGGCTAGCTTTTAGCATGAATGTATTTGGTGTACATTCATGGTTTATTTGGGGCGTGCATGGTATTTATATTAGTGGACATTCATGGTTGGAGTTCAGTATTCATGCTAAAAGCTTCCGCTAGAATGCTTTGAGTTAGGATGCGCAATTCTGATATTAACCCGTGACTTTGCCACGTGTTTTGTGGCATATGGTCTGGGGCCCTGGCCGGAACTTCTATTATATGCTATATGAATGGATGGAGTCGTTACATTTTTGGCCAAAACGTTTCCTCTATTTAAATCAATTTCAAGATTTAGTACTTAACTCTTATACCCCTGATAATTAATTTGATCTCTCTTTTAATTAATTCAAGCGGTAGCTAAATTTAGAATTTTCTTTAATTCCTTATAACTATATCTCCAACTTTTCCTCTGGAATAGCAAAAGCTTAAGTTGGGGGTATTTGATAAATTGTAAATATACGTATTTTTATGTATTTTATTTAAGTCATTTTTGTTTATTTTCGTTATTTTTAGTTATTTTTTTAATAAAATGCTTCTTTTTTGTATATATTTTCTAACTTATTTTATGTTATTTTTCTGAAATTTTTCAGGAAAAAGTTCAAAAATTCCAAGTACATGCCCGTGTACTTCTCGATCACGCCCGTGACCTAGGCGTGTTACTAAATCCCGACAGAAGGTTATCACTAGCTCGACGATCGGCGTTCGACGTTCGTCGAACTACACGACATGCCCATGTTCATCCCGCGACACGCCCGTGTCACGCCATCGACATTCGTCGATCTCAACTCAACAATCTACATTCGTCGATCTCAACTCGATGATCTGTGTTCGAAGATTGCTGAACATGCCCGTGACATGCCTGCCACGCCCGTGTTAAATCTGATTCATCCAACCGCCACTCAACACCATCTCCACTCAACGACAGCCACTCGATGCCATCGCCACTCAACGCCATCGCTACTCGACGCCAACCACTCAACGCCATCACCACTCAACGCCAGCCAACCACTCAACGCTACCAGACATGCCCGTATCAAGATTTGACAATCCCGTGACTTCCACGTATCCAAGACAAGACAGCGCTAGCGACGAATTGACACGACGCCTTCCCCAAATAAACCTTCCCTACACGCCCCCCCATGCACGACCGTGACAGCAGTGTCACGCCAGTGACTTCCACGTGTACAACCCCAAAAGTCAAACAAGAAATAAATGCTCATCATCAAATCAGCAACAGTAGCCACACGTCGTGCCTACACGCCCGTGACCTAGGGCGTGTAATCTGAATTTTTTTATTATAAATAGAACTTTGCTGTAAGGGCCATGGGTTCGAAATTTTGAACCATTTTGTCGTTAGAGCTGCTTCTGGGAGGCTTCTTTTAGTGCTATGTAATGATATTTTCCCCCCTCCTCTTTGTGTTTGTTTTAGCTTTTGTAATCAAACTTTATCTTAATAAAATTTGATAGTTTTTCATCCTTATGTTGTACTGGAATGCCTCTGAGTCCATCTCTTTCAGCAATCTTATGTATCTTAATTTTTTGTAGGGGTGTTTGCTTGTATGAGTTAGATTTGTGGAATTTATTTTTTCAAATGAAAATCACTTAGCTTTACATTAGATTTCCTTAAATGTACTAGTCATTATTATAGTCATTTTTACTTATCATATTCCTTAGAATGGTTTAAATTTAAGATTTTTGTGCTTTTATATTCATCCTTATGGATTTGTAATATGATTTGAAAGTGGTTTTCATTTCTTTTTAACTTAGATTTTCCTATTTTATGATGTAAAACTTTTGCTTCTTTTTAACTTTCTTCCCCTTTTTAAACCATTCTACAAAGCTATAAAAATGGATTATGTGTTATTTCAATTTTTCAACCCCTTTGATTTCCGCATTTGTTTGAAAAATCTTTTGCTAAAACAATTTTTTACTTCTACTTTTTATGCATTTCCAGCGAGTTCTAGCGGTAAAAATGTAAACGTTTTAATTATTTCAATCACTTTGATTTTCTCTATTTTTGCTTGTGTGTCAGTGTGTATGAGTTAGCCTTTTTTCTTTCTTTCCTTCAAGTTGTGTATGTGCGTTTATGAGTTAGCTTTTCCAGCTGTCATTTCCCACCTACTCGTTTGAGTAGGACTTATCATTTCCTGCCTACTCATTTGAGTAGGACTTGTCATTTTCATCTTTCATTTCCCGCCTATTTGTTTGAGTAGGACTTGTCATTTCCCGTCTACTCGTTTGAGTAGGACTTGTAATTTTCAGCTTTAATTTCCCTCCTACTCGTTTTAGTAGGACTTGTCATTTTCATCTTTAATTTTCCGTCTGCTCGTTTGAGTAGGACTTGTCATTTTCAGCTTTCATTTCCCGCGTACTCATTTGAGTAGGACTTGTCATTTCCCGCCTACTCGTTTGAGTAAAACTTGTCATTTCAATTATGCAATCTTTTTTTGTAACTTAGCTTTTTTTTCTTGATTATGAGTTTGGTTGAATGCGTGCGTTTTGCTTTTTTTAATAACTTTTTCTCTCTCTAATATTAGGTTATCTTATTTCTTCTTTTTTGTAATCCTTCAGCGCGTAATTTAGATTTCATGTCTCACCAAACTCATAAGTCATCCTCATTCCGATGAGTAGCTAATCGCTCTTAGCCCTCGGTATCGAAGGGCATTGGGATATAAAATGTTTTTAAATAGTTAAAGGTCTTGTTTTTCTATTTAATAAAGTACTTAAGGTTTACCCCGTGTTTACGACGGATGGAACCACATATCGATGTGTGGGCTCTATTTCTATTATCCATATGCTAGCTAGCCGAGAGGCTGTGCGTATGGACTGATCACCCCTGGGTAAAGAGAGTTTCGGACTAACCCTCGAGAGAGGAGGTGCGTAATTCTTTCGGATTGGGCCCCACCGCCCCCTAATTGTGGTGTTCTTAGCATAATGCGGGCATTAAGAGGAATCCTTCATCGGATGAGAGCCCGATCGAATAGACTTAATGTTCAGGTGAGTGATAGTCTTAGACATAGGTGAGCTCATTCTTTTGGAACATCCACGGCCAAGACTTCCATTTAATTGAATTGATACCTAGGATCTCTAATTATTTAAATCTATTTTCGTCCTAACATAATTCGATATCGAGTGTTATTTCTTCATCGACCTTGTTCTTAATCTATTTCCAGCTTTTCTTAGTTAAAACTGTCAACTTAGTTTTTTTGGTAAAATAATATTCCTTCCGGAGCAATAAGGATAATCAACCCGTTCCCGGGAAAATTACGATCTCGATATTCCCCCAGAATATCTTGTATTACTTGCGATAGGTGCACTTGCCTATAATTCGCCATGCAAAATCCGGACCTGTCGTGCTCCCTAGATAAAATAAAAGTCGGGCTTCTCACACATCAATGGCGATAGTGAAAAAGCGTTGAGTCGGCATTCGATGCTCTCGATGCTCTCGACGCACTCAACGCCTGAAAGTGTTGATTGGCTTGATATTGCGGGAGACAGTAGATATCACCGGGTGATAGTGCCACGTAGCGTGAGACACGTGTAGGATTGGCTGTTAAGTGGCCAATAAGCGGTGGTTGACCTCGGTCAAAGCGGTGAAATCGATATCACTGAGTGGCGACAGTCGATATCGCCAGGTGATAGCGCATTACTTTTTGCAATGCCTCTAGTCGATCCAACTTGACAATGTCACAACTCCGCTCTAGGCGACGCTACCAGGCTGCAGCCCAAGCAGCCCAACCCCTCTTCAGCCCACTCGCAGGTTGTTGGTGGCCACAACTTCCGTTTGATGATTAAAACTCTCTGGTTAAGTGGACAGCACAGGGACTTCCCAGGAGGTCACCTATCCCAGTTCTACTCCAGCCCGAGCACGCTTAACTATGGAGTTTTCCAACATTTCATCACCAATTGAGAGATCATGTGTCTGGGATTAATCCTAAATCCACTTAACCAGAGAAGAATAGGAAGGAGGTTTCATTCTGTTTCACTCTCTCTCTCTCTCTTCATCTCTTGATTTTCCTAGAGTAAAAAGAAAGAAGAAACTAAAGAAGTGCTGGGCTGAGCTTTGTGAGCTTCCTGAATGAGTTCTTGTGTGCGGAGGCCAGATCTGAGGATAGATCTGCAAAGAGGTGAGCGACGTGCTCCTTTCCATCCACATAGAAAAGCTTCACCATGGCTCCGAAGCAAAATACAAGGGTAGCGAGTTTCTCCTGGACAAGTGAAGTTCTCAATATACATACTTGCATGGATCCCCTAACCAAAAGGTGAAAAGGGTGGATTCCAATGGGTAGGTCAGTTTGATCCACATATATTCTTGCATATAGATTCAGAAATGTAGAGTACGGAATAGACATGCTGTGTGAAGCCCATCTGGACAGGTTGGTCTGGATTTTTTATGTTTTTGTGTTTGCATGCCAAAGAAGACTCCGTGGATATGCGTGTGATGTATGTGTGAAATTTAGGGTCTAGGGGTGTGCAGGATTCAACATCAAAAAACTGGAGGCATTTCCAGGAAAATACCCAGAAAAGATCACATTCTAGAGAACTGTGGTTGTCGCCGGGCGACAGTGACTGTTGTCAGTAATAGCTCCCAGTGAATTAAAATGTTGCATGGCCTGTCTCTAAGAGACCTGGGGGCCATTGTATTCGAAGCTGTGAGCCTAAATTGCCCAGCAATGGTGGGTAACAGCCTAAAAAGGTAAAGAGTCGTGCGGCTTATGATGAGTGTCATGGAGGCCAATTACTGTGCCATCAAGTTAAGTACCTCTGAACGACTGGGTCCTCAAGTTAAGTACCTCTAAATATGCAGCCGGTCGTCAAGTTAAGTACCTCTAAATGACGTAGTTATCAAGTTATGTACCTCTGAACGATAAAGTTATCGTTAAGTCATGGACCTCTGAACGGTGGTGTTACACGGGGGTGTCTGGTACACTAAAAATGTGCCCTGAGTGCACGGGGAGTGTGGTCGTTGGGCCAACGTCTGTGGTGAATGGTGCTTAAGTACACCTTGATGTTGTCAATACATATATATGTTATACCATGTTGCAGGGATGGAGAAATGTTGCCCCGAGTAAGGGGTGAGATCGTTATAAATGGGTCAGCAAAATGCTGACCGTTGCTTTGTTTACCATATTTTGGTGGGCCCTTTTGTGCAGGTGTTGGAGATCCAAGTGTAAAGTAGCGGGCTGAAGCCAATGTGCTGTAGTTGGCTGGCCCTCCAAGGACCAAAAAGGAAAATTTACTATTTTCATGTGTGGTCAGTCTGCGTTCCGATGTATGAAACCGCTTGTTGTATATGAAACAGTTGTAATAAGGCTACGGCTGAAACATGTGAGGTAATATATATATGTATGTTACGTCATTCTTTCTGTGTAGTGTACATTTTCATTATAAGTGGGTTCTTAAATTAAAATGCTTCCGCTAGAATACTCTGTGGTTGGACGCGTTTCTACTTGAACTTGGGTTTGGCAACAACTTGAAATCTCCTTACCTGTCGTGGTATATGGCGTCGGGCCCTGGCCGGACCTTCTCTCATATGTTATGCGATGGATGGGGGCGCTACAAAATTTGTATCTGATTCAGTTCACGGCCTTTCTACTTTGAATTTGTGGTCGAACTCTTTTATGGGGTGGTGAGCATGTGTATGTGCGCTACCGTTATAACAATAATGAACTCGTAAATGTCCACTTAGTATTGAAAATACACATGTTGGCGAAACGGGTATGTTCCTGTGATTGCTTTTAGCAATATTTGGAGTTGCTTATTTCTGTGTTTCACAGTGTAGGCAACTAGAAGTGGTGCAGGGCAGCAAGAACCCCAACGCTCAGTGGAGAGTAGTGCACCAAATGAGGTGCCAACATCTCCTCCTTTTGCAGAAACTATACAGTTGGTTGCTGAAGCTGCGTATGCAATGATGAATGTGCAACCTGGAGGTCAGGGACAACCTCCTATTCCTGCGATGGTTCAGGAACCGGTTGGCATAGTGGAGCGCGTGGCGGTGAGACAAGTGGTCATTGAACCAGTGGCCGTAAGGCAAGAAACGGAGAAGCAACTGAAACACGTGATGAGTTTCAATCCCCCTGTGTTTATTGGTACTCGAACCCCTACACAAGCTGAAGATTGGCTCTCAAGAATAAAGAGGGTACTGACGACAACTGAAATGGAAGAGTGGCAAAAAGTCATTTTGACAACCTTCTTGTTGGATGGTGAGACAAGACTTTGGTGTGATAAGTTGGAGCTAGACCATTTTGTTGGTCGGTCGTTGAGTGAGATCTCAATGGAGGAGTTCTCAAGATGTTTTCTGGCGCGATATGTTCCATCGGCACAGCATATTGCGATGGAGAACCAATTACAAAGGTTAACTCAATGCGAGAGGCAGGTGGATGAATACTTGCGTGAGTTTACGAGAATGTGAAGATATACAGGCTTTACGTTTGCAGATGAGGAATGGAAAACAAATCGGTTCTATGAAGGGATGAGAGATGACATGTGGTTGCTTCTCTCAAGACCGATGATGCAGGGTTTCCTTACCTTGGTCAATACGGCCCATTCTCCTGAGCTGGACATGAAGTGTGTGCAGCATAAGAATGATTTGGCAGGGAAAAAGACAGATTTCAAGGTACTTAGTTCTTCAAAGTCCAGGTTTCAACGGTGGAAAACAAAGCTTAAAACTTCTATGTCGGCTCCTTCTTCTCCTGCGTCCGGAGAAACTTCGGGGAGAGGTCCGCCCACATGTTATACATGTGGAAAGGTGGGTCATATAGCACGAAATTGCTGGAGTGAACTTCCAAAAGTGGAAAAAAGACGGGTGCATTTTATACTGAAAAAAGAAAGGAAGTGGTGGAATCGACTGCATCCCAAGCACAACCCCGAGTCTATAATCTTGGCCAACAGGAGGCCATAAAACAAAGTGATGTCGTGACAAGTATGCTTTAAGATACAATTTTTACTACTTTCTATACTTAGTACCTTGTGTGTTGCTTGTGCATGATTGGTTTTATTTAGGCTTTGTCCTAATTTCGAAGTGTCTGGCAAGAGCACTGTTCGATACATGAGCTTTTCATTCTTTTCTGTCGGAAGACTTCGTGGGGCATATTGGAGTTCCTTCGTTTATGCCGACAGATCGAGTGAATGTGCTGCTACCTAACTGGTGTTTAATGCGTGCGGATAGAGCCTGCTGTGTTGAGGTGCAGATATGAAGTCAGGATTTTGGATTGCAAGCATCTGTGCTCCCGATATCGGAGTTTGATATAATTTTTGGTATGGACTGGCTCTCGCAGCTACGTGCCTATTAGATTGCAACTCTAAGGAAGTCACACTGGAGTAGAACACTGAACGAGAGACTAAATTCGCTGGTATGCGAGGATCGAGTAAGACATTTTTGTCTGTTGTCCAAGTAGTCAAAGCAGTTCGGAAGGGCGCGGAGTTGTTCTTCACGTTGTTAGAGGCTATTGAGCTAAATCCCAATGTGAGTGATCTTCCTATTGTATCGGAGTACGCTGATGTATTTCCTAAGGATCTTCCGGGGTTACCTCCCCAACGAGCGATGGACTTCGCTATTGAGTTGGTGTTAGGTGCGAAACCTGTGGCCCGCTCGCCATATCGTGTTGTACCAAAGGTGATGGTGGCACTAAAGGTTCAATTGCAAGAGTTGCTGGGGCAAGACTTTATATGCCCAAGTATGTCACCTAGGAGCACTCCGGTCATATTTGTAAAAAATAAGGATGAAAGCTTGCGGCTATGCATTGACTATCGAGAGCTGAATAAGCTGACGAAAGAGAATAAGTATCTGATTCCACGGATTGATGACTTGTTCGATCAGCTAGTGGGCTCAACTGTCTACTCAAAGCTGGATTTAAAGTCTGACTATTACCAGTTGAGTATTCGGGAATGTGATTTTCTCAAGACATCATTTTGTACACGTTATAGTCATTACGAGTTCACGATAATGCTGTTTGGGCTAACAAATGCGGCATCGGTGTTCATGGACCTAATGCACCGAACATTTTGAGAGTATTTGGATTTATTCATCATCGTATTTATTGACGACATTTTGGTGTACTCTCAGTATGAAGAAAATCATGCAAACCATTTACGGATGGTGTTGCACACCCTGAGAAAGAACAAGCTCTTTGCCAAGTTCTCGATGTGCGGGTGCTGGTTGTCGTTTGTGTCCTTTCTTGGCCATGTGGTTAGTGGAGAGTGCATTGTGGTGGATCCTGCGAAGAAAGTTGCGATATGGGAGTGGTCGGTGTTGTCTTCTATACCGAAGTTAGGAGTTTCCTTGGACTGGCGGGCTACTATAAGTGATTCATTGAGAACTTCTCGCAGATAGCCTTACCTCTCACCACACTGACGATACAAGATCAGACGTTCATTTGGACACCGGAGTGCGTACGAGCTTTTGAGGAGCTGAAAGGTCATCTCACTATGGTGCCAACCTTGACGACGCCATGTGGCTCGAACGGATATGAAATTTATAGTGATGCATCAGGGAGTGGCTTAGGCTGTGTTTTTCTTCAGTGTGGTAAAGTGATAGTGTATGGCTCACGTCATTTGAAAGTGCATGAACGGAACTATCGCGTCCACGACTTGGAGTTAGAGGAGGTGATTTTTGCACTTAAATTGTGGCGTCACTACATATATGGTGAAATTTGATATCTTCACGGAACATAAGAGCCTTAAGTATCTATTAGATCAGAAGGATCTCAATATGCGACAACGAAGGTGGATAGAGTTCTCGAGGACTACACCTTCCAGATTCATTATACTCCCGGGAAGGGAAATGTGGTCACAGATTCCTTGAGTCGTAGGACTCTAGCAAGAGCAAGCTAGTTGCGGATGCATGATGAGCATCTAATCCAGAGTTGGAGGCCTTAAACATCTCTTATATGGACAAGAATGCTACTATAAGTGCATGCCTGAACTGGACGGAGGTACAGTATAACCATTGCAGACAAGGTTTGGTGAGCAACGGAACTTGATGAAATTCTACAATGCTATGCAGTGGATGGGTCAAATTCCCACTTCTTCTTGGATGAGGGCCTTTTACGCAAAGGTGATCATTTGTACGTCCCAAATGTGGGTAAATTACCTGAAGAATTGTTGTATGAGGCACACTTTACGAAGTATTCAGTCCACCCAGGGAGCACAAAAATGTATAAGGACATGAAGAAGATGTTCTGTTGGCCAGGTCTGAAGAAATATATAGCCTATTATATGACAAAATGTCCGGCTTGCGCCTTTGTAAAATTTGAATGTCAGAAGCCTGGAGGTTTCCTGAAGTCGCTACCTATATCGAAGTGGAAGTTTGATGACATTTCGATGGATTTGGTGCATGGTTAGACGATATTGCATAATGGGAACGATTCTGCTTGGGTGATCGTAGACTGGTTGACTAAAGTGGCTCACTTCATTCCGAACAAGAGGAACGATTCAGTGGAAATCTTGGCTATGCTTTATGTCGAGCAAATAGTACGATTACATGGTGTGCCCCGTAGCATCATCAATGATCGAGATGGGCATTTTACTTCGAATGATTGGAGGCTAATCCATCAATTGTTGGGTACGAATCTAAAGTTCAGTGCTGCCTTTCATCCGCAAATGGATGGCCAGTCTAAGAGGACCAATAGAATAATGGAGGACATGCTTCGTATGCGCGCCCTGAATTTCAGAAAAAGGTGGGAAGACCATATCTATATGGTAGAGTTCGCCTACAATAATAGCTATCAAGCTAGCATAAATATGGCGCCTTTTGAAGCTTTGTATGGTAGGAAGTGTCGTACACCGTTAGCTTGGGCGAAAACAGGCGAGTCTAAGTTATATAAGCGTAAGAAAGTCAAAAAGGCTAATTTGATGATACGCTCAATCCGGGAGAGGCTACTGAAAGCCCAAGATATGCA
The DNA here is from genome assembly GCA_039583875.1 of Platanthera guangdongensis. Taxonomy (NCBI): domain Eukaryota; kingdom Viridiplantae; phylum Streptophyta; class Magnoliopsida; order Asparagales; family Orchidaceae; genus Platanthera; species Platanthera guangdongensis. The sequence goes on along the minus strand of CM077166.1, from coordinate 174,500,888 downwards.
GGAAAAGTACTACAACGTCAAGCACCAAAACATAGAGTTTGCGTTTGGCGAGTGGGTATACTTAAATATCAAGCCATTCAAAGGCGTGTCCAGGATTCAGTGCTTGAAAAAGTTAAGTATGGAGGTATCTTGGTCTGTTTGAAGTGGTGGAGAGAATTGGAGAAGCTTCCTGTCGGTTAGCTCTATCTGGGAGCTAAGTGGTTTACACAATGTGTTTCACATATCGGTGCTGCGAAAAGCTGTGAAAGAACCGGCTCAAGTGCTTGTTGCGGATCAAGTACCGGTCGATCGTAGGCTAACGATGAAAGTTAAGCCCATTCGGATCAAGGATACGAAGATCAAATAGCTACGGAACAAGACAATCAGGATGGTCAAAGTTCGGTGGGACAACTGTGGCTGTTAAGAGATAACATGAGAGCTTGAGCAGACCATGCGTGATGAATATCCCGAGTTATTTGTGTAACAATGTTGTAACTTAAAATTTTGAATGTTATAACAAACAGGTTGCAGTTTTCCCTTATAGCTATATAAAAATTTTGGGACGAAATTTCTGTAAGGAGGGGAGGGTTGTAACACTCTAACTTTGACAGCAGAATTTTGTCACTATCGTCGGGTGACAGTGGGTATCGCTAGATGGCGACAACGAAAAAGCATTGAGTCGGCACTCGACGCTCTTGATGCACTTGACGCACTCAACGCCTGAAAGCATTGAGTGGCTTGATATCGCGGGCGACAGTGGATACCGTCTGGCGATTGTACAGTGTGGCTTGAGACACGTGTCAGATTGGCTGTTAAGCGGCCAATAAGTGGTGGTTGACCCGGGTCAAAGCGGTGAAATCGATATCGCCGTATGGCGACACTCGATATCGCCAGGCGATAGCGCCAAAGTTGACCAGTCAACTCAAATCCTGCCTTTGCTTTATTTTGACTGAGAGATCATGTGGCTAGGATTAATCCCAAATCCACTTAACCATAGAAGAATATGTGATGAGTCCGATTTATATAGGATTTTTCGGACTCATCTGGGCTAGTTTTCATGCACTTGCACTTCACTTTTAGTATGTTATTGTTGATATTTCATTTATATAGTTTTTCACGCTAAGTGCACTGTTTTGGCCCATGGGTGTGCAATTGCGCATTCTCTTGTTGGGGGTAAGCACATGGTGCTCCCCATTATTCTTTTTGATTATTTTATGCTGTGTATTATTGTTGGATGTTGGTGCTCCATGTTTTGGTTTTTCTGTGCAAGTGGTGCATTTTTCCCAAGTATGTAATGCAGGTTTGAGGAAAACGCACGGTCATGCGTTTTTTTAGCACACGGTCCTTTATGAGTGTGCATTTTGTTTGTGCAGGAGAAACGTCGAGCTGTGCTCGACAAACTAAGCTCGACGATCTCAACGCATGATTAATGCACAGTTTCTTTGGAACCGTGCGCGAAGGAAACGCACGGTTTTCCTGTAGCTTCTTGTTATTGCTTTCTGTGGTTAATCGTGCGATTTATTCATGCACTGGAGGAAGCGCCCGTGCGCAAGTAAAATGCACGGGTCAATGCTTCTTCTTCCGTGATCCTAGATCTGGAATTTAATAATGCACGGTTGGTGCATGGTCGTGCGCTGGACCGTGCATGACCATTTTTCTGATCTTTTTCTATTTAAGCGTAGGTTTTCAGCCATTTTGGGAGGACTTCTTCCAGCCACTTCCTTCCACGATTTTAGGGCGGAATTTGTCGTTCCACCAAGGGTAGAAGATCCGGGCAAGCATTCAACACCAAATCCAAGACAGAGCTTCCTCTCGGCCTCCTCCTTCATCCTTGTGCTTCAAGAAATGATTTTATCTAGCTTTCTCCACCAAGCTAGGAGAAGCGTGTGCCATTTTCGACCGGCTCGTGACACGAAGAAGATGGGTCCATTGGGAGTGAGTGACATCCTCCTCTCCCGGGATGAAGTTGAGGACCGAGCTAGGATGCGAATTGACAACCCGACAAATCCTTCCGCGAACCCTTAACAAGACTTCGGATCTGGTCTATTTCACACACTTTTCTTATCTTGTTATTGATGGTTTAGTTGAATCCTTTGTATATGATGAAGTTTTGCTATTTTGTTAAACGTTCGTATGTAATCACGTCTATGTGATTGTATGTGTTCGTTATTTGCTTGAGTTGCGCCTATTTGTCCATCCACCATCCATCCGTTCTTGCCACAGTAGCGATTGCTAGTGGCGTGCGTTGCGAAGAGGTTCTTACGAACCTCAAATTCCTTTGCTCTTTTGGTTCCTTATGCTTGCCTACTCGTCCATCTGCCCAGCGATTCGGTGCATAGCGGCCCGACTAGTCTTCATCCCGCCTGGCGAAGCGATGCATAGCGCCATTACATAGGAGTAGTTGATAGTGTTTTATTTTCCTTTTTCGCAACATACCAAAACCCCCCTTCATTAATTCTGACCTAAGGACTTCAATCTCAAGTCCTCCTCGATATTAACTCCCCCCTTACTGTGTTCCTTGAAGAGATTGATACTTGGGGACATCCCATTTTATATTACTTGTGCGACCGATACACTTGTCGTTTCAACGCATCAAGTTTTTGGCGTTGTTGCCAGGGAACACAGTCGTGTGAGTTTTTGGAGAGGGAGATAGGAGATAGAAGCCCTTTTCCATTTGTATATTTCATGTTTCTTCTTTGCTTTAGATTTTATAATCTATTTCTTATTTTTCTATGTTCCTTTTCTAGTTTTAGATTTTCTGCAGCAGGCTGTCCTTTTCTTTTATCTGCTAGTGTATAGTTAATTTTTTCTTAGAATATTTCTGTTGGTGAATTCTTCTTGTTGCACAATGTATTCTTATACGGATATCCATTGCCGATGGTGTGGGGATTATATGCATGGTAGTGATGAGTCCCCCACTGAAGATTGGGAGCATAATTCTCGTGGTTCTGTGTATGGAGCACCGTCTTCCTATGGTACTTCATACACCCAACCCAGGTCTTATGGTCACTCCTCTTCTACGCATTCATCTTTTTCTTATTCCTCTCTGGTCCCACCTGGATCGAGGAGTAATGGAAAATGATGTTTGTGTTGTCATAGCACCGACCACGTTTTGAAAGGTTGCACAGAATTTCAGTGCCATTTGGAGGAGGATGATGAACCGGGTATCTGATTCACTCTATCACCCTCTCAAATGGCCGCCCCTTCTTATTCTGATGATATATTTGCAGCACCACCTTGTCTATGGGGACTGCTGTAGATATACCAATTAGACGTTCTGCTGATCGGTGTGATGACATTATGGTGCCGTCTCTCCCCAAGCACTCTTCCCCTCATTTTGATTCACCCCCGGAGGAACCCACACATATTTTCTCTAATGTTGTTGTTCCTCCGCTTTCTTTGCATGAATTATCTATCCCTATTTTTATTGAGTCGGTTGATGATGTTAAGCCGGATTGTAATTTTGAGTCTGAGGTTGTTCCCATGTGTGACAAGGATATTATTTTCATTAATGGAAAGTATTACATCTAGGAATATGTGGATGCACCGAGGTGTGTTGATGAGGAGATCCTTTCTGATGAGGGAGTTTTCACTTCCTTATTGGATGAGGAGGTCCAAACCACCATCGAGGACCTCAAGCTCTTGGATTCCCCTCACTATGACTCATATGACACCGACAGTGATCTATGTTTCGATCCTGCTGGGAGTGAGTCTGGGATCAGTCCCTCGATTATTTCCTTATGTTCTTCGTCTCTTTTATTTCTTGATCCCCCTTCTCTATCTGAGCCTGTGCAAGTTGAGTCTCCACGGGTACTTCAGGAGGACTTGGAGCACTCTGCTCAATTCAATGATCACAACATCCTTATATGTAAGGAGGTTGATCCCTCCTCCATTGAGGAAGCCTCATTCATTGTCTTCTCCCCCTGCAAACCTGCTGTGGATGATACCTTGCAGGGCAATGATTGTTTGTGTGAGATGAGTGAGGACCAGGCCTCCTCCTCCTCTTACATTATGTTTCCTCTACTTGCAGTTTGCAGGTATTATTATTCAGGTAGAGGGGTAACTGTTTTATCTCTGTATCGGTACGTGTTACCGCAACGGATAATGGAACAGTTGCCTATGCATTTTTCTTTTCATAGACCCATTAGCTAGAAATGTATAGAATTTAATAAGTCGTGCTGGGATGACAGTAACCCCGGTACTTGTCTTTCATTTTCTGCAATTTTATTTTTCATTTCTATTTTAGTTTTTGTATTTCTTTTGTTTTTGCGGAGCTCACCCCTGCAGGTGTTCATGGTAACTCATATTGGCGGGGTTGTGATTATTCGTCTGGCGGAGCTGCTTTTGTGTTTTTCAAGCGTCTTCTGGTATGCTCACTGCCTGAGCATTGAGTAACCTCTTCCCATGTCTTTATTTAATTTAAATTTATATATCATATGTTGGTAGCTTAGTTTAAGTCTAGGGGAGAGTCAGTATGTGTTACCTTTTGCACGCGCACATTTCATGTGCATACTAGAAGTTTTTATTTGTTTATTTTTTTATTTTGATTAGTTCATCGCATCGCACACCACTGCACCCACATGAGCGTGTGCTTAGTTGTTAGTATGCTGCGAGTTAAACTCATTTCTTTGTTAGATTCGGGAAAATTATGGTGCTGGCTTAGGATTGTGCGATGGAGTAAAATGTTGACCTTGCTGTGCTCCTAGTCAAGAGATCTCGTCTCCTGTAGAAATTTAAGTAGATTTAATTTTTATGTATGCTTATAGATTTATAATTTTCTAATTTAGTAAATGTTTTTTATTCTACTCAAAGATTGGTGAATTCGGTTGAATCCGACGGTAGCATAGGGATGTGTGTAGACGGTTGTTAGTTTCGTATTGCTCGAGTCGGGAGGATGTATAGTCTTTCTCATTGGCTAAGAACTTGCCCCAAGCTATTCTTGAAGCATGGGTATTTGTTAGTAATGCATGAGTGTGATGTACGCCATCATTTTGGCCCGGTTGAGCTTTGTACCATTCCTAACGTCATATCCTCGCTAGCCCCGTTGTGCCTACCCTTCTTTTGATTCAGCTCCACTAGTATTTCACCAAAGCCTCATAGCCGATCCTAGTCGCACACCCAAGTCGAGCTTTAGTGTTTTACATTTTCATTTTGGGGTGTTGATGTGGTCGTATTCGTTGTGAATTTGTGGATGTGCTCCAAAGATTTATTTGCTGAAATTGTTAAGAGAAAAGTGATTTGAAAAAGATGATTTGATAATCATGTATATAAAAAATAGAAGAAGAAAGGTGAAAAGAAAAAGTTTGATTGCAAATTCTATTTGAAATGTGATTATTGTTGGAGTAGGTGGTGCACACGCCTATATGTTAAAAATTAAGTCTGGGGGTGTGGTGTACCCGCGTGTATTTTAGTTAGCGGATAGATTCTTTTTTTATACTAGCTCATTTGGGTTTGGTGTGTAGCTTTCCTGTTTATCTTTGTTTACCTCACCGAAACCCAAGCCCCACCTCTTCACCTAAAGTCCTACTGATTCGTGTGTGAACCAAACCAGTGCCGTGGAGAGAGTGTGATAGGGCAAACATATGGTCACCGACATTGGTGGATTCCTTTGGAGGTTATCCTGAGCCCCAATCTTTGGCAATGCTCGCCTAGCGATTAGTTTACTTTCTCCCTACGCGTGACTGGAAGATTCACCGTGATTCCATTTTTAAGTAATAATAAAATGTTGATAAGCATTGTGAAAAGTATAAACTATTTTGTATACTTTGAAATTTCTTCTATTATATTTTTACGCATACGAATATGCGACTTCGCATGGTACTCTGTATCTCAATTTCTATGTTAGCTATTTTATTTACTTTATCTGCATAGATTTGTTTGCTCGAGACGCGCAAACAAGTAATTCTGGGGGTGTGATGAGTCTGATTTATATAGGGTTTTTCAGACTCATCTGCGCTAGTTTTCACGCACTTGCACTTCACTTTTAGTGTGTTATTGTTGATATTTCATTTATATAGTTTTTCACGCTAAGTACACTGTTTTGGCCCATGGGTGTGCAATTGTGCATTCTCTTGTTGGGGGTAAGCACAAGGTGCTCCCCATTGTTCTTTTTGCTTATTTTAGGCTGTGTATTGTTGTTGGATGCTGGTGCTCCATGTTTTGGTTTTTCTGTGCAGGTGGTGCGTTTTTCCCAAGTCTAGAATGTAGGTTTGAGGAAAACGTACGGTCATGCGTTTTCTTAGCAGACGGTCCATTGTGATCGTGCGTTTTGTTTGTGCAGGAGAAAAATCGAGGTGAGCTCGACGAACTGAGCTCGACAATCACAATGCACGGTTAACGCACGGTTTCTTCTGAACCGTGCGCGAAGGAAACGCACGATTTTCCTGTAGCTTATTATTATTGCTTTCTGTGGTTAATCTTGCGATTTGTTCACGTACTGACGGAAGCACCCGTGCGTGAGTAAAACGCACGGGTCAACACTTCTTCTTCTGCTATTAAGATCTGGAAGTTAATAATGCACGGTTGGCGCACGGTCATGCGCTGGAACGTGCATGACCATTTTTTTGATCTTTTTCTATTTAAGCGCAGGTTTTCAGCCATTTTGGGAGGACTTCTTCCAGCCACTTCCTTCCACGATTTTAGGGTGAAATCCGTCGTTCCACCAAGGGGAGAAGATTTGGGCATGCATTCAACGCCAAATCCAAGCCGGAGCTTCCTCTCGGCCTCCTCATTCATCCTTGTGCTTTAAGAAAGGATTTTATCTAGCTTTCTCCACCAAGCTAGGAGAAGCTTGTGCCATTTTCCACCGGCTCGTGACACGAATAAGACGGGTCCATTGGGAGTTAGTGACAGCCTCCTCTACCCCGGACGTAGTTGAGGACCGAGCTAGGACGCAGATTGACAACCCGGCGAATCCTTCCGCAAACCCTCAACAAGACTTCGGATCCGGTCGATTTCGCACACTTTTCTTCTCTTGTTATTGATGGTTTAGTTGAATCATTTGTATATGATGAAGTTTTGCTATTTTGTTAAACGTTGGTATGTAATCATATCTATGTGATTGTATGTGTTCGTTATTTGCTTGAGTTGTGCCTATTTGTCCATCCTCCATCCATCCGTTCTTGCCGCACTAGCGATTGCTAGTGGCTTGCGTTGCGAAGAGGTGCCTACGACCCTCAAATTCCTTTGTTCTTTTGGTTCTTGCGCTTGCCTACTCGTCCATCCGCCCAGCGATTCGGTGCATAGCGGCCCGACTAGTCTTCATCCTACCTGGCGAAGCGATGCATAGCGACATTGCATAAGAGTAGTTGATATTGTTTTATTTTCCCTTTTTGGCAACATACCAAAACCCCCCTTAGTTAATTCCGACTTAAGGACTTCAATCTCAAGTCCTCCTCGATATGAACTCCCCCCTTATTGTGTTCCTTGAAGAGATCGATACTTGGGGACATCCCATTTTATATTACTTGTGCGACTGGTACACTTGTCGTTTCAATACATCATTACGAAGGAGCTTTCATTCTCTTCTCTCTCTCTCTCTCTCTTTATCTCTTGATTTTCCTTGAGTAAAAAGGAAGAAGAAGCTAAGGAAGTGCTGGGTTGAGCTCTGTGAGCTCGCTGAAGGAGTTCTTGTGGTTGGAGGCTAAATTCGAGGATAGATCTGTGAAGAGGAGAGCGACGTGCTCCTTTCCATCAGCGTAGAAAAGCTTCGTCATGGCTCCGAAGCAAACTATATGGGTAACGGTTTCTCCCGGACAAATGAAGTCCTCAATATGCATACTTGCATGCATCCCCTCACCAAAAGGTGAAAAAGGGTGGATTCCAATGGGTAGGTTGGTTTGATCCCCATATATTCTTGCATATAGATCTAGAAACATAGAGTACAGAATAGGCATGTTGTGTGAAGCCCATCACGACAGGTTGGTCTGGATTGGTTATGTTTTTGTGTTTGTGTGGCGGAGAAGACTCCGTGGATATGCGTTTGATGTACGTGTGAAATTCGGGGTCTCAGGGTGTGCAGGATGCTGCATCAAAGTACTGGAGGCATTTCTAGGAAAGTACCTAGAAAAGATCACAGTTTGGAGAACTGTGGTTGTCGCCGGGCGACAGTGACTGTCGTCGGGGATAGCTCCTAGTGAATTAAAATGTTGTGCGGCCTGTCTCTAAGAGACCTGGGGGCCATTATATATGAAGCTGTGAGCCTAAATTTCCTAGCAATAGTGGGGGTACCAGCCTGAAATGGTACAGAGCGGTGTAGCTTATGATAAGTATCGTGGAGGCCAATTACTGTGCCATCAAGTTAAGTACCTCTGAACGACTGGGTCATCAAGTTAAGTACCTCTGAATGGGCAGTCGGTTATCATGTTAAGTACCTTTGAATGATGTAGTCATCAAATTAAGTACCTCTAAATGATGTAGTCGTCAAGTTAAGTACCACTGAACGAAAAGGTGATTGTTAAGTCATGGACATCTGAACGGTGGTGTTACACGGTGGAGTCCGGTACACCAAAAATATGCCCTGAGTGCACGGGTCGTTTGGTCATTGGGCCAACATCTGTGGTGAATGGTGCTTAAGTGCACCTTGATGTTTCTAATACATATATATGATATGCCTTGTTATAGGGATGGACAAATGCTGCCCCGAGTAAGGGGTAAGATCGTTATAAACGGGTCAGCAAAATGCTGACTGTTGCTTTGCTTACCATGTTTTGGTGGGCCCTCTTGTGCAGGTGTTGGAGAGCCAAGTGGAAAGTAGAAGGCTGAAGTCCATGTGCTGCAGTTGGCTGGCCCTCGAAGGCCTAAAAGCGAATATTTACTGTTTTCATGTGTGGTCGGCAAGCATGTTGATGTATGAAACCACTTGTTGTATATGAAACAGTTTTAATAAGGCTACGACCGAAACATGCGATGTAATATATATGTATGTTATGTTATTCCTTTTGTGTAGTGTACATTCTCATTATGAGTGGGTTCTAAAATTAAAATGCTTTCGCTTGAATGCTCTGTGGTAGGACGCATTTATACGTGAACTTGGGTTTGGCAACAACTTGTAATCCCCTTACCTGTCTGTGGTATATTACGTCAGTGTTGGTATTACCATCATGATCTAGAAATGATGAAGCATGTAGCCTCACTGCCAACTCAGTATGAGCCTATCAGGGTAGCACATAAGATTGTGGTGAAATTGGGAGATTGGATATGTATAGTTTATCTCATATAATGAGTTGAAGGAAATTGAAAATGGGGCTTAAAATATTCTAAGGCATTTCGCGTTGAGTGTGTTAAGCTCACTCAACGCCATGGGGATGAATGCGTTGAGTGCATTGAGACCAGTCAATGCTTTCAATGAGTTAAGTGTTTACTCGTTGAATGATGGTGTTGAGTGTGTCGAGTTGACTCACCGATTTGTCGAGTATCAAGTATTGATTCTTCGACTATCGCACTTAAGCGTTGAGTGCATTGAGTCCACTCAACGCCTTCTAGAGTAAAGGGTTTACTTGGTGAATCTGGCACTTAGGCGTTGAGTGTATTGTATTCACTCAACGTCGTTCGACGATCTGGCCTTTGGCGTAGAGTTCGTCGAGCTGAGTTCAACGAAAGAAGTTCGACGAATGCTGGCCTTTGGCGCAGATTTCGTCGAGCTGAGTTTGACAAATGATGTTAAACGTTCTGGCCTTTGGCGCAGAATTCGTCGAGCTGAGTTCGACAAATGACGGTCGACGATCTGGCCTTTGGCGCATACTTTGTCGAGCTGAGTTCGATGAATGAAGTTCAACGAATGCGGGCCTTTGGCGCAGAGTTCGTCGAGCTGAGTTTGACAAATGCCCGTACTGAATCAATGTTGACTTGCTGAATTCTAGAATGAAAGCTTTGGGTCTGCGGATATCAATGAGAGCTGTTCTATTTATCTCCTGGAGTATAAATAGGAATTTTTAGGGTTTTCTGATAACGGTTCCTTACTTTCTAAAAAAGCAGAGTAGCTAATATTGTGCGAGAAGAACATAACCCTAGAAACCCGATGGAAGAATTCCATTAGTCCCGTCGCCGATTTTGATCCTGATCCCGGCGAGTGTCGTCGCCGTCTCTCCTACGACAAATCTAGTAGTCTGTGGAGATGTTCTGTGTCCTATCCCGACCTAGCTCTTGTGTGACAATTGCTGTGGGTTCTCCCGATCCTGTAGATTACTATTGAGGCATGGATATACTTTCTGCGCTCAAGACTCTAGCCACTGTATGGCCGGCCCGATTCTACTGGAGCATCTAGGTTGAGTCCTTGACTCAATCCCTCGAAGGTAATTTTTATTACAGCATGCTTACTTCTTGATTCATGAATATTGTCAGATCAGAACTCATTTTGTTTTTACTTGTTCTTATTTCTGCTGCGTGCACAAGTGTTGTGACATCCCCAAAAACCCAACAGTCGTATCAGAGGGTGGTTGCGAAAATATTCATTGTTTCAAAAGTAGCTAAATCCATGTTGTATAGATTTGGAGATTTTGAATTGTTCCAAATACTCAAATCTAGTCTTGAATCTTTCCAAGAACGCATGTGATTTCTTTAGAGTCTACTCCTTAACAGTAACCAACACTTTGTTGGTTTGTGAAACTAAGCATGTGTTAAATTTTGGATCTCACATGAAGTCACGTGTTTGTCTACTGTGTAAGTTGAGTTTGTGTTGCTCATGTCCCGTGCATGTAGGTCTGAATATTTGGACATGTTCTAGATGTTCAGACTTAGCCCAGTTCATCAAGTGTTGATGATTCTTGTGCACATCTGGGATGCATTTAGATTATGCTTGTTGAATTTTATTATGCTTGATGTGCACGCTGGTTAAGTATTAACCATGATTAAAGAGTTAATCATCTATCTAAAATCCCTTAAGCAATATTAAGTATTTGGATGCCTTTCAATGGATGACACTCTTCCTGCCTCGATCGATGAAACGTAGGCTTGCCAAAGCAAGGTGCATTAATCTATCTTGATAAGGGTATGAGCGGATAATTGTGATATCTCACTGACGAATTTGGTTCTAGCTTAACTGGGTAACCACAAAGGTTGAGTGCCCTGAGGCATTTGGTTGGCATGCACCATATGATGGATGTAAAAAAAAGAGTTATTCACCAGCCATACAAGAATTGTATTGTGATGCAATTGGCAAGCGTTGCCTACCTAAATAGCTGCATCATGAGAGAAAAGACAAAGTTGACACATAGTGATTGTGAAATATTGATCTTGTCCACAAAGAGGTGATGGCGTGCCCCCTCCTCCACCATTTGAAGACGATGCTGGCGATGCTGCTGATGATCCGGTTGATAAGGCAATACAACTCAAGGATGTGAGGCAGCACGCTGACGCTAACGGAAGGCTACGCTACAACCTCCGCCCGCGGCGTGCTACCGCCACTGCAACGCATTAGCTTTATTTATTTCCTTTCTTACACTCTATTTTATATTTGGAATATAAAATTATCCTATGTTTAAGTGATAATTTTATATTCATTGCATGTTTTATTATTTTTAATTTAGAACATTTTTCATGTTGGTGTGCCTTTAGCCATTCGGATGGATGAGATTACATCTCCATCATGAAGGGCTAAGACTTATTTGTAACTCCTATATAAGGAGGCTTTCTTCTGAGATCATTAGAGAAGATTGAAAACCTAATTTCCTCCTTGTGAAATTTCGGCCAAGAGGAGTGTTCTCCAAGCCGCCGCCCCCTTGGTTGTGGTGTGAAACCGCCGCCCCCCTTGCTCCCTCCATCCGTTCGGTGCGACTCCGGCGCGGCTTCCTTCGGTGCTACTCCTTGGAAGAAGGTTGCAAACCCTTCGGTGTGACGCCGGTGGATCCGTGGAGAGAGTGATTCTCCCACAGTTATCTTGTGTGAAACGCTTTTCGGTTGGATAATCTCTTCCCCCTCCCTTGTGTGATTTCTTCTCTTTAGTTGTGGTGGTTTTCACAAATCATTTTCTCCGGATCGTTAATTTAATCGCTACAAGTTTTGAATCGAAATCGCCGTTGCAAGGCTTTTTATTTCTGGATCGGGTGGATCCTATTTGCCTGAGCGGATCTTGGCCTATAGCCTTTGGTCTTGTTCTAAAAAAGGAGTGGCAACCTTTGTGTTTTCTTGGGGATTATTCCGACTCAAATTTCCGATCGTTGTTTTCGAGTCGACCATTCCTCCTTTGTTGTTTGTGCTGCGTTCTTGTGACGAGGAACTATTGTGGGCGATAGGTGCTGTGTAGGTGCGGTAGATCTACGACGTGTAGAGCCGAGATAGAGTATTAGCTTCGTGGAGATCTCCGATCCGACATCCCTACACCAATTTGGTATCAGAGGGAGGTTGTTGCAACTTTCACGTTGCAAACATCCTCCCTGCGTTCCTTGTTGGTTAATCGGATCTCTAGAAAATCAAAAAAAATTATTTTCTGTGGTCTGCCAATAGCGGGCTGAAATCTTTATTTTTCAGCAAAATTTCAAAAAAAAATATTTTTTAAAGATCTACGTGTTATTCACATTGGGAATATATAAAAATATCTTATTTTCAACATAGCTACAGCCTAGGAAAAATCATCTTTCCAAACTTTTACTAAACCTGAATGCGCACTAGGCTCGGATCGGAATATTCGACTCCGTCTACGTCTAGGATGGCTGCGAATGAGTGTGGGGATCCCAACACCGAGGCCATAACAGGTCTGCGAAACGAAATAACGGAACTTAGAGACATGTTATCACAGATCATATAAAACCAAGTTAGGCCACCCCCGCCACCCGTTAATGTTGACCGGCCCAACCGGCACCAACATAACTCTGATTCGGATTCTGATGGGGACTCTCCGCGGGTGCCCCCTAGAGGACACCGCCCCGAGCGAAACTTTGATATTACAAGGGCCATTAAGATAAATGCCCCCACTTATGATGTCATGGGTGATCCCCAAATCTTCCTAAACTAGACGGTGGACATGGAGTGTTACTTCGAGTGGCACAGCCTAACGGATCCACAAAAGGTCCAAGTTGCCAGGATGAAGTTAACCGGTCGTGCAAAGACGTTTTGGCTGAATGAGGAGCGAAGGTTAGGAACCGGACACGGAGCCCCGCTTATAGGTTGGCCAGTAATGAAGAACCTGTTGACCAATCAGTACATTCCCGCGTACCATCGGACACAAGATGTTCGATGAGCTTGCCACTCTTCGGCAGGGCTCAAGCTCGGTAGCTGAATATATGGTTGAACTTAAGGACCGTATGGTGCGATGTGACCTTAGGGAGATCCCCGAAGTCACTTTATCTAGATTTCGAAAAGGCCTTCACCCCGATATCCAAAAGAAGCTCTTGCGATACGGGCATACGGACTTGAACACGACTTTCAATGCTGCCTTGGACATTGAAAAACACCTAGCCTCTAAGGCTCACTCCCGTTACGCTCATGCAAAGAACAAGTCCACCCCAGGGGCATTTTCTTCCACATACCCTGATAAGGGAAAGTTCAAATCCACCGAGTCGAAGTCAATCGTGATCACCGCTAGGAACACCAAGAACCCTGCGAGTGAGCGTGTCCCTATAGGGAAGGTTAGCAAGGCTAACACCACTTGTTACTCTTGCAGCATTCAAGGCCACAATGCCTACGAACGCCAAACAAAGATGAAAACTCTAGCCTTATTAGAGCCAACTACCGACCCTGACGATTATGTATTCGAGGCTGCAGAGGAGAGTGACCCCGAAGGAGTCCCTAGTGACTTAGAGGACGATCACCCCCTTATGGTGATGCGTTGTATTTTGACCACTCCTTGTCCATTAGATGATTGGAAGAGGACGAGCATATTTTCTCTGATTTTTAAGAGTGGTGAGAAGCTTTGCAAGCTGATTATTGATAGTGGTAGTTGCGTGAATGTCGTATCTGAGAACGCCGTTGCATGTATGTCCTTGATCACGGAACCACACCCGACCCCATATCAGGTCGCTTGGATCAACAAGATCTCTGTACCCGTTACCAAGCGCTGCCTGGTCCCACTCTCAATCAAATCCTACATTGATGAGGTGTGGTATGATGTCCTTCTGATGGACGCTTGTCATGTGTTGTTAGGCCGCCCTTGGTTATACGACCGTGATGTTACACATTTTGTTAAAGCCAACACTTATGAATTCAAATTCAATGGCAAAACCATCACTTTGAGGCCGACCATACCAAAGGAGCCCGTAGTCTTGGCTAAGGACACCACTATTCCGGTAGAAAGGAAAACGTTGAATCTAGTTGGCAGGAAAGAGTTTGAGAGAGATCCGTTCTTTGATGGGATTATGTATGCGCTAGTCCTCTTAAGTGCGAAGCCCGATTCTAGCATTTTGGATGAGTTACCTAGTGAGTTAAGGGTACTGTTGGAGGAGTATAGGGACGTGTACCCGGATGAGTTTCCGCCCACGTTACCCCCGCTTAGAAATATCCAGCATGCGATAGATCTCATCCCGGGGTCTTCCTTGCCAAATCAGCCCCATTATCGACTCCACCCCGCAGCTCACCTGGAATTGCAGTCTCAGATAGAGGGCTTGCTAGCGAAAGTTTTTATTAGGACTAGTATGAGTCCATGTGCTGTACCAGCTCTACTTGCCCCCAAGAAGGTATGGTACATGGCGGATGTGCGTTGATAGCCGGGCTATCAACAAAATCACCATCAAGTATAGGTTCCCCATTCCCCGCCTAGATGATTTGTTGGATGTCTTGTCTGGAGCCACCGTATTCTCCAAATTAGATCTTCGGAGTGGCTATCACCAGATTAGGATACGATTGGGCGATGAGTGGAAGACGACATTTAAGTCGAAGGATGGTCTGTACAAATGGCTTGTGATGCCCTTTAGGTTGTCCAATGCCCCTAGTACCTTCTCCCGGATGATGACACATGTCTTTCAGCCATTCATGGGGAAGTTCGTTGTCGTCTACTTTGACGATATTCTCATTTATAGCACCTCTACTACCGAGCACATCTCCCACATGAGAGTGATCCTTTACACCCTGCGGAAGGAGACTTTATTTCTCAATCTTAAGAAATGCACTTTCTATGTCTCGGAGGTAGAGTTCTTAGGCTATATAGTCGGCTCTGAGGGTATTCGAGTCGATCCGGGCAAGGTTCAGGTCATTAAGGACTGGCCCGTGCCAACCACCCTACATGAGTTGCGTAGTTTCCATGGGTTAGCCACGTTTTATCGTCGTTTCATACGAGACTTCAGTAGTATTATGGCGCCTATCACAGACTGTATGAAGAAGGGAGAGTTTACGTGGACGAAGTCCGCCACCCATGCTTTTGAACAAATCAAGGAGCTTATGACTGAGGCACCTGTCTTACGTCTACCTGACTTTGCTAAAGTCTTTGAGCTCACATGCGATGCATCCGGAGGTTAGGGATTGGAGGTGTCTTGAGCCAGGAGGGCCATCCCGTTAGTTATTTTAGCGAGAAGTTGTCCGACCCTAAGCTGAACTATTCAAATTACGATAGGAAATTTTATGCTGTAGTCTGATGTCTACACCATTGGAGGCACTATCTCCTCTCCAAGGAGTTTGTGATCCTCTCCGATGATGAGGCTTTACGTTTCATCAACGACCAGTATAAGATCAGCCCACGACACGCTACGTGGGTAGTTTTCTTACAAGGTTACACGTTTAATCTCAAGCACCTTAAAGGAGCTGATAACCGAGTCGCGGACGCCCTTAGTCGTCTTACGCTTTTACTCACCTCTATGGAATTACATGTTGTAGGATTTTAGCGGATTAAGGACGAGTACGCCACGTGTCCAGACTTCCAGGACTTCTATTTATCTGCCCAGGATAGCTCCCCCACGACGATATCTGCATACGTCATCAAGGATGGTTACCTGTTTAGGAACGGGAAGCTATGTATTCCGCAGTCATCATTACGACTACATATCATATGGGAGTTGCATAGAGGAGGGTGAGTGGCCACTTCGGTATAGATCAGACCATTACGTTAGTCGAGGACAAATTCTATTGGCCAAAACTTAAGGTTATGGTGGGACAGGTAGTGAGTAGCTGCCGCACATGTCAGGTGTCTAAGGGTAGTAAGACCAACGTAGGATTATATACACCCTTGCATATTCCATTCATGCCTTGGGTAGACATTAGTATGGATTTTGTACTAGGCCTCCCCGTTAGCCTACGCCGTCACGACTCAATTTTTGTAGTTGTGGATAGGTTTTCCAAAGATGGCTTATTTCATCCCGTGAAGTAGGACAAATGATGCGTATCACATCGCTAAACTATATTTTAAAGAAGTCGTTAGTCACCGTGGAGTGCCAAAGACCATAGTATCGGATAGGGACGTAAAATTCACTAGTTATTTTTTGAAGACTCTTTGGATATTAATGGGAACAAAATTATTGTTTTCCTCTGCCTATCATCCCCAAACTTATGGGCAGACGGAAGTGGTTAATCGGAGCTTAGGAAATTTGTTACGATGCCTTGTGAGTGATCACAAGAGCACTTGGGATCTTCTCCTTCCCCATGCCCAGTTAGCCTACAATAATTCCAAGAATCGATCTACGGGTCTGTCTCCAAATGAGATTGTCCACGGGTATAAGGCTCCTGTGTCTGCTTGACTTGGTGTCGTTGCCCCCAACGTACAAGGCAAGTCAGTTTGCACAATCCTTCGCCCAGCACATCCATGATTTACACGCACGTATACGGGACACCTTGACTACGCAATATGACTGTTATCAAGCGCACGCTAATTTACATAGGAGAGTCTCAGACTTCAAAATTGGCGATCTAGTTTTAGTCTGTTTGGTTCCCGAATTCTTGCCAACTGGTACCGTTAAAAAGTTAGCACCAAAGCGCGCTGGCCCTTTTCGGATTATGAAGAAGTTAGGTGACAATGCTTTCGTTTTGGACTTGCCTGCTGATTGGGGTATCTCCCCCATTTTTAATGTTTCGGATTTAACGATGTTTGTGTCACCACCACAAGAGTTGATTTCTTTGTCGTCTTCTTCTCCCACTCTAAATTCTCATGGGTTGGGGAGTGGTAGTACGGCTGATCTCTCTCTTTCGGTCCCCACAGGTATATCATCGGATGGTACGTTGCCTTCTTTCCTGCCTACTGCTAATATGTTCCCCAGGTTTCCACGGACGTTTTCCACTCCAGAGATGATACTTGCTGCTGAGCCTGTTACCATTGCTGATGGCGACACCCACCGCTTTCT
This sequence comes from Platanthera guangdongensis, assembly GCA_039583875.1. Classification (NCBI taxonomy): domain Eukaryota; kingdom Viridiplantae; phylum Streptophyta; class Magnoliopsida; order Asparagales; family Orchidaceae; genus Platanthera; species Platanthera guangdongensis. Next base: position 174,483,714 of record CM077166.1, on the reverse strand, counting down.
CATCTGTTGGCGTGATCGGCCACCTTCGGATGACTCTTGGGTACTCGAGACGGAGCTGCAAAGTTTGGATGTCGCTCTCCTTCACCGCTATCGCTTGGACCACGCAACGGAGATGCGTGCATTTGAGCGGGGGAGGATTGATGGCGTGCCCCCTCCTCCACCATTTGAAGACGATGCTGGCGATGCTACTGATGATCCGGTTGATAAGGCAATACAACTCAAGGATGTGAGGCGACACGATGACGCTAACGGAAGGCTAAGCTACAACCTCCGCCCGCGGCATGCTACCGCCACTGCAACGCATTAGCTTTATTTATTTCCTTTCTTGCACTCTATTTTATATTTGGAATATAAAATTATCCTATGTTTAAGTGATAATTTTATATTCATTGCATGTTTTATTATTTTTAATATAGAACATTTTTCATGTTGGTGTGCCTTTATCCATTCGGATGGATGAGATTACATCTCCATCATGAAGGGCTAAGGCTTGTTTGTAACTCCTATATAAGGAGGCTTTCTTATGATATCATTAGAGAAGATTGAAAACCTAATTTCCTCCTTGTGAAATTTCGGCCAAGAGGAGTGTTCTCCAAGCCGCCGCCCCCTTGGTTGTGGTGTGAAACTGCCGCCCCCTTGCTCCCTCCATCCGTTCGGTGCGACTCCAGCGCGGCTTCCTTCGGTGCGACTCCTTGGAAAAAGGTTGCAAACCCTTTGGTGTGACGCCGGTGGATCCGCGGAGAGAGTGATTCTCCCACAGTTATCTTGTGTGAAACGCTTTCCGGTTGGGTAATCTCTTCCCCCTCCCTTGTGTGATTTCTTCTCTTTAGTTGTGGTGGTTTTCGCAAATCGTTTTCTCCGGATCGTTAATTTAATCGCTGCAAGTTTTGAATCGAAATCGCAGTTGCAAGGCTTTTTATTTCCGAATCGGGTGGATCCTATTTGCCTGAGCGGATCTTGGCCTATAGCCTTGGTCTGGTTCTCAAAAAGGAGTGGCAACCTTTGTGTTTTCTTGGGGAATATTCCAACTCAAATTTCCGATCATTGTTTTCGAGTCGACCATTCCTCCTTTGTTGTTTGTGCTGTGTTCTTGTGACGAGGAACTATTGTGGGCGATAGGTGCTGTGTAGGTGTGGTAGATCTACGAAGTGTAGAGCGAAGATAGAGCGTTAGCTTCCTGGAGATCTCCGATCCGACATCCCTACATCAAGAGGGTTACTCGCTAAACTCTTCGAATTGATATCGAGGGTTATCAGTTTGATAAAAATAGTGGGAGCTTTTGATTAAAGTCCTAATTGAAAGATAAATTATATTTTTAAATGTGGTACTAATTTGCTCTGCTTATATTCTTGTAGAATTTCTATGGCAAGTATTTCACACTCCACCCTGTCCCTCAGAGCGATCATTGAGAAGGTAAAGCTGAGTGGTACAAATTATTTCGAGTGGTACAGGAACCTGAGAATTGTTCTCAGGCAAGAGCGCAGGCTCTTTGTTTTGGAAAAGGTATCCCCTAATGAGCCTGCAGGGAATGCACCCCGTGCTGATAAAGATTCTTATAAGAAGTATCTTGACGACTCCTTGAACGTCAAATGTCTCATGTTAGCGACCATGAACTCTGAGCTTCAGAAGCAACATAAGAACATGGGTTGTAAGGACATTGATGAGCATCTCAAGAAAATGTTTCAAGGGCAAGCTCGTCAAGAGAGATTCGACGTGACTAAGGCATTGTTCTAGTATAAGATGGGAGCTCAGGACCTAGTAGGGACTCACGTACTTAAGATGATTGGGTATATCGAGAACCTTGAAAGACTAGGTTTCCCTCTGGGCCGAGAGTTGGCTACAGACCTGATCCTGCAATCGTTGTCGTACAGTTATGTGCAGTTCGTCTTAAACTATAACATGAATGAAATAGATAAGATGTAACACCTCCACTATAAAGACCATATAATATGGGTCCGACCGGAGCCCCACAACATACAGACACCACAGCTTAAGCATTAAAAGATGATATAAGTCTACCAATCTCAAAACTCAGAATAAAATAGCGTAAACAAACAAACAAAACTAGAAGTTATACAGAACTATAGAAATATCCCAAATGGCCTTAAGGCCTTACAATATCCAATTGTCCAGAATATTGAAACAACATTACACAAAAGCAACGTGCATAAACACTCCTAGGCTACCTCGGCATGCAAGCCGTAATCATAGAACATAAAGCATCACATTCCACAAAACAGAGCTATAACACATCTTGTAGCACTTCATGAATCTTAGGCCTTTTTGTCCAGCGAGCTAGCTCCCGCTTGCGATCGTTGCCCTGTAAAACATTAGTTGTAACGTGGGTCAGCAAATCCTGACCTCAACTGTGTAACCAACACATCTCCTCCTGGTCGTCCTTAGTGGACCCCGGGGCACTCCATGATCATGCAGGTCAGCACTTCGTATGCAAAATACAATAACATGTAAAGCTATAAAATAGGTTTGGATTTCCCATACAACAAACATGTTTCTATGTTGAGCATATAATAAAAGGGGCCTACAATGCAGCATGAATGCAATCCTGGGTTTCACCAAAGGCACCCCAAAAGTGTATACTTCTAACACATCATCACATCGGGTACTTCCAATTTCCCCATCGGCGTTCAAGACGCAAACATAAGGGTGCTCTAAATTCCCCCAAACCGCATATAAACCGCAAACACAAGGGTACTCTAAATTTCCCCAAATGGCATACAAGCCTCCAAACCAACAAACCGATAAGAAACCTTTCTAGACACCACACGTTCACGACGACCCGGGCTCGACTCCAATATCGGGATCAAGTCCACCGAAGGAGACCCAGCGGGACCCAGCTGGAAACATCCGGGCTTGCCCAAAGCTCAGCATTCTCGTCAGTTCCATAGAAAGGGGACTTGTCTCGCCGGGACGCTATCCACACATGACTTTGCAACGTTACCGCAGAGACAAATCACGCCTTAGCACATCACAATCCAGAGCCTTTCCAGCCCAAATCAAACGTGCGTATCGGAACATTCCCTTGCCCCAAAGGAAACCATCTACCGTTACAACAGAGCTAACCTTGTCCGGTCCCATGCCCCAAGGAAACCATCTCCCGTCACAACGAACCTAACTTTGTCCGGTCTCGCGCCCCAAGGAAACCATCTACCATCACTGTGGAGCAAACCTTGTCTGGTTCCAATTACACGAACTCGTGTGGAATAGGGTTGGTCATACAACATCATCACAGATGACATCTTGCCGCTAACGGATTTCTAGATAATCTTTAAGGCTCGCAATGCAACATCAACGAGTCGGACTAATGGTCGCGACTATGGCTTCACACACAATGCCTAATCACCTAATGGACCAGATTTCTAATGCAATAACATGTCGGGGATGGACACAGTCGACCCGGTGGCTCTTCTTGAACCATGACAACCCGAATCCCTCTCACTTGAGAGATACGGTGCCTATAATGCTTGGAAGACAACAAGGAAAATGTAGATGCCATGCATGCATCATAAACCGAGAGGAGAAGTGTCATTACGTTACGACTCCTCTTATTAGCCATGAAACTCTTGTCTTGTACAGATAAAAACAAGCGCCTACAAGTCCTCTACCCGATATGGCCTTAGAACGACGATTGGAGGTTTGAAGCTACGTCAATGGCGGAAGAAAGCTCTCTTCTTCCTCCTCCCACCTTTGTCTTCCAAACCCTAACTCTCAATTCCCAAATGAGAAAATGAAGAGAAACAACCGTTCAGCCCTATATAAGCACTTTGGAGGACAGTCTTGGGCCTTTGGATCGAATCCTAAATGAAATCGGATTGCTATAAAGCCAAATGACTTAACTTCTTTCTCCGCTATCGCCGGGCGGTAACTACCTACCACCAAGTGGTAGGTTCTCGAGCGCTCGGCCAGAAAATAATGTCGTGCTAACGCCAGGCGATAAGGCTAATGCCAGGCGGTAGCGTTTTTCTCGAGAACTCGACGTTTTCTCGAAAACTCAGCGTTCAATGAACTTGGCACTTCGTTCGACGTTCGACGAAACAGGGCTATCGTCGGGCGATAGCTACTATCGTCGGGCAGTAATCCTCCACCGCTCGTCGAACAGATCTTTCGATTGACGCTCGACGAAACAGAGCTATCGCCGAGCGGTACCTAGCTAACGTCGCGAGCTAGCACTCAATGCTCTTAGAGCCTAGCCACTCAACGCTCTCAGCGCCTGGCCACTCAACGCTAAGCTACCGTCGGACGATAACTACTACCGCCAGGTGATAGCTTACAGAGACCCATTCTAAAAACTGGGATGTTACAACTCCTCCCTCCTTAAAAGAATTTCATCCCCGAAATTAATCTTCAAGTAGGAAGACTGCAGGAAAATTGTTGCAACAAATTTAAACATTAATACAACAACTTTACACACTCATTTCCATTCAATATTATACAAACAACTCGGGATACTCTTCGCGCATGGTTTGTTCTCGCTCCCAAGAGAACTCATCTTGCCCGCAGTTGTCCCAGTGCACCTTTACGAGCTTCACTTCTTTATTCCACAACTACCGAACTTCTGAATCCTCTATGCCCACCGGATGGACTTTCATCCTCAAGTCCTCTTCTATCGGCACCATCGCAGGTTCTATCACCACAGTAGCCTCCACCAAGTCTTTCCTCAAGACGGAGACATGGAAAATGTCGTGTAATCCACTCAGCTCTATGGACAACGCCAATTGGTAAGCTGATTCTCCAATGCGTTCTAAAACTTCGAACGACCCCAAAAACCTCGGACTCAACTTTTTGAGTCGGCGAATATGCGAAACACCTTTGAACGGTTTGATCTGTAAATAGACCCAGTCGCCTACCACAAACTCCACATTCCTACGACGAGCATTAAAATACTTTCCTTGCCGGTCCTGGGCAACCTTCATACATCCCTTAATGATTCGTACCAACTCGTACGCATCAGCCACCACTTCTTTTCCCAAATGTTTGGTGTCTCTGGAATCTATCTAGGACATTGGCGTTCGACACCGCCTCCCATACAAAGCTTCGTATGGCGCCATCTTTATGCTTGCTTGATAACTGTTGTTATAGGCAAACTCCACCATGAAGAGGTGATCTTCCCACTTCTTCCCAAAGTCAAGAGTACACATTCTCAGCATATCTTCCATTATACGATTCGTTCTTTCTGTTTGTCCATCAGTTTGAGGATAGAACATTATACTGAACTTAAGCTTCGTGCCCAGACTTTTTTGAACCAACCCCCAGTCTTTGGATGTGAAACCTCCATCACGATCACTGTCTATACTCCTAGGAATCCCATGTAGTTGCACAATGTTGCGAACATACAACTCTACCAACTTCTCCACGCAATCCTCTTTCCGATTTGGGATGAAATGGGCCACTTTGGTCAAGTGATCCACAATCATCCAACTCACGTCGTTACCCTGCTATAATCGAGGTAAGCCATGCACAAAATCCATGGAGATGTCATCAAACTTCAATTCGGGAATCGGAAGAGGCTTCAGGAACCCACCCAACTTCTGACACTCGGCCTTCACTAAGGCGCAGGTTTGACACCGACTCATGTAGAAAGCTATATCACACTTCAAACCAGGCCACCAAAAGGATTTCTTCATATCCAAGTACATCTTTGTACTGCTTGGGTGAATGGAGTACCTCGTAAAGTGAGCCTCAAACATCAACTTCTCGCGGAGCTTGCCGAACTGCGGTACACAAATCCTTCCATCCTTCCTCAAGGTCCTGTTAATCATCTCTCATGCGCTACCATTGCCCGTTTGATCTTCCAATACAAATGGCTGCAACTCTTCATCCAAACTGGTCGCTTCACATATATGATCGGATAAGTCGTTCTGTAACTTGATCCAATTCAATCGATCCATGCTTGACTCGCCTCTTGCAATGCACTCAATGCCAAGGGACTCACAGTCCCGCATCAACCGCTCACCATGAGCTTCGATCCAACTCCTTTGATCAGAGTATCTCCTACTCAAGGCATCTGCCACCACTTAGGCTTTGCCTGGCATATACTGAATCGCCATGATAAATTGTAAATATACCTATATTTATGTACAATAAATAAGTTGTTTTAGTTTATTTTTGTTATTTTTGTATATTTTTCTTTAATAAATTGCTTCTTTTTTGTTCTAACTTAAGTTATTTTTGTTTCCTGAATTTTTCAGGAAAAATTGCAAAGAAGTCAAGTACACGCCCGTATACTGTTGGTCACGCCCGTGACCAGGGCGTGACAGTTCAAATCCCGTGAAATCAACAATTTTTGATGAAAAAAGCTTGACACGCCCGATGTCACGCCCCGTGACCCCAGCCCGTGTCACGGAAGCTCGACGATTTGCACTCGACGATCGTCGACCAACCGAACACGCCCGTATCAGCCAAACGACACGCCCTGTGTCATTCCGATCGATGATCAAGGATTCTAGACTCGACACAACGCTCTCGACATTCGTCGAGACCAACCCGAAATGCCCAGCATCATGCCCGTCACCTAGGGTGTGGCCGCCATGTGTATTCCTCCACCTGGTCGACAAGACCCGCGCCCACGACTTTTGGTGCAACCCACGCCAGTTCCACCTCCTCGACACGCCCAGAGATCATGCACGTGACCTAGGGCGTGACATCCTCGTGTTCAGCCGCAAGTCAACTTTCCCGTCAAATCGCCGGATCACATCGCCAATAGTGCTGACACGCCCCCCTACACGACTGTGTCAGGGGGCGTGTTCTTCAAAAATTTTCTCTATAAATAGCGCATTTCTGTATGGTCCAAGGGTTCACTTTTTTGAGCCACTTTAGTGTGTTTTGCGTGCTGCATCCGTGGATTCCTTTGCCATGTAAGGAGAACTTTCTCCTCCTTTCTCTTTATGTTTGTATTAGCTTTGTATTAGCTTTGTAATAGTTCATTTTCATCAATAAAATATGTTAGTTTTTCTCTTCTTAAATGGCTTTGGAATGAACTTGTGTGCTCACTTTCTTTCTCATTTTTTCCTTTGTATTTCTTTGTATCTCTCTTTACGAAAAGTGTGTGTTTGTGTGTGAGTGTAATTTGTTTAGTTCTATTGCTTTCCCTTGTTTGGTTTGTCTCCATGTTAGGGTTATAGTTTCTTTAAGATTTTCATTCTTATGGATTTGTAAAAGAGTTATTATAGTTTTTTTGATTTTTTTTACTAAGCTTTTTTTTTGTATGTAAACCCTTTTTATTCTTTTAAATTTTATTTCAACTTTTTTAGCATTTTTATGAACTCTTAAGAATGAAAATGTTATAATTTAAATTTTTGAGCACCTGTGATTTTAGCTTTATTTTGAAAAACTTTTGTTCTTTTAGTTTTGATTTGTTCTTTTTATGTGTTTTTGGAAAAATCTAAGTATAAAAAGTAGTTGTTTTAATTTTTAGGTAATTTTCATTTTGTTTTTAATTTGTGTGTGTGAGTGTATGAGTTAGTTTTCCACTTGGTTTTTAAGATTTCATGAAGTGTGTGTGAGTGTATGAGCATAATTTTTCATGCTTTCTTTTATTGCTTTCTTCAAATTATGTAGAGTGTGTGTGTGTAGGAGATAAATTTTAATGCTTTATTTTAATTCTTTCTTCAATTTTGTAGAGTGTGTTGTGTGTAGGAGATAGTTTTATTGCTTTCTATTAATTCGTGTAGAGTGTGTGTGTGCACATTTATTTCCTCCCACACATTAAGAGTAAAATGACATACTTTTATTTCCCGACTACTCATTTGAGTAGGACTTGTAATTTTCTTTTTTTCTTTTCCGCCTACTCGTTAAGAGTTAAATGACGCGCCCTTATTTACCTCCTACTCGTTTGAGTAGGATTTGAAAGTGCAAGCTAGATCTGATATACTCTAGAGGGGGGTGAATAGAGTATGGTGCTTAAAAACTTTTTACAACAGTTGTTGTAATCTGAGTGAACAGGGAAGCAAATAGCAAATCTAAACACAGCAGCTATCTAATTACAATCTACAAAAGAAACTAATCACAGATCACAAACCAATCACAGCCAGAAACAAAAATAAAGACAAGCAAGCCAGAAGACACAAGGAGCTATAGTAGTTCCCCTAAACTTGGGTACATCCACTCTTCTACCACCATAGGTAGGAATCCACTGCAGGATGAGTTGATCAGGTGTCCTGGGCACCAATGAGCTTTTGATAAGGTGCTCAAAAACAAATCACATTTTTTGATCAGGTGTCTTGCCACCAATGAGCATTTGATAAGGTGCTCAAAAACCAAGCACAAACTTTTGAAGGGAGTTTGAAAAACCCTTTACAGAGATGGGGATGAGAGAGTGATGAAAGTCTTCTCTTTCTCAAAGCAGCTGAGAAGACTATGTGGATATGATGTTGTCAAAGCTCCCCCTGAGTTCTTGAGATGTTCAGGAAATGAAGCTTTGTTGTAGGGTGATAGGCCTTCAGAAAGTTGATCTCCAGCAATTGATGATTTCAGCAACAGCTGAAATGTTAGGTGTCTGGAGTCTTGAATGATGATGACCTTGAACACTTGAATCAAAAGGGATCTGAAGATTTCAGATTTGTTGATCTCCTTTTGGTGATGGTGTTCTTGTGAATTCTTCTAGACAGAGAATTTATACAGCTTTCTTTCTTTTACTCTTGAGAGATTGTTGTTGAGAAAGATGTTGTTCCAGAGAAAAGTTGTAGCAGAGAATCTTTTTCTCTTCTTCTTGTTCTTGTGCACTCTCTACAGATGCTTGTTCTTGTTCTCTTCTGAGTGATTCAAAAATCTTGTCTTTTATTCCTTTTTGTTCTGAATAGAAATGATCCTCTGTCAAGAATAGCCGTTAGCCTGTCATTAATTGATTTCCTTAATTGCAATTGTCTTTTAGGGGAAAGTCCAAAGAAACATTCCTTGATAATCCCTTGAAACTTGGTCCAGAATAAATGAAAACGGCTACAAAATCTTCTGAATTAATTGCTGACAATAACTCCTTAACTGTTCTGAATTTTGAATCTTGAAAATCATTTAACTCTTCAGAAAAACGTCGAACTGAGCTTTACTATCGTCGAACTGAGCTCAGCGATTTGGACTTAGACAGCAACAAAGATCGTCAATCTGAGCTCAACTATCGTCGAACTGAGCTCAGAGATAGAGAATCAACACTGGAGTCAAGATCGTCAAACTGAGCTCGAAGATCGTCGAATGGAGTTCGACGATTTATAGAAGTTGAGCTCAGCGATCGTCGAATGGAGTTCGACGATCCGTCGAAGTTGAGCTAGATGATCGTCGATTGGAGTTCGACGATTCGTCGAAGTTGAGCTCAGCGATCGTCGAATGGAGTTCGGCGATCCGTCGAAGTTGAGCTAGACGATCGTCGATTGGAGTTCGACGATTCGTCGTATGGAGCTCGACGAAATGACTTAGTCTCCAAACTGAAAAACCTTGGTCTTGAGGGCAGCTTCCAAACCTAACTACTAACCCTTAGACTCAATTCTAATTGACCTTTAGATCTATACAATGAGGTCAAAAACAGGTTTCCTAAAGACATAGTGATCCTGACCCAAATTAGTAATAGGGTGTTCCAACAATCTCCCCCTATTTAGGTTAGGATTACTATTTACAGAACTTGGAAAAATTAAAGAGCAACATACAAAGCAACAATATAACAAGCAACAACATAGCAGAATCACAGATATAATATCTCAGACAGAAATCAGAAATCAGAATGATTGTCACCTTACAGAATTATTCTTTCTCTTTGCTATTTATAAGCTTAATTTCTCTATTAGGATTAAGAGCTTCTTTCTTTGACCTTCTGTCATCAGCTGCACCTAAGGAAGTTTGTTGTTTAGGCCTTCGTGTCACAGCTTCAGGATGCAGCTCCATGTATCTCTCAGAATCAAAGAATTTGCTAGAGGCATATCTCTCAAGTTCCTTCTTTCTTTGTTCAGACAGTGTAGTAATGTTGGAGGTGTCTCTGCCTTCCTCTCTGGCTTTCTTGATCTGATCCAGGGCAGCTAACTCTTTCATCCTGGCAGTCCATGCAGTAGGGTTATTTTTTGGATCTTCAAAGGGCACTGGAGGCTCATATCTGTTGGAAGGATTATCTGGAGGAGCTCTGGATGAGACTACTTCTTTCAACTTGTAGGGAAAAGGACCTGAAGTTGTATCTGATGAAGCTTGTCCTTCCCTAGAGTATGGATGTTGCCTTGAATAGCCTTTGGAGTAGACTTGGAATTCCCTTTGGCTTCCTCTATAACTTCCTCTTCTTGATTGAGAACCTCTGGACTGGCTTCCCCTATATTGAGATCTTGCATGAGGCTGATAGGGGGTTTGGCTTTTAGTAGAAGGATGAGTAGCTGAGCTTCCACCTGCACCTGCATCAGGAGGAGGTGGTGGAGGAGGATGAGGATAATGAAACTGAGAAGATCCTTTTTCATATTTCCTCTTATTCTTCATAGTCTTAAGTTGGTTCTTGGAATATTGCATCCAATGTTCAGTAATGGAGCAGTCATGAATAATGTAGTAGGGAATGTCATTGGTATCTTTGACTTTGGCTGGATGCACTCTTTTTATAGCTTTTCTCCTTGCCTTTCTTTTTCTGGCTATAGTGGCAGAAGAATCATCAGAATCAGTCCTGAATTCATCACTTTCAGAGCTTTGCTCATCATATAAAGCATCAATCTTTTTCAGATACTCTTTCTGAAGTTGGGTTGGATCAGATGAGACAGCAGTTGTAGCAGCAGCAGATACAGAACTGTCTGGAGCAATACTTTCAGAAAATATAGCAGCAGTAATAACAGTAGTGAACTGGGGCAACAACAGATACAGATAAAACATTTTCAGATACCACAACATCAGCAGTTTCAGATATAATAGTTTCAGTAGCATCAATATCATTAGTAATAACATCAGCAATAACAGTAGGCTCAAAGTCATATGCCTCTGTCTGCATATCATCAGAATTTTTAGCAAAAACACAAATATCAGTAGCAGCAACAGAAACAGCAACATTAATGATAGCAGGAGTAGCAGCAAAATCACTGGAAATAGAAGGCTCAGCAGTATATATGGAGGATATATAGGAGCTAATTAAGCTGGAATCACAGCTTGAAAAGGGCATAATGGCCTTGGAGAGATCCTCTGAGGGCTGGACTGCATTACTCACTGGAAGACAGCTGAAAAAAGTTGAATCAAAAACTGATAATAAGGAACTGAGGTCCACTGAAAAGACTGCAACCTGAGGTGGAACAGCAACAGCAGCAGGAACTGAGGAAATAGCAGCAAACAATCTCACATCTTCATGAGGCATCTCCCCCTGCCTAGATTCAGAGAGAGCTGGATCAAGGAACCCAAATGAAGGGATTGCCTGAGCAGGAAAGAGGGAGGAGAGCCTGGCAGATAAGTCTGCAAGTAACTTTAGCAGTGGAGCCATGGAGGTCTCCAATAGGAGTGAGAGCCTGGGGTCTATCAGCTCATATATTTTGTCAGCTAAGGCAGGAATATGTACTTGCTCAGTAGGGACTAGAGCAGAGGTGGAGAAGGATGGAGGAGCAACTGGTGATGGTAGTGGAGAGCTGGTGTATGGGGGAAGTGAAGGTTGAGGTGTGGGTATGGTGGAAATGGAAGATAGTGGTATGGAGATAGAGGGTGTGAAAGATGGTTGATCAATGATATCTTGTAGAAGTTGTTGATATGGGGTGGATGAGGAGGGTAGATCAGGAGGGGATGAGGGTGAATCATCCATGAAGGAATCATCAAGAAGATTGAATCATGAAATGTTGGATGATATGTCAATGTCTGGTTGAGGGTAGTGATGTAATGGATGGAAGATTTCTTCTGTGAGAGGAAGAGTTGGAATTGGAGATGGAATTGATGTTGGAGATGGGCTGGAAATAATGATGGTGGATGAGATTGGAATGGTGGAAGTGACTGGTGGAGATGAAATAGGAGGAGGAGGAGAAGCAGCAGGCAAGTCATCTACAGGGGCAGAGACTTGAGGGGAAGAGACTGTTACAGTCCTTGTGCCTGAAGTTGTGCTTGCAGAGGGCCTGCTGGGCTTCACTATCTGCATGTCCCATTTGCCAAAGAGGGCACAGGACAGCCTCTTTGAGGCATTGATATGCATCCCAGAAGATACAAGCAGGGCAGGGCATCTGTTGTGAAGAAAGAGCCCTAGAATCCTTCCATAATTAACAAAATTCTTATTTATTTTCTTCTTAATCAGGACAAAGAAGATCTCTCCCCAGTTTAACTGTTTCTTATCCACAATGGCACCCATCAAGCACAGCTGATACCTAGAGATAGTATCATGTGCTGAATGCTTGGCCAGCAGAACCTTTCCCACTACATCAGCCAAAAACCTGTATTCAACAGCTAGGTTCTTTTTCAGCAGCTTGCTAGGGTTAGCATCAGAATGATCCATTCTTGCAAGTAAATCAGAAAATTCTTCTCCAGATAACTCAGCAGAATCTCTTCCAGAACTTAATTCAAAAACCTCTGTCAGAATAGCAGGAGTCAAAGGTACCTGGGTTCCAGAAATTGAACCAACCACTGTGTTTTGGTCCTGGTTGTGGGCAGTATACACCCACTCCTTAATCTCATCAGCAGCTAATTTGATTCTTGTGGACATGATGGTAACAAGCTTCTGCTCCTTGAACAATTCTAGAATGTCTTGAAAAACCTGATCAGTGGTGCAGAAAGACTCCATGTCTATATCAAATCCGACATCGAATTTCATTGCGGCTAGAACGGCAACAGAAATGGCCATTGTTACCTGCAAAAATCAACAAACAAAACGACCAAGTGTAGAGATGTTTGGAGGGAAAGAGAATTTTTGCAGAGAGATTGAAAGCGCAAAAGGAGAACGACGGCCGAAAAATGAATTTTATATTAGGGTTCGACCCAGAAAAGGAAAGATCGTTGAACTCAGTTCGACGATCGGGGCTTCTAAAGGAATCTGAAAGGTCTTCAATATCGTCAATCTCCGTTCGACGATATTGGAGAGTGTCGATCTCCGTTCGACGATAGTTCAGAGAACAAAATCGTCGAGCGCCGTTCGACGATCGTTGACCTGGAGAGATAGTTGAACACTATCTGAGAAGCGCCGAACTCAGGTCGACGATTTCGGAAAGCGTCGATCTCCGTTCGACGATCTAGGGGAAGATCGTCGAACGCAGTTCAGAGACCAGAAATACACTCTAGACACTAGAAAAATCAAGATGTTTGCCTAGTCTTGGTCAATTTTTAAAGTTTTAAAATCTTGGAACTTATTATAGACTTCCTCCATCTAACATTCCTAACTGATTTAGGAAGAAGGTGTGTTTCTTTTCATCCAAGGGTTTGGTGAAAATATCTCCCCTTTGCAAATCAGTTGGGATATATTGAAGTTCAATTTTATTCTTCTCAACATTATCCCTTAAAAAGTGATGCCTAATTTCTATGTGTTTTGTCCTACTATGGAGGACTGGATTTTGAGCTATAGAAATAACACTGGTGTTATCACAAAATATTTTAGACTTCCCTAAGTTGTAGCCATAGTCTAGGAGTTGGTTTTGAATCCACAATATTTGTGAACAACAACTACCTGCAGCCATATATTCAGCTTCAGCAGTTGAAGTTGACACAAATGTTTGTTTCTTGCAAAACCAATTGACAAGTCTGTCACCAAGAAACTGACAAGTTCCACTGGTGCTTTTCCTGTCAATTCTGCATCCAGCATAATCAGCATCAGAAAATCTAGTTAATTCAAATGCTGAATCTTTTGGATACCAGAGACCTAGATTTGGACAACTTTTAACGTACCTGAGAATCCTTTTTACTAATGTTAGGTGTGACTCTCTAGGGCTCACTTGGAATCTAGCACATATGCATGTAGCAAACATTATATCAGGTCTACTAGCTGTAAGGTACAGTAAAGAGCCAATCATTGCTCTATATGTTGTCTGATCAACAAGTTTCCCATGTTCATCAGCATCCAGTACATCATTAGTAGGCATAGGTGTTTTCATACAAGATGCTTCAGACATACCAAATTTCTTAACCAATTCATTTGCATACTTGGTTTGAGAAATAAAGATGCCTTCAGCATGTTGTTTGACTTGCAATCCTAGAAAGAAGGATAGCTCACCCATGCTACTCATTTCAAATTTAGAATGCATTAGGTTGGAGAACCTTCTGCACAAATTTGAATCAGTAGAGCCAAAAATAATATCATCTACATAGATCTGTACTAGTATGGTATGGGACTTATGGGTTCTAATGAAAAGAGTTTGGTCTACTCTACCCCTTATAAATTCATTTTCCAGAAGGAAGTATGCTAGGGTCTCATACCATGCTCTAGGAGCTTGCTTGAGACCATATAATGCTTTGTTCAGCTTAAAAATATAATCAGGATAAGTTGGAGAGATAAAACCTGGAGGTTGTCTGACATAGACTTCTTCTTTGATGTCTCCATTTAGAAATGCACTCTTTACATCCATCTGATATACCTTGAAGCCTTTGTGTGCTGCATAAGCTAAGAAGATTCTGATGGCTTCCAATCTTGCAACTGGTGCAAAAGTCTGGTCATAGTCTATGCCTTCTTCTTGAGAGTATCCTTGAGCAACTAGCCTTGCCTTGTTCCTTACAATTACTCCTTGATCATCCAATTTGTTTCTGAACACCCACTTTGTTCCAACAATGGAGTGATCCTTAGTCCTTGGAACTAGTTCCCAAACTTTGTTCCTTTCAAATTGATGCAACTCTTCTTGCATTGCAATGATCCAGTGTGGATCTTGCTCTGCATCTTGAATGGATTGAGGTTCAATTTGAGATAGGAAGCAAGTGTGCAATAGGTTTTGGTTGACCTGATTTCTGGTTTGCACACCAGCTGAGATGTCTCCAATTACTTGGGAAATTGGATGGTCTCTTGATGTTACTAAATCAACAGGGGGTGTTGATTGTTCACCAACCTGTGTTGTTATTTCCTCTTGTGGTACAACAACTGGCTCTTCAAGTTGTTTCTCTTCAATATGTTGAATGCTTTCTTCATCTTCACTGCTTTCCTCTTTTTGAGTAACCTGTAACCTGTTCAAATCTTCAGCAAGAGAATGTACCTGCAAAGGTTCTATGGTAGAAGTATTCTTCTCCTTGAAAGACATGTTAGATTCATCAAATGATATGTGAACAGATTCTTCAACTTTAAGAGATGATTTATTATATACCCTATAAGCCTTACTGATCATGGAGTATCCCAGAAACACTCCTTCATCAGCTTTAGCTTGAAATTTTGCTAAATATCTCTTGTCATTATTATGTATATAACAAATACAGCCAAAAATTCTAAAATAATCAACTTTAGGTTTCTTCCCTTTGAGTAATTCATAGGGAGTCTTGCCCTTTAGTTTATGTATTAAACTTCTGTTCAGCACATAGTTAGAGGTGTTCACTGCCTCTGCCCAAAAAGATAGAGGAAGGTGAGCATCTGACAACAATGTAGTGGCAGATTCAATAAGGGTTCTATTTTTTCTTTCAGCTACCCCATTTTGTTGAGGGGTTCTAGGAGCTGATAAAGTATGCTGATCCCTTCACTCTGACAGAACTCTTGCATAAGAAGAGAATCAAACTCTGTCCCATGATCACTTCTGATCAGGGCAATGTGAGTATTGAACTCAATCTGTATGCATTTGAGAAACTCTATCAAACACTTAAAGTTATCAGACTTCTTCCTCAGAAAGAACACCCATGTGAATCTAGAGAAGTCATCTACAACTACTAAGGTGTAAGATTTCCCTCTTAAGCTTTGTACTGTAATGGGTCCAAAAAGATCCATGTGTAACAGATACAAAATCCTAGGTGAATCACTCTTATTAAGTGACTTGAAACTATTTTTAGTTTGCTTGCCTAATTGACAAGCCCTGCAGAGTCCTTCCTTCTTGTAGGGGCCAGAGGGTAGTCCTCTAACAAGGTTGTCCTTGGATAGCCTAGCAATGGTTCTAAGGTTTAAATGCCCTAGTCTCTTATATCATAAAACATTTGGTCTACAAACAGAATCAAATAGGCAAATGTCTACATCTGTTGAAAGAAAATCTACTAAGTAAATGTTACCTTTCCTATTACCTGTCAACACAGTTGTGTTGTCCTCTGACTTGATCTTGCATAAGGCTTTGCTGAAAGTCACCTGGTAGCCTTCATCAGATAGCTGACTGATGCTGATCAAATTGTGCTTCAGTCCTTCCACATAGGCTACCTTCTTGAATGTCACTGTCCCAATTTGGACTACACCATATCCTTTAGTTTGTCCAAAGTTTGAATCACCAAATATGACTTTGGGTCCAAGCTTGGCTTTAAAGGATGTGAGGTTTGTCCTTGTTTCCTGTCATGTGCTTTGAGTATCCACTATCCAAGTACCATTGTTGGTTTGATGTTGGATAGGTCTTCACCTGCACATAAAATAATTCACTTGTTTTTGACCCAGTTTACCTTGGGCCTAGGTTGATAACCTTTAAACTCAGAAATAAAAGACATCCCAGGTTGACTCTTATAACCTTCAGGATGATATCTCCTTGGAGGTATTATCCATTCAGTATAAGGGTTAAAGATTTGGGATGAAGGACCCCTAGGATTGGATTTTGATTTGCCCTTGAAAGAATTTCCAGAGCTCTGATCTCTGTTCGACGATCGTGGAGCTGCGTTCGACGATCTTGGGTCAGATCGTCGAGCTCCTTTCGACGGTCGACTGTGGCAGAGTTCAGGAATTAGAGATCGTCGACTTGAGTTCGACGATTTTGCCTGAGATCGTCGATCTGCGTTCGGCGATCGTCGAGCTCCGTTCGACGATTTCTGCTGGAACTTGGCTTTCTTAGGCAGATCAGAATTTTTCCTAAGCTACCTCTACAACTCCCTTCCCTTTATCAGAAATAAACTTGATTGGGGTTGTTAGAACTATAGGTTGGCTGGATGAAGCACCCAAGCCCAGTGTACTATTGAATCTGGAGTTCACTGTGCTTGTGATGTCCATCAGCTTGATACTTCTCCCATTAAGGGATTCTTCAAGCTTCTTGGCCTCTGATAGCTCACCTTTCAGTGAAGCTATCTGCTCCCTACAACACTCCAACTCCTTGGAGAGTTTGAGGTTTTCTGACTTTAAGAAACTATGTTCAGATAAATGATTTCTGAGAGAGATAATTTCTTTCTCAGATTTTAGTAAGTCTAAACATAATGCTTTAAACTCAGATTTAAAGTCCTCTGAATTGAAATTAAAAGAACTAATTACCTGGTCCTCTTCAAGTTGAGTCTCTGAGTCTGACTCTGACTCTTCTGCATCTGAATTATGTTGAGAGGCATTGATTGCCATCATGCAGAACTCCTTCTCTTCAGCATCATCTTCATCATCACTTGAGCTGGATGAAGCTTCTGATTCTTCTTCAGTTTCACTCCAGGATTCAGCAACAAACCTCTTCCTTGTGTGTTTGTTCTTGCTTGAGGAGGGTTTGCCATTGCCATTTTTCTTGAAGACTTTGTCCTTTCTTCTTTCTTTCTTGTCCCTTGTGTCCTTGTTTTTGTTCTCTGGACAGTCATGTACAATGTGTCCTGGTTTCCTGCAACCAAAGCAAATAATTTTTTTATTATTTGACTTATCATACCTTGGCTTATCATGCTCTTTGTATGATCTCCTTCTAAAGTCCTTTCTGGCCATCTTGTAAAATCTTTTGGCCAATAGACTGAGCAGTTTCATCATTGCCTGTGACTTTGTCTTCAGGCTGATCTTCAGTTGCTTTGAAAGCTATTGTCTTTTCTTTCCTTATGGCTGGTGAGGCAGCCTTCTGCTCTTCTTCTCTGTTCTTAATGAGCAGCTCATAAGATTTGAGCTTACCCAAAAGAGCTTCTGTGGTGATCTCATTCAGACTTCTGGCATCCTTGATTGGCCAGATTCTTAAATCCCAAGTGCTTGGGAAGCACATTAGGATTTTGTCATTAAGCTCAGTTAATGAGATTTCTTTATCCAAAGTCTTGAGTTCATTGACTATTAGACTGAGCCTGTTATACATTTCAGCTACTGGCTCAGCTTCTCCTTTCTTGAAATTCTCATATTGGGATATGAGGTGGGATCTCCGGTCCTTTCTTTCATCAGCTGATCCTGAGACTATTTCAGAGAGCTTATCCCAGATTTCCTTTGCTGAATTGCATTCAGCCACCTTTTGGAAAATGTCATCAGACATAGTCTGGGCTAAGATGTTCATAGCCTTTGCATCTGCAACCTTCCACTTCTTGATATCAACATCTGTTCCTAATGGAGGTGGAACAGCATTTGTGCTTGTGTTCTCTGGAGGTCTTGGACAAACTGTCAAAACATAATTAAAAATGTCCTCGTCAATAGAATTCCTATATAGTCTAATCCTTGCTTTCCAAAGTGCAAACTTAGACAGATTGCACACTGGAGGTCTGGTGCTAGCATAATCTTTGTTTTGGGCGATGATTTGTGAAGAAACAATCTAATAACAAAATCAAAACAAGCAGATCTAACTAGGCATCTTTGGGTTCAGGTGTTAGCCCGTGCAACCACCAAGGTGTGGTATGTTTAACCAACCTCCCTCTGATACCAATTGAAAGTGCAAGCTAGATCTGATATACTCTAGAGGGGGGTGAATAGAGTATGGTGCTTAAAAACTTTTTACAACAGTTGTTGTAATCTGAGTGAACAGAGAGCAAATAGCAAATCTAAACACAGCAGCTATCTAATTACAATCTACAAAAGAAACTAATCACAGATCACAAACCAATTACAGCCAGAAACAAAAATAAAGACAAGCAAGCCAGAAGACACAAGGAGCTATAGTGGTTCCCCTAAACTTGGGTACATCCACTCTTCTACCACCCTAGGTAGGAATCCACTGCAGGATGAGTTGATCAGGTGTCCTGGGCACCAATGAGCTTTTGATAAGGTGCTCAAAAACTAAATCAGATTTTTTGATCAGGTGTCTTGCCACCAATGAGCTTTTGATAAGGTGCTCAAAAACCAAGCACAAACTTTTGAAGGGAGTTTGAAAAAACCTTTACAGAGATGGGGATGAGAGAGTGATGGAAGTCTTCTCTTTCTCAAAGCAGCTGAGAAGACTATGTGGATATGATGTTGTCAAAGCTCCCCATGAGTTCTTGAGATGTTCAGGAAATGAAGCTTTGCTGTAGGGTGATAGACCTTCAGAAAGTTGATCTCCAGCAATTGATGATTTCAGCAACAACTGAAATGTTAGGTGTCTGGAGTCTTGAATGATGATGGCCTTGAACACTTGAATCAAAAGGGATCTGAAGATTTCAGATTTGTTGATCTCCTTTTGGTGATGGTGTTCTTGTGAATTCTTCTAGACAAAGAATGTCTACAGCTTTCTTTCTTTTTCTCTTGAGAGATTGTTGTTGAGAAAGATGTTGTTCCAGAGAAAAGTTGTAGCAGAGAATCTTTTTCTCATCTTCTTGTTCTTGTGCACTCTCTACAGATGCTTGTTCTTGTTCTCTTGTGAGTGATTCAAAAATCTTATCATTTATTCCTTTTTGTTCTGAATAGAAATGATCCTCTGTCAAGAATAGCCGTTAGCCTGTCATTAATTGACTTCCTTAATTGCAATTGTCTTCTAGGGGAAAGTCCAAAGAAACATTCCTTGATAATCCCTTGAAACTTGGTCCAGAATAAATTAAAATGGCTACAAAATCTTCTGAATTAATTGCTGACAATAACTCCTTAACTGTTCTGGATTTTGAATCTTGAAAATCATTTAACTCTTCAGAAAAACGTCGAAATGAGCTGTACTATCGTCGAACTGAGCTCAGCGATTTGGACTTAGACAGCAACAGAGATCGTCGATCTGAGCTCAACCATCGTCGAACTGAGCTCAGAGATAGAGAATCAACACTGGAGTCAAGATCGTCGAACTTATCTCGAAGATCGTCGAATGGAGTTCGACGATTTGTAGAAGTTGAGCTCAGCGATCGTCGAATGGAGTTCGACGATCCGTCGAAGTGGAGCTAGATGATCGTCGATTGGAGTTCGACGATTCGCCGAAGTTGAGCTCAGCGATCGTCGAATGGAGTTCGACGATCCGTCGAAGTTGAGCTAGATGATCATCGATTGGAGTTCGATGATTCGTCGTACGGAGCTCGACGAAATGACTTAGTCTCCAAACTGAAAAACCTTGGTCTTGAGGGCAGCTTCCAAACCTAACTGATAACCCTTAGACTCAATTCTAATTGACCTTTAGATCTATATAATGAGGTCAAAAACAGGTTTCCTAAAGACATAGTGATCCTGACCCAAATTAGTAATAGGGTGTTCCAACAGGATTTGTAATTTTCCTCTTTTTTTGTAAATTAGTTTTTTTTTGTTTATTTATAATTTAAAGTGTGTGTGAGTTCTCGTTTTAGCTAACTTTTTAAGCTTTCTAAATGTTTGTTATTTTTCATGTCTTCTTCTTATAATCCTTTAGCGTTTAATTACAAACTCACGCCTCTTCAAATTATTAAGCCGTCCTCATACTGATGAGTGGATATTCGTTATTAGCCTCGGCATCGAAGAGCATTGGGACATTTAAAATGATTTGAAATAATTAAAGTTCTTTATTTTCACTTTAATTTAAGTACTTAAGGTTTACCCCGGGTTAACGACGCGTAGGACCACTGATGCAGTAGCCCCGAGCCGACCCCTCTCGGTTGGCCTAGCCAGAGGACCACATTCTGGCGACCACTGCCGGGCTGCAGCCCAAGCACCCCACCCATGACCGCACCTATTCTCAGCGCTGCGGGATGTTTAGGCGGGGTCTCGAACCCAGCCCCTTTGATAAAGAGCTTTCCTAACAGCTCTCATCACCAACTAAGCTGCCGGACTGCAGCTCAGTTGGTGATGAGAGCTGTTAGGAAAACTCTTTATCAATGGGGGCTGGGTTCGAGACCCCGTCTCAACATCCCGCCGCGCTAAGAATAGGTGCGGTCATGGGTGGGGTGCTTGGGCTGCAGCCCGGCAGTGGTCGCCAGAACGTGGTCCTCTGGCTAGGCCAACCGAGAGGGGTAGGCTCGGGGCTACTGCATCAACCACAAATCGATGTGTGGGCCCTATTTCTGTTATCCATATGCTAGCTAGCCGAGAGGTCGTGCATATAGACAGATCACCCTTGGGTAAAGAGAGTTGCATGCATACCCTCGAAAGAGGACCTTCCGACCCCTCTTCCCCCTTTTCGACTACGCTGCCTTTACCAATTTTAAATGAAAAATTATTTTAAACAAGGCCTTATCGTATCCGCATAAATTAGATAACGAGTGTAAGGACGCGCAATACGAAAAATTTATTTTATTATTAAAACAAATTCATATGAATGTTCCTTTTTGCGAGGCTATCTCGCAAATGCCCAAATATGCGAAATTTTTAAAAGAATTACTTTCTAATAAACGTAAATTAGAGGTTATTTCGCGTGTATCTCTCAAAGATGTCTGCTCAGCGGCCCTTACTAATAAATTGCCCACAAAACAAAATGACCCGGGACGGTTTTCCATCCCGTGACTTTTGGGCGATATATTAGTAAAATACGCCATAGCTGATTTAGGGGCTAGCATTAATTTGATGTCGTTCTCGCTCTTTCAACGTTTAGGTTTGGGTACTCCTAGTCCTACGAATATTCACATCCAATTAACAGATCGCTCGGTTAAGTTCCCTATCGGGGTAGTGGATGACATCCTTGTCCGAGTTGATAAGTTTACCTTTCCGGTAGACTTCGTCATCTTAGACATCGAGGAGGATGCCGAGGTACCAATAATACTCGGTCTCCCTTTTCTCGCCACCTCCCACGCACTAATAGATGTTATTAATGGTAGTCTACTCCTACGAGTAGGAGATGATCAAATTACTTTCTCTATTAATCCCTTGATGGACAATTTGTCATCGAGTGACGATTTCTGCTATTCTTTAGATACCTATTTTGGAGATCGTTCTTCTCCCGTTTTCGACTCCGTATTTTTAAATGACAATATTTATGCGCTCGAAAATTTTCAATGCGATGAGGATACCTCTATAGACTTGGCATCCGAACCAATTGGTAAGAAAGACATAGGAATTAAAACCTCCCTAGAAGAGCCGCCCATCCTAGACCTCAAACCCTTACCCGCATCACTCAAATACGCTTTTTTGGGAAAAGGCGATACGCTTCTCGTTATTATTTCTTTGGACTTGAGTGATTCGGAGACTTCCGATTTATTGGAAGTTTTACTTAAACATCGCCACGCAATTGCATGGAAAATCTCTGACTTAAAGGGGATTAACCCCTCCTTTTGCACCCATAAGATATTTCTTAACGATAATTACCGCAAAACGATTCAGCCGCAACATCGTCTTAACCCAAACATGAGAGACGTCGTTAAAGCCGAGATTATTAAGTTATTAGATGCAGGGATTATCTACCCTATTTCAGACAGTGCATGGGTTAGTCCCGTGCATGTCGTACCCAAGAAGGGCGGTATAACCGTAGTGGCGAATGAGCATAACGAGCTCGTCCCAACTCGTACTGTTACGGGTTGGCGAGTGTGCATCGATTATAGAAAACTTAATGATGCCACCCGCAAGGACCATTTCTCACTCCCGTTTCTGGACCAGATTTTAGAGTGTTTATCCGGTCATCCATATTATTGTTTTCTTGATGGTTTATCGGGGTTTTTCCAAATCCCCATTTCCCCCGATGATCAAGAGAAAACAACTTTTACTTGCCATTTTGGCACCTTCGCATACCGAAAAATGCCATTTGGACTCTGCAATGCGCCGGCTACATTCCAAATATGTATTCTAGCGATCTTTGGTGAGCTAGTAGAAGACATTATGGAAGACTTTATGGATGAGTTTTCTGTTTTCGGACGCTCTTTTCCCGATTGCCTTCACAATCTAGATCGTGTCCTCCAACGGTGCGAGGACACAAGCCTTATTTTAAATTGGGAAAAATGCAACTTTATGGTTCGAGGAGGTTTGGTCCTCGGCCATATGATTTTGTCTAAGGGGATGGAGGTGGATAAGGCCAAGATAAAAATCATAGAAAAACTTCCGCAACCAACAAACGTAAAATCTATTAGGAGTTTCTTTGGCCATGCAGGCTTTTACCGACGTTTTATTCAAGACTTTTCAAAAAAATAAAGCTGCCAACTCGCCTCTTGGAAAAGGAATCACGTTTCATCTTTAGTAGCGAATGCGAGTCTGCCTTTAATTTAATAAAACAAAAACTTATCACCTCTCCAATTTTAGTGGCCCCTAATTGGTCCCTTTCGTTCGAAATTATGTGCGACGCTAGTGATATTACCTTAGGTGTCGTTCTTGGCCAACGCATAGAAAAACATTTTCATCCAATTTACTACGCTAGCAAGACGCTCACTTCCGCACAAGTAAATTACACGATGACAAAAAAGGAACTCTTAGCCGTCATTTTCGCTTTTGATAAGTTTCGCTCGTATATAACGCTATCTAAAGTTATCGTATTTACCGATCAGTCCGCTCTTAAATATTTATTAGCTAAATATGATGCGAAGCCCCGCCTTCTTCGATGGATTCTCCTCCTACAAGAGTTTGATTTGGAGATCTGAGATAAGATGGGCGTGGAAAATCTAGCGGCAAACCACCTCTCCCGCTTAGAAAATCTGGGTGCGGAAGCACTCGTCGAATCTGAAATAAATGACAGATTTCCAGAGGAACGCCTCCTAGCCATTCATAATTCTTCGTGATCTTCGCCTTGGTTCGCAGATTTAGCAAATTACTTAGTAGCGTGGGTGCTCCCAAAAGAGTTTTCAATTCATCAAAAGAAGAGATTCTTTTTTTATTTGAAAAATTTCTTTTGGGAGGACCCATTTCTTTTTCGTATATGTGCGGACCAAGTGGTCCGAAGATCCGTTGCGGGTGTGGAGTGCTTGCAAATTCTTAAGCACTGTCACGAGGGTACAGCCAGTGGGCATTATCAATCCAACCAGACCACTTGGAAGGCGCTAGAGGCGAGCTACTTTTGGCCTACTCTCTTCAAAGACGCGCACACTTTTGTGCGTGCATGCGATAGCTGTCAGCGGTCGGGTAACATCTCTTGTCGCGACGAGATGCCCCAAAACATGTTTTTAGAATGCGAAGTCTTCGATTTATGGGGCATAGATTTTGTTGGCCCCCTACCTCCCTCTTTCAAAAATATGTATATTTTAGTAGTGGTCGACTATGTATCGAGGTGGGCGGAAGCGCAAGCTCTCCCGACCAACGATGTGCGAGTCGTCGTTACATTTCTTAAAAAACTATTTTCTCGCATCGGCACACCTCGCTCAATTGTTAGCGATAGGGGAACACATTTTTGTGACACTCTTATGGCTAAGGCATTTGCTAAATATGGAGTCACGCACAAACTCGCCACCCCCTACCACACGCAAACTAGTGGCCAAGTAGATGTAGATAATCGAGAGATTAATCGAATATTAGAAAAAACCTGTTTCACTAAATAGGAAAGATTGATCCGTTAAACTCGATGATGCGTTGTGGGCATATCGGACGACATACAAAACCGCAATTGGTTGTACGCCATTTCGGTTAGTCTATGGAAAAGCGTTCCATTTACCCGTAGAACTAGAGCATCGCGCTCTTTGGGCTTTAAAATTCTTAAACCTTGACGCCAACTTAGCCACTCAGAATAGAAAACTACAACTAAACGAGCTCGATGAATGGCGTGCAAATGCTTACGAGAGCAATAAGTTCTATAAGAAGCGTTCTAAGTTATATCACGATCGAAAAATAAAGCCCCCTAAAATTTTCTCTCCAGGCGATCTTGTCCTTCTTTACAATTCACTTCTTAGGCTTTCTCCGGGTAAAGTAAAATCACGTTGGTCCGACCCCTTCCTAGTCGAAGAAGTTTTTCCATATGGGACCGTACTCGTCTCCCACCCAGAAAAAGATTCGTTTAAAGTAAATGGTCATCGGTTAAAGTCTTATATAGCGGGCGACCTAGTGATCGAGCATAACGAAACCATAACTTCCCTCAACATTATAAACTGCCAAAGTAGTCAAGCTACATGACTATAAACAAAGCGCTCCTGGGAGGCACCCCTCACTTATCTTTTCCGCTCATTATTTATTTTGTTTGCTACTTTTTCTAATAAACGCAGGGTTTCTAATTGGCGGTTCATCCCCAAACACGTTTCTGGGAAGCTTCTACCCCCCTCTCTTTATTTTCTTTGTAAATATCGTCTTTTCTCTTTTGTTCCGCATACTTACGTTACAACATTGGGGATAATGTTGGACTTAAGAATGAGAGAATTTTCGTACTTTATTTTCTGCACTTCTATTTTCTGCATTTCAAAAACCCAAAAAAAATATAACAACAAAAAAATTTAAAATGAAAAATCCAAAAAAGTTTTCTTTTATTTTAAACAAAAATTCAAAAAAATTATAAAACACAAAATTCAAAAAAATTACAAAACAAAAATTCAACAAGAAATATATTTAGATTTTACTTTGTAAATATTTTTTTATTCTTTGTAGATTTTTTTTGTAAATATTCTTTTGTAAATACTCTTCTCACTCTCCCCCTTCCTTTTCTCTCTCATTCTTGTACATAACTTCTATTTTTCTCCCAATCTTTGTAAATAGAATGAAAATTTTCTTAAAATTACAAAAACCTATTTTCGCAAAACTTAAAAATTCAAAAAAAAATATTTTCTCATTTTCCTTTCTTTAGTATTTATATATTAAAGACATAAACACAAAATTACAAAAAAATATAATAAGTCAAAAAATAAAAAAAAACAACAAAAAACATTGAGTAAAACAAAACAAAAATTCAAAAAAGATAATAAATTAAAAAAAATGATGATAAAAATTCTAAAAATTCAAAAAAAAATGTTTTGAAACAAATAAATCAAATACACCATTCTTAATGTTCTTGATATCCAAAAATTCTTTTTTGAGTTTATTTATATGTGAATTTTATTAATTTTTTGCTTGTTATTTGTTTGTTAATTATCGATTGAAATATTTAAATAACCGGGGTTAAGTTTTAAAGAATTCATTATGTTTTGTTAAAAATAGGGAACTCGTTTTAGGCACTACTTCTAATTTTTCATCAATAGGAGCACGTGTATTATGTTAGAAACTAACGACTATAGAATTCAATTATGTTTACTTTTAGCTTTCTGAAAAATTGGAAGGTACAATTTATTAAGGTTGCTCTCAAAAATTTTTTAATTAAAAATCTAGTTTTCTTTTCTCTCTTTATCATGCCTTACTTGGCATGATAAAATTTCTATCCAAATATAAAAAAAAGATTCATATGTCAATGAGAATAAGATTTCGTTCCGTAAACATAGGCACCTAATAATTTAAAAAGATTATATGTTACGGAGTAAGAGGAAAAATTCATTACTCCCACACATATACATTGGGTTAATTTTATTATTATGAAGTTGAAAAAAATGATATTAGGAAAATAAGATTTCATTTTCTTAATAATCCAAATAAAAAAATGGAGGTTCGAGAAAAAATCACCTCACCTCAATATCCAAACTCTCTTCATAAACCAACATCAACCCCCTTAGCCAATTCCACGATTATAGAATTAATTCAAAAATCTTTTTGAGAGCATAATTTATAAATTGCATTATTTCTACTAAAACTCCTATAAGCTAAAGTTCATATAATTCCAAACTATTTTTGTTTATCTAACCATTACAATTATTGCTTTCTATTTGATTACATCAAGAAGTCTTTTGGCCAAAACTTTTGCGCTATTTAAATCATCTACATAATTTTAGGATTAACTCTTACACCCCACCCCGTATCTTTATTTAGATCACTCTTATAATTAATTAAGTGGTAGCTAAACTTAGATTTTTTTTCTATTCTTTATAAGTTCACCGTCAAACTTTTGCTCTGGAATAGCAAAAGCTTAAGTATGAGGGTATTTGATGAATTGTAAATATACCTATATTTATGTACAATAAATAAGTTGTTTTAGTTTATTTTTGTTATTTTTGTATATTTTTCTTTAATAAATTGCTTCTTTTTTGTTCTAATTTAAGTTATTTTTGTTTCCAGAATTTTTTAGGAAAAATTGCAAAAAAGTCAAGTACACGCCCGTGTACTGTTGGTCACGCCCGTGACCAGGGAATGACAGTCAAATCCCGTGAAATCAGCAATTTTTGAGGAAAAAAAGCTTGAAACACCAGACGTCACGCCCCGTGACCCCAGCCCGTGTCACGCAAGCTCTACGATTTGCACTCGACGTTCGTCGACCAACCGGACACGCCCGTGTCAGCCAAACTACATGCCTGTGTCATTCCGGTCGATAATCAAGGCTTCCAGACTCGACACAATGCTCTCAACATTCATCGAGATAAACCCGACATGCTCAGCATCATGCCCGTGACCTAGAGCGTGACTGCCACGTGTACTCCTCCACCTGGCCGATAAGATCTGTGCCCGCGACTTTTGATGCAACCCACGCCAGTTCCACCTCCCCGACACGCCCAGAGTCACGCCCGTGACCTGGGGCGTGACATCCTTGTGTTCAGCCGCAAGTCAACTTTCCAGTCAAATCGCTGAATCACATCGCCAATAGTGCTGACCCGCCCCCCTACACGCCCGTGTCAGGGATGTGTTCTTCAAAAGTTTTCTCTATAAATAGCCCATTTCTGTAAGGTCCAAGGGTTCACGTTTTTGAGCCACTTTAGTGTGTTTTGTGGGCTGCATTCGTGGATTCCTTTGCCGTGTAAGGAGAACTTTCTCCTCCTTTCTCTTTATGTTTGTATTATCTTTGTATTAGCTTTGTATTAGCTTTGTCATAGTTCATTTTCATCAATAAAATATGTTAGTTTTTCTCTTCTTAAATGGCTTTGGAATGAACTTGTGTGCTCACTTTCTTTCTCATTTTTTTCCTTTGTATTTCTTAGTATCTCTCTTTATGAAAAGTGTGTGTGTGTGTGTGTGTGTGTGTGTGTGTGTGTGTGTGTGTGTCTGTATGAGTGTAATTTGTTTAGTTCTATTGTTTTCCCTTGTTTGGTTTGTCTCCATGTTAGGGTTATAGTTGCTTTAAGATTTTCATTCTTATGGATTTGTAAAAGAGTTATTAAAGTTTTTTTGATTTTTTTTACTTAGCTTTATTTTAGGATGTAAACCCTTTTTGTTCTTTTAAATTTTATTTCAACTTTTTTAGCACTTTAATGAACACTTAAGAATGAAAATGTTATAATTTTAATTTTTGAGCACCTTTGATTTTAGCTTTATTTTGAAAAACTTTTGTTCTTTTAGTTTTGATTTGTTCTTTTTATGTGTTTTTGGAAAAATCTAAGTATAAAAAAGTAGTTGTGTTAATTTTTAGGTAACTTTCATTTTGTTTTTAATTTGTGTGTGTGAGTGTATGAGTTAATTTTTCACTTGGTTCTTTAAGATTTCATGAAGTCTGTGTGAGTGTGTGAGCATAATTTTTCATTCTTTCTTTTATTGCTTTCTTCAAATTATGTAGAGAGTGTGTGTAAGGAGATAAATTTTAATGTTTTATTTATTGCTTTCTTCAATTATGTAGAGTGTGTTGTGTGTAAGAGATAGTTTTATTGTTTTCTTTTAATTCGTGTAGAGTGTGTGTGTGTGTGTGCGCATTTATTTCCGCTCACTCGTTAAGAGTAAAATGGCGTGCTTTTATTTCCCGCCTACTCATTTGAGTAGGACTTGTAATTTTCTTTTTTTTCTTTTTCGCCTACTCGTTAAGAGTTAAATGACGCGCCCTTATTTCCCGCCTACTCGTTTGAGTAGGATTTGTAATTTTCCTTTTTTTATAACTTAGGTTTTTTTGTTTATTTATAATTTGAAGTGTTTGTGAGTTCTCGTTTTAGCTAACTTTTTAAGCTTTCTAAATGTTTGTTATTTTTCATGTCTTCTTCTTATAATCTTTAGTGTTTAATTATGAACTCGCGCCTCTTCAAATTATAAAGTTGTCCCCATACCGATGAGTGGCTAATCGTTATTAGCCTCGACATCGAAAAGCATTGGGACATTTAAAATGATTTGAAATAATTAAAGTTCTTTATTTTCACTTTAATTTAAGGACTTAAGGTTTACCCCGGGTTAACGATGCGTAGGACCTACAAATCGATGTGTGGGCCCTATTTCCGTTATCCATATGCTACCTAGCCGAGAGGTCGTGCATATGGACAGATCACCACAGGGTAGAGAGAGTTGCGTGCATGCCCTCGAAAGAGGACAAGCGTAATTCTTTCGGATTGGGTTCCCCACACAATAGCGGGGTTCTTATCGTAAAGCAGGCGTTAAGAGAAATCCTTCGTCGGACTAACGTTCGGTTGAATAGTCTTAGTGTTCAGGTGAGGGATATCCCTATAGCTATGTGAGCTCATATCTGTGGAGCCTCCACGGCCAAGTTGCCTTTTATTAATTTGAAAATTAAGTTCAGTAATTATTAAAAGTTATTTTAGTCTTAATTCGATTCGGTGCCGAGCGTTAACCCTTCATCAAATTTTTCTAAATCGTTTTTTGCTCTTTTATATTTTTCATCTTTAGTTAATTAAAATCTCAACCGTACTTTCAATAAAATAATAGTCCTCCTGGAGGAGTAAGAATAATCAACCCGACCACGAGAACAATACGACCTCGGTATTCCCCCGAATATCGAGTACTACTTGCGATAGGTGCACTTGCCTCCCTTAGCAAGCCCGCGGCGATCGACTCATCGAACCAACCACCCACATAAGAGTCCTTTCCGTCCTTCCTCAAGGTCCCGTTAATCATCTCTCAGGCGCTACCCTCGCCCGTTTGAGCTTCCACTACGAATGGCTGCAACTCTTCATCCAAACTAATCGCTTCACATATAATATCGGATAAGTTGTTCTGTAACTCGATCCAGTTCAATCGATCCATGCTTGACTCGCCTCTTGCACTCAATACCAAGGGACTCACAGTCCCTATCAACCGCTCATCATGAGCTTCGATCCAACTCCTTTGATCAGAGTATCTCCTACTCAAGGCATCCGCCACCACGTAGGCATTGCATGACATATACTGAATCGCCACTTCATAGTCACCAAGAAATTCGACCCATCTACACTGCCGTATATTCAAGTCCTTTTTGTCTAGAAGATACTTCAGGCTTTTGTGGTCCATGAAGATCTCCACCTTTGCACCAAACACATGGTGCCGCGACATCTTTAGTGCAAAAATTACCGCCGCCAATTCCAAGTCATGGATGGGGTAATTCCTCTCGTGAGGCTTCAACTGACTAGACCCAAAAGCTATGACATTACTATGTTGCACCAACATGCAACCCAGCCCATATCCTGATGCGTCACTAAAAATCTGAAATCCTTCAGTCCCTTTAGGCAGACTTAGGATTGGAGTTGTCATCAGTCTTTCCTTCAGGGTGTCAAACGCCAGATTGCACTCTTGAGTCCACACAAACTTCTAATCCTTATGAGTTAGAGAAGTGATGTGTAGAGCAATCTGCGAAAAGTTTTCCACAAACCTTATATAGTACTCGGCTAGTCCAAGTTAACTTCGGACTTCTGCCACGGTTCTCAAAACTAGCCAATCTCTGATGGCCTCCACTTTTGCAGGATCCACTGCCACCCCATCAACCACTAATCACATGACCCAGAAATACCACCTTCTCCTAGCCAGAACTCACACTTTGAGAACTTTGCATAAAGCTGGTTCTCTATCAACACTTGTAACACCAATCGCAAATGAGTCTCATGCTCCGCCTCCGATTTTGAGTATAGAAAGATATCGTAAATAAAGACGACAACAAAAGAGTCCAAGTACTCACAAAATACTCGATTCATCAGATCCATGAATATTGATGGTGCGTTCGTCATCCTGAACGACATCACCGAGAACTTGAAATGACCATACCTTCATTCCAAAGGCTGTCTTGGGTATTGTCTTCATCTTGAATCCGCAACTGATAGTAACCTGACTTCATGTCCAACTTAGAATACACCACTGACTCCACCAACTGGTCGAACAGGTCATATATTCGAGGAATCAGATACTTATTCTTGACAGTCAGTTTATTCAACTCTCAGTAGTCTATGCACAACCGCATACTACCATCTTTCTTCTTCACAATCAACACTGGCGCGCTCCAAGGTGAAGGAAATGGGTCTAATATACCCCTGCTCTAACAGTTTCTGCAACTGTACTTTGCGTTCGGCCAACTCTTTTGCTGCTATCCTAATAGGAGGACGTGACACCGTCCTAGCCTCTAGAAAAAACTCAATCGAGAAATCGATCTCCCGTCGAGGAGGTGCTCTAGGAAGCTCATCAGGAAACACATCCTCGAACTCTTCCACTACCCGCACATCTCCAAGTGACAGCCTAGAAAGTCGAAAACCTCCAACAATGTTATAAGAGCTACTCCTCCCTGGTTAACTGCCTGCATCAACTACATGGCCGAAATCATGGAGCAGGCCACTCCACTAAGACCCTCAAACATAAATTCTGCCTACCCTTCACTTCTCAGGGTCACCACCTTAGATTGGCAGTCAATACTGGACACGCTGCTCTGCAGGCCAGTACATTCCCAATATTAAATTGAATTCAACCAACGGTAGAACCGCAGCTACCAACATGAAGTCAAGTCCGTCCAGACTCCAACAAATGCGCCCCTTCGCCTCAGTAGTCATGGATGACACATTGGGCATACCCACCTTCAACTCTGCGTACGTCGGGAACGGATTCAACTCCAATCCTCCGGATAAAGCTTTTTGAAAGAAAGGAGTGTGATGCTCCCATATCAAACAATACCCTAGTGGGGTACCCAGAAACTAACACAAAGACTAAAACATAGGCAACATACATAAACAATCTTGAAAGTCTAAGATAAAAAAAAATTAACTCAAACTTTCATACATGTCATCACATCGGGTTGGCGGATCGCTTCCTGCTGCACAAGTTTATACGACCTTGGCTGCACCATTGGAAACGAGAAGCGTTGTACTCCACCATGTTTCCTTTCTCAGCTGTGTTGGGCCGGGAATGCACTGACTGTTCTTGTCTCGGCTCCTACTCCGTGCCACCCTCAGTACAGAAACGAGAAATGTGGCCCGGTTTGCCACACTGGTAGCACGATCGTGGTCCCTTAAAGTGAGACCCCCCCCCCCCACCCGACGTCGTACAATCCTTCTCCCAATTCTTATAGGGATGGGGCTTCTTTTTGCACCTACTTCCTTCAGATTTTCCTTGCAAATGACAAGGCTTTCCTTCCCCCTGTTTGGCAGCAAAACCCTTTCATCGTTAGGTTCACTCCAAATCGCTCTCCAACATTCTGGAAGCCTCAACCAGCTCATTGAACCCTGTAATCTTCATATATATGAGGGGTTGTCTCAGATTCTCCCTCAGTCTGTGGTAGAAGAGGTTGTCCCTCTCCACATCGTCTGCCATGGTCGTTCCAGCATAACGACCCAACCGAGTAAATTATTGAACATACTCGTCTACCGTCATATCCCGCTGCACTAAGTGTAGAAACTGCCTCTGAAGGGCTAGCCTTGTCGACGCGGGAATATACTTCTTCAAGAAAGCATTCCTGAATTCCTCCATGGTCAGGGTGAGGCTAGGAAACTGGCGACCGCCATGGCTCACCCACCACAGCTTAGCATCGCCTTCCAACATGAAACTTGCAAACTCAGCTTGCTTCTCTACCGGCATCTCGGCCACTCTCAGCAGTTCTTGAATCCTTGCCCACCAATTCTCTGCATCGGTCGGCGTGCCAACCCCCTTAAATGTTGGAGGATAAAAGCTTAAGAAATACTTCATTTGCCGGTCTCCATGCCCGAAAACCACTCGTTCAGCTAAAGGCTCTATGCTTGCCTGGCTCCTCAACCTGGCACGACTGTTGCCGCATACAGGGTGGCAGGTGTTACTACCTGTGCAACATGGGTCACAACTTGGGTTACTGAGGCAGCTTGGGCTGCCACAAATGCTTCTGTGAGCATGCGATAAGAAATCGGCATGGGTTACCCCCATGCCCAACGGACCTGGAGTAGTACTGCTGCTCGCTGAAGGCTCTTCTCGTGGCCTCGATGTCCACGCCTCATCGCTTTGCACCCTAAGAAAAAGAAAGGTAAAACAAGAATCAGCCTCTATTCACAAGGCATAGACACTAGGACACTCACGGTCCCGCGATATTCCTATATAGATAACTTCTTAACGCAATTTGTTTAGGACACTCGTCCACGAAGACATACCTTGGACACTAACCTCCCTCTGATACCAAATTTAACATCTCCACTGTAATGACCATATAATATGGGTCTGGCCAGGGCCCCACAACACACAGATGCCACAGCTTAAGCATTAAAAGATTGATATAAGTCTACCCATCTCAATACTCAGAATAAAACAGCGGAAGCAAACAAACAAAAATAGAAGTTATCCACCACTACAGAAGTATCCCAAATGGCCTTAAGGCCTTAAAATATCTAATTATCCAGAAGATTGAAACAACATTACACAAAAGCAACGTGCATAAGCAATCCTAGGCTATCTCGGCATGCAAGCCGTAATCCTAGAACATAAAGCATCACATTCCACAAAACAGAGCTATAACACATCTTGTAACACTTCATGAAGCTTAGGCCTTTTTGGCCGGCGAGCTTGCTCCCGCTTGCGATCCTTGCCCTGTAAAAATTTGGTTGTAATGTGGGTCACCAAAGGCTGACCTCAACTATGTAACCAACACATATCCTCTCGGTCGTCCCTAGCAGACCCCGGGGCACTCCATCACCATACAGGTCAGCACTTTGTAGGCAAAATACAATAACATGTACAACTATAAAATAGGTTTGGATGTCTCATACAACAAACACGTTACTATGTTGAGCTTATAATAAAAGGGGTGTACAATGCATCATGAATGTTATCCCGAGTGAACATAACATCGGGTACTTCCAATTTCCACATAGGCGTTCAAGCCTCAAACACAAGGGTACTCTAAATTCCCACAAACGACATACAAACCGCAAATACATGGGCTACTCTAAATTCCCCCAAACGACATACAAGCCGCCACACAAACAAACCGATAAGAAACCATACTACACCACACCCGTTCGCGATGACCCAGGCCCGGCTCCAATATCGGGATCAAGTCCACCGAAGGATACATAGTGGGACCCAGTTGGAATCTTCCGAGCTTGCCGAAAGCTCGGCATTCTCGTCAGTTCCACAGAAGGGGGACTTGTCTTATCTGGACACACTCCACACATGACTTTGCAACATCACGGGCTACCCAGCCGACCGCAGAGACAAATCACGCCTTAGCACGTCACAATCCCAAGCCTTTGCCGCCCAAATCCAACGTGCGTGCCGTAATATTATCAAGCCCCAAGGAAACCATCTACCGTCACAATGGAGCTAACCTTGTCCAGTCTCATGCCCCAATGAAACCATCTCCCAACAAATAGAGCTAACCTTGCCCGATCCCGTGCCCCAAGGAAACCATCTACCGTCACAGCGGAGCTAACCTTATCTGATTCCTATTACGCGTACTCGCGAAGAATAAGGGGGGGGGGGGGGGGTGGGGGGTCATTCAACATCATCACAGACGACATCTTACCGCTAACGGATTTCTACAAAATCCTTAAGGCTCGCAATACAATATCACCGAGTCGGACTAACGGTCGCGACTACGGCTTCACACACTGTAACGCCCCGAAACTCAAAATAGTGACGGGTGGAATTTTGAGCCAAGTCTGGGACTTGGTAGAGGGCACAAGGCCTAGGACATGGGTGTGTCCCAGGGGCGTGTCGTGCTCAGGTTCGACGAATGGTCGTGTGGTCGACGAAATTGCAGTCGATGATCGTCGAACAGCGAACACGTCCAGAGACACGGGGTGTCCCAGGCCATGTCCTACTCGGATAGTTGGCCGAGTTGTGTTGTGGGAGAAACACGGCCTGTAGCCCAGGTGTGTTCGGGCCTGACACGGACGTGTTAAATTCGACACGGGCGTGTCGTATGCCGGTGTTCTTCTCGAGTTGGTGTTGGTCCTGTGTCGATGGAGGAAGACGCCCAGCTACACGGGCGTGTACTGGATGACACTGGCATGTAAAGCCAGACACGGGCGTGTCGAGAGCCCGTGTTCTTTTCGGGATGCGACAATTTCGACATCAAATGGTTCATACGGCCTTGGACACTGGCGTGTCACAAGTCATGTTCAACCCAGGTTTTGGATTTCAAGTCCGAATCGTGGCCGTCCATTTCCTTATTTTGGGATCCAATGGCTCAGGGCTGTTCTTGCTGGGATATACCTGGGAATAGGTCTTAGAAACCATCATTCTATTTGGGTTTTCTCGTTCTAAAGTTCTAGAGAGAGGGGAGAGCAAGGAAGAAGAAGGAAGAGAGATCCAGCCACCGGCGGAGCTTCAGAGCCCCAAATCGCATGCCCAGTTCGGATCTACGAAGGCGAGGACATTGCGGTGCTTTTCATCCTCATAGATCTTCATGGCGCCAAAGAGGAATGCTAGGGTAACAATTCTCAACTTGTACATGTAAAGTCCTCTTTTCCCTTGCAAAGGAAGCCCGCTCTCGCGAGTTTGCAGTGAGTGTGAGGTGTTTCTTCGGGTAGACATGAATAGACCCCGTTGTTTTGCATGTATAGTCCGTAATCGAGAAACGGACATAGGCATGATGTGTAAAGCCTACCATGACAAGTTGGTCTGGATCGGTGATGT
This sequence comes from Platanthera guangdongensis, assembly GCA_039583875.1. NCBI lineage: Eukaryota > Viridiplantae > Streptophyta > Magnoliopsida > Asparagales > Orchidaceae > Platanthera > Platanthera guangdongensis. The sequence goes on along the minus strand of CM077166.1, from coordinate 174,448,019 downwards.
TGCATTGCATGTATGGCCGGAGAAGACTCCGCGTAATTGATTGTTTTTCGGGTTTTCTACGTGGTAGATTGCAACAGTGAGCCTTGGGGACTAACTCCAAAGTACACCCAGAAAACTGGGCAGAGGCGTGATTCTGCAAACTTGGTGGCCTGGGAGCCAACTTGTACATAACTGGGTTATGTAAAGTGTGTGATCAAATTGGGACTCGGGAAGCCTGACCCACGCAGACGGCTTAAATTGACATTGTGGTGTGAGCAACGGGTTAGGCGGAACCGTACCCGGTCTATGTGGTTCGGTTAAAGAGACCTAAGGTACATGACACTTACCGTTGGCATAGATGGAGGGTCTTAGGTAGTGGCCAGAAAGACCAAATGCTCACGAGAAATTATCGTCCAAGGGGCGGTGGTGAGGCCGCGAACTTTGACCGGGTTCACTGAGAATGTGCCCTGAGAGCACGGGGTGTGTGTCCGTGCGAGCCTACGCCTGTGATGTTGTGTAATTTCTTTATTTTATGGCAATGCTAATAAAGTGCAGGGAAGGAGCATCGCCGCCCCGAGTTTGGGGGCGGAATCGTTATAATTTGGTCAGCATAGTTGACCGTTGCTTTTGTTTGTGTAACGCCCCGAAACTCAAAAGAGTAACGGGAGGCATTTTAGGCTAAATTTTGAATTTGGCAGGGGTTACACGGCCTAGGACACAGGCGTGTCCCCGGGCGTATCAGGCTCGAGTCGACGATTTGGCCGTGAAGTCGACGAATTTTTGGAGTCAACGATCATCGAGCAGCAAACACGGCCTGAGATACGGACGTATCGCAGGGCGTGTCGAGCTCGTGTTGATGATCTGCCAGGGAAGTCGATGATTTTCGCTCGACGTTGTATTGAGACATGGAACACGGCCTAGGACACGGGCATGTCCAAGGCCGTGTCGGGTCGTCGACGAATTACGCTCGACGAAGTGTCGAGACAGTAAACACGTCCTGGAGCCCAGGCGTGTTCGGGTTTGACACGGGCATGTCAAATAGGACACGAGCGTGTCCAAGACCTAGTGAGTCTCAGGTTGATTTCGGGGCTGTGTCGATGGGGGCACACGGCCAACCACCCGGCCGTGTCAGTTTGAACACGGGCATGTCAGGTTAAACACGGGCATGTAGGGACCCGTGTAATTTTCGTAACGCTTTGATTTTGACGGCGAATGAGGGACACGGCCCTGGACACGCGCGTGTCACAGGCCGTGTTCGGCCCAGGTTTTACTTTTCAGCTATGAATCGTAGCCATTCGTTTCCTTATTTTGGGATCCGAATGTTGGGGGTTGTTCCTACTGGGATATACCCGGGATTGGGCCTTTAAAACCCTCATTTCACTTGAGTGGTTCTCTTTCTAAGTCTATCGAGAGGGCAGAGCAAAGGAGGAAGAAGAAGCCTAGATCCGGTCAACGACGGAGCTTCGGAGCTCCAAATCGCGAACCTACTTCGGATCTACGGAGGTAAGGAGAGTGCGGTGATTTTCATCTGCTTACATTTCCATGGCGCCAAGGAAGAATGTTAGGGTAACGATTCTCTACTTAAGCATGTGAAGCTCTACTTCTTTTGCATAGGGAAGCCCGCTCTCGTGACTTTGCGGTTAGTTTGAGGCGTTCCTTCGGGTAGACATGAATAGTCCCCATTGTGTACATGTAGAGTCTGTAATCGAGAACGGATATAGGCATGATGTGTGAAGCCTACCCGGACAAGTTGTTCTGGATCGGTGATGTTGCATTACATAAGTGGTCGGTGAAGACTCCGTGCAAAAATTTGTTTTTCGGGTTTTCTACGAAGTAGATTGCAACAGGGAGCCTTAGGGATTAACTCCAAGGTGTACCAGGAAAACTGGGCGGATGCGTGGTTCTGCCATCATGTGGGCCTGGGAGCCAACTTGAACATAACTGGGTTATGTGATGTTTGTAAATTATTTTGGACTCGGGAGAGTTTGACCCGCGCATATGTTTTAAATTAACGTTGCGGTGTGAGCAACGGGTCAGGCGGAACCGCACCCGCTCTATGTCGTTCGGTTAAAGAGACCTAAAGTGACTTGGCACTTACCGTTAGGATAGATGGAGGGTCTTAGGCAGTGGCCAGAAAGACCAAATGCTCACGAGAGATTGCCGTCCCGGGGACGGTGGTGAGTCGGCGGGCTTAAACCGTGATCACCAAGAATATGCCCTGAGAGCACGGGGCGTGTGGCCGTGCGTGCCAACACCTGTGATGCAATGTATTTATATACTGCTTGGTTGTGTTAATAAAGTGCAGGGAAGGAGCATCGCCGCCCCGAATTGGGGGCGGGATCGTTATAATTTGGTCAACATGGCTGACCGTTGCTTTGGTTTGCCACCATTGCGGTGGATTGTGCTTGCAGGTGCTGCGGAGCCGAGAGGTAAATAGCGGGCTAAAGCCCAAGTTGCTGAGTCGGCCCTCGAAGGCCTAATTTTTGAGTGTTTTATTTTATTCATGTATGGCCGGCCTTCGTGGCGAGGTTTGGAAAACATGTAATATGAGGAGAACAATTGTAAGGCCTTAAGGCCAATACTTGTGTATTTGTACTTCATTCCTTTTGGCGTATTAGTGGACATTCATGCTAGTTTTTGGTTCTTTATTAATGCAACAATTTTAAATTGCTTCCGCTAGAATGCTCTGTGTAGGATGTTGGATTGGTTGGATGGTTTCCATTGAGTAACCACCCGGTCTGTCTGTGGTATATGGCGTCGGGCCCCGGCCGGACCTACTGCTATATGCTATGTGACAGATAGGGGTTGTTACAATTTGGTATCAGACTACTGGTTTCGGTCAGGATTAAAATGAATTCGTGGGCGAATTCTTTTAAGGGTTGGTGAGCACATGTGTGTGCGTCGTCGTTATAACAAAAAAAGAACTCATGAATGTCCACTTAGGAATGAAAATACACGTGTTTGAGAAACCTGTGTGTTCCTATAATTACGTTTTGCAATTTTGTTTGGTCGCTTAACAGTGTTTTTTACCACTATAGGTGACCAGAAGCGGTGTTGGGCCTTCGGAACGCCGAGTTTCTGAGGCTAGTAGTGCTCCAAATGATGCTCCTACAACACCTCCATCGGCTGAGACCATACGATTGGTGGCCGATGCAGTGTTTACCATGATCAATGCGCATCCTACAAGGCAAATACAGCAGCTCGCTCCTGCGATGGAGCAGGTACCTCTTCCAGAGGTTGAGACGAGAAGAGTGGATCAAGTAGTAGTGGAGCGGTTAGTGCCAAGGAGGGCAACCGAGAGACAGCTCAAACATATCTTGAGCTTTAATCCTCCGATATTCTCGGGGTTGGGAACCCCAGCTCAAGCTGAAGACTGGCTCTCCCGTGTGAGGAGAGTCTTGATAGCGATGGAGACAGAGTAGTTGCAGATGACCACTATAGCTACGTTCCTATTGGATGGAGACGCTAGGCTGTGGTGGGAGGGTTTGGAGCTGCATCTATTGAGAGGTCGGCAACTTACAGACGTCTCGATGGAGGAGTTCTCGAGACTGTTCTTGGCTAGGTACCTCCCTTCGACTCAGAGGATAGCTTTGGAGAATGAGTTCCAGAGGTTGGTATAAGGAGAGAGTAGTGTGGATGAGTATCTTCACGAGTTTACTAGGTTGGGTCGGTATGCTAGCTCTACCATCGTGGATGAGGAGCGTAAGACCAACCGTTTCTACGAAGGTCTAAGAGATTACTTGTGGCTACTACTCTCGGGGCCGATGACGCAGGGTTTCTTGACCTTGGTCAACACGGCCCGGTCCTTGGAGAATGACATGAAGAATGTTCAAGCGAAGAAGATCGTTGGTGATAAGAAGTCTGGGTTCAAAGTACCGACTACTTCAAAGTCCAGCTATCAAAGGTTCTTTAAGAAGGCTAGGACTTCGAGTCCAGCTCCTTCTTCCGTTGCATCTGGGGTGACTACGGGTCGGACCTCGGGTGCATGTTTTACTTGTGGGAAGCCGAGGCACTTTGCCCGTTATTGTTGTAGCGGACGTCCCAAGTCCGAGAGGAAGCCCGGAGCAACTTATGAAGAGAAGGGCAAGGCGGTGGAGTCAACCGCGTACCATTATGCTCCGGCTCAACCAAGGGTTTATAATCTTGGCCAACATGAGGCCATCAAACAAGCGGATGTGGTGACAGGTGTAACACCCCAAAAATTGTATTTGAGTTGGTCGCGTAAAAAAGGGATTTTGGTGTCTGTATAGGGGTACACGGCCTAGGACACGGGCGTGTCCAAGGCCGTGTCTGGTTGATGTTTTGGCCGTTTTCATCCCGAGAAGGACACATCAAGGAACATGGATTAATGACATGGGCGTGTCATTTGACACGGGCGTGTTCCTACCCGTGTCAGTACCCATGTTCAGCAGGGTCGTCTCGGTTGGCGTAGCGGTTACGTGTGACACGCCCCCGGACACGGGCGTGTCGAGGAACCCGATACGGGCATGTCGATTGAGACAAGGGCGTGTCTGAGTCCATGTGGGTCTCTATGTTCGACTATCGTGCCTGGATCGAGGCACACGGCCTGGGACACGGCTATGTGTCAAGCCGTGTTCGGCCCAGGTCTGTTGATTTTTGAGCGGATCAGAGCCGTTTGATTTCTTTATTTTAAATCCAACGGCCCAGGTGGTTTCTTGCTCTGTTAAGGCCGTGAATGGGAGTTGAATCCTTCATTTCTCTCCAAAGCTTTCTCTCTCAAAGGAGTTAGAGAAAGGAGGAAGAAGGAGGAGGATTCCGGCCGCCGGCGGAGCATCGGAGCACCGTTTTGAGATCTGAGAGCGGATCCGTGGAGGAAAGATCATTGTGAAGACTTCTATCCGTGTAGTTTTTCCATGGTGCCAAAGCGTACTACAAGGGTAACGATTCTCAACTTGAGCATGTGAAGCTCTTCCTTTTTGCATAGGGAAAACCCTCTCCCGCGAGTGTGCGGTTAGTGCGTGGTGTTCCTTGGGGTTGATATGAATAGTCCCCCTTGTGTTGCATATAGAGTCCGGAATCGATGTACGGGCATAGGCATTGTGTGTGAAGCGTACACGGACATGTTGGTCTGGATTGGTGATGTTGCATTTGTTATGATTTGCCGGAGAAGACTCCGTGCTTTGGGTTTTCGGGTTTCTACGCGGTAGATTGCAGCAGGGATCCTTGGAGGTTAGCTCCAAGGAGCACCCGGAAAACTGAGCGGAATCGTTGTTCTGCTAACTTGGCGATCTAGGAACCGACCTTGAATAGAACTCGTTTATGTGATTGTTTGCAATGACAGGATCCGAGAGAAGCTTGGCACGTGCGTACGTCTTAAGGTGAACTATGCAGTTGTGAGCAACGGGCAAGTGGAGTCGGACCTGGGCTATGTGTTTCGGTAAGAGAGACCTGAAAAGGGTACTAGCCGTTGGCATAGTCGGGAACCTTAGACAGTGGTCAGAAAGGTGAAATGCTCATGTGGTTGTCATCTTGGTGGTGGTGGTGAAGACGATGAATTGTCAGGATTCACCGTTAATGTGCCCTGAGTGCACGGGGTGTTTGGTCGTGCGAGCCTACACCTGTGGCGAAGTATGTTTTTACATAATTATTTAGCTGGGCTAATGATATGCATGGAAGGAGCACTGCCATCCCGAGAAAGGGACATGGTCGTTATAATTTGGTCGGCTTTTGCTGACCATTGCCTTTTTGCCACCATACGGTGGAATGTTGCTTGCAGGTGCTGCGGAGCCGAGTGCAAAATAGTGGGCTGGAGCCCATGTTGCTGTGCTCGCCCTTTAAGGCCGTAAAGAATAGTTGTTTCTATTTTGTCATGTGTGGCCGGCCTGCGAGCCTATATATGTAAGACACTATTTGATAAGTGAAATATTTGTAAGGCCATAAGGCTGTATACCCGTTCAATGTATTTGGGTTTCGTTCATGTTGTGTGGATGTGGACATTCATGATTATGGATTTAAGTTTTGGGTTCTTTCAACTACTTAAAAGCTTCCGCTAGTATGCTCTGTGTAGGACGAGTAGTCTTAATTAGATAGTTTGGATATTCTTATGTAACCCTTACGACTGTCTGTGGTATATGGCGTCGGGTTCCAGCTGGACCTTCTATTATATGCCATGTGACGGATGGGGGTGTTACAATTTGGTATCAGACTTCTGGTTACGGTCAGGCTTAAATGAATTCGTGGACGAATTCTTTTATGGGGTGGTGAGCACATGTGTGCGTCATCGTTATAACATCAAAAAGAACCCATGAATGTCCACTTAGGAATGAAAAATACACTTGTTTTGTGGAATCTGAGTGTTCTAATGATTGCTTTTAGCAATTTGGTTGTCATCTAATTGAGTGTATTTGCTTCTATAGGCAGCTAGAAGCGGTGCTGGTTAATCTGAGCGTCCGCAATCGGCGGAAAGTAGTGCACCGAGAGACATGCCTACTACACCTCCTTCAGCAGAAACCATCAGGATGGTGGCTGAAGCTATATTTGCGATGATTAATGCACAACCTGCTGGGCAAATACACCACGCACCTCCTGTCGTAGAGCAAGAACCGGTTAGGGCGGCAGAGCCGAGGGTAGTGGAGCGCGCAACAGTTGATCTGGTAGAGCCGAGGAGAGCTATGGAGAAGCAGCTTAAGCATGTAATGGGCTTTCATCCTCCAGTATTTGACTGGACTGGAACGCCAGCTCAAGCTGAGGACTGGCTCTCTACGATAAAGAGTGTATTGACAGCCACGTTAACTTAGGAGTGGCAGAAGACCACCATAGTGACTTTTCTTTTGGTGGGTGAAGCGAGGCTATGGTGGGATGAGTTGGAGTTTCATCTCTTAGTGGGTAGGCAGCTTGTTGATGTGCCTATGGATGAATTTTCAAGATTGTTCCTAGCCAGATATGTACGCTCTTCTCAGAAGATTGAGATGCAGAACCAATATCTTGGGTTGACTTAGGGATCCAGAAGTGTGGACGAGTATCTCTACAAGTTTACACGGTTGGGTCGGTATGTCGGGGCTATGTTTACGGAAGAGGAGAGGAAGACCAACCAATTTTATGAGGGTCTTCGTGGTGACCTACATTTACTCCTTGCTAGGCATAACGCGCAGGGCTTCCTAGCCTTGGTCAACTAGGCCCGGCCTTTGGAAAAGGTTGCGAAGAGGGTGCAAGAGAAGAAGGACCCAGGAGAAAAGAAGGCAGAGTTCAAAGTGCCTAATGCAAAGTCAGGATTCCGCAGATGGAGCAAGAAGCAAAGGACTTCGAACTCATCCCCTTCGTCTGGTGCTTCAGTGGCAACCACAAGTCGAGTCCCAGGATCTTGCTACAACTGTGGGAAGAAGGGGCGTTTTGCTCGTGAGTGTTGGAGCGGACGTGCAAAGTCCGAGAGGAAGTTTGGAGCGACTTATGAGGAGAAAGGGAAGGCGGTGGAGTCAACCGCATCCCATCATGCTCCAGTCCAACCTAGAGTTTATAATCTTGGTCTGCAAGAGGCCATAAAGCAAGCTGACGTGGTGACAGGTATGAGTTAATTTATAGCAGATTAACTTTTGTAGTTGTTACCTCTTTTATGTGTTAGCTTACTTCTGTTGTTGCTAGGATTTGTTTATATTCTCGATTGTCCGGTGAGAGCCTTGTTTGATACGGGAGCTTCGTATTCCTTCTTGTCCGTACGATTTGTGACGCGCTTGGGGGTCCCTCCCTCGATGCAAAAGACAAGTTGGATATGTTGTTGCCTAATGGGTGCTCAATGCGCACGGATAAGGTCTGCGTAGTCAAGGTTCAGATTGGGGATCAGGAGTTTGAATTGCGAGCATTGATTCTACCGTTAGTAGAGTTCGATGTAATCTTTGGTATGGACTGGCTCTCGGAGCAGCGAGCTTACATTGATTGCAACCGAAAGGAGGTTAAGTTGGGATTAAATTCTGAACGGGAGACTATGTTTGCGGGCATGAAGGGGTCAGGGAAAGTTTTGATGTCAGCCCTTCAGGTGATTAAGGCAGTTCGGTCTGGGGCAGAGCTGTTTGTCACTCTAGTGCAGACTTCGATGCCTAATCCAAGTCTAGACAGTATCCCAGTTGTGTCTAAGTATCCTGATGTGTTCCCGGATGATCTCCCAGGAGCTCCTCCTCAGCGGGAGATAGACTTTACTATTGAGCTTGTACTGGGTGACAAACCGGTGTCACGCTCTCCCTATCGGATAGCGCCAAAAGAGATGGCGGAGTTGAAGGTGCAACTGCAAGAGTTATTGGAGCAAGGTTATGTGCATCCAAGTTCGTTGCCTTGGAGCGCACCGGTTCTTTTCATTAAGAAGAAAGATGGGAGCTTGCGGCTTTGTATCGACTACCGGGAATTGAACAAGCTTACGGAAAAGAATAAGTATCTGATTACGAGAATTGACGATCTATTTGATCAGTTAGTTGGGTCAACGGTATATTCGAAGTTAGATCTGAAGTCCGGTTACTTCCAATTGAGGATAAGGGAGAGCGACATCCCAAAGACACCATTCAGTATGTGGTTTGGGCATTACGAGTTCACGGTCATGCCATATGGTTTGACCAATGTGTCATCCGTGTTTATGAATCTGATGAATAGGACGTTCAAAGAGTACCTGGACCGTTTTGTGATAGTATTTATCGACGATATCCTCGTGTACTCACAGTGTGAAGAGGATCACTACAATCACCTGCACATGGTGTTGGAGACGTTGAGGAAAAACTAGTTGTATGCTAAGTTCTCCATGTGTGAGTTCTGGTTATCATCGATAGCGTTCTTTGGTCATGTTATTAGTGGAGAAGGGATAGTTGTGGATCTGGCGAAGATAGTGGCAATACGGGAGTGGCCTGCTTTGACTACAGTGGCGGAGGTCCGGAGCTTTCTAGGGCTTGCTGGCTACTACAGGCACTTCGTAGAGAACTTCTCGCGGATAGCGCTACCACTCACGAATTTGACTAGGAAGAATCAGAAGTTTGTGTGGTCTTCGGAGTGCGAATAGGCTTTTGAAGAGTTGAAGAGGCGGTTGACCACATCGCCTATTTTATGTTCCCCAAGTGGAACCGAAGGGTTTGAAATCTATAGTGATGCTTCGGGCAGTGGTTTGGGCTGTGTTCTGATACAGCATGGGAGTGTGATAGCCTACGGTTCACGACAATTTAAGGCTCATGAGAGAAATTATCCGGTCCATGACTTGGAGTTAGCGGTCGTGATATTTGCTTTAAAGCTGTGGAGGCACTATCTGTACGGTGTGAAAGTCGATATATACACCAATTATAAGAGCTTGAAGTACCTGTTAAATCAAAAGGATCTGAACATGAGGCAATGGAGGTGGATGGAGTTCCTAGGGGACTACACCTTCACGATACATTATGTGCCAGGGAAAGGTAATGTAGTGGCGGATGCGTTGAGTCGAAAGGCTCATGCACAGGCCAACTCGTTGTCGGTACATGATGAGAGATTGGTCCGTGAGTTGGAGGCTTTGGAGATATATTGCGTCGACAAGTATTCTAGTATTGTGGTAAAATTATTTTGGACCGAGATGCAGTGTGTAACGCCCCGAAACTCAAAGGAGCGACGGGGGACGTTTTGGGCCAGTTTTGGGTTCTGGCTGTAGGCACACGGCCTGGGACACGGCCGTGTACCAGGGCGTGTCAAGCTTGTGTTGACACTGAGCCGGGAAGTCGACACTTTGGTCTTGACATTGTGTCGAGACTGGGCACACGGCCTGCGACACGGGCGTGTCGCAGGGCGTGTCGACCTGTGTCGACACTTCGCCCACGAAGTCGACACTCTGCGTTCGACGAAGTGTCGAGACATGGCACACGGCCTACGACACGGGCATGTCGCAGGGCGTATCAACCCGTGTCAACACTCGTCCCGGGAAGTCGACACTTTGCTCGACGATGTGTCGAGACAAGGCACACGACCTAGGACACGGGCGTGTCCAAGGCCGTGTCATCAGGTTGACGATCTTCGCTCGATGAAGTGTCGAGTGTTGAGACCGTGTACATGGCCTGGAGCCCAGGCCTGTTGAGGTGACACGGGCAAGGACACGGGCGTGTCCTAGAACCCGTGCAGTGCTCGGGTTGTTTTCGGGGAAAATCGATGGGGGTACACGGCCGGCCACACGGCCGTGTCAGGTGGAACACGAGAGTGTCAGGTCGAACACGGGAGTGTTCGATGCCCATGTGTTGTTCCAGGCGAATCGATTTTGACAGCGAATGAGGCACACGACCCTGGACACGGGTGTGTGCCAGGCCGTGTTCGGTCCAGATTGGGCATTTCAGTCCCGAATCAAAGCCATTCATTTCTTTAATTGATGATCCAATGGCTGGGGGTTGTTCCTGAAGGGATATACCCGGGATTGGACTTAGAAACCCTCACTTTTCATAAGTTATTATCTTTCTAAAAGCTTAGAGAGAGAGGAGAGCCAAGGAAGGAAGAAGGAGCTAGATCCGGCCATTGGAGGAGCTTCGAAGCTCCAAATCGCGAGCCGACTCCGGATCCACGGAGGCAAAGCTAGTGCGGTGCTTTTCATCCGCTTACTTTTCCATGGCGCCAAAGAGGAATGCAAGGGTAACGATTCTCTTCTTGAGCATGAGTAGCTCTCCTTCTTTGCATAGGAAGTCAGCTCTCGCGAGTTTGCGGAGAGTTGGAGGCGTTCCTTCGGGTAGATATGTGAAGTCCCCGTTGTTTAGAGTCCGTAAGCGAGAATGGACATAGGCATGATGTGTGAAGCCTACCCGGACATGTTGGTCTGGATCGGTGATGTTGCATTGCATAAATGTCGGAGAAGACTCCGTGCTATTGATTGGTTTTCGGGTTTTCTACGCGGTAGATTGCAGTAGGGAACCTTGGGGATTAACCCAAAGGTGCACCCGGAAAACTGGGCAGATACGAGATCTTGCCAACTTGGTGGTCTGAGAGCCAACTTGAACATAACCGGGTTATGTGAATTGCGATGGAAATGGGACTCGGTGGAAGTTTGACCCGCGCAAATGGTTTAAATTTTCGTTGCGATGTGAGCACGTGTTAGATGGAACTGTACCCGTTCTATGTCGTTCGGTTAAAGAGACCTAAGGGTACATGGCACTTGTCGTTGGCATAGATTAGGGTCTTCGGCGGTCAATGGCTTAAATTGTCGTGACTCAGGCCAGGAAAACAAATTGCTCATAGGTTTGGCCGTCAAAGTGGCGGTAGTGAGTCCGGAATGTCTATGGCTTTAATTGACGTGACATCGACCGGTTCACCGAGAATGTGCCCTGAGAGCACGGGGCGTGTGGCCGTGCGAGCCAACGTCTGTGATGAAATGGTTATATATATTTATTGCTCGCTTATGCTAATGAAATGCAGGGAAGGAGCATCGCCGCCCCGAGTTGGGGGCGGGATCGTTATAATTTGGTCAGGATTGCTGACCGTTGCCTTGTTTTGCCACCGTGCGGTGGTTTGTTGCTTGCAGGTGATGCTGGACCGAGCAGTCAATAGCGGGCTAAAGCCCAAGTGCGAAGCCGGCCCTCGAAGGCCTTATTGGAAGTGTTTACTGTTTTATTCATGTATGACCGGCCTGCGTGCCGTGGTTTGTAAATCATATAATATCAAGTGAAACATTTTGTAAGGCCTTAAGGATTGTGTTGGTATTTGTATAACATTCCTATTTTGGTTTAGTGGACATTCATGCTTTAGTGCTGGGTTCTTTATTGCAACTTTTATAAACTGCTTCCGCTAGAATGCTCTGTGTAGGATGTTATGATTGGTTGGATGGTTTCCATGAGTAACCACCCGGTCTGTCTGTGGCATACGGCGTCGGGCCCCGGCCAGACCTACTGCTATATGCTATGCGACGGATAGGGGGTGTTACAATTTGGTATCAGACTACTGATTTTGGTCGGGCTTAAGATGAATTCATGGACGAATTCTTTTTAAGGGGTGGTGAGCACATTGTGTGTGTCATCGTTATAACGGTAAATGAACCAATGAATGCCCACTTAGGAATGAAAATACTCGTGTTTGAGGAACCTGCGTGTTCCTATAATTGATGTTTGCAATTTTATTTGGTCGCTTAACGGTGTTTTGTACCACTATAGGTGACCAGAAGTGGTGTTGGTCCGTCAGAACGTCGAGTTTCTGAGGCTAGTAGTGCACCGGATGTTGCTCCTGCAACACCTCTATCGGCTGAGAACATACGATTGGTGGCTGAAGCGGTGTTGGTCGTGATAAATGTGCAGCCTGCAAGGCAAACGCAGCAGCCCGCTCCTGTGATGGAGCAGGAACCTCTTCAAGATGCTGAGCCGAGGAGAGTGGAGCAAGTGGTTGTGGAACCGGTGGTGCCAAGGAGGGCAATTGAGAGGCAGCTTAAGCATATAATGAGCTTTAACCCTCCGTTATTCTCGGGGTTGGGAACCCCATCTCAGGCTGAAGACTGGCTCTCCAGGGTGAAGAGAGTCGTGACAGCAACGGAGACGGAGGAGTGGCAAATGACCACCATCGCTACGTTCCTTCTGGACGGTGAAGCGAGAATGTGATGGGAAGGATTGGAGCTGCACTTATTGAGAGGTAGGCAACTTGGTGATGTCTCGATGGAAGAGTTCTCGAGATTGTTCTTGGCTAGATACCTACATTCGACGCAGAAGATAGCGTTGGAGAACGAATTTCTGAAGTTGGTTCAGGGTGAGAAGAGCGTGGATGAATATCTCCACGAGTTCACTCGTTTGAGTCGTTATGCTAGCTCCACTATTGTGGATGAGGAGCGCAAGACTAATCGCTTCTATGAAGGGTTGAGAGATGAGTTAAGGTTGCTACTCTCGGGGCCGATGACGCAGGGTTTCTTAACCTTGGTCAATACTTCCCGGTCCTTAGAAAAGGACATGAAGAATGTACATGAAAAGAAAAGCTTGGGTGATAGGAAATCTGAATTTAAAGTGCCGACTACTTCAAAGTCCAGCTATCAGAGGTCTTTCAAGAAGCATAGGACTTCGGGGCCAGCTCCTTCCGGTGCTTCGGGGTCGACTACGAGTCGGACCCCGGGAGCGTGTTTTACTTGTGGAAAGACGGGGCATTTTGCCCGTGACTGTTGGAGCGGATGTCCTAAGTACGATAGAAGGTCGGGAGCTACTTATAAAGAGAAGGGAAAGGCGGTGGAGTCGACCGCATCCCATTATGCTCCGGCCCAACCAAGGGTCTACAATCTTGGCCAACAGGAGGCCATCAAATAGGCTGATGTGGTGACAGGTACGGTTTAATTTATAGCAAGTCAATTTCTTTAAATACTTGTTATGCACATGTTACCTTACCACTGCTTGTTTAGGATTTGTATTGATTTGTGAAAATCCGGCACGAGCACTCTTCGATACGGGAGCTTCACACTCCTTCTTGTCCGAAGGATTTATATCACGCATCGGAGTCCCTTCTTCGATAGCGAAGGATAAGTTGGATGTGTTGTTTCCCAATGGGTGTTCGATGCGATCGGATAGGATCTGCGATGTTAAGATTCGTATTGGGAATCAGGAGTTCGACCTGCAGGCGTCTTTACTTCCGTTGGTGGAGTTCGACGTTATATTTGGCATGGACTGGCTCTCGGAGCAGCAGGCCTATATGGACTGCGGTCGCAAGGAAGTCAAGCTGGGAGCTAGTCGTGAGACGACTTTTACGGGCTTAAAGGGGTCGAGCATGACGTTGATGTCTGCTCTTCAGGTGGTGAAGGCGGTTCGTGCCGGTGCAGAACTGTTCTTTACACTGGTGGAGGTTGCGAAGCCGAAGCCCGCGTTGGATTGTATTTCAGTGGTATCGGAATACCCTTATGTGTTCCCCGCAGATCTTCCTGGAGCCCCGCCTCAGCGGGAGATAGATTTTACGATCGAGCTAGTGCCAGGTGCAAAGCCTGTGTCACGATCTCCTTATCGGCTAGCGCCTAAGGAAATGGCAGAGCTGAAAGTTCAACTGCAAGAGTTGTTGGAGCAAGGGTATGTGCGCCCGAGTTATTCGCCTCGGAGCGCACCGGTCCTCTTTGTTAAGAAGAAGGACGGAAGCTTGAGGCTATGTATTGATTATCGGGAGCTCAACAAGCTGACGGAGAAGAACAAGTACCCGATCCCCCGGATTGATGATCTTTTTGATCAGTTAGTCGGGTCGACGGTGTACTCAAAGTTGGATCTCAAGGCTGGGTACTATCAGCTGCGAATAAGGGAGAGTGATATCCCGAAGACAGTGTTTAGTACGAGATACGAGCATTATGAGTTTACGGTGATGCCGTTTGGGCTGACTAATGCGCCGTCAGTGTTCATGGATTTGATGAACAGGACTTTCAGGGAGTACTTGGACCATTTCATGATCGTCTTCATCGACGATATTTTGGTGTACTCGCAAAGTGAGGAAGATCACTTCAAGCATATTCATTTGGTGTTGGAGACGCTAAGGAGAAATCAATTGTATGCCAAGTTCTCAAAGTGCGAGTTTTGGCTATCCTCAGTGGCGTTCCTCGGTCATATAGTGAGTGGAGAGGGTATTGCTGTGGATCTGGCGAAGATCGTTGCGATACGGGAGTGGCCTGAGCTTGTTACGGTTGCGGAAGTCCGGAGTTTTCAGGGGCTTGCCGGCTATTATAGGCGCTTCATAGAGAACTTCTCGCGGATAGCGTTACCTCTCACTACTTTGACGAGGAAGGAGCATAAGTTCGTTTGGACGCCGGAGTGCACGCGAGTTTTTGAGGAGTTGAAGTGTCGGTTGACAACGGCGCCTGTGCTGAGTTCGCCATGTGGGACCGAAGGCTATGAGATTTATAGTGATGCTTCGGGCAACGGTTTGGGTTGCGTGCTACTGCAACACGGAAGTGTAATAGCTTATGGCTCGAGACAGCTAAAAGTGCATGAAAGGAACTATCCGGTCCATGACTTGGAGTTATCAGCCGTTGTTGGGTATATTGGAATAAATGTACCTGATTTGAAGAAGCCTCACCCTACTCAATGATATACATCAAAATGTATTTGATGTGTTTTGAGTTTAGTTGTGCAGGTTAAGTATTTGCAGGGAAAGCTGAAAAGTTTCTAAGTCCATGTGTCGACACCCAGAGGGAAAGTGTCGACACTTAAGAAGACTTGTGACGACACCCAGAGAAGAAGTGTCGACACTTGGAGTAATTGTGTCAACACCAGGAATACAGAGTCGACACCAGAAGGAAAGTATCGACACATACAGGTTGTGTCTACACTCAATGAAGAAATGTCCAGTGAATCAGTGTAGACACTTAGAAGCAGTGTCGACACCCAGTGGAACTTTGTCGACATCAGAAAGTGTCGAAACTTGGAGGTTGTGTCGACACTCAGCAAACTTCAACAGAGTTTAAGTACAAGTGTCGACATAATGAAGAATGTGTTGACACTCAGCAGAAGACTCAACACATGAAGAAAGTGTCGACACTAAGAGGCTGTGTCGACACTCAGCAAAGTTCAACAAATTCTAAGTACAAGTGTCGACACAAAGGAGATGTGTCGACACTCAGCCAAAGTCTCAACACAAGAAGATGTGTCGACATAAGGAGTTGTGTCAACACTCAGTTAGTATCAACACAGAAGGCATGTGTCGACACCA
This sequence comes from Platanthera guangdongensis, assembly GCA_039583875.1. Lineage (NCBI taxonomy): Eukaryota > Viridiplantae > Streptophyta > Magnoliopsida > Asparagales > Orchidaceae > Platanthera > Platanthera guangdongensis. Next base: position 174,432,461 of record CM077166.1, on the reverse strand, counting down.
AGAAGATGTGTCGACACTGAACAAGTTCAACACAAGAAGATGTGTCGACACAAAGGAGTTGTGTCGACACTCACAAGAAATCAACTAAGTACTGAAGAACAAGGAGTTGTGTCGGCACACAATATCAGTGTCGACACATGTTGAAGAAGCAGTGTCGAGAAGTAATTTCTACAACACAAGGAGTTGTGTCGACACCATGAAGGCTAGTGTCGACACTTAGACAACTTGTGTCGACACTTAGTCTATAATTGTCTACACTTAAAGACTGATTGTCTCGACACTTTCAGACAGTTACAGAAAATTCAAGAAGTGACTGGATGGCATGACAGCTGCCATTCCAGCCGGTCTACTGCAACTTTCAGAGTTGTCAGAAAGTCGTTAGAAACCGGATCAGCTGGTCACCATGAAGAAGGCCTATATATAGGCCCATTCTGTCAACAGAAGAAGATGATTGATTGAGGATTGAGAAGAAGATCAAGCTATTCATTGAAGAATCAATTCAAGTGAAGATCTAAGTAGTTTGAGAGAGAGAGAGCTCCTTCAAAGAAGACAGCTGTTGAACCAGGCTGTGAAGAAGGTTTCAGATCAAGATCTGAATCTTAAGTTGCAGTGATTGAAGATCAGCTGCATAGAGAATCAATCCTATTGTGTTCTACATTCAAGAAGCTTTGAAGAAAGCCAAGTGAGGTTGATCTCAGCAAAGTTCTTCCAAGAACTCTTCAAGAAACCAGACAACTCTTCTCTCTCATTCTGAGTTGTAGGTTTACACATTATATTTTTAATTTCTTGTAGGATCCTTAGGGGTCTGAGTTGTAAGCCTGAAATTATAAAGGTTGAGTGGTAGGGCCTGTGTGCCTGAGTGTAGGAGATTCATTTCTCTGAGTGTAGGCCTTGTGGCTGAGTGTAGGTCTTTATGAAGACTAAGTGGTAGGGCTGTTGAGCCTGAGTTGTAGGAGTGGGATCACTCTGAGCTGTAGGAACCTGGTTGGGGTTCTGAGTATAAGATCTGAGGATCTGAGGAATAGTGGAGGAGTTTATCCGAATCTAGGACACTACTAGATAGGTGAAGGGGGAAAGTGGATGTACCCAAATCTTGGGGAACCACTATAAAACTGTGTGTACTCTGTGTGTGTATGATTCTGTGGTTGTTGTTATATGTTCTGTGAAATCTGTGATTAAATCTGCCTAAAAGTTTAAAAAGATTAAGGTCACCTATTCACCCCCCCCCCCCCCTCTAGGTGATTAGGTACAATTTCTTTCAAGTGGTATCAAAGCAAGGTTACTCAAAAAGGACATAACTGTCTGAGTAGATCCTGTTGGCAGATTAAGTATAATCAAGTGCAGAATCAAGAAACTCAAGAAAATGGGTTCAACAGAGAATCATAAAGAACTTGGATCCATGAAGTTGCCAATATGTAGAAAGGAGATTTTTGGCATCTGGAAAGAAAGGGTTAGACTATTTATGGAAGCCTCTGACCCTAGAATCTATATCACAGTTAAAGAAGGGTCATATGTGCCAATGAAAGTATCTGTGTTAGATGCAAATCAGAGAACACCAAAAGACTATTCTGAAATGACCAAGGATGAGATTATTCTGGCTATAATGGACAAGAGGGCTCAGAATATCATTGTAAGTGCAATAGATGATGCTACATTTTAGAACTTGATACAGTGTAAAACATAAAAGGAGATGTGGGATACTCTAATAGTGTACATGGAGGGTTCAGAAGAAGTTAGACAGGGCAGAAAGTCTTTGTTAAACCAAGAATATGAGAGCTTCAGACAAGGCAGGTCTGATAGTATAACATAATGCTACAAGAAATTCTATAGGATTGTCAATGAGTTGATGTCTTATGGAAGAGAATTCAGCAATTATGAGCTAAATGACAAGTTCTTGAGATCCCTAACTAAAGATTGGGATACTAAGATTTGTGTCATAAGGGAAATGGCCAAGTTAGCAGACATTCCTCCTCCAACATTGTTTGGAAAGATGTTATCCTATGAAATGCAGCTAATGGTAAGGAAAGAAGAGGATAAGACTACCAGAGTTGAGCATAAAAAAGAGCTATGGCATTCAAGACAGAAGCCACCAAGAAATATAAAAGTAAGTCTCCATCTCCTCCTCCAAAAGTTGCTGGGACTGAGTCAGATGATTCAGAAAGCAGGAATTCTGAAAGCAGTGAGAGTGATGAGGACTTCACAGCTTTCACAAGACACTTTTAGAAGTTCCTAAAGAATAAACAGTGGAGGACTAAGCCATCCACTTCACAGAAGTCATCAAAGAATGACAGGAGAAAGCCCAAGTCAAATAGACCTTCATCTTCAAGGATAGTTTTTTATTGTTGTAACAAACAAGGACATGTTATTGCTGAATGTCCAGAGAAGAGGAGAGAGTCAACAGATAAGAAGAAGACTCAAATCAAGGGCAAGAAGGAAAGGTCCTTTGTTGCTAAGAAGGACAAAAGCCTATTAGATATGTCTTCTTCAGAAACTGATTCAGAAGCTGAAGCTTACATAGGACTGTTTGCTAAAGAAGAGGAAGAGGAGTTCATCGAGCTAATAAACTCTATATATGAGCATGAGGACAATCAGTGCCAGGGACTGATGACCTTTTCAGAAGGAGATAAAATCCAGGATCAGCCTGGACCTAGTAAGGTACAAAATTGTTCTTCAAGTTCAGTTTCTAGTACTGGTTCAGAATCAGATTCTTCAGCATCAAGTGATGAGAGTGAATCTGAATCTGAAGGAGATATTCATCAATTGATTGATGAATATAGAGTAGTGTTGCAAGCTTTGAAGAAAAGCAAATCCTTGACCAAGAGTCAGGCTAAGGAGATTGCTAAACTCAAAGTGGCTGCAACAGATTTTGATAAGTTGATTGATCAAAAACTAAATGAAATAGCCAGGCTGAAGAACATAACTGTTATTCAGATGGGGACTATAACATTCAAGAATGATCAAATCAGAAATATGGAGATTAGTCTTCAGAAGGAGAGAGATATAGTTGCAAGGTTTTCTAAACCAAAATCTATTTTACCTTTGATAGATGAATTTGTACATCAAAAGGGTAAAACTGGATTAGCGTTTACACAACCTGCTAGGACTGTAAAGTCCAAGTCTAAGGGCAATGCCCCAGTACTCAAAAAGCCTGCTGTAGATAAAATAGCTAGGGTTGTACCTAAGCAAAGGTACAACAGATTTGAGTGCTGGTGTTGTGGCAAGATAGGCCACTTTGCCATGGACAGTTGGCACAATTCAAGTGTCAAAGTGAGTAGCAATCTACCTGCTAGAAAAGCTATAGGTAGTATTGTTAAGAGGCAAACTAACCAGCACCAAGGACCCAAGAATTCTTTGGGTTCTAAGGTTAACTAATATGTTTTGCAGGTGAGTCCAAGTGACCATGCCCCAATATGGTACTTGGACAGTGGATGTTCCAGGCACATGAATGGAACTAGGAGATTGCTAAAGGACTACACACCAATCAAGGATGGTCCTAAAGTCACCTTTGGTGGTTCTGAAAAAGGAATCATCAAAGGTTTTGGTAACATTTCTAGCAACCTTATAACAATTACTCAAGTGGCTTATGTTAAAGGTTTGAAACATAACCTTATTAGTATAAGTCAGCTGAGTGATTTAGGATATGACATCTCATTTGTCAAAGATGGTTGTCATATCAGGAGATCAAATGATCAAGAGATCATTCTGACTGGTTATAGAAAGAGAAATGTCTATTGTATAGACACTATGTGTGAGAACAATGTTTCTCCAGTGTGTCTTGTAGCTGATGAGAAAGTCTCTTATTGTGTCAAATGGCACAAGAGACTAGCCCATCTTAACTACAAGAAATTGGCCAACTCTATAGCAAAGAGTTAGTGAGGAATGGTCCTCAGGTTAAGTGTATTAAAGATGGGATATGCTCAGCTTGTCAAAAGGGCAAGCAGACTAGATCCACCTTTAATAGCATTGAAAACAAAGATGTTGTGAGGTGCTTATACCTCTTGCATATGGATCTCTTTGGTCCTATGCCAGTTCACAGCCTAGGTAGGAAGGTCTACACATTTGTGGTTGTAGATGACTACTCAAGGTTTTCCTGGGTGTTCTTCCTTAGACAGAAATCTGAAACAGCTAGTATCTTTTATAGTTTTGTCAAACAAATTCAGAATGAGTTAGACAGTACAGTGGTCAAAATAAGAAGTGACCATGGTACTGAATTCCAATCTGATAGTATGACAAAGCTATGTGAAGAGTTTGGGACATTTCAGGAATTTTCTTCACCAAGAACACCTCAGCAAAATGGCATTGCTGAAAGGAAAAATAGAACGTTGATAGAGGCTGGTAGAACCCTATAAAGTGACACATCTCTCCCAAACTATTTCTGGGCTGAGGCAGTAAAAACTGCATGACATGTAATTAATAGGGCTATTATCACCAAAAGTCACAACAAGACCCCCTATGAGATTGTGAAAGGCAGAAAACCAACCCTATCCTATTTCAGGATCTTTGATTGTAAATGCAATATACTTAACAATAGTAAGTCTTACTTAACCAAGTTTGCTGTCAAATCCCAAGAGGGGATCTTTGTTGGGTACAACAATAATAGTAAGGGTTATAGGGTCTACAACTTGACTACTCAAGTTGTAAAAGAGTCAGTACATGTAGTATTTGATGAAGATAGACACATTAACCATGAATTATCTAGAAGTATTTGCAGCTCCACAGGTGTGACTAAGAAGATGGACAAGCTTACTATTGAAGAAAGTTCTACTGCAAGACAGCAAGTGGATGATAGTGGCTGTTGTCCAGGGGGAGTACTAGACACACCTGATGTAGAAGAAGATCAAGGGGTGCAGCAAGTTGAAGAAGCTGAAGGAGTTCAACATGAAGCCAGGCTGCCTCCAGCTACTAGGCATCTAAGAGATCATCCAGCCAATCAAATAATTGTTGATCTAAGTCAAGGGGTACAAATAAGGAGCAGAAATCTAAGATCAGTACTCTACTCCAGTTTTCTATCCCAAGTTAAGCCAAAGAAATTTGAAGAAGCCATCCTAGACCCTCATTGGATTGAGGCAATGCAAGAGGAGCTGAACCAGTTCAAGAGATGTAATGTCTGGGAGCTTGTTCCTAAACCAAAAGATCACAACATAATTGGAACTAAGTGGATCTTCAGGAACAAGATGGATGAACATGGAGTTATTATAAAGAACAAAGCAAGACTAGTTGCTAAGGGATATAGGCAGGAAGAAGGTATTGACTTTGATCAAACCTTTGCTCCAGTAGCCAGACTGGAAGCTATAAGGATGTTCTTGGCCTATGCAACCTATCAAGGGTTTAAAGTATACCAAATGGATGTTAAGTCAGCCTTTTTGAATGGCAATCTGAGGGAAGAAGTCTATGTGGAACAGCCATCAGGTTTTGTTGATTCAACTAAACATAATTTTTTTTATAGACTTAGGAAGGCTTTGTATGGGTTAAAACAAGCCCCTAGGGCTTGGTATGAAACCCTGTCTAGTTTTCTCATTGAGAATAAATTCACAAGGGGGAAAATAGACAAGACTCTATTCCTTAGGGAATCCAGAGGCAAGATCATTCTAGTCCAAATATATGTAGATGACATCATATTTTGGTCTATAGAAAATAGTCTTTGCAGAAAGTTTGCAAAACTTATGCAAGGACAGTTTGAAATGAGCAGTATGGGGAAACTTAAGTTCTTCTAGGGTCTCCAAGTTAGACAGACTGAGAATGGTTTATCCATATACCAGTCTAAGTTCACCCTAGAATTAATAAGGAAGTATGGTATGGAATCATCCAGTACCATGAAAACTCCTATGGGGTCAAGTATGTCTCTTAGCAAAGATGATGCAGGGAAACCTGTAGATTAGACTTTTTATAGAGGGATAGTTGGATACCTATTGTATTTGACTGCAAGTAGACCAGATATCATGTATGCTACATGTGTCTGTGCTAGGTACCAAGCATGCCCTAAAGAATCTCATTTGACAGCAGTCAAAAGAATTATGAGATATCTAAAGGGCACTCCTTATCTAGGCCTTTGGTACCCTAGGAATAGAGACTTTGAACTGACAGGTTATTCAAATGCAGATTTTGCAGGCTGCAAAGAAGATAGGAAAAGTACAACTGGTACCTTTCAATTCCTAGGTGGAAGACTGATTTCATGGAGTAGCAAGAAACAAACAAGTGTGGCTATCTCCACAGCAGAATCAGAATATGTTGCTGCAGGAAATTGTTGTGCTCAACTTCTATGGATACAACATCAGCTAGAAGACTATGGTATACAAGTAATTAGAACACCTCTATTTTGTGATTCTACTAGTGTCATTTCTATTGCAAACAATCCTGTCTCTCATAGTAGGACTAAGCATATAGAAATCAAATACCATTTTCTAAGAGAACATGTGGAAAAGGGAGATATTTCCCTAGAGTATGTTAATACAGATAATCAGCTACCTGGCATGTACACTAAGCCCTTAGATGAAACCAAATTCAATAGGTTCAAAATTTAATTAGGTATGATAAACTTAGAATAAGTTTTCAAAAATTGGCTAAGTAAAGTGGTGTCGACACACAGCGTTGTTTGTGTCGACACAGAAAAGTGGTGTCGACATTTCAGAGAAATGGTGTCGACACATCTAGACAGTCAGTGTCGACACTTAAGAGAATTAGTGTCGACACATAAATAGTAGGTGTCGACACATCCAAGGTGGTGTCGACACTTAGGATTTACTCAACATTAGTCTGGTAAAGTCTTGATTAAGTGTCGAGCTAAGCGGTGTCGACACATAAACAAGTGTCGACACATATATTCTGTCGACTATACTTGTGTCGACACATAGTTGTCGAGACATTATAAGTCTGTGTCGACACTTTTCAACAGTGTCGACACAATTTAAGTATTTTGACGTGCCCTTTCATCTTCGATTCTAGAAAGGTATAAATAGGTTTTCGCCATTGTCTGTCGACACGCTCACCAAAGTTTCGAGACCAAACTTGTGTGTCGACACCTCTCTACTCTACATTCAAATTTTTCAAACCCTAATGGCGCCCAAGCTCGAAGAGAATGTGAATGAGGGATATGAACTCGTGCGGCACGCTTTTGATGACGCAGAACCAGATATCAAAGGCGTGATAACCCTAATCGCAGAGACTGGATTAGACTTTCTTGTTTCAGAACCGACCAAGATATGGAAGAAGGAAGTCCTGGAATTCCTAAATGGAGCAACAATAGATAAATCTGGACTCAAGATAAAGTCTAGAGTTCATGGGGCTAAGGTGAAAGTTTCTTCTAAGAGTCTGAGAAAGGTACTACAACTACCAAGGACAAAGGAAGAAGATGATGTTTCTGCTTCTAAAACTAGGGAAGCATTAACATGGTGTGGACTAGATTCCAACATAAAAATTGGATCTGTGTTCAATAGAAAAGGAATGAACATGCAGGGCAAATTTCTATCTGAAATTGTTGGCAAGGTTATCCTGAGCAAGCCTGGAGGCCATGACAGAATCTCAGCTCACATGTTTAGCCTCATGACAAGGATTATCTTCAAACTACAAACTGATTGGTCTGTAGTAGTGTTTGAGAAGATAAAAGAGAGCATGAAGAAGCCCAATTTGGGTAGAATACTAAGTCTTTACCTGGCTGGAAGTATACCAGAGGTCATGGGTCAAGCAGCTGGATCTAAGATCAACCACATGAGGAAGATGGACATGAGAATCTTCTCTAGATGGGATAGAGTCTTGACCAAGGAAATGTCAACTCCTGAGAAGGTAACACCCCAAAAGAAGAAAAAGAAGACAGCCCCTGTGGCTCAGGAATCATCAAGCAACTCTGAAGAGCATGTAGTGTTCACTCCTGATGAAGATGACACTGGAAATGCTGGCCAGTCACCTGCTAGACAAGAAGGTGCACCAAGGAAGGGGGAGATACCACAGGCTAGCCCCATTCACCAGGATTCAGTCCAGGGGGAGCCTCTACTGGTGGATGAGCCTACTCCACTAGAGAGTGAACAAGCTACCCACATAATACTTGAGGTAATAACTGAAATCAACCAATTAGATTTCTCTATTGAAAATGAAGATATGACTGACAGATTGTCTGATGTTAATCAGCAACCTCAGATTCCTAGTCAACCCCAAGATGTTGTCATGGAGGACACATCTGTTACTGATCAAGTTGTTGATGAGATAAGAGTTTCTCCATCTCATACTCAAGAGGAATTTACCCTAGAAGAGCTATTCCCAGATCTTCTACAAATAGACTTTGAGAAAGAAAGTGCTGCTGCTGAGGGAGAGAAAGTAATTGTTGAGGGGGAGCAAGTGGAGAATATATAGAAAACTGCAGGCCAAGAGACTGAGAAGCCCAAGAATGCTGAGCAACCACAAAGGACTGAGAAGGATTCACATCCTAGTCCTAAGGACAGTGTGGAAATTGCTAGCACATCTGCATCAGAAGATGAAGAGGCTGCAAGAGCCAAGAAGAGGAAGTTTCAAGTCTTCAAGAGGAGGAGCCAGACATATAAAAAGGCTTTACAAATAATTGCACCACAGCCTGCACCACATCCAGCTCCATCTGCAGATTAGAGTTCTCTAATGGTTGTATTACAAATAAAGATGGATGATCAAAGGCAAGCAATAGAAAAATATATAGATGAGGGGCATAAGTCATTACAGTTTGATCTTGCCCAAGATATTAAGTCCATCAGATTTGAAATGAATCTGAATAAGAAAAAGATGACTGACTGCTTCCATAAAGGAGGGAATGCAGTAGTCTTTTTGGCTACTCATCAAGAAAATATCAAGAAACAAATTGAAGACCTGGCAGTAAAGCAAGGCTATGTCCTGGAAAACAAGATTAGAATGAATGACAATTTGACTGAATCACACAATGTGATAGTCACTGAGATGCAGAATCTGGCTGCTGCTCAAACTACAACAAGGACTACTGCCCAGGAAGAATTTGATAAGAAGTTCCAAGAGCATATCACTGCTGTTAAAACTGCTATAGAAGCCTCTCAAAAAGCTATAACTGACAAGATCCAAAGGTTGAAACCTTTCTATAAAGATGGAGTAAATTATCTGAATGTACAGATAAGATTTCAGAAAGATGATCTAAGGGATCACATTGAAAGAGAAGTCATAAAGGGGGAGAGGGTGTTAGTCAAAGCAGGCTCTGATCATGCAAAATGGATTTCAAATTCCATCAGAGCCACCCTTGGATATCCTGCATTATGTGATGATGATAATGTTGCAGAGTCTGGAATTAATCCTGCTTATCTTGGAGGGGAGCAAGCTGAAGTGGCTCAAGTAATATATCCTCCACTAGACTTTGATATGGTACATCAAGACATACAATCAATGTATAGCCCTCCTGAGGGAATTCAGAAGGTCATCATAGAAAAAGTAGTTCAGTCAGTGCCAAAGGCTATAATGAAAGAACAAGAAGCTTTGCAGAAAGAACAAGAAGCCCAATTGTCTAAAAAGAGATTCAGAGAGCAAGCTGAACTTAGGCCTGACTTTGAACAATGGAGCCCCACTTCCAGTAATATTATCTTGACTGCATGGAAGGCTGCAAAGGACAATATCCAAGATAGAAACAAGTGGTATTCTGAACTGGAGTGGAGGAAGCATGAGACCAGGCAAGAGGCAATTATGCAATATGGAAGAAAGGCTAAGATGGGAAAGCTACCTCCTACTGCCCAGGAGCCTAGCAAGTACTTTCCTAAGCCTTATCATTACTTTGAAAGGCAAAAGATCAAAGCTGAAGAACAGAAAAAGAAGGATCTTAAAGGGAAGAAGTCTGCTGCTGCTGAAGATGCTGAAGCCCCTGTCCAAGCAAAGATACAGTCTGGAAAGGGCATTGTGATCAAGGAGCCTGAGCAGCAATAGGATAGAATTTATCTTTAGTTTATAGTTGTAATCATTGGATATTAAAACTTTCTGTAAACTTTTGAATGATAAAAATGTTGAAGTTGTTAGAACAATGTGATATGTGCTACTTCTATTACATTATTGTTCTGAGTTATCTGTGTATACATGTTTTGATTATACATGTTTATGTATTTACCCTGTTATATAATCCTGTTTTACATCATACTGTAATTTTGTTATGTATGGTGTATATCATTGACTAAGAGTTATGACTTCTCCAAATAGGGGGAGATTGTTGGGTACATTGGAATAAATGTACTTGATTTGAAGAAGCCTCACCCTACTCAATGATATACATCAAAATGTATTTGATGTGTTTTGAGTTTAGTTGTGCAGGTTAAGTATTTGCAGGGAAAGCTGAAAAGTTTCTAAGTCCATGTGTCGACACCTAGAGGGAAAGTGTCGACACTTAAGAAGACTTGTGACGACACCCAGAGAAGAAGTGTCGACACTTGGAGTAATTGTGTCGACACCAGGAATGCAGTCGACACCAGAAGGAAAGTGTCGACACATACAGGTTGTGTCTACACTCAATGAAGAAATGTCCAGTGAATCAGTGTCGACACTTAAAAGCAGTGTCGACACACAGAGGAACTTTGTCGACATCAGAAAGTGTCGACACTTGGAGGTTGTGTCGACACTCAGCAGAAGACTCAACACATGAAGAAAGTGTCGACACTAGGAGGCTGTGTCGACACTCAGCAAAGTTCAACAAATTCTAAGTACAAGTGTCGACACAAAGGAGATGTGTCGACACTCAGCCAAAGTCTCAACAAAAGAAGATGTGTCGACACTCAGTAAGTATCAACACAGAAGGCATGTGTCGACACCAAGAAGATGTGTCGACACTGAACAAGTTCAACACAAGAAGATGTGTCGACACAAAGGAGTTGTGTCGACACTTACAAGAAATCAACTAAGTACTGAAGAACAAGGAGTTGTGTCGACACACAATATCAGTGTCGACACATGTTGAAGAAGAAGTGTCGAGAAGTAATTTCTACAACACAAGGAGTTGTGTCGACACCATGAAGGCTAGTGTCGACACTTAGACAACTTGTGTCGACACTTAGTCTATAAGTGTCGACACTTAAAGACTGACTGTCTCGACACTTTCAGACAGTTACAGAAAATTCAAGAAGTGACTGGATGACATGATAGCTTCCATTCCAGCCGGTCTACTGCAACTATCAGAGTTGTCAGAAAGTCGTTAGAAACCGGATCAACCGGTCACCATGAAGAAGGCCTATATATAGGCTCATTCTGTCAACAAAAGAAGATGATTGATTGAGGATTGAGAAGAAGATCAAGCTATTCATTGAAGAATCAATTCAAGTGAAGATCTAAGTAGTTGGAGAGAGATCTCCTTCCAAGAAGACAGCTATAAAACCAGGCTGTGAAGAAGGTTTCAGATCAAGATCTGAATCTTAAGTTGCAGTGATTGAAGATCAGCTGCATAGAGAATCAACCCTATTGTGTTCTACATTGAAGAGGCTTTGAAGAAAGCCAAGTGAGGTTGATCTCAGCAAAGTTCTTCTAAGAACTCTTCAAGAAACCAGACAACTCTTCTCTCTCATTCTGAGTTGTAGGTTTACACATTGTATTTTTAATTTCTTGTAGGATCCTTAGGGGTCTGAGTTGTAAGCCTGAAATTATAAAGGCTGAGTGGTAGGACCTGTGTACCTGAGTGTAGGAGATTCATTTCTCTGAGTGTAGGCCTTGTGGCTGAGTGTAGGTCTTTGTGAAGACTGAGTGGTAGGGCTGTTGAGCCTGAGTTGTAGGAGTGGGATCACTCTGAGCTATAGGAACTTGGTTGGGGTTCTGAGTGTAAGATCTGAGGATCTGAGGAATAATGGAGGAGTTTGGCCGAATCTAGTACACTACTAGATAGGCGAAGGGGGACAGTGGATGTACCCAAACCTTGGGGAACCACTATAAAACTGTGTGTACTCTGTGTGTGTATGATTCTGTGGTTGCTGTTATATATTCTGTGAAATCTGTGATTAAATCTGCCTAAAAGTTTAAAAAGATTAAGGTCACCTATTCACCCCCCCCCCCTCTAGGTGATTAGGTACAATTTCTTTCACATGTGGAGACACTATTTGTATGGTGTGAAGATTGATATCTACGCCGATCACAAGAGCCTGAAGTATCATATTGATCAGAAGGATCTGAATATGCGGCAGCGTTGATGGATGGAGTTCCTGGGGGACTATACATTCAAGATCCACTACGTGCCTGGTAAAGGGAATGCGGTTGCGGACGCGTTGAGTCGTCGAGCCCCATCTCAAGCCAATTGGCTATCGGTGCATGATGAGCGGTTGGTGCGGGAGTTGGAGGCGTTGGAGATTGTTTGTGTGGACAGGCAATCAAGTGCTGAAGCAGTTCTGAATTGGACTGAACCTGGCTGCCCAGGCTTTGGATATGACCTGGCTGATCTGGATGGGTATTGGAGGACGGCTTTGGAAAGACGGTCGTCTGGCTTTGGCAATTTATATGGATGCTCATATCACCCGGGGAGCACGAAGCGTGATGTGAAGAAACTGTTTTTCGGGTTTAAAGAAGGATGCACTATACGTAGAGGCTCTGAAGGCGGATGCCAAAAGCCGGGAGTCAAGTCCTTGCCTATTCGGAGTGGAAATTCCAATTCGTCGTGCCAAGGGAGGACATTTGGGTGGTTGGATTAGGTGTCGCATTTTATTTGGAAAGACGGTGGAGGTCAAAGATTTATGTGGTCTGTGCGTCCCAAGTGACCGAGTGGGCAATTTGCGGGTGGAGTTCAGCACAGCCTTCCATTGCAAACGGTGGGCAGACGAGAGGGATGTACACCATACCAAGTACTCCGGCCGGGGCCCCACGATTCACCCGGGGAAATCAAAATCTAGCACGTCCATTCTAAGATTTTTCTTGTACTGAACTCAAACTGATGTCCACCCACATATAAATACCATATTTATATAGAACAACACCAGGAAGTATACAACTCACAACCCTGGCCTTACTGTTTCTCTTTTTGGTCGGCACGCAGGCCGGCCGAAATCCAACCACGGTTTAAAGAAGGCCAATCCACTTATCCAAACCGCAGTGGCACTCCAAGCCAACACAGAAAACAAAGACGTAGCGACCCATTATAAGACCCTACCCCCTACCCGGGGCAGTGGTTCCTTCCCTGTAAAGTGCTTCCTTTTTTTTTTGCGCAAACATCACCCTTGGTCTCTTTATGTCACTATCTAACAAACACACCACATCACAAAGGTCCACCAACGGTGCACCTTCTTGTCAAAAGCCGGGAGGATCCACCAGCTTCTCCCGCCCAAGCCACTAAGTCCTTGCATCACAAACAGAGCAGACCGACCCACACTCCGTGGTTCCGGAGTGGTCTACCCATCGGTCCCCCTCTTAATTCGACCCATACCACGACATCTCTATGATCCCTTCCTTAACTAGATCAACCCACTTTGTGCACGGATCATCTCATAACCAGGAGCTTGCCAAGGTACATCCATACATTCATCACAACAAAAATCGCACATCATCAAAAGGGGAACATCACCAACGACGCCATTCACACAGCATGGGTACTTCATCATTGGTTCAACAAAGGTTGATCTTGGTGGAGGTTAACATGTATAGAGAAGGTGTCGCATTTTATTCCGCATTGGAAGGACCGCCTCGGCTCTGCCTTGATCCGGTGGAGAAGACTCCTCCCTTCTCTCTCCCTTAGGCCTTTCCCCTTTCTTTCTTGGAATGGAAATGAAGAAGAAGAAGGAGAAGAAGAAAGATTTATCTTCTTCGGCCTCCCCAACATGGACAAAGCCCAGCGGATCCAGGAAGAGGGAAACAAACGGCTCATAGAAAACCCTACGGCTTCACGCCCGTGTGGTGTTAAAGCGGCCCCGACTCAATCCAACCAGCACGCCCGTGTGACACGCCCGTGACGGCCGTGTGACCGCCCTCAGACGCCCGTGTGCGGTTCATGAAATAATCCCAAATCAACCCGAGACCAACGGCCTGATTGGCACACGCCCGGAGGCTTGCACCAGGACACGCCCGTGCAGCCCTAACCCAACGTCGATGTTGGCCCACTGACGCCCTGTGACACGCCCGTGTCAAGGCCGTGTCCTCACTGAAATTCAGCACAGCCTCGACACGGCATCCACGGCCGTGTCCTGGGCCGTGTGCCCCCTCTCTGCAAACGACAACAAGATGGGCACCTCGAACCGACGCCCGTGTCGAGGGTCAACGCCCTGGGACACGCCCGTGAGGCCGTGTCACCATGGAAGATTTTGCTCATCCTCTTGCGGGGTGTTCCGCATGTGCGTCTTGGATTTTGGAAAGAAGTGGGAAGATCACCTTTATTTGGTGGAGTTCGCATACAATAATAGCTACCAAGCCAGTATTCAGATGGCGCCTTTCGAGGCCCTATATGGTAGAAAATGTCGCACGCCGTTGTCTTGGTTAGAAACGGGTGAGTCAAAGTTGTATAAGCGATCGGAAGTGGAGGATGCTACTTCTTTGGTGAGAACCATTCGGGAAAGGTTTCTTATCGCTCAGGACCGGCAAGCAAAGTACTATAATGCCAAGCACAGGAACGTGGAGTTCGCTCTGGGCGACTATGTGTACTTAAAGATCAAGCCGTTCAAGGGTCGTTTGAGGTTCTTGGGCCGTTTGAGGTTCTGGAGCGAGTTGGTGAAGCAGCCTATCAGTTGAAGCTTTCAGTGGAGCTTAGTGGTTTACATGATGTATTCCATATTTCGGTACTTCGGAAGGCGGTGCAAGAACCTACGCAAGTGATTGCGGTCGATCAAGTGCCGGTGGATAGTGGGTTGACGACAAAGGTCAAGCCCGTGCGGATTGAGGACTCGGAGGTCAAGCGGCTACGCAATAAAGAGATCAAGATGGTCAAGGTCCGGTGGGACAATTGCGGTCGTGAGGAGCTCTCTTGGGAGCGAGAGCAGACTATGCTTGACGAGTATCCAAAGTTGTTCCGTCAGGTACAAATTTTGGTTTTGTACATGTCTTTCCTTTATATAATTTCGAGGACGAAATTCTTGTAAGAGGGGGAGAGTTGTAACGTCCCGAAACTCAAAGGAGCGACGGGGGACGTTTTGGGCCAGTTTTGGGTTCGGGTTGTAGGCACACAGCCTGGGACACGGGCGTTTCCCAGGGCGTGTCAAACTTGTGTCGACACTGAGCCGGGAAGTAGACACTTTTGTCTTGACATTGTGTCGAGACTGGGCACACGGCCTGCGACACGGGAGTGTCGCAGGGCATGTCGACCCGTCTCGACACTTAGCCCGTGAAGTCGACACTCTACGTTCGACGAAGTGTCGAGACATGGCACACGGCCTGCGACACGGGCGTGTCGTAGGGTGTGTCAACCCGTGTCGACACTCATCCCGGGAAGTCGACACTTTGCTCGACGATGTATCGAGACAAGGCACACGGCCTAGGACACGGGCGTGTCCAAGGCGGTGTCATCAGGTCGACGATCTTCACTCGACGAAGTGTCGAGTGTCGAGACCGTGTACATGGCCTGGAGCCCAGGCGTGTTGAGGTGACACGGGCAAGGGCACGGGCGTGTCCTATAACCCGTGCAGTGCTCGGGTTGTTTTCGGGGAAAATCGATGGGGTACACGGCCGGCCACACGGCCGTATTAGGTGGAACACGGGCGTGTCAGGTCGAACACGGGCGTGTTCGATGCCCGTGTGTTGTTCCAGGCGAATTGATTTTGACGGTGAATGAGGCACACGGCCCTGGACACGGGCGTGTGCCAGGCCGTGTTCGGTCCAGATTGGGCATTTCAGTCCCGAATCAAAGTCGTTCATTTCTTTAATTGATGATACAATAGCTGGGGGTTGTTCCTGAAGGGATATACCCGGGATTGGACTTAGAAACCCTCACTTTTCATAAGTTATTATCTTTCTAAAAGCTTAGAGAGAGAGGAGAGCCAAGGAAGGAAGGAGCTTGATCCTGCCATTGGAGGAGCTTCGAAGCTCCAAATCGCGAGCCGACTCCGGATCCATGGAGGCAAAGCTAGTGCGGTGCTTTTCATCCGCTTACTTTTCCATGGCGTCAAATAGAAACGCAAGGGTAACGATTCTCTTCTTGAGCATGAGTAGCTCTCCTTATTTGCATAGGAAGCCCGCTCTCGCGAGTTTGCGGAGAGTTGGAGGCTTTCCTTCGGGTAGATATGTGAAGTCCCCGTTGTTTAGAGTCCGCAAGCGAGAACGGACATAGACATGATGTGTGAAGCCTACCCGGACATGTTGGTCTGGATCGGTGATGTTGCATTGCATAAATACCAGAGAAGACTCCGTCCTATTGATTGGTTTTCGGGTTTTTTACGCGGTAGATTGCAGCAGGGAGTCTTGGGGATTAACCCAAAGGTGCACCCGGAAAACTGGGCGGATGCGAGATCTTGCCAACTTGGTGGCCTGAGAGCCAACTTGAACATAACCGGGTTATGTGAATTGCGATGGAAATGGGACTCGGTGGAAGTTTGACCCGCGCAAATGGCTTAAATTGTCGTTGCGATGTGAACACAGGTTAGATGGAACCGTACCCGTTCTATGTCGTTCGGTTAAAGAGACCTAAGGGTACATGGCACTTACCGTTGGCATAGATTAGGGTCTTCGGCGGTCAATGGCTTAAATTGTCGTGACCCAGGCCAGGAAGACAAATTGCTCATAGGTTTGGCCGTCAAAGTGGCGGTGGTGAGTCCGGAATGTCTATGGCTTTAATTGACGTGACATCGACCGGTTCACCGAGAATGTGCCCTGAGAGCACAGGGAGTGTGGCCGTGCGAGCCAACGTCTGTGATGAAATGGTTATATATATTTGTTGCTCGCTTATGCTAATGAAATGCAGGGAAGGAGCATCGCCGCCCCGAGTTGGGGGCAGGATCGTTATAATTTGGTCAGCATTGCTGACCGTTGCCTTGTTTTGCCACCGTGCGGTGGTTTGTTGCTTGCAGGTGCTGCTGGAACGAGCGGTCAATAGCGGGCTAAAGCCCAAGTGCGAAGCCGGCCCTCGAAGGCCTAATTGGAAGTGTTTACTGTTTTATTCATGTATGACCGGCCTGCGTGTCGTGGTTTGTAAATCATGTAATATCAAGTGAAACATTTTGTAAGGCCTTAAGGCTTGTGTTGGTATTTGTATAACATTCCTATTTTGGTTTAGTGGACATTCATGCTTTAGTGCTGGGTTCTTTATTGCAACTTTTATAAACTGCTTCCGATAGAATTCTCTGTGTAGGACGTTATGATTGGTTGGATGATTTCCATGAGTAACCACCCGGTCTGTCTGTGGCATACGGCGTCGGGCCCCGGCCGGACCTACTGCTATATGCTATGCGACTGATAGGGGGTGTTACACAGTGTGACCTAGCTGATAGTGTTAGGCGGGCTTTGATTTAGGATAACAGCATGAAGCGGATCTTGGATGAATCTTTGGATGGGTCAAATTCCCAGTTTACTGTTGAGGATGGGTTGCTAAGGAAGGACGGTCGCCTATGCATTCCTTGTGTGAATAATCTTCGGGAGGAGTTGATGTACGAGGCTCATCATACCAAGTACTCAATCCACACGGGAAGCACGAAGATGTATAGAGACATGAAGAAATTATTTTGGTGGCCAGGATTGAAGAAAGATGTAGCACTTTATGTGGCCAAGTGCCAAACTTGAGTCTTGGTTAAGGCGGAGTGCCAGAATCTCGGAGGTTTCCTAAAGACCTTGCCTATCCCGGAATGGAAATTTGACGACAAATCTATGGATTTTGTGCATGGTTTGCTGAAGTTGCAGAGGGGAAATGACGCCATCTGGGTGGTCGTAGATAGGTTGATAAAGGTGTCGCACTTCATCCCGATCAGGAAGGGAGATCCGGTGGAAAGGTTGGCCAAACGCTATGTGGATAATATTGTACGGTTGCATGGTGTGCCCCACTGTATTATTAGTGATCGAGATGGACGCTTCATGTCGAATGACTGGAGGTTGGTGCATAGTCTGTTGGGTACTAAGCTAAAGTTCAGCACAACCTTTCATCCGCAGACGGATGGCCAAACCGAGAGGGTTAACCGGACGTTGGAGTACATGCTTCGCATGTGCGTCCTAGATTTTGGAAAGCAGTGGAATTTGCGTATAACAACAGCTTTCAGGCGAGTATTGGAATGGCGCCTTTCGAGGCCTTGTACGGGAGAAAGTGTCGCACGCTGTTGTCTTGGTTATAGACGGGCGAGTCAAAGCTTTTCAAACGTCAAGCGGTGGAAGATGCCACTTCAGTGATACGGACAACTCAGGAACGGTTGAAGATCGCTCAGGACAGACAGTCAAAGTACTATAACGCCAAGCATAGGAACGTGGAGTTCAGTGTTGGCGACTGGATGTACTTGAAAATCAATCTGTTCAAGGGTGTCTCGCGGGTTCGATGCTTGAAGAAGCTGTGTCCGAGATACCTTGGACCATTTGAGATCCTGGAGCATGTTGGCGAAGCAGCGTATAGATTGAGGTTGTCGGTGGAGTTGAGTGGGCTACACGATGTGTTCTACGTATATGTGTTGCGTAAGGCGGTGTAAGAGCCTTCGCAGATAGTTGCGGTTGATCAAGTTCCAGTTGATTACGAGTTGACGACAAAGGTCAAGCCTATACGTATAGAAGACGTTGAAGTCATGCGACTCCATAATAAGGATATCTGAATGGTTAAAGTCCATTGGGATAATTGCGGACGTCAGGAGCTTTCTTGGGAGTGAGAGCAAACTATGTTGGAAGAATACCCCGAGTTATTCCATTCAGGTAGCTTGTAATTTTTATGTACCTTTACTTAATTTCGGGACGAAATTCCTTAAGTGGGGGAGATTTTTAACGCCCCGAAAATTGTATTTGTGTTGGTCGCGTAAAAAAGGGATTTTGGTGTCTGTATAGGGGTACACGGCCTAGGACACGGGCGTGTCCAAGGCCGTGTCTGGCTGGTGTTTTGGTCGTTTTCATCCCGAGAAGGACACGACAAGGAACACGGCTTAAAGACACGGGCGTGTGCATACCCGTGTCAGTACCCATATTCAGCAGGGTCGTGTCGGTTGGCGTAGCGGTTATGTGTGACACGCCCCCGGACACGTGCGTGTTGAGGAACCTGACACGGGCGTGTC
Organism: Platanthera guangdongensis; assembly: GCA_039583875.1. Classification (NCBI taxonomy): domain Eukaryota; kingdom Viridiplantae; phylum Streptophyta; class Magnoliopsida; order Asparagales; family Orchidaceae; genus Platanthera; species Platanthera guangdongensis. The sequence continues at coordinate 174,413,379 of CM077166.1, read as the reverse complement.
GAGTGAGACACGGGCGTGTCTGAGCCCGTGTGAGTCTCTGTGTTCGACGATCGTGCCTGGATCGAGGCACATGGACTGGGACACCGTCGTGTGCCAAGCCGTATTCGGCCCAAGTCTGTTGATTTTTGAGCGGATCAGAGCCGTTCAATTTCTTTATTTTAAATCCAACGGCCCAGGTGGTTTCCTGCTCTTTTAAGGCCGTGAATGGGAGTTGAATCCTTCATTTCTCTCCAAAGATTTCTATCTTTAAGGAGTTAGATCAAGGAGGAAGAAGGAGGAGGATTCCAGCTGCCGGCGGAGCATCGGAGCAACATTTTGAGATCTGGGAGCGGATCCGTGGAGGAAAGATCGTTGCGAAGACTTCTATCCGTGTAGTTTTTCCATGGCGCCAAAGCGTACTACAAGGGTAACGATTCTCAACTTGAGCATGTGAAGCTCTTCCTTTTTGCATAGGGAAAACCCACTCCCGCGAGTGTGCGGTGAGTGCATGGTGTTCCTTGGGGTTGATGTGAATAGTCTCCCTTGTGTTGCATATAGAGTCCGGAATCGAAGTACGGGCATATGCATTGTGTGTGAAGCCTACCCGGACATGTTGGTCTAGATCGGTGATGTTGCATTTGTTATGATTTGCTGGAGAAGACTCCGTGCTTTGGGTTTTCGGATTTCTACGTGGTAGATTGCAGCAGGGATCCTTGGAGGTTTGCTCCAAGGCGCACCCGGAAAACTGAGTGGAATCGTTCTGTTAACTTGGCGGTCTGGGAACCGTCCTTGAACATAACTGGGTTATGTGATTGTTTGGAATGGCAGGATCCGAGAGAAGCTTGGCCCGTGCGTACGTCTTAAGGTGAACTACGTAGTTGTGATCAACGAGCAAGTGGAATCGGACCTGGGCTATGTGGTTTGGTACGAGAGACCCGAAAATGGGGACTGGCCGTTGGCATAGTCGGGAGCCTTAGACAGTGGTCAAAAAGGCTAAATGCTCACGTGGTTTCCATCTTGGTGGTGGTGGTGAAGACTCTGAAGTGTCAGGATTCATTGTTAATAAGCCCTAAGTCCACGGGGTGTTTCGCCGTGCGAGCCTACACCTGTGGCGAAGTATGTTTTTACATTATTGATTAGATGGGCTAATGATATGTAGGGAAGGAGCACCGCCGTCCCGAGAAAGGGACGGGGTCGTTATAATTTGGTCGGCTTTTGCTGACCGTTGCCTGTTTGCCACCATGCGGTGGAATGTTGCTTCCAGGTGCTGCAGAGCCAAGTGCAAAATAGCGGGCTGGAACCCATGTTGCTGTGCTGGCCCTTGAAGGCCGTAAAGAATAGTTGTTTCTATTTTGTCATGTGTGGCCGTCCTGCGAGCTGATGTACCTAAGACACTATTTGATAAGTGAAATATTTGTAAGGCCATAAGGCCGTGTACCCTTTCAGTGTATTTGGGTTTCGTTCATGTTGTGTGGATGTGGACATTCATGATTATGGATTTAAGTTTTGGGTTCTTTCAACTATTTAAAAGCTTCCGCTAGAATGCTCTGTGTAGGACGAGTAGTCTTAATTAGATAGTTTGGATATTCTTATGTAACCCTTCCGACTGTCTGTGGTATATGGCGTCGAGTTCCAGCTGAACCTTCTGTTATATGCCAGGTGACGGATGGGGGTGTTATAACAGGTACTGTTTAATTTGTAGCAAGTTAAATTTCTTTAAATACTTGTTATGCGTATGTTACCTTACCACTGCTTGTTTAGGATTTGTTTTGATTTGTGAGTTTCCGGCGAGAGCACTGTTTGATGCGGGAGCTTCACACTCCTTCTTGTCTGAATGATTCATATATCGCATCGGAGTACCTTCTTCGATGGCGAATGACAAGTTGGATGTTTTGTTACCGAATGGGTGTTCGATGCGCGCGGATAAAATCTGCGGTGTTAAGATTCGCATTGGGAATCAAGAGTTCAATCTGCAAGCATCGTTACTACCATTGGTGGAGTTCGACGTTATATTTGGCATGGACTGGCCCTCGGAGCAGCAAGCCTATATTGATTACGGTCGCAAGGAAGTCAAGTTGGGAGCAAGTCGTGAGACGACTTTTACGGGCTTGAAAGGGTCGAGCAAGACATTGATGTCTGCTCTTCAGGTGGTGAAGGCGGTTCGTGCTGGTGCAGAGCTGTTCTTTACACTAGTGGAGGTTGCAAAGCCGAAGCCTACGTTGGATAGTATTTCAGTGGTAGCTGAGTACCATGATGTGTTCCCCGCAGATCTTCTTGGAGCCCCGCCTCAACGGGAGATAGATTTCACTATTGAGCTAGTGCCAGGTGCAAAGCCTGTGTCATGATCTCCGTATCGGCTAGCACCTAAGGAAAGGGCGGAGCTGAAGGTGCAACTTCAAGAGTTGTTGGAGCAAGGGTTTGTGCGTCCAAGCTCGTCGGCTTGGATCGCACCGATCCTCTTTGTAAATAAGAAGGACGGGAGCTTGAGACTTTGTATTGATTATCGGGAGTTAAACAAGCTAACGAAAAAGAACAAGTACACAATCCCAAGGATCGATGATCTTTTTGATCAGTTGGTCGGGTCGACGGTGTACTCTAAGTTGGATCTCAAGTCTGCTTACTATCATCTGAGGATAAGGGAGAGTGATATCCCTAATACAGCGTTCAGTACAAGATACATGCACTACGAATTTACGGTCATGCCGTTTGGGCTGACGAATCCGCCGTCTGTGTTCATGGATTTGATGAACAGGACCTTAAGGGAGTACTTGGACCATTTTGTGATCGTCTTCATCGACGATATTTTCGTGTACTCGCAGAGTGAGGAAGATCACTTTAGGCATATTCATTTTGGAGACGCTAAGGAGGAATCAATTGTACGCCAAGTTCTCGAAGTGCGAGTTTTGGTTGTCCTCAGTGGCGTTCCTCGGTCATATAGTGAGTGGGGAAGGTATTGCAGTGGATCCGGCGAAGATTGTTGCGATACGAGAGTGGCCTAAGCTTTCTATGGTAGCGGAAGTCCGGAGCTTTCTGGGGCTTGCCGGCTATTATAGGCGCTTCGTAGAGAACTTCTCGCGGATAGCGTTACCTCTCACTACTTTGACGAGGAAGGAGCAGAAGTTCGTTTGGACGCCGGAGTGCGCACGAGCTTTCGAGGATTTGAAATGTCGGTTGACCACGGCCCCTGTGTTGAGTTCGCCTAGTGGGACCGAAGGTTATGAGATTTATAGCGATGCTTCAGGCAGTGGTTTGGGTTGTGTGCTGTTACAGCATGGAAGCGTTTTAGCATATGGCTCGAGACAGCTGAACGTGCACGAGAGGAACTATCTGGTCCATGACTTGGAGTTAGTGGCCGTGATGTTTTCCTTGAAGCTGTGGAGACATTATTTTTATGGTATGAAGATTGATATCTACACCGATCACAAGAGCCTGAAGTATTTGATTGATCAGAAAGATCTGAACATGCAGCAGCGTAGATGGATGGAGTTCCTGGGGGACTATACATTCAAGATCCACTACGTGCCTGGTAAAGGGAATGCGGTTGCGGACACGTTGAGTCGTCGGGCCCCATCTCAAGCCAATTGGCTGTCGGTCCATGACGAGCGATTGGTTCGGGAGTTAGAGGCGTTGGAGATCTGCTGCATTGATAAGCAATCAAGTGCTGAAGCAGTATTGAGTTGGACTGAAATCCAATATGACCTGGCTGATCGGATTCGATAGGCGTTGGATATGGATGTTCACATGAAGCAACTCTTGATAAAGGCTCTGGATGGGTCAAATTCCCAATTCGTTGTGGAGGACGGATTACTTTGGAAAGACGGTCGTCTGTGCATCCCGAGCGTCGGCAATTCGTGGGTGGAATTGTTGTACGAGGCGCATCATACCAAGTACTCAATTCACCCGGGGAGCACGAAGATGTACAATGATGTTAAGAAATTGTTCTGGTGGTCAGGACTGAAAAAGGATGTGGCGCTCTACCTGGCGAAGTGTCAAACTTGCACCTTGGTGAAGGCGGAATGCCAAAAGCCGGTAGGATTCTTGAAATCCTTGCCTATTCCGGAGTGGAAGTTCGACGACATTACTATGGACTTTGTGCACGGGTTGCCAAGGTCGCAAAAGGGGAACGACACCATTTGGGTGGTCGTAGATCGTCTAACGAAGGTGTCGTATTTCATTCCGCATAGGAAGGATGATCCGGTTGAGAAATTGGCAAAGCTATATGTGGATAATATTGTACGGCTTCATGGTATGCCCCACAGCATCGTGAGTGACCGAGATGGGCGGTTCACGTCCAATGATTGGAAGCTGGTGCAGCAGATGTTGGGAACAAAGCTGAGTTTTAGCACAGCCTTTTATCCGCAAACGGATGGGCAGACCGAGAGGGTCAATAGGAAAATGGAAGACATGCTACACATGTGTGTCCTGGACTTTGGAAAGCAATGGGAAGATCACCTATACTTGGTGGAATTCGCTTACAACAATAGCTAACAAGAGAGCATTCAAATGGCGCCCTTCGAGGACCTTTATGGTAGAAAATGTTGCATGTCATTGTCCTCGTTGGAAACGAGTGAATCAAAGTTCTATAAGCGATTAGTTGTGGAGGATGCTACTTCTTTGGTGAGAACCATTCGGGAGAGGTTGCTAATCGCTCAGGACCGCCAGGCTAAGTACTATAATACCAAGCACAGGAACGTGGAGTTCGCTGTTGGCGATTGGGTGTACTTGAAGATCAAGCCGTTCAAGGGTGTCTCGCGGGTGCGGCGCTTGAAGAAGCTAAGCCCGAGGTACCTTGGATCGTTTGAGGTTCTGGAGAGGATTGGTGAAGCAGCGTACCGGTTGAAGCTATCTGTGGAGCTTAGCTGTCTACATGATGTATTCCATATATCAATTCTACGGAAGGCGGTGCAAGAGCCTACGCAAGTGATCGCGGTCGATCAAGTGCCGGTTGATAGTGGGTTGACGACGAAGGTCAAACCCGTACGTATTGAAGACTCGGAAGTCAAGCGACTACGCAATAAAGTGATCAGGATGGTCAAGGTCCGTTGGGACAATTGCGGTCAAGAGGATCTCTCTTGGGAGTGAGAGCAGACTATTCTTGAGGAGTACTTGGAGTTGTTTCACTCAGGTACCATTTAAGTTTTATGTTTCTTTCCTTTATGTAATTTCGAGGACGAAATTCTTTTAAGAGGGGGAGAGTTGTAACGCCCCAAAACTCAAAAGAGCGACGGGAGGCGTTTTGGGCCAAATATAGAATTTGGCAGGGGGCACACGGCCTGTGACACGAGCGTTTCCCAGGGCGTGTCAGGCTCGAGTCGATGATTTGGCCGTGAATTTGACGAATTTTTGGAGTCGACGATCGTCGAGCAGCGAATACGGCCTAAGACACGGGCGTGTCTCAGGGCGTGTCGAGCTCGTGTCGACGATCTGCCAGGGAAGTCGACGATTTTCACTCGACATTGTGTCGAGACACGGAACATGGCCTAGGACACGGGCATGTCCAAGGCCGTGTCGGGTGGTCGACGAATTACGCTCGACGAAGTGTCGAGACAGTAAACACGGCCTGGAGCCCAGGCGTGTTCGGGTTTGACACGGGCGTGTCAAATAGGACACGGGCGTGTCCAAGACCCGTGTGAGTATCGGCTTGTTTTCGTGGCTGTGTCGATGGGGGCACACGGCCAACCACCCGGCCATGTCAGTTTGAACACGGGCGTGTCAGGTTAAACATGGGCGTGTCGGGACCCGTGTAATTTTCGTAACGCGTTGATTTTGACGGCGAATGAGGGACACAGGCGAGTCGCAGGCCGTGTAAAGCCCAGGTTTTACTTTTCAGCTACGAATCGTAGCCATTCGTTTCCTTATTTTGGGATCCGACGGTTGGGGATTGTTCCTACTGGGATATACCCGTGATTGGGCCTTTAAAACCCCCATTTAACTTGAGTGGTTCTCTTTCTAAGTCTAGAGAGAGGGGAGAGAAAAGGAGGAAGAAGATGCCTAGATCCGGTCACCAACGGAGCTTCGGAGCTCCAAATCGCGAACCGACTACGGATCTACGGAGGCAAGGAGAGTTCGGTGCTTTTCATCCGCTTACATTTCCATGGCACCATGGAAGAACGTTATGGTAGCGATTCTCTACTTGAGCATGTGAAGCTCTACTTCTTTTGCATAGGGAAGCCCGCTCTCGCGAGTTTGCGGTAAGTTTGAGGCATTCCTTCGGGTAGACATGAATAGTCCCTGTTGTGTACATGTAGAGTCTGTAATCGAGAATGGATATAGGCATGATGTGTGAAGCCTACCCGGACAAGTTGGTCTGGATCGGTGATGTTGCATTGCATAAGTGGTCGGAAAAGAGTCCGTGCGAATGTTTGTTTTTCGGGTTTTCTATGAGGTAGATTGCAGTAGGGAGCCTTGGGGATTAACTCCAAGGTGCACCCGAAAACCTGGGCGAATGCGTGGTTCTGCCATCATGTGGGCCTGGGAGCCAACTTTAACATAACTGGGTTATGTGATGGTTGTAAATGATTTGGGACTCGGGAGAGTTTGACCCACACATATGTTTTAAATTAACGTTGCGGTTTGAGCAACGGGTAAGGCGGAACCGTACCCACTCTATATCGTTCGGTTAAAGAGACCTAAAGTGACTTGGCACTTACCATTGGCATAGATGGAGGGTCTTAGGCAGTGTCCAGAAAGACCAAATGCTCACGAGAGATTGTCGTCCCAGGGACGGTGGTGAGTCGGCGGACATAGACCATGATCACCGAGAATGTGCCCTGAGAGCACGGGGTGTGTGGTCGTGCGTTCCAATGCCTGTGATGCAATGTATTTATATACTGCTTGGTTGTGCTAATAAAGTGCAGGGAAGGAGCATCGCCGCCCTGAATTGCGGGAGGGATCGTTATAATTTGGTCAGCATGGCTGACCGTTGCTTTGGTTTGCCACCGGTGCGGTAGATTGTGCTTGCAGGTGCTGCGGAGCCGAGCGGTAAATAGCGGGCTAAAGCCCAAGTTGCTGAGCCGACCCTCGAAGTCCTATTTTTTGAGTGTTTTATTTTATTCATATATGGTCGGCCTGCGTGCCGAGGTTTGGAAAACATGTAATCTGAGGAGAACAATTGTAAGGCCTTAAGGCCAATACTTGTGTATTTGTACTTCATTCCTTTTGGTGTATTAGTGGACATTCATGTTAGTTTTGTGTTCTTTATTAATGCAACAATTTTAAATTGCTTCCGCTAGAATGCTCTGTGTAGGACGTTGGATTGGTTGGATGGTTTCCATTGATTAACCACCCGGTCTGTCTGTGGTATATGGCATCAGGCCCCGACCGTACCTATTGCTATATGTTATGCGATAGATAAGGGTTGTTATAGTTTGCCACCGCTCAGTAGATTGTTGCTTGCAGGTGCTGCGGAGCCGAGTGGTAAATAGCGGGCAAATGCCCATATTGCTGAGCCGGCCCTCGAAGGCCTAATTTTGAGTGTTTTCTTTTATTCTCTGTATGACCGGCTTGCGTGCCGAGGTTTGGAAGACACTTAAATTTGAGAAAACTATTGTAAGGCCATAAGGCCATGTACTTGTGTATTTGTACGTACATTCCTGTTGGGTTTGCGTAGTCGACATTCATGCTCTTGGCTGGGTTCTTAATTTACAACTTTTAATTACTTCCGCTACAATGTACTCTCTGTAGGACGTCGGTTATTGGCAGGATGGTTTTCATTGCGTAACCTTCCGGTCTGTCTGTGGTATATGACGTCGGGCCCCGGCCGGACCTACTGCTATATGCTATGCGACGGATAGGGGGTGTTACAATTTGGTATCAGACTACTGGTTTCGGTCAACTTAGATGAATTCGTGGACGAATTATTTTAAGGGGTGGTGAGCACATGTTTGTGCATCATCGATAGAACATAAAAGAACCCATGAATGTCCACTTAGGAATGAAAATACACATGTTTGGGGAACCTGCGTGTTCCTATAATTGCTTTATGCAATTTTATTTGGTTACTTAACGGTGTTTTATACAACTATAGGTGACCAGAAGTAGTGCAGGGCCGTCAGAACGCCCGGTTTCTGAGGCTAGTAGCACACTGAATGATGTGCCTGCAACACCTCCCTCAGCAGAAACCATACGATTGGTGGCCGAAGCGGTATTTGCTATGATCAACGCGTAGCCTGCAAGGCAAATGCGGCAGCCCGCTCCTGCGATGGAGCAGGTACCGCTTCAAGCGGCTGAACCGAGAAGGGTGGAGCAGGTGGTGGTGGAGCCTTTGGTTCCTAGGAGAGCAACTGAAAGGCAGCTCAAATATGTTATGGGCTTCAATCCTCCGGTGTTCTCGGGGATGGGGACCCCATCCCAACCTGAAGATTGGCTCTCCCAAGTGAAGAGAGTCTTGGCAGCAATGAAAACGGAGGAGTGGCAGATAACCACTATAGCTACATTCCTGTTGGACGGAGATTTTAGGCTGTGGTGGGAAGGTTTGAAGCTACATCACTTGAGGGGAAGGCAACTCACGGACGTCTCGATGGAAGAGTTTTCGAGACTATTCTTGGCAAGGTACCTCCCCTCGGCTCAGAGGATAGCGTTAGAGAATGAGTTCCAGAAGCTGACGCAAGGAGAGAGTAGCGTGGATTAGTATCTCCACGAATTTACTCGGTTGGGTCGGTACGCTAGCTCTACGTTCACGAATGAGGATTGTAAGACAAATCGATTCTATAAAGGGCTATGGGATGACCTAAGGCTACTGCTCTCGGGGCCTATGCCACAGGACTTCTTGACCCTGGTCAATACGGCCCGGTCTTTGGAAAAGGATCTGAAGAATGTGCAAGCAAAGAGAGACTCTGTAGCTAACAAGGCAGAGTTCAAAGTGCCGACTAATGCAAAGTCTGGGTATCGTAAGTTCAATAAGAAGGCTAGGACTTCGGGTCCAGCCCCTTCTTCCGGTGCTTCGGGGGCAACTGCATGCCGAACCCCGGGCGCATGTTATAATTGTAGGAAGCTGGGACATTTTGCCCGATACTGCTGGAGCGGACGACCAAAGTCCGATAGGAAGCCGATATCTACCTATGAGGAGAAGGGCAAGGCAGTAGAGTCAACCGCATCCCATTATGCTCAACCTAGAGTCTATAATCTTGGCCAGTAGGAGGTCTTCAAGCAAGCGGATGTTGTGACAGGTACGGTTTGAATTTATAGCAAGTTAATTTTGAAATACATGTTATGCACGTGTTACCTTACCACTGCTTGCATATGCTTGGTTTTGATTTTTGATAATCCGGGGAGAGCACTCTTTGATACAAGAGTTTCGCACTCCTTTTTTCCGAAGGATTTATATCGCGCATTGAAGTTCCTTCTTTGACGGCAAAGAACAAACTGGATGTGTTGTTGTCGAATTGGTGTTCGATGCGCGCGGATAGAGTCTATGGCGTAAAGATTCGTATTGGGAGTCTGGAGTTTGATTTGCAAGCGTCATTACAGCCGCTGGTGGAGTTCGACGTGATATTTGGCATGGACTGGCACTCGGAGCAGCAAGCTTATATTGATTGCAGTCGCAAGGAGGTCAAGTTAGGAACAGGTCGTGAGAAGACTTTTACGGGCTTGAAAGGGTCGAGCAAGACTTTGATGTCTGCTCTTCAGGTGGTGAAGGTGGTTCGTGCTGGAGCAGAGCTGTTCTTCACGCTAGTGGAGGTTGCAAAGCCTAAGACTACATTGGATAGTATTTCAGTGGTATCCAAGTACCCTGATGTGTTCCCTGGCGATCTTCCTCGAGCCCCACCTCAATGGGAGATAGACTTCAATATCGAGCTAGTGCCAGGTGCGAAACTTGTGTCACGCTCACCATATCGGCTAGCGCCTAAGGAGATTGTTGGATTCCTAGTTGGATTTGGGCTAGGTTCACTAAGTTAGGATTTTTGACATAACATGTATAGCTAGGGTCATGTAAGAGTCTTAGAGTATAGGCCAAGTCCTTAGAGTCATCACTGCATGGACCAGCCATCAACAGACTACAAAAAGACTCAAGACTTAGAGATTTCAAAGACTTAGGATAATGAGTTTGACATTCGTCGAACTCAGGTTGACGAAAGTCATGCTCAGCTCGATGAACTCAGAGACAATTCTCTGAGCTGAGCTCGACAAACTTGGTACTCAGGTCGACGACTTATGGACACTCTACTTCAATATTTCAAGTCCAAAATTTCTCTAAACTCTAGTCGATGAAATTAGTTCTCAGATCGACGATCTATGGGTATTCTACTTCAACATCTTATTCCAGAAACAACTAAATATTCTAAGTCCAGTATCATACTCTAGTCGACGAATTCACCTTCTTAGCTCGACGAACTTAGGCCACATTCCTGGCAAGACTTATCTACCAGTTAGAAGTTCTCAGCTCGATGAAACTAGTTCTCAGGTCGATGATTTATAGTCATTTTAGTTAAAATAATTTTGAGCCCAAGAAACAAGGTATTATGAACTCCAGTCGATGAAGTTTTATTCTCAGCTCGACGAACTTCATGCACAGAATTGGCAAGGTTCTGGAGAAAGCAGTTGTCTGTTCTTAGGTCGACGATCTTGGATCTCAGCTCGATGAACAACTATTATCAGATCGATAAACATAACTTCTCAGCTCGACGAACTGTGGACTAAGCTCGACGAATTCTGTTCTCTGTTTGACGATTCCAGACTTAGTTATTTTCATCCTTCTAACCTTATTCTATTGCAATAATTCCTGAGTAATTAATGCTAAAATATTCTCTGAATATTACTGTTAGACAGAGCATTGATTATGGTCTTCTTCAGGATTATTGTTTGTTGTTTTTCAATGGGACAGTTGGGAAAATCAATTAACGCAAAATATTCTCCAGGCCGTCAGCAATGAATGCAAAAGAATTTCAAATGAAAATGAAAATTTACATGGAAAATATAAAAAGGATTTTCTTTTTTCTTCCTAAAAAACCAGTGATCAGAAAATACAGAAGATATAAGAAATACACGGTTCTCTGAAACACAACAAGAATTACACAGCAATACAACATACAGTGATACAGAGAAACATCCCTACACCAAAAACATCAAAGCAATCTGAAGAAGAAGAAGAACAGCTAATCAAAATCAAGAGTCTTCTTCTGTCTTCTTCCAGAATTCTTCAAAGGACAATAACTACAATATCTGTCAAGAAGTTCCTAGAGCTCATCTGGTTAAAGCAACAGTTTGAAGGCCTATCACCCTACAGTAAAGCTCCAACTTCCTGAACCATTCTACATCTCAGGGGGAGCCTTTGCTAACATCAAGATCCACTTAAGTCTTCTCAGAGTGTGTTTGAGAAAGAGAAGACAAAATCAATATCTCATCCCCCACTATAAAAAAGGGTTGTTAACTCCCTTCAAAAGTTATTCCTGGTTGCAAGTCACCTCATCAAAATACTTGAGGTTTGGTTTTTGAGAACCTGATCAAAAGCTCATTGGTGGCAGTCACTTGATCAAAAACCTGAGTGGATTCCTACCAGGGTGGTAGAAAAGTAGATGTACCCAGGTTGTGGAACCACTATAAAATTCTTGTGTTGTCTGATTGCTCTTTTCTTTTGTTCTTGTTGTGGCTGTGCTAGTTAGGATTATTGTGTTTGTGTTTAATTAGTTTATATTCTGCAGCACCTATGATATTCTATTTTATCTCAGGTCTGATCAACTCAGCAGAAGTTCTATTTACACCAAAAAGGTTTGAAAATTTAAAGATACTCTATTCACCCACCACCCACCCCCCTCTAGAGTATTCCTGATCTAACCCCTCACTTTCAATTGGTTTCAGAGTTTGTATTCATATGGTTGTACAAGCTAACCCTTGAACCAAAGATCCTGAGTTAGATCTGCTTTATATTTCTATTAAGATTATATATACAGCATGGCACAGAATAAAGACTATGCAAGCACCAGACCTCCAGTATGCAATCTAAACAAGTTTGTCATCTGGAAGGCAAGAATTAAATTGTATATGAACTCTATTGATGAAGATATCTACAACTCTATCTTGACAGGTCCCCCTCAAGCATCTACCTCTACAGCAACATCGAGTACTAATGTAGTACCACCACCTGAGTGGACTGAAGCCTAGAAGAAAGCTAGAGTTGCTGATGCTAAAACCATGAATATTCTGGCCCAAACCATGTCTGATGACATATTCCAGAAGATGGCTGAATGCACATCATCCAAGGCCTTTTGGGAATCCCTTAACCAAATGGTGGCTGGATCTGCGGATGAAAGAAAGGATAGAAGATCCAATCTTCTATCCCAATATGAGAATTTCAAGGAGGAAACAGAATCAGTTGCAGAAATGTACAATAGAATAAGCTCAATCATCAATGAGCTAAAGACATTGGATAAGGATATCACCCTCACAGAGGTGAATGACAAAATCCTTATATGTTTCCCAAGCTCATGGGATTCAAGGATCTGGCCCATCAAGGTGGCAAGAAGCCTAAATGAGATTTCCACTGAATCATTTTTAGGAAAACTAAAGTCCTATGAGCAGCTCATCAAATCCAGAGAAGCAGCTGAGCAAAGAATACCTCCACCAGCAAGGAAGGAGCGCATCATTGCATTTAAAGCTGCTGAGGAGACAGAGACTCCAATAATCAATGAGGAGTTGATGATTCTATTTGACATAAGATTCTACAAAATGGTAAAGAAAGACTTCAGAAGAAAGTCATCCAAGCAGGATAACAAGCCAAGGTATGACAAAACCCCCACTAAAGAAGTGGTTTGGTTTGGCTGTAGGAAATCTGGACACTTCCTCTCAGAATGTCCAGAAAATCAGAAGAAGGAGAAGTGAAGAGAGAAGGATTCTAGAAGACAGCATAGCAGCAGGTCTCCCTCCAGCAAATATAAAAAGAAGGAGAAAGGATTTGTAGCTAAAAGCTGGAGTGAAACAAAAGATGAATCCTCATCTTATAGCTCCAGTGAAGAATAAGAAGAGGCAAGGGCCAAAGAAGTGTGCCTCATGGCCATTGATGCTTCTAGAAGCCAGTCAGATGAAGATGCATCTGACAGTAAAGAAGCTTCAGAATCTGAAGCTGACAAGGTACTTTCTTCTTTTGATTATAGTTCTGATTCATTCAAATCTGAATTTAAAACCATGTGCATTGATCTAATAAATTCATAAAAAGAAACTAAGACACTTAGGGAAAGACTAGGAAATCAAGAAAATGTTATCTCTGAAAACAATAGGCTAAAAGATGAACTCACATCAGCTAATGAACAAATTATTGCTTTAAAATCTGAGCTATGTGAGGCCAAACAACTTGAGGAATCTCTTAATGGGAGAAACCTCAAGCTGATGGACATTACAAGCACTATTATTGTCAGACTAAATGGCAAGTTAGGCTTAGGTGCTTCATCAAGTTTGCCCCCCATTCTTAAGAAGAATATTTTGTCAACCCCCATCATGTTTGTTTCTGCTAAAGGCAAAGAGATAATAACTAATAAATAAATCACAGAAGAAATGACCAACCTTAAAAATCAAAATAACAGAAACCAAAAAACAAATAAAAACAAAGTTCAGCAGATTTTGTCGAACTAAGATCGATGAAATGTGGCCAGTTCGTCGAGCTCTAGTCGACGAACTCTGAACGCAGAGTTTAACTATAATTATTCATCTTACTGCGATCGACGAACTCTATATGGTTCGTCGAGCAGAGATCGACGAACATGGGGCACAGAAAATGACTATGTTCATTCTCTGGGCAGAGATCAACGATCTTATCCAAATTAGTCGAACTCTGGTCGACGAAAGCACAACATTTCGTCGAACCCAGAAAGACTTAACAAAAATTATAACTATAACAGCAACTCTATTAAATCTAGAAAACCATTTAATCCATTAGCTGATTGGATAATTCCACCCAGAAGATATCATCCATTAGGATACAAATCTCAACTTGAATTTTCTGTGATATCCAGTTTTTCATATCAGTAATATAAAGGACCCAAGGTAATCTGGTTCAAGAACAACTAATTGCTTTCATTGCAGAAAAGGGGATGTCCAGTGATTAATCAAACCTGGTACCTGAATAGTGGATGCTCCAAATACATGACTGGTAGCAAGGACAATTTAATCAACTATAACTCCAAGCTGGGACCAAAGGTAATCTTTGGTGATTCAAAATGTGGCCAGTCAGAAGGCTATGGAGAAGTGAAAATTGGAGCAGTCACCTTCAAGAAAGTGACTTATGTAAGAGGACTCACGCATAACCTCATCTCTACAAGCCAATTATGTGATGAAGGTTATCAGGTACATTTTAACTCAACATCTTGTATCATTTCTAATAAAGAAAAACAAAATGTTTTAATTCAGAATAGGCAAGGAAATATATACCTAGTTTATTTTCATTCTGCCAATTCAGATATCTGCTTACTTAACATAATTAGTAATCAGAATAAATTATGGCATAAAAGGCTAGGACATGTAAATACGAAAAACATTGCTAGGCTATCTAAAGACAACCTTATGATAGGTTTACCTTCTGTATATAAGAAGGAAGGCCTTTGCAGGGTTTGTTTACTACGCAAGCAAACTAAATCTAGCTTTAAATCAGTAAATAAAAGTGATTCACCTAGGATCTTGTACCTTCTACACATGGATCTCTTTGGACCCATTGTTGTACAAAGCCTAGGAGGGAAATCCTACACTTTAGTTATTGTGGATGAATTCTCAAGGTTCACTTCGGTGTTCTTTCTGAGATCTAATTCAGATACCTTTAAAGTTCTTATAAATTTTCTCAGGATCATACAGATTGAGTACTCTACTCATGTTGCATTGATCAGAAGTGATCGTGGTATAGAGTTTGAGTCTTTTCTTATGCATGAGTTCTGTGAGAAGGAAGGTATCAGGCACTGTTTCTCAGCTCCTATAACTCCCCAACAAAATGGGGTAGCTGAAAGGAAAAATAGGACCCTAATTGAATCTATAGGCACATTACTTGCAGATGCTTACATGCCCATATCCTTTTGGGTAGAGGGTATAAGCAAAGCAAAATATGTACTGAACAGGAGTTTGATACATAAACTAAAGAACAGGACTCCCTATGAATTACTTAAAGGGAAGAAACCTAAAATCACCTACTTTAAAGTATTTGGTTGTATTTGCTATATACATAATAATAATAAGAAATACATTAGAAAGTTTGAAACTAAGGCTGATGAGGGAAGTTTTCTAGGATATTCCCAATTAAGCAAAGCTTATAAGGTGTTTAATAAATCATCTTTAAAAATTGAAGTCTATACATGTTACTTTTGATGAAACTAACATGTTAAGGAGAAAGAAGTTTCTACCAGTAATCCTTTGCAGGTACCGCACTTGTATGAGAATTTGGATGGACTAAGCCTCACCCAAGAGGCTCCAACACATCCTTCTCCACAGGTTGATGAAGACAGTGAAGAAGAACAGTTGAAAGAAGTTCACCCTCATCCAACAGCAAACTCAATTCCATAAGAGGAATTAATTCAAAATGTTGTTGCTGAACCAACTCCACCAAATGATTTTGTCACACTGAGGGATCACCCAAGATCTCACGTGATTGGAGACATGTCAGCAGGTGTACAGACAAGGCATCAACTCAACCAAGACTTGATGCATGCCTGTTTTCTCTCTCAAGTTGAGCCTCAATCCATTCATGATGCTAAGCAGGATCCCCACTAGATAATTGCTATGCAAGAGGAACTCAATCAGTTTGAGAGATGTAGAGTTTGAGATATGGTTCCAAGACCCGAAGAATAACCAGTTATTGGAACCAAATGGGTATATAGAAACAAACTAGATGCCCAAGGTGCAATTGTGAGGAATAAGACTAGTCTTGTTGCTCAAGGATATAGGCAAGAAGAAGGCATAGATTATGATCAAACATTTGCACCAGTTGCAAGGTTAGAGGTCATCAGAATCTGTCTGGCCTATGTTGCCTACAAGAAGTTCAAGGTATATCAGATGGATGTAAAGAGTGCTTTTCTCACCTTCCCGCCCTGCATCAATACGCAGCCCAGTCCCACATGCGACACATCCACATATATATCATACTCACTATCTTCAGTAGGCAAAGACAAAATTGGAGGCGAACATAACCTCCTTTTTAGTTCCTCAAAAGCCTCCTCATACTTGCCATCCCATATGAAGGCTACATTCTTCTGTGTCAACCTGGTCAACAGCGCAGACAAGGTAGAGAATCCTTCTACAAATCTTCTATAATATCCAGCCAAACCCAAGAAGCTTCTGATCTCTTTGGGAGTAACAGGTCTCGCCCATTCCATAACAGCAGCGATCTTTTCTGGGTCCACCGATATTCCCTCCTTATTAACCACGTGGCCGAGAAAAGAAGCTTGAGGCAACCAAAATTCGCATTTGCTCAGCTTGGCGTATAGCTTATGGTTTCTCAGGGTCGCCAAGAGACTAATCTCATACCAAGGAACTGGCAGGTTCCTAAGATACTTTTTCTGTCCACCCTGCATCCAGACAAGTCATCATTTTAGTATCCAGTTAACTAAAATTTTGACTCAGTAGGATACCATAGGCCTAGACTGGGACAACTCTTTATATATCTCAAAATTCTTTTTAGAAAAATTAGGTGAGATTCTTTAGGGTTCACTTGGAACCTAGCACAAAGTCATATGGCAAACATATATCAGGTCTGCTAGCTGTAAGATATAATAGGGACCCAATAATGCCCCTATATAATTTCTGGTTAACAGGTTTCCCATGTGGATCAGAATCTATTACAGCATTAGTAGCCATAGGTGTTTTCTTTGCTGAGGCATCATTCATCCCAAACTTCTTAAGAAGCTCTTTAGCATACTTAGCTTGGGAGATGAAGATGCCATCAGGTAGCTGCTTCACTTGGAGAACAAGGAAGTAGGAGAGCTCACCCATGCTACTCATCTCAAACTTAGAAAGCATGAGGTCAGAAAACCTCTTGCATAGTTTAGAGTCAGTAGATCCAAATATGTTGTCATCCACATAGATTTGTACTAACAAGATTTTATCCTTATGATGTCTAGTGAATAGTGTTTTATCTACTATGCCTCTAGTGAAATCATGCTCTATCAGAAAGCTCGCTAAGGTCTCATACGCGCTCTTGGAGCTTGCTTTAGACCATAGAGGGCTTTATGCAATTTAAATACATGATAAGGATGGGTTGGAGAGATGAAACCTGGAGGTTGTTCCACATAGACTTCTTCTTTTAGTACTCCATTCTGCATTAGGAGGTAGCTTTCCCAGTTTAGCCTTCCTTCTATATTGTACAATGGCCTCTTACCTATTCTCATATGTTTCTCCACTCCAGGTTAGAATACCACTTGCCTCTATACAGGACATTGTCCTTAGCAGCCTTCCAAGCAGTCAAGATGATATTCCTGGATGTGGGGCTCCATTGTTCAAAATCTGGCCTTAATTCAGCTTGCTCTCTGAATCTTTTCTTAGATAATTGAGCCTCTTGTTCTTTTAACAAAGCCTCTTATTCTTTTAGTATTGCCTCTAGCACAGGCTGGACAACTTTCTCAAGAATGATATTCTGATTACCCTCAGGAGGACTATACATAGACTGTATTTCTTGATGTATCATGTCAAAATCTACAGGAGGGTATATCACTCGAGCGACTTCAGCTTGCTCTCCTCCAAAGTATGCAGGATGTATTCCAGAATCTGCAACATTATCATCATCACATAAGGGTGGATATCCAAGGGTGGCTCTGATGGAATTTGAAATCCATTTGACATGATCAGAGCCTGCCTTGACTAATACCCTCTCCCCCTTTATGACTTCTCTCTCTATGTGATCCATCAGATCATCTTTTTGAAACCTGATCTGGGCATTCAGATAGTTAACTCCATCTTTATAAAAAGGTTTCAACCTTTTGAGCTTTTCAGTGATTAGCTTCTGTGAATCCTGGAGGGCAGAATGAACTGCAAGTAGGCTCTCTTGGAGTTGCTTATCAAACTCAGCTTTGGCAGCAGCACTGTGTGCAGTCTGGGCAGTTGATATATTCTTCATTTCAGTGACTATGGCATTATGAGAAGCAGTTAAGATTTCATTCATTCTTATTTCATTTTCTAGAACATATCCTTGCTTCACTGCCAGGTCATCAAGTTGTGTCTTTATCTTCTCTTGATGTGTAGTCAGATAGACCACTGCATTGCCTCCTTTATGGAAACAATCAGTCATTTCCTTCTTGTTGAGATTCACTACAAATCTCATAGATTTGATGTCATGTGCAAGATCAAATTGCAGGAATTTATTCCCTTCATCCATATACTTTTCTAGAGCTTGCCTTTGCTCATCCAGCTTAATCTGTAAAGCCACCATCAGTGAACTGTAATCAGTAGATGGGGCAGGATGTGGAGCAATTGTCTGTAGGGCTTTCTTATAGTTCTGGCTTCTTCTCTTGAAGACCTGGAACTTCCTTTTCTTGGCTCTAGCAGCCTCTTCATCTTCTGAAGCAGAAGTAATGACTATGTTTACTCTATCCTTAGTACTAGGATGTGAATACTTCTCATTCCTTGGTAGCCCTTCAGCATCTCTTGGCTCCTCAGTCCCCTTGCTTGCAGTTTCCTCTACAATCTCCACATGCTCCCCCTAAATATTGGTCTTCTTCCCCTCAGCAGCAGCTTTCTCTCTCTCAAAATCAGTTTGTAGAAGATCAGGGAACAACTCTTCTAATGTAAATTCCTGTTGAGATTGGGCTTCTTCAGGCTCTCTTTTATCTTATCAAACAGTACTACTGACCAGTCAGTCTTAAGTTTGAAGATAATCCTTGTCATCAAACTGAACATATGAGCTGAAATTCTGTCATGTCCTCCAGACTTGATCAGGATGACCTTGCCAACTATTTCAGACAGAAACTTTCCTTGGATGTTCATCCCTTTTCTATTGAAAATTGATCCAATTTTCAGGTTTGAATCCAGTACACACCATCTCAATGCCTCTCTAGTCTTAGAAGCAGATACATCTTCTTTCTCTTTTGTTCTTGATAGTTGAAGTACCTTCCTTAGACTTTTCTATGTGACCTTGACTTTGGTCCCATGAACTGTGGACTTAATCTTGAGTCCAGTATCATCAAGTGAAGCTGCACTCAAAAATTCAAGGACCACCTTCTTCCAAATCTTGATTGGTTCTGATATAAGGTATTCCAATCCAGTCTCGGCAATTAGGGTTACCACACCTTTGATTTCGGGTTCCGTGTCATCAAAGGCGTGTCGCAAGAGCTCATATCCTTCATTAATGTTCTCTTCTAGCTTGGGCGCCATTAGGGTTTGAAGAAATTTTGAATTTAGAGAAGAGAGATGTCGACACACAAGTTTGGTCTCGAGACTAAGGTGAGCGTGTCGACAAACACTAGGGAAAACCTATTTATACCTTTCTAGAATCGAAGGTGAAAAGGCGCGACAAAATACTTAAATTGTGTCGAAACTGTTGAAAAGTGTCGACACTTACTGCCAATGTGTCGACAACTATGTGTCGACACCGATCAGGTATATTTGTGTCGACACCGGCCGTAGTGGTGTCGACACTTTGTGTCGACACCGGTCGCGGTGGTGTCGACACTTTGTGTCGACACCGGCCGCAGTGGTGTCGACACTTTGTGCCGACACCGGCCGCGGTCGTGTCGACACTTTGTGTCGACACCGGCCACGGTTGTGTCGACACCTTGTGTCGACACCGGCCTGTTGTGGTGTCGACACATCGTGTTGACACTGGTTTCTGTGCTGGTTTTGGGTCAGGTAAGGCTCGGGGTTGGTTCGGGTTAGGCGTGCAAGGCCGCGTCGGTTGGACCCGATGTTTTTACCTTGGGTTCGTGTGTTTCTTTAGGATTGTAAATGTGAATTTTCCCTAGGGGGGTATTGGGTGTTCGACTAATTTTCTTTTGCACGCCGACTCTTGGGTTGTGGCAGGTGGTGGAGTTTTGGTGGCCTCTGGAGGGGTAATTTTATGTGGAGAGCTGTGGCCACCGCCTTTTTGCCCCGGTTTGGGTTGGCGTGTGTGGGACCCTAGAGCTACCATTGTTTGACCCCTTAGCCATTTTTGGATCTGGTTTTGGTTATGTATTCAGATCCATGTTTTGACCTCTGCCAAAAACCCACGTGTTAGGACTGTTAGTTCCTTTCCTTTTTATGGCTTTTTCTTTTGACACATATGTATATGTCTTGATGTTGTTGCAGGATCTTTTGGTAGGGCATATTGGTTTTAGTGCTCGCACTTGGTGTGCTCTGCTGTGCTTTAGACAGTGCTCTTTTCTTACTGTCATCCCCTTTCTTTTGCTTATAGCAGTTATTGCCAGGTTGGTAAACCCTTCTTATTTGTTCATAAATATAATGCTCTATTTACCTTTTTTGATTATTTTCTTGCTGAGGTGTTCTTTTCTTGAATGCCTCGGGTCCAGGTGGTGGCCAGTTCAGCGGCTAGTTCTTTTGGAGGAGCTTGTCGGTAGCCTCTTGGGTAGCTGAGATAGCTGATCCCCGATTTCTGTGAGGAAGTTCTTTACCTTTCTGTATAGACATACATACTCACCAGTGGGTTCGTGTCAGGTTGTTGACGCCCACTGGTGTCTTCTTGCGATGCTGGGTATGAACTTAAACTGGTATTTTTGCCTATTTGTGGTTGTTTCCTTGCTTCTGGGAAAGATTTATGCTAGGTTGCATGTTAGATATTTTAAACCCTAAAAGCATTATTATATGTACCTCATGCATTGAAAGTCCACCTAGTGTCAGCTATGTGCACCTATGGGGGGGGAATAGGTGACGAGTAGCGCTTTTGCGGAATTTACGAACGTACCTGCACAATAAAAATAAAAAGCACAGCACACAGAATACACAGGCAATTTATAGTGGTTCCCCGACTTGGGTACATTCACTTTCCCCCTTCGACCTATCTCCCCAACAAGGGACGACTCGGTCACTTCTCCAACGGGATTGAAATCCAATCCCTGCACTACCGGAAGGAACCCTTCCACACGTGAGAGTCAACACTCCCACAAAACGGGTTGCACCCAACCCTTACAACACGGAATAATCGTTCCTATACAACAAAAATTAAATATAGAAAGTACACGAGATACAAACTTCGTTTGGAGACTACGGTGTTCCTCTTCGTTCGACGACGTGTTCGTGAAGTCAACGAAAAGTTTACAACCTTGGTCTCTCTTGGAAAGGATCTTCCCGAAACCGGCGGCGTCAATCCGAGCGGCGGCTTGGTTCGGGATCGTCGGCAACGAAGGTGCGCGGCAGCAGTACTTCAGAGATCCAATCTTCGTTGCAAAGCAAACTAGGTCTACCAACGGTCACTCTAGGATCGGTCGCCTCGATCGATTCGGACGGGGGAGTTTTTCCCGGTCAACAAATCGAGAGACAAGGGATCTCTGGATAGACACGTGAGACTCAAGCTTTGCTAAGCTTCTGTCGCCGGAGATCGGGAAGAACTGCGATCAGCAGCGGCGACGGACTTGCGCGAGTGGCGATGGAGGCGGCGGAGAGATTTCGCGATTTTAGGGTTGCACTCGCTCGGCTTCTTTCTGTCTAGGTATTCCGTTCAAAATACCCGTGTATAAATACTGTAGCTAACTCCAATATGACCGTTTGTGGGACCCACAATAGAAATCCCAAATCCCGGTCCAGAAATTTAACAGCGGCAGAATCCGGTTCAGGAAGTTCCAGAAAAACGCCAAGTCAAAATCGGTGAGAATCGAAAGTGATTCTCGCCGAGTCGCCGAGAATCAAAGGTGATTCTCGACGATTCTGCGAGAATCAAAGATGATTCTCGTCGAATTTGCCTTGGTTGCACGCACTGCTTTAAGCCAGGTCGAGACGGCGAGAATCAACCAGTGATTCTCGTCGATTCGACGAGAATCACTAGTGATTCTCGCCGAATCGGCGAGAATCACTAAGTGATTTTCGTCTATTCTTACTTGGACGCAGAGGTGCTTGCTTAGAAGTTGCTGGATCGAGTTCGGCGAGAATCAACTTCTGATTCTCGACGAATCGGCGAGAATCCCAAGTGATTCTCGCCGAATCGGCGAGAATCACTTGGTGATTCTCGTCGATTCTAACTTAGACGAAATTTCGTCTTTCCACCTATGAGATGCTCCTTGACCCATCCTTGCTCCTTGTCTGCTCCTGCATATTTACAGCCCTGTGCTTGAAAATAAGTGCACTCCAATAGAGAGAGTACACGTAGGCCAACACACTGATCTGCTCAACGAGGGATTACGTCGTGCAGACCCGTGTATATTGACCTACTGCACCCTGACATTGGTGTGCACTTAGCGTGGAAAAACTGCAAGCACAACTAGAAGGATTTTATCAAATACATAGTCTATTGACCTTAGCTTGTCCAGGGGCTTCTTCAAATCAGGTACATTGTGGATACAATACCCAACAATCTCCCCCTATTTGAAGAAGCCTAAACCCTACAAGCTAAGGTGAATAGAGCAAATGAGAATGAAAACCATAAACTGAAAAGATAGTTGAGTGAGTTATCCATTACCAATACCAATTTCTTGGGAGCAAGCTTGGAGCCACCTTAGCCTTAGCCGAGAGGGTAATCTCCCCCTTTTCGGCTTCTACAAATCGGGGTCTGTAGCGTTTTACCCTTTGCTCCCCCTCAGTTCTTGCACGGGCCTGGAGCCTCTGTAGTCTTCATTCCTCATAATTGAGCATCCCCAATTCAGTCTTGAAAAGATTGAACTTGGCCTCGTCTAAGGGCTTTGTGAATATATCAGCAATCTGCTTGTCCGTGGGGACATAACAGAGAGAGATATCTTTGTTCTCCACGTGCTCCCGAATGAAGTGGTAGTGTACTTCAATATGCTTCGTTCTGCTGTGCGACACCGGATTGTTGGCAATGGCAATTGCACTGGAGGAGTCGCAGTACATGGGTACTTCCTTGAACTGAAGGTCGTAGTCGGCTAACTGGTTTCTGATCCATAGAAGTTGTGCGCAACAGCTTCCTGCCGAGATGTACTCTGACTCTGCTGTGGAGGTTGCAACACAATTCTGTTTCTTGCTGTTCCATGAGATAAGCCTCCTGCCGAGGAATTGACACGTCCCGGAGGTGTTTTTCCTGTCATCCCTGCTCCCTGCAAAATCAGCATCTGAAAAGCCTATTAGCTCGACATCATTGTTTCTCGGGTACCACAAGCCAAGATTAGGAGTACCTTTAAGGTATCTCAGAATTCGCTTTGCAGCGACATAGTGAGATTCCTTAGTGTTCACCTGATATCGGGCACAGACACATGTGGAGAACATAATATCCGGTCGACTGGCAGTAAGGTAGAGCATGGATCCAATGATGCTTCTGTATTTGGTTTCATCGAAAGGTTTACCTTTCTCATCCTTATCCAGAGACATGGTGGATCCCATTGGAGTCCTCATAGAGGTTGCACTCTCCATACCGAATTTCTTAAGGAGTTCATTTGTGAACTTCGTCTGAGAGATGAAGATTCTATCCTCAGACTGTTTCACTTGAAGTCCTAAGAAATACTTGAGCTCTCCCATACTGCTCATTTCAAACTTTCCTTGCATAAGTTTAGAAAACTTTTTGCAAAGATTGTTGTCCGTTGAGCAGAATATTATGTCATCGACATAGATTTGCACCAGCAAAATCTTGCCTTTGACTTCCCTAAGAAACAATGTTTTATCTATTTTACCTCTGGAGAACTTGTTCGTAAGAAGAAAACTAGATAAAGTATCATACCAAGCTCGTGGAGCTTGTTTCAACCCATATAAGGCCTTATTAAGAAAATAAACGTGATTGGGATAAGTAGGATCGACAAAACCTGGGGGTTGAGCGACGTATACTTCCTCTTTCAGGTCTCCGTTCAGGAATGCCGATTTCACATCCATTTGATAGACTGTGAATCCTTTGTGTGAAGCATACGCCAGGAACAACCTGATTGCCTCGAGCCTTGCTACTGGTGCGAAGGTCTGGTCGAAGTCAATCCCTTCCTCCTGTCTGTAACCTTGAGCCACCAGCCTGGCCTTGTTCTTTACGATGACACCATGTTCATCCAGCTTGTTTCTGAAGATCCACTTCGTGCCAATCACATTCTGCTTGTATGGTCTGGGAACCAGCGTCCAAACATTGCAACGTTCGAATTGATGTAGTTCCTCTTGCATGGCCAGAATCCATGCCGCATCCTTGTTCGCCTCGTCAAACTTCTTTGGCTCAACCTGTGACAGGAAGCTAAGATGCAATACTTCGTTAACTGTACCTCTTCGAGTTCTGACACCAACACGAGGATCCCCGATGATCTGATCTCTAGGATGATCTCTCACGTGCCGGAGCTTTAGAAGTCTGGCGTCTGGAGCTTCAACTACTTCTTGGGCTTCTCTTTCTTCTAAGAGATTTGTTCCATCTTGATCTTCAACATTTTCAGATGACGTGGAGGTGGAAACTTTGACGTACTTGGGAGCGTCATCTTTAGGGGTCTCATCCAGACTCAGCTGTTCAAGTCTAGCACCTGCATCTTCAAGAATACTACTGGAAGAATTGCTGTTAAGCAAACTTCCTTCATCAAATACAACATTTATTGATTCTTCTACCACTAGGGTTTTCTTATTGAAGACCCTATATGCCCGACTATGGGAACTATAGCCCATGAATATGCCTTCGAAGCATTTTTCACCGAATTTAGTACGCGGGTACTTCCCATTATTCAGTACATAGCATCTGTAACCAAAAATCCTCAAGTAGGACATGGTTGGTTTCCTGCCTTTCAGTAGCTCGTAGGGCGTCTTACGATGATGCTTGTTGATCAATGCTCGGTTCTGTACATGACATGATGTATTGACACCCTCTGCCCAGAAGTATTCCGGGAGAGAAGCGTCTTTCAACATTGTCGTGCAGGCTTCAATGAGAGTTCTATTTCTCCTCTCCGCAACTCCATTTTGCTGAGGAGTGCGCGGGGAGGAAAACTCATGAAAGATACCTTGTTCTTCACAAAATTCTGTCATTGCACCATATTCGAATTCTGTTCCATGGTCACTTCTGATTTTGACCACGGAGCAGTTAAATTCGTTCTGAACCTGCTTGACAAAATTAGTGAAGATGTCAAACGTATCTGACTTTCGTTTCAAAAAGAACACCCATGTAAACCGAGAATGATCATCAACTATCACTAGCGTATAGGACTTGCCTCCCAAGCTATGAACTTGCATTGGACCAAACAAGTCCATATGTAAAAGGTAAAGACATCGGGAAGAGTCTTTGTTAGCGATGCTCTTAAAGGTAGCCCGAGTCTGTTTGCCCATCTGGCATGCAGGACATGGGCTATCTTTGATGCACTTGATACTGGGAGCATCCCTTACCAAGTCCTTAGAAAACAGCATACTAATTGTCTTGAAATTAATATGTGCCAATCTCTTGTGCCATTGTTCACAAAGAGATGCACTGCCTGTTGCCACAAGGCATACGGGGGTAGATGAATCTAAACTGAGAAAATCTAAACAAAAGATATTTCTGCTCCTAATGCCTGATAATACCGTTTCAGAAGAGGTACGTGAAATTATCAGACATTTATCCTTGCAGAACTTAACGTCATAACCTTTATCACATAACTGACTTACACTGATCAGGTTATGGTTTAACCCTTCAACATAAGCCACGTCGGTGATAGAGATTATACCGTTGGAAATCATACCATAACCTCTGGTGACTCCTCGATCTGACCCTCCAAAGATGACTTTGGGTCCATTCTCGACTGGAGTGTAATCACGCAGCAGGCTTCTTGTCCCGGTCATATGCCGGGAGCATCCGCTGTCCAAATACCAGATCGGCGTTTTGGTGGCCTTTTGACATTCCTGCAAAACAAAATTAATTTGCCTTAGGAACCCAATCGAACTTGGGTCCTAGATTCCTGTTTAGCACACTCCCCCTCGGTTGGTTAACCCTACGAGTGGTCGGTCTCGCATTGCTAACATGGGGAGTCTCGTAGTTCCTTGGATTAAACCAACAATCCACGACAAAGTGACCGACTTTGCCACAGCACCAACAGTCAAATCTGTTGTACCTCTTCCTAGGCTCCTGCCTTACCCTGGGAACGGTGGGTACTGCTGGGGCCTTGGATCTGGAGGTGGAGGCCTCATGGTGACAATAGTCGCATGACTTTGTCACCTTCTGTATAACAGGCTTGGCTTTTGGTGCCTGCTTTCCATTATGGCCGCTAGAGAACGGACCATAATTTCCTATGTGGATTTCCTCATAAGGTGCCTTGAAGGCACTCTCACCGAAGTTCCGGGGAAAGTTCCAACCGTCATACCGGCACTTTGGCTTTGCAACCGAGGGCCGGAAATGATGCCCAAATGTTGACTCAAAGTCGTGTAGGTTGCAAGGAAATCCAGGCTTTCTGAACGCAACAGGACTAAGAGGAGCCTTACCCTTTTCATCAGCAGAGGCCTTCTTGGCGGCCTTATTCTTCCTCTGGTTCTTGTTTCTCATAAATGAAGAACCAGATACCCCTATATGCCCCAAGCCAGCTCCTTTGGCCTGAGCAGAGAAGGTATCAACGACTGGAAGAACTGTTTTTGGCATGGAGAAGCTCTTGACGATCTTCCTTTCTGCCGCAAGTAGTTCTTCCAACTTGTCGACTTCCTCCTACTTTAGATCAAGGAGCTTCAAAGACTCTGAATGCTTGGAAGTCAGGTCAAGGTGTTCCTGTCGGAGAGAAATCAAGCTAGTGACCTCTTCCCTTAGGGATACACACTCACCCTTAAGGAATTTTACTTCCTTCTTCTCAGCCTTCAGTCTCTTTCTACACTCATCGAAAGTGTTGAGCAGAAGCTCATACTTCTCGAGGAGCTCAGCTTCACGGGCTGAAGGTCCATCCTCAGGTTCATCATCCTGAGACTCAGGATCAGAGTCGGAGTCGGAGAGAGGGGTGTGAGCTTTTACCTTCCCAGTAAATGGGGGACATTCTCCTTCTGAGTCGGAGCGACCCACCAGCCCGAAGTAGGCTTCGTCATCATCACTGGAGTCTGAGGAATCAGACTCACTTAGTGTCTTTGGCCTTCTTGCGATGTAGCTCCGCTCCTTCTTCTTATCTCTTGAGGATTTGAGCTCCTCTCCTTTCCCTTTTTCTCTTTTGCTTTGATGGCAGTCGGCCACGACGTGTCCTGGCTTATTGCATCCAAAGCAAATAATATCAGAAGAACGATGTTTGTTAGGTTTAAATGCATACCTGTCAGAAGAATAATTTTTCTTCTGATGCCTGGAGGAGGAGCTGTCTTTCTTTCTTTGATTCCTCATCTTGAGGAACTTCTTGAACTCTCGGGTGATGATGGAGAAATCCTCCCCCGACAGCTCTGAGCCGGAGGAGCATGGTTCAGAGTCCTCCTCCTCTTCCTTATTCCTCGCACAGTATGACATCGCACCCTTGCCCTTTCTGGAGTAACTGGCTTTTAGGGCCACAGTCTTTTCTTTTGCAGCAGCCTTCTCTGCTTCTTCCTCTGCCTTCCTGGTGTTCAGCTGAAGTTCATAGGACATCAGCTTCCCAAACAGGATTTGTGGATCAGTTTCTGCTAGTCTGTCAAATTCTCTGATGGCGCAGATCTTTGTGTCCCATTCCTTAGTAAGGGACCTAAGGAATTTGTCATTGAGTTCACCATTGGTGAACACTCTTCCATAGCCCTTGAGGGCATTGACAATCTTTAGGAAGTTCTCGTATGTGACTCCGATCTCTTCCTTAGGCCCTTGCCTGAAGGACTCATATTTTTGGTTCAGGAGGGATCTCCGATCATCCCTCACTTCATCCGTGCCCTCCATTAGGATGATCAGGCACTGCCAGATCTCCTGAGCAGTCCTGCAGTTGCTGAAATTTTGCATCATGGAATCATCAACTGCGCTCACCAGAATGTTTCGTGCCTTCTTGTCCAGTCCCACGAGCACCATCTCGTCTTTGTCCATTTCAGAAAGTGTCTTCAGCACCTTCTTGGTGGGATCGATGGTGGAGGCCTTGGTGGGGACATAAGGTCCCTCCTCCACGATCATGAAGAGTCGAGGATCGACTGCTTCCATGTAAAACCTGATTCTTTCCTTCCAGATCGGAAAGTTTAGCCTGGTGCATCCTGGGATCTTGCCGGAGAACTTGAGCCCGTCCATAGTAGATATTTGTCTTCTTCTTGACACTAGGGGCAGGATTCAACTCAAGGTGTTGACCTTTTTGATGAGCAACCTCCCTCTGATACCACTTGAAAGTCCACCTAGTGTCAGCTATGTGCACCTATGGGGGGGGGGAATAGGTGACGAGTAGCGCTTTTGCGGAATTTACGAACGTACCTGCACAATAAAAATAAAAAGCACAGCACACAGAATACACAGGCAATTTATAGTGGTTCCCCGACTTGGGTACATTCACTTTCCCCCTTCGACCTATCTCCCCAACAAGGGACGACTCGGTCACTTCTCCAACGGGATTGAAATCCAATCCCTGCACTACCGGAAGGAACCCTTCCACACGTGAGAGTCAACACTCCCACAAAACGGGTTGCACCCAACCCTTACAACACGGAATAATCGTTCCTATACAACAAAAATTAAATATAGAAAGTACACGAGATACAAACTTCGTTTGGAGACTACGGTGTTCCTCTTCGTTCGACGACATGTTCGTGAAGTCAACGAAAAGTTTACAACCTTGGTCTCTCTTGGAAAGGATCTTCCCGAAACCGGCGGCGTCAATCCGAGCGGCGGCTTGGTTCGGGATCGTCGGCAACGAAGGTGCGCGGCAGCAGTACTTCAGAGATCCAATCTTCGTTGCAAAGCAAACTAGGTCTACCAACGGTCACTCTAGGATCGGTCGCATCGATCGATTCGGACGGGGGAGTTTTTCCCGGTCAACAAATCGAGAGACAAGGGATCTCTGGATAGACACGTGAGACTCAAGCTTTGCTAAGCTTCTGTCGTCGGAGATCGGGAAGAACTGCGATCAACAGCGGCGACGGACTTGCGTGAGCGGCGACGGAGGCGGCAGAGAGATTTCGCGATTTTAGGGTTGCACTCGCTCGGCTTCTTTCTGTCTAGGTATTCCGTTCAAAATACCCGTGTATAAATACTGTAGCTAACTCCAATATGACCGTTTGTGGGACCCACAATAGAAATCCCCAAATCCCGGTCCAGAAATTTAACAGCGGCAGAATCCGGTTCAGGAAGTTCCAGAAAAACGCCAAGTCAAAATCGGTGAGAATCGAAAGTGATTCTCGCCGAGTTGCCGAGAATCAAAGGTGATTCTCGACGATTCGGCGAGAATCAAAGATGATTCTCGTCGAATTTGCCTTGGTTGCACGCACTGCTTTAAGCCAGGTCGAGACGGCGAGAATCAACCAGTGATTCTCGTCGATTCTTACTTGGACGCAGAGGTGCTTGCTTAGAAGTTGCTGGATCGAGTTCGGCGAGAATCAACTTCTGATTCTCGACGAATCGGCGAGAATCCCAAGTGATTCTCGTCGATTCTAACTTAGATGAAATTTCGTCTTTCCACCTATGAGATGCTCCTTGACCCATCCTTGCTCCTTGTCTGCTCCTGCATATTTACAGCCCTGTGCTTGAAAATAAGTGCACTCCAATAGAGAGAGTACACGTAGGCCAACACACTGATCTGCTCAACGAGGGATTACGTCGTGCAGACCCGTGTATATTGACCTACTGCACCCTGACATTGGTGTGCACTTAGCGTGGAAAAATTGCAAGCACAACTAGAAGGATTTTATCAAATACATAGTCTATTGACCTTAGCTTGTCCAGGGGCTTCTTCAAATCAGGTACATTGTGGATACAATACCCAACATGCATAACATATTTATAAAACAAAGACACTATATTTCCTTAGCGTAAAAAGACTATCTTTCATATATATTATATTCACGTTAGAGTCGTGCATACCATGAGTTGTCCCTCGGGGACACTTATGCTCATTTAGGGTGTCAACTTAATTGAACCAAAGTATTTTCTGCTGCGTATAAATATACTTTTTATTTGTGGACTAGCTGATCCACCGTGCCAAGGGATACAGCCATTCAACATAACTGATTTTCTTTCACATTAATCAACGATTTTTCCTTAAAATCTAAGGTCTGGAGTTTTGCCTGAGCGTGTGCAGTTATCCCCTGCACGACGTGGCTTCACGGCACGTATTTTCTCTTGCTCTGATACGATTTTATCGTTGAGAAAATGCGGGTTGTGACAAGCTCTCTATAATCGACACACAACCTCATTGATACATCCTTCTTCTTTACAAATAGCACAGGAGCACCCCATGGAGAAGAACTCAACCTAATAAAACCATTCTGCAGCAACTCATCCAATTGGGTGTGCAGCTCCTCTAGCTCACGCGAGGCCATACGGTACGGCGACTTAGCAATAGGACAGGTACCCAGCTCCAAATCTATGATGAACTCCACATCACTCTCAGGTCGAAGAACATGAAGATTATCAGGAAATACATCTAGAAACTCGCACACAACAATAAACTCCTCAACTCGCGGCAAACTACTATCGGTCGCCAATACCAAAACCAAACAAGCAAAACATACGGAATTTACTAGCTTTTGAGCACGTACCGCAGAAATAATCGGAGAAACTTGGCGTGGTAAACCATAAATGCTCCTGGGTTAACCGTTGTCCATCATAAAATCCAAGCGCTTGACCTTGCACTGGATGACCACATCATACTTGGACAACCAGTCCATGCCCAAAATTACATCAAAATCTTCCAAGTCTATCACCTTCAGATCAGCAACTGCAAGAAAATCTCCTAACCTAATCGGGCAACTTTAAATGCTTTTGCCCGATACCACTAATTTGCCAGAGGGAAACTTGACACAAAACGTATCCCCAACAAGATCGAGGGTCAAACCGTGACGCTCTATGAAGGTTCTAGCTACGAACAAGTGGGTAGCACCAGAATCGAAAAGAGCGTGCGCCCAGTGGTTCTTGACCTTAAACTTTCCCATAAGATCGTACACTCAACTAAGGGAACGAACGTCGAAACAATAGCTACGAACTAAAAGCTAGAACTAGGTTAGGATATAACCTGAAATCACTTGCGAAGACGTCTGAGGTTCCTCCAAAGACACCATAATTAGCTCGCCCTTCCCCTTGTCCAATAATTGTGGCTGTGGGAAGGCCTGAACTGGAACAGGTTGCAACGGGGTCTGAGCCTGCGGGCACTTCGACTTAACATTTCCTTTCTGCCCACATTGAAAACAAGTCTTATCCTTATGCCAACAATGGTCAGCGTCGTTCCACCTCCGCTTTCATGAAGAACACACCAAATCTCCTTTAGGAGCACCCTGAATCGCATGAACCTTCTTCTTTTTCTTAGCTACTAATCTCTAGTAACATCTTTCAAATGGATCGCGTGGCTGACCACAAAAACTGCATATTTCTTCGTCTCTTTTCCCTGAAGCAGTGTCAGATTTTTTGGAACTCTTACCCTCATTAGTCTTCCTCTGATCCTTTCTCATTTATTGACCTCGATTCTTGGCATTGTCAATCGCCTCAACCTTCAGTGCAGCCTCCACAACTTCAGCATAGCTTTTAGATCCATAAGCACTAGCTAGCCGCTCGATGTCATTCCTAAGACCACCCAGAAATCATTTAACTCGGTTTGAGTCTGAAGACACCATGTCCGGGGCAAAATGACTCAGTTTACTGAACTCCACCTCATACTCGGTAACAGAATGCTCTGTTTGCTTTAAATACAGAAAATCATTCATCATGTAGTCTCTCCCGACCGATGGCAGAAACTTATTTTGCACCAACTATTTGAAGGAGTCCCATGGACACCCATCCTTAAGATTCTCCTTCTCTCTTAGCCACCAACTCTTAACAAGTCCCTTGAGTTGATACGTAGCGACCATCACCCTCTGGTCCGCCGAAACTCCTGAGTAAGCAAACATCTCCTCGATGGCTATAATCCAATCATCTAAAGCCATAAAATCTAATCTACCATCATAAGAAGGGGTCTTAGTTTCAAGAAATGCAAAACGAACGTCATCTCTGGTGGAAACAACACCGAGGGCACCAGAGGAGCAGGGGTGTAACACCTCCTCTATAATGACCGTATAATATAGGTCCGGCCGGGGCCCCACAATATACAGACGCCATAGCTTTAGTATTATAAGATGATATATCTACCCAAACTCAAAACTCATAAGCAAAACACAGCGAAAACATCAACCAAGACTAGAAGTTATCCACATCCATAAGAGTCTCGAAACGGCCTTATGGCCTTACAACAAAAGAGAGTCCAAATCTCCAACAATACATAAACATCAAAGTGCATATGCACTCCTAAGCTACCTCAGCATGCAAGCCGGAAGACAACAACATCAATCATACAAAATCACAAAAGTAAAGCCATAGCAAGGACGGTAACACTTCATGAGGCTTAGGCCTTTGCGGCCGGCAAGCTAGCTCATGCTTGCGATCCTTTCCCTATAAAATTTGGTTATAATGTGGGTCAGCAAAGGCTGGCCTCAAACTGTGTAACAAACACATCTCCTCCCGACCGCCCCGAACGGACCCCGGGGTACCCCTCCAACCTGCAAGTCAACACTTCGTATATAATATATAAAAATAAGTATATCACTAATGAACAGGCTTGGATGTCTCAAACAACATGCACATTCTCTACTGTTGAGCATATAAAGAATAGGGGCCTACTATGCAGCATGAATGCAAAATACGGGCTTCACCCAAGGCACCCTAACACGTATGCATCTATCACATCATCACATCATCTGGGTACTCATCATTTCCCCATTGGCATTAAGCCGCAAACAAAGGGGGCATTGCAATTCCACCAACGGCATACAAGCCGCCACACGGAACTCTTGCCAAGGCCCCACCCACTCATAGTCTTAGACCCGGGCTTGCCTACAAGCTCTGACTTCTCAAGTCAGGATTCCATCTAACACACTGACCGATTCTAAGAAGCCTTGCTAGACCCCACCCGCTCATGGCCTCATTGCCCGGGCTTGCCCCATGCTTGGTATTCTCGTCAGTCTCACAGAAGGGGACTAGTCTTGTCGGGACACTCTCCACATATGACCTGCACGTCACGGGATAGCCAGCCGATCACGGAGATAAAGCCACACCTTAGCATATTACAATCGAAATACCATTCCCACCCTAATCCCTCATTCGTACTGCAACGTCCCTGCGCACCAAGGAAACCATCTACCGCCAATGCGGAGCTAACCTTGTCCACCAAGGAAACCATCTACCTCCATTGAGGAGCTAACCTTGTCCGGTTCCAACTACACGTACTCACTCGAGAAAAGGTGGAAAATATCACAAACATCACAAACGACATCTTGCCGCAACGGATCTCTACGAATCCTTAAAGCTCGTATGCAACATCAACGAGTCGGACTAACGGTCGCGATTACGGCTTCACCCACTATGCCTAATCCACTAATGGAGCGGATCTCTAATGCATAAACATGCCGGGGATGGACTCAATCGACCCGGAGCTTCCTCTTGGACCTTGGCGACCCAAACCCCTCTCATTTGAGAGTTTGTTGCCCAAAAACTAGAAAGTAAAAGATGCTACACATGAATCCTAAATCCAAGAGGAGAAGTGTCGTAACCTTCCGACCTCTCTTCCTAGCCATGGCAATTTAGCCGGATAAAAACCTTCGCAACAGTCTTGCCTCCACGGATCTGGACTCGGCTCGCGATTTGGAGCACCGAAGCTTCTCCGGCAGCCGGATCACCCCTTCACCTTCTTCCTTGCTCTCCCTTCTCTCTAGATCTTAAAAAGAGAGTGTTTGAAGAAGAATGAGGGTTTTTGTACCATATTACCGGACACAACTCAACTAGGGAAACCCTGGACCATCAGATCCCAAAAGAAGGAAATGAACGGCCACGATCCGAACTGAAAATCAAAACACCTGGGCCAAACACGGCTTGTGACATGCATGTGTCTAAGGCTGTGTTCTCCAATCGACGCTGAAACCATCGCACCCAAAGCAGGACACGGGTACATGACACGCCCATATCACATTTGACACGACTGTATCCAACATGAACACGCCTGGGCTCCAGGCCGTGTTCAATCCCCTTACACGTCCCGACTCACAACCCGAGAAGGACACGGCCTGGGACACGCCCGTGTCTCAGGCCGTGTTCGAAGTCTCGACGATCGTCGACTGCCTCTTCATCGACTTCGCAGAAATTCGTCGAACACGTTCGACACGGCTTTGGACACGCCCGTGTCCCGAACCGTGTTCACTGTCTCGACACTTCGTCGAGCGAAAATCATCGACCTCCCGGGCTCTCGACGAACCCGGTATGACACGGCCATGGACATATCCGTGTCCTAGGCCGTATTCCATGCCTGCGTCGACACCATTGTGTTTAAACCTCTGTGTCGACACCTCCTCTATATCGACACAGAGACACCTGTGTGTCGACACCTCTATTTCGACACCTCTCTGTCGACACCTCCTCTGTATCGACACAGAGACACCTTTGTGTCGACACCTCTGTGTCGACACCTCTATGTCGACACCTCTGTGTTGACACCCCCCGTGTGTCAACACTCGAGTCTTCGGTCGATAAAAGTGGTCGATAGAGGGAACATGCCTGTGACACAGGCGTGTACCTCCGACACGGGTGTGTCGGAGGTCGTGTCCCCCTCTAGTCGACGAAATGAGCGAAAATCGTCGACTCCACGGGCTCTCGACGAACCCGGTAGGACACGGCCATGGACACGCCCGTGTCCTAGGCCGCGTGACCCTTACCAAGACCCAAACTTGGCTCTCGACACTGCTCGTCCTTCTTTCGAATTTTGGGGCGTTACAATGGGGCAAATGAATATTCTGACCCACATTCGGGTCCTGCACTCACGACAGTTGTCCTGACACTACAGATAATAATGCTTGGATCAACGACTGCATCTCCACCATCTGCCTAGACAAAGTCTCGATACTCTGCTGTAGACTTTCAATCACCGCTTCGCTCTGTGCACCTGAAGACTCGCCCTCTGACTATGGAGTTGACCTAGTCGCCACACGCTTAGGCGACATCTAAACAAATAACAAAAATCTAATCAAAACCTAGCCCAACCGTTAGTAACAAACAACATAGTCCAGACAAAGCATACTACTAACTTTCTCTAGGATTCCAATTATGATGTATTGCCTAAACCTATGATGATAAACCGTCATCCTACTGACTCATGTGCCTAAACCATGAATGCATAATTTCTTATTCTTTTTGACTCAAAACCATGTGTGTACATATGACATTATGTAAATCTTTAGATTGGCACGTATGCTGATGCAATGTTATGTCTTGCATATTTTGCTATGCAATCTAACAGAAGTCCTTAATGCATGTTATGAGCGGAGTACATATGAAATGTTATGCATCCCATACAACACAACATCGTGTGTAACGAAAAATAAAATGTGCTAATGGGAACTCATGTGATGGTGGTCATGCATCTCATACTACATAACTATCACATGTTGCCAC
Organism: Platanthera guangdongensis; assembly: GCA_039583875.1. NCBI lineage: Eukaryota > Viridiplantae > Streptophyta > Magnoliopsida > Asparagales > Orchidaceae > Platanthera > Platanthera guangdongensis. Next base: position 174,377,903 of record CM077166.1, on the reverse strand, counting down.
CTATGGTGTATCCATATACAAACACATATTATGCATCCCATATTACATGATACGCCCCGTATACTTCTTATCATGCTATGAGAGTAGTGTTCATGCTTCAGCCAAGATCTACTGATGACACATCAGTGTATGTATCAAATGAAACTAGACAACAAACACTAACTAGAGATAGTTGTTCGACCAATTGTCAAACAAACCATCCCTCTGATACCAACTGTCACCACCCGTGTTTTCTCCACATTTAAAAGATATATCAGAGTAAGGAGAAAACACGCACCGTGATTCCACATCACGCAGGAGATAACTACGGACGCTCAGACAGATTCCAACTCTACATTTTATAGGAAATTCATAAGTTATTATGAGATAAATTCAGTTTTAAGTTAAGGTGGTCGTATCCATCGGCTCAGTAAATCAACTAGTCCACTAGAAAAATATAGTTATACGCTGCAAAAATACTTTGATTAGATTGATTTAACACCCTACAAGAGTGTAAACATCCCCGAAGGACAACTCATTGTATGCAAGACTCTAGATTTATTATAAGTATGAAAAATTCTTTACATTAGCTAGAAAGTAGTATTTTAGTTTTAGAAAGATGACATGTATGAAATACTAGTAGTAATACTTTTATAAGTTAAAATATCTAACGTACAACATATCATAAAGCCTTCCCAGAGACCAAGTAAAAACAAACGCCAAAAGGGCAAACTCAACAGCTTAGCAAAATACTTAATAATCCAAAAGAAAACCACCAGTGGCATCAACCACCTAACACGAACACACTGATGGTATGTATGTATGTACTGATAAGGAAATAACCTAAAACTACCTCACTAGGGTGAGGAAAACCTCTGCAACAAAGCAGTCCACTAACAAACTCCCAAACATAGCTGCTCAACCTGCTACAGCCCTGAACCTGAGCCATTCAAAAGAAGAACACCTCGGCAAGAAAATACAAGTACAAAGGAAAACAATTAGGTAATAAGTACAAAGACATGGAAGGGTTTACCAAACCCAAGTATAAGAAATGCTGAAAACCACAGCTGATTAGCCAAATAAATACAAGTACAATAAAAGTCTGTAATAAAGGTATTAATTGAATATATGCACCAGGTGCAGAATGAAGCCAAGCTTCGACAAAATCTACAGGTATTAGCATAAATAACATAGACTGATCTAAGAAGCATACTGAGCACAAAATAGCTCGAAACGTGAATCATTAACACTTGGTAATATCAATCGGGCCGGTGTCGGTGACCAATTATCCCATACCAGGCTCCCAGACTCAAACCAACAGTCCTCAAAATAGAGACCAAACAACAACCAAGTATAATGCTCCACAAACCGACATCCAGTTGGAGGTCTTTTATCCACTACCAACCTTCACAATCGAAGAAACATCAAACCATAACCAAATCCTAAGTCTAACCCAAAGAAAAACTTAAAAAGTCCTAAAACCACTCTAAGGACCATACACGACGAATCAGGCCAAAAACAGCAAAAAATTCTAAATCCTGGCCAAATTCGGCGAGTATACCCGACGATCTACATTGATACTCAACGAATCGTAAGATGATACTCGGCGAATCCTTCTATACTCGGCGAAAATGACTTGAGACCATCGACGATACTCGACGAATTTCTATCGATACTCGACTAACAGACTGGCGACACTCGCCAAACTGCCTTAAGCTAACCTATGATATTCGATGACTTCAAATGGATTCACGTCGAAAATGACTTATCCAAATTCGGCGATACTTGCCGAATTTCTACCTGATACCAGCCGAATTCTTCTTAGGCTAGATATCGTTAGTCGTCGAAAATTCCTTACCTAAACCCGACAAATTTATGGTTCTCTACACCTATACTCGGCAAAACGGTCCTAATGATACTCGATGAATTCTTTCACGATATATGATGAATTCTACTTAACCCGAATTACTATTCTTCAAGTCTTGTCCGAATATTTTTCCTAACCATGGGGTTCTTTTCATGGATCTACCTACACAACTCCTACTCTTTAAAGGGAGAGGAAAGAAAAGGAAGAAGGTAAGCTAGAAAATGAACCAACAAGGGGAGGAAAATCAACTTGCCTTGAACCTTCGAAGAAACTCCGCCCACTCGCACCGTGACAAGGATCGGCTGTAAAAAGCCCCGAGCAATGTTTCCTGAAACTTTTGGAGGGGAGAAGGGGTCAAAATCGCCAACACTAACTTATAAAAATTGGAGAAACAAGGAAAACGTACCCCGATCGCATAGCCCTCGCCGAGAGCTTTCTGAATCTCTAATCAAATGACCAAACCGACCACCAGAGCTCCCTCAACCGCCGGCCGAAAGCACATTCTGTCCGCCGAAATCTTTCCATTTTCTCAAAAACTGCAGCTCGGTTTAGGAAGTTGATGAATAGTGCTATCGACGCAGCCTAATTCGGTTATTATATACATATATAATTAATTATAATAATATAATATTACATTACATTCATTACTAATATATTCCAAAATGAACTGAAATCCTAAACAAGTCGGAATTTAACAAAATTCGCACCGTAGCTAAATACCGACGATACGAATCTAATGACGAAATCGAAATTCAAATCTGACAAACCAAACTCGGGCAAACACCTCTCGAAGCCAAAACACAAGCATTTCCAAAAAGGCTTCACTGAGTCACCAAAAAAGACCCGTCTCGCATGGGAATCTTGCAAACAGGCTAAACACAACCACACTAAAAAACCTAAAGAGCAAAACCATGCTATAAGCACGGCACATGCCAAACACGCATCAACGTAACGCACTGACTGTGATGACCCAAAATTTGCAACAAAATTTTTTTTTCCCGATGATGAGATAGGGCAGTACGAATTATCTTTAGAGATTTTTGAGCATTTTCCTTTTCATTTTTTGGGTTGAGTTGCTTAATAATGCTTTTCTTTAATTTGAATTTTAAGTGGGATTGTGTAAATTTATGGGTTGCCTTTAGGGGTGGGCTAGCTATTTCTTTGGGCTGAGTTTATTAAGTGTGTCTCTACAAATTGGTATCAGAGGGAAAAGTTTTCAATAAATTATGTCACAGATAGTACAAAGACATTACACAAATACTCGCTAAATGTAAACCTTTCCTTATATAGGAACTTATTCGATTATATTCCAGTTGACGCAGACAGGCGAATTGCGACGAACGTGAAGTTTTCAAGTTAGTTTTTGGAGACAAACTCTTTTAGTGTGGAAGATTTGTGACAACCCAAAATTTGCAAAACAAAATATTTATTTTTCCCTGATGATAAGATAGGGCAGTACGAATTATTTTTTGAGATTTTCGCGTATTCTCATTTTCATTTTATTGGTTGAGTTGCTTAATAATGCTTTTCTTTAATATGAATTTTAAGTGGGCATGCGTAAATTTATGGGCTGCCTCTAGAGGTGGGCTATGTATTTCTTTGGGATGAGTTTATTAGGTGGGTCTCTACACTGACGTCATAAATACGCGAGACAAAGAATTAGACTCAACGTAGAAAAATCGGGGGCGTTACATCACCTATTATTAATTATAGTGGTATCATAGCAAGGTTCTGTTGGTTGGTCATTCTCGCCGGCAGAGTTCTTGTGAAATCAAATCTCGATGAGACCACGATGAGAGGGACCGATAATATTCAAAATATCCCAGGTGGCTCGTTCGGGCTTTGTCTCGCACTTTCTTGATAGCAAGGTCACGTGTGGGTCGTTTTGTCTCGTCGTGACTGTGTCGTATGGTGTGCAGTTTTTAGCGTGATCATGATGAGAGGGACCAAAAAAATGTGGAATATCCTCGGTGGCGCATTTGAGTTCTATCCCACTTCGCTTGCCCGACTGCGTTACCTTACCTCCTTCCAACAAGATCCATCAAACATCTGTGGAAAAAAATAAGTTTGTTTTGCTGCAGTCTTCGGCTTACAGAACGGTATTGAATGTATCAGTTAAGCCTAACCTCAATAGTTTTTGTCTTATCAAAGCATGGGCTTGACCACCAATTGGCACATCATGGAAATTGGCAAAATAAATATCATTATCAGCAAGTATGGTAGTATGGTCAAAAATGAGAAGCTTCATGTGGCTATCATCTGTAGGTAAGAGAGGTCCTTCTTGGACTAGTTCCCAAAGCCCTTGAGAACGAAACAGAGTACGCATTTGTAAACACAAGTGTTGATATTTTTCGCCATTAAAGATTGGAATTGAGGAGTGTGAGTACTTGGTAGATGATGAATCCATCCTACCTATCAAAACTGATCAGCCTCAACATGTGGAAGACTCAGCCAGTGATTCTGGCTCAAAAGCATCATCATCATAAAAGACCCGCAGCTTAGAAGATATCTATAAAATAAGTGATCTTGCTCTATCCTACATACCACCCTCCAGGTTTGAAGAAGTAAACCAATCTCAAGAATGGAGAATTGCTATAGTTGAAGAAATGAACATGATAAACAAAAACAACACTTGGAGCTTAGTCGACAAACCTCTATGACACAATACAGTTGGAATGAAATGGATCTTTAAGATCAAACATAATGAAGACGGGACAAAATCAAAGAACATAGCTCATCTTATAGCAAAAGGGTATGTTGGAACCCTACTTGTGATTTGGGCTAGGTTCACTATTAAGATTGATTATATGACCCAACATGTACAGTCTAGGGTCATAAGTTATTTCTATGGTCAAGTTCAGGCATATGATATTAGATTGTTGGAACCCACCTGCATAAGACTTCAGAGATAGAAGACTTTAGAGACAAGGCAGTTTGAAGAATGCAGAAAAAGGCGTTCGATGATAGCTGAACTCAGCTCGACGATTGTCGATCTCAGATCGATGAACTCAGATTTCCTTCTCTGAGTTGAGCTCGACGAAAGTCTAGGTGAGATCGACGAACTATGATCTCATATTAGAAGTTCAGCTCGATGAAAGTCTAGCTGAGATTGACGAACTGTGATCTCATATCAGAAATTCGGCTCGGAAAGACTATCTCAGTTCGACGAACTTGGAGCTCAGCTCGACAAAATTCTTGTTGAGTTTGACTAACTCCTTCCAGGTTCTGTTCGACTAATCTTCTCTGCAGTTTCTCAGTTCGACTATAGCAGTTTGATTTCAAATTGTAGTATATTAAGAAAGTAATACTCTGATAATTAATGCTCAATATTCTCAAGAATATAGCAGTTACTTGGCAGCATTAATTATGCATTTCACAGAGTTATTACTCTACCAAAATTACTGGGACAGTTAGGGAAATACATTAAAGTCTAAATTAGTCGTTCCAACTCCCAGAAATTATACAGAGTATTTCAAGGAAAGAATTTAAAATTCAAATATTTTTTTAATCTATAATCAATATATAAAGTGATTTTCAAAATATTGCCAGTAATGAGAAAAGAAAGAGAAAATCAGTAATCAGAGAACAAGAGATAGAGACATTTACATCTTGTTCTACATCATATGTTTAAAAGATTTTCTTCTAGCAATAAATCTTCAATCTGAGACCAAAAGTTCACATCTCTCAAAAACATTTATTGGCGGAAGAAGTTTTCAAAGAAGTTCTACACGCTGAAGCAAAGCTTCCACTCCTGATCAGATCCATACAACTCAGGGGGAGCTTTGACAACATCAACAAATCCACTAGTCTTCTCAGAGATTTAAGACAGAGAAGAAAACATCATTTTTATCCTTTCTTTCACTGTGTACAGGGTTATAACTCCCTTAAAAAGTTAAACCTTTTTGTCACAAGTCACCTGATCAAAAGACTTGGGATTGGTTTTTGGGCACCTGATCAAATGCTCAAAGGGTTGCTAGATCTCCCTTAGAAAAAATAGATCTTCTAGTGACAGGGCACCTGATCAAAAACCTATAGTGATAGGACACCTGATCAAAAACCTGTGGTGGCAGGGCACCTGGGCAAAAACTTATATTAGATTTCTTCTAGGGTTGTAGAAGAGTGGATGTACCCAGGTTTATTGGGGATCCACTGTAACTTTCTTGTGTCGTCTGGTTGTGCCTTTACTTGTTTATTTTCTGTACTGTGATATTTCTCTTTATATATATATCACCTATTTTAATCCGCTATAAAAATAACTTAAAGTTTTTTGTATACTCTATTCACCCCCACCCCCGCTCTAGAGTTAGTTAGATCTATCCCTCACTTTCAATTGGTATCAGAGGGCTGGTTCTTTGGTTTCACAGGCTGACACCTGAACCAAAAGAACTTTGATAGATCTTATCTACTCTAGTTTGTCTTTTATATCATGACACAAAATAAGGAGTATTCAAGCACCAGACCTCTAGTGTGCAATCTTAATAAGTTTGCACTTTGGAAGGCAAGGATTAGGCTCTACATGAATTCCATTGATGAAGATATATATAATTCCATTTTGACAGGTCCCCCACTACCAGTGGCAACAACAACAAGCACAAGTGTTGTTCCACCACCTGAGTGGACTGAAGCATAGAAGAAGGCCAAGATTTCTGATGCTAAAACAATGAACATTCTGGCCCAAACTTTATCTGATGACATATTCCAGAAGGATGTTGAATATACTTCAGCAAAGGCCATTTGGGACTCCCTAAATGCTATGGTAGCAGGATCTGCTGATGAAATTAAAGATACGAGATCACACTTGATCTCTCAGTATGAGAATTTTAAGAAGGAAGAGTCAAAATCAGTTACATACATGCATAACAGACTCAGTCTCATAATAAATGAGCTGAAAGCTCTGGACAAGAACAACTCATTGACAGAGATAAATGACAAGATCCTTTTGTGCTTACCTAGCACATAGGACTCTAGGATCTATCCAATCAAGAAAGCCAGAAGCCTAAATGAAATCTCTACTGAAACTTTGTTGGCAAGCTCAAGTCTTATGAGCACCTCATCAACACAAGAAAAGCTGAGCAAAGGACTTCTTCTTCAGTAAGGGAAGAGCGAAGCATTAATTTTAAAGCAAGTGAAGAAGCAGCAACCATTACAGACAATGAAGATCTAATGAGTCTCTTGGCTAAGAGATTCTACAAGATGGCTAAAAAGGATTTCAGGAGAAGATCTTCTAGAAAAGAAGATAAGCCAAGGTATGACAAGACTCCAACTAAAGAAATAGTTTGTTATGGATGCAAAAAACCTGGACACATATTATCAGAGCATCCAGAAACTCAAAAGAAATACAAGATGAAAGAGAAGGACTCCAGGAAGCATTCACACAAGCCCTCTTCCAATAAATATAAGAAGGAAAGAGGATTTGTTGCTGAGATTTGGAGTGAATCATAGTCAGAATCTTCATCCAGCTCTAGTGAGGATAAAGAAGAGGCCAAGGCCAAAGAAATCTGCTTGATGGAAATCAATGCATCTTGCAGCAACTCTGAAGCTGCGAATTTAGAAGCTGACAACTCAGAAGATGAATCTGTATTAGAAGAAGATCAGGTAATTTCTTCTTTTGATTTTAGTTCATATCAATTTAAAACTGAATTTAAATTTTTATGCAATGATTTAATTAAATCTGAGAAGGAAATCAAGCTTATCAGAGAAAAACTAATTGAATTTGATAATTTTTCTGTAGAAAATATAAAGAAGAGTTAAAAATTGCTAATGAACATATACTATCTTTAGAAAATAAATTAAATAAGGATAATCAATTTGAATAATCCCTTAATGGGAGAAGTATCAAATTGATGGATATCACAAGCACAGTGAATGCCAGATTAAATGGCAAACTGGGCCTGGGAGCTTCATCTAGTCAGCCTTGTGTATTTCAGAAAAATATTTTTTCTAAACCAGTAAAATTTTTTTTTTCCAAAGGAAAAGAAAAAGTAGATGATATAGATACATCCACTAAAGTATCACAAAAGAATCAACCTAAGAAAAATATAAATTCACAGAAAAATTATGTTCAACATGTTTCGTCGAACCAAGCTCGACGAAATAAATATGGTTCGTCGAACTCAGATCAACGAACTATGAACTCAGATTTTCAGTATAACTATTCTACTAACTGTGCACGATGAACTCAATATGGTTTGTCGAATCGCGATCGACGACTGTGGGGCCAGAGAATGAATACTTTCATTCTATGAATGGAGTTCGACGAACTCTTCCCTATTCATCGAACGCAGATCGACGAACTTATTATAATTCGTTGAACCCAGTTTCTTATAACAGAAACTTTAATTCTTTTCAAAATTTTTGTCAAACTAAAACCTTTATTAATCCTTTTACTCAGTGTATTATTCTTCCTAGGAGATATCATCCACTAGGTTATAAGGACCAACCTAAATTTTCTTATATCTCTAGCTATAAATATGAAAGAAATCAAGGACCCAATGTTACCTAGGTCAAGAACACCTAACCTATTTTTATGCAGGTGATGAACTATCGTACCACAGAGGAATAGTGGTATCTGGATAGTGGCTATTCAAAACACATGATAGAAAGAAAAGACAACCTAACTGATTTCAAACCAAAGCTTGGACCAAGAGTGATATTTGGAGACTCCAACTATGGACAAACATAAGGATATGGAAATGTCAAGGTTGGAGTAGTCACCTTCAGGATGGTAGCCTATGTAAGTGGTCTTAAGCTTAACCTAATATCCATAAGTCAATTATGTGATGAAGGTTATCAGATATCATTCAATCAGTCTTCTTGTATTATTACTTCCATTAGAAACCAAACTGTTTTAACTGAAATTAGACAAGAAAACATATATATAGTTCTAATCAAGTGCTAATCATATTTGAAATTACTTCTGCTGGGACTTAAGAAAAATTCAGAAATCGGTACTGCATTTTTCGAGAGAGTCAATTGTACTCGAGAAGATGTTTTCTGTTTCTCGAGAAGAATTATGAAGTTCTCGAGAAAAGTACTTAAGAAAAATGTAGAGGTGGGATCCAGCTATCTTGAGAATGAGAATAAGTACTCGAGAAGAATATATTTTTGTTCTCGAGAACAAGTATTTTGGTACTCGAGAATAAGGAAGTATCTCGAGAAAAGATTTCTGATTCTTGAGAAGAGTATTCAAGGTCTCGAGAAAAGGTTTCTGGTTCTCGAGAACTATACATGGCCATCTCGAGAAAAATCTTTCGCTTCTCCAGAAAAAGACTTGGAAAAAGTTTGACTGGAAATGGGGTATCGTGAAGGAGAATCATGGACTACTTGAGTACACATGGCTTTCTCGAGAAAAGCACTAAGCTTTCTCGAGAACTGCTTATGCAACTCAAATACATGACTAATCTCACTCGAGTATAAACTATAGTTCTACTCGAGTACAAAAGGTCCTACTCGAGAAAAATACTTAGAAATTTTCTATAAGTCTGAAAACTTATTTTCTTCAAAACATTCAGCAACCAGCTATTCTCTCATTGCTTTAGTTCTTGAAAAAGAAGTGTGCCACAATAGTGAGGCTACACATGGGTTACCACCATGGATCATACAATGAGCGATTACATTGTATGATCCTATGTTTAGTGACTCATTATAGACTAATATTGGTGTACACTTGGCAAATATATCCTGCAAACACTCAACTAGAAAAGACATCAAAAACAAACTTAATTCATGTTAGTTCAAGGGTGACTTCATGAAAATCTGGGTTATTGTGGATGTTATACCCAGCATAGCTGAACTCAGCTCGACAATCGTCAATCTCAGATTGACGAACTCAGACTTCCCTCTCTGATTTAAGCTCGACGAAAGTCTAGCTGGGATCGACAAAATATGATCTCATATCAGAAGTTTAGCTCGACGAAAGTCTAGCTGACATCGACGAACTGTGATCTCATATCAGAAATTCTGCTCGACAAAGGACTATCTCAGTTTGACAAACTTGGAGCTCAGCTTGACGAAATCCTTGCTGAGTTCGCCTAACTCCTTCCATATTATGTTTGACTAATCTTCTCTGCAGTTTCTCAGTTCGACTATAGCAGATTGATTTCAAATTATATTATATTAAGACATTAATACTCTGATAATTAATGCTCAATATTCTCAAGAATATAGTTGTTACCTGGAAGCATTAATTATGGATTTCACAGAGTAATTACTCTACCAAAATTACTGGGACAATTAGAGAAATACATTCAAGACTAAATTAGCCGTTCCAACTCTCAGAAATTATGCAGAGGATTTCAAGGAAAGAATTTAAAATTCAAATGTTTTTTTAATCTGCAATCAATATATAAAGTGATTTTCAGAAGATTGCCAGTAATGAGAGAAGAAAGAGAAAATCAGTAATCATAGAACAAGAGATAGAGACATATACATCTTGTTCTTCATTATCTGTATAAAAGCTTTTCTTCCAGCAATAGATCTTCAATCTGAGGCCAAAAGTTCACATCTCTCATAAATATTTACTGGAGGAAGAAGTTTTAGAAGAAGGACTACACCCTGAAGCAAAGCTTCCACTACTGATCAGATCCATACAACTCAGGGGGAGCATTGACAACATCAACAAATCCACTAGTCTTCTCAGAAATTTGAGATAGAGAAGACAACATCATTTTTATTCTTTCTTTCACTGTGTATAGTGTTAAAACTCGCTTCAAAAGATAAAACTTTTGTCTCACAAGTCACCTGATCAAAAGACTTGGGATTCATTTTTGGGACCCTGATCAAAAGCTCAAAGGGTTGCTAGATCTCCCTTAGAAAAATAGATCTTCTGGTGATATGACACCTAATCAAAAACCTATGGTGATAGGGCACCTAATCAAAAACCTATGGTGGCATGGCACCTGAGCAAAAACCTGTAATGGATTTCTACTAGGGTGGCAGAAGAGTGGATGTACCAAGGTTTATTGGGGAACCAACATAAATTCCTTGTGTCATTTGGTTGTGTCATTACTTGTTTATTTTTTGTGATGTGATATTTCTCTTTATATATATATATATATATATATATATATATATATATATATATATATATATATATATATATATATATATATATCACCTATTTTAATCCGCTATAAAAATAACTTAAATTTTTTTTATATACTCTATTCACCCCCTAGAGTTAGTTAGATCTATCCCTCACTTTCAGGGTACTCACAAAAACCAGGAATAAATTATGAAGGGACTTATTCTCCAGTTGTTCGAATGAGTACAATTCGGCTACTGTTAGTATATGCAGCACACCAACTATAACAACCCTCAGACTTCTAGACCCCTAAGATTGTTTTATCATGAATGGGTCATGAGAAAACCCTGGGAAGCACTAAAGGGTTTGGGTGAACATGGGAATTAGGGTGTGTGCCATCTTGGTCTACAAATAGTAGAATTCCAATTACTAGCTTAGGGATGGTCATAGGGCTTCACCATGACTCCATGACCCAACCACAACATCTCTAACCCATTACAGGGTCCATTAGTATCACAACCCGCATTTTCACCGTATTTAATAACTTATCAGAGTAAGGGAAAATATGCATCATGATGTCATGTCAGCAAGGGATAACTGCGGACGCTCAGGCAAACACCTACTTAATCATGAAGAAAAATTCTTTAAGATATTTTAAGGTAAAATCGGTTTAAGTACAGTAGTTAGTCGTATCCCTCGACTTAGTGGCACATCTAGTTCATAAGAAAAGTAATTAAACACTGCGGAAAGTACTTCTTTTATCAGATTAGACACCCTGCAAGAGCTTAGAGGCTCTCAAAGGACACCTCAAGGCATACAAGTTCTAAATTTAGTAGAAATAAAAGTAGATTTGTATGGTCGTTAAATATCATGATTTTACATTTTAAAATATGTAATGCATGAGGTAATAATAGTAATTTTTATACTTGAAATTAACTATCATGCAATCCTAACATAAAACATCCTAGAGAGCAAGTAATTCACATCCACATAAAGAAAACTAAGCAGCTAGCAAGTATCTAAAAATAACAATTCTGTGGGCGTCAACAAGCGGACACGAACCCACATACAGTATAGTATGTCTGAACCAGTAAAACAAAATAAATAACAATCTACCTCTCTAAGATGAGGCAAGAACCACAGCCAATACTGCCCACAAGTGCTCCAAAAACCAGCACCGAACTCAGCTACAGCTCTGAACCTGAGGCATTCCAAAGATAGAACACATCAACAAGAAAGTACAAGTGGTGGCAGAAAATAAGCCAAGGTAAACAAATGTCAAAGGGGTACCAACCCAAGACCAAAAAGAACTGAAGTAAAGTACAAAAAAACAAAGCATCAACAGGAAAATAACACTTACGAGAATCGTCAGGTACAGCAAGAATACACCAGACACATGAGGCTATAAGGTGACAACATGAATAAATCATAAGAAAGAAATACAAAACCTTTATTGGCACCTGTGGTCGACTCTGCCCAAAAAATACGGGCGAGGTGGTCACTCAACTGGACAAACACTCATGAATATAATATCCGTCTAACTACGAGGGAGTCTCATACTCTCCACCATACACCGCAGACGCCCAAAAACCTGGTAAACTTCCACAGGGTATTAATAAAGGAAACAAACGTTTGTGGAGGTGGTTTCGTCCACTAACTCCCGCAATCAAGAAAATTCCACAAAAAAACAACCACATATATCTCGAGACTTGGCACGTCAGATTCTACTTGACATATCTAGATTCAAGACGCGGTTGATCAACACTTAGGAACGATTTACAATCCTAGATAAACTCTAATACGTTCAATAACGATAGATAAGGCGTTTAAAGTCATCAATAAGACACTTCAGCAATGATTAAACATAACCTGACAAGATTGAGTTCACCATGACCAAAATCTTACAACATCAAGTGATTATCAAGAAAGGTTAATCATAGCAATAACTTGGAAAACAGTGTAGAAAATTTTAAAGAACATAAAAACTTAACCGTTACCATCAAACCGGACAAGGAGAAATGAGGGTAAACCACCACTTGCCCTTGTTTCACCGGAAATGTTCACTGAATCACTCCACATTGCAGATCGGGGCAAAATAAGACAGAAGGAGTCAAAATCTGAACAAAAATGGCCAAAATAGAGGTTCGAGCCGAAAAACAGTAACGTGAAATATCAAGGAAAGGGTAAAATTTTATCACGATGGCATAGCTCTCGACGAGAGCTTTCCAGATCTATACTCGGTTGAAGATTTCGAGCACCAGAGCACCGTCGGCGGCCACCGAAAGATTCACGAATGGGAGGGTGTCGTCGCACAGATGGTTTCAGTTCGGTCTAAGTCTTGAGGAAAAAGATGATGTTTTCTTTCTTTTCTAATTATCCTAAGTATAAGAACATATATATATATATATAAGTATTTATAAAAAGTTTTGTCTAAATTAGAATAAAAACGGGTTATTTACGAGCAGTTACACGGAAAATGAAAATATAGGTCTAGGATGAATTCAAATCGAAAGGTGACCAACATAAAAGTTTTAGATTTCGTCGATACGAACAAATTTTATGTGAACCATTTTTTTATACGACACCGTTTTGACTCTCAAAACGGCGCCCGAACGTAAATAGGAATGAAACTTCTCGGGATGAACGAACAGTACTCGAGAAGGACGGCAGAAGACTCGAGAAGGACTAACAGTACTCGAGAACGATGAATAGTACTCGAGAAGAATAGTAATTTACTCGAGAACTAAAGGTGATTACTCGAGAAGCACAGTAATTTACTCGAGAAGCAAAATTAGATTACACGAGAAGCAGACTGGACACTCGAAAAGCAGCACACGAGAGGTGAGAAGATCACTCGAGAAACAAAATTAATTTACTCGACTACTAAAACATAGTACTCGAGAACATGGATGCAATACACGAGAGGCATACCAGAGCACTCGAGAGAATTACATGTGTACTCGAGAACTCAGACAAAATAATTGCATGAACAGTAACTTTTTACAAATATATCCAAAAAACTAAACTATATAAATGAATAGTAAAAGACATTTTTGAATAGTACTATAATCTTAAAATAATCATATTTATATATTTTTGAATAAGGATACACGACTTCAAAACGGAGGCCCAAACGCGCGCCGAATTAAACGAAACTTGCACCATAGACGAACACTAACACTACGAACACAACGGCGAAGTCAAAACAAACATCCGACGAGCCATTATCGAGATATAAATTTTCAAAGTATACGGCGAAAATAAATTCCACAAAACTTCGGAAAATCGCCGAGGCCCAAATATCGCTCGGATCGCGATGAAACTTGACGGGCAAGTCCAAAATTACTTAACTTAATTTTCAAATGCAAAATTTTCCAATTACAACAGGTATTTAGCCGACTCGACTACACAGACGCAAAAATGTCTTAACGGCGATGCGTCGTCGACTCGACGTTGAAAGTAACGCCATGACGTCATAAATGTGATGACACCAAATCAAATAAAATCATCGAAAAATCGGGGGCATTACAATTAGACCCATAGAGACCCATTGGAGTTAACAAAAGAGGACAAGTTGACCAAGGTCAACCTTAAGCCAAAGATAGTCAACTTAGCTCAATTTGGGTCAAATGACCACCTAAGTTTCAAATGACCTCACCCTTAGTCTCTTGGCATCATGGGGGACCCAATGGCACCAAAATCCCCATGCCTAAGACACCCAAGTGGCTAATTTGGACAAACATTGCCCATAGCTCCATTTGGGCAATTTGGGCAATTTGGGCTAACTAGCCCAATCCAAGTAGGTTAAGCCCAAACTAGTGTGGCCCATAGGTATAGGAGGTGGAGAGGCATCTTTGGGGCACACTAAATTCAGAGATTGGTGACTAGGAGAGAGAGTGTGAGAGTTTCACAAAATTTGGAGGAGAGAGAAAGCTAGGGCTTAACAGCCATCATGGCCATGGAGGCTCCATAACCCCAACTTTTATGGGGCTTTTTGTAACATCTCATTTTCAACTAAACCCCTAAGAGTGGTTTTGGCCATGACTTGGCCATGACAAAACTCTAGGAAGCTAAAAAGGGTCAAGTGATAGAAGGCCAAGGTGAGAATCGACTTGGTCTGCTTATGGCACAACCTCATCACCAAACCTAGGGTTTGTCCTTAGGGCTTCACCATGACTCCATGACCCCACCACAACATCACTAACCCATTAGAGGGTCCACTAGAACCTTAAGGGTCCATTGGAGTCAACCCAAAGTGGTCAATTTGACCTAGGACCACCATAGGACTAAATTGGGCAAGGTGCCCTAACAAATGGGTGTTGGCCTCTAATGTGCCCAACCAACCTTCCCCAGGTCTTCCTTGACCTAAAGTGATGTCAATGGGTCACTAATGACACATTGGGTGCAGTCCTAGAGACCAAGTTGATCCAAGTCAACTCAAGCCCCAAAGTGGTCAAAGTGCCCTTACCAAGGGTCAAGTGACCTCCAAGGTGCCAAGTAAACCCCACCCAACCCTACATAGACCTTAGGGGAGGCCAATGGGTCACCAGGGACCCATTTGGGTCAACCCAAATGGTCATGTTGACCAAGGTCAACTCTACCTTAAGGTTAAGTCAAATTAGCCCAAATAGGCTAACCCAAGCTCAAGCCCATTTCCCCCCATTTGGGCTAGCCTTGATATCATGGAAATGATGAATGAGTGGGCTGCAAATAGGCTAGAGTGATGAACAAATTCGTCCATGAGGGGAAGGAGAGAGAAAGCTCCAATTTCCCTTTAATGGAGGAGAGAGAAATTGAGTAAAGGTCATTCATGCCATGGGGAAGCCAAGGGCCATTCTTCTTTAGTTGGTTCACCTCCCCTAACAGCCCTGAGAAGATCAGGAGGCTTTCCAGGCTCTTCCACTAGCTGGATGCACTGAACCACCAAGGCCGAGAGGTAGCTTTCAAGACCATTAATGTCCATTGATGATCCAACCTCTCCTCTCCCCACCTGAGGCTTTAAACACCTTCACTGAGCCGAGAGGAGGATTTCCCAATCCTTACCTAAAGAAATCAAGCCACCCCATTATGTAGTTGCAGAAACCGAGCGGCGCCGCCTTCAAGGATGGTTTCCCGGCGATCGTCTCCACTTCAGGCCGCCGGCAAGGTCCTCCTCCTCCCCTTATCTCATGGTTAGATCGTAGCAACGTATATGTTCAAGGTTCGGACTTAATTGAGCCCGAACCAATTTCATATTTCCATGGTTTCGGGCCAAGAATTAACTTGGTAGAACTGCCGGAATATGCCTCTTCGGTGGCTGTGCCGCCGCCTGGCGACAGCCACCACCTCAATGGAGTTGATGATGGAGGTGGACGGCCGGGGCAGGGGCTGGATCGCCGGCGGCAGCGCTTGGAAAGAGCTCTAGGCGGGATGAATCCAGGCCGTCGGCTGGAGCTAGACGATGACGGGATACCGTCCAAGGCGCGCCAAGATTCGTGCTATATCAAACCTTAAACTATGGGATATAATTCCATGTTATTTCATTTCTGTCACAGATTTTGCTATTAATGTTTCTATTTATTAAAAGTATTAGAGGCTAGATTGGAAAAAGTGGTCATTATAGAACATGTAGCCCTTGATGTCTAGTGTAATTTAAAATTGATTTCACTCAATTTGGAGTCTTGGTTAGACCACCGCACGCATTTTGGTGAGGTCTATCCCTAGGGCTGTCTAGAGCATAAATTGGATGCCCACTCCAAACCAGACATCCAAATGATCTGAAATTTGGGGAACGGGCTACTCTTAACTATATCTAGGAAACATCCAAAAATCAGAATTTTTGGAAAAACGTTTTCTATAGTTTTTAGAAAAATTTAATAATCCATGAATAAATTAATTAGGAGTCATAAACACCTCAAAATCCCCCCAAATTTGGGTGAGTTGTCTTAGAGAGCATGTTAGGGCTCTGGTAAAATTTTCATCTCATTTGGAGATGTTTTGGTTAGGTATTGATCCAACCCTAGGTTGACCCTTTTAGGGTTAACTAGGTCAAGCACCCCCTTTGGGTTTTGAGTGGTCAAATCACCTCCACAGAGGCTAATATTTTGGCCACTAACTCTCTATAGTATGACTCACCCTCCAATGGAATTTGGGGTGGTAAAGAGTAGGGTAGCCCTAGAGCCCTAGGGTAGGTCCCCAAATGGGAATTTTTAGGGCTTGAAGGTCATGCGGTCAAATGACCTTGGAATGACTTGCAAATTTGTGGAGAGGACCATAGAATTAGTATGGTCCTCTGGTTAAAATGTTAGAGAATTTGGAAGCTTTAAACCCCCTCAAAACCCTAACCCTAGCTTAGGGCACAAACCTTATAGTGAAGGAAAATGTCACTAAAACTCATTGAAAAGTGATGAGATATGGGTTGAGTAGTTTGTAAAGATGGTACAAGCTCTGGAGATTTTATTATGAATTTAGGATTATTATTTTAAATACTTCATTAACAATTTGGTAATTTGTATTATTTACTTAGAAACTTATTATGAAGTAACTACTTGATGGAAATTGATGAATTTTAGTCAGCGGATTTTTTATTATGTTTTAAAGCTCTGTGAAATTTTATGGAATTTTTGGAAGAATAATTCTAAGGGTTGCTTCATTAAGAAATGTTTCCCATGAAAATTTAATTAAATTTATTTTGGAGTCTAGCCAGCCTATAAAATTATGATTTTTGCACAATGACCCTCACTGTACCATATTAAGATTCTGTAATTTTTATATAATTTTCTAATTAATAATTTTGGTACTTCCTTCTTTAGATATGATTAAGGGAATTATTTTGGATAAATTAATTAGAGGTCAAATATTCTCTGAAAAATTATGAAAATTAGTATCTAGTAATATATCTTTGTTATTTAGTGATCAAAAGTTTTTGGTGGCCATTACTTGAGTAGATCATATAGTTCATGTTCAAAATTTCTCATGGCCTAACATTTGGGAAAATTCAATAAATATCAAATTAATTAGAAATATTATGAATCTCTGATTTTAGACTAAACTTGTTATGGTGGACCTCTGGTAAATTTTATAGGAGATTTGGAAGACAATTCGGAGTATCTCATTTATACATCTCATATAGTATAGGGTGGTCTGCATATAGTAACTGCGAAAATTGAACTAGAGTGCGTAATGAATTTGAAGAGTGGAATCCTTAGTAGGTTGCTGGTTTGGATAAATAAAGGAGTTCATCATTGGAAGACAGGATTAGTAGAGTGTGAGGTTGACTAGTGTTAGGTGGCGCTCGGGATCGGTGAAAGGTCGTCCTTCCCGTAGGGAGGAAGTGTTTAATGCACTAGGGCTAGATTCTGTAAAATTAATTAAGGGTTGGGAAATCGGGTAACAACCAATAATAGTAAGTGTCTTGCGAAAGGGAACTTTGGGCGTAATCCCATCGTAGTTCCTAGTGCCTTCGAGAGCCCTTCACGGGGTATACCTTGGGCAGTCCTGGGCTAACGTAAACTGTATGAGTGATAATTCTTAAAGAGCAACTAGAATAATTATGGGTTCTCTTTCACACACCCCGGTGTCTCGGGAAGTTGGTTTGACTAGGATGTCCGGGCGGTAGGCTCGGTGGTTGTGGAAAGGGGCAGGATGGCACGGCGAGCTTTGACTCGGTTGATATTTGTGAGGGGCAGGATGGCCCGACGAGCTTTGGCTCGGTTGATGTTTGTGACGGACGGGATGGTCCGGGGAGCTTTGGCTCGATACTGATACATAAGGCTGCATGTGCATAAAGTAAAGGTGGTGGGTCTTCGGTATTGGAGTGTCAATGCATCGACGCCAATACGTTGACTCGGCAAGTGTGGTTAGCACTTCGCCAACAGAAGTCCGGTACGCCAGCCGGTAAGAGTATGCAGGAGTCCTCTTAGTGAACCAGCGTTGAGGCATATGATAGGTCTGACCGGTAGTGCTTTACTGGTTTAAAGGTGGGCGAGGCCCAACCCACCGCTTCCGTCTGCCACTATGGGGGTATCCTGGGAGGTGAGGCTCCAGAAAGGGGGAACTAAAGGTCTGTGTGCACAGAGTCGGGTGGGTGAGTTGCACTTGCATGATCACATCATAACCCACTAGCATGTCATAGCATAATCATAGCATAAAACCCCTGTCACCTATTGTATAAGTGGTATGGGACGCTTATACAACAGGCCCTACAAAACGACCCCTTGGTCTATAAGCTTGTCTGGGCAAGTTTATAAATTAAGGTTAAATTTTTTATATATATTGCTGTTAATAACCGACACCGCAATATATAAATTGGTATGGGACTCTTTATATGATGGGACTCCTTATACGATCGGCCCGTTTGGAGATAGGGTAGTCTAGCTCAGGAGTTCAGACAGTTGGGACTGTGAGCCCCTGACCTTAGTAGTGTTTTATTTTGCTTCCGCTTGAGTGTCTATATAGTGAGGATTTGGTGTATCAGACTTAAGCCCTTATTTTTCAGTACATTTATATATTTTGTTAACTCTCCCTTCGTGGAGATATTATTGCTCTGATGTGATTTTTTGTGTACTTGTCTTTTAATTATTTGCTACAACTGTGATCGAATCGGTTGGCAAAATCGGCGTTTCGCGGTGATGACCCTTCAGGGCATGAAGGTGTTACCGCAAAGTGGCGGTTCTGAGCTTAAGACCTTGGTGTTTCAAAAAGAAAAAAATGGGGTCTTACAAGAGGTATCAGAGGAGACCTCGATCGAATAGTAGTAGTCTACAACCCTGTGTCACCCCCGCGCGAGTTTAGTTTAGGGACAAACTAAGCAGCAGAAGCAGTGGTGTGCCCATTTGAGGGATCACATGTAAATTGTCCACTTTAGTTAGGTTTGAGCCGATTGCCTACTAATGAAGTTTGTTTCGCATCCCCCAGCTCAGCCTACGTCATAAGGTGGAGCCCAGCTGACTCCGAACGTTGCACCACCTCCCCTGGTCCCCACTCCATTCCTACAGTCAAAGATGGGACAGACTCTGACAGCCATCTTGGAGGATTTTAGGGCTCAACAGGTTCCGGCTCCTCAGCCAAACCCGGGGGCCAACTGGCTGAGCATTTTTCGAGGGCTTGCTCCCCATCCTACTTGGGGACAGAGTCGGCCGTTCGGACGGAGGAGTGGCTGGACATCACGTTTGAGATGCTGACTGGGATACAGTGCCGCTGGGAGGAGAGAGTGCCCTTGGTTGTCTCTTGCTTGGAGTCCCATGCCAAGAGATGGTGGAAGACCTCGATGGATACGACGTTTGCTGACATGGAGGTTGCGGAGATTTCTTGGGAGTAGTTCAGGGCCGTATTGTTGGAGCATTTTGTTCCGCAGTCGGCCAAAGACGATCTGGAGGATAGATTTCTACAGTTGAGACAGGGTAGCAAGACAGTGGTGGAATATCATCGGGAGTTCAACCGCCTAACCTGATTTGCATATTCTTACCAGTTGGATGGGGCGGGCTATACGAATAGGTTCTATAAGGGCCTGCGAGAGGATCTGAGGGAAGCTCTGATGTTCATGTCCGACAGGCCTATTCCTCGGATATTGGAGAGAGCAAAAATGATCGATGCGGATTGGCATACTACCCGAGGCCAGAAGCGGCCAACAGAGGACTAGGGCCGGGGGGCCTGAAATGATCAGTGGCGGGGCCGCATCACAGATGGAAGAAGAGTATAAGACCAGCCACTTTAGGAGGCGAGACAGGAGCAGAGGGAACCAGTAGTGGTGGCCCCTCAGCCACCCCAGATGCAGGAGGTGCAGAGGCCCGGGGTATGGCATATCCCCCGCCAGAATGCTTCAATTGTCATCAGGTGGGGCACATCAGGAGGAACTGCCCCATGAGGGGGGCACCCCCACCAGCACCACCGGCTGCCCAGCCAGCACAATATTTTGGAGGCCGAGGACGTGGATACAAGGGTGGGGATTGTAGACAAGAAAGGGAGCAGGTGTATGATTTGGACCTGGCGCAGCCTCGGAACCCAGAGCAGGTCATACCAGGTATGCCAAGATGTTTACTTGTTTAAATAGAATTCCCTTTCTCAGTTGTCAAATTTTGTAGAACTACACTAGGTAGAATAAATCGGAATGAAAACTCATTATAGAATCCTAAGACATTTAATCACCCCAGGTATAGTCTTCATCAGCGACAAGCCCGCCTATACACTGTTCGACACGGGTGCTTCGCACTCGTTCGTGTCGGAAGCCTTCGTGGAAGGGCTGGAAGGTGTGGAGCGGTTCACAGGACTGATGAGGAGGGTGCGTCTACCCGACGGACCGGAGCTATTCACCTCTGCCCACTGCAACATGGAGGCGGAGATTGGCGGAAAGTCATTCGAAGTACCGGCAACGATCCTAAGGATGCCAATCTTCGAGCTGATCCTGGGCATGACATGGTTGCACTGGAACCATGCCCAGATTGATTGCTAAGAAAAGAGGATCACCGTGAGGCACGGGGACTCTTTCATTGTAATCGAAGGTATAAGATCCGCCTCTCGTATACTCTTATCTTCATTATAGGACGTTAAGGCCCATCTGCAGGGAGAGGAGGTTTATCTGATTCTATTTGAGATGGCGGAGGCCAAGGAGTCTGTAACAGACATCCCGGTGGTGCGAGATTTTGCTGACGTCTTTCCAGAGAAACTGCCAGGATTACCTTCGCACCGAGAGAAGGACTTTTAGATACAGCTTATGTCGGGGGCCAAGCCGGCATCTAGGGCCCCTTACTGAATGGCCCCAAAAGAGTTGACAGAGTTCTGAAGTCAGTTGCAGGAACTAATAGAGGCAGGGTTTGTCCGACCATGCTCTTCCCCGTGGGGAGCCCCGGTGCTATTCGTCAAGAAGAAGGACGGAAGTCTCCGCTTGTGTATTGATTATCGAGCGCTGAACAGACTGACGGTCCGGAATACATACCCGTTGCCACGGATTGACGAGTTGTTCGACCAACTGGAAGGAGCGCAATTCTTCTCGAAACTTGACTTGAGGTCAGGTTATTACCAGCTACGGATTCTAGAGGAGGATATTCCGAAGATCGCCTTCAGTAGTAGGTACAGACTGTTTGAGTTTACAGTGTTGCCATTCGGGCTCACAAATATGCCGTCAGCATTTACAAGCCTCATGAACAGGGTATTCGAGGAGTATTTGGATGTATTCATCATCGTATTTATTGACGACATCCTCATCTAGTAAAGGACGGAGGAGGAGTATACACGACACCTAACTTTGACTCTAGAGAGGCTATGGGAACACCAGCTGTATGCGAAGTTCAGCAAATGCCAGTTTTGGCTAAAGAAGGTGGCCTTCTTAGGTCACATCATCAGCGGTGCTGGGTTGGAAGTAGACCCGGCCAAGATTCGGGCAGTTCAGGATTGGCCACTGTTGAAGACAGCCACGGATGTACGGAGCTTCCTGGGACTTGTCGGATACTACCGGAAGTTCGTCGAAGGATTCTCTCGGATTGCACTCCCTCTTACATCTCTGACGAAGAAGGAATCCCCTTTTGTTTGGAGGCCACAGTGCGAGGCGGCCTTTGCATAGTTGAAAGGCCGGCTTACCTCGGCTCCCATTCTCGTTCTTCCGTCGGGAAGGGAGGGATTCCAGGTGTACACGGACGCCTCCTACCAGGGGATGGGTGTCGTTCTGATGTAGAACGGGCACGTAATAGCCTACGCCTCCCGACAACTGAAGATACATGAGAATAATTATCTGGTGCATGATCTGGAGATGGGTGCAGTGCTCTTTGCTCTGAAGATTTGGCGACACTACCTCTACGAGGTTCACTGTGACATCTTCGCAGATCACAAGAATTTGAGATACGTGGACACGCAAAAGGAACTCAACATCAGACAGAGACGTTGGGTGGAGTTCCTGTCGGATTACCAATACACCATGCAATATCATCCCGGGAAGGCGAACGTGGTGGCAGATGCTCTGAGCCGGAGAGGAGATACCTCAAGGAAGGGACCACAACTGATGTCCATGGAACTAGTCCGGTCTTTCAGAGACATGCACATATCCCTAGTGTTCGAAAATGATCCAGAGTTGTACATGGAGTACCTAGCATCGATGGTTGCCATATATGATATTCGGGACCGCATCCGGGACGGACAGAAGACAGATGTATGGGGAGAGCTGATATTCCAAGCCTTGGAGGAGGGTTCGACGGGAGATTATTCACTGAGAGATGGATTGCTATATTTCAGAGGCAGGGTCTATATACCCGCAGGAGGTCAGATTCTGGAGGACATCATGGCGGAAGCACATTGTAGCAGATATTCTATACACCCGGGGACCACCAAGGTGACGACAGACTTGAAGAAGACGATGTTTTGGACGGGGATGAAGAAGGACATTACATACTTCGTGACTCATTGCGAGGCATGCCAGCTTGTGAAGGCGGAGTGCAGACACCCTACACGATTGCTACAGCCACTTCCGGTGCCGGAGTGGAAATTTGAGGACATCGCGATGGATTTCATTCATGGCCTTCCCCGATCATGGACGGGAAACGATTCGATATGGGTCATCGTCGATCGGCTAACGAAGGTGGCCAGATTCATTCCGATCAGAAAAGATGACTCGGTTGGGGTACTAGTACAGAGATTCATAGAGCAGTTCATTCGTTATCACAGGGTGCCCAGGACAATCGTGTCGGATCGGGATGGTCGGTTCCCATCCATGGAGTGAAGATCCGTGCAGAATTACTTAGGCACGCGGCTGACCTTTAGAACAACATTTCATCCCCAGACGGATGGGCAGACGGAACGCACCAACTGTACATTGGAGGACCTCCTAAGGCTATGCGTTCTAGATCGAAACGAACCTTGGGACAAGCTTTTACCACTGGTCGAGTTCTCCTATAACAACACCTACCAGTCTATCAAAGGGATGGCTCCTTATGAAGCCTTGTACGGAAGGAGATATAGGACTCCACTTTCATGGATTCAGGATGAGGATCCAAAGGCATTGGGATTGGATTTTATCGAAGACACTGAGGCTCAGGTGAGACTGATACGGGATAGAATGCTGGAAGCGCAAAGCCGACAGCCCAAGTATTACGACGCCCGACACCGTCAGGTAGAGTTTTAAGTGGGAGACTGGGTTTTCTTGAAGATCTGGCCCATGCACGGAGTTTCACGGGTGCGCGGTCGGAAGAAGAAGCTCAGCCCTAGGTATATGGGCCCTTATAGGATCCTGGAGCGGATCGGACCCCTAGCTTACAGGCTGGAGTTGCCACCGGAACTGGCAGGTTTACATGACGTGTTCCATATATCTTCACTTAGGAGGGCTCTACTACGCCCGGAGCAGCAGATTTCGACCACAGATGGACCGGTAGCTTCAGACCGGTCAGTTCACTTGGAGCCGGTTCGGATCGATGATAGAGGAGTACGGATCTTGCGTCGCAAGAAGTTTCCGTTTGTCAAAGTTCTGTGGAGAAACCACGGCCAGGAGGAACATACCTGGGAACCACAGTACCTGATGCGACAAAAGTATCCAGAGATGTTCAGTCAGGTATACCTCACAACCTCTTAAGATGTTCAATTTACTTTCCTATTTTTAAACTAGTAGGGCTGCTCTAGGAAGAGTAGAGGCTAATCTTTTGTTTATTGGGATCTTGGCTTTGCCAATTGGGCAAATTGGTCATAGATTTAGGTTTCCCTTTAAACCACACTTAGGAAACATGGCATCGAGATGTAATCTTTCACTTCTTATGGGATGTTACAAGTTTCCTTTTCTTCGATAGAAATTCCCGTAGGCTTAACCTTGATTTCGGGGACGAAATCTTTGTTTTGTTTATTGGGATTTGTAACATTCTAATTCCAACTAGACCCCTAAGAGTGGTTTTGGCCATTACTAAGTCATAATAAAACCCTAGGAAGCTAAAAAGGGCCAAGTGATAGAAGGCCAAGGTGAGAATCACCTTGGTCTGCCTATGGCACAACCTCATCACCAAACCTAGGGTTTGGCCTTAGGGCTTCACCATGACTCCATGACCCCACCACAACATCACTAACCCATTATAGGGTCCACTAGAACCTTAAGGGTCCACTGGAGTCAACCCAAAGTGGCCAATTTGACCTAGGACCACCATAGGCCTAAATTGGGCAAGGTGCCCTAACAAAGGGGAGTTGGCCTCTAATGTGCCCAACCAACCTTGCCCAGGTCTTATTAGACCTAAAGTGAGGTCAATGGATCACTAAGGACACATTGGGTGCAGTCCTAGAGACCAAGTTGACCCAAGTCAACTCAAGCCCCAAAGTGGTCAAACTGACCTTACCAAGGGTCAAGTGACCTCCAAGGTGCCAAGTAAACCCTACCCAACCCTACATAGACATTAGGGGAGGCCAATGGGTCACCAGTGACCCATTTGTCTCAACCCAAATGGTCATGTTGACCAAGTTCAACTCTACCTTAAGGTTAAGTCAAATTAGCCTAAATAGGCTAAACCAAGCTGAAGCCCATTTCCCCCCATTTGGGCTAGCCTTGATATCATGGAAATGATGAATGAGTGGGCTGCAAATAGGCTAGAGTGATGAACAAATTCGGTCATGAGGGGCAGGAGAGGGAAAGCTCAAATTTCCCTTTTATGGAGGAGAGAGAAAATGGTGTAAAGGTCATTCATGCCATGGGGAAGCCAAGGGCCATTCTTATTTGCTTGGTTCACCTCCCCTAATAGCACTGAGAAGATCAGGAGGCTTTCCAGGCTCTTCCACTGGCTGGATGCACTAACCACCAAGGCCGAGAGGTAGCTTTCAAGGCCATTAATGGCCATTGATGATCTAGCCTCTCCTCTCCCCATCTGAGGCTTTAAACACATTCAGTGGGCCGAGAGGAGGATTTCCCAATCCTTACCTAAAGAAATCGAGCCACCCCACTGTGTAGTTATAGAAACCGAACTGCGCCGCCTTCAAGGATGGTTTCCCGGCGATGTTCTCGACTTCAGGCCGCTGGCAAGGTCCTCCTCCTCCCCTTAACTCATGGTTAGATCGTAGCAACGTCTAGGTTCAAGGTTGGGCCTCAATTTAGCCCGAACCAATTACATATTTCCATGGTTTCGGGCCGAGAATTAACTTGGTAGAAGCACCGGAATATGCCTCTCCGGCGGCTGTGCCGCCGCCTGGCGACAGCCACCACCTCAACGGAGGTGATGGTAGCGGTGGCCGGCCGGGGCAGGGGCTGGATCGCCAGCGGCAGTGCTTGGAAAGAGCTCCACCCGGGATGAATCCAGGTCGTCGGATGGAGCTAGACGATGACGGGATACCGTCCAAGGAGCACCAAGATTCGTGCTATATCAAACCTTAAACTATGGGATATAATTCCATGCTATTTCATTTCTATCACAGATTTTTCTATTAATGTTTCGATTTATTAAAAATCCTTAGATGCTAGATCAGAAAACGTGATCAACATAGAACATGTAGCTCTTGATGTCTACTTTAATATAAAATTTATTTCACTCAATTTGGAGTCCTGGTTAGACCACAACACTAATTTTGGTGAGATATATCCCTAGGGCTGTCCAGAACATAAATTGGATGCCCACTCCAAACCAGACATCCAAATGATCTGAAATATGGGGAATGGGCTACTCTTAACTATATCTAGAACACATCCAAAAATCAGAATTTTTGGAAAACATTTTTTTATAGTGTTTAGAAAAATTTAATAATCCATGAATAAATTAATTAGGAGTCATAAACACCTCAAACTCCCCCCATATTTGGGTGGGTGGTCTTAGAGGGCATGTTAGGACTCTGGTAAAAATTTCATCTCATTTGGAGATGTTTTGGTTAGGTATTGATCCAACCCTAGGTTGACCCTTTTAGGGTTAACTAGGTCAAGCACCCCCTTTGGGTTTTGAGTGGTCAAATCACCTCAACAGAGGCTGATATTTTGTCGACTGGCTCTCTATACTATGACTCACCCTCCAATTGAATTTGGGGTTGTTAAGAGTAGGGTAGCACTAGAGCCCTAGGGTAGGTCCCCTAATGGGGATTTTTAGGGCTTGAAGGTCATGGGGTCAAATGACCTTGGAATGACTTGAAAACTTGTGGAGAGGACCATAGGGTTAATATGGCCCTCTGGTTAGAATTTTAGGGAATTTGGAAGCTTTAAACCCCCTCAAAACCCTAACCCTAGCTTAGGCCACAAACCTTGTAGTGAAGGAAAATGTCACTAAAACTCGTTGAAAAGTGATGAGATTTGGGTTGAGTAGTTTTTAAAGATAGTACAAGCTCTGGAGATTTTATTATGAATTTAGGATTATTATTATGGATACTTCATTAACAATTTGGTAATTTGTATTATTTACTTAGAAATTTATTATGAAGTAACTACTAGCTGGAAATTGATGACTTTTAGTCAGAGTACTTTTTATTATTTTTTTAAGCTCTATGAATTTTTATGGAATTTTTGGAAGAATAATTCTAAGGGTTGCTTCATTAAGAACTATTTCCCATGAAAACATAATTAAATTTATTTTGGACTCTAGCAAGCCTATAAAATTATGATTTTTGCACAATGACCCTCCCTGTACAATATTAAGATTTTGTAATTTTTATATAATTTTCTGATGAATAATTTTGGTACTTCCTTCTTTACATATAATTAAGGGAATTATTTTGGATAAATTAATTAGAGGTCCAATATTCTCTGCAAAAATTATGGAAATTAGTATCTAGTAATATATCTCTGTTATTTAGTGATCAAAATTTTTTGGTGGCCATTACTTGAGTAGATCATATAGTTTATGTGCAAAATTGCACATGGCCAAACATTTGAGAAAATTCAATAAATATGAAATTAATTAGAAAAATTATGAATCTCTGATTTTAGACTAAACTTGTTATGGTGGACCTCTTGTAAATTTTATAGGAGATTTGGAAGATAATCCGGAGTACCTCCTTTATACATCTCATATAGTATAGGGTCGTCTCCATATAGTAACTGCAGAAATTGAACTAGAGTGCGTAATGAATTTGAAGAGTGGAATCCTTAGTAGGTTGCTGATTTGGGTAAATAAAGGAGTTCATCATTGGAAGACAGGATTAGTAGAGTGTGAGGTTGACTAGTGTTAGGTGGCGCTCGGGATCGGCGAAAGATCGTCCTTCCCGTAGGGAGGAAGTGTCTAATGCACTAGGAATAAATTCTGTAAAAGTAATTAAGGGTTGGGAAATCGGGTAAAAACCAATAATAATAAGTGCCTTGCAAAAGGGAACTTTGGGCGTAATCCCATCGTAGTTCCTAGTGCCTTCGAGAGCCCTTCATGGGGTATACCTTGGGCAGTCCTGGGCTAACGTAAACTGTAGGAGTGATAAATATTAAAGAGCAACTAGAATATTCAGGGGTTCAATTTCACACACCCCAGTGTCTCAGGAAGTTAGTTTTACACGGATGTCTAGGCGGTAGGCTCGGTGGTTGTGGAAAGGGGCAGGATGGCCCGGCGAGCTTTGACTCGGTTGATATTTGTGAGGGGCAGGATGGCCTGGCGAGCTTTGGCTCGGTTGATGTTTGTGACTGACGGGATGGTCCGGGGAGCTTCTGCTCGGTGCTGATATATAAGTTTGCATGTGCATAAAGTAAAGGTGGTGGGTCTTCGGTATTGGAGTGTCGATGCACCGACGCCAATACGTTGACTCGGCAAGTGTGGTTAGCACTTCGCCAACAGAAGTCCGGTGCGCCAGCCGGAAATAGTACGCAGGAGTCCACTTAGTGTACCAGCGTTGAGGCGTATGATAGGTCTGACCGGTAGTGCTTTACTAGTTTAGAGGTGGGTGAGGCCCAACCCACTGCTTCCGTCTGCCACTACGGAGGTAACCTGGGAGGTGATGCTCGAGAAAGGGGGAACTAAAGGTCTGTGTGCACAAAGTCAGGTGGGTGAGTTGCACTTGCATGATCGCATCATAACCCACTAGCATGTCATAGCATAATCATAGCATAAAACCCATATCACCTATTGTATAAGTGGTATGGGACGCTTATACAATAGGCCCTACAAAACGACCCGTTGGTCTATAAGCTTGTGTTGGCAAGTTTATAAATTAATGTTAAATTCTTTATATATATATTACTGTTAATAACCGACACCCCAACGTATAAATTGGTATGGGACTCTTTATACGATGGGAGCCCTGTAGAAAATCCCTTGCTTATATGTTTCCGTATAAGTTAAGGTTACTTTTCATACTTTACATTACTGCCACATGTACTATAAAATTGCTAGTATAGATCCGCTGCCATCTGTTTCTTGATTACTCTCCACCTTCATGTCCACCCCTTTCTTCCTCTCTGCTCGGTGCCTAGGGGCCATGGGGGAAGGGGTGGGGCATGATAGGACTTAGTCTTATACATTAACGGTTTTCGGACCACATCATTTATGGGATCATGGAGCCTAGAATGGAGGAGAAGCCTCGGAGGTCGGCCCGTTTGGAGATAGGGCAGTCTAGCTCAGGAGTTCAGACAGATGGGACTGTGAGCCCCTGACCTTAGTAGTGTTTTATTTTGCTTCCGCTTGAGTGTCTATGTAGTGAGGATTTGGTGTATCGTGCTTAAGCCCTTATTTTTCAGTACATTTATATATTTTGTGGACTCTCCCTTCGTGGAGATATTATTGCTCTGATGTGATTCTCTGTGGACTTGTCTTTTAATTATTTGCTACAATTGTGATCGAATCGGCCGGCAGAATCGGCGTTTCACGGTGATGACCCTTCAGGGCGTGAAGTTGTCACCGCAAAGCGGCGGTTCTGGGCCTAAGACCCCAGTGTTTCAAAAAGAAAAAAAAATGGGGTCTTACACTTTTACTCCTCTAAGGGAGAGGAGAAGGTTAGAGGAGGTGGTAGGCTTTTGGGGTGGCTCATCCCCCACAATTGGGCTGAAACCAAAAAGTTGGTTTTATGGCCATTAATGGAGTTTTGATGAATTGGGGAGTTATAGACCTTCTCTCCCAAATTCCTTCTTTAAGGACCTTTACCAAAGCAAGGGCAAGCGTTTCCCCGATTACTTTCCAATTCCATTGAGTTTGGTGTAGAGGTTGTAGAGGAGCCAAAGCTCGGTGGTCGGAAATGGTGAGGAGGCAAAGCACACGCATTCAAGCCGCAAACGAGATCCTCCTCTACTCCTTTCTTAGAAAGTAGCGAAAAAGAGAGAACAAGCGGATAAGCTTTTGAATAATTGAAATTTTATTATCCAAAAAAGATAACTATTACAAAGGTATGCCCTCCCTTATATAGAATGGAGGAGAGATGAGAGAATACAAATAAGAGATGTGGGACTAAAAATTTACAAGCTATGCGGACTGTACAAAGTAAACCGCACAAGCCGCGCGGTTAGACAGAAGGACTAACCGCACGGCTACAACAAGATAAGCAGAGAGGTCGCCTGTGAAGATCGCTAGACCGCCCGGTTTACAAGCCGGCGAGTCAAACCGCCAGACCGCGCGGTCTTCAACCCGCCAAGACAGACCGCCCGGTCACCAACTTCAACACTCCCCCTCAAGCTGGAGCATATATATCAATCATGCCCAGCTTGTCGCAAACATGCAGAAACGAGGCGGAAACTGGCTTGGTGAAGATGTCAGCTAGCTCTTTATCAGACGTGACAAACGGAGTGCAAATTTGTTCTTTTAAAATCTCTTCACGAATGAAATGGCAGTCAACCTCAATGTGCTTTGTTCTTTCATGGAATACCGGATTTTTGGAGATGTATATGGCGGCCTTGTTATCACAGAACATAGGTAGAGGATGGTTGTACACCTCTCCTAAATCTAGCATGAGAGCCCGCAACCATTTCAACTCACAAGTGGTTGACGCCATACTGCGATACTCAGCTTCTGTACTGGACCTGGAGACAACAGACTGCTTCTTGCTCTTCCAGCTCACCAGATTTCCCCCAACAAAGGTGCAAAAACCTGAGGTTGACTTGCGATCCCCTTTGTCATCAGCATAACTTGCATCTGAGTAGGCTTCAATCCTCAGATGACCATTCTTCTGAAAAAGTAACCCTTTCCCAGGCGCTGCTTTGACATACTCCAAGATCCGCAAGGCGGACTGTAGATGACACTCCCTAGGCGCTTGCATGAATTGACTCACCTTGCCCACAGCATAGGAAATGTCGGGTCTGGTCACTGTGAGATATATGAGCTTACCAACCAGACGCCTGTACCGCGAACTATCAGAAAGAGGAGGCGAATCATCTGTCCAGGTTTTGTCCTCCCCAGTAGCCATGGGGCATCGGGCAGGTTTAGCTCCAGTTAATCCTGCCTCTTTTAAAAGATCAAGGGCATACTTACGCTGAGAGAGAACTAAGGAGTCGGGCTTCCGAGAGAGTTCGATCCCCAGAAAGTACTTTGGAGAGCCCATATCTTTAGTGATCAGATGTTGGCGAAGATGTCGCTTTGTCAGGGCTACCCCTTCCTGGTCATCGCCAGTGAGAAGAATATCATCGACGTACACAGCAAGAACAACCAGCCCAGAAGGAGTTTTGCGAATAAAGATAGAGTGATCAGCAGAGCTTCGCACAAAACCAACAGCCGCCACAATGCCGCTGAACTTGTCAAACCAAGCTCGAGGACTCTGCTTGAGGCCATAAATTGCCTTCTGTAGCCGGCATACTCGTGTCTCCCCCTGAGCAACATACCCAGGAGGTTGCTCCATGTAAACGGCCTCGTGAAGATCACCATAAAGGAAGGCATTCTTGACGTCCAGCTGAGAAATCGGCCAATCTCGATTGACGGCCATAGAGAGAAGAACCCGGATAGTGTTGAAATGAGCCACAGGGGAGAAGGTGTCAAAGTAATCAACCCCATAGGTCTGAGTAAAGCCGTTAGCAACAAGGCGAGCCTTATACCGATCCACAGTGCCGTCTGGGCTAAATTTGACCACAAAGACCCAGCGACAGTCAACAACATCAGTACCGAAGGGAGGAGGAACAAGAGTCCAGGTACCCCGCTCAGTTAGGGTCGCCATTTCCTCATCCATGGCCATTTCCAGTGAGGAATAGCAAGGGCCTCCTGATAGGAGCGGGGTGTGGTAGTGGCAGAGATAGCCAGTGCAAAGGCCCTGCGAGAAGGAGTAAGACGATCATAGGAAACAACAGCAGCAAGGGGGTGTAAGGTACACGTCCGCACCCCTTTGCGAAGAGCTATAGGAAGATCCAGGTCAGCCGGGCCCGCGGCATCCGAAGCATCCGTGGTAGAGAAAGCTGGCCCGGGAGAAGAGAGCGACGGCAGCGGAGATGAGGGAGAGGGTGGTGGAGAAGGGAGAGAGAGAGGTGGAGGAAGAGGAGGGGGTGGAGACGGTGTAGGGGTGGAGAGTGTAGTAGGAGGCGAGGGAACGAAGGGAACGGCTGGAGAATCAGAATCTGGGAGAAGAGGAGAGGAGTCATCCGAGAAGTATGAGGTATTCTCGAAGAAGGTGACGTCAGCAGAGACGAACTGCTTACGAAGGACGGGATCAAAGCAACAGTAGCCTTTCTGAGTGGTGGAGTACCCCAGAAAGACACATTTGGTGGAGCGAGGGGAGAGCTTATCACGGGTGGCAGAAGGGGTATGCACAAAGGCAGTGCATCCAAAGATTTGGAGAGGAAGAGGAAACGGCTCCTTGCCCGGATACAAAATGGAGAACGGGGTTTGGCCGTGGAGAACCGTGGAGGGAATGCGATTGATGAGGTAGCAGGCAAGGAGAACAGCATAGCCCCAATAGGAACGAGGAACATGCATATGGGTCATCAAAGTGCGAGCGACATCGAGCAGGTGACGGTTTTTGCGTTCGGCCACACCATTTTGTTGTGAAGTATAGACACAACTAGTTTGATGAAGAATCTCATTTTGCATACAGAATATAGAGAAGTCACGACGGAGATATTCTTGGGTATTATCAGATCGAAAAACTTGGATAGAAACACCAAACTGAGTTTTGATCATGAGATAGAAGGATGTCCATACAGAGAATAATTCGGAGCGATCTTTTAATAGATACACCCACGTACAGCGAGATAAATCATCAATGAATGTGACAAAAAAGGAACTACCCCGACCAATGGTAAGAGTAGGAGAAGGACCCCAGATATCGGAGTGGATAAGATCAAACGGACGGGTAGAGCTACGAACGTGCTTTGGAGGGAAGGAGGAGCGGTGATGCTTGCCAAGCTGACAGGCCTCACAGTTGAGCGGAGGACTTTGAGGAGGAAGGTGGGGCAGAAGTTGACGAAGAAGACGGGGAGGAGCATGACCAAGGCGGAGATGCCATTGGAGAAGATCTGTGGAGGTGGAGGAGAAGGTGGAAAAAGCAGAAATGTTATCCACGAAGTATAAGCCGCCACTCTCAGTCCCAGTAGCAATCGTCCGTTGGGAGTCCGGATCCTGAAAAGAGCAAGAAGTAGAAGTAAATGTGACGGAACACTGTAATTGCTTGCAAAGAGAGGTAACAGATAATAAGTTGCACGGGAACTGGGGCACGTATAGAGTATCCGCCAAGTGAAGAGACGGAGTGACATGAACTATCCATGTTCCATGGACCGATGATGAAGAGCCGTCAGCGAGAATAACCGGGGGCAAGCAAGCATGTTTTTCTAGGAGAGAGAAACACGGGAGATGGCCGGTCATATGATTCGTAGCACCAGTGTCGATCAGCCATTTTCCCTGAGTAACAACGTGTGCACGACCAGAAGACGTGACAACCGAGGCGAATGGCTTGGAGGAGGATATGAAAGCCATGAAGGGAGGAATAAGAAACTGCAGTGGTCTCGGTGACAGCACACCAGCGGCAAGAAGGGCCACGACCAAGGTGCAGAGCACAAGCCGCGCGACTGAACCAGGAGGTCGCGGCGACTAACAAGCAGGAGCGGCTAAAGGAAGAAAGGCAGAGAGGCCGCGCAAACAAGGAAGAA
Organism: Platanthera guangdongensis; assembly: GCA_039583875.1. Taxonomy (NCBI): domain Eukaryota; kingdom Viridiplantae; phylum Streptophyta; class Magnoliopsida; order Asparagales; family Orchidaceae; genus Platanthera; species Platanthera guangdongensis. The sequence continues at coordinate 174,344,153 of CM077166.1, read as the reverse complement.
TCCGCGCGAACAGAGAGAAAGCCGCGGGGAGAGGAAAAGAGAGCAACCCGCGTGAAACCGCAGCGGGTTAAAGGGAAGAAGCCGCGCGAACACGAGCGGCTAGGAAGCAGAACAAGGCACAACGGGGAAGAGGTCGCGCGGACTGAAAAGGCTGAGCGAACAGAAGAGAGGTGAAGAGCAGGTGACCGCGACCAAGATGCAGGTGAGATAGGAACAACCCGCACGGTCAGGCAGATCACAGCAGCAAACCGCGAGTACAGAGACAAGCGGAAATGGGGAAAGCAGAAGCGGACAGGGAGAAGAAGTCCGCAGCGGGTAGAGACAAGGCCGCAACGACTAGGAAGTCGGAGATGCAAGAAAGAACAAGGAGCGCGGCGACAAGGAAACAGGTCGCTGCGACGAATAGCAGTAGGAGAAGAGAACCAAGAAGAAGCAAGCCGCGCGAACAGGGCAGCGGACAGAAACAAGCCGCGCGAACAGGGCAGCGGACAGAAGAGAAGGCAAGTCACGAAACAGGTCGCAGAAAGCGGAAAACAAGCCGCGAACAACAGAGAGCGCACAGAATCAGGAGGAAATGACCGTGTCCTCTGATACCATGTTAGAAAGTAGCGAAAAAGAGAGAACAAGCGGATAAGCTTTTGAATAATTGAAATTTTATTATCCAAAAAAGATAACTATTACAAAGGTATGCCCTCCCTTATATAGAATGGAGGAGAGATGAGAGAATACAAATAAGAGATGTGGGACTAAAAATTTACAAGCTATGCGGACTGTACAAAGTAAACCGCACAAGCCGCGCGGTTAGACAGAAGGACTAACCGCACGGCTACAACAAGAGAAGCAGAGAGGTCGCCTGTGAAGATCGCTAGACCGCCCGGTTTACAAGTCGGCGAGTCAAACCGCCAGACCGCGCGGTTTTCAACCCGCCAAGACAGACCGTCCGGTCACCAACTTCAACATCCTTCATGGGTTAGATCTTAGGAATTTTTAGGGATAAGAATCGGGCTCAATTGAGCACGATCTAGTGGAATTTTCCACAGGTTTTCCATGAAAACAAAGGTGTCGGGTTCGCCGGAATCCGCCGTCTTCGGCGGCCAAACCACCTCCGATCGAGAGCCCTCACCTCAACAGAGGTGGTGGTGGCGGTGGTTGGCCGAGGAGGTGGTTGGAGGGCCGGCAATTGGGCTTGTAGTTTGCTCCAGGTCGGGAAGATCTAGGCCATTGGCTGGAGGAAGAAGAAAGCCAGGGCCCGTCCGATTATGCTTTAAGATTCATGCCAATTTTTAAATATTAATTCATTTTATTTCAGTTTCTTTCACAGTTTTTTGGTTGTTTTAAAATAATTATTAAAAATACTTAGGTTCCACTACAGTAAAAGTGTCTATATTAAAGTTGTATTCCTGTGAGTCTAGTTTATTTTAAAATTGGTTTGAACCAATTTGGAGTTCAGGTCAGACCACAGCACTCATTTTTGTGTGCTTTATACCTAAGCTTGATCAGAGATTGTTTATGGTGCCCCCATCAATCCTTACCTCCAAATGACTTGAAATTTGGACCATGAGCCATTCATACCTAGATTTATAAAATATCTAAAAATTTAAATTTTTTAGAAAATATTTTCCTAAAGATTTTTTAGAAATTTAATAAACCATGTATGAATTATGTAAGTGGTCTAATTACCTCTAAACCCAACAAAATTTTGGTGTCTGTCTCTTAGCGTCATGACATGACTATGATAAAAAGCTTAGCCCATTTGGGTTTGATTTGAATAGGTTTTGGTGAGACCAAAGTATGGCCCTTAATGGTTTAATTAGGGCAAGAGCGAGCGTGGGGCATGGAGGGGCCAATTCCCACCAAAAGGGATTGGGACTTTCGACAGAGCCCCAAGGTTAGTTTAAACACCCTCAGATGGAGTTTAGGGTAGATTAGGGTGGATTTGCCCTAGGACCTTAGTTCAAACTCTAAGGTTAAACTTTGGGGTTTGTCAATGACATGGTGTGATATGTTCATGTATGGACTTGGGGATTAGTCCATGTAATCCTAGGATGGTAAATAGCTCTAGGAAGGAATTTGATGACATTTAGACTTAGGAACACAACTTAAACCAATTAGGAATAGTTTAGGCATATACCTTTTATGAAGATATTGAAGGGTCATATGATCTTGGATCTTCATGAGATTTTGATAGGAGTAATTTTATAGTGCCATTGTCTTCTAAAATTTATTTTAAGATGTTTAGAAAATAGTAGCTCATAATTGCAGATATAACCTTCATCTTGCCCCTTGTGATGATTTTGAAGTAACCATGGTTAAATTAACTTAGAATGCTATGAAACTCTGGCAAGATTAATTAAATATCATTTAGATGCACTAGAAAATTATTTGGATTATTTGGGCATTTTCTCTTAGAACTTCATGTGTAAAGTGAACTAGTGCTCCTTATTTTTGAAAACAGATAATAAATACTATATCTTGCTGGAAAATTGTGTTACTTGACAAGAGAACTTGTTAGGGCCTAGTAAAGCCTTGAAAATTGTTGTATGTTATTTGGATGAGTTTATAAGAATGTTCTTTCATAAGTGCACTTTAATGGAATTATTTAAGATATTTTTCTACATGGCTCACTGACCTTGGAATTGCATGAAAATTATTCAGTAGTGTTTGATGATCATTAGAAGGCTCTGGTAATTTTTATATAATTTATGGACTAGATTTATGGTACTCCCTTCATTAACTCTAATTATTTGAATTACCTTGAATTAATTATTTAGAGGTTATTACATTTATAAAAGTCTGTTAGATTTGGTATTCACTGATATTTTGTTATCATATAGTGTTCATAATTTTTGGGTGGCCATAACTTAAGGAAATCTTGTATTTCATGTTCAAAATTACTCAGGCCTAACATTTGGGAAAATTTAATAAATGTCAAATTAATTAGGAAAATTACAAGTTGCTAGATTTAGGCTAAATGTATCATGATAGACCCATAATAATTATCTTAGGGCCTTTGGATAAAAATTTGGAGTACCTCCTGTCATGTACATCATATAACTTAGATTGATCTGCATATAGTAAAACTGTGAAATTATGATAACATGAGGAATGGACATAGGGAGTTAGGGTTATAGTTTACTGATTTGTGATGAAGTGAAAATGAGTTCATCATTAAGAGACATGATGTGGAAATATTGAGTGGACAGGTGTTAAATGGTGCTCGGGATCGACGAAACATCGTCCTTCCTATGGAGAGAGAAAAGAGTCAAAATGCACTAGGGTTAGATTAAGTATAACCTTAAATGGGGTTTATTATGGATAGATACCAATAATAATAAGTACTTTGCTAAAGTGAGCTTTGGTCTTCAGCCCATCGTAGTTCCTAGTGCGCTCGAGAGCCCTTCACAGGGAATGTCTTAGGCAGTCCAAGGTTAACGTAAGCTGTAAGACTAAATGAAATACAAGAGTAATTAGAAATAACTTAGGAGTACACTTACACTCACACTTCTCGATGTTTTAGGAGTTAGGTTGGGTCTCACGAGCGGTAGGCTTGGTGGTTTTGGTGATGGGCAAGTTAGCCCGGCGAGCCGATGACACGGATGGTTTTGTGACGAACAACGAGATGGTCCGGGGAGCTTTAGCTCAATGGGAAAATACATTAATGTTGCATGTGCATAAAATATTAGGTGGTGGGTCTTCGGTATTGGAGAGTCATCTCACCGACACCAATACATTGACTCGGCAAGTGTGGTTTAGCACTTAGCCAAATAAAGTCCGGAGCGCCAGCCAGCAAGAGTACGCAGGAGCTCTGCTTAGTGCTCCAGCGTTGAGGCATACGATAGGTCTGACTGGTAGTGCTGATATAGGTTTAGATGTGGGCGAGGCCCAACCCACTGCTTCTGTTTGCCACTACGGAGGTATCTTGGGAGGTTAGGTTCCAGAAAGGGGGAACTAAAGGCATGTGTGCATAGAGTCGGGTTTGTGTGTTGCACTTGCATGTTCTTATCATAGCATACTTGCATGTCATAGCATGGTCATTGCATATAACCCTTGACACCTATTGTATAAATTGATATGAGACTCTTTATACAATGGGCCTTGCAAAATGACCCCTTGGTCTATAGGTTTGTATGAGCATTCCTATAGGTCATGGTTACTTACTTAGTTTACTTTATTGTACATTTACTTGCTCACCTTTTTCATATGTATTCAGATAATGCTTCCTTTTTGCTTACTTATACTTGTTGTGACTATATACTCATGATAGACTAGTTCCACCGTCACATGCCTACTTTTGTTACTCTACAACTTAAATACCTTCCCTTTTCCTTCTCCTCGCTCGGTGCCTAAGAGCCATGGGGGAGGGGTAGGGGATGATAAGACTTAGTCTTTTTGACTAATGGTCTTTGATTAAATCTTTTTAGGGTATCGTGGAGCCGAACCTGGAGATGCAGCCCCAAAGGTCGGTGCGCTTGGAGACGGGATAGTCTAGCACGGGAGTTCAGGCAGCAGAGACATTGAGTCCCGATCATTAGTACTTATTATAGATTTTATTCCTCGTTGAGTGACTTGTAGTGAGGATTATGATGTATCGGGCAGGAGCCCTTTTTATTAGTACTTTGATTTATCGTTACTGCGGACTCTCCCTTCGTGGAGATTTATTTTATATTCATGTGATTTCTGGTGGAGCAGCATTTGAGTTTTATTTTACTCATGTACTCACTCTTCTCTTCTACGATCGGTATAGCCGGTAGGATCGGCGTTTTGTAGTGATGACCTTCTCGGGTGTGTTGGTGTCGTTGCAAAGCGGCGGTTCTGGGCATAAGACCATATTGGTTTTGCAAAAAATGGGGTCTTACAAACTTGTTTCAGAGGGAAACCTTGATCAAAAGAGTAGAGGTCCACTAACTCTGGGTCACCCCCGCTCGAGTTTAGTTTGGGGACAAACTAAGCAGCGGAAGCTATGGTGCGCCCATATCGTGGATCACATGTAATTGTCCTCTTTTAACTAGGTTTGAGTTAAATTTCTTACAATTGGCCTTTGTTATGTAGCCCCGGGTACATCCTACACCGCAGGGCGGAGCTCAGCAAACTCCAAATGTTGCACCACCTCCCTCGAATCCCAATCTGTTTCTACAATCTGAGATGGGGCAGACTCTCGCAGCCATTCTGGAGGATTTCAGCACCCAGCAGGCTCCGGCTCTACAGCCGAACCCGGTTGCCAATTGGTTGAGCATCTTTCGAGGTCTCTCTCCGCTATCTTACATTGGGATACAGTCGGCTGCACGAGCGGAATTCCAGAGTGTCTTGATATCATGTTCAAGATGCTGACCGAGATACGATGCTTGTGGGAGGAGAGGGTGCCTCTGGTTGTCTCCTGCTTGGAGTCTCATACTAAGAGGTGGTGGATGACACTTCTGGATACAGTATTTGCAGATCTAGACATTGTTGACATCACTTGGGAGGAGTTTATGGCCGCACTTTTGGAACACTTCGTCCCATAGTCAGTAAGAGACAAGCTGGAAGAAAGGTTCTTGCAGCTGAGGCACGACGACAGGATAGTGATGGAGTACCACTGAGAGTTCACTCACTTAGCATGGTTTGTGGACTCCTATCAGCTGGATGATGTGACGTATACTAAGAGGTTATATAAGGGCCTTTGAGAGTATCTGAGACAGGCTCTTCTATTTGTATCCGACGGGCCTATACCTCGGATTCTGGAGATGACAAAGAGGATGGAGGCTGATTGGCACACGACTCGAGGCCGGAAGAGGCTAACTGAGCATCAGGGTTAGGGAGGCAGGAATGATCAACGTAGGGGCCACTTTGCTGATGAGAGAAGGGCGGAGGACCAACCCCGCCAAGAGGTGAGACAGGAGCCAATGGAGCTGGTGGTATTGGCCCCTCAACCTCTTCAGATGCGGGAGATATAGAGGCCCGGAGGTGTGTCACTTCCCCCGCCCGAGTGCTACAACTGTCATCAGGTAGGGCACATCCGAAGGAACTGCGCCATGAGAGGGGCACCTCTACCACCACCACAAGCTACCCCGCCCGCTGAGCAGTTTACAGGCCAAGGCCGTGGAAGAGGATGTGGTTTCCAGGGCAGTGATCAGAGGTAAGAGAGGGAGCAGGTGTATGTTGTAGACTTGGCTCCACCTCGGGACCCAGGCGTTGTGATTGTAGGTATTCTTGTAATTTTATGTTATTATTTACCTTTTGAATTTTGAAACAACAAACAACAGTAGCATACTAGGAAAGAAAACCATAGGCTCAGTGACCTAAACATACTTAAATAAATAGGAAAAGTTATGTTTGCGGCAAACCTGCCCATACCTTGGTGGATACGGGGGCGTTGCATAATTTCGTCTCCAAGGATTTCTTAAAGGGATTGGAGGTAGTCAGACATTATTCGGCAGTCGCCAGGAGGGTGCGTCTCCCCAATGGGATGGAGGTCTTAGCTACTGCTAAGTGCCTCCTGATGGTGAATATTGATGGTCAGACACTCGAGACACTGGCTATGGTCTTGAGTATGCTGGACTTCGACTTGGTCCTGGGTATGACATGGCTTACTTGGAACCATGCCAGATTGATTTCCCGGTAAGGAAGGTTATACTGAGCTATGACGGCACCTCCGTAACCTTCGAAGTCAATACTCTCGTCTCCCGTAGGATGTTTTCTTCTACTCAGGCCGTCAAGGCCCACATGTAGGGAGATGAGGTCTATCAGGTGTTCTTCTAGATGGTCATGGTCAAGGCGATGGTCGCCGATATATCGGTGGTGCAGGACTTTGCGGATGTGTTTCCAGAGAAGCTACCAGGATTGTCGCCTCATTGGGAGAAGGATTTCAGATCTAATTGGTGCCGGGAGCTAAGATGGTATCTAGGGTTCCCTATTGTATGGCTCTAAAGGAGATGGTGGAGTTCAGGAGTCAGTTGAAGGAGCTAGTGTAGGATGGATTCGTTAGGGCAAGCTCCTTGCCTTGGGGAGCTCCGGTCCTGTTTGTGAAGAAGAAGGATGGGACATTCAGGTTGTGCATCGACTATTGTGCACTAAATTGGTTGACAGTCCGTAATATATATCCACTGCCAAGGATCGATGAATTATTTGATCAGTTAGATGAATCACATTGGTTCTTAAAGCGGGATCTGAGGTCGGTATACTATCAGCTACAAATTCAGGAAGAAGACATCACGAAGACGGCATTTAGCAGCAGATATAGCTTGTATGAGTTTATCGTGATACCCTTTGGGCTCCCGAATGCACCATCAGCTTTCATGAGCTTGATGAACCGGGTGTTCGAGCCATACCTCGACAGGTTTGTCATTGTATTCATAGATGACATCCTCATTTACTCGAGGATGAAGAAAGTGCATACACAACATTTGGCCTTGACTCTGGAGAAACTCAGGGAGCATCAGTTGTATGCCAAGTTCAGCAAGTGCGAGTTTTGGCTCACGGTGGTAGCCTTTTTAGGCCACATTGTCAGTGGTGCAGGACTAGTAGTGGATCCCATGAAGATTCAGGTATTGCGAGACTGGCCTCTATTGAAGACGGCCACAGATGTCCGAAGTTTTCTGGCATTGGTCGGGTATTACCAGAAGTTTGTGCAGGGATTCTCTCAGATAGCCCTCCCACTCACTTCTTTGACAAAGAATGACACTCCGTTTATCTAGACCCTGCAGTGAGAGGAGGCCTTCCGGGAGTTAAAGGGTAGGCTTATGTCGGCCCCTATCCTCACTCTTCCGTTTAGGAAGGAGGGCTTCCAGGTGTACATTGATGCATCGTTTCAGGGAATGGGCGTTGTACTGATGCAACATGGACATGTGATAACATACGCCTCCAGCCAGCTGAATAAGCATGAGCAGAACTACCTTGTTCATGACTTGGAGATGGGAGCAGTGGTGTTCACTTTGAAGATTTGGTGGCATTATCTTTATGGTGTGCACTGCGACATATTTTTGGATCACAAGAATCTGAAATATGTTGATACACAGGAGTAGAATATCCGCAAAAGACGATGGGTGGAGTTTCTATCTGATTATGAGTGCACGATACACAATCACCCAGGGAAGGCAATGTGGTGGCGGACGCACTGAGCGGGAGGGCTACCACTTCAGGAGCAGAGCCCCAGTTGATGGCTATGGAGCTGGTACAGATGATGGAGGATATGCAGATTACTTTGGTGTCCTCGGATGACTCAAAGATTTATGAGGAGTATCTGGCTGCGATGAGCACTACCGATGATATTCGAGATCGCATCAGGGCTGAGTAGAGGATGGATGATAAGCTAGAGCCAGTATTCAGGACCTTGAAGGCAGTCATGGTCGGGGAGTATACAGAGAAGGATGGGTTGTTATGCTTTAGAGTATGGGTTTACATACCAGCTGGGCGCAGGATTTGGGAGGACATTATGACCGAGGCTCACTACACCAGGTACTCGGTGAACCCGGGCATCATCATGATGACGGCCGACTTGAAAAGTACGATGAACTGGCCGGGCATGAAGAGGGATATCACATACTTCATGACCCATTGTGAGGCTTGTTAGTTAGTAAAGGCAGAGTGTATGAGTCTGGCCAGATTGTTGCAGCCACTTCCAGTGCCGGAGTGGAAGTTCGACAATATCTCCATGGATTTTGTTGGGTACATTGGAATAAATGTACCTGATTTGAAGAAGCATCACCCTACTCAATGATATACATCAAGGTGTATTTGATGTATTTTAAGTTACCTTGTGCAGGTTAAGTAATTGCAGGGAAAGCTGAAAAATTTAAGTCCATGTGTCGACACCCAGAAGAAAAGTGTCGACACTTAAGAAGGCTTGTGTCGACACCCAGAGAAGCAGTGTCGACACTTGGAGTAATTGTGTCGACACCAGGAATGCAGAGTCGACACCAGAAGAAAAGTGTCGACACATACAGGCTGTGTCGACACTTAATGAAGAAATGTCTAAAAAATCTGTGTCGACACTTAGAAGCATTGTCGACACCCAGAGGAACTTTGTCGACATCAAAAGTGTCGACACTAGGAGGCTGTGTAGACACTCAGCAAAACTTCAACAAAGTTCAAGTACAAGTGTCGACACTAGGAGGCTGTGTCGACACTCAGCAAACTTCAACAGAGTTTAAGTACAAGTGTCAATATAATGAAGAATGTGTCGACACACAACAAAAGTCTCAACACATGAAGAAAGTGTCGACACTAGGAGGCTGTGTCGACACTCAGCAAATTTCAATGAAGTCTAAGTACAAGTATCGACACAAAGGAGATGTGTCGACACACACAACAAAAGTATCAACACAGAAGGCATGTGTCGACACTAAGAAAATGTGTCGACACTTAGCAAGTATCAACACAAGAAGATGTGTCGACACAAAGAAGCTGTGTCGACACTTATAAGAAATCAACTAAGTATCACTTAAGAAGGCTTGTGTCGACACACAGGATCAGTGTCGACACATGTTGAAGAAGCAGTGTCGAGAAGCAGATTCTATAACACAAGGAGTTGTGTCGACACCATGAAGGCTAGTGTCGATACTTAGTCTACTTGTGTCGACACTTGGTCTATTTGTGTCGACACTTAAAGACTGACTGTCTCGACACTTTCAGATAGTTACAGAAAATTCAAGAAGTGACTGTATGACTTGACAGCTACCATTCCAGCTGGTCTACTGCAACTGTTAGAGTGGTCAGAAAGTTGTTAGAAACCGGATCAGCCGGTCACCATGAAGAAAGCCTAAGAAGGCTTATTATGTCAACAGAAGACGATGAAAAATAACAATCAGATTGAAGATCTAACAACACTAAAAGAAGAAGACCTTCAAGTGAAGATCTAAGAAGTTGGAGAGAGAGAGCTCCTTCTAAGAAGACAGCTATTGAACCAGGCTATGAAGAAAGTTTCAGATTGAGATCTGATTCTTAAGAGAGCAGTGATTGAAGATCATCTGCATAGAGACTCAACCCTACTGTGTTCTAAATTCAACAAGCTTTGAAGGAAGCCAAGGGTGGTTGATCTCAGCAAAGTTCTTCCAAGAACTCTTCAAGAAACCTGACAACTCTTCTCTCTCATTCTGATTTGTAGTTTTACACTTTGTAACTTTAATTTATTGTAGGATCCTTAGGGATCTGAGTTGTAAGCCTGAAATTATAAAGGCTAAGTGGTAGGGCCTTTGTGCCTGAGTGTAAGAGATACTTTTCTCTGAGTGTAGGCCTTGTTGAGGGCTGAGTGTAGGCCTTGTTGAAGGCTGAGTGTAGGTCTTGGTGAAGACTGAGTGGTAGGGCTTTGAGCCTGAGTTGTGGGAACCTGTTTGGGGTTCTGAGTGTAAGATCTGAGGATCTGAGGAATAGTAGAGGAGTTTGGCCGAATCAAGTACACTACTAGATAGGCGAAGGGGGAAAGTGGATGTACCCAGACCTTGGGGAACCACTATAAAACCTGTGTGTACTTTGTGTGTGTGACTGATTCTGTGTATGTTGTTTAAAGTTCTGTGAATTCTGTGATTAGTTCTGCCTAAAAGTTTAAAAAGATAAGGTCACCTATTCACCCCCCCCCCCCCTCTAGGTGATTAGGTACAATTTCTTTCAAGTGGTATCAGAGCCAGGTTACTCAAAAAGGACATAACAGTCTGAGTAAAGATCCTGTTGGCAGATTCAGTATAATCAAGAAAATGGGTTCAACAGACAATCACAAAGAACTAGGATCCATGAAATTGCCAATCTGCAGGAAGGAGATCTTTGGCATTTGGAAAGAAAGGGTTAGACTGTTTATGGAAGCCTCTGACCCCAGAATTTACATTACAGTCAAAGAAGGGCCATATGTGCCAATGAAAGTATCTGTGTTAGATGCAAATCAGAGAACTCCAAAGGACTATTCTGAAATGACTAAAGATGAGATTATTCTGGCCACTATGGATAAGAGGGCCCAGAATATTATTGTAAGTGCAATAGATGATGTCACATTTCAGAATTTAATTCACTGTAAAACATCAAAGGAAATGTGGGACACACTGATAGTGCACATGGAGGGCTCTGAAGAAGTTAGACAGGACAAAAAGTCTTTATTAAACCAAGAGTATGAGAGCTTCAGACAAGGAAGGTCTGATAGCATAACTGAGTGCTACAAGAAATTCTATAGGATAGTTAATGAGTTAATGTCCTATAGAAGAGAATTCAGCAATTATGAGCTGAATGATAAGTTCTTGAGATCCCTAACTAAAGACTGGGATACTAAGATTTGTGTCATAAGGGAAATGGCCAAATTAGCAGACATTCCTCCTCCAACATTGTTTGGAAAACTGTTATCATATGAGATACAGTTAATGGTAAGGAAGGAGGAGGAAAAGACTACCAGAGTTGAGCATAAAGAAAGAGCTGTGGCTTTCAAGACAGAAGCCACTAGGAAATATAAAAGTAAGTCTCCATCTCCACCTATAAAAGTTGCTGAGACTGAGACAGATGAGTCAGAAAGCAAGAATTCTAAAAGCATTGAGAGTGATGAAGATTTTGTAGCTTTCACTAGACATTTTTAGAAGTTTCTAAAGAAGAAACAGTGGAGGTCTAAGTCATTCACTTCACAGAAGTCATCAAAGTATGACAGTTGAAAGCCCAAGTCAAGTAAAACTACATCTTCAAAGATAGTTTGTTATTGTTGTAACAGATAAGGACATGTTGTTGCTGACTGTCCAGAGAAAAGGAAAGAGTCAACTGATAAGAAGAAAACTCAGATCAAGGGCAAAAAGGAAAGATCCTTTGTTGCTAAGAAGGACAAAAGTCTGTCTGATATATCATCTTCAAATTCAGATTCAGAAGCTGAAGCTTATATTGGACTGTTTGTTGAAGAAGAGGAAGATGAGTTCATACAATTAATGAACTCAATATATGAGCAAGAGGACAATCAGTGCCAGGGACTGATGGCCTTATTAGAAGGAGACAAAATCCAGGATCAGCCTGGACTAAGTCAGGTACAAAATTGTTCTTCAAGTTCAATTTCTAGTGCTGGATCAGAATCAGATTCATCAGCATCAAATGATGAGAGTGGATCTGAATCTGAAGGAGACATTCATCAATTAATTGATGAATATAGAGTAGTGTTGCAAGCTTTGAAGAAAAGCAAATCCTTGGCCAAGAGTCAGGCTAAGGAGATTGCTAATCTCAAAGTGGCTGCAACAGATTTTGATAAGTTGCTTGATCAGAAACTAAATGAAATAGCCAGACTGAAGCACATTACTGTTATTCAGATGGGGACTATAACATTTAAAAATGATCAAATCAGAAATCTGGGGATTAGTCTTCAGAAAGAGAGAGATATTGTAGCAAGGTTTTCTAAACCAAAGTCTGTTCTATCTTTGATAGATGAGTTCATTTCTCAAAAGGGTAAAACTGGATTGGGGTTTACTAAACCTGGCAGGACTGTACAGTCCAAGTCTAAGGGCAAAGCCCTAGTACTCAACAAGAAACCTGCTGTAGATAAAACAGCCAGGGTTGTACCTAAACAAAGGTACAATAGATTTGAGTGCTGGTGTTGTGGCAAGATAGGACACTTTGTCATAGACTGTTGGCATAATTCAAATACCAAGGTGAGTAGCAAACTTCCTGCTAGAAATGCTACAGGTAGTTTTGTTAAGAGTAAGACTAACTTGCATCAAGGACCCAAGAATTATTTAGGTTCTAAGGTAAAGTAATCTGTTTTGCAGGTGAGTCCAAGTGGCCATGCCCCAATATGGTACTTGGACAGTGGATGTTCCAAACACATGACTGGAACTAGGGGATCGTTAAAGGACTATACACCAATCAAGGATGGTCCTAAAGTCACCTTTGGTGGTTTCTGAAAAAGGAATCATCAAAGGCTTTGGTAACATTTCTAGCAACCTTATTACAATTACTCAAGTGGCCTTATGTTAAAGGTTTGAAACACAACCTCATTAGTATAAGTCAAGCTGAGTGATCTAGGATATGACATCTCATTTGTCAAAGATGGTTGCCATATCAGGAGGTCAAATGATCAAAAGATCATTCTGACAGGTTATAGGAAGAGAAATGTCTATTGTCTAGACATTATGTGTGAGAACAATGTTTCTCCTGTATGTCTTGTAGCTGATGAGAAAGTCTCTCATTGTGTCAAATGCCACAAGAGGCTAGCCCATCTTAACTATAAGCAATTGGTCAACTCTATAGTAAAGAGTTAGTGAGGAATGGTCCTCAGGTTAAGTGTATTAAGGATGGGATATGCTCAGCTTGTCAAAAGGGCAAGCAGACCAAATCCACCTTTAATAGCATTGAGAACAAAGATACTGTGAGGTGCCTATACCTCTTGCATATGGATCTTTTTGGTCCTATGCCAGTTCACAGCCTAGGTAGGAAGGTCTACACATTTGTGGTTGTAGATGACTACTCAAGGTGTTCCTGGGTGTTCTTTCTTAGACAGAAATCTGAAACTCCTAGTATCTTTTATAGTTTTGTCAAACAAATTCAGAATGAGTTAAACAGTACAGTGGTCAAAATAAGAAGTGACCATGGTACTGAATTCTAGTCTGATAGTATGACAAAGCTATGTGAAGAGTTTGGGATATTTCAGGAATTTTCTTCACCAAGAACACCTCAGCAAAATGGCATTGCTGAAAGGAAAAAATAGAACCTTGATTGAGGCTGGTAGAACCCTATTAAGTGACACATCTCTCCCTGAATATTTCTGAGTTGAGGCAGTTAATGTTGCATGTCATGTGATTAATAGGGCTACCATTACCAAGAGCCACAATAAGACCCCCTATGAGATTGTGAAAGGCAGAAAGCCAAATCTATCCTATTTCAGGATCTTTGGTTGTAAATGTTATATACTTAACAATGGTAAGTCTTACTTAACTAAGTTTGCTGCCAAATCCCAAGAGGGGATCTTTGTTGGGTACAGCAATAACAGTAGGGCTTATAGGGTCTACAACTTGACTACTCAAGTTGTAGAAGAGTCAGTACATGTAGTATTTGATGAAGCTAGACTCATTAATAATGAATTGTCTAGAAGTGTTTGCAGCTCTACAGGTGTGACTGAGAAGATGGACAAGCTTACTATTTAAGAAGGATCTACTGCAAGTCAGCATGTGGATGATAGTGGCTGCTGTCCAGGGGGAGTACAAGATACTCCAGTTGATGAAGAAGATCAAGAGGAGCTGCTGAATGAAGAAGCTGTAGGTGCACAACCAGAAGACAGGCTGCCTCCAGCAAATAGACATCTAAAAGATCATCCAGCCAATCAAATTATTGGTGATCTCAGACAAGGGGTACAAACAAGGAGCAGAAATCTATGTTTAGCACTCTACTCCAGTTTTCTATCCCAGGTAGAGCCAAAGAAATTTGAAGAAGCCATCCTAGACCCTCATTGGATTGAGGCTATGCAAGAGGAGTTGAACCAGTTCAAAAGATGCAATGTCTGGGAGCTAGTTCCTAAACCCAAAGACCACAACATTATAGGAACTAAGTGGATCTTTAGGAACAAGTTGGATGAACATGGAGTGATTATAAAGAACAAAGCAAGACTGGTTGCAAAAGGATATAGGCAGGAAGAAGGTATTGACTTTGATCAGACCTTTGCTCCAGTAGCCAGACTGGAGGCAATAAGGATGTTCTTGGCCTATGCAACCTATCAAGGGTTTAAAGTATACCAAATGGATGTTAAGTCAGCTTTTCTGAATGGAAATCTGAAGGAAGAAGCCTATGTGGAACAGCCATCAGGTTTTGTTGATTCTACCAAACCTAATTATGTTTATAGACTTAAGAAGGCTTTGTATGGGTTAAAACAAGCCCCTAGGACTTGGTATAAAACCCTGTCTAGTTTCCTCATTGAGAATAAATTCACAAGGGGGAAAATAGACAAGACTCTATTCCTTAGGGAATCCAGAGGCAAGATCATTCTAGTCCAAATATATGTAGATGACATCATATTTGGGTCTACTGAAAGTAGTTTTTGCAAAAAGTTTGCAAAACTAATGCAAGGACAATTTGAAATGAGCAGTATGGGGGAACATAAGTTTTTCTTGGGTCTCCAAGTTAGAGAGACTGAGGATGGTTTATCCATATGCCAGTCTAAGTTCACCCTAGAGTTGATAAGCAAGTATGGTATGGAATCATCTAGTACCATGAAAACTCCTATGGGGCCAAGTATGTCTCTTAGCAAAGATGATGCAGGGAAACCTGTAGATGAGACTTTATATAGAGGGATAGTTGGCTCCCTACTATATTTGACTGCAAGTAGACCAGATATCATGTATGCTACATATGTGTGTGCTAGGTACCAAGCTTGCCCTAAAGAATCTCATTTGACAGCAGTCAAAAGAATTTTGAGATATTTAAAGGGCACACCTTATCTGGGCCTTTGGTACCCTAGGAATGGAGACTTTAAACTAACAGGTTATTCAAATGCAGATTTTGAAGGCTACAAGGAAGATAGAAAGAGTACAACAGGTACCTGTCAATTCCTAGGTGGAAGGCTGATATCATGGAGTAACAAGAAACAAACAAGTGTGGCTATCTCCACAGTAGAATCAGAGTATGTGGCTGCAGGAAGTTGTTGTGCTCAACTTCTATGGATTCAACATCAGCTAGAAGACTATGGTATTCAAATAAGTAGAACACCTCTATTTTGTGATTCTACTAGTGCTATTTCTATTGCAAATAATCCTGTCTCCCATAGTAGGACTAAGCACATAGAAATAAAATACCATTTTCTAAGAGAACATGTGGAAAAGGGAGATATTTCACTAGAGTATATTAATACAGATAATCAGCTAGCTGACATGTATACTAAGCCCTTAGATGAAACCAAATTCAATAAATTTAAAATTGAATTAGGTATGATAAACTTAGAATAAGTTTTCAAAATTGGCTAAGTAAAATGGTGTCGACACACAGAGTTGTCTGTGTCGACACATAAAAGTGGTGTCGACATTTCAGAGAAATGGTGTCGACACATCTAGGAAATCTGTGTCGACACTTCAAAGAATTAGTGTCGACACATGCAGAGTAGGTGTCGACACATCCAAGGTGGTGTCGACACTTAAGCTTTACTTAGAATTAGTATAGTAAAGTCTCGACTAAGTGTCGAGCAAAGCGGTGTCGACACATAAACAAGTGTCGACACATATATTCTGTCGACTATACTTGTGTCGACACATAGTTGTCGAGACATTATAAGTCAGTGTCGACACTTTTCAACAGTGTCGACACAATTTAAGTATTTTGACGCGCCCTTTCATCTTCGATTCTAGAAAGGTATAAATAGGTTTTTGTCATTGTCTGTCGACACACTCACCAAAGTTTCGAGACAAAACTTGTGTGTCGACATCTCTCTTCTCTAAATTCAAATTTCTTCAAACCCTAATGGCGCCCAAGCTAGAAGAGAATGTGAATGAAGGATATGAACTCGTGCGGCACGCTTTTGATGACGCGGAACCTGAGATCAAAGGCGTGATAACCCTAATAGAAGAGACTGGGTTAGAATTTCTTGTTTCAGAACCGACCAAGATATGGAAGAAGGAAGTCCTCGAATTTCTGAATGGAGCAACTTTAGATGAATCAGGACTCAAGATTAAGTCAAGAGTTCATGGGGCCAAGGTGAAGGTCACCTCTAAAAGTCTAAGAAAAATTCTTCAACTACCAAGGACAAAGGAAGAAGAAGATGTTTCAGCTTCTAAGACTAGAGAAGCATTGACATGGTGTGGTTTGGACTCAAATCTGAAAATAGGATCTGTTTTCAATAGGAAAGGAATGAACATGCAAGGCAAATTTTTATCTGAAATTGTTGGCAAGGTTATCCTGAGCAAGCCTGGAGGGCATGACAGAATTTCAGCTCATATGTTTAGTCTCATGACAAGGTTAATATTCAAACTAGATACTGATTGGTCTACAGTTGTGTTTGATAAAATTAAAGAAAGTATGAAGAAGCCCAATCTGGGTAGAATACTAAGTCTTTACCTAGTTGGCAGTATACCTGAGGTAATGAACCAAGCTGCAGGTTCAAAGATTAACCACATGAGAAAGATGGATATGAGAATCTTCTCTAGGTGGGATAGAGTACTGACCAAAGAACTGCCATCTCCAGTGAAGGAAACACCACAAAAAAAGAAGAAGAAGACAGCCCCTGTGGCTCAAGAATCCTCAAGCAGTTCTGAAGAGCAAGTAGTGTTCACTCCTGATGAAGAAGAAACTGGAAATGCTGGACAATCTCCAGCAAGACAAGAAGATGCAGAGAGGCAGGGGGAGCTACCCTCAGCAAGCCCAATTCACCAGGATTCAATCCAGGGGGAGCCTCTACTTGTGGAAGAGCCAACTCCACTAGAGAGTGAACAAGCTACTCAAACTATACTTGAGGTAATAACTGAAATCAACCAATTAGATTTCCCTATTGCGAATGAAGTTATGACTGACACATTATCTGATGTTAATCAGCAACCTCAGATTCTTAGTCAACCTCAGGATGTTGTCATGGAAGACACATCTGTTGCTGATCAAGTGGTTGATGATATAAGAGATTCTCCACCCCATCCTCAACAGGAATTTACTTTAGAAGAACTGTTCTCTGACCTTCTTCAAACTGACATTGAAGTGGAAAAAGCTGCTGCTGAGGGGGAGAAAGTAATTATTGAGGGGGAGCATGTGGAGATTGAAGAAGTAACTGCAGGCAAAGAAACTGAGAAGCCAAAGGATGCTGAGCAACCATCAAGGACTGAGAAGGATTCACATCCTAGTACTAAAGAAAGAGTGGATATTGCAAGCACAACTGCTTCTGAAGATGAAGAGGTTGTTAGAGCCAAGAAGAGAAAGTTCCAAGTCTTTAAGAAAAGGAGCCAGAATTATAAGAAAGCCCTACAGACCATTGCTCCACAGCCTGCACCATCTACTGATTATAGTTCTCTGATGGTTGCATTACAGAAAAAGATGGATGAGCAAAGACAGGCTTTGCAATCTTATATGGATGAAGGGCATAAGTCACTGCAATTTGATCTGGCCCAAAACATTAAGTCAATCAGATTTGAAATGAATCTGAATAAGAAAGAAATGACTGACTGCTTCCATAAGGGAGGAAATGCAGTAGTCTATCTGGCCACACATCAAGAAAAAATAAAGACAAAACTTAATGATCTAGAAGTGAAGCAAGGCTATGTCCTGGAGAATCAGATAAGAATGAATGATAATTTGACAGCTTCATACAATGCCATTGTAACTGAACTGAAGAATATAGCAACTGCCCAGAATGCAGCCCTGACCACTGCCAAAGAAGAATTTGACAAACAATTGCAAGAGAGATTAACTGCTGTTAAAACTGCTATTGACGACTCTCAAAAGGCTATAACTGACAAGCTCCAAAGGTTGAAACCCTTTTATAAGGATGGAGTAAATTATCTGAATGCACAGATAAGGTTTCAGAAAGATGATCTGAGAGATCACATTGAAAGAGAAGTCATAAAGGGGAGGAGGGTATTAGTCAAGGCAGGCTCTGATCATGCCAAATGGATTTCAAATTCCATCAGAGCCACCCTTGGATATCCACCCTTATGTGATGATGACAATGTTGCAGAGTCTGGAATTAATCCTTCATATCTTGGAGGGGAGCAAGATGAAGTGGCTCAAGTAATATACCCTCCACCAGACTTTGATATGATACATCAAGATATACAGTCAATGTATAGCCCTCCTGAGGGAAATCAGAAGGTCATCATAGAGAAAGTAGTTCAGCCAGTACCTGAGGCAATTCTGAAAGAACAAAAGGCCTTATTAAAAGAACAAGAGACTCAATTGTCTAAGAAAAGATTCAGAGAGCAAGCTGAACTAAGGCCTGATTTTGAACAATGGAGCCCCACTTCCAGGAATATCATCTTGACTGCATGGAAGGCTGCCAAGGACAATATCCAGGATAGAAACAAGTGGTATTCTGAACTGGAGTGGAGGAAGCATGAGAACAGGCAAGAGGCTATTGTTCAATACAGAAGAAATTCTAAGATGGGAAAGCTACCTCCTACTGCACAGGAGCCTAGCAAGTACTTCCCAAAGCCTTATCATTACTTTGAAAGGCAAAATATCAAGGCTGAAGAGCAGAAAAAGAAAGATCTTAAAGGGAAGAAGCCTACTGCTGCTGAAGATACTGAAGCTCCTGTCCAAGCAAAGATACAATCAGGAAAGGGCATTGTGATCAAGGAGCCTGAGCAGCCTTAGGATAGAAATTTTTCTTAAGCTTACTATGTGTAATCAGTTGCATTCAACTTTCTGTAAACTTTTGAATAATGAAAATGTTGAAGTTGTTAGAACAATGTGATATGTGTTAAATCTATTACATTAATTGTTCTGAGATAATAATATATACATATTTTGTTCATGTATGTTTAAGTATTTACCCTGTTATATAATCTTGTTTTACATCATACTGTGAACTTGTTATGTATGGTGTATATCATTGACTAAAGGTTATGACTTCTCCAAATAGGGGGAGATTGTTGGGTACATTGGAATAAATGTACCTGATTTGAAGAAGCCTCACCCTACTCAATGATATACATCAAGGTGTATTTGATGTATTTTGAGTTACCTTGTGCAGGTTAAGTAATTGCAGGAAAGGCTGAAAAGTTTCTAAGTCTATGTGTCGACACCCAAAAGAAAAGTGTCGACACTTAAGAAGGCTTGTGTCGACACCCAGAGAAGCAGTGTCGACACTTGGAGTAATTGTGTCGACACCAGGAATGCAGAGTCGACGCCAGAAGAAAAGTGTCGACACATACAGGCTGTGTCGACACTCAATGAAGAAATGTCTAAAGAATCTGTGTCGACACTTAGAAGCAGTGTCGACACCCAGAGGAACTTTGTCGACATCAAAAGTGTCGACACTATGAGGCTGTGTCGACACTCAGCAAAACTTCAACAAAGTTCAAGTACAAGTGTCGACACTAGGAGGCTGTGTCGACACTCAGCAAACTTCAACAGAGTTTAAGTACAAGTATCGACATAATGAAGAATGTGTCGACACACAGCAAAAGTCTCAACACATGAAGAAAGTGTCGACACTAGGAGGCTGTGTCGACACTCAGCAAATTTCAATGAAGTCTAAGTACAAGTGTCGACACAAAGGAGATGTGTCGACACACACAGCAAAATTATCAACACAGAAGGCATGTGTCGACACTAAGAAAATGTGTCGACACTTAGCAAGTATCAACACAAGATGATGTGTCGACACAAAGAAGCTGTGTCGACACTTACAAGAAATCAACTAAGTATCACTTAAGAAGGCTTGTGTCGACGCACAGGATCAGTGTCGACACATGTTGAAGAAGAAGTGTCGAGAAGCAGATTCTATAACACAAGGAGTTGTGTCGACACCATGAAGGCTAGTGTTGACACTTAGTCTACTTGTGTCGACACTTGGTCTATTTGTGTCGACACATAAAGACTGACTGTCTCGACACTTTCAGACAGTTATAGAAAATTCAAGAAGTGACTGGATGACTTGACAGCTGTCATTCCAGCCGGTCTACTGCAACTGTCAGAGCTGTCAGAAAGTTGTTAGAAACCGGATCAGCCGGTCACCATGAAGAAAGCCTATATAAAGGCTTATTCTATCAACAGAAGACGATGAAAAACAACAATCAGATTGAAGATCAAACAACACTAAAAGAAGAAGACCTTCAAGTGAAGATCTAAGAAGTTGGAGAGAGAGAGCTCCTTCTAAGAAGACAGCTATTGAACCAGGCTGTAAAGAAAGTTTTAGATTGAGATCTGATTCTTAAGTCAGTAGTGATTGAAGATCATCTGCATAGAGACTCAACCCTACTGTGTTATAAATTCAAGAAGCTTTGAAGGAAGCCAAGGGAGGTTGATCTCAGCAAAGTTCTTCCAAGAACTCTTCAAGAAACCAGACAACTCTTCTCTCTCATTCTGAGTTGTAGGTTTACACTTTGTAATTTTAATTTCTTGTAGGATCCTTAGGGATCTGAGTTGTAAGCCTGAAATGATAAAGGCTGAGTGGTAGGGCCTTTGTGCTTGAGTGTAGGAGATACTTTTCTCTGAGTGTAGGCCTTGTTGAGGGCTGAGTGTAGGCCTTGTTGAAGGCTGAGTGTAGGTCTTGGTGAAGACTGAGTGGTAGGGCTTTGAGCCTGAGTTGTAGGAACCTGTTTGGGGTTCTGAGTGTAAGATCTGAGGATCTGAGGAATAGTGGAGCAGTTTGACCGAATCTAGTACACTACTAGATAGGCGAAGGGGGAAAGTGGATGTACCCAGACCTTGGGGAACCACTATAAAAACTGTGTACTTTGTGTGTGTGATTGATTCTGTGTATGATGTTTAAAGTTCTGTGAATTCTGTGATTAGTTCTGCCTAAAAGTTTAAAAAGATAAGGTCACCTATTCACCCCCCCCCCCCCCCCCCTCTAGGTGATTAGGTACAATTTCTTTCATATTTCATACACGGTCTTCCTCGGTCATATGTGGGGAACGAATCGATATGGGTGATCGTCGATCGATTGATGAAGGTGGCCAGATTTCTACCGATCAGGAAGGATGCTCTAGTAGGTGACTTGGTGCGGAGGTTTGTGGATCAGTTCGTCTGATACCATGGAGTGTCGAGGACGATAGTGTCCGATCATGATGGACGATTTAGGTCTAAGGAGTGGGGTCGGTCCAGGATTATTTGGGGTCTCGGTTGACATATAGTACCGCGTTTCATCCTCAAATAGATGGACAAACAGAGCTCACCAATCGGACACTAGAGGATTGGTATCGTCTTTGCATATTGGAAAGTGGAGAGACATGGGAGAGGAAGCTACCGCTGATCGAATTCTCATACAATAACAGCCACCAGTCTAGCATCGGCATGGCCCCTTATGAAGCTTTATACGGGCGAAGATGCAGGACTCCTTTGTCTTGGATCCAGGATGAGGATCTGAAGGCACTTGGATCAGAGTTCGTCGAGGATACAGATGCTCAGGTGCGGTTGACTAGAGATAGGATGTTGGAGGCCTAGAGCAGACAGGCCAAGTATTATGATGCCATGCATCGTCAGGTAGAGTTTTATGTAGGAGACTGGTGTTTCTAAATATTCGACCGATGTATGGAGTCTCGCGGGTGCGTGGTCAGAAGAAGCTTAGTCCGAGATATATGGGGCCTTACAAGATCCTGGAATGGATCGGTCCCTTAGCTTACAGACTAGAGCTGCTGCTAGAGCTAGCGGGTTTGCCCGACGTCTTCCACATCTCCTCTCTCAAGAGAGCTCTACTTCGGCTGGAGCTATAGATTACGATTACAGATGGGTCTATAGCTTCTAATCGATCGGTGCACCTGAGTAGATCTGGATAGACAATACTATGATACGGGTCTTGCGACAAAAGAAGGTTCCTTTGGTCAAGGTCTTGTGGAGGAATCATGGACAAGAGGAGCACATATGGGAGCCGCAGGACTTGATGCAGCAAAGGTACTCGAAACTTTTCACACCAGGTATCCCCTTTAACCTCTTGGGATGTTATACTTTACTTCTCATACTTGAAACCCAGTAGGCCTAACCTGAATTTCAAAGACGAAATTTTTTTTTTTTTTTGGGATTTGTAACATCGCTCAGACTTCTAGACCCCTAGGATGGTTTTTTCATGACTGGGTCATGACAAAACCCTGGGAAGCACTAAACGGTTTTGGTGAACATGATAATTAGGTAGTGAGCCACCTTGGTCTGCAATGAGTAGAATTATAATTACTAGCTTAGGGATGGCCATAGGGCTTCACCATGACTTCACGACCCCACCACAATATCTCTAACCCATTAGAGGGTCCATTAGAGCCATAGAGACCCATTTGAGTTAACAAAAGAGGCCAAGTTGACCAAGGTCAATCTTAAGCCAAAGAAAGTCAACTTAGCTTAATTTGGCTCAAATGACCACCTAAGTGTCAAATGACCACACCCTTAGTCTCTTGGCATCATGGGGGACCCAATGGCCCCAAAATCCCCATTCCTAAGACACCCAAGTGGCTAATTTGGACAAACTTAGCCCATAGCTCAATTTGGGCAATTTGGTCTAACCAAGCCCAATACAAGTGGGCTAAGCCCAAACTAGTGTGTCCCATTGGTCTAGGAGGTGGAGAGGCATCTTTGGGGCCCACCAAATTCAGAGATTGGTGACTAGGAGAGAGAGAGTGGGAGTTTCCCCAAATTTGGAGGAGAGAGAAAGCTAGGGCTTAATGGCCATCATGGCCATGGAGTCTCCATAACCCCCACTTTTATGGGGCTTTTACTCCTCTGAGGGAGAGGAGAAGGTTAGAGGAGTTGGTTGGCTATTGGGGTGGCTCAGCCCCCTCAATTGGGCTGAAACCAAAAAGTTGGTTTTATGGCCATTAATGGAGTTTTGATGAATTGGGGAGTTACAGGCCTTCTCTCCCAAATTCCTTCTTTAAGGACCTTCACCAGAGAAAGGGCAAGCGTTTCCCTCAATTACTTTCCAATTCCATTGAGGTTGGTGTAGAGGTTGCAGAGGAGCCAAAGCTTGGTGGCCGGAAATCGTGAGGAGGCATAGCACACGCATTCAAGCCGTAAACCAAGTCCTCCTCTACTCCTTCATGGGTTAGATCTTAGGAATCTTTAGGTATAAGAATCGGTCTCAATTGAGCAAGATCCAGTGGAATTTTCCACTAGTTTTCCGTGAAAACGATGGTGTCAGGTTCGCCGGAATCCGCCATCTCCGACGGCTAAACCACCTCCGGCCGATAGCCCTCACCTCAACGAAGGTGTTGGTGGCGGTGGTTGGCCGGGGAGGTGGCTGGAGGGTCGGCAATTGGGCTTTGAGTTTGCTCTAGGTCGGGAAGATCTAGTTCGTTGGCTGGAGGAAGAAGAAATCCAGGGCCCGTCCGATTATGCTTTAAGAATCGTGCCAATTTTAAATATTAATTCATTTTATTTCAGTTTCTATCACAATTATTGGGATGTCTTAAATTAATTATTAAAAATACTATAGGTCCCTTACAGTAAACGTGGTATATATGGAAGTTGTAGCCCTATGAGTCTGGTTTATTTTAAAATTGGTTTGAACAAATTTGGAGTTCAGGTCAGACCATAACACTCATTTTGGTGAGGTCTATATCTAGACTTGATCTTATATTGTTTAGGGTGCCCCCATCAATCCTAACCTCCAAATGGCTTGAATTTTGGAGCATGAGCCATTCATACCTATATTTATAATATATCCAAAATGAGATTTTTTGGAAAACATTTTCCTAAAGTTTTTGTAGAAATTTAATAAACGATATATGTATTATTTAAGGGTCTAATTACCTCTAAACCCACCAAAATTTGGGTGTCTGTCTCTTAGGGTCATGGCATGACTGATAAAAATCTCAGCCCAATTGAGTTTGATTTGAATAGGTTTTGGTGAGACCAAAGTATGGCCCTTAAGGGGTTAATTAGGGAAAGAGTGAGCATGGGGCATGGAGGGGCCAATTCCCACCCAAAGGGGTTGGGACTTTGGCCAAAGCCCCAAGGTTAGTTTAAACACCCTCACATGGAGTTTAGGGTGGATTAGGGTGGATTTGCCCTAGGACCCTAGTTAAAACCATAAGGTTGAACTTTGGGGGTTTATGAATCACATGATGTGATATGTCCATGTATGGACTGGGGTTCAGTCCATGTAATCCGAAGATTGTAAATTGCCATAGGAAGGAATTTGATGACATTTAAATTTAGGCACACAACTTAAACCAATTAGGGATAGTTTATGCATATACCTTTTATGAAAATATTGAACGGTCATATCATCTTGGATCTTCATGAGATTTTGGTAGGAGTAATTTTATAGTGCTATTGACTTCTGAAATTTATTAGAGGATGTTTAGAAAACAGTAGCTCATACTTGTAGATATAATCTTTATTTTGCCCCTTGTGATGATTTTGAAGTAAACATAGTTAAATTAACTTAGAATGATATGAAACTCTGGCAAGTTTAATTAAATATCATTTAGATGCACTAAACAATTACTTGGATTATTTTGGCATTTTCTCTTAGTACTTCATGTGTAAAGTGAACTAGTGCACCTTATTTTGGAAAATAGATAATAAATACTATATCTAGTTGGAAAATTGTGTTACTTGGCCAGAGAACTTGTTATGGCCTCGTAAAGCCTAGAAAATTGTTGTATGCTATTTGGATGAATTTATAAGAATGTTCCTTCACAAGTGCACTTTAATAAAATTATTTAAGATATTTTTCTACATGGCTCACTCACCTTGGAATTACATGAAACTTAGTCAGTAGTGTTTGATGATCATTACAAGGCTCTGGTAATTTAAATATAATTTTTGGACTAGATTTATGGTACTCCCTTCATTAACTCTAATTATTTGAATTATCTTGAATTAATTACTTAGATGTTATTACATTTATAAAAGCCTATGATATTTGGTATTCACTAATATTTTGCTATCATATTATGTTCATAATTTTTGGGTGGTCATAACTTAAGGAAATCTAGTATTTCATGTTCAGAATTACTCATGGGCTAACATTTGAAAACATTTAATAAATGTCAAATTAATTAGGAAAATTACAAGTTTCTGGATTTAGGCTAAATGTGTAATGATAGAACCACAATAATTATCTTAGTGCCTTTGGATAAAAATTTGGAGTACCTCCTGTCATGTACATCATATAGCTTAGATTGGTGTGCATATAGTAAAACTGCGAAATTGTGATAACATGTGGAATGGGCAGAGAGAGTTAGGGTTAATAGTTTATTGATTTGTGGTGAAGTGAAAATGAGTTCATCATTAGGAGACATGATGTGGAAGTATTGAGTTGACAGGTGTTAAATGGTGTTCGGGATCCACTAAACATCGCCCTTCCTGTGGAGAGAAAAAAGAGTCAAAATGCACTAGGATTAGATTAACTATAACCTTAAATGAGGTTTATTATAGATAGATACCAACAATAATAAGTAGCTTGCAATACGGAGCTTTGGGCTTTAGCCCATCGTAGTTCCTAGTGCCCTCGAGAGCCCTTCACAGGGGATGCCTTGGGCAGTCCAACGTTAACACAAGCCCTAAGACTAAATGAAATACAAGAGTAATTAGAAATACCCTAGGATTACACTTACACTCACACTCCCCAATGTTTTAGGAGTTAGGTTAGGTCTCTCGAGCGGTAGGCTCATTGGTTTTGGTGATGGGCAAGTTAGCCCGGCAAGCCGCTGGCTCGGATGGTTTTGTGACGGACAAGATGTTCCGGGGAGCTTTGGCTCGGTGGGAAAATACATTAATGTTTTATGTGCATAAAATATAATTTGGTGGGTCTTCGGTATTGGAGAGTCGTCGCACTGACACTAATACGTTGACTCGGCAAGTGTGGTTTAGCACTTTGCCAAATAATGTGTGATGTGCCAGCCGAAAAGAGTACGCAAGAGCTCCGCTTAGTGCACCAACGTTGAGGCGTACGATAGGTCTGACTGGTAGTACTGATACCAGTTTAGAGGTGGGCGAGGCCCAACCCACCGCTTCCGTTTGCCAATATGGAAGTATCCTGGGGGGTTAGGCTCCAGAAAGGGGGAACTAAAGGTCTATGTACACAGAGTCGGGTGTGTGTGTTGCACTTGCATGTTCTTATCATAGCATACTTGCATGTCATAGCATGTTCATTGCATATAACCATTGACATCTGTGGTATAAATTGGTATGAGATTCTTTATACAATATGCCTTGCAAAACGACTCATTAGTCTATAGGTTTGTATGGGCATTCCTATAGGTCATGTGAAAGTGAGGGTTAGATCTACAATACTCTAGAGGGGGTGAATAGAGTATATTTAAAATTTATTAGGTCCCAAAACAAACAGTGTTGTTACAGCTTTTGGTGTAAACTGAAAGGTACAGTAATTAAGAAACTGAAAACCAAAAAGTAATAATCCGAATCACAGACACACAACAAGAACAAAAAGGAAGAGATAAGCAACCAGACGACACAATAATTTTATAGTGGTTCCCCAAATTTGGCTAGTCCACTCTTCTACCACCCTTGGAAGGAATCCACTCAGGTTTTTGATCAGGTGTCTGACACCAATGGGTTTCGATCAGGTCTCCAAAAACCAACTCAAGTCTTTTGGTAAGGAGACTTGCAACCAGATATCACTTTTGAAGGGAGATGACAACCATTTATACAGGAGGGGGTGAGAGAGTTGATTTTGTCTTCTCTGTCAACAGTCAGAGAGAATACTTATGAGGATTGATGTTTAGCTAAAGCTCCCCCTGAGATATTGAATGATTTAGGAAGATCAGGAAGCTTTGTTGTAGGGTGATAGGTCTTCAATCAGAGTTCTTGACAAGCAGTGACGCAGGAGCTTCTTGACTGATTTGAAATCTATTGTCCTTGGAAGTCCTGAAGAGAATATTGAGGAAGAAGACTCTTGATATAGTCTGATTGTTCTTCTTCCTCTGAATGAAGATCACTGCCTGTCACTGTTTGCTTCAATATGATTTCTGTGTAAAGTTTTTCTACTGCTTTATGAAATCTTGTAGTCAGTCTGTGTGTGTCACTTTTTCTGACTGTTAGACTGAGTATATTCTTGTGCTTTTTGTTCTTCTTGATTCTCGATCTTCTTTTCTTCTATTTCTTTTCAAACATTTGAATCCTCTGTAATTAATGCTGATGGACTAAGAATAATCGGCATTAATGTATTTCCCCAACTGTCCCGTGGAAAATCAGCAAGTAATATTCCTGAAGAAGACTGTAATTAATGCTTCCTCTAACGGCTACATTCAGAGAATGTTTGAGTCATTAATCTGTCAGGAATTATTGCATTTGAGTGAGGATTAAATGCCGAAAATGGTTAAGTCTGGAATCGTCGAACGAATGACAGAATTCGTCGAGCTTAGTTACTAGTTCGTCAAACTGAGGTTTTGTATTCGTCGACCAGACAGCTTCTGTTCGTCGAGCTGAGTTCCAAGTTCGTCGAGCGGATAACAGAACTTGCATGCTTCAGAACTTTGCCTTTTCTGTCTGAAGTTCGTCGAGCTGACAATTGCATTCGTCGACTGGAGATCGGCAACAATTCTGGACTTAATCAAATAGTTTGTGTTGACTGATATTCTGTGTGTCGACATGAAAACTTCTGGTGGCGACACAGGTGGGTGTCGACTGATTAATCTTGGTGTCGACATAAATCTTTTGGTGTCAACATAAGTTTTCTTGTGTCGACATAAGTTGGTGTCGACACAAGCCCTAAGTGTCGACAAAACTCTTCTGGTTCTAGAATTCGTCGATCAAAGAACACAGTTTGTCGACCTGAGGATTCGTCGGCCTGAGAAGTTGACTTCGTCGACCTGAGATCTTCTAATAAAAGGCTGTTGTGAACTCGAGGTCCAAATTCGTCGAGCTCAGAATCTTGTTCGTCGACCAAAGCTTGAAGTTGGACTTAGAATAATCTGGAGTTACCCTGTCTCCAGATTGTTGAAGTATCCCAGTTTTCATCGACTAGAGAATGAAGATCGTCGAGCTCAGCTCAGAGAAATATCTCAAGATCGTCAAGCTGAGAATGCCTTTCGTCGATCTGAGTTCGACGAACGTCGAACTCATTTTACTTAGTCTTGAAATCTTCTAAGTCTTGAGTCTCTGATTTTCTTGTTGATAGCTGGTCCATCTGATGTTGACTCTAAGGATTTGGCCTAAACTCTAGGACACAAATTTGACCCTGGCTATACATGTTGGGTCACATCCTAAGTTAGTGTACCTAGCCCAAATCAACTAGGGATCCAACAATCTCCCCTTATTTGGGTGAGGTCACTAATAGACTCAAAACATAAACATAAAAAATAAACAAAACAAGAAAAAGATATATCTAGCAGATAATTACCAACACATGTAGCAGATATATATGTACATAAGCTTTGTTTAAACAGTTAACACAGTTTGAAAGCAAATGCAGACAGAAAAGCAAAGAAATTAAAACAGAGTAAGGATTACTTCTTCTGCTTCTTCTCTATGGTCTTGTCCTCTTTAGGCTTTTCTCCTGGCTTAGTAAAGATAATTTCTCTATTTGGATTTAAATCCTGTGTCTGTGTCATTGTCATGTCAGCTGCCCTAATAATCTTCAGAGATGTAGTTCTGGGGACAACTTCTTCAGGATGGAGCTTCATGTAATCATCAATATTAAGCAGTTTGTTGGCTTTATCAAATCTTTTTAGTTCTTCCTTCCTGTATTTTGATATAGTTATATATTCTGATATGTCTTTGCCTTCGGCTTTTGCTTTATTAATCAAGGATAGACCAACAAGTTCCTGGAATCTGGCCATTTTAGCAGTGTTAGCTGTTTCAGGATCCTCAAAAGGAATAGGAGGTGAATCTGGTCTTTCTGGACTCTTAGTTTTCTATTCTGCAGAGAGAGTTGGTTGTTACTGTTGATGCTGTTGATGTTGTTGTTGTTGTTGTTTCTGTTGTTGATTTCCTGAAGAATGATGCCCTTGTTAACTGCTTCCAGAGGATCTCCCTTGATGTCTCTGATAAGTTTGCATAGGGGTAGATCTCTGAGAGCTAGAGACAGTGGCACCAGCTGCTGGAGGAGGTGGATCTCTTTTGTATCTCTGAACTGGTGGTGGAGAATATTTCCTACTTGTTTTCCTCTCCTTTTGCTGATTTTTAAATAGCCACATCAATGCTGGCATTCCTTTATAAGGAGTAATGTTTTGAAGAATATAGAATGGGGTGTCATTCTTTGAGCTTGGCTTAGCAGCAGCAGGAGGAGGTGCTTTCCTTTTCTTTGACAGCATTTTCTTCTTCTTCTTAGCAGTTTCTTCATCTGAATCTTCTTCATCATCATCTTCATCATCTTCACTTCCAGAACCCTGAGGGTTATCATATAGAGCATCTAATGCTTTCAAGGCTTTATCATAAGTGGCAGTCTTTTCTGGAGTAGGAGCAGAAGTTTCAAAAGCTGGTGCTTCAGCAGTAGTTGAAGAAGAGACTATACAAGAATCAGAAGTAATTGGGACAGAGCTTTCAGCTGCTACCTTATTTTCTTCTTCAATATCAGTCAAGATCAACTCATCTAGAACTAGCATAGGGGAGTCATCCATCACAAATATTGGTGCTGAGATAGCTTCTGGAGAGGATGGAATGACTGTAGAGGTTGGTGCAGAAACTAGAATTTCAAAATTGTCACATAGTTGCTTAGCAACTGCTTGACTGATAGGAGGAGTATAAGGTACAATAGCCAACTGTGGCTTAGTAACTTTTCCTGGAAGATACTGTATATGTACAGTGTTAAAAGTTTCCAGTAATTCTTGTAAATTAACTGTGGGATTGAGGATAAAATCACCAACAGTTTCATCAATGTCCATATCAGTATCAATAAAATCAATTAAATCAATTAAATCTGTATCTATACAATCTGTATATGCTGCTGGGGGGACTTGAGTATCTGCTGGTGTTGGAGCTGAAGTATCTGAAGCTGTGGCTGCTGCTTCATCATCAGGCATCTCCCCCTGCCTGGTTTCAGTGGGGACTGAGGCCATGCCCCTGACTGAGGAGGAGACAGCAGTAAGAGCAGAGATTTGAGCAGATAAGGAGGTAATGGTGGTAGCAAGAGGTGTAATGGCCTCTACTATGAGGGATTTAAGAAGGGAAGTGATGATGGTGATGATAGAGGATATAGTAGAGGGGTCCAGAGAGAAAGTTGGAGATGATGTTGCAATTGGTGTGGAAGAGGTGGCAACCAGTGATGGAATGGAGGGTGGAACATCAAGTATGTGAAGTTGTGATGGTGATGAGGATGGAGGGGTGGCATCTTGCATCATGGTGTCTGTGGGTAGGATGTAAGATGATATGGAAGATAAATATGGGGGAAGTGGAGACTGTGGTGGTGTAGGAATGTAGATGTCTTGAGGTGATTCAGGAGGTGTTGGTTGTGAATTTTCTTGAAGAGGGGTAGATGGAATGTCAGTAATGTCAAGTGGTGGAGATGGAGGTGGAGTAGGAACATGAGTATGTTGTGGGGATTGGGGTGTTAAAGAAATAATGGGAGAGGAAGTGAGTTGTTTTGCTGGAAGGGGTGCTGGAAGAGATGGTGGTGTGGGATGAATCTCTTCAGCAGGTGTGGGAGTGGCTTTAACAACCCTGGTGCCTTTAGAAGCTGGGGTGGAAGAGGTAGAAGCCTTAGTGGGCTTAGTGATTGTCCTCTCCCACCGGCCAAATAAGGCACAGGTGAGCCTTTTACTGGCATTAATGAATATGGTCTGCGAGACCAGTGATTCAGCAGCCTTTTCCTTGAGGAAGATCCCTAGGATCCTTCCAAAACATACTTCCTTCTTGGTATTCTTCTTCTTAATCAAGTCAAACAGAAGTTATGCCCAGTCTATTTGCTTCTTGTTTATTACTGCACACATAACCAAGTACTGATGTCTTGTGATGTAGTCATGGGTACTATCCTTGCCAAGCAAGACCTTCCCAACAATGTCTGCCAGGAACTTGTATGCTGCAGACAAATGCCTCTTCAACAATTTATGTGGGTTGTCACCAGCATAACCCATTAGATTGAGCATCACATTAAACTCTTCTGAATCAATTTCTAATTCCTCTTCTCCATTTGTCAAGCTAAATATTTCAGTTAAAACCGCGGGGGTTAAGGAGATAGTGTTACTGGCGATTGATCCTGTCATAGTACTGTCTTCAGGAGTGGTTGAAGTATAAACTCATTCTCTGATTTCTGTTCCTGCCAACTTTATCCTAGTGGTCATCAGGTTCTTCAGATTCTGTTCTTCCAGAAGTTCCAGAATATATAGAAAGATTGGATCCAAGTGCTGGAATTATTCGAAGTCGACATTAAATCCAGTGTCAAGCTTCATAGCAGCTAGAGCTCCTACTGGAATCGCCATTTAGATCACCTGCAAGAAAGACAGAGAGAACGGCGATCAAGTGCAAAGGAACAGAAAGTGCGGGATGGAGGTCGAAGAAAACCTAGATATAAGTTTTTCCAGAATATGAATCGACAATCTCCATTCCATGAAAATACAATGAATTCTTCGAACTGAGTTCGACGAAATGAGTTAATAAGAAATAATTCGTCGATCTCATTCAGAAGACTCGAAGACAATTCGTCGAACTCCGGTTGACGAATATCTTCTGAAGCAAGTTCGTCGAGCTCCAGTCGACGAAAATTGTTTCACACAGAGAATTCAGCGAACTCCGTTCGACGAATATCTCTCAAACCTTCCCCGGTTCGTCGAACTCCGTTCGACGAACTTTGGAAAGTTCGTCAAATGCAGACATAACTTAAGCTAAGTCTTCTCCATTGATCATTCCCAGCTGATTTAGAAAGAAAGCATGATTTTTCTCATCCAGAGGTTTTGTGAATATGTCAGCTTTCTGTAAATCAGTGTAGATATAGACAAGCTTGATCTTATTTTTGTCTACACACTCCCTAATGAAATGATGTCTTATATCAATATGCTTTGTCCTACTATGGTGAACTGGATTTTGTGCTATGGCTATAGCACTAGTATTATCACAGAATAGTGTTGAATTATTTAAGTTGAACTCATAATCTAGGAGCTGATTCTGTATCCAGAGCATCTGTGAACAACACCTGTCTGCTGCAATATATTCTGCTTCAGCAGTTGAAGTTGACACTGATGTTTGCTTTTTACAGAACCATGATACTAATCTCATACCCAGGAACTAACAAGTTCCTGAATTACTTTTTCTATCTACCCTGCATCCAGCAAAATCAGCATCAGAGTATCCAGTTAATTCAAATTCTGATTCAGCAGGATACCATAAGCCTAGATCAGGATAACTCTTTATATATCTTAAAATCCTTTTTAAGAAAATTAGATGAGATTCTTTAGGGTTCACTTGGAACCTAGCACAAAGGCATGTAGCAAACATAATATCTGGCCTGCTTGTTGTGAGGTATAATAGGGACCCAATAATGCCCCTATAAAGTTTCTGATCTACAGATTTTCCTGGTATATCAGAGTCCACAACAGCATTTGTGGCCATGGGAGTTTTCTTTGCTGAGGCATCAGCCATCCCAAACTTCTTTAGAAGTTGTTTATCATATTTTGTTTGTCAGATGAAGATGCC
Source organism: Platanthera guangdongensis (assembly GCA_039583875.1). Classification (NCBI taxonomy): domain Eukaryota; kingdom Viridiplantae; phylum Streptophyta; class Magnoliopsida; order Asparagales; family Orchidaceae; genus Platanthera; species Platanthera guangdongensis. The sequence goes on along the minus strand of CM077166.1, from coordinate 174,311,084 downwards.
ATCAGGAAGTTGTTTCACTTGGAGACCAAGGAAATATGAAAACTCTCCCATGCTACTCATTTCAAATTTAGAATGCATGAGGTCAGAAAACCTCTTGCACAATTTTGAATATGTAGAGCCAAATATGATGTCATCTACATAGATTTGTACTAACAAAATTTGGTCCTTATGATGTCTAGTGAAAAGGGTTTTATATACAGTTCCTCTTGTAAATTTATGCACTAATAAGAAACTTGCTAAGGTCTCATATCAAGCTCTTGGAGTTTACTTTAGACCATAAAGAGCCTTATTTAATCTAAAAACATAAGAGGGATAAGTTGGAGAAACAAAACCTGGAGGTTGTTCTACATAAACATATTCTTATAGCACTCCATTTAAGAAAGCACTTTTCACATCCATTTGAAAGACTTTGAACCTTTTGAATGCTGCATAGGCAAGGAAAATCCTTATAGCTTCCAACCTTGTAACTGGTGCAAAGGTCTGATCATAGTCAATTCCTTACTCTTGCCTGTATCCTTGAGCAACAAGCCTAGCCTTATTCCTCACAATAACTCCTTGGGCATCAAGCTTATTCCTGAAAACCCATTTGGTTCCAATAACTGGATAGTTTTGGGGTCTTGGAACCAAATCCCAAACTCTACATCTCTCAAATTGGTTTAGTTCCTCTTGCATTGTAAGGATCCAGTGGGGATCTTGCTCAGCATCATGAATGGTTAGAGGTTCAACCTGAGAGAAAAAACAGGCATGCATCAAGTCTTGGTTGAGTTGATGCATTGTCTGTACACCTGCTGAAATGTCTCCAATTACATGAGATCTGGGGTGATCCCTAAGTGTGACAAAATCAGTGGGTGGAGTTGGTTGTGTAACAACATTTTGAATAAATTCCTCTTGTGAAATTATATTTGTTGTTGGTTGAGGCTCATGTTCTTCAGCTTCATCTTCTTCACTATCTTCAATGACCTGTGGAGAGGGATGAGTGGGAACCTCTTGGGTGAGGTTTATTCCATCCAATGTCTCACACAAGTGGGGTACCTGCAAGTCGTTAATGGTAGAAACTTCTTTCTCCTTGCAATACATGTTAGTTTCATCAAAAGAAACATGAATTGACTCTTCTACTTTTAATGTTGATTTATTGAATACCCAATAAGCTTTGCTTACTTGGGAGTATCCTTAGAAAAACTCCTCACTTCAGCCTTAGCTTCAAACTTTCTAATGTATTTCTTGTTGTTATTGTGTATATAGCATGTACAACCAAATACTTTAAAATAGTTAATTTTAGGTTTCTTCCCTTTGAGTAATTCATAGGGAGTCCTATTCTTTAGTTTGTGAATTAAACTCCTATTCAGGACATAGTTTGTTGTGCTTACAGCCTCTGCCCAAAAGGTTAGTGGCATGTATGCATCAGTAAGTAATGTACCTACAGCTTCAATGAGTGTTCTATTTTTCCTTTCAGCTACCCCATTTTGTTGGGGAGTTCTAGGAGCTGAGAAGCAATGCATGATACCTTCCTCCTCACAGAACTCATGCATAAGAATAGACTCAAACTCTGTGTCATGATCACTTCTGATCAATACAACATTTGTAGAGAACTCAATCTATATGGTCCTGAGAAAATCTGTAAGAACCTTGAATGTATCTGACTTTGTTCTCAGAAAGAAAACCCAACTGAACTTAGAGATTTCATCCACAATAACCAAGGTGTAGGATTTCCCTCCTAGGCTTTGTACTGCAATGGGTCCAAATAGATCCAAGTGTAGCAAGTACAAGATCTTAGGTGAATCACTCTAATTAATTGACTTGAAGCTAGTTTTAGTTTGCTTGCCTAATTGACAAGCCCTGCAGAGACCTTCCTTCTTGTAGGGAGCAGAAGGTAGAACTCTAACAAGGTTGTGCTTAGATAACCTAGCAATATTTTTCAGATTTACATGTCCTAATATTTTGTGCCATAAATTATTCTGATTACTAGTTAAATTCAGTAAGCAGATATCATTAGTGACAGAAGAAAAATTTACTCGATAAATGTTGCCTTGTCTACTTCCAGTTAAAACAGTTTGGTTATTTTTATCAATAATAGAGCAAGTAGAAGGGTTAAAGTATACCTGATAACCATCATCACATAATTGACTTATGGAGATGAGTTTATGCTTCAGTCCACTTACATATTTCACTATTCTGAATGTGACAGCTCCTATTTTTACTTCTCCAACTCCTTCTGACTGACCACATTTTGAGTCACCAAAGATAACCTTTGGCCCCAATTTGGACTTGTAGTTGAATAGGATGTCCTTGTTGCCAGTCATATGCTTGGAGCAGCCACTGTCCAGGTACCAAGTTTCATTTACCTCTAGACACTTTTTCACCTGCAATACAACCAGTTAGTGATTTTTGACCCAGGTTACCTTGGGCCCTTTATATGGATGATAGGAGGAACTAGAAATAACAGAAAACTCTGGCTGGGATTTATATCCTAAGGGGTGGTATCTGATAGGTGGAATGGTCCAGTCAGCTAGGGGATTGAATGATTTCCTAGAAGTATTTAAGTTTCTGTTACAGTTATAGTTTTCATTAAGTCTTCCTGGGTTCGATGAATTTATGTAAGTTCGTCGACCAGAGTTCGACGAATTGGGTTGAGATCGTCGATCTCTGCCCAGAGAATAAACATGTTCATTCTCTATGCCCCACGTTCGTCGATCTCTGCTCGACGAACCAAACTAAGTTCGTCGATCGCAGTTAGACGAATAATTATAACTATAGTTGGCGTTCAGAGTTCGTCGATCTGGGTTCGACGAACTGGCCCCTTTTCGTCGATCTGAGGTCGACGAAAATTGCTGAACTTTGTTTTTATTTGGTGTTTTCTGGTTTTCCATTTCGTCCTTAGTTTTAATTTGTTCAAGAATTTTATTTACCTTATTCACTTAATCAGTATTCTTCTTTCCTTTCTTAGAAATAAAATTGATGGGTTGTGATAGATGGTTTTTCTGAAGAATAGGTGATTCACTAGATTATGCACCTAATCCTAACCTACTTCCATTAAACCTAGCATTAGATGTGTTAGTGATTTTTGCTAGTTGTTTACTCCTTCCATTTAGTGATTCTTCTAGCTGTTTTGCCTTATTTAATTCATCTTTCAGAAGGGTGATTTGTTCACTAAACATATCTATTTCAATTTTCAATTTAGTATTTTCTAATACTAAGCTATCATAGTTAAATTGCTTATCTCTGAGAAGTTTGATTTCCTTCTCAGAGTTGATTAAGTCTAAACACATGATTTTAAAGTCTGATTTAAAAGATTCTGAATTATAATCAAACAATGATAATACCTTATCAGCTTCTGATTCAAAAGCTTCATCATTGTCTGACTCTCCTTCTTTTGAGTTGCATCTTGAGGTATCAATTTCCATGAGGCAAACCTCTTTTGCTCTTTCTTATTCTTCATCTTCAGCTTGAAGATGTTGACTCCTCTTCAGTCTTACTCCAAGTCTCTGCTACAAACCCCTTTTCCTTCCTCTTGTGTTTGCTGGAAGAGGGTTTGCTAGTGAACTGCTTTCTGGAATCCTTTTCCCTTTCTCTTCTCTTCTTTTTCTTCTGATTCTCTGGGCACTCAGAGAGGAAATGCCCAGGCTTTCTGCATCCATAACACACCACTTCCTTTGTTGGTATCTTATTATACTTTGGTCTGTCATCCTTTCTTGCTGACTTCCTCCTGAAGTCCTTTCTAGCCATCTTGAAGAATCTCTTTACAAAGAGACTCATGAGCTCTTCATTTGATGTAGTGGATTCTGATTCTTCTGAGGCTTTGAATGCTATGTTCTGATCTCTTCTAGCTGCAGGAGGTGTTCTTTGTTCAGCAGCCTCCCTTGTCTTAATTAACTGCTCATAAGATTTCAGTTTGCCCAATAGAGATTCAGTTGATATCTCATTCAGGCATCTAGCCTCCTTGATAGGCCAGATTCTTGTGTCCCATGAGCTTGGGAAGCACATCAGAATTTTGTCATTCACCTCAGTGAGAGTGATGACCTTGTCCAGAGTTTTTATCTCATTAATGATTGAGCTTAGTCTATTATACATCTCTGAGACTGTTTCAGCATCCTGCTTCTTAAAATTCTCATATGGGGATATGAGATTGGATCTCCTATCCTTCCTTTCATCAGCTGATCCATCAACCATTTAGTTTAAGGAATCCCAAATAGCTTTTGCTGATGTGTACTCAACAACCTTCTAGAAAATGTCATCAGACATTGTTTGTGCTAATATGTTCATGGCTTTTGCATCAGTCATCTTGGCTTTCCTGTAAGCATCATTATAATCTGGAGGAGGTACTGCAGTCATATTTGCGGAAGTGCTTAGAGGAGCTACAGGTGGTTGAGGTACTCCTGTTAAGATAGAAGCAAAGATATCTTCATCAATAGAATTCATATACAATTTGATTCTTGCCTTCTAGATTCCAAACTTTTGCAAGTTACAAATTGGAGTTCTGGTGCTTGCATAATCTTTGTTCTGTGTCATGGCTATGGTTCTACTTTAAAATGTGAACAAAGTGATATGTAGATCTAACACATGATCTTTGGTTCAAGGATTAACTTGTGCAACCAAAGGAACCTGTTTTGATACCAATTGAAAGTGAGGGTTAGATCTACAATACTCTAGAGGGGGTGAATAAGTATATTTAAAATTTATTAGATCCCAAAACAAACAGTGTTGTTACAGCTTTTGCTGTAAACTGAAAGGTGCAGTAATTAAGAAACCAAAAACCAAAAAGTAATAATCCTAATCACATACACACAACAAGAACAAAAAGGAAAAGATAAGCAACCATATGACACAAGAATTTTATAGTGGTTCCCCAAATCTGTGTAGTCCACTCTTCTACCACACTTGGTATGAATCCACTCATATTTTTGATCAGGTGCCGACACCAATGGGTTTTGATCAGGTCTCCAAAAACCAACTCAAGTCTTTTGGTAAGGAGACTTGCAACCAGAAATCACTTTTGAAGGGAGATGACAACCCGTTATACAGGAGGGGGTGAGAGAGTTGATTTTGTCTTTTCTGTCAATAGTCAAAGAGAAGACTTATGTGGATTGATGTTTAGCTAAAGCCCCCCCCCCCCCCTGAGATATTGAATGATTCAGTAAGATCAGGAAGCTTTGTTGTAGGGTGATAGGTCTTCAATCAGAGTTCTTGACAAGCAGTGATGCAGGAGCTTCTTGACTGATTTGAAATCTGTTGTCCATGGAAGTCCTGGAGAGAATATTGAGAAAGAAGACTCTTGATATAGTTTGATTGTTCTTCTTCCTCTGAATGAAGATCACTGCCTGTCACTGTTTGCTTCAATATGATTTCTGTGTAAAGTTTTTCTACTGCTGTATGAAATCTTGCAGTCAGTCTGTGTGTGTCACTTTTTCTGACTGTTAGACTGAGTATATTCTTGTGCTTTTTGTTCTTCTTGATTCTCGATCTTCTTTTCTTCTATTTCTTTTCAAACATTTGAATCCTCTGTAATTAATGCTGACGACCTAAGAATAATCGGCATTAATGTATTTCCCTAACTGTCCCGTGGAAAATCAGCAAGTAATATTTCTGAAGAAGACTGTAATTAATGCTTCCTCTAGCGGCTACATTAAGAGAATGTTTGAGTCATTAATCTGTCAGGAATTATTGCATTTGAGTGAGGATTAAATGCCGGAAATGGCTAAGTCTAGAATCGTCGAACGAATAACAGAATTCGTCGAGCTGAGTTACTAGTTCGTCGAGCTGAGTTACAAGTTCGTCGACCAGACAGCTTCAGTTCGTCGACCTGAGTTCCAAGTTTGTCGAGCGGATAACAGAACTTGCATGCTTCAGAACTTTGCATTTTCTGTATGAAGTTCGTTGAGCTGACAATTGCATTCGTCGACCGGAGATCAGCAACAATTTTGGACTTAATCAAATAGTTTATGTTGACTGATATTTTATGTGTCGACATGAAAACTTCTGGTGTCGACATAGGTGGGTGTCGACTGATTAATCTTGGTGTCGACACAAATCTTCTGGTGTCGACATAAGTTTTCTGGTGTCGACATAAGTTGGTGTCAACACATGCCCTAAGTGTCGACAAAAATCTTCTGGTTCCAGAATTCGTCGACCAAAGAACACAGTTCGTCGACCTGAGGATTCGTCGGCCTGAGAAGTTGACTTTGTCGACCTGAGATCTTCTAACAGAAGGTTGTTGTTGACTCGAGGTCCAAATTCATCGAGCTCAGAATCTTGTTCGTCGACCAAAGCTTGATGTTGGACTTAGAATAATCTGGAGTTACCCTGTCTCCAGTTTGTTGAAGTATCCCAGTTTTCGTTGACTAGAGAATGAAGATCGTCAAGCTCAGCTCAGAGAAATATCTCAAGATCGTCGAGCTGAGAACGCCTTTTGTCGACCTGAGTTTGATGAACGTCGAACTCATTTTACTTAGTCTTGAAATCTTCTAAGTCTTGAGTCTTTGATGGTCTTATTGATAGCTGGTCCATCTGATGTTGACTATAAGGATTTGGCCTAGACTGTAGGACACAAATTTGACCCTGGCTATACATGTTGGATCACATCCTAAGTTAGTGAACCTAGCCCAAATTAACTAGGGATCCAACATCATGGTTAGTTAGTTTACCTTCTTGTACCTTTACTTGCTCACCTTTTTCATGTGTATTCATATATTGCTCCATTTTTGCTTAGTTATACTTGTTGTGACTATATACTCATGATAGACTATTTCCGCCGTCACCTGCCTACTTTTGTTACTCTCCACCTTAAATAATTTCCCTTTCCTTCTCCCCACTCGGTGCCTAGGAGCCATGGGGGAGGGGTGGGGGATTATAGAACTTAGTCTTTTTGAATAATGGTCGTCTACCAAATCATTTTGGGGGATCGTGGAACTGAACCTGGAGATGCTGCCCCGAGGTCGGTGTGCTTGGAGACGGGATAGTCTAGCACGGGAGTTCAGGCAGCAGGGACAGTGAGTCCCGATCATTAGTAATTATTATTGATTTTCTTCCGCGTTGAGTGACTTGTAGTGAGGATTATGATGTATCGGGCAGGAGCCCTTTTTATTAATACTTTGATTTATCGTTACTGTGGACTCTCCCTTCATGGAGATTTATTTTATATTCATGTGATTTATGGTGGACTAGCATTTGAGTTTTATTTTACTCATGTACTTACTCTTCTCTTCTGCGATCGGTATGACCGGCAGGATCGGCGTTTTGTAGTGACGACCTTCCCAGGTGTGTTGGTGTCACCGCAAAGCAGCGGTTCTGGGCATAAGACCCTGTTGGTTTTACAAAAAAATGGGGTCTTACACCAACACCATCCTGTGTACCATTACGACGTGAAATCGGCTTTCCTTAATGGCACCATTGAAGAAGAGATCTATGTTGATCAGCCACAAGGCTTCATACAAGAAAAAGTAAGGAAAAAGTTTATAAACGCAAAAAGGCCTTATATGGACTGAAACATGCTCCAAGAGCCTGGAATGCAAATATGGATGCCTATCTACATATGAATGGATTTAAGAAATGTCAAAGTGAACCCACATTGTATACCAGATGGAATCAAGACTCATGCCTCTTAATTGGTCTCTATGTTGATGATCTGATGATTACAGGTAATTCTCCTCCCCTGATTTTGGAATTCCCAAAAGAAATGGAGGCTAAGTATGAAATGACCAATCTTGGTTTAATGAAGCTCTTCCTTGGCATACAAGTATCACAGATGCCAACTGGAATCTTCATCTCCCAAAGCATCTATGCAAGAGACATTCTAAAAAAAGTGAAATGTGCAAGTGCAATCCCTCAGTCACTCCTATGGGAACAGTGGAGAAGCTGGTAAAAGGAAGAGCTGATGAAGTAATTGATGGAGAAATATATAGATCGATAGTAGGATCGCTGATCTATTTATGTAACACACGCCGTGACATAGAGAATGCAGTGAATCTCACTTCCAGATTTGTAAGTTTCAAAAATAAAATGCATTTTGAAGACGTAAAGCGCATCCTTCACTATGTCCAAGGGACAAACAACCATGGCCTCCTATACTGCCAAAATATAAAGCTCTGCCTACATGGGCTCAGTGACGCTGACTGGGGTGGGAATCTTGATCATCGAAGGAGTACCAGTGGTTATGTATTAATGTTATGGCTTAGCCAGTTACCTGGAGCTCGAGCAAGCAACAATCAGTGGCACTCTCAACCACAGAGGCAGAATATATGGCACTATTTGCAACAAGCTATAAAGCCATCTGGCTTAGGGAAATCATGAACGTAATAACAGTTAAAGAAGAAGAAAATGCAATAGAAATCCAATACGACAACACCTCAGCTATTGCGCTATCTAAGAATCCACTTACTCAGCATACATCAAAGCATATTTACCAGCGATTCCATTTCATCAGAGAAAGAATGGTGGAAGGAACCATCAAAGCCATATACTGCAAGGGAGAAGATCAAGTCGTCGACATGCTAAAAAACCACTCCCTAGGGCATGGTTAAAAAAACTGAAAAGTAGATTGGGAATAAAAGGGATTTCGGGGTAAGCAAGGTTGTAATTAGTTAAGCCAAAATCAGATGTTATGTCTTACTTAAACCAATGTAATGTCTATTTTACTTGAGAAACAAGTTCTTCCTACTACGCAAGTTGTAAAAGTCTACATTAAGGCACTACTATTCTAATAAAGGAGAATAGAAAAAAGTTTAAGCTTCAAACCATCTGTTGCTTCATCTTTAAGACGCAATATCTTTTACCTGCACCTATTATTAACTGTATAGAAAACTGTTAGGACCAATGTAGAAAGGGTATTCATGTATAATGGCATCCCTGGGCGAGCACAGAAAATTTCTGGCAAAAAGTGCAGGTATTAGTGATCGAGGAAAAGGAGTAACTAGTTAGGAATGTGTGAGGCAGAGTAGAAAGGATAGAAAATATTTAAAATATTAAATGTAGAGAGAGAAAGAGGGTACAAAGACTTAAGTCTACATTTAATTCCACGTGAGTAGGACAAAGCCTTAAGTTGAGCTAGGAGACTGATTCTTTAAGTTATAGAGATTTGAGGTTTTATTAGTGTTTATCGAGGCTATCTCACCGTTAGATAGGCGGAGGAGGAAAGTGGATGCACCCAACTCAGAGAACCACTATATATTTTTGTGTTTGTGCTGAGCATTATCTGTGACTGTGTGGTTGTTATGCCTATTTTAAGTATTCAGAAATAAAATCACAAAAGACAACAACACCAACTAACCCCCCCCCCCCCCCCCCCCTCTAGGTGAAGTACAACCCATAATTTTCATAAGGAGATTGAAGCAAAACTGGGCCCTGTAACTAGTTCTAGTAGACCACCTACATATCCTCAGTCTTGCTACTTCATTCACCCCCGATTGCACTTTCGTGCGCTCGCGTAGCCACACCTATAAGGAAATATGATATTAATACAAAATGATTAGAACAAAATGAATTTTAGTTTAAATGCCTTACCAATTAAATGGTAGAACATCCCTCAAGATACCCAAGTTTATTACCAAGCTTTTTGTAACACCATGCCCGCATGAAGAATATAACAGGAGTTCTGGTCAGGGCCTCACACCATATTAAATGAATGAACAATGGAGTTACGAAATGAAACCAAACATCTACGCATCCTAACACATAGCTATATTTTAGCAGAAGTAATTTAAATAACAATAACCCACCACGAGAAATGTCCACTATAAAAAACTGTAGGAATAAGAGTACACAAAAGTTTGGCCTTAGGGTCTTACAAACTTCTTTAATGTTTACATCACATTGTGATTTCAATACATCGGCACGTAGGTCGACAACACAAGAAAATGGTAAACAAGCACTTGGGGCTTCAAAGGTCAGCATAGCTTCAAGTCTTTTGCCCGCTATTTCCCACTTGGCTCACCAGCACCTGCACAAGTACATTCCACGAAGACGTGGCAAAACAAAACACCAACCAACTTTTGTTGACCATAATTATAACGAACCAACCCCATTTTTGGGTCAGTGGTACTCCTTCCATATAAGCAAGCAGAATGACGGTATATATAATTGCACATTCATCACAAATGTTGGCATACACGGCCACCCACTTCGCGCACTCAGGAGCATATTTTTCGGTGTACTAAATTTCAAGCCCCACCACAATCCTCAGTATTAACCACTTGGATGGTCATTGAGCTTTTACGGTTAAGGACATCTTGTCATCCGAACTCTCCCAAGATCAAAAGGTGCACCGAGGAGCAACCTCTTCACCTCTGGCTCAATACTGGCCGCAGGATGAAGCCTGATCTGCTATATGCATACCCATTTTATAATCAGAACATTGGATAATTTTTATAAAAAATATAGGTTCCTAAGAAAAAGTGTTGAACATGAAAGTTGTTCCTCTCAATAAGGGCTTTCTCCACAAAAAAATTTGAGAATTTGTGGAATTGATTTGGTATTTTGTAAATCCCAAATGAGTTTTAATTGGCCAAATTTGAGACCCAAAATTGTTCAAAAATTTTTGAAAAATATGTGTGCTCATTTTAGGCCTCCCTAAGTGTTGTAATAAAATATGGGAACTTTGGGAGAAAAATTATAGTTTTTCCCAATTTAATTGAAGCATAAAGTTGCACTAGAAAATTAATGTATCAGATTTTCTCGAAATGAAAATTTGATCGCGCAACCATCCTTTTGTGTTTATTAATAGGTTCAAATTATTTTACCAACAAGAGTGTCCGTGGAAAATGCCCAAGCTCTGAGCATTCCGAGATTTTGTGGAACTACTGAACGCCTCGTCTTTATTCGTTATAAAGCTCACGAGTAACTTGGATAAGTTTGGAAAATGAAAATACGAGCAATCATGTTAGACGAATAATAAAAGTGAAACCCTTAAATCCTTCAAGTCTGATTAAGCCACAACAATAAAGGATGCAACAGAACTATTATCTGTCCTAAATAATGGGTGAAACCCAAGCTAAACCTCCTGAGAATGGGGATGGAACTGAACTAAAATTCTAAGAAAGGAGACGGAACTGAAGCCTCCTGAATGGAGTGATTGGACTACTAACCCTTTTCTTTATATTTTATTGTAGTCTTGTACTGGTCCAGTTCATTTCAGTTAAGTATTTTCATTTAAGTACTCTAGTTTCATACTGGTCCTATTTATTTTAATTCAGTTCTTTAAGTACTATTCTAGTCTCATACTAGTCGAGTTCTTTTTAATACTTACTTTCAATTCTATTTTTCAGTTCAGTAATACTCCAGTTTCATACTAGTCTCACTTTATTAATGTATTTCAATTCAACAGATTATACTAACAATGATTTCTATTACCGTACTTCCATTCCTGCAATTTACTATTCTAAGCATGGGTCCTACCATAACGGGCAGTGGTTTGATAGGTTGAGCCTTAGTTGGGGATAACGGGATTCGAGCTGTTCGTCCTGAGTTAGGCCCAAATAAGTGCTCTTGTGCTCCTTGTCAAAAGTCAAGCTAAGTGTCGTTTGCCTGAAATATTTAAGGCATAGTAGGGCAAACTGCTGGGAACCTGGTGCATGCTAACTAACTATCATATATGTTTGCTTGTAAATTTCTTGCGGTAAATTGTGGCGGGAAAGTTGCTTCCGCGGACCTATTGTAGCTGTACAGGAAGTTCGACAACTCCAGGTGATAGGAGATGAGTATCATGGGTGACCGGGCGTTATGTTTTTCCCCGTTAGGTTTCCTCCGCTGGTCGGCCAAAATGTTGAAATGTCGGATGTTGCTAACATCAAAGAGTACACTGGGTTTTATGTTGGGGCCTGGGTTGTGCGGTACGACGACCTCCAGAAGTGGCACGACTGGCCACTTTCACCGATGGCCATATTGGTGAGGCTCGCGGGGCTCGCTACCCTGCTTGAAGAGAAGAGGTTCATGCTATGTAGATATAGGGTATTGTGTGCGGCTGTGAATGAATGTGATATGTGTGTGGCTGTGAATGTCTGTGATGTGTGCCGACTTAAAGGCTTGCGGTGTTCATTCAGGTTTTGAATACATACTGTGTTGCTGTGCTAGTGGAGTCGAAATTATAACTGACATCAATTAGTGATGTTAGTCCAGTCATAACATGTTGTACATCTTTTGGTTGCTCCTAGCCTACTTATTAAATGTTATACTAACTATCTCTTGCTTCGGCTATCTTATTTTGTTGGGTGCATGCGCTCGTCCCCAGGATATGGATCCAGGAAGGAGATTTGATTCCACTTAGCTCTGTGACTAATAATTATCATAATAACCATTCATGGAAGATGGAACTCCATAGGGATCAGTTACTGTAGTATGAAACCCTAGCTGATAGGACTACCCAAGTAGATGTACCCCCATCGTTGTCACAACCATCATTTTCTCTGAATTTAAATGTATATCAGAGTAAGAGTAAACATGTGTCATGATGTCACGTCATGTAGAGGATAACTGCAGACGTTCAGGCAAATACCCATCTTAACATAGTTTATGAAAATACCAAGTTATGATGTGAGAAAATCATGTTTGAAGTTAAGTTTTGGATGACCGCATCCTTCGGCTCAGTGGATCAACTAGTCCACAAGTGAAATTATAGTTATATGCTGCGAAAAATAGTTTGTTTATATTATTTGCCATCCTACATGAGCAACAACATTCATATAGGACAACTCATGGTATACAAGACTCTAGTGTAGTATAAGTATAGAAATTAGTTTGTAGGATCAAAAAGATATAGTGACCTTAGCTTTTAGAAAATGATATGCATGAGATAGAAGTAATACTTTTATAATTTAAAATATCAAACATGCAGCATAGCATAAAACCTTCCCAAAGAGCAAGTAAAAAACCATTGAATCATATAAAAATGACTTAGCAGCTAGCAAGCACTTATCATTAAACAATGTCCTATGGGCGTCAACATCTTGACACGAACCCACCAAAATAATGTATGTCTGAACTAAAGAAAATACAAACAATAACTACATCACGACCGGTGAGGAAAAGACAGCTGCAAAACACCAGCCAAAAAAAATCCAAAACTCTTAACCACTCAATCGGCTACTGCTCCAAACCCGAGGCATTCACAAGAAAAGAATACCTCAGCATGATTATACAAGTGGTGATCAAAGATAAAAAGGTAAGCATTAAACCAAATATGAATAAGGGTTACCAACCCAAATATAAGAAAGTTGTCAGAACACAGCAAAATAGTTATAGACAGTGATAAAAGATTTTTAACTTATAAAGTCCAAGAGTAAGGAAATTGCACCAAGTGAGAAACGAAGTCATGCTTCGGAAATACCTGCCAGTGTAAGGAGAGCAACATTTATCTATATAACATAAGGAAAAAACTAAACAATTTTACTCATATGAGTCAATAACACTGGAAGGAAAATGGTCCTGAGTCGGTGGCATATCGTCCAACACAAACTTGCAGACCCAAAACATTTCAAGAAGGTACTGTGGTGGTGGCAATATTGTCTAACACAACCAGATAGTCCAATTGTCTCAACATGACACTAGTGTGGTGGCCTCAATATCCAACTCAACCTATCAATCCAAATATATTAACAAGGTACTGTGGTGATGACCACTTTGTCATACTTAACCCCCACAGACCAAAAAAATATCTCAACGAATTTAACTTAGTGTCAAGGATCACTCAACGCTCTCAGTGTCATGCCTAACCTACTCAATGCCAAGCCACATACTCGATGAACTCAATGCATGTTACTCGATGATTTTAACTTAGTCTATAACATCACTCGACGCCAAGGTTTATTACTCGACAAATGTCGCAACACTCAACGCCAAGTATCATACCCGACGAACTCAATGCTTGATACTCGACGAATCCAGCTACACTCAATGCCAATCATTACCCGCCAAAATTTCAACGGATACACGACGAATTTCACTATGCCAATACTAATACTCGCCAAAATCTTGGACAAATCTGTAAGACCCCCCCCCCCCTCCCGGATCCCAAAACACGGCACGAAGGGGGGTCTTAGGCCCGAAACAGCCGCCTTGCAGTAGAATTAGCGCACGGCTAACCTGTACCACAAGACGCCTATTCCGCCGGCTACAACCAATATCAATATATACATGCCAACCCAACCATAATATAAGCAAGAAGAAGCCAAATTCACACTAAGCATATGAGTCCAAATACATCAAATAAGAGAAGCTAAAACACGCTTCTACAATATCAGAGTACAGCTATAAAATTTTCCCAAACGGGCTACAATAGAATCTCACAACACTCACATCCGTAACCGACGGTAGCGACGACACCGTCACATCAGGCCCTGTCATCCTGGCCTGGCTATCCTGCTGCAAAGTCTGCGGCTGCTCTACCTGCGGGGTGACCTCCTAAGAAGGAAGACGTAGAAACCAATAGTCAAAAGACTAAGTGGCTTCACATCCGCTCCCCCGACGACTCCTCGACACCGGGCGGAGAAAGGAATAAGGGTACAAGTATAATACAAGTAGTAAAGCAGGTATAGGCACATGGGAATAGTACATGATTAATAACATTATAAACTAGCAGTTCTACTTGAATAACAATATTAGTAAATCAACAAGTACAAGTAATTACATCAGGAAAGTAACTTAACTTATAAGAATGCTCATACAAACTTATAAGTTAAGGATCGGGTTACATAAAAGTAACTCATCGTATAAGAGTGCTCATGCAAACTTATACGATGAGGGTCTTGTTTGTGCAATGCTTTGTAATGGTATGTATGCTATGCAATGACTCACCCATGATCACACACATGCAATTGCTATGTCGACACAGACTATAGTTCCCACTATTCGAGCAGGTAGCTAACCTCTCAGGCATCAGCCGCTGTGGCCAGGCGGTGACAGTAGAGCGGGCATCTCTACTACTAGGCGGCTATCCACACTACTTCACCTAGGCCTCCGTACAGCTCAACGCTAAGAACACAACAGCGGAGCCCATGCATACTATGGCCCAGCGGGGTCTCGGGTAGATGTGCACCGACAACACAGCCTGAACTGGCCTGGTGTGACACGGAAGGGGCCTCGGAAGAAGGCACGAGCACACAGCCCAACCGTTCACTTGGCACGGAAGGGGCCTCGGGACGTGAACACCGAGGACACAACCCAACTGCCCAAAGTCTAACCGTCAACTCCCGTCGGTGTGACGATCGGCGAGCCCATAGACCTGCCACACTATACTTAACCCAGGATTATGACACCGCATGTCGACTCACACCACATGCAAATTCCACAACACAGTGGCATGGAAGGTGCCTCGGAAGTAAGCCCGAGTGCACAGCCCAACAATCCATCTATACCACATCTCAACACAAACCAACTAGTAACGGTCAACACCGCTCTTACATCCATTCACCATACTACCTGTAGGGAGACTATGCTCTAAGTATTGGACTACTATATTTCATTCTAACCATCA
Organism: Platanthera guangdongensis; assembly: GCA_039583875.1. NCBI lineage: Eukaryota > Viridiplantae > Streptophyta > Magnoliopsida > Asparagales > Orchidaceae > Platanthera > Platanthera guangdongensis. Next base: position 174,295,630 of record CM077166.1, on the reverse strand, counting down.
TACATACTCATGGTCATGGCTTATTCCCTTTATTTGTCATTCCAAATGATTTCAATATATCACAAGCATGATGCGCATAAATGATAATCTACCAATTTGTATCTAATCATTTCATTTAAGTTAGCTTGCTTCAAAATTCAGTTATATGAAATCTGATTAATAAGACTTATCATTCATAGCATTACAGTGGTCAGCATAAAATAGTTCATCAAAATATAGAGTTAATTATCAACATCGATTCCACCGAATTCAAATTCATATTATATACCCCAGAATTTAAGTGTAGAATAAATCTGGATAGCAAATTCAACTGGAGATTCCCGAAGCTATATGGAACCGGTGAAGACGTGTAACCCCTCGATGGAAAGATATTTCCATGGGTTACAACTTTCATATTCAGCCCATAACCCAGATTTCAGTGTAACCTATTTGATATCAGCCTTGAAGTCCACTGCGTACAAAACACAATTTCTGCATGCAGGATTTATCGGACGTTATGTTCGTTCAGACTTTCCTATGGCTACATACTTCACATGAAGACGTGCAACCACTCGTTGGAAAGGTATTTTCAAGGGCTTCAACTTTCGTGTTTAGCTGATAGCCCAGATCTAGACATATCCTACTTGAAAATGGCCAAGAAGATCGTTGAGCGCTGAATACAGATTCTGCACGCTTCGTAAAGAGGAATGAACAGCATTGGTTCTTCTTCCTCTACAAGTCGATCTTCCAAAATCACTCCAGAAATTCCTCCTCCCTTATTCACCCTCAAAGGGGTCATGATTCTTCACGAAACCATCCACTCATCATCACATAGAAGAAAGGGGAGGTTGAAGAGATCTAAAACCTAAAACACATGTCCTAGCATGGCCGTCCCTAGAAAACTCCTCCTCTCCATCAAAACTACCTTGAGTCGATATCTCTCCTAAGAAAATAACTAAAGATCTAGCACCAAGGGAGAGGGTAGGATACTCACCTCACTTCTGCGTTTCCACCATTTCCGGTCATGGATATCGTGACTCTTCTCAAAGGCATCTTCTTTTCCACTGCGACGACGGATCTTCCCCTCTAGAACTAGATCCAGCTACTTCCTTCTCTCAACAGGAGTTCCTCTCAGAAAAGCGGCTGGAATGAGGAGTGAAAATGGCTAGGGTTATCATTTCCCTTTTTATATAAAAGTGACACGGGTAGGGACACGCCCGTGTCTTTGCCCGTGTCATGCTTAGGCGAAGCGTTACGACGGTTTTTATGCGTCTGTTCAATACTCGACACGACACACTAGTGGGACACGCCCGTGTCGGCCCAGTCACGCCCGTGACAGGGGACGTGTAACCCACTCGAGACTTACTCAATAGAACTTACTTGAGAGAAATCCAACTACTCGACTACACGGATTGGACACGCCCGTGACAGCCCAGTCACGCCTACGACATGGGGCGTGTAACCCTCTCGAGACTTACTCGAGAGGACTTACTCGAGAGAAAACTAACTACTCGAGGATGAGCAGGACATGCCCTGTGACACGCCTGTGTCACAGGTCGTGTGCCCCATAATTGACACTCGACGATCGTCGAGCGCTGGTCATCGACCAGAGGAAACCCGCCCTCCGACACGCCCGTGTCGGATGGGACACGCCCGTGACACGCCCGTGACATGGGGCATGTCTCGCCCGAACACTTCATCGAACCCATTTTCGTCGATCTCACGACTACTTCGCACCCGAGCAGGACACGCCCTGGGACACGCCCGTGTCCCAGGCCGTGTCACCCAAATATTTTCCAATCCCAGACTTTTTGGCTGCTACATGCTTCCCAGTTGTCAGCACTCCCCTGAGCCCAAGTCAGCTCACCTGGCTCAAAAACACGCATAAGGGGCCTAGTGCGATTCGGGACGTTACAAATCCTACAAACAAAATAAAAGATTTCATCCCCGAAATCAGGCTTAGGCTATGGAGAGAAAAGCATAACATGAATATAATATGCTTTTAAATAAAACTACCTTGAGCAAACAACTCCGGATAGTATTTTTGCATCACATCCATCGGCTCCCATGTATATTCCTCCTTCCCATGATTGGACCATAGCACTTTCACCAAGGGAACACTTTTGCGGCGTAACTTTCTTGTCTCGCTATCTACGATCCGCACCGGCTCTAGTCGCATAGACCTATCAGATGCCACAGCACCATCAGTTGTGGGGATGTATTGATTGGGCCGCAACAGCGCCTTCCGAAGCGACAACACAGGGAACACGTCGTGGAAGTTCTCTTGCTCAGGCAGTAACTCCAACCGATAGGCCGGTGGGCCAATCCTTTCCAATATAGTGTAATGCCCAACATACCTTGGGCTGAGCTTTTTCACACCACGCACACGTAACACTCCATGTATCGGTCGGATTTTCAGGAACACCTTATCACCCACTTGAAATTCCACCATCCGGTGTTTTGCATTATAATACTTCGTCTGCCGACTTTGAGCCTCCAACATGCTATCCCATATCAGTCTAACCACTGCATTGGTATCATCAATATATTCAACGCCCAAAGCCTTCGGGTCTTCATCTTGCACCCAAGACAAAGGGGTTCTACACCTCCTTCCATAAAGAGGTTCATGAGGAGCCATGCCGATACTAGCCTGGTGGTTGTTGTTGTAGGAGAATTATACCAACGGTAAGAGTCTTTCCCACGGCTCTCCTCTATCCAGCACACATAATCTCAACAAATCTTCCATTGTTCGGATGGTCCTTTCAGATTGCCCGTCTGTCTAAGGATGAAATGCGGTGCCGAAGGTAAGGCACGAGCCCAGATATGCTTGTACCACTTTCCACTCATTGGAGGTAAACCGGCCATCACGATCAGACATGATCGTCTTAGGCATGCCATGATACCGTACGAATTGCTCCACAAAGTGGCGTACTAAGACATCCACATGAGCTTCTTTTTTCATTGTGATAAAACGGGCTACTTTCGTCAGGCGATCAACTATCACCCACACTGAATCATTCCCGGAGCGTGAGCGATGTAATACATGGACGAAGTCCATGGAGATATCCTCGAACTTCCATTCGGGAATGGACAACGAGTGTAATAAACCACTGGGGCTCTTGCATTCTGCCTTCACTCTTTAACAAGCTTCACAGTGTGTAACAAAATATCGGACATCCTTCTTCATCCCCGGACAACACATGGTCTTTCGCAAGCTGGCGTACATCTTGGCAATACCCGGGAGCACCGAATACTGAGAGCAATGTGCCTCTCGCAAGATATCCTCCTGAATTCTACCGCCCTTGGGAATGTATAGCCGACCACGGAAATAAATGAGGCCGTCTTTTAGCGTATACTCATCCGTAGTCCCATCTTCGATTGACTTGATTGTCGGGGCCAGGGCCGCATCCACTCCTTGCTCCACTCTAATTTGGTCCCGGATATCACAAACTATGCTCATGCTTGACAAGTACTCTGTATACTCTGCCGAAGGAGCCTTAAACACCAAAGTAATATCCATCTCCGCAATCATCCGAGCCAACTCCATACTCATCAATCGAGCCTCTGGGCTAGAGCCTGGTACCTTCCTACTCAATACGTCGGCCACCGAGTTTGCCTTACCGGGGTGGTAGTTCATGGTGAACTCATAGTCGCATAGAAATTCTAACCACCACCGTTGTCTCAAGTTCAACTCCTTCTGAGTATGAACGTACTTCAAGTTTTTATGGTCTGAGAAAATCTCGCAGTGGATGTCGTATAGATAGTGCCTCCAAACCTTCAAGGCAAACACCACTGCTCTGAGCTCCAAATCGTGAACCGGGTAATTGATTTCATGTTTCTTCAGTTGTCTTGAAGCATAAGCGATCACGTGTCCATGCTGCATCAACACCGCTCCCATCCCTTGATATAACGCGTCAGTGTAAACTTGAAATCCTTCCTTCCCAAACGGAACTACAAGGATGGGGGCGGGGGTAAGTTTGTCCTTCAGCTCCTGGAACGTCGCTTCACATTGGGGTGTCCACTCAAATGACACACCTTTCTTCGTCAATGAAGTAAGAGGAAGAGAAATCTTTGAAAATCCTTTTACGAACTTGCGGTAGTACCCGGCAAGTCCAAGGAAACTCCTCACATCGGCCGCCGACTTCAAGGGCGACCAATCCTTCATGGCATGCACCTTGGTCGGATCCACCGCTAGTCCCGCTCCACTGATCACATGCCCCAAGAAAGCAACCTCTTTAAGCCAGAATTCGCACTTGCTAAACTTGGCGAACAAGGCGTGCTCTTTTAATTTCTTCAATACCAAGGTCAAGTGCTCAACATGCTCCTCCTCTGTCTTTCAATAGACCAAGATGTCGTCGATGAAAACAATGACGAAGACATCCAAATAAGGTTCAAACACCTTTTTCATCAGGCTCATGAAGGCCGAAGGGGCATTTGTGAGCCCAAACGGCATTACAGTGAACTCGTACAGTCCATATCTTGAACTAAAGGCCGCTTTTTGGATGTCACCTTCTTGTATTCTCAACTGATAATACCCTGAGCGCAAGTCTAGCTTAGAAAACCAATATGCTCCCACTAGTTGATCGAACAAATCGTCGATCCGAGGTAGCAGATAAGTGTTCCGCACCATCAGACGATTGAGTTCCAGATAGTCTATGCACAAACGCAGGGTTGCATCCTTCTTCTTCACGAACAATACAGGGGATCCCCAAGGTGACGAACTGGGGCAAACGAACCCTGACTCCACCAGTTCTTGAAGTTTGAAAGATATGGTACCTAAACACCTAGAGGGGGGGTGAATAGGTGACCTAATCCTTTTTACACTTTAATGGCAGCAAACAGTTCTATCACAAAATCTACTTTACTTTTGCACAGCAATAACACAGCATACACAGTCACAGCACAATCACAGCACAGCATACACAAGGTTTTATAGTGGTTCCCCAATCTTTGGGTACATCCACTTTCCCCCTTCGCCTATCTAGCAGTGTACTAGATTCGGCCAAACTCCTCCACTGTCTCAGAACCCAAATTGGTTCCTACACCTCAAGCCCAAAGCCTTACAACTCAGCTTTATCCCAAAGCCTACACTCAGCCAATCAAGGCCTACACTCAGCCAACCAAGGCCTACACTCAGCCAATCAAGGCCTACACTCAGAGATAACAATCTCCTACACTCAGGCCCTCAAGCCCTACCCTCAGCCTTTATAAATACAGGCTTACAATTCACTCAGATCCAAAGGATCCTACAAGTTAAAAATGATTATTGAAATAATAACTCAACAACTCAAAAATGAGAGAGGGACGTTGAGAGTTTCTTGATGAGTTCTTGGAAGAACTCAGCTGGATTCAATCTGACTTAGCTTTCTTCAAAGCTTCTTGAGTAGAACTGAATAAGATTGTCTCCTTCTGTAGTTGTTCCTTGACCTCTGCCACTTAGAATTCAGAATAGATCTGAACCCTTCTTCTCAGCCTAGTTCCAATGGCTGATTTCTTGGATGGAGCCCTCTCTCTCCAACTTCTTAGATCTGCACTTGGACTGCAAGATCTTCTTGATTTGATACTCTGTGTACCACTTTGATGACTTGTTCTTCAACAATGTGATTCACTTGTTAATCATCAACAACAGTTTCTGTAGACTGTATGTGCCTATTTATATGCCTTCTTCATGGTAACCGGCTGATCCGGTTCATAACTGTCTTCTGACATCTTTGACAGGTGCTGTAGACCGGCTGGAACGGCAGCTATCATGTCATCCAGTCATTTCTTGAAAATCTCTAACTGTCTGATAGTGTCGAGACTTTCTGTCTTTAAGTGTCGACACTTATAGTCCAAGTGTCGACACATGCTGTGTAAGTGTCGACACAAGTCTACAAGGTGTCGACACAACTCCTTGTATGTCTCGACACAGATTCTTCTTCAGGTGTGGACACTGAAATTTAGTGTCGACACAAGTACTTGATCTTCTATCTTTAGCTGTATTCTTCTAAGTGTCGACACATCTCCTTTGTGTGGACACATCTTCTTGTGTTGAATCTGTTAAGTGTCGACACTGCTTCTTGGTGTCGACACATAGTCTTCTATGTTGATTCTTGCTAAGTGTAGACACAGCTCCTTGTGTCGACACTTGATTCTTCTATTGAGACTTCAGCTGAGTGTCGACACATTCCCTTAGTGCCGACACTTGTACTTAGAATATTTTGGAGATAAATCTGTTCTTTGCTAAGTGTCGACACAGCTCCTTGTGTCGACACTTTCTTCAAGTGTAGAGTCTTTAGCTGAGTGTCGACACATTATTCTGGCTGTCGACACATACTTCAAATGCTGACTCTTTTGTTGAGTGTCGACACATTGTGCTGGGTGTCGACACATACTTCAAATGCTGACTCTTCTGTTGAGTGTCGACACATTGTGCTGGGTGTCGACACTTACTTCAAATGCTGACTCTTCTGCTTAGTGTCGACACATTGTGTTGAGTGTCGACACTTGTACTTAGTCTCTGCAGACTTTTGCTGAGTGTCGACACAGCTCCAAGTGTCGACACTTTCTGGTGTAGACTCAGCTTCACTGGGTGTCGACACAGCTCCTTGTGTCGACACTTTCTGTCTGCACTTTTCTTCACTGAGTGTCGACACAGCTCCAAGTGTCGACACTTTCTGTCTGGTGTCGACTCTGCATCCCAGGTGTCGACACAATGACTCCAAGTGTCGACACTGCTTGTCTGGGTGTCGACACAAGTCTTCTTAAGTGTCGACACTCTCCCTCTAGGTGTCGACACATGAACTTAGAAACTTTTTGCTTCAGTCCAGTGATTTCTTAACCTGCATAAGTAAACTCAACATACATCAAATACATTATGATGTATATCATTGAGTTGGGTGAGGCTTCTTCAAATCAGGTACATTTGACCAATGTACCCAACAATCTCCCCCTATTTGGAGAAGTCATAACCCTTAGTCAATGATATACACCATTCATAATAAAAATTACAAAATGATGTAAAGCAGGTTACATTCAGCAGGGTAAACATAAACATGTATTAATTCACACATGTATACACATTCAACAACACAGAACAAATAAGAAATAGACACATTCACAGAACAAACATGAAATATATGAATCAGATATTGTTCTAACATGTGACTTATACATTCTCAGTAGTTCACAAAAATGTTTTACATTCAACAGATTACAAAATAATCTTCAAGTAAATTCTTAATCTAGTTCTGGTCAGGTTCCTTGATAACTATTCCCTTGCCAGCTTGAACTTGAGCTTTGAAAGGGGCATCAACAGTTTCAGCATCAGCATGCTTCTTTCCTTTCAAGTCCTTCTTCTTAAGCTCTTCAGCTTTGATCTTCTGCCTCTCAAAATAGTGATATGGCTTAGGAAAGTACTTGCTAGGCTCCACTGCAGTAGGAGGTAGCTTTCCCATCTTTGCCTTCCTTCTATACTAAACTAGTGCTTCCTGCCTGATCTCATGTTTTCTCCATTCTGCTTAGGAGAACCACTTGTTCCTGTCATGGGTGTTATCCTTGGCAGCTTTCCAAGCAGTTAATATTATATTCCTAGAGGTAGGGCTCCACTGTTCAAAGTCTGGCCTTTGTTCTGCTTATTCCCTAAACCTCTTTTTGGACAACCTTGTCTCTTCCTCTTTCTGTAGAGCCTCTTGCATGGCTTCAGATATAGGTTGAACAACCTTTTCAATATGGACATTGTCCTTGCCCCCAGATGGGCTGTACATGGTCTGTACCTCAGCATGAATCATTTCAAAGTCTGCAGGTGGATAAATGACCTGAGCTACTTCTGGTTGCTCACCTCCAAGATAGGCAGGGTTAATGCCTGATTCAGCAACATCTTGGTCATCACACAGAGGAGGATATCCAAGTGTAGCCCTGATTGAATTTGATATCCATTTTGCATGATCAGAACTTGCCTTGACTAACACTCTCTCCCCCTTTATGACTTCTCTAGCCATATGATCTCTGACATCATCCTTTTGAAATCTGATTTGACTATCCAAGTACCTGATCCCATCTTTAAAGTAAGGTTTTAGCTTTTGAAGTTGTTCAGATATGACCTTTTGGGAGGCTTGGATTGCAGTCTTTACAGCAAAAATTTCCTCTTGAAATACTTTATCAAAATCAGCTTTAGCAGCAGTAGTAGATGTAGAAGGTTCAGCAGCCTTGTTCTTCAACTCAGTGACTATAGCATTATGGGAGGCAGTCAAATTGTCACTCATTCTTAATTGATTCTCAAGAACATATCCTTGTTTCAATGCTATGTCATCCACTTGTTCTTTGATCTTCTCTTGGTGTGTTGCCAAATACACCACTGCATTTCCACCTTTGTGGAAGCAATCAGTCATTTCCTTTTTGTTAAGGTTCATTTCAAACCTTATAGACTTTATTTCTTGGGCCAGATCAAACTGCAAAGCTTTGTGCCCTTCATCTACATAAGCCTCTATAGCTTTTCTCTGTTCATCCATTTTAATCTGCAGTGCAATCAGTAAAGCACTATAATCAACAGTTGGAGCTTGTTGAACTATAGGTTGTGGGGCTATAGATTGCAGAGCTTTCTTATAACTCTGACTTCTCCTTTTAAAGACATACAATTTCTTCTTCTTTGCCCTAGCACTTTCCTCATCTTCAGAGGCAGAAGTGCTGGCTATGTCAACCCTCTCCTTAGGGCTTTGAGGCTTGTTAGCTTGCACATCTTGTGCCTTCTCAGTTTCTTGCCTTATAGGCTCTTCCAGAACTTGCATTTGCTCCCCCTCAGCAGCAGCATTCTCTCCTTCAGCAGCATCAATTTCCTTGTCAAAATATGCTTGATATAGATTGAGAAATAAATCTTCCATGGTGTATTCAGGGGGTGACTGTGCAGGAGAAGTTCTTAGTTCTTCAACTACTGGATCTGGAATCACTTCTTGTACAGCAGATGTATCTTTTCTAACAACATCTGGAACTGGACTATTCAGCTGAGTATGTTGATTAACATCAGACAGATCAGCATCTTCTATAATAAAATCTAAGGTTTTGAGTTCAGTGAGTACCTCTTGTATGATGGTGGTGGCTTGCTCACTGTCCAGTGTAGAGGGTTCTTCTACAACTGGAGGCTCCCCCTGGCTTTGATCCTTGTGGATGGGGCTAGCTTGAGGCAGCTCCCCCTGGATCTCAGCAATCTCTTGAGCAGCAGGAGTCTTCACCACTGGCTCTTCCTCTTGATCATCAGGAGTGAAAACAACATGTTCTTCACTCCTTGAACTGCTGGAGGACTCTTGTGCCATTGGAGCAGTTTTTCTCTTTTTCTTTGGGGGAATCTCCTTTTCAGTAACTGTCTTCTCTGGGGTTGGCATTTCCTTGGACAACACCATGTCCCATCTTGCAAAGATCCTTAGATCCATTTTCCTCATGTGGTTTATCTTGCTTCCTGCAGCAGTACTCATTACCTCTGGAATCACACCAGCTAGGTATAGACTAATGATCCTTCCCAGATTGGGCTTCTTCAAGCTCTCCTTAACCTTCTCATAAACCACTAAAGACCAGTCTGTTTTCAGAGTGAAGATTATCCTTGTCATGATTCCAAACATATAGGCAGACACTCTGTCATGCCCTCCAGGCTTGCTGAGTAAGACCTTTCCCACAATCTCAGAAATGAACTTTCCTTGATTATTCATGCCTTTTCTGTTGAAAACAGAACCTATCTTCATCTTTGGATCAAGTCCACACCAGGTAAGAGCTTCCCTGGTCTTTGAAGCAGTCACCTCTTCTTCATCTTGAGTTCTTGGCAATTGAAGAATCTTCCTCAGACTTTTTGGGGTCACCTTAACCTTTTCTCCATGAACTCTGGATTTGATTTTGTATCCAGATTCATCTACTGCAGCTCCATTAAGGAATTCAAGCACCTCCTTCTTCCATATCTTAGTTGGTTCAGAAACTAAGTATTCAAACCCTGAATCGGCGACTAGGGTTACTACTGCCTTGATTTCTGGATCAGCATCGTCGAAGGCGCCGCGCACTAGCTCATATCCTTCGTTAACGTTCTCCTCAAGCTTAGGAGCCATTAGGGTTTGTAGAATTTGTCTTTAGAAAAGAGAGGTGTTGACACAGTAGTTTTGGTCTCGAAACTTTGAAAGTGTGTCGACAAACAAAGACAGAACCCTATTTATACCTTTCTAATTTTGAAGATGAACAGGCGGGACAGCTAACTTAAAATGTGTCGACACTGGCAATAAGTGTCGACACTGACTTATAATGTCTCGACACATATGTGTCGACACAAGTTTAGTCAACAGATATTATGTGTCGACACTTGGTTATGTGTCGACACAACATAACTCGACACATTGTCGAGACTTTACTTAGAAAATTCTGAGTAAAACATAAGTGTCGACACCATATTGGATGTGTCGACACCTACTTGTCATGTGTCGACACTAACATTCTGAAGTGTCGACACTAACATCCTGGATGTGTCGACACCTTTTTCCTGAAGTGTCGACACCACTATTCTGTGTCGACATAGACTTGTCTATGTGTCGACACATTTTTACTTAGCCAATTTTAATTCTGTAAATTTACTCTAAGTTTAACATTCCTAGTTCAATTTTGAATCTATTGAACTTAGCTTCTTCTAGGGGCTTAGTAAACATATCAGCTATTTGATTATCAGTTTTAACATATTCAAGTAAAATATCTTCTCTTTCTACATGCTCCCTAAGAAAATGATATTTAATTTCAATATGTTTAGTTCTACTATGTGATACAGGGTTATTAGCTATTGAAATAGCACTTGTAGAATCACAGAAAAGTGGAGTTCTACTTACCTGAAATCCATAGTCCTCTAGCTGATGTTGTATCCACAGAAGTTGAGCACAGCAACTTCCTGCAGCTACATACTCTGACTCTGCAGTGGAGATAGCCACACTGGTTTGCTTCTTGCTACTCCATGAAATTAGTCTCCCACCTAGGAATTGACAGGTTCCAGTAGTGCTTTTTCTATCTTCTTTGCATCCTGCAAAGTCTGCATCTGAATAACCTGTTAGATCAAAATCTCTATTCCTAGGGTACCAGAGGCCTAGATAGGGAGTGCCCTTTAGATATCTCAATATTCTTTTGACTGCTGTTAAATGAGACTCTTTAGGGCAGGCTTGATACCTGACACAAACACATGTAGCATACATGATGTCAGGTCTACTAGCAGTTAAGTATAATAGGGAGCCAACTATCCCTCTATACAAGGTTTCATCTACAGGTTTCCCTGCATCATCCTTGCTAAGAGACATACTTGACCCCATAGGAGTCTTCATGGTACTGGATGAATCCATACCATACTTCCTTATGAGTTCTAGGGTGAACTTTGACTGACAAATGGACAAACCACTCTCAGTCTGTTTAACTTGGAGACCCAAGAAAAACTTCAGCTCTCCCATACTACTCATCTCAAACTGACCTTGCATAAGTTTTGCAAACTTTTTACAAAGGCTGCTTTCAGTAGACCCAAATATAATGTCATCTACATATATTTGGACTAGTATAACTTTGCCTCTAGATTCCCTAAGAAATAGAGTCTTATCTATTTTCCCCCTTGAGAACTTGTTCTCAATGAGGAAACTAGATAGGGTTTCATACCAAGCCCTAGGGGCTTGCTTTAACCCATATAAAGCTTTCCTAAGTCTATAGACATGATGAGGTAGAGTTGGATCAACAAAACCTGAAGGCTGCTCCACATAGACTTCTTCCTTAAGATTACCATTCAGGAATGCTGACTTGACATCCATTTGGTAAACCTTGAATCCTTGATAGGTTGCATAGGCAAAGAACATCCTTATGGCTTCCAGTCTGGCTACTGGAGCAAAGGTTTGATCAAAGTCAATACCTTCTTCTTGCCTATATCCTTTAGCAACCAGTCTAGCTTTATTCTTAATGATGACCCCTTGTTCATCCATCTTATTCCTGTAGATCCACTTAGTTCCTATTATATTGTGGTCTTTAGGTTTAGGAACAAGTTCCCAAACCTTGCACCTCTTGAACTGATTAAGCTCTTCTTGCATTGCTTCAGTCCACTGTGGATCTAGTATTGCTTCTTCAAATTTCTTAGGTTCAACTTGAGACAGAAAGCAGGAGTAGATTGCTGCATTTATGTATCTGCTCCTGGTTTGTACTCCTTGTCTTGGATCTCCAATAATCTCCTCTACAGGATGATCTCTTAGATGTCTGTTGGCTGGAGGCATCCTTACTTCTGGTTGAACCAATTCAGCATCTTCATCATGCTGTTCTCCTTGCATTTCTTCAGCAATTGGCACATGTAGTTCTCCCCCTGGATAACAGCTACTCTCCTCTCCTTGTTGTCTTGCAGCAGGCACTTCTTCTATAGTAAGCTTGTCCATTTTCTTTGATAAACCTGTGGGGTTGCATACAGTACTAGACAACTCATTGTTAATAAGTTTATTCTCATCAAAAACTACATGCACAGATTCTTCTACAACTTGTGTAGTCAAGTTGTAGACTCTATAAGCCTTATTATTATTGATGTACCCAACAAAAATTCCCTCTTGGGACTTGGCAGTAAACTTAGTTAAGTAAGACTTCCCATTGTTAAGTATGAAGCATTTGCAACCAAAGATCCTGAAGTAGGATAGGTTTGGTTTCCTGCCTTTCACAACTTCATAGGGGGTCTTGTTTAGCCCTTTAGTGATGGTAGCCCTATTTATAACATGGCATGCAGTGTTAACTGCTTCAGCCCAGAAATACTCAGGCAGTGATGTATCACTTAGTAGGGTTCTACCAGCCTCTATCAAGGTCCTATTCTTCCTCTCAGGAATGCCATTTTGCTGAGGTGTTCTAGGTGAAGAGAATTCTTGAAATATCCCAAAGTATTCACATAGTTTTGTCATGCTTTCAGACTGAAACTCAGTACCATGGTCACTTCTAATCTTGACCACTGTACTATTTAGTTCATTCTGAATTTGCTTGACAAAGCTATAGAAGACACTAGGTGTTTCAGATTTCTGTCTTAAAAAGAACACCCAGGAAAACATTGAGTAGTCATCTATAACTACAAGGGTATAGACCTTCCTACCTAAGCTGTGAACTGGCATTGGACCAAAGAGATCCAAATGCAAGAGGTATAAACACCTCACAGCATCTTTGTTTTCTATGCTTCTAAAGGTGGATTTAGTCTGCTTGCCCTTTTGACAAGCTGAGCAAATACCATCTTTAACACACTTAACTTGAGGACCATTCCTCACTAACTCTTTGCTAAAGAGTTTGCCAATAGTCTTGTAGTTAAGATGGGCAAGCCTCTTGTGTCATTTGACACAATGAGAGACTGTCTCATCAGCTACAAGACAAACTGGAGAACCATTGTTCTCAATCATAATGTCTAGGCAGTAGACATTCCTTTTTCCTATAACCTGTCAAAATGATCTCTTGATCACTTGACCTCTTGATATGACAACCATTTTTAACAAATGAGATGTCATACCCTACATCACTTAATTGACTTATACTTATTAGGTTGTGTTTCAACCCTTTAACATAAGCCACTTGAGTAATGGTAACCAAGTTTGTAGAAATGTTACCAAACCCTTTGATGATTCTTTTTTCAGAACCACCAAATGTAACCTTTGGACCATCTTTTATTGGTATGTAGTCCTTTAGTAGTCCCCTTGTTCCAGTCATATGTCTGGAACATCCACTGTCCAAGTACCATGTTGGGGTATGGCCACTTGGACTCACCTGCAAAACAGATTAATGAACTTTAGAACCCAAAGAATTCTTGGGTCCTTGGTACATGTTAGTCTGCAATCTGACAAAGCTACCTACTGGCTTTCCAACAGGTAGTTTGGAACTCACTTTGGCACTAGCATTGTGCCAACAGTCCACTGCAAAATGGCCAACTTTGCCACAGCACTAACATTCAAACTTGTTGTACCTTTGCTTAGATACAGTCTTTGCTGTCTTATTTACAGCAGACTTGTTGAATGTTGGGGCTTTGCCCTTGGACTTAGACTTGGACTGCTCAGTCCCTGCAGGTCTAATAAAGCCCAGTACAGCCTTGCCTTTATGATGAACAAATTCATCAATTAGAGGTAGCACTGACTTAGGTTTAGAAAACCTAGCAACAAGCTCTCTCTCTTTCTGAAGATTGATCTCCAGACTCTTGATTTGATCATTTTTAAATGATATAGTACCCATTTGAATCACTGTTATGTGCTTCAACCTGGCTATCTCATTCAATTTTTGATCAAAAGACTTCTCAAAATCTGTTATAGCAGCTTTTAGATCAGCAATTTCCAATGCCTGACTTTTGGCAAGGGTCTTGCTTTTCTTGTAAGCTTGCAACAGCACTTTATATTCATCTATAAGCTGATGAATATCATCCTCAGACTCAGATACATTCTCATCACTTGATGAAGAAGAATCTGAATCTGAACTAGAACAAGAAACTGAACTTGAACTTGAACCTTGTACCTTACTGGGTCCTGGCTGCTCCAGGATTTTGGCACTCTCTGTCAAAGCCATTAGCCCTTGGCATTGACTGTCTTCTTGTTCATAAATAGACTCCATGATCTGCATGAATTCTTCCTCTTCTTCTTCAGCAAACAGCCCTATGTAGGCTTCAGCATCAGACTCAGATTCTGAAGAAGAAATATCTGATAGAGTCTTCTCTTTCTTGGCTACAAAAGACTTCTCTTTCTTGCCTTTGAAATGAGTCTTTTTCCTGTCACCAGACTCTTTCCTCTTTTCAGGACAGTCTGTAATAACATGGCCCTGTCTATTGCAGCAATAGCACACTATCTTTGAACTAGTTGCCTTGCTAGATTTTGTCCTTTTCTTGTCATTCTTTGAAGACCTCTTTTTCTGATAAGAGTCTTCCTTTCCATGTGATGTAGAAGGCCTTGACCTCCACTGTTTCTTTTTCAAAAACTTCTGAAAGTGTCTAGTGAAAGCAGCAAAGTCTTCATCACTTTCACTGCTTTCTGACTTGGTGCTGACTGTTTCATCTGACTCTGATTCAGCAATCTTTGGAGGTGGAGTTGGTGATTTATTCCTGCACTTCCTGGGGACATCTGTCTTGAAAGCAACTGATCTTTCCTTGTGCTCAGTCCTTGTTGATTTCTCCTCCTCTTTTCTCACTGTCAATTGCATCTCATATGACAACAACTTGCCAAACAGTGTAGGAGGAGGAATTTCCCCCAACTTAGCCATTTCTCTAATGGCACAGATCTTTGTGTCCCAATCTTTGATTAGGGACCTTAGGAACTTGTCATTTAGTTCATAGTTACTGAACTCTCTTCCATAAGACATGAGTTCATTAACTATTCTGTAGAACTTCTTGTAGCACTCAGTTATGCTATCACCTTTGCCTTGTCTAAAACTCTCATACTCCTGATTTAGCAAGGATTTTCTATCTTGTCTTACTTCTTCAGATCCTTCCATATACACTATAAGAGTGTCCCACATTTCTTTGGCTGTCTTACAGTGTATAAGATTCTGAAATGTTGCATCATCTATGGCACTCACTATAATGTTTTGTGCCCTCTTGTCCATGGTGGACAATCTCATCCTTAGTCATCTCAGAGAAATCCTTTGGAGTTCTCTGATTTGCATCTAGAACTGAAATCTTCATGGGCACATAAGGCCCTTCCTTTACTGTGATGTAGATTCTAGGGTCTGAGGCCTCCATAAATAGCCTTACCCTTTCCTTCCAGATCCCAAAGATCTCTTTCCTGCATATGGGCAATTTCATGGAACCCAATTCCTTGTGATTCTCAGAAGAACCCATGTTTCTTGATTTTCTTGAATTTCTTGAATCTGTATTTTGCCTTACACTGAATCTGCCAATCAGGATCTCCTCAGACTGTTAGTCCTTTTTGAGGAACCTCCCTCTGATACCACTTGAAAGATATGGTACCTAAACACCTAGAGGGGGGGTGAATAGGTGACCTAATCCTTTTTACACTTTAATGGCAGCAAACAGTTCTATCACAAAATCTACTTTACTTTTGCACAGCAATAACACAGCATACACAGTCACAGCACAATCACAGCACATCATACACAAGGTTTTATGGTGGTTCCCCAATCTTTGGGTACATCCACTTTCTCCCTTCGCCTATCTAGCAGTGTACTAGATTCGGCCAAACTCCTCCACTGTCTCAGAACCCAAATTGGTTCCTACACCTCAGGCCCAAAGCCTTACAACTCAGCTTTATCCCAAAGCCTACACTCAGCCAATCAAGGCCTACACTCAGCCAACCAAGGCCTACACTCAGCCAATCAAGGCCTACACTCAGAGATAACAATCTCCTACACTCAGGCCCTCAAGCCCTACCCTCAGCCTTTATAAATACAGGCTTACAATTCACTCAGATCCAAAGGATCCTACAAGTTAAAAATGATTATTGAAATAATAACTCAACAACTTAAAAATGAGAGAGGGAAGTTGAGAGTTTCTTGATGAGTTCTTGGAAGAACTCAGCTGGATTCAATCTGACTTAGCTTTCTTCAAAGCTTCTTGAGTAGAACTGAATAAGATTGTCTCCTTCTGCAGTTGTTCCTTGACCTCTGCCACTTAGAATTCAGAATAGATCTGAACCCTTCTTCTCAGCCTAGTTCCAATGGCTGATTTCTTGGATGGAGCCCTCTCTCTCCAACTTCTTAGATCTGCACTTGGACTGCAAGATCTTCTTGATTTGATACTCTGTGTACCACTTTGATGACTTGTTCTTCAACAATGTGATTCACTTGTTAATCATCAACAACAGTTTTTGTAGACTATATGTGCCTATTTATAGGCCTTCTTCATGGTAACCGGCTGATCCGGTTCATAACTGTCTTCTGACATCTCTGACAGGTGCTGTAGACCGGCTGGAACGGCAGCTGTCATGTCATCCAGTCATTTCTTGAAAATCTCTAACTGTCTGATAGTGTCGAGACTTTCTGTCTTTAAGTGTCGACACTTATAGTCCAAGTGTCGACACATGCTGTGTAAGTGTCGACACAAGTCTACAAGGTGTCGACACAACTCCTTGTATGTCTCGACACAAATTCTTCTTCAGGTGTCGACACTGAAATTTAGTGTCGACACAAGTACTTGATCTTCTATCTTTAGCTGTATTCTTCTAAGTGTCGACACATCTCCTTTGTGTCGACACATCTTCTTGTGTTGAATCTGTTAAGTGTCGACACTGCTTCTTGGTGTCGACACATAGTCTTCTATGTTGATTCTTGCTAATTGTCGACACAGCTCCTTGTGTCGACACTTGATTCTTCTGTTGAGACTTCAGCTGAGTGTCGACACATTCCCTTAGTGTCGACACTTGTACTTAGAATATTTTGGAGATAAATCTGTTCTTTGCTAAGTGTCGACACAGCTCCTTGTGTCGACACTTTCTTCAAGTGTAGAGTCTTCAGCTGAGTGTCGACACATTGTTCTGGGTGTCGACACATACTTCAAATGCTGACTCTTCTGTTGAGTGTCGACACATTGTGCTGGGTGTCGACACATACTTCAAATGCTGACTCTTCTGTTGAGTGTCGACACATTGTGCTGGGTGTCGACACTTACTTCAAGTGCTGACTATTCTGCTTAGTGTCGACACATTGTGTTGAGTGTCGACACTTGTACTTAGTCTCTGCAGACTTTTGCTGAGTGTCGACACAGCTCCAAGTGTCGACACTTTCTGGTGTAGACTCAGCTTCACTGGGTGTCGACACAGCTCCTTGTGTCGACACTTTCTGTCTGCACTTTTCTTCACTGAGTGTCGACACAGCTCCAAGTGTCGACACTTTCTGTCTGGTGTCGATTCTGCATCCCAGGTGTCGACACAATGACTCCAAGTGTCGACACTGCTTGTCTGGGTGTCGACACAAGTCTTCTTAAGTGTCGACACTCTCCCTCTAGGTGTCGACACATGGACTTAGAAACTTTTTTCTTCAGTCCAGTGATTTCTTAACCTGCACAAGTAAACTCAACATACATCAAATACATTATGATGTATATCATTGAGTTGGGTGAGGCTTCTTCAAATCAGGTACATTTGACCAATGTACCCAACAATCTCCCCCTATTTGGAGAAGTCATAACCCTTAGTCAATGATATACACCATTCATAATAAAAATTACAAAATGATGTAAAGCAGGTTACATTCAGCAGGGTAAACATAAACATGTATTAATTCACACATGTATACACATTCAACAACACAGAACAAATAAGAAATAGACACATTCACAGAACAAACATGAAATATATGAATCAGATATTGTTCTAACATGTGACTTATACATTCTCAGTAGTTCACAAAAATGTTTTACATTCAACAGATTACAAAATAATCTTCAAGTAAATTCTTAATCTAGTTCTGGTCAGGTTCCTTGATAACTATTCCCTTGCCAGCTTGAACTTGAGCTTTGACAGGGGCATCAACAGTTTCAGCATCAGCATGCTTCTTTCCTTTCAAGTCCTTCTTCTTAAGCTCTTCAGCTTTGATCTTCTGCCTCTCAAAATAGTGATATGGCTTAGGAAAGTACTTGCTAGGCTCCACTGCAGTAGGAGGTAGCTTTCCCATCTTTGCCTTCCTTCTATACTAAACTATTGCTTTCTGCCTGATCTCATGTTTTCTCCATTCTGCTTCAGAGAACCACTTGTTCCTATCATGGGTGTTATCCTTGGCAGCTTTCCAGGCAGTTAATATTATATTCCTAGAGGTAGGGCTCCACTGTTCAAAGTCTGGCCTTTGTTCTGCTTGTTCCCTAAACCTCTTTTTGGACAACCTTGTCTCTTCCTCTTTCTGTAGAGCCTCTTGCATGGCTTCAGATATAGGTTGAACAACCTTTTCAATATGGACATTATCCTTGCCCCCAGATGGGTTGTATATGGTCTGTACCTCAGCATGAATCATTTCAAAGTCTGCAGCTAGATAAATGACCTGAGCTACTTCTGGTTGCTCACCACCAAGATAGGCAGGGTTAATGCCTGATTCAGCAACATCTTGGTCATCACACAGAGGAGGATATTCAAGTGTAGCCCTGATTGAATTTGATATCCATTTTGCATGATCAGAACCGTGCTTGACTAACACTCTCTCCCCCTTTATGACTTCTCTAGCCATATGATCTCTGACATCATCCTTTTGAAATCTGATTTGACTATCCAAGTACCTGATCTCATCTTTAAAGTAAGGTTTTAGCTTTTGAAGTTGTTCAGATATGACCTTCTGGGAGGCTTGGATTGCAGTCTTTACAGAAGAAATTTCCTCTTGAAATACTTTATCAAAATCATCTTTAGCAGCAGCAGTAGATGTAGAAGGTTCAGCAGCCTTGTTCTTCAACTCAGTGACTATAGCATTATGGGAGGCAGTCAAATTGTCATTCATTCTTAATTGATTCTCAAGAACATATCCTTGTTTCAATGCTATGTCATCCACTTGTTCTTTGATCTTCTCTTGGTGTGTTGCCAAATACACCACTGCATTTCCACCTTTGTGGAAGCAATCAGTCATTTCCTTTTTGTTAAGGTTCATTTCAAACCTTATAGACTTTATTTCTTGGGCCAAATCAAACTGCAAAACTTTGTGCCCTTCATCTACATAAGCCTCTATAGCTTTTCTCTGTTCATCCATTTTAATCTGCAGTGCAATCAGTAAAGCACTATAATCAACAGTTGGAGCTTATTGAACTATAGGCTGTGGGGCTATAGATTGCAGAGCTTTCTTATAACTCTGACTTCTCCTTTTAAAGACATACAATTTATTCTTCTTTGCCCTAGCACTTTCCTCATCTTCAGAGGCAGAAGTGTTGGCTATGTCAACCCTCTCCTTAGGGCTTTGAGGCTTGTCAGCTTGCACATCTTGTGCCTTCTCAGTTTCTTGCCTTATAGGCTCTTCCAGAACTTGCATTTGCTCCCCCTCAGCAGCAGCATTTTCTCCTTCAGCAGCATCAATTTCCTTGTCAAAATCTGCTTGATCTAGATTGAGAAATAAATCTTCCATGGTGTATTCAGGGGGTGACTGTGCAGGAGAAGTTCTTAGTTCTTCAACTACTGGATCTGGAATCAATTCTTATAGAGCAGATGTGTCTTTTCTAACAACATCTGGAACTGGACTATTCAGCTGAGTATGCTGATTAACATCAAACAGATCAGCATCTTCTATAATAAAATCTAAGGTGTTGAGTTCAGTGAGTACCTCTTGTATGATGGTGGTGGCTTGCTCACTGTCCAGTGTAGAGGGTTCTTCTACAACTGGAGGCTCCCCCTGGCTTTGATCCTTGTGGATGGGGCTAGCTTGAGGCAGCTCCCCCTGGATCTCAGCAATCTCTTGAGCAGCAGGAGTCTTCACCACTGGCTCTTCCTCTTGATCATCAGGAGTGAAAACAACATGTTCTTCACTCCCTGAACTGCTGGAGGACTCTTGTGCCATTGGAGCAGTTTTTCTCTTTTTCTTTGGGGGAATCTCCTTTTCAGTAACTGTCTTCTCTGGGGTTGGCATTTCCTTGGACAACACCCTGTCCCATCTTGCAAAGATCCTTAGATCCATTTTCCTCATGTGGTTTATCTTGCTTCCTGCAGCAGTACTCATTACCTCTTGAATCACACCAGCTAGGTATAGACTAATGATCCTGCCCAGATTGGGCTTCTTCAAGCTCTCCTTAACCTTCTCATAAACCACTAAAGACCAGTCTGTTTTCAGAGTGAAGATTATCCTTGTCATGATTCCAAACATATAGGCAGACACTCTGTCATGCCCTCCAGGCTTGCTGAGTAAGACCTTTCCCACAATCTTAGACATGAACTTTCCTTGATTATTCATGCCTTCTCTGTTGAAAACAGAACCTATCTTCATCTTTGGATCAAGTCCACACCAGGTAAGATCTTCCCTGGTCTTTGAAGTAGTCACCTCTTCTTCATCTTGAGTTCTTGGCAATTGAAGAATCTTCCTCAGACTTTTTGGGGTTACCTTAACCTTTTCTCCATGAACTCTGGATTTGATTTTGTATCCAGATTCATCTACTGCAGCTCCATTAAGGAATTCAAGCACCTCCTTCTTCCATATCTTAGTTGGTTCAGAAACTAAGTATTCTAACCCTGAATCGGCGACTAGGGTTACTACTGCCTTGATTTCTGGATCAGCATCGTCGAAGGCGCCGCGCACTAGCTCATATCCTTCGTTAACGTTCTCCTCAAGCTTAGGAGCCATTAGGGTTTGTAGAATTTGTCTTTAGAAAAGAGAGGTGTCGACACAGTAGTTTTGGTCTCGAAACTTTGAAAGTGTGTCGACAAACAAAGACAGAACCCTATTTATACCTTTCTAATTTTGAAGATGAACAGGCGGGACATCTAACTTAAAATGTGTCGACACTGGCAATAAGTGTCGACACTGACTTATAATGTCTCGACACATATGTGTCGACACAAGTTTAGTCAACAGATATTATGTGTCGACACTTGGTTATGTGTCGACACAACATAACTCGACACATTGTCGAGACTTTACTTAGAAAATTCTGAGTAAAACATAAGTGTCGACACCATATTGGATGTGTCGACACCTACTTGTCATGTGTCGACACTAACATTCTGAAGTGTCGACACTAACATCCTGGATGTGTCGACACCTTTTTCCTGAAGTGTCGACACCACTATTCTGTGTCGACACCACTATTCTGTGTCGACATAGACTTATCTATGTGTCGACACATTTTTACTTAGCCAATTTTAATTCTGTAAACTTACTCTAAGTTTAACATTCCTAGTTCAATTTTGAATCTATTGAACTTAGCTTCTTCTAGGGGCTTAGTAAACATATCAGCTATTTGATTATCAGTTTTAACATATTCAAGTAAAATATCTTCTCTTTCTACATGCTCCCTAAGAAAATGATATTTAATTTCAATATGTTTAGTTCTACTATGTGATACAGAGTTATTAGCTATTGAAATAGCACTTGTAGAATCACAGAAAAGTGGAGTTCTACTTACCTGAAATCCATAGTCCTCTAGCTGATGTTGTATCCACAAAAGTTGAGCACAGCAACTTCCTGCAGCTACATACTCTGACTCTGCAGTGGAGATAGCCACACTGGTTTGCTTCTTGCTACTCCATGAAATTAGTCTCCCACCTAGGAATTGACAGGTTCCAGTAGTGCTTTTTCTATCTTCTTTGCATCCTGCAAAGTCTGCATCTGAATAACCTGTTAGATCAAAATCTCTATTCTTATGGTACCAGAGGCCTAGATAGGGAGTGCCCTTTAGATATCTCAATATTCTTTTGACTGCTGTTAAATGAGACTCTTTAGGGCAGGCTTGATACCTGGCACAAACACATGTAGCATACATGATGTCAGGTCTACTAGCAGTTAAGTATAATAGGGAGCCAACTATCCCTCTATACAAGGTTTCATCTACAGGTTTCCCTGCATCATCCTTGCTAAGAGACATACTTGACCCCATAGGAGTCTTCATGGTACTGGATGAATCCATACCATACTTCCTTATGAGTTCTAGGGTGAACTTTGACTGACAAATGGACAAACCACTCTCAGTCTGTTTAACTTGGAGACCCAAGAAAAACTTCAGCTCTCCCATACTACTCATCTCAAACTGACCTTGCATAAGTTTTGCAAACTTTTTGCAAAGGCTGCTTTCAGTAGACCCAAATATAATGTCATCTACATATATTTGGACTAGTATAACTTTGCCTCTAGATTCCCTAAGGAATAGAGTCTTATCTATTTTCCCCCTTGAGAACTTGTTCTCAATGAGGAAACTAGATAGGGTTTCATACCAAGCCCTAGGGGCTTGCTTTAACCCATATAAAGCTTTCCTAAGTCTATAGACATGATGAGGTAGAGTTGGATCAACAAAACCTGAAGGCTGCTCCACATAGACTTCTTCCTTAAGATTACCATTCAGGAATGCTGACTTGACATCCATTTGGTAAACCTTGAATCCTTGATAGGTTGCATAGGCCAAGAACATCCTTATGGCTTCCAGTCTGGCTACTGGAGCAAAGGTTTAATCAAAGTCAATACCTTCTTCTTGCCTATATCCTTTAGCAACCAGTCTAGCTTTATTCTTAATGATGACCCCTTGTTCATCCATCTTATTCCTGTTGATCTACTTAGTTCCTATTACATTGTGGTCTTTAGGTTTAGGAACAAGTTCCCAAACCTTGCACCTCTTGAACTGATTAAGCTCTTCTTGCATTGCTTCAGTCCACTGTGGATCTAGTATTGCTTCTTCAAATTTCTTAGGTTCAACTTGAGACAGAAAGCTGGAGTAGATTGCTGCATTTATGTATCTGCTCCTGGTTTGTACTCCTTGTCTTGGATCTCCAATAATCTGCTCTACAGGATGATCTCTTAGATGCCTGTCTGCGGCTGCTCTACCTGCGGGTGACCTCCTTAAAAGGAAGACGTAGCAACCGTTAGTCGAAAGACTAAGTGGCTTCAACATCCGCTCCCCCGGCGACTCCTCGGCACCGGGCGGAGAAAGGAACAAGAGTACAAGTATAATACAAGTAGTAAAGCAGGTACAAGCGATGGGAATAGACATGATTAACAACATTATAAACTAGCAGTTCTACTTGAATAACAATATTAGTAAATCAACAAGTACAAGTAACTACAGCAGGAATGTAACTTAACTTATAAGAATGCACATACAAACTTATAAGTTAAGGATCGGGTTACATAAAAGTAACTCATCGTATAACAGTGCCCATACAAACTTATACGATGAGGGTCTTGTTTGTGCAATGCTATGTAATAGTATGTATGCTATACAATGACTCACGCATGATCACACACATGCAATTGCTATGTCGACACAGACTATAGTTCCCACTATTCGAGCAGGTAGCTAACCTCTCAGGCAACAGCCGCCGTTTCCAGGCGGTGACAGTAGAGCGTGTATCTCTACTACTAGGTGGGTATCCACACTACTTCACCTAGGCCTCCGTACGCCTCAACGCTAAGAACACAATAGCGGAGCCCATGTGTACTATGGCCCAGCGGGGTCTCGGATAGATGTGCACCGAGAAAACAGCCCGAACTGGCCTGGTGTGACCCGAAATGGGCCTCGGAAGAAGGCACAAGGACACAACCCAACCGTTCAATTGGCATGGAAGGGGTCTCGGGACGTGAACACTGAGGACACAGCCCAACCGCCCAAATTCTAACCGTCAACTCCCGTCGGTGTGACGATCGGCGAGCCCGTAGTCTTGCCACACTATCCTTAACCCAGGATTACAACACGGTGTGTCGACTCACACCACATGAAAATTACACAACACAGTGGCATGGAAGGGGCCTCGAAAGTAAGCACGAGGGCACAACCCAACCATCCATCTATACCACATCTCAACACAAACCAACTAGTGACGATCAACACCGCACTTATATCCATTCACCATTCTACCTGTAGGGAGACTACGCTCTAAGTATTGGACTACTATATTTCATTCTAACCATCATACATACTCATTGCCATCACTTATTCCCTCTATTTGTCATTCCAAATGATTTCAACATATCATAAGCATGATGCGTATAAATGATAATCTACCAATTTGTATATAGTCATTTCATTTAAGTCAGCTTGCTTCACAATTCAGTTATATGAAATCCGATTAATAAGATTTATCATTCATAGCACTACGGTGGTCAGCATAAAATAGTTCATCAAAATATAGAGTTAATTAGCAACATCGATTCCACCGAATTCAAATTCATATTATATAAACCCCATAATTTTAGGGCAGAATAAATCTGGACAGTAAATTCAACCGGGATTCCCGACGCTATATGGATCCAGTGAATACGTGTAACCCCTCGATGGAAAGGTATTTCTATGGGTTACAACGTTCATATTCATCCCACAACCCAGATTTGAGTGTAACCTATTTGAAATAAGCCTTGTATTCCGCTGCGTACATAACACAATTTCTGCATACAGGATTTATCGGACGTCATGTTCGTTCAGACTTTCCTGTGGCTAAATACTTCACATGAAGACGTGCAACCACTCGTTGGAAAGGTATTTTCAAGGGCTTCAACTTTCATGTTAAGCTGAAAGCCCAGATCTGGCCATATCCTACTTGATAAAGGCCATGAAGATCGTTGCGCGTAGAATACAGATTCTGCACGCTTCGTAAAGAGGAATGAACGGCATCGGTTCATCTTCCTCTCCAAGTCGATCTTCCAAAATCACTCCAGAAATTCCTCCTCCCTTATTCACCCTCAAAGGGGCCATGATTCTTCACGAAACCATCCACCCATCATCACATAGAAGAAAGGGGAGGTTGAAGAGATCTAAATCCTAGAACACATGTCCTAGCATGGCCGTCCCTAGAAAACTCCTTCTCTCCATCAAAACTCTCTTGAGTTGATATCTCTCCTAAGAAAATAACTAAAGATCTAGCACCAAGGGAGAGGGTAGGAAACTCACCTCACTTCCGGCATTTCCACCATTTCCGGCCATGGATCTCGTGACTCTTCTCGGCGGCATCTTCTTTTCCACGGCGACAGCGGATCTTCTCCTCTAGAACTAGATCCAGCGACTTCCTTCTCTCAACAGGAGTTCCTCTAAGAAAAACGGATGGAATGAGGAGTGAAAACGGCTAGGGTTATCATTTCCCTTTTTATATAAAAGTGATACAGGTAGGGACACGCCCGTGTCCTTACCCGTGTCCTGCTTAGGCGAAGCGTTACGACGGTTTTTATGTATCGGTTCAATACTCGAAATGACACATGGGTGGGACACACCCGTGTCAGCCCAGTCACGCCCGTGACAGGGGGCGTGTAACCCACTCGAGACTTACTCGAGAGGACTTACTCGATAGAAATCCAACTACTCGAGTACACGGATTGGACATGCCCGTGACAGCCTAGTCACGCCCGTGACATGGGGCGTGTAACCCTCTCGAGACTTACTCGAGAGGACTTACTCGAGAGAAAACCAACTACTCGAGGATGAGTGGGACACGCCCTGTGACACGCCCGTGTCACAGGCAGTGTACCCCATACTTGACACTCGACGATTGTCGAGCGCTGGTCATCGACCAGAGGGAACACCCGCCCTCCGACACGCCCATGTCGGATGGGACACG
Organism: Platanthera guangdongensis; assembly: GCA_039583875.1. Classification (NCBI taxonomy): domain Eukaryota; kingdom Viridiplantae; phylum Streptophyta; class Magnoliopsida; order Asparagales; family Orchidaceae; genus Platanthera; species Platanthera guangdongensis. The sequence continues at coordinate 174,269,534 of CM077166.1, read as the reverse complement.
CCCGTGACACGCCCGTGACATGGGGCGTGTCTCGCCCGAACACTTCATCGAACCCATTTTCGTCGATCTTGGGACTGCTACGCACCTGAGCAGGACACGCCCTGGGACACGCCCGTGTCCCAGGCCGTGTCACCCAAAAATTTGCCAATCCCAGACTTTTTGGCTGCTACATGCTTCCCAGTTGTCAGCACTCCCCTGAGCACAAGTCAGCTCTCCTGGCTCAAAAACACGCACAAGGGGCCTAGTGCGATTCGGGATGTTACAAAATCTCAACCTATATCTGACGACTCTAATCACTCATAATCGACAAATTTTAGATTAAAGCCACCAATTCGACAGATTCATTTTACACCAAACCATAATTTGCGAATTTGAACTAAATTACTATCATATAAACAACCAAAATGATGAATCCAACTTAGCCAAATAGTCGATGTATAACAATCTACGAAGGCTAACAACCCAATTACGACGATTATCATTTGACCGGAAGTTTCACACCAAGCAGCAGGTCGATAAAGGCCAAACCCTACCCTAATCCTAGTTTCTGAGGAGAAAAGGGAAGAAAAGACACAAAGAACACAAGAAACGAACTTGGTAAGGGTGAGAAAGCACCACTTGCCACAACCTCTAGGAATCCGGCCAAGCAACGCTCCTCACGGATATTGCAGCAAAAATGCCTAAGCAGCAAAACATGAAACTTTTCGAGAGGAGAGCAGGTCAAAACCGCATACCTCAATCTCTAAAAGTCCAAGAAACGGGAAAAACAAAGTAGAAATGTAGATCTTGATGAGTGCTATCTGGTTCTACTCTTAGACGACGATTTCTAGCACCAAAGCTCCTGTAATCGGCGGCCGAAAGCTTTGAAGTGTCTGTCGCTCTCCTCTTTCGCAATAGGCCGACAGTTTCAGGAAGGTGACGATGAATAGGGTTTGCGTCTAATCAGAGTCTATTTAAATGGAATAGATAATATAATATTAATAATATTATAATTAAAACACTGAAATGACAAAAACTCGTACTAACTCGGATTTCTACGAAAATCACGTTGTAGCTAAATATCGACGCTACGAATACAACGACGAAGTCAAAACTACGATCCGACAAGCCAAACTCGGGTAAACATCTGCCGAAGGCAAAATACCACATTTCCCAAAAAGGCTCCACCGTGTCCCAAAACGAACCTCGACTCGCAAGGGAATATCAAAATACAGGAGGAATTATCCAAGTTAATACTCCCAAACCAAAACCTCGGATACCAACGAGCAAAAAAATCACGCTCCGACAATGGTACCCACCAACTAAGCGTCAACGTAATGCCCTGAGGTTAAAATTATGCCAATAAAAGAATTAAATTGAATATCAAAAAATCAGGGGGTTACAACCACTCCCCCCTAAAAAGACGTTTCGTCCTGTGTAACACCTCCCATGTAATGACTGTATAATATGGGTCCGACCGGGGCCCCATAACATACAGACGCCACAGCTTCAGTATTATGAAATGATATAGCTATCCAATCTCAAAACTCAAACACAACACAGCGGAAACCACAAAGAAACTAGAAGTTATCCACGCCTACAAGGGTAACAAATGGCCTTAAGGCCTTACAACAAGAGTAAATCCAAACTCAAACAAAACATCAGTCCTGAAAGTGCATAAGCACACCTAGTCTACCTTGGCATGCAAGCCGGTCAAACTGAGCATAAAACATACAATGCCATAAACGTAAAGCTACAGAAAAAGGGTAACACTTCATGAGGCTTAGGCCTTTCTGGCCGGCGAGCTAGCTCCTGCTTGCGATCCTTGCCCTGTAAAAATTATTAGTAACGTGGGTCAGCAAAGGCTGACCTCAAACTGTGTAACAAACACATCTCCTCCCGACCGCCCCTAACGGACCCCGGGGTACTCCTCCAACCTGCAAGTTAGCACTTCGTATGCAATATTCATAAGCAAGAAAAACAACTAAAGAAACATTCTTGGATGTCTCAAACATCATACATGTTCTCTACTGTTGAGCATATAATATTAGGGCCTACTATGGAACATGAATGCAACACCTGGGTTTCACCCAAGGCACACTATAGCGTATGCATCTAGCACAACATCACATCAATTGGGTACTCATCATTTCCCCATTGGCATAGAGTCGCAAACAAAAAGGGGAACACAATTCCCCCAACGGCACACAAGCCGCCACATGGAACTCTTGCCAAGGACCCACCCGCTCAAGGTCTTAGACCCGGGCTTGCCTGCAAGCTCTGACGTCTCATGTCAGGATTCCAACAAACACAACTGACCGATTCTAAGAAGCCTTGCTGGACCCCACCCTCTCATGGCCTCATTGCCCGGGCTTGCCCCCATGCTTGGCATTCTCGTCAGTCTCACAGAAGGGGACTAGTCTCGCCGGGACACTCTCCACACATGATGTGTACATCACAGGATAGCCAGCTGACCACGGAGACACAGCCACGCCTTGGCACATATCAATCCAAGACAATTCCACCCTAGTCCCACATTTGTACTGGAGCGTTCCCGCGCACCAAGGAAACCATCTACCACTCATGTGGAGCTAACCTTATCCACCAAGGAAACCATCTACCGCCATTGAGGAGCTAACCTTGTCCGGTTCCGACTACACGTAATCACTCGAGAAAAAGGGGAAAACATCACTACATCACAAACGACATCGTGTCGCAAAGGATCTCTACGAATCCTAAAGCTTGTATGCAACATCACCGAGTCGGACTAACGGTCGCGACTACGGCTTCACACACCATGCCTAATCCACTAACGCAGCGGATCTCTAATGCAAAAACATGTCGAGGACGGACTCAATCGACCCGGAGGTTCCTCTTGAACCTTGGAAACCCAAGCCCCTCTCATTTGAGTGTTTGGTGCCCAAAAACTAGAAAAGAAAAGATGCTAAAACATGCATCCTAAAACCGAGAGGAGAAGTGTCATTACCTTCCGACTCCTCTTACTAGACATGGTAAAATAGCCGGATGAAAACCTTTGCAATGATCTATCCTCCAATGATCCGGACTCGTCTCGCGATTTGGAGCACCGAAGCCTCTCCAACAGTCGGATCTCTACTTCACCTTCTTCCTTGCTCTCCCTTCTCTATAGAACTTAGAAAGAGAACCACTCCAAAGAAATGAGGGTTTCTAAGGGTCCAATCCAGTGTATATCCCATCAGGAACAACCCCCAGCCATTGGATCCCAAATTAAAGAAACGAACGACCTTGATTCGGGCCTGAAAATCTAAAACTGGGCCGAACACGGCCTGCGACATGCCCGTGTCCAGGGCCGTGTCCCCCATTCGCCATCAAAATCGACGCACCTGGAACAACACACGGGCATCCGACACGCCCGTGTTCGACCCGACACGCCCGTGTTCCAACTGACACGGCCGTATGGTCGGCCGTGTGCCTCCATCGACACAGCCCCGAAAACAACCCGAGAGTCACACGGGTACTGGACACGCCCTGTGTCCTTGCCCGTGTCTAACTCAACACGCCTGGGCTCCAGGCCGTGTTCACTGTCTCGACACTTCGTCGAGCGAAGTTCGTCGACTGACTGACACGTCCTTGGACATGCCCGTGTCCTAGGCCGTGTGCCTTGTCTCGACACATCGTCGAGCGAAATTCATCGACTCCCCGGGCCGATCGTCGACACGGGCTCGACACGCCCTGAGACGCGCCCGTGTCTCAGGCCGTGTGCCTTGTCTCAACACATCGTCGAGCGAAAAATGTCGACTTCGCGACCAAATCGTCGACTGGAGCCTGACACGCCTTGGGACATGCCCGTGTCCCAGGCCGTGTGCCCCCCTGCAGAAACCAATTTTCCTTCTCGACGAACCTGAAATTAAATGGTACAAATTTTGGGGCGTTACAACTCTCTCCCCTTAAAAGAATTTCGTCCCGAAATTACAAAGCAAAAGGGAACACAACTTAAATTGTACATGATTTGAAGAGCTCTGGATACTCTTCTAACATGGCTTGTTCTCACTCCCAAGAGTGCTCCTCACGACCGCAGTTGTCCCATCGGACTTTCACGAGTTTAACCTCTTTATTCCGCAATTACCGAGTTTCCGAATCCTCTATAACAATTGGACGGACTCGCGTCCTCAAGTCTTCCTCTATCAGCACCGATGCCAGCTCGATCACCACACTAGCCTCCACCAAGGCTTTCCTCAAGACGGAAACATGGAAAACGTCGTGCAATCCACTCAGCTCCGCGGACAACGCCAACCGATAGGCTGCTTCTCCCACCCGTTCAACAACTTCAAAAGGCCCCAAAAACCTTGGACTCAACTTCTATAGTCGGCGAATCCGTGAGACGCCTTTGAACGGCTTGATCTTCAAATAGATCCAATCACCTACCGCAAACTCCAACTTCCTGTGACGAGCATTAAAGCATTTTGCTTGCCGGTCTTGCGCCACCTTCATACGTTATTGAATGGTTCGTACAAACTCACAAGCGTCAACCACCACCTCCTTTCCCAAAATTTTGGTGTCTCCCGCCTCTGTCCAAGACATCGGTGTTCGACACCGTCTCCCATACAAAGCTTCGTATGGCGCCATTTTTATACTTGCTTGATAACTGTTATTATATGCGAATTCCACCATGAAGAGGTGATCTTCCCACTTCTTGCCGAAGTCTAGAACTCACATTCCCAGCATATCCTCCATAGTACGGTTCGTTGTTTCGGTTTGCCCGTCAGTTTGAGGATGGAACGCCGTACTGAACTTTAGCTTCGTGCCCAAACTCTTCTGAACCAAGCTCCAGTCCTTGGACGTAAACTATTCATCTCGATCGCTGACTATGCTCTTAGGAATCCCATGCAGTCGCACAATGTTGCGAACATACAACTCCACCAGCTTCTCCACGCCGTCCTCCTTCCGATTTGGGATGAAGTGGTCCACCTTGGTTAAGCGATCCACGATCACCCAAATAGCATCATTACCCTGCTGCGATTTAGGCAAACCATGTACAAAATCCATGGAGATGTCATCAAATTTCCACTCAGGGATTGGAAGGGGCTTCAGACATTCGGCCTTCACCAAGGCGCATGTTTGGCAACGATTCACATACAAAGCTACGTCCCGCTTCTGCCCCGGCCACCAAAAGGATTTCTTCATATCCAAGTACATCTTTGTACTGCCCGGGTGAATGAAGTACTTTGTGAAGTGAGCCTCAAACATCAACTCCTCACAGAGTTTGCCGAACTGCGGTATACAAATCCTTCCGTCCTTCCTCAGAATCCCATCAATCATCTCCCAGGCGCTGCTCTCGCCCTTTTGAGCCTCCAACACATATGGTTGAAACTCCACATCCAATCGAGTCGCTTCCCGAATGCGATCGGACAAGTCATTCTGCATTTCAATCCAGTTCAACCGAGCCACGCTGGACTCGCCTCTCGCCACACATTCCAAATCAAGGGACTCCCATTCCCGTACCAAACGCTCATCATGAGCTTCGATCCAATTCCCTTGCCCCGAGTACTTTCTACTCAAGTCATCCGCCACCACATTGGCTTTACCTGGCGTATACTGAATCGCCACCTCGTAGTCTCCAAGAAACTCAACCCACCTGCATTACCGCATGTTCAAGTCCTTTTGATCCAAGAGATACTTTAGGCTTTTATGATCCGTGAAGATCTCCACTTTTGCACCATACACATAATGTCGCCATATTTTCAACGCAAAAATTACCGCCGCCAACTCCAAATCATGGACGGGGTAATTCCTCTCATGAGGCTTCAACTGTCTAGACCCAAAAGATATCAACTTGCCATGTTGCACTAAAACGCAACCCAAACCGCATCCTGATGCGTCACTGAAGATCTGAAATCCCTCGGTCCCTTGCGGTAGACTTAAGATTGGAGCCATCATCAGTCTCTCCTTCAGTGCCTCAAATGCTTGACTGCACTCTTAAGTCCACACAAACTTATGATCTTTAAGAGTGAGTGAGGTGAGGGGTAGAGCTATCCGCGAAAATTCTCCACGAATCTCCTATAATACCCGGCTAGTCCAAGAAAACTTCGGACTTCCGCCATGGTCCTCAAAACCGGCCAATCTCCGATGGCTTCCACTTTTGTTGGATCCACTGCCACCCCATCCCCACTAATCACGTGGCCCAAAAATGCCACCTTCGCTAACCAGAACTCGCACTTTGAGAACTTTGCATACAACTGATTCTCCCTCAACACTTGCAAGACCACTCTCAAGTGGGTCTCATGCTCCACTTCCGATTTGGAATACACCAAGATGTCATCAATGAAGACAACCACAAAAGAATCCAAGTATTCCCAAAATACTCGATTCATAAGATCCATGAACACAGATGGCGCGTTCGTCAGCCCGAACGGCATCACCATAAACTCAAAGTGTCCATACCTTGTACCAAAAGCAGTCTTGGGTATGTCCTCATCCTGAATTCGCAACTGATAATAGCCCAACTTCAAGTCCAATTTTGAGTACACCACCGACCCCAACAACTGGCCGAACAAGTCGTCTATCCGAGGAATCAGATACTTATTCTTAATGGTCAGTTTATTCAGCTCTCGGTAGTCTATGCACAGCCGCATACTACCGTCTTTCTTCTTTACAAACAACACCGGCGCGCTCCACGGCGAAGAACTAGGTATAATATACCCTTGCTCCAACAGTTCCTGTAACTGTACTTTGAGTTCAGCCAACTCCTTTGGTGCCATCCTAAACGGAGGACGTGACACCGGCCTAGCCTCCGGCACTAACTCGATCGAGAAGTCGATCTCCCGCCGAGGAGGCGCTCCAGGAAGTTCATCCAGAAACACATCCTTGAACTCTGCCACTACGGGTACTTCCTCAATAGACAACTGGGAGAAGCGAACCTCCAATAACGCTACCAGCGCTACGCCACCCTAGTTAACCGCCCGCATCAATTGCATGGCCGAAATCATGGAATAGGCCACTAAACCAAATGTGCCTTGTCTCGACACATCGTCGAGCGAAAAATGTTGACTTCGCGACCAAATCGTCGACTAGAGCCTGACACGCCCTGGGACACGCTCGTGTCCCAGGCCGTGTGCCCCCTGCAGAAACCAATTTTCCTTCTCGACGAACCCGAAATTAAATGGTACAAATTTTGGGGCGTTACATCCTGAAACTTAAAACATAACTGAATTTATTATAAAAGGAACAAAATAACAAAAGTTATTGGGTAAAATACTTACCAGAGGAATCTAGGAGAACAGATGAGGATGAGCCTCCATTATAGCCGCCTCCAACTCCCAAGTCACACTCTCCACATCATGGTTTCACCACAAAACTTTAACCATTGGTATGGTATTCCTTCGCAACACTCGAACTTGAGTATCTATAATGCGAACAAGCACTTCGACATAAGAAAGATTAGGCTCCAACTGGGGTACAAAATCAAGAATCTGTCGGTTGCTAAGCACACATTTCCGCAACTGGATTATGTGAAACACATCCCGCACACCAGGAAAACTTGCAGGCAAATCTAGACTATAAGCTACCATTCCAATGCTCTCAACAACCTTAAAAGGTCACACATACCTAGGATCCAACTTATGATTCTTTCCAAATCTCTTTACACCAGACATCAGGGAAACCTTGAGAAACACTGAGTCCCCAACAACAAATTCCAAATCGGTCCTTCTCCAATTAGCGTTCTTTTCATAACGCTCCTGAGCTATTCCAAGCTTCTCTAGAATATTCCGCACAGAAATATCCATCTCCTCTAAGGCTTTCGGACCCAACAACAGTCCTTCACCAAATTCGTCCCAAGACAAAGGAGTTCTACAACATCTCCCATATGAAGCCTCAAACGGGGCCATCTGCAAAATCTCTTGAAATCTCTTGCTATATGCAATTTTCATCTGCCTTAAATGCTCGTGCCATGTTCCTTCGTGGTCCAAAATATATCATCTGAACATATCCTCCATAATCTGATTTACCCTCTCCGTCTGACCATGTTTTACGGATGATAAGCGGAGGAATACCTCAGATCGGTACCCAATCCTTACTTTAAACTTTTCGAAAATCGAGATGTAAACCTGGAGTCTCGATCTGATATAATACTAACATGTACTTCATGTAATCTGATGACCTCATCCAAGTATAACTCAACTATTATCTTCATGGAGTAGTCAATTTTGAATGGCATGAAGTGAGCACACTTCGTCAGTCTGTCCACTATAACCCAAATTGAATCGTGTCCTCCGGGAGACATCAGCAACCCAGTAATAAAATCCATGGAAATACTCTTCTATTTCCAACTTGGAATCTCTAATCACGTCAACTTGCCACCGGGTCATCCGTGATCAGCCTTAACTCGCTTACAAGTGAAGCACTCAGACACGAATTTGGCTAAATCTATCTTCATACGATACCACCAAACGATCTACTTCAGATCTCGATACATCTTAGTAGAACCAGGGTGGTAGGCAACACTAGAACCATGCGCCTCACTGCACAACTTAAATCGGATATGATCGACAAGGTGGATACAATATCTGTTGCGGTACTTCAAAGTACCCGCGTCATCAATAGAAAGGTCTGGTAACTCCCTTTTCTCAGTTCTAGAGTACAGGTGCAGCAGATCATGATCATCCTATTGATGTAGACTTGTAAGCGTAATCCATGAAGGCCCTACCACCTCCAAACTACTCGACGAGTCGCTACTTCCGACTGATATACCCATTAACAGAAACTCTTATACCAAGGAATCCACTGAAAGTCCAAAAATTTGCGCGGTCTTCCTACTCATGGGGTCGACTACCCCATAAGATTTGCCCGGATGGTATTGGATCTTAACACCATAATCCGCGACATATTTAACCATCTCTGCTGGTGCAAATTCAACTCCTTCTAAGTGAAAACGTACTTCAAACTGTCCATACCGAGAATGGAAAGAAGTCCGTGGAATATCCGTCTCACGAATCCTCAATTGATGGTAGCCTGAATGAAGGTCAATCTTCGAAAACACAGTATTACCATGCAACTGATCAAATAAATAATCTATTTGCGCCAAGGGATATCAGTTCTTGATAGTCATGTTATTCAGTTCCCTATAGTCAATGCGCAGCCTCATGGATCCATACATCTTCTTTACAAACAATACGAGAGAACCCCAAGGCGAAGAACTCAGCCTAATAAATCCGCTATACAACAAAACATCTAGCTGGGTACGCAACTTTTCCATCTTATGAGGGGCCATATGGTACGATGCCTTAGCAATAAGACGGGTACCCGGCTCCAAATCTATGATAATCTCTACATCTCTCTCTGGTGGAAGACCGAGAAGATTATTTGGGAAAACATCAGGAAACTCACGCACCACCGGAACATCCTCGACACGCAACAAACTACTAACAGTTCCCAAGACAGAAACCAAATAAGCAAACCGGAATCTAAAAGCTTCCGAGCACATACTGCCTAAACAATCGGGGAATCCTGGCGCGGATAACCATAAACACTCCTTGGTTGGTCATTGTCCATCTTGAAGTTCAAGCACTTGACCTTGCACTGAATGACCACATCATATCTAGGCAACCAATCTATACCCAAGATCACATTGAAGTCTTCTAGGTCTATCACCTTCAAATCAACAACAGCTAGGAAATCGTCTAACAGAATCGGACAACTCTGAATATCTTGGTCCGACACCACAGAATCAATAGAGGGAAACTTGACATGAAACACGCCACTAGCATGATTGATGGTCAAACGATGACGCTCAACGAAGGCGCTAGCCACAAATGAGTGGGTAGCACCGGAATCTAAGAGAATGTGTGACCAACAGTTCTTTACCTTAAACCTTCCTATAAAACTGCATTCATAACTAGCCGAACAACATTGAAACTACAGCTACGACATAAAAAGGAAGAAACCAAATTAGGTTAGAATCTAACCTGAAATCACCTGAGTAGATGTCTACACTTCCTCCAAGGACACCATATTCAGTTTGCTCTTCCCTTTGTCCAAACGTTGTGGTGGCGAAAAAGTCTGAAGTGGCACTAGCTGCAACGTGGGCTGAGACTGTGGGCACTTAAACTTACATGCCCCCTCTCTCCACAGTGAAAGCAGACCTTATCCTTATACCAGCAATGGGTAGCATCGTGCCCCTTCTGCTTGCACGGAGCACAAACCAGATTTCCTTTGGGAGCGCCCTGAATAGCATGCACTTGCACCTTCTTCTGAGCTCCTATTCTCTTGAAACATTTCTCGAACCGTTGGCCTGGTCGGCCACAAAAATTGCATACCTCCTTGTCTCTTTTCCTTGAAGCAGAACCAGATTCCTAATAGTCCTTACCTCCTTCAGACTTCCTATTCTCCTTTTTCATCTGTTGTCCTCGATTCTTTGGATTGTCTATTACTTCTACCTTTAGGGCAGCTTCTACTATAACAACATAATTTTAGATCCATAAGTACTGGCCAGCTGCTGGATGTCATTCCTAAGACCACCCAGGAAGCGCTTAACTCTATTATATTCAGAGGATACTAGTCAGGGGACACCTGGTTCAGCTTACTAAATTACATTATATAGTCACTCACCGTGTGCAACCTCTGCTTCTAGTGCAGAAAATTGTTCATCAACCAGTCTCGCTCAACCGACAGCAGAAACTTGTTAAGCAGCAAATGCTTGAAGGATTCCCAGGAACATCCATGTTGGAACCCCTATTTTGATTTGGGCTAGGTTCACTTCTTAGGTTGTGTTGACCCACGTTGTATAGTTAGGGTCACTAGTTTTTCTTTCTAAGTTTTAGGCCAGTCCCACTAGTGTCAACTTCATGGACCTGTCTGATGTGGACTTCAGATTCAAGAATTAAAAGTTTTTCAGTAGTCTGGAAATTAGTTCGGCGTTCGTCGAACTCAGCCCGACGAACTTAGAGCTCAGGTCGACGATATTTATCAGAAGGATATATTCTGTGGTCGACGTTTTTCTCCCAGACTGGTTCTCAGTTCACCTAATTCTGTTTATTCAAGTTCTGTGGTCGACGATCTTTGAGTGTAGAACAGATTCTCAGGTCGACGTTCTTGGAGCATAGAATCAGTTGTTTATATTCAGTGTTTGCTTCACAGAGCTCAAGTCGACGAATAGGATTTCTCAGGTCTACGTTCTCTGAGTGCAGGTCGACGAAAACTATTATCTGGTCGACGAATTCTGCAAGCAGTCCGTTCTTTTTTCTTTCCTTGTCTGTTCCCTCTCTATTATTATTCTAATTCATAAATCCCTGAGTGATCAATGCATATATTCCCTATGAATATAGTCATTTCTGGCAGCATTGATTATGGTATTCATCAGAGGATTTATTTGACATATTTCTCGGGACAGTTAGGGAAATGAATAATGATAGATATGCTAGTCATTTTCCTTCCCAGTTTTCGAGCAAGGCATTGATTGTAGTGATTCAAATTTCGAAGGAAGATTGGTTGTCTCAGAGAATATACAGAGAATAACATTTTTGAAAAGGAGACAGGGACTGAGAACAACAATAGAATTCTTTTGAGCAAAAATTGCAGTGAGACATTCTTCACAAGAGCAGAATATTTTCAAACAGCTCTCAATCTTAATCCCACAGTGCTCTCAAGAAGATAAAAGAGGAACAATAAAAACATATCAAGTGTCCCCTTCATTTTCTTATCCAGGAACTTGTTGAGACAATTCAGGATAATCTGTCTAGAGCTCCTGGATCCAGTTTTCTCAAGCTAAAGACCTACACACTCCTGGGCAAAGTTGCTCAATCCTGAACACTCAACATCTCAGGGTGAGCTTTGACAAGATCTGGAATCCACACAAAGTCTTCTCAAAGTGCTTTTGAGAAAAGATAAGACTAACATCACTTTCTTTCCCACCCCACTGTACAGGGTTTTAACTCCCTTCAAAAGTTAACCTGGTTCACAAGTCACCTTCCAAAAGACTTGAGTTTGGTTTTTGGGCACCTGATCAAAAGCTCAAAGGATTGCAATATCTTCCTTCAAATAGATATTGTGGTGGCAGTCACCTGATCAAAACCTATAGTGGATTCCTACCAGGCTGGTAGAAGAGTGGATGTATCCAGTTGGGGAACCACTATAAAATTCTTGTGTTGTCTGTGTGTTTGCTGTTTTCTTTTTGTCTTATGTTGTGGTAGCATAGTTTTCTCTGCTTTTGATTAGCTATTATTATATCACTTACTTTTAATCACTTAACCTTATAATTGTAAAAAACTGCAAAGGAATTTTTAATTAACTCTATTCACCCCCCCCCCCATCTAGAGTTAGCCAGAGATTACTCTCCCTCTTATTTCAATTGGTATCAGAGCTATGTTGGTCATTTTATTTTAATAGGCTAACACCTGGACTAACCAAGATCCTAAGATAATCTCTGATTAAATTTTGTTCCTTTCACACTTTATATCATGGCATAAAACAAGGAGTATGCTAGCACCAGACATCTAGTTTGCAACTTATCTAAGTTTGCCATATGGAAGGCAGAATAAAGCTATACATGAACTCTATTGATGAAGACATTTTTAATTCAATCTTGATAGGACCACCAACTCCAGTGGCATCCACTCCTTCAACCTCAACAAATCTGAGTGCACTCCCACCTCCAGATTGGACAGAGGCACAAAAGAAAGCCAAGATTGCAGATGTCAGAGCCATGAATATCCTAGCTCAGACTATGTCTGATGATATTTTTCAAAAGGTGGCAGAGTGCACTTCAGCCAAAGCCATCTGGGATTCTCTAAATCAGATGGTGGCTGGATCTGCTGATGAGAGAAAGGATAGGAGATCTAATCTTATCTCTCAATATGAGAACTTCAAGAAGGATGAAGCTGAGTACGTGAGTGATATGTACATCAGGCTTAGCTCAATCATCAATGAGTTAAAGACCTTGGACAAGGACATCACTTTGACATAAGTCAATGATAAAATCCTTATGTGCTTTCCTAGAACATGGGATTCAAGAATATGGCCAATCAGAGAAGACAGAAGCATGACAGAAATCTCTACTGAATCACTTCTTGGAAAGTTAAAATCATATGAACATTTAGTGAAGACCAGAGAAGCAGCAGCTGAACAGAAGACTCCAACACCTATCAGGAAGGAGCACAACATTGCATTCAAGGCTGCTGAAGAGTCTGAAGGGACTCCAATCAATTAAGAGCTGATGAGCCTCTTTGCCAAAAGATTCCTCAAGATGGCAAAGAAGGACTTCAGAAGAAAGTCATCAAGGCAAGATGATAAGCCAAGGTATGACAAGACTCCATCTAAGGAAATTGTCTGTTTTGGACACAGGAAACCTGGACACTTCATCTCAGAATGTCCAAAAACGCAGAAGAAGGACAGGAGAAGAGAAAAGGATTCCAAAAGAACACATCATAACAAGCCCTCCTCCAGCAAACACAAGAGGAAGGAGAAAGGGTTTGTTGCAGAAACCTGGAGTGACACTGAGGAAGAGTCATCATCCTCCAGCTCCAGTGATGATGAAGAAGAAGAGAAGGCAAAGGAAGTTTGCCTAATGGCAATAGATAATTCCAGCAGTCAGTTAGAGGATGAAGCTTCAGAAGATGAAAGACCTCTATCTGTAGAGGATCAGGTAATAACATCTTATGATTTTAATTCAGAAGAATTTAAAACTGAGTTTAAAATCTATGCTTAGATTTTATAGGCTCTGAGAAAGAAATCAAATTTCTTAGAGAAAGATTAACTGAACAAGACAAGCACATTGCTGAAAATACTAAACTAACAATTAAACTCAACTCAGCAAATGAACAAATTATTTTCCTAAAAACTGAGTTAAGCAAAGCCAAGAAATTAGAAGAATCACTTAATGGTAGAAGCTTAAAACTGTTAGACATTACTAGTACTCTAAATGCTAGGGCAAATAACTGTAAACTAGGACTAGGTGCATCATCTAGTGAACCACCTATAATTTAGAAAAATAACTTATCTAAACCTATAAATTTTATCTCGGATAAGGGTAAGAATAATACTGAAGAAGTAGACAAAGTAAATGAAGTTTTAAAGCAAATGGAACTAAAACAAAAATCCAAGAATAAGAAGAAAAATAACTACACCAATGTTTAACAGATTTTGTCGAACTCAGATCGACGAAATATGTAGAGTTCGTCGACCTCAGAACGACGAACTCCGAACGCCAACTTTAATAATAGTTATTCTTTGATCCACGATCGACGAAACCAGTATGGTTCGTCGACCTAGAGATTGATGATATTGGTGCCCTGAGAATGAATACTTTCATTCTTCTAGCAGAGATCAAAGATCTTATCCCAATTCGTCGAACTCAGGTCGACGAACATAACAAAGTTCATCGATCCCAAGTCATTATTATAGAAACTCTAATTCTAACATAAACTTTAATAAAATCTTAAACAACCTAGGGAGAATATCAACGCATTCACCCAATGTCTAATTCCTCCCAAAAGATTTCACCCCTTAGGATATAAAAGTCAACCTGAATGTTCTTACATTTCAAGTTTTTCTTATGAAAAGAAACAAGGATCCAAGGTGACCAGGGTCAAGAACATCTAATTTATTTCCTTGCAGGTGCAGAACTATCCTATCACTCAAAATAAGTGATATTTGGATAGTGGGTGCTTAAAGTACATGACTGGATGCAAGGACAACCTAATCAATTTCAAGGCAAAGCTAGGTCCAAGAGTGATCTTTGGAGACTCTAGTTTTGGATAAACTGAAGGCTATGGAGACTTCAACAGTGGAGCTGTCACTTTCAGAAAAGTGGCATATGTGAATGGTCTCAAACATAACCTAATATCTATAAGTCAGTTATGTGATGCAGGTTATCAGGTTTGCTTTACTAATTAAAAATGTATTATTTCTTCAAATAACCAAATTGTTTTAACAGGTTGTAGACAAGGGAATATATATCTAGTGAACTTTAACTATGCTAGTTCAGAACTATGTTTATTCAATCAAGTTAGTAATAACAATATTCTTTGGCATAAGAGACTAGGTCATGTTAACCTTAAGAACATATCTAAGCTATCTAGGGACAACCTTGTCAGAGGATTGCCTTATGGTCCCTAGAAGAAGGAAAGCCTATCCAAGGCTTGTCAAGACGGCAAGCAAACTAAAAATAGCTTTAAGTCAATTAATAAGATTGACTCACCTAAGATTCTGTACTTGCTACATATGGATCTTTTTGGACCCATTGCTGTATAAAGCTTAGGAGGGAAGTCTTACACTCTAGTTATTGTAGATGACTTCTCTAGATTCTCTTGGTTGTTCTTCTTGAGAAATAAGTCAGATAACTTTAAATTCCTTACAGACTTTCTTAAGAGCATAAGGATTGATTATTCTACTCCAGTTGCATTAATCAAAAGTGATCATGGTACTGAGTTTGAATCTCTTCTCATGAAAAGATTCTGTGAGGAGGAAGGTATTAGGCATTGTTTCTCTGCTCCTAGAACTACTCAACAAAATGGGGTAGCAAATAGGAAAAAAGAGAACCCTCATTGAATCTGCAGGAACATTGCTTGCAGATGCACACATGCCCCTATCCTTTTGGGCAGAGGCTGTGAGCACAACAAACTATGTGCTGAATAGAAGTTTGATACACAAACTAAAGGGTAAGACCCCCTATGAATTACTCATAGGGAAGCAACCTAAAATTGATTACTTTAGAATTTTTGGGTGTAGATGTTTCATTCATAATAATAATAAGAAACACATTAGAAAGTTTGAAGCAAAAGCTACAGAGGGAATTTTTCTTGGATATTCCCAAGTTAGCAAGGCTTATAGGGTTTTCCATAAATCATCTCTAAAAATGGAAGAATTTGTACACATTTCTTTTGATGAAGCTAACATGTATTATAAGGAGAAGGATTCTTCTACCTCAGATCTTTTGCAGGTGCCCCACTTGTGTGAGACATTGGGTGAATTAAACCTTACACAAAAGGTCATATCACATCCTCCTCCATAAGCTGATGAAGAAAATGAAGAAGAATTTTTGGAAGAGGTTGAACCTCCTTTAACAGCAGACATTATTCCACAAGAGGAATTAAATTCAAATGTTGTTGCTGAACCAACTCCACCAACTAACCTTGTCACACTAAGGGATCACCTAGATCTCAAGTGATTGGGAACATGTCAGTAGGTGTACAGACAAGACATCAACTCAACCAATATGTGATGTATGCCTGTTTCCTCTCTCAAGTTGAGCCTTAATTCATAAATGATGTAGAGCATGATCCCCACTGGATTATTGCAATGCAAGAGGAGCTCTATTAATTTGAGAGATGCAGAGTTTGGGACTTGGTTCCAAGGCCCAAAGGCTATCCAGTAATTGGAACCAAGTGGGTATTCAGAAACAAACTTGATGCCCAAGGTATAATTGTGAGAAATAAGGCTAGGCTTGCTGCTCAAGGCTATAGGCAAGAGGAAGGCATTGCTTATGATCAAACCTTTGCTCGTGTGGCAAGGCTAGAAGCAATCAGGACTCTTCTTGCCTATGCTGCATTTAAGAAGTTTAAAGTCTATCAGATGGATGTCAAGAGTGCTCTCTTGAATGGAGAACTAAAGGAAGAGGTTTATATTGAATAACCCCCAGGTTTTATCTCTTCAACTCATCCCTCATATGTTTTTAAATTGCATAAAGCTCTCTATGGTCTAAAGCAAGCTCCAAGAGCTTGGTATGAGAACTTAGCTAGCTTCTTGATAGAGCACAAGTTCTCTAGAGGCATGGTAGATAGGACTCTTTTTACTAAGATGCATCATAATAAAATTTTGGTAGTACAAATATATGTAGATAACATCATTTTTGGCTCTATAGATCCCAAACTATGCAAGAGATTCTCTGATCTTATGCATTCAAAGTTTGAGATGAGTAGCATGGGAGAGCTATCATACTTACTTGGCCTACAAGTGAAGCAATCCCTTGATGGCATATTCATATCCCAATCCAAATAGGCAAATGAGCTTATTAAGAAATTTGGGATAGCTGATGCCTCCTTTATGAAAACTCCCATGGCTGCTAATGTTGTGATTGACTCTGATGAACATGGAAAACCAGTTGATCAGACCAAGTATAGGGCCATTGTTGGATCCCTACTCTATCTTACAGCAAGTAGACCAGACATTATGTTTGTTACATGTCTTTGTGCTAGGTTTCAAGTGATCCCTAAGGAATCTCATCTTATTTTCATTAAAAAGATTTTGAGATATATAAATGGTTGCCCTAATCTAGGACTCTGGTATCCAACAGAGTCAGCATTTGAGCTTACTGGATTTTTTGATGCTGACTATGCTGGATGTAGAGTGGACAGGATAAGCACATAAGGAACATGCCAATTCCTAAGTGATAGGCTTGTGTCTTGGTTTTGTAAAAAGCAAACATCAGTGTCCACTTCAACTATAGAGGCTGAATACATTGCAGCTGGCAGTTGTTACTCCCAAATTTTGTGGATACAAAACCAACTACTGGATTATGGATACAACTTAAATAATCCAACCATATTTTGTGATAGTACCAGTGCAATCTCTATTGCACATAATCCAGTGCATCATAGTAGGACAAAGCATATAGATATAAGACAACATTTCATAAGAGACTGTGTGGACAAGCAGAAAATTAGTCTTGAATTTATCTCCACTGATTTGCAAAGGGAAGATATTTTCACCAAGCCTTTGGATGAATCCAAACACTTGTTATTTCTGAATCAGTTAGGAATGATAGATGAAAAGGCTTAATTTTAAATCTGTCCTTAGTGTAAATGATTTGGAAACAATTCGTCGACCAGAGATTGACGATTTTCAAACTTTTCGTTGGGAGTTGTCGATCAGAGATCGACGAAATCTCTATGTGAAGCCAGTTTTGTCGACCAGAAATCGACGATCCTGCTTCAGGAAATATTTCTAAGGGCGACGAAATATCTCCATATCTTCAGTCTGAGATCGACGAATTTATCTCTTCATGAAAGTTTTCGTCGACCTGAGATCGAAGAATTCCCATTTCGCAGGATGAATCTTGACGTTTCATATTTTGAAAACCCTTAGTAGGCTTTCTTCTTCGAGCTCTATCCCGCGCTTTCAGAATTTCCTTTTGCACTTGATTGTTATTGCTCTTGCAGGAGATTCTCACTGAATCATGTCCTCCTCTAGATCCTCTCTCGCCGCGATAAAGATAAGACTGCCGGTGGCAGAGATTCGAGAATGGGTTTATTCGTCTACCTCTTCAGATATAGAAATGATCGGCTCCATCTCAGGGACTCGGGTTACTCTATCTCCTGTAGTTCTTTCTGAAATTTTCGGCTTTATAAATGGAACAGATGATATTGAATTAGATACTTCTGAGTTTGAGAATATGTTGACTGTGATGGGTCACTCCGACGGAAACCCTAATAAGTTATTAAAGAAGAACTTGTCTGCCGCTTACAAGTTCTTGGCCGATGTCGTGGAAAAGGTGTTGTTCGAGAAACACACTGCTCATGACTACATTACAAAGCATTAGTTCCTTGTGATGTGTGCCTTAGTTAACAAAATTAAAGTTAACTGGGGACAGGTGCTGTTTGATCTGATTAGAAGGAAGAATTCCAAGAAGGAAGTGAATTTTGCAAGGATTTTGGGTTTGTTCTTGAAGGCCAAGGCTGATGAACTATTAGTCTCCCCGACTGTATTCACCAATGCCTCCAAGAGGTTGACATCTACCTTATTTGGTAGATGGGAGAGGACCATCTCAAATCCTTCAAAGGCTCCCTCCTCTTCAATTACTTCTGAAGGTACAAGGGCTGATCCAGCCACTCCCCACCCTGCTAAAGATGTTCCTCCTCCACCTCCACCACCTCCAGCTTCCCCAATTCATCTATCTTCACCAGTTCATACCTCAACCCATACTCCTACACCTCCATCATCTACAGTGCATTATCCACAAACTCATATTCACTCTCCAACACCAACTCCATCACAACATGGTACCCCACCTTCATATCCTATACCACCACATCTAGCTAACATTCCCCTTTCCAACCCTCTCTCACTACCATCATTCAATCTACTGTCATCCCCCATTCATACCCCATCTTCACCAGATGAGCAAATGTCATATTCTTTACCTCCTCCTCCACCATCATCTTCCATCCACCCTTCTGTATCCACTGAGACACCTCCTGAATTCATGCAATTGGACCCCTCTTTCATTCCACCTCTTCTGGTTATTTTCACTCCTCTCATCAAAAACCTCATAGCAGAGGTTATTTCACTTCTTGCTTCTTCTATCTCATCCCTTGCTGCTCAAATTTCTGCCCTCTCTATCCCTCCTCCTTCAGTAAGGGGCCTGCCTCTAGTGCCTACTGAAACCAGACAGGGGGAGATACTCTATGAAGAAGTAGCTCCAACAGCAGTAGAAGCAGCAGCAGATACAGTAGAAGCAGTAGCAGAAGTAGCAGCAGACACAGCTATTCCTGATGATTTGATTGATTTTATTGAATCTGATATGGATATGGATGAGACAGTTATAGATGAAATAAACACTGTTGGTGATCACACTATCAATCCCACAGTAGATATTTTGAGTTTGTAAAATTCTTTTGATACAGTTCATTTGAACTATCTTCCTTATGTCTGCAAAAAGCCATCTTTGGCTATTGTTCCCTACACTGTACCTATTAGTCCCTCAGTTGTTAAGCAACTCAAGGATATTTTTGCAGTTTCAGAGGCTCCAACTATATCTGCTTCCAAAGTTATCTCTTCTCCAGAGGCTATCTCTGCTCCAACATACATAATGGATGACAGCCCCATGCCAGATCTAGATGAGTTAATCATGGGAGATATAGAGACAGAGAACCTATCATCTATTGTACATAGTTCTCCAGCTCCAGAATCTCAGGCTGAAAAGCTTATTAATAAAGATCTTCTGAAATCTATTAATGCTTTATATGATAATCCCCAAGATTCTTCTGATGATGATGATTCAGATGACAGTCCTTCTGCAAAGAAAAAGAAAATTTATAAGAAAAGAAAGACCCCTCCAGCAGCTGCGCCTAAACCTAATCCCACTCATGATACCCCATACTACATTTTTCAAAATATCACTCCTTACAAGGGCATGCCAGCTTGGATGTGGCTGTCCAAAAATCAATAGAAGGACAGAAAGAAGAGCAGAAAATAGTCTCCTCCTCCTCCTTCCCAAAGATACAGGAAAGATCCACCTCCTCCCCCTCCACCTGCTGCTGGTGCTTCAGGCACTTCTTCTCAGAGATCTACCCAATATCAAACTTATCAGAGACAACATGGTAGATCTTCTTCATATTCTGGAAGCAGCCAACAAAGGTAATCCTCTAGCAGGCAACATCAACAACATTAACATCAACAACCTCAGCAACATCTATAACAAGCTCCAGAATCTCAAAAAGCTGATAGTCCCAAGAGACCTGAATCTCCTCCTGTTCTATTTGAGGATCCTGAAACAGCTACTTCTGCCAGAATGGCCAGGTTCCAAGAACTGGTTGGATTATCTATGATAAACAAGGCCAAAGCTAAAGTAAAGGATCCCTCACAGTAGATGATTATATGCAGTTACATCCAGAGGTTGTTGTGCCAAGGGCCACATCTCTTAACATCATTGGAGCTACTGATATGACTATGACAAAGAGTCAAGTAGCTAATCCTAACAAGGAGATCAAATTTACCCTGCCTAGTGTCAAAGAAAAGGATGAAAAGCAAAAGGAGACAATGAAGAAGAAGAAATGAGTATAAGCTTTTCTGTATATCTTAAACTATTTATTTTCAGATACAAAGCTACATTATAGATATATATATATCTGCTGCATGTTTTAGATTCCTCTGCCAGATATATTTTTTTCTTTTGCTTTGCAAATGCTTTTTTTTGAAGTAACCTCACCCAAATAGGGGGAGATTGTTGGAACCCGTGTTTTGATTTGGGCTAGGTTCACTTCTTAGGTCGTGTTGACCCATGTTGTATAGTTAGGAAAACTAGTTTTTCTTTCTATGTTTTAGGCCAGTCCCCCTAGTGTCAACTTCATGGACCTGCCTGATGTGGACTTCAGATTCAAGACATAGAAGTTTTTCAGTTGTCTGGAAATTAGTTCGACGTTCGTCAAACTCAGCCCGACAAACTTAGATCTCAGGTCAACGATATTTATCAGAAGGATATATTATATGGTTGACGTTTTTCTCCCTAACTGCTTCTCAGTTCGACTAATTTTGTTTATTCAAGTTCTGTGGTCGACGATCTTTGAGTGTAGAACAGATTCTCAGGTCGATGTTCTTGGAGCACAGAATCAGTTGTTTATATTCAGTGTTTGCTTCGCAGAGCTCAGGTCGACGAACAGGATTTCTCAGGTCGACATTCTTTGAGTGCAGGTCGACGAAAACTATTATTTCGTCGATGAATTCTCTAAGCAGTCTGTTCTTTGTTCTTTCTTTATTTGTTCCCTCTCTATTATTATTCTAAGTCATAAATTCTCGGAGTAATCAATGCTTATATTCCCTATGAATATAGCTATTTCTGGCATCATTGATTATGGTATTCATCAGAGGATTTATTTGACATATTTCTCGGGACAGTTAGGGAAACGAATAATGACAGATATGCTAGCCGTTTTCCTTCGCTGTTTTCCAGCAAGGCATTAATTGTAGTGATTCAAATTTCGAAGGAAGTTTGGTTATCTCAGAGAATATACAGAGAATAATATTTTTGAAAATGAGACAGGGACTGAGAACAGTAATAGAATTCTTTCAGAGAAAAAATTACAGTGAGACATTCTTCACAAGAGCAGAATATTTTTAAGCAGCTCTCAATCTTAATCTCACAGTGCTCTCAAGAAGATAGGAGAGGAACAATAAAAATAGATCAAGTGTCCTCTTCATTTTCTCATCCAGGAACTTGTTGAGACAATTCAGCATAATCTGTCTAGAGCTCCTGGATCCAGTTTTCTAAAGCTGAAGTCCTACATACTCCTGGGCAAAGCTTCTCAATCCTGAACACTCAACATCTCAGGAGGAGCTTTGACAAGATCTGGAATCCACATAAAGTCTTCTCAAAGTGCTTTTGATAAAAGAGAAGACTAACATCACTTTCTTTCCCACCCCACTGTACAGGGTTTTAACTCCCTTCAAAAGTTAACCTGGTGCACAAGTCACCTTCCAAAAGTCTTGAGTTTGGTTTTTGGGAAGCTGATCAAAAGCTCAAAGTGTTGCAATATCTCCCTTCAAATAGATATTGTGGTGGCAGTCACCTTATCAAAACCTATAGTGGATTCCTACCAGGGTGGTAGAAGAGTGTATGTACCCAGTTGGGGAACCACTCTAATATTCATGTGTTGTCTATGTGTTTGATGTTTCCTTTTTGTCTTGTGCTGTGGCAGCTTAGTTTTCTTTGTTTTTGATTAGCTATTATTATATCACCTACTTTTAATCACTTAAACTTTTAATTGTAAAAAGCTGCAAAGGAATTTTTAATTAACTATATTCACCCCCCCCCCCCCTCTATAGTTAGTCAGAGATTACTCTCCCTTTTCTTTCAATCCATCCTTAAGATTTTCCTTCTCTCTCAACCACCAGCTCTTAGCCAACCCCTTTAGTTGGTGGCCAGTGACCATCACTCTCTGGTCGGCAGAAACTCCAGAGTAAGAGAACATCTCCTCGATAGCTATAATCTAGTCGTCCAAAGCCATGAAGTCTGCCCTACCATCATAGGAAGGAGGTCCTAGTCGCTGGAAGTGCGAGATGAAGTTCATCTCTGGTGGCAACACAGCTGGGGCACCAGAGGAGCAGGGGGGACAGGAACAGCTTGTCTCACAGTAGGTTCCTGTACTCTAAGTGGCAGTCCCGACACAACAGTCAACAGGAATTGGATCTATGACAACATCTCCAACATTTGCCAAGACAGAGCCTCATTAATATATTGTTGTCCTTCTATCATGGCCTCATTTTAAGCTCCAGACGACTCGCCCTCAGATTGGGGAGTCGACCTCGTCGCAGGACGTCTTGACATTCTAATAACACAATTAACAACTAATCAAAACCTAGCTTACTACTAGAATTACACAACTTAGTTCAGACAATACATGTACAAATACTTGCAGAAGATGCTAACTTGCTCTGGGAATTTCATTCATGATGTCATGCCTAAACTTAGGATTATATATTGTCATCCTACTGACTCATGTGCCTAATCCATGAATGTATGAATTCTTATTATTCTCTTTGACTCAAAACTATGTGTGTACATATGTCATCATATAAGTCTTTAGCTTGGCACATGTGTTAATGCTATGTTATGTCATGTATGTCGTGCTATGCATTCTAAAAAGGCCATAATTCATGTTATGAGCGGCATACACATGAAATATTATGCATCCCATACTACATAATATTGCATGCAACAAAAAAAAATCTAATGTCCATTCATATGATGATTGTTATGTATCCCATATGGCATAACAGTCACATGTTGCCTCCTATGAGGATCCATATACAAACACATATTATGTATCCCGCACTACATAATATGCCCCTTATACTTCTTGTCATGCTTATGAGTGTAGTGTTCATGCTTCAGCCAAGACATACCGATGACACAACGATGTGCATATGTAATGAAACAAGATAACTAAAACTAACTTAAGATGGTTGCTCGGCCAATTGTCAAATAACATATCCATCTGATACCAACTATCACAACCCGTATTTTCTCTGAATTTAAATGTATATCAGAGTAAGAGAAAACAAGTGTCGTGATGTCACATCATGCAGGGGATAACTGCAGACATTCAGACAAGCACTCATCCTAACATAGTGTATGAAAATACCAAGTTATGATTTGAGAAAATCATGTTTTAAGTTAAGTTTTGGATGTTCGTATCCCTCGGCTCAGTTGATCAAATAGTCCACAACTGAATTTATAGTTATACGATGCGGAAAATAGTTTGTTTATACTATTTGACATCCTACATGAGCAACAACATCCCTATAGGACAACTCATGGTATGCAAGAATATAGATGTAGTATAAGTATAGAAATTAGTTTGTACGCTCAATAAGATATAGTGATCTTAGTTTTTAGAAAGTGATATGAAGGAGATAGAAGTAATACTTTTATAATTTAAAATTTCTAACATGTATTATGGCAATAAAAACCTTCCCAGATAGCAAGTAAAAACCAATAAATCACATAAAAATGACTTAGCAGCTAGCAATCACTTATCATTAAACAAAATCCTATGGGGGTCAACATCATGACACGAACACACCAAAATAATATATGTCTAAACTAAAGAAAATACAAACATTAACTACCTCACGACCAGTGAGGAAAAGACAGCTGCAGAACACCAGTCAAAAAAAACCCCAAAGCTCTTAGCCGCTCAACCGGCTACTGCTCCAAACTTGAGGCATTCACAAGAAAAGAATACCTCAGCAAGATTATATAAGTGGTGATCAAAGATAAAAAGGTAAGCATTAAACCAAACATGAATAAGGTTTACCAACCCAAATATAAGAAAGCTGTCAGAACATAGCAAAATAGCTATAGACAGTGATAAAAAATTTAACAAATAAAGTCCAAGAGTAAGGAAATTGCACCAAGTGTGAAACGAATTCATGCTTCAAGAATACCTGCCAGAGTAAGAAGAGCAACATATATCTCTGTTGGGTCTATTGATCGTAATATCCCAGATGTGTAAGAAGTCAAATGGTCAATGACATACACACATAATGTATTTGATGTGTGCTTTAGTTTATACATGCAGGTAGTCCATGATTGGACAAGTGAAGAAAAATGAGTTGGGCAGAAAACTCAAATTTCATTGAACTCAGCTCAAAGTTCGTCGAACTCAGCTCAAAGTTCGTCAAACTCAGCTCACTGATCGTCGAGCGCAACTCAACATATAGTGGGATAAGCACAAGAGTTCAGGTTTCAACTTTCGTCGAGCTAAGGTTGAAGTTTGTTGAGCTTAACTTACAGTTAGTCGAGCTCAGCCCAACGCTTGTCAAGCTAAAGCAAGAGAAAAACTAACTAAGGCAAAAGGCGCTGATACCATTGAGAAGTTCAAAGTTCGTCAAGCTCAATTTGCTGTTCGTTGAGCTCAGCTCAAAGCTTGTCAAGCTAAAGCTAGAAAATCTATCTAAGGCAAAAGCACTGAGACCGCTGAGAAGAAGGCATTGAGACCGTTGAGACAGCTAAGACATCTGGGAAGATAGCGTTGAGACAACTAAAGACAACTGAGAAGATAGCGTTGAGACTGCTGAGACAGCTGAGACAGTTGAGAAGATGGCATTCAGACGGCTGAGATAGCAGAGACAAAATTGGCTAGAAATTTCTAAGTCCAGAAGCATTGAGTGAAGCAGGTTCACTCAACGCTTCTAATAATGCAGAAAGCGCTGAGACAATAAAGAGGTAAACAGCTGAGACAAACTATCTGGAAATTTTCTAAATCCAATAGCGTTGAGTGAAGCAGGTTCACTCAATGCTTCTAATGAAGAAGAAAGCGTTGAGATTGTTAAGAGGAAAACTGCTGAGACATTAAAGTGCAAAAACCGATGAGATTGCAGACAAGAAGAAAGCACTGAGATAAGGGCTTGTCTCAGCTGATAATGAAAAACCGCTAAGACCGCTGAGACAAAGCCAGGAAAATTTCTAAGTCCAGAAGCGCTGAGAGCCAAGGCTGATGGCGTTGAGTGTCTCAACATCACTCAACGCTTGATGGGATTCTGGAATATTTTCTAAGTCCAGATGTTGATGACCATTGCAGACGTCATCAAAGTCAAAATTGCAGGAAGCCGTTGTGGGAAAGTTTTTACAGCGCCGAAAGATGTTTTGTCCCTTTCTGATGGAGTTGGCGATCACCAATCCTTGGTGGGCCCACATACTATGGGGTCGTTGATTCAAATCAATGCATTTAAAAGGGGAAATAGAAAAGGGATTAGGGTTAACGAATCAAACCAGCATAAAGAGAAATTGATAGAGGCGGCTGGTCATTTTTCTTCCCCTCAAGCTTGAAAGGCAAAGTCCAGCCAAGATAGCCTGAAGGTAAAGAAGGATAGCTGAAGCACTTCAAAGCTCAGCAAGTTTGTTCTCAACAGAACAGTTTAGCTGACTCATCTCATCAGTAAGGTGGAAGTTGCTCATCTGTGCAATAGTAAAAAGTGATAGTTGTAGAAGAAGGTTGATTCCTTCTACAGCAAGTGAGCTGGACTGAAATCTGCTCAGTAGAGTAAAGTTGACTCAGAGTTATTTCTCTGAGTCAATTATTTTATTTTCTTCAACTTGTTATTTTATTACCTATAGGATTCAGGTTTCCTGAATCTGAGTGTAGGGCACTTTATGCCTGAGCTGTAGGTGACAAATTTGTCACTGAGGTAGGTGCCCTGTTGGGGCACTGAGGTAGGATCCAAGTGAGTATCTGAGCTATAAATCTTAAGTGCTTGAGGTAGGAGAGTACTGCTCTCTAAGGTAGGATCCAAGTGTGGATCTGAGGTAGGGCTATCCTCCTAGCCTGAGTGTAGGGCCTTGTGCCTAAGGTAGGTAACTGAAGAGTCATTGAGCTGTAGGTGATAACTATGTCACTGCGATTATAGGCCTTGGAGGAGGCTGAGCTGTAGGTACCTGAAAGGGTACTGAGTTGTAGGAGTGTTGCAGCACTCCGAGAGTAGGTCCATGTGCCTGAAGCTATAGGGCTGAAGAGCCTAAGTGTAGGACTTAGAAATAAGGCTTAGGTAGGTGATCAGTAGATCACTGAGCTGTAAGAGTCCTGCAAGGCTCTAAGTTAGGAACCCTTGTGGTTCTGAGTTGGATTTTAAGAAGAATCTGTGTGTAAGGCTGAGGGTCTGAGGTGTAAGCTCTGAGGAGCATAAGTGGAGGAGTTTGTGCCGAGTCCAACAAGTAAGTTGGATAAGTGGGAGGGAAAGTGGATATACCAAATTGGGGAACAACTATAAATTCTTGTGTTTGTTGTGTGTGCTTGTTTCTATTTGTGATTGTAGGATTTAAGGACAAGCGTTAGTTAGTACAACTTGAAAACAACAAAAGATTTATTGAAAGCTCAAATATCTATTCACCCCCCCCCCCCCCGCCTCTAGGTAATTAGAAAACTTGAATTAAATAACTTTCAATCTTTATAACGTAAGGAAAAAAACGAAATAATTCTACTCATATGAATCATTAATACTAGAAGGAAAATGGTCATGAGTCGGTGACCACAATGTCTAACCTGAACTTGTAGACCCAAAATATTTCAAGAAGGTATAGTGGTGGTGGCAACATTGTCCAACACAACCAGACAGTCCAATTTTCTCAACTGGACACTATGGTGGTGGCCTCAATATCGAACTTAACCCATCAATCCAAATATATTAACAAGGCACTGTGGTGATGGCCACTTTGTCCAAATTAACCCCATAGACAAAAAAATATCTTCAGCAGTATAATGATTCACAAATTACCACTAGGTTGGGGGTCCTGTATCCACTACCAACCAAGGGCCACACTTATCATCCATGAACACCTATAACCTCAACTAAACCATAAGAACTCTCCTTTGACATAAAGGAAGAAAGCTCCCAAGTGAAATCATTCTAAGCCGAACCCGACGATTTCCACTTAATTCGGTGAGAAATTTCTAAGTCCAAGCTAATTCGTCGAGTATACTCGATGAATAAAATGGATACACGACAAATCGGGCTAAAATACTAAGTCCAGTAGAAAGCATCAAGTACACTGGACGCCGCATTGAATGCATTCAATGCACTCAATGCCAAGCCTGATAACGCAGCGAATACCCCTTCACTCAACACTGCGTTGAGTCCACTCAACGCCCTTTTGACTTAACGTCAAACTTCACTCGATGCACTCAACACAATATAGCTTTACACGATGAATTCGTCGAGTTTACTCGATAAATTTAACTTAGGCTCAAGGTTCAATCAACACTCTCAACGCCATGACTAACCCACTCAATGCCAAGCCTCATACTCGACGAACTCAATTCCTGTTACTCGATGATTTTAACTTAGTCTATAACATCACTCAACGTCAAGGTTTATTGCTCGACGAATGCAGCAACACTCAATGCCAAGTATCATACCCAACGAACTCAACGCCTGATACTCGACGAATCCATCCACACTCAATACCAAGCATTGCCCGCCGAAATTTCGATGGATACTCGACGAATTTCACTATGCTCATGCTGATACTCACCGAACTTTACTTGGACAAATCTCAGACTTTATCTGACGATTCTAATCACTCAAAATCGACGAATTTTAGATTACAGCCACAAATTCGACGGATTCAATTTACTCCAAACCATAATTAGCAAATTTGAACTAAATTACTATCATATATGATGAGTTTACACTTAACCTATCAATCTATCATTCGTCGGATTAACCTAGACCAGCAGTACTGTGCACTCGACGAAATCTAAACTCCCATATATAATGAATTAGACTAGGTTAGACTGACATGAAATCAGCTGGTTAGAACCAATAAACAGCAAAACGATGAATCCGACTTAGCCAAACAGTCAATGTACGATAATCTACCAAGACTAACAGACCAATTACGACGATTGGCCTTTGACCGGAAGTTTCACAACAAGCGGCAGGTCGATAAAGGCCAAACCCTACCATAATTCTAGTTTCTGAGGAGAAAAGGGAAGAAATGCCTCAAAGAACATAAGAAACGAACTTGGTAAGGGTGAGAAAGCACCACTTGCCTCAACCTCCATGAATCTTGCCAAGCAACGCACCCGCTCACGGATCTGGCCGCAAAAACGCCTAAGTAGCAAAACCTGAAACTTTTCGAGAGGAGAGAATGTCAAAACAACATACCTCAATCTCTAAATGTCCAATAAATGGGAAAAACTCACTGTATAAATGTAGATCTTGATGAGAGCTATCTGGATCTACTCTTCGACGATGATTTCAAGCACCAAAGCTCCTACAATCGGCGGCCGAAAGCTTAGAAGTGTCCACCTCTCTCGCTCTTTCGCAATAGGCCGACGATTTCGGGAAGAAGATGATGAATAGGGTTTACGTCTAATCAGAGTCTATTTATATGGAATAGATTATATAATATAATAATATATTATTATTATAATTAAAACGTTCAAATGACCAAAACTCGCACTAACTCGGATTTCTACGAAAATCGCACTGTAGATAAATATCAATGCTACGAATCCAACGACGAAGTTGTAACTAAGATTCGCCAAACCAAACTCAGGTAAAAATCTCCCGAAGGCAAAATACCACCATTCCCAAAAAGGCTCCACCGTGTTCCAAAACGAACCCCGGCTCGCAAGGAAATATCAAAATACAGGAGGAATTAGCCAAGCTAATACTCCTAAAACAAAACCTCGGATACCAGTGAGCAAAAAATCACGCTCCGACAACGGTACCCACCAACTAATCGTCAATGTAACGCCCTGATGTTAAAATTACGCCAATAAAAGAATTAAATTAAATATCGAAAAATTAGGGGCATTACAGTCGTCTCGCAAGTTTTGAGACGTGAGTACTGGCAAGCCGAGTAAAGAGAGAGGAGTTGTTAGCTATAGTACTATTTTATCCTACGGGCTCCATGTAAAAATAATGGCTACGACCTTTTGCGCTTTCTGTAAAATATATATTGTATATATATATATATATATATATATATATATATATATATATATATATATATATATATATATATATATATATATATATATGTTGAGGGTCCTCCCACTCAACGCAAAAGACTAAGCCGCAATCGATAGCTGTGGCGTTGAGTGGGTTCACCACACTCAACGCCAAACAGCCACGACGTTGGGTGTTCGGCTAGTTTCTTTTTGCATGCCGACTCTTGGGTTGTGGCAGGTGGTGGAGTTTTGGTGCCTCTGGAGGGGTTGTTTTATGAGGAGAGCCGTGGCTACCACTTTTTTTTGCCCGGGCTTGGGCTTGTGTGTTGGACCCTAGGGCTGCCACTGTTTGACCCCTTAGCCCTTTTTGGATCTGGTTTTGGTTATGTACTCAGATCCATGTTTTGACCCCTGCCATTAACCTACAAAGTTAGGACTGTTAGCTCCTTTCCTTGCTTATGGATATTTCTTTGGTACATGTTTATATGCCTTGTTGCCGCTGCAGTTTCTTCTTGCAGAGTAGGTTGTTATTGTACTCGCACTTGGTGTGTTTTCTTTTATTGTTCTTTATACAGTGTTCTTTTCTCATTGTCCTGTTTTTCTTCTTCTGATAGCATTTATTGTTGCCGGGTGGGTAAACCCTTCTTTACTTATTCTTAAAGCTAATGCTCTATTTATTTTGACTATATTCTTGCTGAGGTGTTCTTTCCTTGAATGCCTCAGGTCCAGGTTATAGCCGGTTGAGCGGCTAGTTCTTTTGGTGGGATTTGCTGATAGCCTCCTGGGTAGCTGAGGTTGCCGATCTTCATCCTTGTGAGGTAGTTATTTTCCTTTTTGTATAGACATGCATACTCACCAGTGGGTTCATTTCAGGTTGTTGACGCCCACTGGTGGATTACTTGCGAAGCTGGGTATGAACTAAAACTGTTATTTTTACCTTTTTATGGTTGTTTACTTGTCTTCTGGAAAGGATTTATGCTAGGTTGCATGTTAGGTATTTTAAACCCTAAATTATTACGACAAGTATCTCATGCACATCATGTTTATAAAACTAAAGCACTATTTTTTCCTTAAGCGTAAAGACTATCTTTTTATACATACTATACCAACCTTAGAGTTGTACATACCATGAGTCGTCCCTCGGGGACACTTATGCTCATTTATGATGTCAAAATAACTTAATTAAAGTGTTTTTTGCTGCGAATAAATATATTTTTAATCGTGGACTAGCTGATCCACTATGACGAGGGATACGGTCATTAAATAAAATTGGTGTTCTATTCATTTTAACTTATGAATTTTGATGATTTAGAGTAGTGGTGCTTTGCCTGAGCGTCTGTAGTTATCCCCTGCTCGACGTGGCATCACAGCGCATGTTTTCTCATACTCTAATACCCCTTAATTTTGGAGAAAATTCGGGTTGTGACAGTTTGTTAATGCTTCCGCTAAACTCTGTGATGAGATGTGAATGTTGTCATTCAAGCCGAGCAAAGCGGCCACCTAATGCTAAGTCATGTGGGTTGTTACCCCTTAAAAAGCACTGGGTGGATGTTTTGGGCAAGTAAGATCCCCTCTGGCATGACCCGAGCACAGTTTGGTGGGAGGGTCTTATAAATGGTATCAAAGCCAGGTTAGGAGCAACAAAAAGATGTATAGAGCGATCAAGATCCGTCCTTATGGAGCAGTCTCAGGATCCCTCCATCCCTCGCTTCGTTCTTTGGTTCGAGACGAACCATGCAGCTGAAGCCTGGTAGACCCTATTGTAGAGGCTTAAGGATTCTGGACTATACGATAGCACAACCACGCACCTTTGTTTCCGCTTTGTTGGTCTTTTGCAAATTTCCCAAATTTTTGCAAAATACTAACACTTGCTTCCTGTTACTTCTCCAAATACCAGAGTCCAGTAACGAGAGATCCTCCTCTAGAGGATATGTCCCCGCCACCCCACCTCCAAACTTGGTTGCTCATGCAGTTGTACCATTTTAAGAGATAGTCTTGGGGCAAACATTGACAGCTATTTTGGCAATGTTCTGGACGACTTTAACACAGCTACCATAGTAGTTGGTGGTACCCACTGACTTACTGTCGACCTTCTGAGGCCTAAGGCATCATATCTTCAGAGGCACGGAGACTGCCATACAGGCAGAGGAGTGGGTTGAGCGTGTAGAGGAGCAGTTGGTAGGAATTATGTGCCCGACAGTAGCTACAATGTCACTAGTTGTGACTTTGTTACAAGGATATGCTAAAGACTAGTGGAGAGCGGCCAGCCACTCAACGTTCAAGGGACGACCTT
Organism: Platanthera guangdongensis; assembly: GCA_039583875.1. NCBI lineage: Eukaryota > Viridiplantae > Streptophyta > Magnoliopsida > Asparagales > Orchidaceae > Platanthera > Platanthera guangdongensis. The sequence goes on along the minus strand of CM077166.1, from coordinate 174,237,620 downwards.
TGAGCACGATCCTATAGGGGAAGTTCTCAGAGGCTTTTCTGGAGCACTTCATCTCGGATGTCGATCGAGCTGCGTTGTAGGAGAGGTTCTTGCACATCTGACAGGTTTACGGGACGGTGCTAGATTACGAGATAGAGTTCATCCACCTAGCACGTTTTGCTGGGAACTTAGCAGCTACAGATAGAGATAGAGCTGCTCGCTTCTACCAATGCTTATGAGATGACTTGAGACAGGCCTTAATTATGATCTCTCAGTCCACGTTCCACACCATAGCAACTCACGCCGCGATGTTAGAGTTAGATCAGAGGATGGTGGCCTAGCAGCACCGAGGATAAGTTGAAGTCCCTAGAGGTCACAGATGAGATAGAGGCGCTGCTCCCCACCGAACGGAGAGAGACCGTAGATAGAGACAGCGCATGCAACCATATAGGCACCCACCAGTACCACCAGCACCCCCAGCTACACAATAGGAGCCCAGGCCAGCTCTACCACATCCAACACCAGTAGCTCGACGGGATGTTCCCTTTACAGGAAACTGCTTTCTGTGATAGAAACTAGGATACATGTTGGCCTTCTGCCCACAGGAAGTAGTAAGGCCAGGATTAGGAGCAGTCCAGGGAGGACAGGAAGTACGAGGATAGGGCTGGTGAGGCCGCCGAGGTAGAGCTGGTAGGAGAGGCCAGCAGGGCGGAGCAGTACCTTTGGAGGCTTACACCTTAGACCTCTAGCATGGTCGAGTCCCCGATGTGGTGAAAGGTATATATGTTAGAACATAGAGATACATCGGATATTACTACCTATGTATTAACCTTAGTGCATGTATATATCTATATCAGGTATATGTTCTGTATATATATATATATATATATATATATATATATATATATATATATATATATATATATATATATATATATATATATATACTCCTTACTTCTTCAGGATTACTTTTGGTAGAAGGGCACACTACGAAAACTCTCTTTAATACTGGAGCAACACACTCTTTTATATCTCAGGACTTCATTGCAATTAAGGAAAATGTCGTCCGCTTATCTAGACTGTCTCTATGAATTCGTCTACCAAACGGATCAGATATGACATCTACAGAGAAATGCTCATTCCAGGTTGAGTTAAAGGGCCTGGAATTTGAGATTTATGTGGCGATCCTAATAATAACCGGATTTGACCTCATATTTGGGATTGACTGGTTGGCCGGGCATAAGGCCCAAATAAACTGCTTGACCCAGGTGTTGGGTATATTGGTAATAATGTACTTGATTTGAAGAAGCCCTTTCAAGTCAATGATATACACAAGTATGTATTTGATGTATGTTTCAGTTCATGCATGCAGGATAGTCCATGTCATATTGATTGGATAGGCGGTCCAAGTGATATTGACAGGTATACTCAAAGAAGCAAAATATCAAGGATGTTGCTGAAGAAATTTGACTAAGTCGTGGGCGTCGAGTGAAGCATGTTCAATCAATGCCATACAACTAATAGTGTTTAGTGAAGTCAGGACAGTCAAAGCAAGAAATTACTATGTACAAAAGTGTCGACACACTTTACAACTATGTCGACACATTTGTAGAAGAAGTGTCGACAGATCAAGTCAGCTGTGTCGTGACAATTCAGTTATCTCGACACCTTGAAGATTAAAGACAATAATGTAGAGACAGGTCAGCTATCTCAACACCTTGAAGGATCAAGTCTACTGTGTCGAGATAATTCAGTTATCTCGACACCTTGAAGATTAAGTCAACAGTGTCGAGACAAGTTAGATATCTCGATACCATTAAGCTCAGGACAGTAGTGTCAAGACATTACAACTGTCTCGACATAATGATGAACTGAAGTGCACACTTAATGATGTCGAACCCAGCAGACAGTAGAGTCAATATAAATCAATTGTCTCGACATAGTAAAGATTTAAAGCAGATGTTGACAACCAGCAAACAGTTGTCTCGAGAGTGCTAAGATGTCTCGACACCTTGCAGTTTACACTAAGAATTATTGTGTCAAGACAATTGGGACATCTCAACACTTATGATTATGAAGTTGTACAGAGTCAACACAGAAGTGTCAAGTCAAGTCAGAAGTGTCATATCAGCTACAGCAACTTGATATCTCGTTAGAAAATATTTGAAGGAAGACTTGGAGTATGATGATGTAATGATGACATCATTAATTAGAAGTCAACCACCAGTGAAGGATATAAATAGAGGGGTTGTCTACATAGAATAGATGAATCAGACAAATCGATCAATTCTCTCATTCTGATTTCTCCTAAGTCAGAGGAGGGCGACAACTCCAAGAAGAAGGAAGACTCAGGTCTTCAAGAAAGTCTTCTGATCCATTCAACAAGTTGATCAGAGGATTAAGGTGGATCTGTTCAACATGTTCTTCAAGGAAATCAAACCGATCAACATCAAGAACCTGCAGATCCAGTGAGGAATCATTTCAGACAGTTTGTTCATCAAGAACCAATCTTGTACTACTGAATTTAAGAATTTGAATTCTCAAATAAGTTAGATCTTGGAGTTCTTATTTTCTGAGATTACTTTCTTTCTCATTTTCCTCAAAATTTTGTAAGATCTCTTTGAGATCTGAGTGGATAGGAGATATATTCTCTGAGTTGTAAGGCCGATTTATAAAGGCTGAGGTAGGTGATTTGTGTGGGATCACTGAGTTGTAAGCCTGTGTTATAAAGGTTGAGGTAGGGTTCTTGAGTAACCTGAGGTAGGTGATTTGTGTGGGATCACTGAGGTGTAAGTCAGAGTTATAAAGGTTGGGGTAGGATTCTTGAGGGACCTTAGGTAGGAGATGGGGTGGTTCTCAGAGGTAGGACCTATTAGTCGGAGTTGTAGGTTTCTTAACAGAAACTGAGCCTGTAAGATCTATTGATCTGAGTTTGAAGAGGAGGAGATATAACCTTATCAATCATATTGCTAGTGAGGAAGAAGGGGGAAAGTGGATGTACCCTAGATAGGGGAACCACTATAAAATTTTTGTGTACTCTGTGGATTGCTTGTGTTGTGTTCTTGTCAATATCTATTTTCCAGTATTTATTGAGATATTAAGTATAAGTGACAAAGATTTTTAAAGACACCTATTCACCCCCCCCCCCCTCTAGGTGACAGACTACCCATAGATTTATCTTTCAAGTGGTATTAGAGGGAGGTTGTTCAAAGAAATACAAAACAGTAAGAAAAATATCCTAAGTGTGGTTGATACATATCTGATGTCATGACTTCAGAATCTCATAGAGAACTTAATTCTATGAAGCTCCCTATATGTATAAAGGATAATTTTGGTATTTGGAAGCAGAGGGTCAAATTGTTCATGGAGGCATCAAATCCAAGAATATTTTCCACTGTACAATGACCATATATTCCCATGAAAGTATCTGACTTAGATGCAAATGTGCAAACCCCTAAGAGTCTGTCTGAGATGACAGAGGATGAGGTGGTTCTTGCCACCATGGATAAAAGAGCACAAAACATAATTGTCAGTGCAATATATAATTCAACCTTTAAGAACTTAGTACACTATAACACATCCAAGGAGATGTGGAACACTCTAATAGTCTATATGGAATGCACAAAAGATGTCAAAGATGATGGAAAGTCTCTACTCAACCAGCAGTATGAAGCATTCGGGCAAGGGAAGACGGATTCTATAGAACTTTGTTATGAAAAGTTCTTTAGAATAGTCAATGACTTAAAGAATTATGAGACACAATTCTCAAACTATGAGCTTAATGACAAGTTTCTGAGATCCCTAAACAAAGAATGAGACATAAAGATTTGTGATGTAAGAGAAATGGGTAATCTGAGTAACATGTTACCACAGGATTTGTATGGGAAGTTGTTGTCACATGAGCTTTAGTTAAATTATAGAAAAGCTGAAGCTGAATCTGACAGAAGTTCAAATCAGACAAGATATGTGGCTTTCAAAACAGACACATCAAAGAAGGCTACAAGAGAAATTCCATCATCACCACGAAGGGATGAAGATACAGTTAGCACTGGGACTAGTTTTTCATCAGAAGAATTGTCAGATGATGAATTGGCATTGTTCAACTGATAATTCAAGAAGATGATGAGAAGAAGGAAGCAATGGAATAAGAAGAAATCATCTGGACCAAATTCCAGCAAAAGCAAAGACAAACACAGAAACAACTCTATGTTCAGGTATGATTCAAACCAGAACAAACAAGTTAAGACTGACATTTTTTGTTATTACTGTAACAGGTATGGACATGTCATTACTGACTGTCCATTAATGAGAAAGGAGAACAGGAAGTTCAAGGAAAAGAAGTTCTACAAAGAAAAAAGTCAGAAAAGTGTCTGATGGCATAGAAGCCAAAGACACTATCTGATAGTGATTCAGATTCAACTGAATCAGATGAAAAACATGCTCACACTGATTGTTCTCCTGTGAAGTGGAATTTATCATAGCGGCCATATACATGGGCAATAACTCCACAATTTCATCACTCCATGGTTACTCTGAAGATGATATGGAGGTTAACTTTATGACACTATCTGATAATCCGGAAACAAAAATTGTTGAATGTCAGGATACTCATGTAATCTTTGACAATTCTATTTGTTCTACAAATTCTGTTCATGAGTCTGTGGATGAGTTAGACTCATATAACTCAAAGTTTGATTCACATAAGTCCAACTCTGAGACTGAACTGCAACAACTCATAGTTAAGTTTGGAAAACTGTTAGAGGCTCTTATAAAGAGCAAGATGCTTATCAAAGAACAAGTCATTGAGATTGCATCACTAAGAGGTCTTAAGTACCATCATGAGATGGCTACTCAGAAGATTGGTCTTCAAAGTTCAAAGTTTGCCAAGCTAACTAAGATCATCGGTGATCAAATCATGTTGCTAAAATAAAAGAGAAGCAACCATTTAGGAGTTGGAACTCATACTTCAGAATGAGAAAAGACTTGTTTAGTTATTTCCTAAACCTAAGACTGTGCTCCCCATTATAGATACCTTCTCAGGAACTCCTGGAAGTGGATTTGGTTATGTTAAACTTAAGAGAAGGAGTGGTAAAAAGTTGACAGGACAAAATGGTCCAGTCATGCCACAAACTGTGTTTCGGACTAAGGGAAAATAAATCCAAAAGTCTGGACTAGTAGGACCAAACTCATATGTGAATAGGAAAACTATTCCAAATGTGCTTGCTCCAAGGAGGACTATTGTGACTAAGAGGCAAAACAACCATTTTTCTCCCAGTCAAAATGCAATTGTCAAGTTTGCTGATTCTTGTCCTAAGGAATGTCAGCATAAAGTTCCAATTGTTCCTCCAAAGAGGAGATACAATAGATATGAGTGCTTGTTTTGTGGAAAGATTTGACACTTTGCCCTAGACTACTGGTTCAACCACACAGTGTCTCATTGGCAGAAAGTGTACCTAGCTAAAAAATTTTCAGGTGGTCTCAATTGAGCCCCGGCTAACAAGCACTTAGGACCCAAGATAATTTGGGTTCCTAAGGATAAATAAATTTTTATTTTGCAGGTATGTCCAAGAACAAGAGATAGACCCATCTGGTATTTGGATCGTGGATGTTCCAGACACATGACTGGAACAAAGAGTAATTTGAGGGAGTTTATTCTAGTAAAGGATGGACCAAAGGTGATCTTTGGTGGAGCTGACAAAGGGATTACCAGAGCTTATGGTAAGATTTCAAATGGCTTAGTCACTTTCACTAAAGTCGCTTATGTGGAAGGGTTATAACACAATCTTTTAAGCATTAGCCAACTTTGTGATCTTGGCTATGACATTTCATTGCACAAGGACAAGTGCCACATAAAAAATTCAAGTGACCAAGAGGTCATCTTGACAGCCACTAGGTGTGGGAATATGTACTATTTAAATTTTCTTTGTCTAAACACAGACTCCCCAATATGCGTAGTTGCAAATGAGAAAGCCTCGTACTGTGTCAAATGGCACAAGAGGCTAGATCATTTGAACTATAAGGCCATATGTAAGCTATTCAACAAAGAACTAGTTAAGAATGGTCCTAATATTAAATGCACTAAGGAGTGCATTTGCTATGCATGCCAAAAAGGCAAGCAGATCAAAGCTTCCTTCAAAAGAATTGAAACCAATGACTCTATGAGGTGTTTATACCTCTTGCATATGGACTTATTTGGTCCTATTCCAATTCATAGTCTTGGTAGGAAAGTCTACACCTTTGTGGTTGTTGATGAATATTCCAGATTTACTTGAGTTTTTTAGGGAAAAAGTCTGAAACTCTTAATGTCTTCAAGACATCTGTCAAACAAATACAGAATGAATTGAACAGTTCTGTGGTCAAAAGCAGAAGTGATCATGGAACTGTGTTTCAATCTGAATGTATGACAAAGTTTTGTGAAGAACTTGGGATTCAGCGAGAGTTTTGCTCTCCAAGAACACCCCAGCAAAATGAGATTGCTAAGAGAAATAATAGGACTCTCATTGAAGTTGGAAGAACCATGATGGGTGATTCTTCTCTCTCAAAATATTTCTGGGCTGAAGCTATTAACACAGCATGTCATGTTCTTAATAGAGCTTCAATCAACAAAAGGCTGAATAAGACTCCTTATGAGCTAATTAAGGATAGAAAACCAGACTTGGCCTACTTCAGAATCTTTGGATGTAGATGTTTTATCCTTAATAATGGGAGAACATACTTAACTAAGTTTGCTGAGAAGTCCTATGAAGGCATATTTGTTGGTTATAGTAACCACAGTAAGGCCTATAGGGTCTACAACTTGAGGGTTCAAGTTGTAGAGGAGCCTGTTCAAGTTGTATTTGATGAAAGATTTATGTATTATAATGATAAGCCATGTACCTCAAGAATAATAGGAGAAGACTTGAAGCAAAAGGAGCTGTAAATAGAAGACTTAGTTCCAGCATACCAAAGTATACAAGGAGTCAATTTTGTTGAGGAAGAACATGCACAGGAACATCCAGAAAAAGAGACTGAACAATAGGATGAAGTTGTTCAAAGAGAAGATGTCACATTACCAGTTGCTGTCAGACATCTAAGGGATTAACCATGGGAATTGATCATTGGATATGCAGCTCATGGTTTGACCACAAGAAGCAGACAGCAAAACATTGTAATGTACTCAAGTTTTTTGTCTCAAACAGAACCGAAGAAGTTTGAAGAAGCCAATATAGATCCATTTTACATAGGGCAATGTAGGAAGAATTGAACCAGTTCAAGAGATGTAATGTCTGGAAGTTGGTTCCCAAACCAGATGATTGTAATATCATTGGAGCCAAGTAGATCTACAGGAACAAACTGGATTAGAATGGTGTTATAGTCAAAAATAAGGCTAGACTGGTTGCAGAGGGCTATAGACAAGAAGAGGGTATAGATTTTGATCAAACCTTTGCACCAGTGGCTCCATTGGAAGCTATTAGACTCTTCCTGGCATGTGCATCCTATAAAGGATTCAAGATTTATCAAACGGATGTGAAGTCAGCCTTCATTAATGGTAACCTCAAAGACAGGGTCTATCTTGAGCAACCCTCAGGTTTTCTTGACTCTACTCATCCTAATCATGTTTAACTTTTATTTAGAACTCTCTATGGATTAAAACAAGTCTCAAGGGCATGGTATGAGACTCTGTCTAAATTCCTTCTGGAGAATAAATTCTCAAAAGGGAAAATATAAAAAACATTATTCCTAAGGGAAGACAAAGACAAGACCATCTTAGTACAAATATATGCAGATGACATTATATTTGATTCTACTAATGAGTCACTTTGCACTAAGTTTGCCAAACTTATGCAAGGTAAGCTTGAGATGAGTAGCATGGGTGAACTCACGTTTTTCTTGGGTCTCCAAGTAAAGCAAACTATAGATGGACTTTTCATTAGTCAGTCTAAGTTCACCAAGGAGTTAATCAATAAGTATGGCATGGAAACATCCACTTCCATGAGAACTCTTATGAGATCTAGTATGTCTTTAGACAAGGATGATGTTGGCAAGCTATTTGATATCATCTTGTATAGGGGCATAGTTTGATCACTACTCTATCTAACATCCAGTAGACCAGACAAAATGTATGTTACTTGTGTCTGTGCTAGGTATCAAGCTTGCCCTAAGGAGTCTCAATATATAGCAGTCAAAAGAATATTGAGATATCTAAATGGCGTACCTAGTCTTGGCCTATGGTATCCAAAGAATAGTGAAAATGAACGAACAGACTTTTCAGATGCAGATTATGCAGGTTGTAAAGAAGACGGGAAAAGCACTTCAGGTTCATGTCAGTTCCTTGAAAGAAGGTTAGTGTCATGGAGCAGCAAAAAGCAAACAAGTGCAGCAATATCCACTGCTGAATCTGAGTACATTTCAGCGGGAAGTTGTTATGCACAATTGCTTTGGATTCAACATCAATTACAAGACTACAACATTCAGCTAAGTAAAACTCCATTATATTATGATTCTACTAGTGCCATTTCAATTACAAATAATCTTGTGTCACATAGTAGAACTAAACATATTGAAATTAGATAACACTTTATTAGGAAGCATGTAGAAAAGGAAGATATTAATCTAGAATTTATTCATGCAAATAAATAGATTGCTGATATTTTCACTAAGCCCCTAGATAAAGAGAAATTTAATTTCTTTAAGTTTGAACTTGGCATGTTAAATCTAGAATAATTAATGCATACTTAAAGACTGATGAAAATAAGAATAAAATGTTAGTCAGTAATTTAGTTTACTTACCTAAATATCAAGAAAAGACCTCAAAGTGTCAAGTATCTATAGTTTAGAAAACAAAATTTCGGCTAAGTCAACAGTTATGTCGAGACACCAGAGGAAGTGTCGAGACATCTAAAAATGTGTCAAGACATCAAAAAAAGTGTCGAGACATCAAAGAATGTGTCGAGACACCAATGTAAGTGTCGAGACATCAAAGGGTGTCGAGTCCCTAAGGTATATGTCGAGAGACATTATCTTTGTGTCGACTTGTGTCGACACATCTCGACGGACAATGTTTCCAGTGTCGACACAGGGTCTTTTCCTAAAAATTTGGAACAGTCTAAATGGAGCATGCCTTTTCAACTTCAGGAGAGCCTAGATTATAAATATGTTATGACAATAGAAGTCGACTACGCTTTCTTAAGATCTTGAGGGATTGATTTCTAAGTATCGAGGCCTAGAATTCCATTTCATCGACACACCTTGTTCGAATTCTTCACTCTCATGGCACCTAAAAGTGACTATAATATCTTTGAAGGTTATGAATCTGTCTGAAATGGATTCAACTCGATGTCTGAAGAAATTAAGAATATAACAACCCTAATCACTGAAGTAGGATTGGAATATCTTCTTTCAGAACATTCAAATATCTGGAATCGAGAGGTACTTGAATTCTTTCCCAATGCTCATCTTGACTCAAACTCGAAAAAGATTAAGTCCAAAGTGAATAGAACAAAGGTCAAAATCACAAACAGAAGACTGGCCAAGACATTTCACTTGCCAAGGATTAATCAAGAAGATGACCTAGATTCTGCCAAGACTGTAGAAGCTTAGAGTGGTGTGGATTGGCCTCAACCACAAAGATTGGAAGCACCCTAGTCAGGAAGGGAATGAATAATCAAGGTAAATTTCTGTCAGAGATTATAGGAAAAGTGTTGCTATGTAAAATAGGATCACATGACAGAATCTCTGTTCAAATGTTTTTGTTGATGACAAGAATAATATTCAAAGTGAAGACCAACTGGAACAAAATTTTATTTGATAAAATAGCATAGAGCATCAAGAAGCCCAATATGGGAATAATTATAAGTCTCTATTTGGTCCAAGCACTTCCTGATAGTCTCAATCTCAAGATTGAATCTAAGATCAATCACATGAGAAAAATGGATATGAGAATACTAGCAAGATGGGATAGAGTATTAACAGAAGAGACACTAGTACTAGAGAAGAAGAAAGAGAAGAAGAAAGTAGTGGTTGTGGAAGAAGAATCTTCCAATGATTCTGAAGAACAAGGAAGCTCAAGCACAGATAAACATGATGATGATGCTCCGGGAAATTCTGTAGGGATAAACTCAACAAAGGCAAGCTCAACAAAGGCCCTAACCACAAATGAGTGGGTAGCATCGGAATCAAAGAGAACGAGTGACCAACGATTCTTCACCTTAAACCTTCTTATAAAATCGCATTCATAACAGCCGAACAGCATCGAGACTACAGCTACGAGATAAAAGGGAAGAAACCAAATTAGGTTAGAATCTAACTTGAAAACACCTGAGTAGACGTCTGCACATCCTCCAAGGACACCACATTCAGCTTGCCCTTCCCTTTGTCCAAATGTTGTGGTGGCGGCAAAGTCTGAAGTGGCACTAGCTGCAACATGGGCTGAGACTACGGGCACTTAGAATTAACATGCCACCTCCGTCCACAGTGAAAGCAGACCTTATCCTTATACCAGCAATGGGCAGCATTGTGCCCCTTCCGCTTGCACGTAGCACAAACCAGATCTCCTTTGGGAGCGCCCTGCCCTGAATGACATGCACTTGCACCTTCTTCTGAGCTACTATTCTCTTGAAACATTTCTCGAACTGGTGGCCTGGTCGGCCACAAAAATTGCATACCTCCTTATCTATTTTCCTTGAAGCAGAACCAGATTCCTAAGAGTCCTTACCTCCTTCAGACTTCCTCGTCTCCTTTCTCCTCTACTGGCCTCGATTCTTAGCATTGTCTATTGCTTCTACCTTTAGGGCAGCTTCTACTATAACAGCATAACTTTTATATCCATAAGCACTGGCCAACTGCTGGATGTCATTCCTAAGACCACCCAGGAAGAGCTTAACTCTATTAGCTTCAGAGGATACCAGTCAGGGGCAAACTGGCTCAGCTTACTAAATTCCTCCACATACTCACTCACTGTGAGCCACCTCTGCTTCAAGTGTAGAAAATTATTCATCAACCGGTCTAGCTCAACTGACAGCAGAAACTTCTTAAGCAGCAACTCTTTGAAGGATTCCCAGGAACATCCATCCTTAAGATTTTCCTTCTCTCTCAACCACCAGCACTTAGCCAGACCTTTTAGCCGATAGCCAGTGACCATCACTCTATAGTCGGCAAAAACTCCTAAGTAAGAGAACATTTACTCGTTATCCATAATCCAGCCATCCAAAGCCATGAAGTATGCCCTACCATCGTAGGTAGGAGGTCCTAATCGCTAGAAGTGCGCGAAGAAGTTCATCTCTGGTGGAAACACAGCTGGGGGCACCAGAGGAGGAGGGGGGCAGGAACAGCTTGTCCCACAGCAGGGTCCTGTACTCTAAGCAGCAGTCCTGACACAACAGTTAACAGGGCTTGGATCTGTGACAACATCTCCAACATTTGCCTAGACAGAGCCTCATTACTCTGTCTCAGTCCTTCTATCATGGCCTCATTCTGAGCTCCAGATGACTGGCCCTCAGATTGGGGAGTCAACCTCATCGCAGGATGTGTCGACATTCTAATAACACAATTAACAACTAATCAAAACCTAGCTTACTACTAGAACTACACAACTTAGTTCAGACAAAACATGTACAAATACTTGCTTAAGATGCTGACTTGCTCTGGGAATTTCATTCATGATGTCATGCCTAAACATAGGATGATATACCGTCATCCTACTGACTCATGTGTCTAATCTATGAATGCATGAATTCTTATTCTTCTCTTTTACTCAAAACTATGTGTGTACATATGTCATCATATAAGTCTTTAGCTTGTCACGTGTGCTAATGCTATGTTATATCATGTATGTCGTGCTATGCATTCTAAAAAAGCCTTAATGTATGTTATGAGCGGCGTACACACGAAATATTATGCATCTCATACTACATAATATTGCATGCAATAAAAAGAAAAATCTAATGTGCATTCATATGATGATTGTTATACATCTCATACTACATAACAGTCACATGTCTACTATAAGGATCCATATAAAAACACATATTATGCATCCCGTACTACATCATATGCCCCATATACTTCTTGTCATGCTTATGAGTGTTGTGTTCATGCTTCAGCCAAGACGTACAGATGACACAACGATGTGCATATGCAATGGAACAAGACAACTAAAACTAACTTAAGATGGTTGCTCAGCCAATTGTCAAACAACCTATCCCTCTGATACCAACTATCACAACCCGTATTTTCTCTGAATTTAAATGTATATCAGAGTAAGAGAAAACATATGTCGTGATGCCACATCATGCGGGGGATAACTGCAGATTTTCAGACAAACACCCATCCTAACATACTTTAGGAAAATACCAAGTTATGATTTGAGAAAATCATGTTTTAAGTTAAGTTTTGGATGGTCGTATCCCTCGGCTTAGTTGATCAATTAGTCCACAAGTGAAATTATAGTTATACGCTATGGAAAATAGTTTGTTTATATTATTTGACATCCTACATGAGCAACAACATCCCTATAGGACAACTTATGGTATGCAAGAATCTAGATGTTGTATAAGTATAGAAATTAGTTTGTACGCTCAAAAAGATATAGTAATCTTAGTTTTTAGAAAATGATATGCATGAGATAGAAGTAATACTTTTATAATTTTAAATATTTAACATGCAATCTTGCATAAAACATTCCCAAAGAGCAAGTAAAAACCAATGAATCATATAAAAATGACTTAGCAGCTAGCAATCACTTATCATTAAACAAAATCGCCAAAACAAAGTACCTCTTTGGTGGGGGTTTTGTCATACCTTGGCTTGTCATCCTGCCTGGATGACCTCTTCCTGAAGTTTTTCCTTGCCATTTTATAGAATCTTTTGGCAAGCAGACTCATTAACTCTTCATTCACTCTTGAAGTTTCTATCTCTTCAGCAGCCTTGAATGTCAGGTTGTGTTCCTTCCTGGCTGGTGGAGGTGTCCTTTGCTCTGTTGCTTCTCTGGATTTAATGAGCTGCTCATAGGACTTGAGATTTCCTAAAAGAGATTTAGTGGAAATCTCATTTAATCTTTGGCCACCTTGATTGGCTAGATCCTTAAATCCCATGAGCTTAGGAAGCACATAAGGATTTTATCATTCACCTCAGTGAGGGTGATGTCCTTATCCAAGGTCTTCAACTCATTAATGATTGAGCTCAGCCTGTTGTACATATCTGCAACAGATTCTGCTTCCTCCTTCTTGAAGTTCTCATATTGTGATATGAGATTGGATCTTCTGTCTTTTCTTTCATCGGTAGATCCAGCCACCATTTGATTAATGGAGTCCCACATGGCCTTGGCTGATGTGCATTCTGCCACTTTTTGGAAAATGTTATCAGACATTGTTTGGGCCAGAATGTTCATGGCCTTGGCATCAGCAACCTTGGCTTTCTTTTGTGCTTCAGTCCACTTAGGTGGTGGAACTGCATTGGTGCTTGAAGCTGCTGTAGATGTAGAGGCAGTAGCTTGAGGAGGACCTGTCAAGATGGAATTGTAGATATTCTCATCAACAAAATTCATATATATTTTTATTCTTGCCTTCCAGATGGAAAACCTATTTAGGTTGCACACTAGAGGTCTGGTCCTTGCATAGTCTTTGTTCTATGCCATATTATGAATATAAACTTAATAGAAGTAAAGGACAAATCTAACATAGGATGTTTTGGTTCAAGGGACTAACTTGTACAACCAAAGGAAACTTTCTCTGATACCAATTGAAAGTAAGGGTTAGATCTGAGATACTCTAGAGGGGGGTGAATAGAGAATCCAAAAAAACATAGAAAACTTTTGTTGTATATATAAAAAAACTTAGTCCTAAAATAAAATAATCTATCACAGGCACTAACTATCACAAGAACAGCAAAACATAACTATCACAGCCACAGCAAGAACAAAAGAAAAAGATGCAACCAGACAACACTAGAATTTTATAGTGGTTCCCCAACCTGGGTACATCCACTCTTCTACCACCCTGGTAGGAATCCACTCAGATTTTTGATCAGGTGACTACCACCAATGAGCTTTTGATCAGGTGCTCAAAAACCAATCCTCAAGTCTTTTGATCAGGTGACTTGCAACCAGGAATAACTTTTGAAGGGAGTTAAGAACCCTTTATATAGTGGGGAATGAGAGAGTGATTATGTCTTCTCTTTCTCAACTACAACTAAGAAGACTTTAGTGGATCTTGATTTTGACAAAGCTCCCCTGAGATATAGATTTGTTCAGGAAGGATGAAGCTTTGCTTCAAGGTGTATAGGCCTTCAGTGTTACAGCCTTGACCAGCAGGTATCCAGGTGATTCTTGACTGATATAGTAATTGTTGTCCTTTGAAGAATCCTGAGATGAAGATAGAAGAAGACTCTTGATTTAAATGGTTGTTCTTCTTCTTCAGCTTGATGTTCTTTCTCTAGTCTAGGGCTTCTGATTTAGCCGTGTTATTGGCCTGTATATTTCATTCTGTGTTTAGACGAGAAGGAAGAAGAAAAGCCTATTCACTGTGTTGTTGTCTATTCTGCTGAGGGAAGAAAAAGAAAAATCCTTTTTATATTTCTGTGTAATCTTCCTTCTGAATTTGAATTTCTTCCTTCATTCAATACTGACGGCCTGGAGAATATTTGCATTTATTGATTTCCCCAACTATCCCATTGAAAAGCGGAGAGTAATAATCCTGATGAAGACCGTAATCAATGCTTGCTTCTAATGGTAATATTCAGAGAATATTTAAGCATTGATTACTCAGGAATTATTGCAATAGAAATGGGACAGAGGGAGGGAAATTTCCAAGTCTAGAACTTTACAGAATTCATTGAGCAGAAAACAGAATTCGTCGATCTGTGTCTAGAGTTCGTCGAGCAGACAAGTCAAGTTCGTCGACCAGATAAAAGTTGTTCGTCGAGCTGAGATCAAAGATCGTCTACTTAAGAACTGATAACTACTTTCTCTAGACCCTACCAATTTTGTGCATCAAGATCGTCGAGCTGAGAGTATAACTTCATCGACTGGAGTTCAGAATTCCATGTTTCTTGGACTTAAAAATGTTGAAGTAACATGTCCAGAAATCGTCGACCTCAGAACTGGGTTCGTCGACCTAAGAACTAGTTTCGTCGAGCTGAGAGCTTCTAACTGCTACTTGATAAATCTTGCCAAGACTGTGGTCTAAGTTCGTCGAGTTGAGAAGGAGAGTTCATCGTCTGGAGTGTGATCCTGGACTTAGAATACTTAGATGTTTCTGGAATAAGATGTTGAAGTAGAATGCCCAGCAATCGTCGACCTGAGAACAAAGTTTGTCGACCTGAGAACTAAGTTCGTCGACTGGAGTTAAGTGTGAAGAATTCTGGACTTGGAATGTTGAAGTATACTCTGGAAATCGTCGACCTGAGATTCAAGTTCGTCGAGCTCAGCTCATAGAACTTTCTATAAGTTCATCGAGCTGAGCACGACTTTCGTCGACCTGAGTTCGACGAACGTCGAACTCATTTTTTGAGTCTTTGAAATTTCTCTAAGTCTTGAGTCTTTTGCAGTCTGTTGATGGCTGGTCCATGTATTGTTGACTTTAAGGACATGGCCTAGACTCTAGGACACATACATGACCATAGCTATACATGTTGGGTCAAACATCCTAGTTTAGTGAACCTAGCCCAAATCCAACTAGGGATCCAACATGCTGGCCTGGTCGGCCACAAAAATTGCATACCTCCTTGTCTCTTTTCCTTGAAGTAGAACCAGATTCCTAAGAGTCCTTACCTCCTTTGGACTTCCTCTTCTCCTTTCTCATCTGCTGGCCTCGATTCTTAGCATTGTCTATTGCTTCTACCTTTACGGAAGCTTCTACTATAACAGTATAACTTTTAGATCTATAAGTACTGGCCAGCAGCTGGATGTCATTCCTAAGACCACCCAGGAAGCGCTTAACTCTATTAGCTTTAGAGGATACCAGTCAGGGGCAAACTGTCTCAGCTTACTAAATTTCACCACATACTCACTCACTGTGAACCACCTCTACTTCAAGTGTAGAAAATTGTTCTTCAACCGGTCTCGCTCAACCAACAGCAGAAACTTCTTAAGTAGCAACTCCTTGAAGGTTTACCAGGAACATCCATCCTTAAGATTTTCCTTCTCTCTCAACCACCAGCTCTTAGCCAGACCCTTTAACTGGTAGCCAACAACCATCACTCTCTGGTCGGCAGAAACTCCTAAGTAAGAGAACATCTCCTCAATAGCTATAATCTAGTCGTCAAAAGCCATGAAGTCTGCCCTACCATCGTAGGTAGGAGGTCCTAATCGCTGGAAGTGCGAGATGAAGTTCATCTCTAATGGCAACACAACTAGGGGCACCAGTGGAGTTGTGGGGATAGGAACAACTTGTCCCACAGCAGGGTCCTGTACTCTAAGTGGCAATCCTGACACAACAATCAACAGGGCTTGGATCTGTGACAACATCTCCAAAATTTGCCTAGATAGAGCCTCATTACTCTGTCGTAGTCCTTCTATCATGGCCTCATTCTGAGCTCAAGGCATCTCGCCCTCAAATTGGGGATTCGACCTCATCGCAGGACGTCTCGACATTCTAATAACATAATTAACAACTAATCAAAACCTAGCTTACTGCTAGAACTACACAACTTAGTTCAGAAAAAACTTATATAAATACTTGCATAAGTTGCTAACTTGCCCTGGGAATTTTATTCATGATGTCATGCCTAAAATTAGGATGATATACCTTCATCCTACTTACTCATGTGCCTAATCCATGAATGCATGAATTCTTATTCTTCTCTTTTACTCAAAACTATGTGTGTACATATGTCATCATATAAGTCTTTAGCTTGGCACGTGTGCTAATGCTATGTTATGTTATGTATGTTGTGCTATGCATTCTAAAAAGGCCTTAATGCATGTTATGAGTGGCGTACACATGAAATAGTATGCATCTCATACTACATAATATTGCATGCAATAAAAATAAAAATCTAATGTGCATTCATATGATGATTGTTATGCATTACATACTACATAACAGTCACATGTTGCCTCCTATGAGGATCCATATACAAACACATATTATGCATCTCGTACTACATAATATGCCTCATATACTTCTTGTCATGCTTATGAGTGTAGTGTTCATTCTTCAGCCAAGACGTACTGATGACACAAAGATGTGTATATGCAATTGAACAAGACAACTAAAACTAACTTAAGATGGTTGCTCCGCCAATTGTCAAACAACCTATCCCTCTGATACCAATTATCACAATCAATATTTTCTTTGAATTTAAATGTATATCAAAGTAAGAGAAAACACGTGTCATGATGCCACGTCATGTAGGGGATAATGGCAGACATTCAGACAAACACCCATCCAAACATAGTTTATGAAAATACCAAGTTATGATTTGAGAAAATCATGTTTTAAGTTAAGTTTTGGATGGATGTATCCCTCGGCTAAGTTGATCAATTAGTCCACAAGTGAAATTATAGTTATACGCTGCGGAAAATAGTTTGTTTATATTATTTGACATCCTACATGAGCAACAACATCCATATAGGACAACTCATTGTATGCAAGAATCTTGATGTAGTATAATTATAGAAATTAGTTTGTACGCTCAAAAAGATATAGTGATCTTAGTTTTTAGAAAATGATATGCATGAGATAGAAGTAATACTTTTATAATTTAAATATCTAACATGCGATCTAGCATAAAACCTTCCGAGAGAGCAAGTAAAAAACCAATAAATCAAATAAAAATGACTTAGCAGCTAGCAATCACTTTTCATTAAATAAAATCTTGTGGGCTTCAACATCCTGACACGAACCCACCAAAATAATGTATGTCTGAACTAAATAAAATACAAAAAATAACTACTTCATGACCGGTGAGGAAAAGACAGCTGCAGAACACCAGCCAAAAAAACCCCAAAGCTCTTAGCCGATCAACCGGCTACTGCTCCAAACTTGAGGCATTCACAAGAAAATAATACCTCAATAGATTATATAAGTGGTGATCAAAGAAAAAAAGGTAAGCATTAAACCAAATAGGAATAAGAGTTAATAACCAAATATAAGAAAGTTGTCAGAACACTGTAAAATAGTAATACATAGTGATAAAAATTTAACAAATAAAGTCCAAGAGTAAGGAAATTGCACCAAGTGTGAAACAAAGTCATGCTTCAGGAATACCTGCCAGAGTAAGCAAAGCAACATATATCTCTGTTGGCTCTATTGATCCCAATATCCCAGATTTGTAAGAAATCAAACGGGTCAATGACATAGACACATAATGTATTTGATGTGTGCTTTAGTTCATGAATGCAGGTAGCCCATGATTTGATAAGTGAAGAAAAATGTGTTTGGCAGAAAACTCAAATATCATCGAACTCAGTACAGAGTTCGTCGAACTCAGCTCAGAGTTCATCGAACTCAGCTCACTGATCATCGAGCGCAACTCAATATATAGTGGGATAAGCACAAGAGTTCAGATTTCAACTTTTGTCGAGCTTAAGTTGAAGTTTGTCGAGCTCAGCTTAGAGTTTGTCGATCTTAGCCCAACACTTGTCAAGCTAAAGCAAGAGAAAAACTAAATAAGGCAAAAAACACTGAGACCGCTGACAAGATCAAAGTTCGTCGAGCTCAGTTTGTTGTACATCGAGCTCAGCTCAAAGCTTGTCAAGCAAAAGCCAGAAAATTTGTCAAAGGAAAAAGCACTGAGACCGCTAAGAAGAAGGTGTTGAGACCGCTGAGACAGCTGAGATAGCTGGGAAGATAACATTGAGACAGCTAAAGACACCTGAGAAGATAGCTTTAAGACCACTGAGATAGCTGAGAAGATGGCGTCGAGACGGCTGAGACAGTAGAGAAAAAATTGGCTGGAAATTTCTAAGTCCAGAAGCATTGAGTGAAGAAGGTTCATTAAACGCTTCTAATAATGCAGAAAGCGCTGAGACAGTTAAGAGGTAAATAGCTGAGACAAAACTAGCTTGAAATTTTCTAAGTCCAGAAGGGTTGAGTGAAGCAGGTTAACTCAATGCTTCTAATGAAGAAGGAAGCACTGAGACTGTTAAGAGGAAAACCGCTGAGATATTAAAGTGCAAAAAATGCTGAGACAGCAGATAAGAAGAAAGCACTGAGACAAAGTCTTGTCTCAGCTGATAATGAAAAAGCACTGAGACAAAGGCTTGTCTCAGCTGATAATGAAAAACAACTGAGACCGCTGAGACAAAACCACTGAGACAAAGCTAGGAAAATTTATATGTACAGAAGCGTTGAGAGCCAAGGCAGATGGCGTTGAGTGTCTCAACATCACTCAACGCTTGATGGGATTCTGGAATATTTTCTAAGTTCCAGATGTTGATGACCACTGCTGACGTCATCAAAGTCAAAAATGTTGGAAGCCATTGCGGGAAAGCTGTTACAGCGCCGAAAGATGTTTTGCCCTTTTCTGATGGAGTTGGTGCTCACCAATCCTTAGTGGGCCCACATACTATGGCGCCGTTGATTCAAATCAACGCTTTTAAAAGGGGAAACAGAAAAGGAATTAGGGTTAACGAATCAAACGAATAGAAAGAGAAATTTATAGAGGAGGTTGGATATTTTTCTTCCCATCAAGCTTGAAAGCTAAAGTCCAGCCAAGATATCTTGAAGGAAAAGAAGGATAGCTGAAGAACTTCAAAGCTCAGCAAGTTTGTTCTCAACAGAACAGTTTAGCTGATTCATCTCATTAGTAAGGTGGAAGCTGCTCATCTGTGCAGTAGTAAAAAGTAATAGTTGTAGAAGAAGGCTGATTCCTTCTACCGCATGTGAGTTGGACTGAAATCTACTCAGTCCAGCAAAGTTGACTCAGAGTTATTTCTCTGAGTTAGTTATTTTATTTTCTTCAACGTACTATTTTATTTCCTGTAGGATTCAGGTTTCCTGAATCTGAGTGTAGGGCACTTTGTGCCTGAGATGTAGGTGATAAATTTGTCACTGAGGTAGGTGCCCTATTGGGGCACTGAGGTAGGATCCAAGTGAGGATCTGAGTTGTAGAGCTTAAGTGCATGAGGAAGGAGAGTGCTACTCTCTGAGGTAGGATCCAATTGTGGATCTGAGGTAGGGTTGTCCTCCCAACCTGAGTGTAGGGTCTTGTGCCTGAGGTAGGTAACTGAAGAGTCACTAAGCTGTAGGTCATAAGTTTGTCACTGAGATTATAGGCCTTGGAGGAGGCTGAGTTGTAGGTACCTAAAAGGGTACTGAGTTGTAGGAGTGCTGCAGCACTCTGAGAGTAGGGTCGTGTGCCTGAAGTTGTAGGGTTGAAGAGCCTAAGTGTAGGCCTTAGAAATAAGGCTGAGGTATGCGATCAGTGGATCACTGAGATGTAGGAGTCCTGCAGGGCACTGAGGTAGTAACCCTTGTGGTTCTGAGTTGGATTCTGAGAATAATCTGTGTGTAAGACTAAGGGTCTAAGGTGTAAGCTCTGAGGAGAATAAGTGGAGGAGTTTGTGCTGAGTCCAACAAGTAAGTTGGATAGGTGGGAGCGAAAGTGGATGTACCCAACTGTGAAACCACTATAAATTCTTGTGTTTGCTGTGTGTGCTTATTTTTCTTTGTGATTGCAGGATTTAAGGACAAGCTCTAGTTAGTACAACTTGAAAATAACAAAAGATTTATTAAAAGCTCAACGACCTATTAACCCCCCCCCCCCCCCCACTCTAGGTGATTAGCTAACCTTGAATTAAATAGCTTTCAATCTCTATAACATAAGGAAAAAACTAAACAATTCTACTCATATGAATCCTTAATACTAGAAGGAAAATGGTCATGAGTCGGTGACCACAATGTCCAACCCGGACTTGCAGACCCAAAATATTTCTAGAAGGTACTGTGGTGGTTGTAACATTGTCCAACACAACCAGACAGTCCAATTTTCTCAACGGGACACTAGGGTGGTGGACTCAATATCCAACTCAACCCATCAATCCAAACATATTAACAAGGTACTGTGGTGATGGCCACTTTGTCCAACTTAACCCCACAGACAAAAAATATCTCCAGCAGTATAATGATTCACAAATTGCCACTAGGTTGGGGGTCCTGTATCCACTACCAAGCAAGGGCCACACTTATCATCCATGAACACCTATAACCGTAACTAAACCATAAGAACACTCCTTTGACATAAAGGAAGAAAGTTCCCAAGAGAAATCATTCTAAGCCGAACCCGACAAATTCCACTTAATTCGACGTGAAATTTTTAAGTCCAAGCTAATTCGTCGAGTATACTCGACGAATACAATGGATACATGAAGAATCAGCCTAAAATACTAAGTCCAGGAGAAAGCGTCGAGTACACAGGATGCCAACACACTCAACACCAAGCCAGATAACTCAATGAATACACCTTCACTCAACACCGCGTTGAGTCCACTTAACGCCCTTTTGACTTAATGCCAAACTTCACTCGATGCACTCAACGCCATCTAGCATTACACGATGAATTCGTCGAGTTTACTCGATAAATTTAACTTAGGCTCAAGGGTCACTCAACACTCTCAACGCCATGACAAACCCACTCAACGCCAAGACTAACCCACTCAACGCCAAGCCTCATACTCGACGAATTCAACGCCTGTTACTCGACGATTTTAACTCAACGCCAAGGTTTATTGCTCGACGAATGCAGCAACACTCAATGTCAAGTGTCATACCCAACGAACTCAACGCCTGATACTCGACGAATCCATACACACTCAATACCAAGCATTGCCCGCCGAAATTGTAATGGATACTCGATCAATGTCACTATGCTCATGCTGATACTCACCAAAATTTACTTGGACAAATCTCAGCCTTTATCTGACGAATATAATCACTCAAAATCGATGAATTTTAGATTACAGCCACCAATTCGACGGATTCAATTTACTCCAAACCATAATTAGCAAATTTGAACTAAATTACTATCATATATGACGAGTTTACACTTAACCTATCAATCTTTCATTCATAGGATTAACCTAGACCAGCAGTCCTGTGCACTCGACGAAATCTAACTCTCATATATGATGAATTAGACTTGGTTTAACTGACATGAAATCAACGGGTTAGAACCAATAAACAGCCAAAATGATGAATCTAATTTATCCAAACAGTCAATGTACGATAATCTACAAAGACTAAAAACCCAATTACGATGATTGTCCTTTGACCAAAAGTTTCACAATAAGTGGCAGGTCGATAAAGGCCAAACCCAACCCTAATCCAAGTTTCTGAGGAAAAAACGGAAGAAAAGCCTCAAAGAACACAAGAAACAAACTTGGCAAGGGTGAGAAAGCACCACTTGCCTCAACCTCCAGGAATCCGGCCAAGCAACTCTCCCCCCTCATGGATCTGGCCGCAAAAACGCCTAAGTAGCAAAACCTGAAACTTTTCGAGAGGAGAGAATGTCAAAATAGCATACCTCGATCTCTAATAGTCAAAGAAACGGGAAAAACTCACCGTAGAAATGTAGATCTTGATGAGAGCTATCTGGATCTACTCTTCGACAACGATTTCGAGCACCAAAGCTCCTGCAATCGGCGGCCGAAAGCTTAGAACTGTCCGCCTCTCTCGCTCTTTCACAATAGGCTGACGGTTTCGGGAAGGAGATGATGAATAGGGTTTACGTCTAATCGGAGGCTATTTATATGGAATAGATTATATAATATAATAATATATTATTATTATAATTAAAACATTCAAATGACCAAAACTCGTACTAACTCGGATTTCTACGAAAATCGCACCGTAGCTAAATATCGATGCTATGAATCCAACAACGAAGTTGGAACTACGATACGCCAAACCAAACTCATATAAAAATTTCCCGAAGGCAAAATACCACCATTCACAAAAAGGCTCCACCATGTTCCAAAATGAACCCCGGCTCGCAAGGGAATATCAAAATACAGGAGGAATTAGCCAAGCTAATACTCCCAAACCAAAACCTCAGATACCAACGAGCAAAAAATCACGCTCTGACAACGGTACCCACCAACTAAGCGTCAATGTAACACCCTGATGTTAAAATTATTCCAATAAAAGAATTAAATTAAATATCGAAAAATCAGGGGCGTACAGTCGTCTCCCGAGTTTTGAGACGTGAGTACTAGCATGCAGAGTTGAGAGAGAGGATTTGTTAGTTGTAGTACTATTTTATCCTATGGGCTCCATGTAAAAACAATGGCTATGGCCTTTTGCGCTTTTTATTAAATATATATTGTTATATATATATGCTATGCTTTCTTGTTAATGCTTCCGCTAAACTCTGTGATGAGATGTGAATATTGTGATTCAAGCCGAGCAAAGAGGCCATCTAATGCTTAGTCGTGTGGGTTGTTGCCCCTTAAAAAGCAAGGGTTGGATGTTTTGGCAAGTAAGATCCCATCTGGCCCGACCCGAGCAAAGGTTGGGGGAGGGTCTTACAAATGGTATCAGAGCCAGTTAGGAGCAACAAAAAGATGTATAGAGCGATCAAGATCCGTCCTTGTGGAGCAGTCTTAGGATCCCGACATCCCTCGCTTCGTTCTTTTGTTCGAGACAAACAATGCAGCTGAAGCCTGGTAGACCCTAGTGTTTAGGCTTAAGGATTCTGGACTATACGATAGCACACTCACGCACCTTTGTTTCCGCTTTGTTAGTCTTTTGCAAATTTCCCAATTTTTTACAAAATACTGAAATTTGTTTCCTGTTACTTCTCCAAATACTAGAGTCCAGTAACGGGAGACCCTCCTCCAAAGGATATATCCCCGCCACCCCACCTCCAAACTTGGTTGCTCTTGCAGTTGTACCATTTTCAGAGACAGACTTGGGGCAAACATTGACAGCTATTTTGGCAATGTTCCGGACAGCTTTAACATAGTTACCACAGCAGTTGGTGGTACCCACTGACTTACTGATGACCTTCTGAGTCCTAAGGCCTCCAATCTTCAGAGGCACGGAGACTGCCATATAGGCAGAGGAGTGGGTTGAGCGTGTAGAGCAGCTATTGGTAGGAATTATGTGGCCGGCAGTAGCTGCTGTGTCACTATTTGTGACTTTGTTAGAAGGATATGCTAGAGAATATTGGAGAGCGGCCAGCCACTCAACGTTCAGGGGACGACCTTTGAGCATGATCATATGGGGGGAGTTCTACGAGGCTTTTTTGGAGCAATTCATCTCGGAGTCCGATCGAGCTGCACTTCAGGAGAGGTTCTTGCACATCTGACAGGTTTACAAGACGGTGCTAGATTACGAGAGAGAGTTCATCCACCTGGAACGTTTTGCTCGGAAATTAGCTGCCACAGACAGAGATAGAGCTGCTCGCTTCTACCGAGGCTTATGAGATAACTTGATACATGCCTTAATTATGATCTCTCAGTCAACCTTCCACACAATAGCAACTCATGCCGCGACGTTAGAGTTAGATCAGAGGATGGTGGCCCAATAGCACCGAAGATATGTTGAGGTCCCCGGAGGTTAGGGATGAGATAGAGGAGCTGCTCCCCGCCGATCGGTGAGAGACCGCAGATAATGACAGCGCATGCAACCATATAGGCACCCACCAGTACCACCAGTACACCGAGCACCGCAATATGATCCCAGGACATCTCTACCACAGCCAGCACCAGTAGCTCGACGGGATGTTCCCTTTGCAGGAAACTGCTTTCTATGACAGCAACTAGGACACATGATGGCCTTCTACCCACAGGCAGCAGGAAGGCCAGGATTAGGAGCAGTCCAGGGAGGACAGGCAGTATGAGGATAGGGCAAGAGAGGTCGCCGAGGTAGAGCTAGTAGGAGAGGCCAGCAGGGTCGAGCAGTACCTTTGGATGCTACCCACTCAGTTGTCACATGAGCTTCAGTTAAATTCTAGAAAAGTTGAAGCTGAATCTGACAGAAGTTCAAATTAAACAAGATCTGCGGCTTTCAAAATAGACACATCAAGGATGGCTACAAGAGAAATTCCATCATCACCAAGAAGGGATGAAGATACAGTTAGCACTGGGACTAGTTCTTCATCAGAAGAATTTTCAGATGATGAATTGGCATTGTTCACCTGGCAATTCAAGAAGATGATGAGAAGAAGGAAGCAATGGAACAAGAAGAAATCATCTGGACCAAATTCCAGCAAAATCAAAGACAAACACTGAAACAACTCTATGTTCAAGTATGATTCAAACCAGAACAAACAAGTTAAGACTTACATAATTTGTTATTACTGTAACAGGCATGGACATGACATTGCTGACTGTCCAGTAAAGAGAAAGGAGAACAGGAAGTTCAAGGAAAATAAGTTCTACAAAGAAAAGAAGTCAGAAAAGTGTCTGATGGCATAGAAGCCAAAGACTCTATCTGATAGTGATTCAGATTCAACTGAATTAGATGAAAAACATGCTCACACTAATTGTTCTCCTATGAAGAGGAATTTATCATAGAGGCCATATACAAGGGCAATAACTCCATAATTTCATCACTCCATGGTTAATCTGAAGATGATATGGAGGTTAACTTGATGGCACTATCTAATAATCCGAAAATAGAAATTGCTGAATGTCAGGATACTCAGGTAATCTTTGACAATTTTATTTGTTCTACAACTTCTGTTCATGAGTCTGTGGATGAGTTAGACTCATATAACTCAAAGTTTGATTCACATAAGTCCAATTTTGAGACTGAACTTCAGCAGCTCACAGTTAAGTTTGGAAACTGTTAGAGCTCTTATAAAGAGCGAGATGCTTATCAAAGAACAAGCCATTGAGATTGCATCACTAAGAGGTCTAAAGTACCATCATGAGATGGCTACTCAGAAGATTGGTATTCAAACTTCAAAGTTGGCTAAGCTAACTAAGATCATTGGTGATCAAATCATGTTCCTAAAACAAAATGGAGCAACCATTTAGGAGTTAGAACTCATACTTCAGAATGAGAAAAGACTTGTTTAATTATTTTGTAAACCTAAGACTATGCTCCCCATTATAGATACCTTCTTAGGAACTCATGGAACTGGAGTTGGTAATGTTAAACTTAAGAGAAGGAGAGGCAAAAAGCTGACAGGACAAAAGTGCCCAGTCATGCCACAACCTACGTTTCAGACTAAGGGAAAAGAAATCCAAATATCTGGAGCAGTAGGACCAAACTAATGCAATTGTCAAGTTTGCTGATTCATGTCCTAAGGAATGTCAGCATAATGTTACTACTATTCCTCCAAAGAGGAGATACAATAGATATGAGTGCTTATGTTATGGAAAGATTTGACACTTTTCCCTAGACTATTGGTTCAACCACACTGTGTCCAATGGGCAGAAAGTGTACCTAGCTAAGAAATTTTCAGGTTGTCTCAATTGAGCCCCAGCTAACAGGCACTTAGGACCCAAGACAATTTGGGTTCCTAAGGATAAATAAATTTTTATTTTGCAGGTATGTCCAAGAACCAGAGATAGACCCATCTGGTACTTGGATAGTGGATGTTCCAGACACATGACTGGAACAAAGAGTAATTTGAGGGATTTTATTCTCGTAAAGGATGGACCAAAGGTGATCTTTGGTGGAGCTGACAAAGGGATTACCAGAGCATATGGTAAGATTTCAAATGTCTTAGTCACTTTCACTAAAGTAGCTTATGTGGAAGGGTTGTAACACAACCTTATAAGCATAAGCCAAATTTGTGATCTTGACTATGACATTTCATTGCACAAGGATGAGTGCCACATAAAAAATTAAAGTGACCAAGAGGTCATCTTGACAGCCACTAGGGGTGGGAATGTGTACTGTTTAAATTTTCTTTATCTAAACTCAGACTCCCCAATATGCCTAGTTGCAAATGAGAAAGCCTCGCACTGTGTCAAATGGAACAAGAGGCTAGCTCATTTGAACTATAAGACCATAGGCAAGTTATTCAACAAAGAACTAGTTAAGAATGGTCCTAATATTAAATGCACTAAGGAGTAAATTTGCTATGCATGCCAAAAAGTCAAGCAGATCAAAGATTCCTTCAAAAGAATTGAAACCAATGACTCTGTGAGGTTTTTATACCTCTTGCATATGGACTTATTTGTTCCTATTCCAATTTATAGTCTTGGTAGGAAAGTCTACACATTTGTGGTTGTTGATGAATATTTTAGATTTACTTGAGTTTTATTTTTAGGAAATGAGTCTGAAACTTCTGATGTCTTCAAAATATCTGTCAAACAAATACATAATGAATTGAACAGTTTTGTGGTCAGAAGCAGAAGTGATCACGGCACTGAGTTTCAATTTTAATGCATGATAAAGTTTTTTGAAGAACTTGGGATTTGGTAAGAGTTTTCCTCTCCAAGAATACCCCAGCAAAATGGGATTGCTAAGAGAAAGAACAGGACTCTCATTGAAGATGGAAGAACTATGCTGAGTGATTCTTCTCTCTCATAATATTTCTGGGCTGAAGATATTAACATAGTATGTCATGTTCTTAATAGAGCTTCAATCAACAAAAGGCTGAATAAGACTCCTTATGAGCTAATGAAGGGTAGAAAACCAGACTTGGCCTACTTCAGAATCTTTGGATGTAGATGTTTTGTCCTTAATAATTGAAAAACATAATTAACTAAGTTTGCTGAGAAGTCCTATGAAGGCATATTTGTTGGTTATAGTAACCACGGTAAGGCCTATAGGGTCTAAACTTGAGGGATCAAGTTGTAGAGGAGTCTATTCATGTTGTATTTGATGAAAGTTCTATGTATTATAATGATAAGCCAGATACCTCAAGAACAATATGAGAAGACTTGAAGCTAAAGGAGCTGTCAATAGAAGACTTAGTTCCAGCATGCCAAAATATACAAGAACAAGTCAACATTATTGAGGAAGATCTTGCACAGGAACAAACAGAAGAAGAGACTCAGCAACAGGATGAAGTTGTTCAAAGAGAAGATGTCACATTACCAGTTGCTGTCAGACATCTAAGGGATCATCCGTGGGAATTGATCATTGCATATGAAGCTCATGGTGTGACCACAAGAAGTAGACAACATAACATTGTAATGTACTCAAGTTTTTTGTCTCAAACAGAACCAAAGAAGTTTGAAGAAGCCAATATAGATCCATTTTAGATAGGGCAAAGCAGGAAGAATTGAACCAATTCAAGAGATGTAATGTCTGGAAGATAGTTCCCAGACCAGATGACTATAATATCATTGGAACCAAGTGAATCTACAGGAACAAACTGGATTAGAATGGTATTATTATCAGAAACAAGGCTAGACTGGTTGCAAAGGGCTATAGACAAGAGGAGGGTATAGATTTTAATAAAACCTTTGCACCAGTGGCTAGATTGGAAGCTATTAGACTCTTCCTGGCATATGGAGTCTACAAAGGATTCAAGATTTACCAAACGGATGTGAAGTCAGCCTTCACTAATGGTAACCTCAAAGACAGGGTCTATGTTGAGCAACCCTCAGGTTTTGTTGACTCTACTCATCCTAATCATGTTTAACTTTTATTAAGAGCTCTCTATGGATTAAAATAAGTCCCAAGGGCATGGTATGAGACTCTGTCTAACTTCCTTCTGGAGAATAACTTCTCGCGAGGGAAAATATACAAAACACTATTCCTAAGGGAAGACAAAGGCAAGACCATCTTATTACAAGTATATGTAGATGACATTATATTTGGTTCTACTGATGAGTCACTTTGCACTAAGTTTGCTAAACTTATGGAAGGTAAGTTTGAGATGAGTAGCATGGGTGAACTCAAGTTTTTCTTAAGGTCTCCAAGTTAATCAAACTATAGATGGACTTTTCATTAGTCAGTCAAAGTTCACCAAGGAGTTAATCAAGAAGTATGGCATGGAAACATCCACTTACATGAGAACTCCTATGGGGTCCACTATGTCTTTATACAAGAATGATGTTGGCAAGCTAGTTGATATCACCTTGTATAGGGGCATAGTTGGATCACTGCTCTATCTAACATTCAATAGACCAGACAAAATGTATGTTACTTGTGTTTGTGCTAGGTATCAAGCTTGCCCTAAGGAGTCTCAATATACAGCAGTCAAAAGAATATTGAGATATCTAAAGGGCACACCTAGTCTTGTCCTTGGTATCCTAGGAATTGTGATTTTGAACTATCAGGCTTTTCAGATGTAGATTATGCAGGTTGTAAAGAAGACAGGAAAAGCACTTCAGGTTCAGGTTAGTTCCTTGGAAGAAGGCTAGTGTCATGGAGCAGCAAAAAGCAAACAAGTGCAGCAATATCCACTGCTGAATCTGAGTACATTTCAGTGGGAAGTTTCTATGCACAATTTCTTTGGATTCATCATTAATTACAAGACTACAACATTCAGCTAAGTAAACCTCCATTATATTGTATTTCTACTAGTTTCATTTCAATTGCAAATAATCCCGTGTCACATAGTAGAACTAAACATATTGAAATTAGATATCACTTTATTAGGAAGCATGTAGAAAAGGAAGATATTAATATAGAATTTGTTCATGCAAATAAACAGATTGCTGATATTTTCACTAAGCCCCTAGATGAAGAGAAACTTAATTTCTTTAAGTTTGAACTTGGCATGTTAAATCTAGAATAATTAATGCATACTTAAAGACTGATGAAAATAAGAATAAAATATTAGTCAGTAATTAAATTTACTTACCTAAATATCAAGAAAAGACCTCAAAGTGTCAAGTATCTATAGTTTAGAAAACAAAATTTTGGCTAAGTCAACAGTTATGTCGAGACACTAGAGGAAATGTCGAGACATCTAAGAATGTGTCGAGACATCAAAAAAAGTGTCGAGACATCAAAGAATGTGTTGGCACACCATTTTAAGTGTCGAGACATCAAAGGGTGTCGAGACCCTAAGCTATATGTCGAGAGACATTATCTTTGTGTCGACACATCTCGACGGACAATGTTTCCAGTGTCGACACTGGGCCTTTTCCTAAAAATTTAGAATAGTCTAAATGGAGCACGCCTTTTCGACTTCAAGAGAGCCTAGATTATAAATAGGGTATGAGAATAGAAGTCGACTATGCTTTCTTAAGATCTTGAGGGATTGATTTCTGAGTATCGAGACCTAGAATTCTATGTTGTCAACACACCTTGTTCGAATTCTTCACTCACATGGCGCCTAAAAGTGACTATAACATCTTTGAAGGTTATGAACTTGTCTGAAATGGATTCAACTTGGTGTCTGAAGAAATTAAGAATGTAACAACCCTAATTGCTGAAGTAGGATTGGAATATCTTCTTTGAGAACGTTCAAATATCTGGAAACAAGAGGTACTTGAATTCTTTTCCAATGCTCATCTTGACTCAAACTCCGAAAAGATTGAGTCCAAAGTGAATAGAACAAAGGTCAAAATCACTACCAGAAGACTGACCAAGATATTTCACTTGTCAAGGATTGATCAAGAAGATGACCTAGATTCTGCCAAGACTGCAGAAGCTTTGGAGTGGTGTGGATTGTCCCCAACCACAATGATTGGAAGCACCATAGTCAGGAAGGGAATGAATAATCAAGGTAAATTTCTGTCAGAGATTATAGGAAAAGTGTTGTTATGTAAAACAGGAGCACATGACAAAATCTCCTGCTCAAATGTTTGTGTTGATGACAAGAATAATATTCAAAGTGAAGACCAACTAGAACAAGATTATCTTTTATAAAATAGCATAGAGCATCAAGAAGCCCAATATGGCAATAATTATAAGTCTTTATTTGGTCCAAGCACTTCCGGACAGTCTCAATCTCAAGATTGAATCTGAGATCAATCACATGAGAAGAATGGATATGAGAATACTAGCAAGATGGGATAGAGTATTAACAAAAGAGACACTGGTACTAGAGAAGAAGAAAGTAGTGGCTGTGGAAGAAGAATCTTCCAATGATTCTGAAGAACAAGGAAGCTCAAGCACAGATAAACATGATGATGCACCAAAAAATTTTCCAAGGACCTCTCCTGGTACTAGAGATCAGGTACAATGGGAGACAATACCAGAGAAGGATCACATTAAGGGGGAGAACCCCAATGATCTTCTAGACATAGAAAATTTTCCTGCACAAGATGTGCAAATGTCTGATAAATAGAATGAAAATGCAATCTCTAAGGAGACTGAGGAAGAACTTCATATGGATATAGAAGCTGATATCTAAGGGGAGTTACAGGATACAATCCCAGATGATCATTTTTCTGATGCTTCAGCACAACTAGAGGATGAAATCATGATGGAGGAACTCAATTTTGGTGAGGTTAGTGTAAGAGTTGATGGGGAGATAGCAGATCTGGCCCCAAAAACTAAAGGAGCTAAATAGCCTACTTTAGTTGAAGTCGTCAGTTCAACATATTTTGATGAGGAGGAAGCCTCTCAGTTAAAGAAAAGAAAATTTGAGGAACTCGGGAAAAGGAGTAGGAGCTATAAAAAGACCATTCAATCTGGAACAACATCAGCTCCTCCTCTAGATTTCAAATCCTTATTGATTCAAATTCAAATAATTCTAGATCAATAAAGAAGATAACTGGAAAATTATGTAGATGAAAGTACTAAGCAGGTACATTTCCAGGTAGCACAGGAAATCAAATCCATTAGATTTGAGGTCAACTTGTTGAAGAAAGATGTGACTGACTTCTTTCAAAAAGGAGCAAATGATGTAATCTATCGTGCTCAACAGCAGAAGGACTCAAAGGAAATTGTATATGAAATAGCTATTAAATAATGATATGTCCTTGAAAACCAAATAAGAATGAATGAAAACATGATTGTAATGCACTCTTTTTCACTAGTAAAGCTAGCAGAGCAAACTACAGCTCTGGAAACAAAGATAGGCTCTACCTCCAAAGATGTTGAATCTCAGCTATCTATACATGCAGACACTTTGGTTAAGGAAGTCAAGTCTTCTTGCAAAGAACTAGATGACCACTTGCTCGGAGTAAAGAATCATTTGTCATCATGGATTAATCATCTAGAAGGCCAAATCAGATTTAATAAAAATGACTTAAGAGATCATATTGAGAGAGAAGTCATAAAGGGGGAGAGTAATGATAAACTCAAGCTATGAGGTTGCTATTTGGACCTCCAATAGCATCAGAGAGACTCTAGGCCTTCCTCCCATAAAGTATGATGAAGATCAACAGCTGAGTCTGGCTGTCAACCAGCTCAATATGAGGCTATTCACAATACAGTACAGACTATGTACAGTCCTCCACCATAGGTTGAAAATATAGTATGTGAGGAGATGGAGATGGTTGTCTTGCTCAAAGAAAGAGAAGTTCAATTATCTAAAAAAAGATTCAGGGTGCAGGATAAAGCAAAGCCAAATTTTGAGCAGTGGAGTCCAACTTCTAGATCCATTATACTCACTATATAGAATGCAGTTAACAACAATATGGCTGATAGGGGTAAATGGTACTCAAAACAAAAATGGGTCAAGCATACAAAGCAGCAGGAGATCATTCATAAATTCAAAAAAGATCTGAAGGCAAGGAAGATCTCAGCTGATTCTATTGATCCCAACAAGTATTTTCCTAAGCCCTATCATTATTTTGAAAGGCAAAAGCTTAAGGAAGTAGAAATATTTAAGGATAAGGATGTCAAGGGAAAGAAGAAGGTTATTGATGATAAGGTGCCTGAAGTTAAAGCTAAAGTGCAATCAGGAAAATGCATTGTCATCAAATGCGTTTAACTGCTTTTAAATGAGACTCTTTGGGATTAGCTTGAAATCTAGCACATAAACATACAGTGAACATATTGTCAGGTTTAGAAGTAGTCAAATACAATAGTGATCATAACATTCCTCTATATAGTGTTTGATCTATGGATATTCCACTTTCATATTTTCCTAACTTTAATGAGACACTCATGGGGGTATTTGCTTGTTTTAGATTTTCAAATCGAAATCTTTTTAAAACATCATGAATATATTTAGATTGATAAATAAAAATTCCATCATGCTTTAAAGTAATTAGAAATCCAAGAAAATAAGTGAGTTCGCCTACTATGCTCATTTCAAATTCATTCTTCATAATTTCTATAACACTATCACATAATTTTTTATTTGTGGATCCAAAAATAATGTCATCAACATATATTTATAAAACTATAAGATCATCATTAATATGCCTTAACAAATAGAGTACAATCAGCACTACCCATTTTATAATCATTCTTTAATAAATAAAAAGTCAATCTATCATACCATGCTCAGGGTGCTTGTTTCAAACCATAAAGGGCTTTTTCTAATTTAAAAACATGATCAGGAAATTTAACATCAACAAAGCCTGGAGGTTGTTCTACATAAACCTCCTCCTTAATATACCCGTTAAGAAAAATAGTTTTAACATCCATTTGAAATTGCTTAAACATTTTAAAACTATCAAATACAAGAAATATTCTAACTGCTTCTAAACATGCTATGGGTGCAAAGGTTTCATCAAAATCTATTCCTTCTATTTGTGAATATCCTTTTGCAACAAGTCTAGCTTTGTTCCTAATCACCCTAGATTCATTATCTAGTTTATGTTTAAAAATCCACTTAACCCCTACAACAGGATGATTTGACGGTCTTTCTACTAACTTCCAAACCTTATTGCGTTCAAATTGATTAAGCTCGTCATCCATAGTTAAAAACCAAGAATTATCATTTAAAGCATCTTCAACACTTTTAGGTTCTATATCATATAAAGCACATATTAGAGAATAACTCACGTAAGGATGAACGAGTACTTACCCCTCTTGACGGTTCTCCAATAACCAAACCTTCGGGATGATCTTTTGAGAATCTTAGTTCACTTGGAGGCACGTATTCTTGCTCTTCTTCTTCTTCTTCTTGTTCGACTCCTTTTTCTTTATCTTTATCTCCAAGGATTTCATCATCATCCAATCTTTGTGGAGGCAAGAACTCTTCATCTTTACCTGTATTATTAGCTTCTACACAACTGAAAAACTCATCAAATTTAACATGTACAGATTCTTCAACCATTTTAGTCCTTTTGTTGTAAACTCTATAACTTTGCTCGTTGAAGAATAGCCAATAAAAATGCATTCATCACACTTTTCATCAAATTTGTCTAAATTATCCTTAGTGTTCAAAACAAAATATTTACAACCAAAACTTTAAAATAAGACACTTTTGGTTTCTTTTGAAAATATAACTCATAAGGTGTTAATTTTAAGAGTGGTCGAAGTATAACACGATTAATAACATAACAAGCAGTACTAACTGCTTCGGCCCAAAAAAATCTTGGTAATTTGTATTCAGATAGCATAGTGCGTGCTAGTTCTTGCAAGTTCTATTTTTCCTCCCTACCACACCATTCTGTTGAGGTGTGCGAGGAGCGGAAAATTCATGTTTAATTCCTAACTCATTGAAAAAAGAAACAAAATTTTCATTATCAAATTCACCTCCATGATCTGAACGAATGCATTTTATTTTTAACTCTAGTTCGTTTTGAATACGTATACATAATTTGGAAAATTATAAAAATGCATCAGATTTAGACGTTAAGAAAATTGTCCAACTTAAGCGAGAATAATCATCAATCAAAACAAAGGTGTCTTTTCTATCACCTACACTTAGTGTATTAACAGGACCAAACAAATCCATATGTATCAATTCTAAAGGCCTAGTGGTGGAAATGACATTTTTACTTTTAAATGAAGACTTTGAAAATTATCCTTTTTGACATGGTAAACATAAAGGCAATAAATTTCCATGTTAGAAAGGTAAGCCTTTAACAAGTTTGTTTTGAGACAATTTTAAAATTAGCTTGGAACTATAATGTCCAAGACGTCTATGCCACAAATCTAACTCCAATTTTTTAGATATAAACCAATTTAATGAAGAATGTAACAAATCCTTAAATCTAATCATGTAGACATTTTGAAACCTAGGAGTAGTAATAACAGTATCATTTATTTTGGAGTTAATAATTTTGCATAAGTTTGAAAACGAGTCAAATAAAACATTTAAGCCAAAATCACATAACTGACTTATTGAGATTAAATTATGCTTCAAACCTTTAACATACAAAACATTTGAGATAGTAAATGATTTGTTACCTACTACTCCAATATTGATGATTTCTCCCTTTCCATTGTCACCAAGAGTAACTACTCCTCCTTTCTTCATCTCTAGGCTAAGGAACTTTGATTTATTGTTCGTCATGTGCTTGGAACACCCTGAGTCCAAGTACTACATGCCTTCTTTGTCCTTAGCCTACCAACACACCTAGAAAGAGGATGAGAGTAAAGATTCAGTTACCCAAGTGGTTCCTCCCATAGAATAGGTGGAAGTCTTAGGTACCCAGATTTGTTTAACAGAACAGTGTCCTGTCTTCTAACAAGTGTGTGTTGTGTGACCAAACTTATAACATTTGGAACACTTGATGAAAGAAGTTGACATATTTTTTAAAGTAAATTTTGACCATTTACTGGAAGCTACAGGGACAGGAGGTTTATTATTTTTAATCTGGAAACAAGATTTTCTGGACTTTTTCTTATCGCCGGCAACAGTGGATGTCGTCGGCGATAGTGTTCAGGTGAGTATCCAAGTCTGAATTTTTCAGAACCATAGTATTGGTTAGCCAAAATCATATTTAGTGATTTTTGGCCCACTCCAAATTTGTTAATGGCCATTTTAAATCACGGACTTGTCCCCTTAATACATTATTTTCGGCAACAATGGTGTCGCATCGGTTTGCGAAGGACTTTCTGTTGCCTTCCACTTGAGATTGAGAAAACTTTAGAGATCTCTCTAAGGCCTCTTTCTCTCTTGTAAGAGTTTCAACCCGAGTCCGAGTCTTAAAGAGATTTTTCTCAAGCTCTAGTATCTTTGTTAAGGAGGGACAATTCTCTTGACATTTCGCTTTCTCCTTTCCAAGTACTTTTACTTCATTTTTTTTTCTTTTACTAGCAGTTTATTTTCAGATTTAATCAATTGAATTTCATCCAGTTTTTTATATAAATATTTGCAGGTTCTCAAAAATTCAGAATATAAATCATCATAAGTTTCAGAAGTTACCTCAGTGTCACTCTGGACACTTCTTCCATCATCATGTGATGAAACACTCTTTTCCATCAAGCACATGTTGGCCTCCTCTTCAGTTTCTAATCCTGAATTGCATGATTCCTCTGAAGTGGCTTCATCCCATGTTTCTGCCTTCAGAACATTCTTCTTATCTTTCTTTCTGTGTCGCTTCTCCTTCAGCTCTTTCAGATGATTTGGGCACTTGCTCTTTATGTGGCCAATTCTTCTGCAATGATAGTACTCAGGTGGTTGTCTATCTTCGTCATCCTCTCCATCAGCTTGGGCTTTTCCTTTCCTATTCCCAGATTCTTGCTTCTTGAAAAATTTCCTGAAAGAATTTCTTCTTTTAGGATTTCTCATGAATTTCCTGAATTTCTTCACGAATATGCTTTCTTCATCTTCATCGTCACTTTCATCGAACTCGCTTTCCTCTTCCTTCTTGGACTTCAACACGATAGCTTTCTTTCTTGACTCCAGGCTATACTCTTGTTGTTGAATCCTCAACTCTACTCCATGGGTTTTTAAGTTGCCTATTAGATTGTCAATTTGGAGAGACTTTAGATCGTATGACTCCGAGATGACAGTCACTTTTGGATTAAACTTTGGGGGAAGCGATCTAAGTATTTTTCTCACCAAATCTCCATTTGAGAAATTCTTCCCTAGAATCCTTGAGTCGTTCACTATTTTGCTGAACCTCGTGTACATGGAGTGTACATTCTCATCAACCTCTATTTTGAACTTCTCAAACTCTGATTCTAACTGGAAGAGCTTCGAGTCCTTTAGCTGTGATGTACCTTCATGAGTAACTTCAAGAAGATTCCATATATCATATGCAGTATCACATGCACAAACACGATTAAATTCAATCATCTCTAATGCACAAAAATAAGGCGTTCATTGTCATAGCGTTATTTTTACAACGAAGTTTATCAGCTTCATCCCATTTATCCTTGGGTTTTTCCATTGAGACACTTCCTACTACAGTTATAGTAGTAGTGTAGCATGTTTCTACCATGCCCCAAACATCGATGTCTAGTGCTATTAGAAAGCATCGCATTCGAGCTTTCCAATAGTTGTAGTTAGTGACCGTGAATAAGGGAGGTCTACTTATACCTTGCCCCTCAGAAAATGCGTGAGTGTTTTGTGCAATTACTCCCGGTGGTGAAACCAATTTTGGAGTAACCTGCTCTGATACAAAATGTTGGATCTTACGGCGCCCTTAGAGGGGAGGTGAATAAGGGTTCTTTAAATTTTTTCTTAAATACCGACAAATTTACTTGATAAATAAAAACAATATAATTAAAGAATGAAAATGTATGCTAGCTAAAACAACAATGATATATTTCAAAAGTGATAAATTGAATACAAAGTGTCTCTATAGAGCTAGAGACAAAGGCTCATGAAACAAATAATTTACTTGTGTTTTCGCCAGTTCTTTTACCAAGAACCAACAGGCTAAAGCGTATCTCTTCCTAGATCTTGCTACTATCCTCCCCTTAGATCTAATCACGATCTAGACGGTGCATACAAGACAATGATTTCTCCCAAAGCCGCACAAGGACTCGGATGCCACTCACAAGGGTGTGATTCTCTCCTAAGTGACACAAGCACCTAGACGGCACGCACAAGGCGGCGATTTCCCCTCTCTATTATAATGAGAAAATAATAGAAATAAGAACAAAACAAATTGATCACTTTAGGCTAGACACTCCCTTCAAACAATGCGCTGAAGATGCCGACGAATCCTTGCTAGAGTTACTTCGAATGCTGTGAACGTGCCGTCAATCTTTCGTGCTTTGGCCTTCTTGAGAGTATGGAGTATCTCTGAGATCTGGAGCTCTCTGAATCGTCTTTGCAGGAAAGTACACTCCAGGTAATCAAATTCATGATTTCCATAAGAAATGAATGGCTTTTATATTCTGGCGATATCGTCTGGCAATACTGGGTATCGCCACCTAGTGATATCGGTAACTGCTGCCACGTGTCCCACGAACTCCTCATTTTCGTATTGCAGATACATCGAGCATAGAACGTGCACTATCGTCTGGCGATAATGGATATCGCCATCTGGCGATAGCGATGTAATGGATGCCACGTCGCCCACGAGCTTCGTCGAGCGTCGAACGAAAATGCATCGAGTGGCGCTATTGCCTGTCGGCGTCACTCAATATCGCCTGGAGATATATCCCGAGCTCAATTATGATCTGATTCATCACCAAAAAGACATTAGAGATAGACCTGTGTTATCTGCACACCAAAAACATCGAAAAATCAAATACAAACAAGATTTGTTATTAGCAAACCAGGAAGCGTGGAATGCATGCTCCAACACTTAACACAATAAACTCTATCTGTGCGAATCAAGCACACATTTAGTAATAATACAACCAATCGATCTGTCGATATGAAAGCCGACACTCCGACATGTAAGGTGAAGTTCTCAGATAGAAAGGAATGAGACGTTTCTGTATAAAACAGTGCTCACGCCGGATAGTCCAGAATTAGGACAAAACCTAATACAAATATATTAAACAAGTAATATACAAGATAACAAGTATATAAAGTAGTAAAAGCTTTATACTAAGTAGTACCTGTCATCATATCGCTCTGTTTGATGGTCTCCTACTGGCCAAGATTATAAACTCATGGTTGAGCTGAAGTATAATGAGATGTAGTTGATTCCATTGCTTTCCCTTTCTCTGCATATAACACACCCATGGTTTTCCCCATCTTCGGAGGACCACTATGACACTCTCGCGTTATGTGTCTCGGGTTGCTAAAAGTATAACAAATAATTGGGCCTCGCCTAGTTGTAGCTCAAAAAATGACAGAAGAAGCTGGCTCCGGAAACCTATACTTCTTCCTCCACCTGTTGTGTACAGACTTTGCAGAGCTCGGTACCTTGAACTCTAACTTTTTCACCGCTAGGTCCTTCTTTTGGACCCATTTCATATCCTACCCCAGGTATCAGGCTGTGTTCTCCAAGATCAGAAATCTTTGCGTCATCAGACCTGATAGAAGTAGCCTTAGATCATCCCGCGGAACTTCATAATACATGTTGGTCTTTTGCTCCTCGTCTGCAAATGTGAAGCCTATATAATGCCCAAGTATGGTAAACTCGTGCATATAGTCATCCACCAAACTCTCACTCTGATTCAACTGCTAGAACTGGCCAATACACTATGCAGAAGGGAGATACCTTACTAGAAACAATCTTGAGAACTCGTTCATCGAGACTTCAGTCAGTTGCCCGTCCGCAAACTGATGCAACTCAATCTCATCCCACCAAAGACTCATCTCTTCATCCAATAAGAAAGTAGTTAAGTTGACTTTCTATCCTTCCTCCATCTCTGTTGGCATCAAGTTTCTCTTTATCCAAGAGAGTCAAACTTTGTCCTGAGTTGGGGAACCAGTTCCGGCAAATGTAGGAGGATTGAAGTACAGAAAGTTCTTCAGTTTCTTATTCGTTGCTCGTCTTGCTGCTAATGGCTCTTCACCCACTTGTCTCACCACTACAGGCTTAACTACGCCAATCGACAACAGGGTCACTTCAGGAGTAGGAGGTTGTATCAGCCTTCCAGGTTACGCATTGATCATTACAAAGACGGGTTCAACATCTAATTGAATAGTTTCCACAGAAAAAGGAGGAGTATGCACATCAGCTGGTGTACTACTCTTCGTAGAGAGCCGAGGTTGAGACTTCCCTGCACCACTCCTAGTCACATATAATCGTGAAACACATAATTATTTAACTATTATCATTTGCTAACAGTAATCATAGGAACATGTTGGGTCCTCAAACATGGGTATTTTTCATTCCCAAGTGAACATTCATGAGTTATTTCATGTTGTAAAGGTAACACACACACATGCTCACCACCCCTTAAAAGAATTCGACCACGAATTCGAAAGAGAAAGAACTGACACTAGGAGCTAATACCAAATTATAACACCACGCCCGTCATGAAGAATATAATAGAGGGTCCGGCTACCACGTTATATGAAACAAACAAACAACGGAGTTACATTCTAGTGGAAGCAATTTAAATAACAATAACCCACCATGAGTAATGTCCACTATATAAAAACTGTAGGAGTGAGAGTACACAATATTTTGGCCTAAGAGCCTTACAAACTTCTTTAATGTTTACACCACATTGTGATTTCCATACATTGGCACACATGCCGCAACACATGAAAATAGTAAACAAGCACTTGAGCCTTCGAGGTCCAGAATAGCATCTGGGCTTCGGCCCGCTATTTCCCACTTGACTCATCGGCACATGAGCAAGTACATTACACGAAGATGTGGCAAAACAAAACACCGATCAGCGTTACCTGACCATAATTATAACGACCACACCCCATTCTCGGGGCGGTGGTACTCCTTCCCCACAAGCAAGCAGTATGGCAGTATATATAATTACACATTCATCATAAACGTTAGCATGCACGACCACACGCTTCTTGCACTCAGGGAACATTTTTGGTGTACTGAATTTCAAGTCCCACAACCATCCTAAGTATCAACCACTTGGACGGTCATTGAGCTTTTATCGGCAAGACCACTTGGACTGGTTTGGATCAGCTTTGCATGTGCTCAAATCGTCGAAATCACATTGTCATAATGTGGGTATGACTTTACCTTGGCCCGTTAACATGATAACCAACGTTACCTATCACAGTCAGCACACAAGGCCAGCAAGCCAGGCACAACAGACTCTCCGCTTTTGACGCTACGCACCCAATCTCCAAGACCTGGGCTTCACGTCCATCACAACAGCTCACTGGGAGAATTTTCCAGCGATACCACTATTGTTAGGCTATATCGCCAGAACCACAAATTTGTCTCAATCTCGGGCATTTCACACCCAACACATACAAATGCTTACTGGTTAGGACTAAGAGTTATCGCCAACAATATAACTATCGTCGGACGATAGCAACAGAACATCGATTTTTGTTGCAACCTCGGGTGGTTCCTAGAGAGTATCTCTAGTACTTACTGCAGCAACCAGCACACCCCAATATCACGAAAACTACTCGCTTTTCTATGGATTCTTCTCCGACATGCAAATCAAACATCATCAATCAAGACTAACTTGTCACAAATGGGCTTCACACAACATGGCTATGTACGTACAGTGATCTGAACTATATATACAATTTTTGTTAGGGATAAAATGTATCAACCGGTTGGAAGTCTTTTCCTCCACATATTGGTGAGAACCTACATGCAAATATTCCAAATAAAAGTACTTAACATGTCCTATAATTCAGAAGGAGAATCGTTACCCTCGTAGACCGTTTCGGAGCCATGAATTTGTAGTTGATCCGGATAGAAAGATCTCCAACGTTGTCCTCTCCATGAATCTTCGATCGTCTCACAAATCCAAGCAGAAAAACTCCTCCAAAGGCTTCCTCCAGCCCTCTCATTTCTTCTTCCTCTCCTTTCCTTCCTCTGATGGCGACGGCCACCACTACGGCCAATTGGGTGATGAAGACGACGACCATGGCGGTGTTACCGTGACAGAAGATGACGACGATGTTCCACCATCAAAAGACTTGCGGCGCCGTAGCAGGCACGGCTACAATCTTCGCCCACGCAACAAAAATAAGCTTTGAATTTATTTTATTATTTGGTCTGCCTTTATCTGGTTATATGTGGTATTGACACTATGTTATTTTGTCATTTCATTTTCTGCAACATTTTTATTTTGGGCTGCTAATAGCCACATGGTTGTAAGCCTTATATAAGGCCAAATTATCATTTGTTATGGAGACAATTATTGAAATCAAAAAGAGCTTTACTTGCCTAACCCTAATCTCCTCTCCTCCTCATCTTAGCCGCCGCCCCCTTCAAGGCTTCCCTTCTAGGATTTCGGCCGCCCCTCTCTCCATCCCTCTCGGCCGCCCCCTTTCTACTCCCCTCTCCCTCTAGCAACCCATCATCCTCGTCTCTCTACCTTCCATCCACCAAGCCATATTCAACCTCTTAACAATTTCGGCCACCTTGGAGGAGGAAGATCTCGTGCAAGGAAGAATCAAGGTTGGGGTAATCAACCACGGCGAGAAGCGAAGGAGGCGAACAAGATCTTCATCCGAGGCGCGTTTCCCGTGGATTCCAAAAGGGAAGAGCGATCGTTCTCTGTGGATCCAACATCTCGGATCTACGTTTCCGAGTGGGGTAACGAAATTCCTACCTAAGAGATTCTCTTCTTTGATTAATTCTTGTGGTGGACGGATTTTGCGTGATTTCTCGAATTGCTAAATTTTCACGGTGTTCCTAAAAATAGATCTGAGATTTTTAGTTGGTTTTCCGAGAAGATATCGCGAGAGGATTGGCGCTCCTCGCTTTTGTTTTGTTGGGATAGGTCCTACCATTTTTTTTGAATCGTGAATTTTTTTCTGGTGGATCTATTTTGGTACAACTCCAAAGCTCGATCGGAATTAATATTATTTCATTTAGCCGGAAAGGATTTTGGCCTATAGCCATTCTCCGTTCCACTTTCGGATCGGCTATCCGTATGTTAGCATGAACGATAAAAAAACAATCATTATGGTCGCTGCGTTGCGTTTGTGTGCCGGTTAGAGAGCGTTAACGTTGCCAAGGTCGTAGTCACGCCCTCCGTGTAGGATCCCAAAGGCCTAGCCTACATCAATTTGGTATCAGAGCCAGGTTGTGTTGATTTCTCAATCGACACCGTCCTTACGCTCCCCTTTCATAGGACGTCGACCCACACATGGTCGTGCACGTTTCGTAATCACCAAATCTGAATTTCTCTATTTGGTCTGCATATAACAAAAAAAATTTTGCAAAAAAAAAGAAGTATAAAAAAATCTGAATTTTCTACCTATTTTTCTAAGCATATAAGTCAAAAAAATATTTTCGTTCTCCAACTCATTAGGCATATAAAAATCCTGATTTATAAAACTCTTGTCCAAACAGTCTTGTGTCTGGGTGAGACACACTGTATCACTGTTGTTCATGCGCACGAGACTTGGCACGGAGTATCCTCCATCCACCTCCCACATGGCCGATAACCATGATGATGAGCATGCTCCCGCAACAATCGCGGCGCTTAGGGAAGAGTTTAACACCAGGTTCGATGCACTCACTCAGTTAATACAAGGGTTGGCTGTAAATCAGGCGGCGCCTCGAAATCCCGGCTTTGGGATAAATCGACCGGGGCAGCCACCCCAGCCCGCCAACCAACGAGAAGAGCGACAAAATCACCCACGTGATCAGGATTATGAGTACGCACCTCGAGCCCCTTATGAGTTCGACCTAACTAGGGCCGTTAAAATGGAATCACCCTCCTACGACGGCATGGGTGAACCCCAAGTATTTCTAAACTGGATCATGGATATTGAGTGCTACTTTGAGTGGCACAATCTGACGGACGTTGAGAAGGTGCGGGTAGCATGAATGAAACTTCAGGGTAGAGCCAAAACGTTCTGGTTGAACGAAGAGAGGCGTCTAGGCACCGTGAATGGCGCACCCCCAATTGGGTGGGCCGCCATGAAGGCACTCCTGCATGACCAATATGTCCCGGCGTATCACCGAACCCAAATGTTCGACGAGCTAGCCACCCTTCGCCAAGGGGGCCAATCGGTAGCGGAGTACATGGGACGACTCAAGGATATGATGGTGCGTTGTGATATTCGAGAAATGCCCGAGGTCACACTATCTCGTTTCCGTAAGGGACTTAACACGGACATCCAAGGCAAGCTTTTGCGTTATGGTCACACGGACCTTAACACAACATTCAATGCAGCTCTAGATATAGAAAGCACAATGCCAACAAGTTCAAGGGCCGGGCATTCCAGAAAGGAAAATCCATCTTAGGACCCCCACCTTCGTCATCCATGCGAGACAAAGGAAAGTTCTGATCGACTGACTCAAGTTCCATAGTAATTACCGCTACGAACAATAAAAATCCCAATGGTGAGAGAGTCCCAATAGGACGAATTAATAAGACTAACGCTACCTGTTATTTGTGCGGAATTCAAGGACACTACGCTAGTGAGTGTCCCATTAAGAGTAAACCACTGGCACTAGTAGATACCACGTCTGACCCCGCCGAGATCGTTTATGAAGCCGGTACTGAGTCTGACGCCGAGCCGAGTGATATTGACGACGACTCGTTTATGATGGTTATGAGATGTATTCTGAATACACTGCGAGCGACGGACGATTACAATCGGACGAATATCTTCTCAGTAAATTTAAAGAACGGTGACAAGTGGTGTAAGTTAATAATCGATAGCGGTAGTTGTATGAACGTCGTTTCGGAGAATGTCATCACTCGAATGCACTTAGTCACTGAGCCGCATCCACATCCGTATAAGATAGCATGGGTGAACAAAACGTCCATCGCAGTTTCTAAGCGATGCTTGGCACCTCTTACGGTGAAGAACTACGTCGATAAGGTGTGGTGTGATGTCATCCCTATGGATGTCTGTCACGTTCTACTAGGACGTCCATGGCTTTATGATTATGACGTGACCCATTTTGGCAAAGCCAACACCTACGAGTTCAAGTTCAATGGTAAGACCATTGTTTTGAAACCCACACCACCTAAGGACCCGTCGATTGCGTCCAAGGACACAGTGGTCCCTGCGGAAAGGAAAACGATAAGTCTTATAAGTAGGAAGGAGTTAGAACGTGAGACCTTTCTCGATGGCGTCATATATGCGTTAGTATGTCTACAAGTACAGGAAGATTCACCATCTTTAGAGAACATACCGTTATCTCTACACACATTATTGGAAGAATATAAGGACGTCTATCCGGTAGATTTACCTTCCAAGTTGCCACCAATCAGGGATATTCAACATGAAATTGACTTCGTCCCGGGCTCGTCCTTGCCTAACCTACCCCATTACCGACTTAATCCCTCCGCACATAATGAACTACAAATGTTAATTTCCGATTTATTAGCTAAAGGATTCATCCGGCATAGTAAAAGCCCTTGTGTCGTCCCTGCCTTGTTGGTCCCGAAGAAAGA
The DNA here is from genome assembly GCA_039583875.1 of Platanthera guangdongensis. Taxonomy (NCBI): domain Eukaryota; kingdom Viridiplantae; phylum Streptophyta; class Magnoliopsida; order Asparagales; family Orchidaceae; genus Platanthera; species Platanthera guangdongensis. Next base: position 174,192,627 of record CM077166.1, on the reverse strand, counting down.
TAAGTCTTGGAGGTTGTGTGTAGACTACCGGGACATCAATAAAATAACTGTCAAGTATAGGTTTCTCATCCCCCGTTTGGACGATCTATTGGATATGTTGTCCGGTGCCACCGTGTTCTCAAAATTGGATTTAAAGAGTGGTTACCACCAAATAAGGATTCGGGAGGGAGACGAATGGAAAACGGCCTTTAAATCTAAGGACAGGCTTTACGAGTGGTTAGTGCTAGGAGAGGGACTCACCAACGGACCAAGCACTTTCTCACGATTAATGACTCAAGTATTTAAGCCATACATGGGAAAATTTGTCGTAGTCTATTTCGATGATATTTTGGTGTTTAGTACCTCGCCGATCGATCATGAAACTCATTTGCGGACAATCCTTACTACATTGCGGCAAGAGAACTTATATATTAATTTTAAGAAGTGTGCATTCGGTGTGACTTCCGTGGAATTTTTAGGATACATAGTGAACGCTGAGGGTATACATGTTGACCCTAAGAAGGTCCAAGTAATTAGAGAGTGGCCGGAACCGCAAAATATTCGGGAAGTTAGGAGTTTTCATGGATTGGCCACGTTTTATCGACGATTCATTCGCAATTTTAGTAGTATCATGGCACCCATCACTGAGTGTATGAAGAAGGGTGATTTTATATGGACCAAATCGGCCGCTAGCGCATTTCAAATGATTAAGGATCGGATGTCCGAAGCCCCCTACTACGGTTGCCGGATTTTAGTAAAGTGTTTGAATTATCATGCGACGCTTTCGGGGATAGGAATTGGTGGAGTGTTAAGTCAAGAGGGACATCCGGTCGGATACTTTAGCGAGAAACTTGCGGGCCCAAAATTAAATTACTCTAATTATGATCGTGAGTTTTATGCCGTGATACGTTGTCTCCAACATTGGCGACACTATCTCATCTCGAAAGAATTTGTAATCCTCTCGGATCATGAGGCACTAAAATTTGTAAACTCTCAAGGTAAAATCAGCCCTCGGCACGCCAAATGGGTCTCCTATCTTCAGGAGTACACATTCATTATTAAGCACCTTAAGGGTACGTTAAATCGAGTGGCGGACGCCCTTAGTCGTGTCACCCTATTGTTATCTAAAATGGAGGTGACGGTAATAGGATTTGAACGCATTAAGGACGAGTATGTCCTATGCCCGGATTTTAAGGATATTTATTTAGCCGCTCAGGAACAGGCCCCCTCTACTATTTCAGCCTACTACATTCGTGACGGTTATTTATTCAAGCACACGCAATTGTGTATTCCCCGTTCGTCCCTACGCCATTTGATTATATGGGAGTTACATAGTGGAGGTTTAGGTGGACACTTTGGTCGCGATAAAACAATCACGCTTGTGGAGGATAAATTCTTTTGGTCGGGTCTCAAGCCAATGGTCAATAAAATCGTAGGGAGCTGCCGCGTATGTCAACTAACTAAGGGTAACAAGACCAATGCGGGCCTTTACACACCCCTTCTGATTCCCTCTGCCCCGTGGGTGGATGTTAGCATGGACTTCATATTGGGCCTCCCACTGACAATTCGGCGTCACGATTCCATCTTGGTTGTAGTGGACCGATTCTCTAAAATGGCTTATTTTATCGCTTGTCATAGCACCAACGATGCTTCTCATGTCGCTAAGTTGTATTTTAAGGAGATCGTAGCTCATCGAGGTGTCCCCAAAACCATCGTGACCGATAGAGATGTTAAGTTTACAAGCTACTTTTGGAAGACAATGTGGAAGTTGTTGGGCACGAGGCTTATGTTTTCGTCGGCCTACCACCCCCAAACAGATGGGCAAACGGAAGTTGTTAACCGCAGTTTGGGAGGATTACTTCGTTGCTTGGTGGGCGATCATAAGGGTACATGGGATCTTATCCTCCCCCACGCTCAGTTAGCCTATAATAATTCTAAGAATAGGTCCACCGGGTTATCGCCAAATGAGATAGTGCATGGATATAAGGCGTATGTGCCTCTTGATTTGATTCTGTTACCACCATCATTTAAATCAAGTCAATTTGCACAGGACTTCGCCTCGCACGTTCACACTCTCCATGAGCACATTGGCAAGACGTTAGCTAAACAATATGCTATTTATCAATCGAATGCTAACATACATAAGCGAGCAGTCCCCTTAAAGATTGGTGATTTGGTAATGGTACGTCTTATCCCCGAACGGTTGCCCTCGGGCACCAAAAAAAATTAGCGAATAAGAGAGCCGGTCCTTTTCGGGTTTTGAAGAAGCTAGGTGAAAATGCATATTTATTACAGTTACCCACTGAGTGGGGAATCTCCCCTGTTTTTAACATTTCGGATTTAACGCTTTATGTCGCTCCACCACCTGAATTGTCAGTCTCTCCGTTTCATATTTCCACTATACCGTCTAAAGGGGTGGGGGTGCGAATATTTCTGGACCGCTCTCCCTTTCAGATTCTTCGGGAGGTACGTTGTCTATTGATGATGCAACTTATTTTTCTTCTTCGCCTAACGCTTTTCCAAGGTTCCCCCGAACTGATTTCTTGCCTGACAAGATTTTGCAGGATGTGGTGTTTTCTACTCCCGACGACGACATTCACAGGTTTTTGGTCAGATGGTGTGGTCGTCCAGCTTCGGACGACTCTTGGATTTCTTCGGCAGACCTGCCTCTTCTCGATGCAGATCTCCTCCACCGTTACTGTCCAGCCCACTCTTCGGTGATGAGTCCTTTTGAGAGCGGGAGGATTGATGGCGACGACCACCACGACGGCCAATTGGGTGATGAAGACGACGACCATGGCGGTGTTACCGTGACAGAAGATGACGACGATGCTCCACCATCAAGAGACTTGCGGCGCCGTAGCGGGCACGGCTACAATCTTCGCCCACGCAACAAAAATAAGCTTTGAATTTATTTTATTATTTGGTCTGCCTTTATCTGGTTATATGTGGTATTTGACACTATGTTATTTTGTCATTTCATTTTCTGCAACATTTTTATTTTGAGCTGTTAATAGCCACATGGTTGTAAGCCTTATATAAGGCCAAATTATCATTTGTTATGGAGACAATTATTGAAATAAAAAAGAGCTTTGCTTGCCTAACCCTAATCTCCTCTCCTCCTCATCTTAGCCGTCGCCCCCTTCAAGGCTTCCCTTCTAGGATTCCGGCCGCCCCTCTCTCCATCCCTCTCGGCCGCCCCCTTTCTACTCCCCTCTCCCTCTAGCAACATATCATCCCCGTCTCTCTACCTTCCATCCACCAAGCCATATTCAACCTCTTAACAATTTCGGCCACCTTGGAGGAGGAAGATCTCGTGCAAGGAAGAATCAAGGTTGGGGTAATCAACCACGGCGAGAAGCGAAGGAGGCGAACAAGATCTTCATCCGTGGCGCGTTTCCCGTGGATTCCAAAAGGGAAGAGCGATCGTTCTCTATGGATCCATCATCTCGGATCTACGTTTCCGAGTGGGGTAACGAAATTCCTACCTAAGAGATTCTCTTCTTTAATTAATTCTTGTGGTGGACGGATTTTGCGTGATTTCTCGAATTGCTAAATTTTCGCGGTGTTCCTAAAAATAGATCTGAGATTTTTAGTTGGTTTTCCGAAAAAATCTCGCGAGAGGATTGGCGCTCCTCGCTTTTGTTTTGTTGGGATAGGTCCAACCATTTTTTTTCGAATCGTGAATTTTTTTCTGGTGGATCTATTTTGGTACAACTCCAAAGCTCGATCGGAATTAATATTATTTCATTTAGCCGGAAAGAATTTTGGCCTATAGCCATTCTCCGTTCCACTTGCGGATCGGCTATCCGTATGTTAGCACGAACGATAAAAAAACAATCATTGTGGTCGCTGCGTTGCGTTTGTGTGCCGGTTAGGGAGCGTTAACGTTGCCAAGGTCGTAGTCACGCCCTCCGTGTAGGATCCCAAAGGCCTAGCCTACATCATCCTCCTTACTCTTTCTTTTCTTAAGTTGGAAGAGAGAGAGAGAGAGAGTGAGTGATAAAGAGAAATGAGAAGAAAAAATCACTCTCAGACACTTATCTATCGCGGGATTAAACTCAACCATCTGATTTACACGACTAAAGAAATGGACGACCCGATTTAATCTGAGAATTCATTAAAAATCGTTATCGTCGGACGATACCGCTATCCCCGGGCAATATCTCTAGTGGTGGCCGCTTGACTAAGTCATCGTAGTTCATCGACCGTCGCACGACCAACTGACGCGCGGTCGTCTACCATGTGGCACATTATTGCCACGCGATATCACAATCACTAGCGGTAGCAAATTGACATCATCATTTTGTCGACTGCATCGTTTTGTCGACTGTATCATTTTGTCGACTGTATCGTTTTAATCATTATTGACAGCGATATCGCTATCGGCAACGTTAGCTCCAAAACCTAGACTTTAATGGCGAAAAATTGGAGTGTTACACTTTTTTGCCGCACATGCTGACTTAAAACATCAACTTGTGATAATAAAAACGGTGAATTGTCTTCGACAAGTTACACCTTGTAAAGGATGATAGAACGTTAATTTTATGTAGTGAAGCTGGGAAACCACCAAATACCTAATAAGGGCATCAACTCTCTTGCTCTCCAACGTAGGACACCAATCATCTTTAGCGAGACTCTTCATATCCTCAATCATATGTCTATGAGTTAGCTCCATATATGGAAGTCCAACAAACATAATGTCCCGACCATGATTTGGTAGCCCCAAAGTCAACGCAACCTCGTTAACAATGACTATCATGCCTAATAAAATTTTTGTCCCTATTGAAAGACCGTATCAAAACATAAAGTAGAGGAATGTTTTGAGGTAGATTGGGCATTTCAAAAATAGGAAGTACATCACCATCCTTCTTAACTGCCTTGGATTCCTCCAAGAGAATGACCAACAAAAGGCTAGCGTTTAACTTAATGGTAGACACTCCACATCTACGTACAATTAAGATAGTTACTCGCAATCACTACAAAAGGAATTGAACATAAGATGACAAGAAAATTAATGGGAATAACAAGATGATATATTGCCAAAAAAATAGAAGTAATTAGGTTTAATTATTCTTGGTTATAGTTTTTTAGTGCGTTGTTATTAGCACCGCAGTTTTGGCTAGTCGCAACACACTTTCTCCTACTTTTTCGCTTCTTTTGAAAATTTGTCTTGTACATACATTTTTAGAAAAATTATTCAACACAAAAGTTGTAGATCTCTTGAACACTTTTTCTAAAAATGCATTTACAAAGCATATTTCAAAAATGCGCGAAATCTGAGCGTATTTTCAAAGTACGACTTGTAGATGCATCGATGAGATATACAACTTTCGTGTTGAACATTTTTTTCTAAAAATGTATGTACAAGCCGTATTTCCAAAAGACACTAAAAACTAGGAGAAAGTGCGGTGCGACTAATCAAAACTACAGTGCTAATAACAATGCCTTTTTTTTGAAGATAACCAAAAAACCTCATAGACTTGACTTGGATCTCACCTATAAGCAAAATACATACAACACGAATATTGAGAACAAATGTTTTTAAAAAAGAGAAATTTAGCAGTAATATTACAGAGAACTCAACAATTATGATAAAATTCAATTGTTCAAATGTAATTACATATAAATCAACAATTTTTATTTTCATACACTCAAACAATTGCTAATACACAACTCAAACGTTTGATACAAAATACCTCAATTATTACTTACAGCAGCAAAAATGCAAAATCACAATTTCACCCCATTCTAGGTTTACAAACATTGTTTGCAGAATAACTATCGGAAAATGCGGAAAAAAGAGCACTAGAAGGAGTGGACGACGAACCCTAGAAGCCTGGAGGAGAAGCGTGAACCGGGAGGAGAAGCGATGTTAGCTATTTCTACCCGCCATAGCAGTGATCATCGCCGACGGGAGAGGGAAAGCCAGGGATTTCCGACATGTCGTGCATTGCCGGAGCAGTAATTTTCAGCGACGCGAGAGGGAAATCCAATTGTTTGGTGCTATACCACAAATTTTTAGAAAACTGTTAGGACCGGACTTATTTATTAGCCATAATGGCATCCGCCGGGCGCGCACAAAAAATTTCCGCCAGAAAGTGCGGGTATTAATGATGAGGAAAACGAGTGACTGGCTAAGAAAGTGTTGCTGGAGTTATTATGGTGACCGGGCCCCACCAGTATTGGAGTTGGCATTTCTTTTATGTTTGTTTTAAATGGGTAGATGAGAGGTTGCATTAATTTGGTAGGTGAGAAGTTGTGTATTTATGATGAGAGAGTTTTTCTTGTTTTCCTTTTTGCCAATATAAAGGCGCCCTTGTACATGTTTGAAGATTGATGAAATTAGTGAGAGAAGCTCCCATATTTTTGTTTTAGTGAGAGAGAGGAGCGCAGCAGCGCTGGAGTATTGTTTCTGTCCGGGCGGTTAGAAGGCTAGCCGGGCGAGTTGAGTTTTCACCGGGCGAATAGAAGTGGAAGCCGCGCGGTCTGGTGAGCGCGCAGCGAGAGAAGGAGCTCGCGGGTTTTGTGTGACTCGCGTTTCGAGTGATCTCGCCAAGGGGGAGCTCGCAGGGTCGGTGTAGCTCTCGCAGGTGGCGCGCGCGGGAGCCGGTCTCGAGTAGGCGGACCGCGAGTGGGGTGCAGGCTCGCCTGGTGGTTTGGGCGCGAGGTGGTGAAGGCGATCTCGCCTGGTTGTGTTCGCGAGTGGTGGTGGGAGCTCGCTCGCAAGAGGAGGTACTCGCCTATAGGGGGAAGGAGCCCGCGCGGTTTGGTACTCGCCCAGGAGGTTTGATGCCGCGCGGTTTGTAGCGGTCTCGCCGGGGTCTAGCCGCGCGACTTGGAGGTCTTGCAAAGTTGGTTTCGCCGAGTACTTAGAGATTTTTCGAGGTAGCAGGAACCCATACATGTTTCCAACAAGTGGTATCAGAGCGAGGTTAGGACCCTCGGAAGATTTGAAGTAGGGGAGAGATGGAGTTTGGAGGTGCCGTGCCGGGGCAAGTTCCCAAGTTGACGAAGACCAACTATGGGAACTGGAGCATCCAGATGAAGGTACTACTAGCCTCCAAGGAGTTGTGGGAGGTAGTAGAGGATGGTGTGGAGGTGCTGACTGCTGAAGCAGAAGCCGCGTTGACGAACGCACAAAGGACAGCACTGAGAGAAGCTAAGAAGAAGGACAAGAAGGCATTGTTCATCTTGTACCAAGGGGTGGATGAAGCTACGTTTGAGAAGATCTCGGACGCCGAGACTTCGAAGGAGGCATGGGAGATTTTACAACGCTCCATGCAGGGAGTCGATAAGGCAAAGAAGGTGAAGCTGCAGTCCCTTCGAGCTCAATATGAAGTGATGAAGATGCAGGGTTCAGAGAAGGTTGGCGACTATGTGACCCGTCTGCGGACGATCACAAATGAGATGAAGAGAAACGGGGAGACGATAGACGAGGTCAGCTTCATGGAGAAGCTCCTGCGTTCTATGTCTAAGAAGTTCCGACACGTGGTGGTGGCCATCGAAGAATCGAAGCACCTCACAGTGATGACGGCGGATGAACTGATAGGTTCGCTACAAGCACATGAGTATCGGATGGTGCAAGATGAGGAGGAGTCGAGTGGCTTGGGGAAAGCACTTCAGACTCAACTCAATTTTGGAGAGAGTTCAGGAAGAGGAGGAGGCCAGCGTGGTCGAGGCTACCAAGGCAGAGGTAGAGGAGGAAGAGGTGGAAGAGACTTTGGAAGAAATCAGTTCAACCAGGGAGCGGTAGAGCAACATCATGGTTGGAGGCAAGATGCAGGAGGTAGAGGAAGAGGCCAAGGCAGAGGTCAAGGCAGAGGACAGGGAAGAGACCAGGGAAGAAGTCAAAGAGGAGGAAGAGATATGTCCCAAACTCAATGTTACAACTGTAACAAGTTTGGACATATGAGTTACGACTGCTGGGCTCCCAGGAAAGGTGGTGAAGCCAACCACTATGCGGAGGCTAGCAACACGGGTGGAGACCCGATGATGTTCCTTACTATCCAAGGCGCTGCAGGAGGGAGGAATGGAGTATGGTACCTAGATACTGGAGCAAGTAACCACATGTGTGGTGATAAGGAGCTATTCACCAGCCTTGAGCCGAATGGAGGAGATGTCAGTTTTGGCGACGCCTCGAAGATCTCTGTGGAAGGAAGAGGAGTGATCGCGGTGACGATGAATGGGAAGGAGGTGCTCATCAACGACGTCTTCTATGTACCGGGCTTAAGGAGCAACATCCTAAGTCTTGGACAGCTGGTGGAGAAGGGCTATCGCGTCCTGTTGAGGGATAGCACCTTAGCGATGAAGGATAGCCAAGGAAGAGAGGTGGTAAGAGTGAAGATGGCGACGAACCGCCTCTTCCCTCTAAGTTTGGATGCCAAGGAGACGGCATGTCTTGCGAAGACAGGAGAAGAGGAGGAAGCTTGGCTGTGGCACCACCGGATGGGGCATCTGGGGTTCACAGGCCTGAAGCTGTTGTCTGGATCTAAGATGGTGGAAGGGCTGCCTATGATCACACCTCCTCAAAGGGTCTGTGAGGCATGCACGAAGGGGAAGCATAGGAGAGAAACTTTCGAGGGTGGCAAGTCCCGGAGAGCAACAAGGCCATTGGAGTTAGTTCACTCGGACATCGCTGGTCCGTTTGAGACTACTTCAATAGGTGGAAGCAGATACTACATCACGTTCACCGACGACTTCAGTAGGAAGTGTTGGGTATACTTTCTGAAGGAGAAGGCAGAAGCTCTGGACAAGTTCCAAGAGTTCAAGGCGATGGCTGAGAAGGAAGTTGGGCAACCACTGAAGGTGCTCCGGACAGATAGAGGAGGGGAGTACACCTCTAAGCTGTTTGATGACTACTGCAGAGAATGGGGGATCTCACACCAGCTGACGGCGGCGTACTCGCCTCAACAAAACGGAGTGGCGGAAAGGAAGAACCTAACCATTATGAACATGGCGAGGAGCATGGTGAAGGGCAAGGGGTTGCCAAAGAAGTACTGGGCGGAAGCAGTACAGGTAGCGGTGTACTTGCTAAACCGTTGCCCAACCAAGAGTGTGAAGTTCAAGACTTCATTCGAAGCTTGGTGTGGGAGGAAGCCCAGTGTGAAGCACCTGAGAGTCTTCGGGTGTGTAGCTTATGCTCACATCCCGGACCAGAGGAGGAGGAAGCTGGACGATAGAAGTGAGAAGTGCATTTTTGTAGGCTACGCTCCTGCGAGCAAGGCTTACAAGTTGTACAACCCGGAGACGGAGAAGGCCATTATCTCACGAGATGTGGTGTTTGAAGAAGGGAGTAGCTGGAGCTGGGATGAAGCAACGAGAGGGGTCAAAGGAATGTTCTTCGAGGATGATGAAGAAGAGGATGGTCAGGAAGCAGAGGCTGAGATGGGAGGAGCCGAGCCACCATCACCACCCAGCAGGGAGCCAGGGGGAGCTCTCACTCCCTACTCTAGTGGAGCAAGCACTAGTAGAGGTGGTTCCAGTAGAGCAAGTACCAGCGGGAGCAAGGAGGATCGTCCTCAACCTCGGATGAGGAGGTTGGAGGAGATCTATGAGGAGACGACACCAACCGCTAACAATTTTTCTTTATATTGTCTTTTAGCAGATGTTGAGCCATACTCTTATGAGGAAGCAGCCAAAGAGAAAACTTGGAGGAGTGCTATGGATGTGGAGATAGCCTCCATTAAGAAGAACGACACCTGAAAGCTGGTGGATCCACCTGTAGGCCAAAAACCCCTCGGGGTGAAATGGGTCTATAAGGTGAAGAAAAACAAAGATGAGGGCGTGGAGAAGCATAAGGCGCGGCTAGTCGTGAAGGGGTACCGACAAGTCCAAGGGGTGGACTATGATGAAGTTTTTGCCCCAGTGGCGAGAATCGACACTATCAGGATGATCATCGCACTGGCAGCGCATCATGGGTGGAAGATCATGCAGATGGACGTGGTCTCTGCCTACCTGAATGGTTACCTAGAAGAGGATGTGTACATCGAACAACCTCCAGGATACGTCGTGAAGGGACAAGAGAAGAAAGTGTGCAAGCTGGACAAGGCCCTATATGGTTTGAAGCAGGGGGCTCGCGCCTGGAATGGGAGGATTGATGCCTACCTCCAGAAGCACGGTTACAAGAAGTGCCCCTATGAGTACGCTTTGTACACCAAGGTGGAGAAGGGTGGAGACATGATGATCATATGTCTATATGTAGACGACATGATCTTCACCGGCAACAGCCCCGTAATGTTTGAAGAATTCAAGAGAACCATGAAGAAGGAGTTCGAGATGACGGACCTGGGAGAGCTCAACTATTTTCTGGGAGTGGAGGTAAAGCAGAGTGAAGATGGGATCTTCATTTCACAAAAGAAGTACGCAGAGGAGATCCTGAAGAAGTTCAGGATGGAGAACAGCAAGCCCATTTCTACTCCCGCCGACCCAGGACTGAAGTTGAGCAAGGACTCGAAGGAAGGAGCGGTGGACCCAACTATGTTCAAGAGCCTGGTCGGAAGCCTAAGGTACTTGACTTTCACTAGGCCGGACATCATGTATGCGGTCGGGGTAGTAAGCAGGCACATGGAGGAGCCCAAGCAGGACCACTTCACAGCAGCGAAGAGGATCCTGAGGTATGTGAATGGGACTCGAGACCACGGCCTGAGGTACTCTACTGGTGAAGAGCTGAAGCTAGTCGGGTATTCAGACAGCGATTATGGAGGTGATGTAAATGACCGGAAGAGTACTTCTGGGTATGCTTTTCATGTGGGAACGGGAGTGTTCTCATGGAGTTCGAAGAAACAGGCGACGATTGTCTTGTCTTCATGCGAAGCGGAGTACATAGCAGCAGCGGCTTGTACCTGCCAGGCGATCTGGCTGAGGAACATCATGGAGGAACTACATCATCCGCAGGATGGGCCTATGACAATGTATGTTGACAACATGTCGGCCATCCAGCTAGCGAAGAACCCGGTGCTGCACGGGAGGAGTAAGCACATCGAGACGAGGTATCATTCCCTCCGTGAACAAGTGGAGCAGAAGACCGTGGAAGTGGTGTATTGCCCGACCGGAGAGCAAGTCGCGGACATCTTCACCAAGGCATTGAAGGTGGACACGTTCCTGAAGCTCAAAGGCAAACTCGGCATGTGCTGCCAAGTTTGAGGGGGAGTTTGCTGGAGTTATTATGGTGACCGGGCCCCACCAGTATTGGAGTTGGCATTTCTTTTATGTTTGTTTTAAATGGGTAGATGAGAGGTTGCATTAATTTGGTAGGTGAGAAGTTGTGTATTTATGATGAGAGAGTTTTTCTTGTTTTCCTTTTTGCCTATATAAAGGCGCCCTTGTACATGTTTGAAGATTGATGAAATTAGTGAGAGAAGCTCCCATATTTTTGTTTTAGTGAGAGAGAGGAGCGCAGCAGCGCTGGAGTATTGTTTCTGTCCGGGCGGTTAGAAGGTTAGCCGGGCGAGTTGAGTTTTGACCGGGCGAATAGAAGTGGAAGCCGCGCGGTCTGGTGAGCGCGCAGCGAGAGAAGGAGCTCGCGGGTTTTGTGTGACTCGCGTTTCGAGTGATCTCGCCAAGGGGGAGCTCGCAGGGTCGGTGTAGCTCTCGCAGGTGGCGCGCGCGGGAGCCGGTCTCGAGTAGGCGGACCGCGAGTGGGGTGCAGGCTCGCCTGGTGGTTTGGGCGCGAGGTGGTGAAGGCGATCTCGCCTGGTTGTGTTCGCGAGTGGTGGTGGGAGCTCGCTCGCGAGAGGAGGTACTCGCCTATAGGGGGGAAGGAGCCCGCGCGGTTTGGTACTCGCCCAGGAGGTTTGAGGCCGCGAGGTTTGTAGCGGTCTCGCCGGGGTCTAGCCGCGCGACTTGGAGGTCTTGCAAAGTTGGTTTCGCCGAGTACTTAGAGATTTTTCGAGGTAGCAGGAACCCATACACGTTTCCAACAAGTGTGAGGCAGAGAAGAAGGGATAGAAAATATTAGAATATTTCATATAGAGAGAGAGAAAAGGAGGACCCGGATCCTCTCCATTTCAAGTGAAATGGAGGGGATCCATTTCATGTTTTAGTGGACAAGATAAGTCCAAAAAATATCTAGTGACCAAGAATTTTTTGACTAAAAAAAAATATAAAAGGATTGAAAATGCTGAACCCGTTGGATGAAAAAGCAATCAATCATGGCCATGAAATGGATCCCCTTCATTTCAAGTGACTAAAAAAAAAATATAAAAGGATTGGAGAAAGCCGTAAGTCCGCATTAATGCAACGTGGGTACGTTTTTCTTAATCGAAAATTCTAACAGTGCGAGTCTGCGAGTGTGAGCTATAAAGATCCCAGCCTTTTCTGAAATCAAGAACAAAATTCAATACTTGAGGCTTGAGTGAGAAAAGTGACGGGAAGAGGGAGATGGGGAGGGAGTCTGAGGTATCTGCTAAACTGAAGCTCCTCTTAGCAGTTCTTTTTCTACATTTGTGCTTCGCAGGATCTCAAATAGTGACGAGGGTAGCACTAAACTTGGGCGTCAGCAAAGTGGTGCTTCTTGTCTACGGGAACATCATTGCTGTAGTTGTGCTCGCTCCCTCTGCCTACTTTCTAGAGAAGTGAGTCGCTTTTTTCTTGCTAGTTTTTTTCATTGTGTAAAATTTTCATTATTTTTTGCAAATAATTCTGTCTTTCAGGAAGGACAGGCCAACTCTTACCTTCTCCCTTCTGATTCAGCTATTTCTACTTTCATTTTGTGGGTAAGTGATTTTTATATGACAAATTATTTTGCTTCCATGTATGACTTGAAAGGACAAGTACTGTTTGAGATTTGAATCACAAAACAGCATTTTTACCAAGAAATTGGAAATCGTAATTCATCACTGTGTATTGGCTTGCCATGGAATGCTGTTTTACGGCATTTTTAAAGTATCATTTGTATCAGAATAACAAAGAGCTGGATGGCAATGGAACAGATTAGATTTTTATAGTTGGTGAGAATATGACATGAAAATTAATATTTTTCTGCCGACAGCCATGTCAGGGAAAAAAATTTTGGCCGGTCGAGTGGATCAAAAGGAAGATCCGCTCGGCCAATAAAAACACGTGAATTGGTGGAGCCATGGTGCACTAATTTATTGTGCACCGTGGATCCCACAAAATTACAAGCTTCTAATATATTTAATTGGTGGGGACCTAAAGAAAGCTCCGGTTGGAGGACCGTATTTTTGCTCCTTGTCAGGATGATTTTTTTGTTCCTCCAAGATGCTAAAGAACGTTTTTTTGGTCACCTCATATTAATTGCCATTGAGATGTCTAGGATCCTAATAAGTTTCTAAGCCTTTATTTTTGTTAATACCCCTTCACAGAGGATTTTGTGAGATTTATAAAAGATACAAAATCATCTAGATGAAACATTTAAAAAGAAAATTGAAACCAAAACGTATCTGAATACATGAAAAGTGTTGAGTGCAGTCATGGATCTTCCAAGTCTCTGAGACCCTGAAAGAGGAGACTACTTCTTTTAGCTTTCTCAGAACCACCAATGGAGAATGAAAATGACGCCTCTATTGGAGATGGCAGCACAAATCCAGAAGTTTAACAAAACAAAAAAGATGAGATGGAGATCACCTTCCCAGGAAAAACTGAGAATCAAGCTAGACTTGAGCAAGGATGAACTCCACCAACGAATTCTTTGCTGCTGGTGGGAGAATTACAAGGATTAGGGAGGAACACCTTGGCCGTATCAAACCCCAAGACAACACCGGCTGCAGATCTGGAAATTACACACAGCACAGGAAAAAAACAAGAGTGACGGCGCAAAGAAGAAGAAACCCTATTTCAGCGATTGTTCTGTTTTTCGGTCCAGCAAATATTTATGCATATTTTTTTAAAACTAATCAAACATTAAACAACTAAACAAGTTTAATTTAAACATAAGAAATTAACATTCCCCCTTAAATTATACTTGCAAACACTCCAAGCTTGATCTTCATCTTATTGAAATCGCCGATCTTTAACGCCTTGGTGAAAATATCCGCGACTTGATCTTCAGTATTACAAAACATTACTTTGATTTCTTCTTCATTAACAAGATCACAAATAAAATGATACTTCATATGCATGTGCTTGCTCTTCCCATGAAACACCAGATTCTTTGAGAGAGCAATAGCCGACTTGTTATCACAAAAAAGTTTCGTGCAAGAAACTTGAGTATTTCAATTCTCCCAAAATCCTCCACAACCAAATGGCTTGACAACCGACTAAGGATAATGAAATATATTTTGCCTCCACAGTAGAGAGGGCAACAACCTTTTGCTTTTCAAATTGCCAAGATATAGCCCCAAAACCAAGATTAAAAATAAATCCGGATGTACTTTTACTATCATCAATATTACCTCCCCAATCACTATCACAGAAACCGACCAAGCTTGAATCATCAACCTTCTCATAATGAATACCTTGATCAATAGTTCCACACAAATAACGAATAATCCTCTTGTCAGCTTCCCAATTACATACTTTTGGTGCCTCCATGAATCTGCTTATAATACTAATTGCATACATGATATCTGGTCTGGTTGCGGTTAAGTACATAAGGCTACCAATAAGACTCCGATAAAGAGATGCATCTATAGATTTCTCCAAAGCATCCTTAGAAAATTTTAGCCCAAACTCCATGGGCGTGCAAACAGGAGTAGCATCCTCAATTCGAAACCTCTTCAATACATCCGCCATATATTTCTTTTGAGAGATAATAATTTTTCCTTCGCTTTGTTTCGCTTCAATACCAAGAAATAATTGAAGAAAACCCATATCAGTCATCACAAATTCTTTCTTCATAGCACTATTGAAGGCCTCACTCATATGATCACTATTCCCTGTAAATATCAAATCATCAACATAAATACAAACAAAAAGAAAATCACCATTTTTCTCTTTATATAGAGAGTATGCTCATACGGACATCTCATGAATCCATTCTTCAAGAAATAGCTATCAATACGATTATATCAAGCTCGAGGAGCTTGCTTCAAACCATACAATGCCTTCTTCAAATGACATACTCTCCCTTCTTCGCCTTTCTTCACATAACCAGGAGGTTGATCAATGTAAACTTCCTCTTCAAGAATACCATTCAAGAAAGCGGGCTTTACGTATATTTGATGCACTTTCCAACAATGTTGAGCTGGAAGAGCCAAAATCAACTGAATAGTGTTTAACCGAGCAACTGGATCAAATACTTCATTATAATCAAAACCATGCTTTTGTTTGTACCCCTTCACAACTAAACGTGTCTTGTGTTTTTCAACATCTCCCTTTTCATTTAATTTTGTCTTATAAATCCATTTCACTCCTATGGTTTTATGACCTTTTGGAAGCTCCGATAGCTCCCAAGTTTCATTCTTCATAATAGAATGAACCTCTTGATCTATGGCCCTTCTCCATTTCTCCCCAAGTGCGGCTTCTTCATAATCAATTGGATCGGCACCAACATACAAAGCAAAATCTGCCCATTCATCATTCAAGAGTTTTTGAGAGTTGTTGCAGTATGGATGCCGTGCGGTCTGTTGTTGTTCAGAGGCCGGGCGGTCTGGCGGTTTATCCTAACCGGCCTGTCTGCCGGGCTGTTGCTGTTTGGTTTCCCAGCGGTCTGACAGTTTGTCTCTGACGACTTGGAGATCGGGCGGTCTAGCGGTCTCGTATGGCGGCTTGCTCTCTGTGGCGCTTGTTCTCTCCTACTGTTGGTTGTCGGGCGGTTAGCCGGCTTGTCTAACCGCACGACTTGTCTGGTTTGTCTATTTGTAAAGCCGCATATACTTGTAAATTTTTAGTCCCACATTGCTTAATTGTAATCTCTCTCAGCTCCTCCATTCTATAAAAGGCAGGCTATACCATTGTAATTTGTAGAACCTCGGGCTCGAAGGAACAGTTCGGGCTCGAATAGAGGAGAAGGTAAGGCAAGATGGGCTCCTCGACAGAAGCCTACTCACTGGCGAGTGGGTCCCAGGAAAAGGGCCACTCGTCGGGTTAAGCCCGGCTCGCTAGGCGAGAGGGCCCCAGTGCTTCAGGCGAGAAGGGCCCAGAGGCTCAGGCGAGAGCCTTCCCAGGCGAGATGGACCCATAGAGAGGGCCCAGCGGCTCAAGCGAGAGCCTTCCCAGGCGAGACGGACCCAGCATAGGTCCCAGCCGCTCAGGTGAGAGCCTTGCTAGGCGAGACGAGCCCCATAGGAAGGAGCTCTCGCCCTCGAGACGGTGCTCTCGCCAAGCGCCGGTTCAGTTGGAAGGCGGCTCACCTTTTTTGCCCTAGGTGATTTTACGCTTTTGCCCTCGGTGGTCTGCATATAACCCTTCAGAACAGCGGAGTTTGGCTGTTGGCAGATCCAACCAAGGGTATTTCAGTAATTTCTGGTCGGTTCAGTTTGGTTATTGGTTGTTCAAACTCAGAAAACTATAAATAGGCCCATAGGGGTTCTTCAGAAGCACTTTTTTCCCGGGACTTTGGAAGAGTTTTCTGTGATTTCTGAGGAGCTCCAAGCCCAGCTTTTGGCTTTGGAGGGGAAGCTCTCAGAGATCTTCCGGGTAAGCGGTGGGACCTCCCTGCTGAGGCTTTGGGTCGGTTTCTGGTCCTTCACAACCAGTCGGAGGTCAGAACTTGGGACAAGTAGGTGTTGACTACGCTCCTAATTTCAAACTTTCGTTGAAGTTAAATTTTGGCTTCAACAGTTCTGGTGCGGTGAGCGTGGAAGGTAGCCGATACAAGAAAGTTTTGAGTTTAGTCCTATGACAGGAGGTGAAGGTGAAGGATCTGGTTCAGGAGGTTCCCCCTCCCGGGGAGAGGAGGCGACAAGGAAGATGCTGGAGGACTTCAGGCGAGAGGTCTTGCAGACCATCAGCTTGGCCTTCTCGGCAAGGAGCGAGTGGGCAACGCCTCAGGTTCCGGTAGAGGCGGTCCCGCTCTTGGGCAAGAACGCTCCTGGGTAGCGCCCTGGGAAGGAAGTTCCGGCGGAGGTTGGCGAGAGGGACGTGGCCGCGCGAGAGCTCTTCCCAGGTTAGCGTCCCGGGAAGGAGGTTCCGGCAGAAGTTGGCATGAGGAAGGCGGCTGTGCGAGAGCTCTTCCCTGGGCATGGTCTCGCGGATCGGGCCAACCAGCCGAGGCCGCGAGACGTGCCATCTCGGCAGTCAGGTGGCGAAATCCCTTTCAGTGAGCTCATCATCTCGGCCCTGGTGCCGGAGGGGTTCCGGGAGCCCGACATGTCCGACTACTCGGGGAAAGATGACCCTGTACTGCACGTACAGTGGTTTGAAGATGTTGTTTCGATAAGGCAGATGACGGATGCCTTCAAGTGTCGGTTGTTTGCCATCACGTTGAAGGAGAAGTCACGGGACTGGTTCCACAAGTTGCCGGCAAGTTCGATCTACAGTTTTGAGGATCTGCGTCGAGGTTTCCTGTTGAGGTTCTCGACATCAAAGAAGCGTAAGAAGGAGGCGGAGTGCCTGTTTGCGGTAAGGCAGAAGCAAGACGAGGCGTTGGGCCATTATGTGGACCGGTTTCAGGAAGAGATCCTCCTGGTCCAGGAGGTCCCAGGGTATGCACCGATGCTCTCTTTTACCCAAGGGCTGAGGCCGGGATTCTTTAGCATGGAGCTGAAGAGAGTGCCCCCCCTCTTTTGAGGAACTCATGGAGAGGGCGGCGAAGGAGATAGACTTCGAGAGGGCCAAATCCGGCTTTTGCCAGGAAGCTGGCCAGGTTGGCGGAGGATGACGTGAAGGAGCCAGGAGTAGGAAGGCAGAGGGAGCAGAGAGAATAGAGAAGGAGGGAGGAGCCCCGAGGACAGGGGAAGCAGGGACAGCATCAAGGACGGGGGGCCCGGGAGCCGAACAACCGGTTAGGTTGGAGTCCTCAGGAGGGGCGCCCCCAGGAGCAAGGAGGAGGCTTTCAGGGAAGAGACAACTTCCGCGAGCCGAGGAGGTTTGATCAGCCGGCGTGGAGGCAGGGGCCGAGGGGTCACTTCCCGCAGCAGCAAGACGCAATGGAGGTCGGCCGAGGTAGAGGAGGAAGGAGAGAAGCTCGGGGAGGAGCCGGAAGAAGAGGAGGTGGAGAAGGAAGAGGGGGTCGGGTGGCGTTGCTTTTCTGTGACTTCCACCAGGAGGATGGTCACGCGACGGCGACCTGCTCAGAGTTCTTGGAGATGAGAAGTCAGGGGGCTGGGGAGGCAGGATCCGCCGATAAGGATCGTGGAGGTGCAGCATGGGGAGACGGAAGATAGGTGTGAGGACCGGGCGTACGTAGGAACCCAGGGAGGGATCAGGGTGATCCACGAAGGAGTTGGGATTGAGGCAACTCGTAAGGGGAGCCTCCAGACCATGTTCCGAAGGGGCGTAGCCTCGACCTCCCAGGCTCCCCTTCCGGAAGAAACAATTACCTTTTCTTCAGCAGATATGTCAGATTACGAGGACCCATTCTGTGACGCCTTGGTGATCCAGACGGCAGTCGAGAACTTCACGGTCTCCAGGATCTTGGTGGATAACGGGAGCTCCGTCAATGTGATCTTCAAGAAGGCCTTCGATGAGATAAAGGTCGAGAGCAAGATGGTGTTAGCTTCGGACGGACCGCTGTTTGGTTTTTCAGGAGAAAGGAAGGAGGTAGAAGGAGGAGTAGGGTTGCATGTGAAGTTGGGGGGCGTGTCGCGGAACTGCAGGTTCGTGATCATGGACGCCCCAAGCAGCTATAACGCCATCTTTGGGTGCCCCCTCATCAACGTCTTTCGCTGCGTCCCCTCCTCGTTTCATCAATGCCTTAAGTTCAACAACGGAGGGGTGCAGGTTAGGATCAGGGGGGACCCAAAGATGGCGAGATAATGATACGTGACGGCGGTCAACACCATATCTTGGATGGTAGAGGCGGAAGAGTTGGAGAGGGAGATGGCGGAGCAGGAAGAGGTTGTCGGAGAGGCGGATGTGAGCCCGGAGGAGGCGAGGGAGGAGATTGAGGAAGTGAGCCTGGAGGGGCAGAGAGAGGAGATTGAGGAGGAGCAAAGAGGAGGAGGTGTGTATGAGGTCAAGAGGGACGAAGAGTCGGAGCCGCAGGAGGGTCGGCATGTGGAAGGAATAGGAGAAGGAGTCGAGAGGGAGGCCCTGAGAGGCGTGGAGGTTGAGCAGCAGCAACGTGAGAGCCTGGGGGAGGCGATGAAAGTTGAGGAAGCAGGAGGGGAGGAAGAGTATGAGCAGGAAGAGGGAGCAAGAGCCGGCTGGGAGCAGTCGCGGCTGGAGCCGGCTGGAGAAGTGGTGGAGATGGAACTCTTCACCAGCGTCGGCCAGGTGCAAAGGGTGCGGATCAGCGGTGGCTTGAGTCCCGAGGACTAGGAGCGAGTTAGGGCTTGCATCCAGAGCAACATCGACATCTTTACTTGGACCGCGGCTGACATGTCGGGCATCGATGCAGATGTGGTCTGCCATCGCCTTAATTTGGACCCCCGAACGCGCCCCATTCGCCAGAATATGAGGACCATCGCTACCAAGCTGGAGGAGCCCATCCGCTAGGAGGTCAAGAAGCTTCTGGAGACTGGTTTCATCTCGGAGATCCAGTATCCAGGCTGGATCTCCAACGTGGTAATGGTAAAGAAATGGGGAGGGAAGTGGCACATGTGTATCGACTTTTCCTTATTAAATAAATCATGCCCCAAGGATTGCTACCACCTGCCTCGAATCGACGCACTGGTTGATTTAACCGTTGGTTTTTCTATTATGAGTTTTTGGAGGCTTTTTCAGGTTACCATCAGATCTGAATGCACCCTCCTGATGTCAAGGACGTCTCCTTCATCACGAGGGAGGGATGTTTCAGCTATAAGATGATGCCCTTTGGGTTGAAAAACGCAGGGGCTACATACCAGCGCATGATGGATCGAGTCTTCCAGGGTCAAAGGGGGAGGAACCTGGAGGTCTATGTTGATGATCTGATGGTCAAGAGCAAGTGTGTGGACTCGCACCTTCAAGACCTGGAGGCAACATTCGCCACCCTGCGGAAGTTCAAGATGAGGCTGAACCCCTTGAAGTGCGTCTTCGGGGTGAGCTGCGGGAAGTTCCTTGAACATCTTCTGACCCCGGCAGGGGTGGAGCCTAACCCGGATAAGGTGAAGGCCATCCTAGAGCTGGAGTCATCACGTAACGCTAAGGAGGTCCAACGCTTGACCGGCAAGCTGGCCGGGCTAAGCAGATTCCTCTCCAGGTCGGGAGAAAAATGCTCGTCATTCTTCAAAGTGCTGAGGGGTACCCAAAGGTTCGAATGGACGGCCAGGTGCGAGGAGGCTTTCCAAATGCTGAAGAGGCAACTCTCCCTGGCTCCTCTACTTCAAAACCCAAAGGAGGGGGAGGACCTCGCCATGTATCTCGGAGTAGGAGCAGAGACCGTGAGCTCTGTCCTGGTCAGGGAAAAGGGGAAGAAGCAATTGCCAATCTACTATGTTAGCAGGATCCTGAAGAAGGCGGAGCTCCGCTACCCCATCTTGGAAAAGCTGGCGTATGCTCTGATCATTTCGGCCAGGAAGCTCCGGCCGTACTTCCAAGCGCATTCGATCAGGGTGGTGACGGACCATCCCCTTCGAAAGATTTTTGAAGGAGTGGAGCACTCAGGCAGGTTGGCCAAGTGGTCTATCGAATTGAGCGAGTTTGATATCTCATTCGTGCCAAGGCTCTCCATTAAGACACAGGCAGTGACTGACTTCTTGGCGGACTACGTTGTTGAGGTCGGAGCCGAGGATCCGCGACCGCAGGAGGCGTGGAAGATGATGGTTGATGGGGTCTCGTGAAAGCACTCCCTCGGAGCAGGGGTAGTATTGATAAGCCCTCAAGGGGTCACCATAGAACAAGCAGTGGTCTTGCAATTTCCAGCGACTAACAACTAGGCAGAGTACGAGGTCGTGATAGCCAGCCTTCGTTTGGCAAAGGAGCTTGAGATCCAGGATGTGGAAGCTTTTACGGACTCGTTGGTGGTGGCATCACCGATCCGAGGGGAGTTCGAAACTCGGGAGCCCACCCTTGTGAAGTACTTGTCCAAGGTGAGGGCGATCATCAGAGGGTTCCGGACGTTCTCCATTCAACATGTTCCCAGGGAAGAGAGTACACCTGCTGATCGGTTGGCTAAGTTTGGACCTCGGGGAGGAGGGACCTTGACTGAGCTATTTCGACTGGCTATCGAGGAAGGAGTGTTGATGGAAGTGGATCGGCGACCCTCGTGGGTGGATCCATTGGTGACTTTCCTAGCCACTGGCGAGCTTCCTGAGGGGACCAAGGATGCAAAAAGTTTCAGGCACAAGGCAGTCCACTATCTAATCCTGGAAGGGGGGCTACATCGGAAGATGTTGTCAGGGCTCCTGACAAGGTGTGTGACCGAGGAGGAGATCCCGAGGATCCTGGAGGAAGTGCATTCAGGTGAATGCGACAATCACTCAGGGGGAAGGACGTTAGAAGCAAGGGTGGTAAGGCAAGGGTATTTCTGGCAGACCTTGAGGAAGGATGCGGCTGAGTTTGCGAGGAGTTGCCGGAAGTGTCAGCTATACGCCCCCCTCCAACTCTTGCCCGCTCAAAGGCTCTGAAGCATCACGACACCATAGCTTTTCGCCATCTGGGGGATGGATTTAGTCGGGCCTTTCCCTCCGGCCAGTGGACAGAGGAGGTTCCTCCTGGTCATGATTGATTACTTTTCAAAGTGGCTAGAGGTCAAGGCATTGGCCAAGGTCACCTCACAAGTCATCCAGAATTTTGTCTGGGGGGAGATCATATGCAGGCACGGGCTCCCCCAGGCGATCGTAACAGACAATGGACCCCAGTTTGCCAGCGAAGAGTTCATCAGCTTCTGCGCTCAGCTGGGGATAGACCTTAGATTTGCCTCCGTATATCACCCCAGGAGCAACGGCCAGGTGGAGGCGGCCAACAAGATCATCGTGAACCTACTCAAGAAGGTGGAGAACTTGAGGGGAAGTTGGGTGGAACAGCTCCCCTCAGTGTTGTGGGCCTTGCGGACAACCCCGAACACGGCCACCGGCGAGACCCCCTTCAAAATTTCCCATGGGTGTGAGGCAGTCCTGCCCGTGTAGTTTGAGGTTCGATCCCCACGAGTCGCGGCCGCAGGTGACGGGGATGAGGCTTGGAGGTTGGAAAAGGAAGGGGGGTTACACCTCTCGTTGGACATGGTAGAAGAGCTACGTGATGCCGCAGCTATCATGCAAGAAGAGATAAAATGGCGGATGGCAAAATACTTTGACAAGCATATCAGGGTCATGCAGTTCGCGGAAGGAGATCTGGTGCTGAAGAAAGTTGATGCTGCGGGGAGATCTGCCCCCGTGGGTAAGCTCAACTCAAATTGGGAAGGGCCTTACATTGTCGAGAGGGTCCTGAAGACGGGAGGTTATCACCTGCAGGATGTGGAGGGTAGGTCCATGAGCCACATCTGGAGCGGCGACGACTTGAAGCGCTTCTACCCATGAGAAGGGAGAGTAAAATTGTATACCCAAAGTCAAGTTTATTGTAATATATTCCTCAAATTACTTTTGCTTTTACCTACTGTGAAATTCTAACGACAGGAAGATGTGACTTTTGCACTACCCCGAGCGCGGCTCGACCCCAGGTAGACCCGCTGCGCAGGCTCTCATTAGCTGACAGATCTGAAGGCTCGCCTGTGGGGGAGAGGGTTGGTTCTTGGTTCTTGGTTCTTGGATACTTTTGCACCGCCCCGAGCCTTGTTAGGTCCCCGGTAGATCCGTTGCCCAGGCTCTTATCAAGTTGGCAGGACGGAAAGCTCACTCGATGACAGAGTGGTTGAGGAGACCTCCTTAAGGATTATCCTACTTAAAACTCATGAAAAACAAATCATGAGAGGCAAAGGTTGGAGCAGTGTGAGTGGAGGCACTCCAGGCTGACAGCCTCGAGGATGGTCTCGCCTACGACAAGTGGGCACTCGCGCGGGAAAGAAGGCTTGCTCTAATAATAGGTGAGCAGGTTACATCACTGAAAGCCACTCGCGCCGGGAGTACCCTGAGGCGAGACGAGAGGGTTATATCAGTTGTCCTCATGCATAAACGAGATGAGGAAGGTGACGACTTGCGCTCTAAAAAAAGTCAACTCTCCAACGAAGCGGCGAGACAAGACATAGCACCGTCTCGCGGGCGTAAGCTCGCCAAAGGGTCGTCTCACAGTAAACAAAATTAAACATAGTGAAAGAGTAAAAGTGAGTCGGCGAGATGGGAGGATAGCACCGTCTCGCAAATGAAAACAAGCCAGTAAATCGTTTCGCAAAATGTAAAATAAAGTAACATGACAAGAGTGTGCATTAGATCAATATCAGTTCATCACAAGTGTCATCAATACATTTTGGATCACAAAAAGAAACTCAAAAAAGTTTAAGTTATACAGCAACAAAAAAAGGGGGGAGAGGTGTCCGGGATCTCGCAGGCAGCAGGTCATTCTTCCCCAGCGGAAGAAGAATCCTCGCTCTCCACGCCATAGAGCTGGGGGACTGTATCGCGAGCGGTCACCGTCTCGGAGTCCTCCTTCATGACCCCCAGTTCCTAAATCATTTTTAGGACCAGCTCCGCCGTCATTATCCTGGCATCTCGGCACTGCTCCTCAACTTCATCCAAGGAATATTGAGGCGGATGGGCCGGGAGGGGGACTGTAGATCCGTTGCCCAGGCTCTTATCAAGTTGGCAGGACGGAAAGCTCACTCGATGACAGAGTGGTTGAGGAGACCTCCTTAAGGATTATCCTACTTAAAACTCATGAAAAACAAATCATGAGAGGCAAAGGTTGGAGCAGTGTGAGTGGAGGCACTCCAGGATGACAACCTCGAGGATGGTCTCGCCTACGGCAAGTGGGCACTCGCGCGGGAAAGAAGGCTTGCTCTAATAATAGGTGAGCAGGTTACATCACTGAAAGCCACTCGCGCCGGGAGTACCCTGAGGCGAGACGAGAGGGTTATATCAGTTGTCCTCATGCATAAACGAGATGAGGAAGGTGACGACTCGCGCTCTAAAAAAAGTCAACTCTCCAACGAAGCGGCGAGACAAGACATAGCACCGTCTCGCGGGCGTAAGCTCGCCAAAGGGTCGTCTCACAGTAAACAAAATTAAACATAGTGAAAGAGTAAAAGTGAGTCGGCGAGATGGGAGGATAGCACCGTCTCGCAAATGAAAGCAAGCCAGTAAATCGTTTCGCAAAATGTAAATAAAGTAACATGACAAGAGTGTGCATTAGATCAATATCAGTTCATCACAAGTGTCATCAATACATTTTGGATCACAAAAAGAAACTCAAAAAAGTTTAAGTTATACAACAACAAAAAAAGGGGGGAGAGGTGTCCGGGATCTCGCAGGCAGCAGGTCATTCTTCCCCAGCGGAAGAAGAATCCTCGCTCTCCACGCCATAGAGCTGGGGGACTGTATCGCGAGCGGTCACCGTCTCGGAGTCCTCCTTCATGACCCCCAGTTCCTAAATCATTTTTAGGACCAGCTCCGCCGTCATTATCCTGGCATCTCGGCACTGCTCCTCAACTTCATCCAAGGAATATTGAGGCGGATGGGCCGGGAGGGGTTCGCGGCGAGACGACGGCGCGGCGTTGTCCTGAAGGCGAGTGACCTGAGCTTTTAAATCCTTATTCTCCTCCTCCAGAACCGTCATGCGCGTCTGCATCCGCTCCGCCGTCTCGGCATCCTGCGAGACGCCCAGTCATTAGAAAAAAGTATTTGAAAAGAATAATCCAAAGATAAGTTGAGGCTTGCCACGCCGCCCTGAGCTTTTGCGAGGAGGGTCTCGACGACAGATAGTCTCTTCGCGAGGTCGTCAGATTTCACTCGCTCCACCGCCAGGCCCGCCTCGGTGTCTTTCCACTTCTTGTTAGTATAAATCAGGCGGCGCGAGGTGCGGTGCGAGAGCTCCAAGGCGCGTAGTTGGGCGTAGGAGGACTTCAGGACGAGGTCTCGCGAAGACTCGTTCTCGGGGGAGACTGCCTCGGGAGAACCATAAAGGCCATAGCCCACAGAGAAGGCATGGCTGGTGGGAACCTCCTGCTCTTTCCAAGAGGAAGGTGGGTGGAGATGGATACACGGTTGACGTCCTTTTCCCACACCAGAACGGGGGCGCCGACACCATCTTGGATCGCGGGGCCCAGGTTGAAGTTAGGATGAGAAGAGGGGACTGGGATATTGGGAGAAGCAGGCTCGTGAGATGTATCGATGGCGGGCTGATTAGAAGTGACTGCAGGCCGATCGGGTAGAGCCATCTCGCGGGCAGGCGAGACGGCATGAGAGGGAGGGGTGCGGGGCGACTGGGAGTCCCCTATAGAGATATGGCTCAAGGACTGTTGGGTACATTGAAAAATGTGTACCAGATTTGAAGAAGCCTCACCCTACTCAATGATATACATCAAGGTATATTTGATGTGCTTTGAGTTTATATGTGCAGGTTAAGTAATTGCAGGAAATGCAGAAAAATTTCTAAGTCCATGTGTCGACACCTAGAGATGCAGTGTCGACACTTATGAAGTCTTGTGTCGACACCTAGAGAAGCTGTGTCGACACTTGGAGTATTTGTGTGGACACCAGGAAAGGCAGTGTCGACACACTATGAAGAATACTCAACATATATCATGTCGACACTTAAAGGCAGTGTCGACACCCAGAGAAGCTTAGTCGACATCCAATGTGTCGACACCAGGAAGCTGTGTCAACACACTGAAGGCATTGTCGACATCAACTGTGTCGACACACAGGACTTGTGTTGACACACAATAAGTTTCAATATAGTTAAAGTAAAGAAGTACTTGTGTCGACACAAAGGAGATGTGTCGACACTCAGCTAGTATCAACAACAGAAGAAGTTGTGTCGACACAAAGGAGATGTGTCGACACTCAGCTAATATCAACAATAAAAGAAGTTGTGTCAACTAAGTTTTAAAGAAGAAGTACTTGTGTCGACACACAGAATCAGTGTCGACACATTCAACAGAAGGCTTGTGTCGACACACAGAATCAGTGTCGACACATTCTGAAGAAGCAGTGTCGAGAAGCTGTTACAACAACACAAGTAGTTGTGTCGACACCATCAAGGCTAGTGTCGACACTTAGTTCACTTGTGTCGACACTTGGTCAATTTGTGTCGACACATAATGAAGATCAGTCTCGACACTTTCAGACAGAGACAGTGATTTCAAGAAGTGACTGGATGACTTGACAGCTGTCATTTCAGCCGGTCTACTGCAACTGTCAGAGCTGTCAGAAATTCGTTAGAAATCGGATCAGCCGGTTACCTTGGAGGAAGACTATATAAATGCCTTTCTCTTTCAACAGTGAAGAATTAATCATCAATCAATCAGAAGATTAAGAAGATCAATACAGATCCAGAGAAAACTGTAAATCAGTATTTTGAAGAAATTTCAGATTTACTTGGAGAGAGAGAACTCCAGTATCTGAAATCAAGAAAGAGATTTGTAAATCAAATCTCTTAAGAAGCAGGTTCTGAACCAGACTACAAAGTAGGATCCAGATTTAATTCTCCATCCTAAGAAGGAAGTTGCCAGTCGGTCTACTTCAAGAAGATCATCTTTACTGAGTTCGGACTCAAGAAGCCTTGAAGAAAACAAAGACAAAGTTGATCTCAGGAATCAGTGCTATCAAGAACTGATCAAGAAGGTTGCCCTCTTCATTCTCTCAAACTGAGTGGTGATCTAAAAACTTTTTATTATCTTTTTGTAGGATCCTAAAGGATCTAAGTTGTAAGCCTAAATTTATAAAAGCTGAGGTAGGGCTTTTGAGCCTGAGTGTAGGAGAATCAATTCTCTGAGTGTAGGCCTTGTTGAAGTCTGAGGTAGGGCTGTTTAGCCTGAGTGTAGGTCTTGTTGAAGACTGAGTGTCAGGGCTTTGTGCCTGAGTTGTAGGAGTGAGGACACTCTGAGTTGTAGGAACCTGTTTGGGGTTCTGAGCTGAAAGATCCGAGGATCTGAGGAGAAGTGCAGAAGTTAGACCGAATCTAGTACACTACTAGATAGGCGAATGGGGAAAGTGGATGTACCCAGACCTTGGGGAATCACTATAAACACTGTGTGCACTCTGTGAATGTTTGTTTCTGTGGTTGCTATGTTGTGATAACTGTAGAATTTGCATTTGCTACTTAAAGTAAAAAACAGTTTGTCTGTCTTAAAGTAAAAAGAAAAAATACACATATTCACCCCCCCCTCTAGGTGGTTAGACATTATTTCTTTCAAGTGGTATCAAAGCGAGGTTACTCAAAAAGGGACTTAACAGTCTGAGTAAGATCGTGTAGGCAGATTCAGAACAAACAAGAATCAAGAAAATGGTTTCTAGTGAGAATCACAAAGAGCTGGGGTCCATGAAATTGTCAATATATAGAAAAGAGATATTTGACATATGAAAAGAGAGAGTTAGACTCTTTATGAAAGCTTCTGACCCAAGGATATATATTACAGTTAAAGAAGGCCCATATGTGCCAATGAAGATATCCATTTTGGATGCAAATCAGAAAACTCACAAGGAATTTTCTGAAATGACTAAAGATGAAATCATTCTGGTCACTATGGACAAGAGAGCCCTGAATATAATTATTAGTGTCATTGATGATGCAACATTTCAGAACTTAATTCATTGTAAAACCTCTAAAGAAATGTGAGACACATTAATAGTTTATATGGAGGGATCAGAGGAAGTAAGACAAGATAGGAAGTCTTTGTTAAATCAGGAATATGAAAGCTTCAGACAAGGAAAGTCTGATAGCATTACAGAATGTTACAAGAAGTTGTATAGGATAGTTAATGAGTTGATGTCCTATGGAAGAGACTTCAGCAACTATGAGCTGAATGACAAGTTCTTAAGATCCCTGACTAAGGACTGGGACACCAAGATTTGTGTTATTAGGGAAGTGACCAAACTAGCCGATATACCTCCTCCAACTTTGTTTGGAAAACTGCTATCTTATGAGATGCAGTTAATGACTAGAAAGAAGGAAGAAAAGAATACTAGAGTGGAGCACAAAGAAAAGTCTGTGGCCTTCAAGACTGAAGCCACTAAGAAGTATAGAAGCAAGTCTCCATCTCCACCTCAAATAATTGCTGAGGCTGTAACAGATAATTCAGATAGCAAGGATTCAGATAGCCGTGAAAGTGATGAATAATTTGTTGCTTTTACTAGGCAAAGGAGATTGCTAGTCTTAAGTTGGCTGCAGTAGATTCAGAGAAATTGTTAGATCAAAAACTGAATGAGATTGCCAGATTGAAGAACATAACTGTTATTCAAATGGGCACAATCACATTCAAGAATGATCAGATTAGAAATCTGGAGGTTAGACTTCAGAAAGAGAGAGAGATAGTAGCAAGTTTTTGTAAACATAAATCTGTTTTACCCTTAATAGATGGGTTTGTACCTCAAAAGGGTAAGACTGGATTAGGATTTAAAAAATCTGTCTGGACTGCTAGGTCCAAATCTAAAGGCAAAACTCCAGCACAAAACATAAAGCCTGCTGTAGATACTTCAGCCAGGGTAGTACCTAAACAAAGGTACAACAGGTTTGAGTGCTGGTGTTGTGGCAAGATATGTCACTTTGTCTTAGATTGTTGGCACAATTCTAGTGTCAAAGAGAGTAGCAAACTGCCTGCTAGAAGAGATACAGATAGTTTTGTTAAAGGTCAGACTAACCTGCACCAAGGACCCAAGAGTTATTTGGGTTCTAAGGTTAAGTAATCTGTTTTGCAGGTGAGTCCAAGTGACCATGCCCCTATATGGTACTTGGACAGTGGATGTTCCAGACACATGACTGGAACTAGGGGTTGCTGAAGGACTACACACCTATCAAGGATGACCCTAAAGTTATCTTTGATGGTTCAGAAAAAGGAATCATCAAGGGATTTGGTAACATTTATAGTAATCAGATTACAATTACTCAAGTGGCTTATGTAAAGAGTTTGAAACACAACCTCATTAGTATAAGTCAGCTGAGTGATTTAGGATATGACATCTCATTTGTCAAGAATGATTGTCATATCAAAAGGTCAAGTGATCAAAAGATCATTTGGACAGGTTATAGAAAAAAGAATGTTTACTGTCTTGACTTTATGTGTGAGAAAAATGTTTCTCCTATTTGTCTTGTAGCTGATGAGAGAGTCTCTCATTGTGTCAAATGGCACAAGAGGCTAGTCTATCTAAATTACAAAACTATTGACCAACTCTTTAGCAAAGAGTTAGTGAGTAATGATCCTCAAGTTAAGTGTATAAATGATGAGATATGCTCAGCTTGTCAAAAAGGCAAGCAGACCAAATCCACCTTTCATAGCCTTGAAAACAAGGATTCTGTGAGCTGTTTATACCTCTTGCATATGGATCTTTTTGGTCCTATGCCAGTTCACAGTCTAGTTAGGAAGGTCTATACATTTGTGATTGTAGATGACTATTCAAGATATTCCTGGGTGTTCTTCCTAAGACAAAAATCTGAAATCCCAAGTATCTTATTTAGTTTTGTTAAACAAATTCAGAATGAGTTGGACAGTACAGTGGTCAAAATCAGAAGTGAACATGGTACTGAATTTCAGTCTGAAAGTATGACAAAACTGTGTGAAGAATTTGAGATATTTTAAGAATTTTCTTCACCAAGAACACCTCAGCAAAATGGTATTACTGAAAGGAAGAATAGAACATTGATGGAGGCTGGTAGAACTCTATTGAGTGACACTTCTCTCCCAGAGTATTTCTGGGCTGAGGCAGTGAATACTGCATGTCATGTGATCCATAGGGCTTCTATCACCAAAAGCCACAAAAAGACTCCCTATGAGATTGTGAAGGGCAAAAAACCAAATTTATCCTATTTCAGGATCTTTGGTTGCAAATGCTATATACTTAACAATGACAAGTCTTATCTAACCAAGTTTGCTGTCAAATCTCAAGAGAGGATATTTGTTGGGTACAGCAACAATAGTAAGGCTTATAGGGTCTACAACTTGATTACTCAAGTTGTAAAAGAGTCTGTACATGTAGTTTTTGATGAAGCAAGACTCATTAACAGTGAATTGTCAAGTAGTATTTGCAGTTCTACAGGTTTAAATGAGAGGATGGACAAGCTTACCATTGCAGAAGATTCTACTGCAACTCAGCAAGTGAAAAATGGTAGTTGCTGTCCAGGGGGAGTACAAGACTCTCTAGATGCTGAAGAAGATCAAGAGGTGCAGCTTAATGAAGTGGCTGGAGGTGTTCAGCCTAAAGAAATACTACCTCCAGCTAATAGACACTTAAAGGATCATCCAGCCAATCAGATAATTGGTGATCCAAGACAAGGAGTGCAAACAAGAAGCAGGAATCTGAGTACAGTTCTTTACTCCAGTTTCCTATCACAAGTAGAACCAAAGAAATTTGAAAAAGCAGTTTTAGACCCTCATTGGATTGAGGCCATGTAAGAGGAGCTGAATCAGTTCAGGGGGTGCAAGGTCTGGAAGCTTGTTCCTAAACCCAAATACCACAATATCATTGGAACAAAGTGGATCTTTAGGAACAAATTGGATGAGAATAGAATCATCATAAAGAATAAAGCTAGACTTGTTGCAAAGGGATATAGGTAGGAAGAAGGTATTGATTTTGATCAAACCTTTGCTATAGTAGCAAGACTGGAGACAATCAGGATGTTCCTTGCTTATGCAACATATCAAGGGTTCAAGGTATTCCAAATGGATGTGAAATCAGCATTCCTGAATGGAAATTTAAAGGAAGAAGTTTATGTTGAGTAGCCCTCAGGTTTTGTTGATTCTCTCAAACCTGATTATGTTTATAGACTTAGGAAGACATTATATGGGTTGAAACAAGCCCCAAGGGCTTGGTATGAAATCATGTCTAGTTTTTTCATTGAGAACAAATTCTCAAGGGGGGAAAATAGACAAGACTCTATTCCTTAGGAAATCTAAAGGTAAAATAATCCTAGTCCAAATTTATGTGGATGACATAATATTTGAGTCTACTGAAAGTAATCTTTGCAGGAATTTTGCAAAACTTATGCAAGAAAAATTTGAAATGAGCAGTATGGGGGAACTTAAGTTCTTCTTGGGTCTCCAAGTTAGACAGACTGATGATGGATTTTTCATATGCCAGTCTAAGTTCACCCTAGAGTTAATAAAGAAGTATGGTATGGAATCATCCACTACCATGAAAACTCATATGAGGTCAAGTGTGTCTCTAAGCAAAGATGATGCAGGGAAACCTGTAGATGAAACTTTGTATAGAGGGATAGTTGGCTCCCTATTATATCTGACTGCTAGTAGACCAAATATCATGTATGTTACATGTGTTTGTGCTAGGTACCAAGCATGCCCTAAGGAATCTCATCTGACTGCAGTCAAAAGGATTTTGAGATATCTTAAGGGCACACCATATCTAGGCCTTTGGTACCCTAGAAATAGAGATTTTCTACTAACAGGTTATTCAGATGCAGATTTTTCAGGTTGTAAGGAAGATAGAAAGAGTACTACAGGAACCTATCAATTTCTAGGAGGAAAGCTGATGTCTTGGAGCAGTAAGAAGCAGACCAGTGTGGCAATCTCCACAGCTGAGTCAGAGTATGTGTCAGCAGGAAGTTGCTGTGCACAGTTATTATGGATTCAACACCAGCTAGAAGACGATGGTATTCAAGTAAGTAGAACACCTTTGTTTTGTGATTCTACAAGTGATATTTCTATTGCAAATAATCTTGTCTCACATAGTAGGACTAAACACATAGAAATTAAATACCATTTTCTTAGAGAACATGTAGAAAAAGAAAACATTTCACTAGAATATGTTAACACAGATAATCAGATTGCTGATATGTTTACTAAGCTCATAGATGAAACCAAATTCAATAATTTTAAAATTGAATTAGGTATGTTGAACTTAGAATAGGTTCATAAAATTGGCTAAGTAAAATGGTGTCGACACATGAAGTTGTCTGTGTCGACACATAGAAGTGGTGTCGACATTCCAGAGAAATGGTGTCGACACATCTAGGAAGTCTGTGTCGACACTTCAGCGAAATGGTGTCGACACATGCAGAGTAGGTGTCGATACATCGAGGGTGGTGTTGACACTTAGATTTAACACAGAATTCGTCGAGTGAAGTATCGACTAATCGTCGAGCGCAGATGTTTAAGTGTCGACACATATATTCTGTCGACTATATTTGTGTCGACACATAGTTGTCGAGACATTAGAAGTAAGTGTCGACACTTTTCAACAGTGTCGACACATTTAGAGTATTTTGACGCGTCTTT
The DNA here is from genome assembly GCA_039583875.1 of Platanthera guangdongensis. Taxonomy (NCBI): domain Eukaryota; kingdom Viridiplantae; phylum Streptophyta; class Magnoliopsida; order Asparagales; family Orchidaceae; genus Platanthera; species Platanthera guangdongensis. The sequence continues at coordinate 174,160,406 of CM077166.1, read as the reverse complement.
TCACCTTCGATTTTAGAAAGGTATAAATAGGTCTTCCACATTGTTTGTTGACGCGCTCACCATAGTTTTGAGACCAAACTTGTGTGTAGACATCTCTCTTTTCTAATTTCAAAATTTCTCCAAACCCTAATGACGCCCAAGTTAGAAGAGAACATCAATGAAGGTTATGAGCTAGTGTGACATGCCTTTGACGACGCGGAACCAGAAATTCAAGGTGTTGTAACCCTAGTTGCAGAGACTGGGTTAGAGTATCTAGTTTCAGAGCCAATCAAGATTTGGAAGAAGGAGGTTCTCGAATTCTTTAGTGCAGCTATCCTTGTTGAAACTGGTCTTAAGATTAAATCCAAAGTCCATGTAGTTAAGGTGAAAGTCACCCAGAAAAGTCTAAGAAAAGTTCTACATCTACCTAGAACTAAAGAAGAGAAAGATGTACCTGCATCAAAGATAAGGGAGGCACTGCAATGGTGTGGACTTGATTCAAGCATGAAGATAAGATCAGTTTTTAATAGGAAAGGCATGAACATGCAAGACAAGTTCTTGTCTGAAATAATAGGAATGGTGATTCTGAGCAAGCCAGGTGGGCATGATAGGATATCAGCTCACATGTTCAGTTTAATGACAAAGATCATTTTCAAACAGAAAACTGATTGGTCAGCAGTAATGTTTGACAAGATTAAGGAAAGTCTAAAGAAGCCCAATCTGAGTAGAATTATGAGTTTGTACTTGGCTGGAACTATTCCAGAAGTGATGAACCAAGCTGCAGGTTTTAAGATAAATCATATGAGGAGAATGGATGTTAGGATTATCTCAAGGTGGGATAGGGTGTTAACCAAGGACATGCCTACTGCAGAAAAGGAAGTTCCTCAACAGAAGAAGAAGAAAGTCATTGTGACTCCTGAATCCTCAAGTATCTCAGAGGAGCAAGTAGTTTTCAGTTCTAATGAGGATGAAGCTGATAAGGAAGAAGCTGATAATACTGGAAGGTCACCAGTAAGACCTGAAGATGCACAGAGGCAGGGGGAGCTACCATCTGCTAGCCCCATTCACCTGGATCCACTCCAGGGGGAGCCTCAACATGTGGATGAGCCAACTCATTTAGACAGTGAAAGGGCAACACAAACAATTCTTGAGGTAATCAATGAAGTTAATCAATCAATTTTTCATATTGAGGATGAAGTATTGACTGAATCTTTAATTAATATTGATCAGCAAACTCAGTTACATAGTCAACCACAAGATGTTGTCATGGAAGACACATCAGTTGCTGATAATGCTCCTGAGATAAGAGATTCTCCAGTCCATACTCAACAAGAGTTTACTCTAGAAGAGCTATTCCCTGATTTACTACAGACTGATTTTGAGGGAGAGAAAGCAGCTTTTGAGGGGGAGAAGATCAATCTTAAGGGGGAGCATGTAGAGTCACATGAGGAGACTGCTAGAAATGACACTGAGGAGCAAAGGACACAGGAGGAGCTACCAAGGACTGAGAAGGAATTGCCTCCTAGTCCTAAGGAAAGGGTAGACATTGCCAGTACTTCTGCTTCTGAGGATGAGGAAGCTGCTAGAGTTAAGAAAAGAAAGCTCATGGTTTTCAAGAGAAGAAGCTAGAGCTACAAGAAGGCTCTGCAAACAATTACTCCTCATCCTGCCCCAACAGCTGATTACAGCTCCTTGTTGGTGGCTTTGCAGATCAAGATGAATGAGCAAAGGAAGGCTCTAGAAAAATATATGGATGAAGGACATAAATCCCTTCAATTTGATCTGGCTCAAGACATCAAATCTATAAGATTTGAAGTTAATCTGAATAAGAAAAAAATGACTGATTGTTTTCACAAAGGAGACAATGCAGTGGTATATCTGGCTACTCATCAAGAGAAGATAAAGACACAGGTTGATGATATGGCAGTGAAACAAGGATATGTCCTGAAAAATCAGATTAGAATGAATGACAATCTAACTGAATCACATAATGTGATAGTAACTGAAATACAAAATATTGCAGCTGCTCAGACTGCAACAAGGACTGCTGCCAAGGCTGAGTTTGACAAGCAATTACAAGAAAACCTAACTGCTGTAAAAACTGCAATTGAAGATTCTCAAAAGGCTATTACTGAAAAGCTCCAAAAGTTAAAACCTTTTTATAAAGATGGTGTTAACTATCTGAATGCTCAGATCAGATTTTAGAAGGATGATCTTAGAGATCATATAGAAAGAGAAGTCATAAAGGGGGAGAGGGTATTAGTCAAAGCAGACTCTGACCATGCTAAATGGATTTCAAACAGCATCAGAGCTACCCTTGGATATCCACCTTTGTGTGATGATGATAATGTTGTTGAATCTGGTATACATCCTGCTGTTTTTGGAGGTGAGCAAGCTGAAGTGGCTCAAGTGATCTACCCTCCAGCAGATTTTGACATGATACATCAAGAGATACAATCTATGTATAGCCCTCCAGAAGGTGCTCAAAATGTGATCATTGAGAAAGTAGCCCAGCCTGTGCCAGAGGCAGTATTAAAAGAGCAAGAAGCTCAATTATCTAAGAAGAGGTTCAGAGAACAGGCTGAGTTAAGGCCAGATTTTGAGCAGTGGAGCCCAACTTCTAGAAATATTATACTGACTGCTTGGAAGGCTGCAAAGGATAATATCCTAGAAAGGGGCAAATGGTATTCTGAGCAAGAATGAAGAAAACATGAAGCCCGGCAAGAAGCCATAGTACAATACAGAAGGAAGGCTAAACTTGGGAAGCTACCTCCTAATGCACAGGAGCCTAGCAAGTATTTCCCTAAGCCTTATCATTATTTTGAGAGACAAAAGATAAGGGCTGAAGAACAGAAGAAGAAAGATCTTAAGGGCAAGAAGCCTGCTGATGACAATGATGCTTCAGTTCAAGCCAAGATTCAATCTGAAAAAGGCATTGTTATCAAGGAGACAAAGCAGCCATAGAATCGAGTTTTCTTAACTTTACAACTTTGTAATCATTTGCATTAAAATCCATGTAACCTTTTGATTAATGAAATTATTGGAAGTTGTAACAAAATAATGTTTAATGTTCAATCTATTACATTGTTATACTGAGAAGATTGTTTATATATGTTTTGTTTTGTATTTACCCTGTCATATAATACTGTTATACATCATATTGACTATTTGTTATGAATGGTGTATATCATTGACTAAGGGTTATGACTTCTCCAAACAGGGGGATATTGTTGGGTACATTGGAAAATGTGTACCAGATTTAAAGAAGCGTCACCCTACTCAATGATATACATCAAGGTGTATTTGATGTGCTTTGAGTTTATATGTGCAGGTTAAGTAATTGCAGAAAATGCAGAAAAGTTTCTAAGTCCATGTGTCGACACCTAGAGATGCAGTGTCGACACTTATTAAGGCTTGTGTCGACACCTAGAGAAGCTGTGTCGACACTTGGAGTATTTGTGTCGACACCAGGAAAGGCAGAGTCGACACCAGAAGAAAAGTGTCAACACATACAGGCAGTGTCGACACACTATGAAGAATACTCAACATATATCATGTCGACACTTAGAGACAGTGTCGACACCCAGAGAAACTTAGTCGACATCCAATGTGTCGACACCAGGAAGCTGTGTCAACACACTGAATGCATTGTCGACATCAACTGTGTCGACACACAGGACTTGTGTCGACATACAACAAGTTTCAACATAGTTAAAGTAAAGAAGTACTTGTGTCGACACAAATGAGATGCGTCGACACTCAGCTAGTATCAACAACAGAAGAATTTGTGTCGACATAAAGGAGATGTGTCGACACTCAGCTAGTATCAACAACAAAAGAAGTTGTGTCGACACAAAGGAAATGTGTCGACACACAGCAGAATTCAACTAAGTTTTAAAGAAGAAGTACTTGTGTCGACACACAGAATCAGTGTCGACACATTCAACAGAAGGCTTGTCTCGACACACAGAATCAGTGTCGACACATTCTGAAGAAGCAGTGTCGAGAAGCTGTTACAACAACACAAGGAGTTGTGTCGACACCATCAAGGCTAGTGTCGACACTTAGTTCACTTGTGTCGACACTTGGTCTATTTGTGTCGACACATAATGAAGATCAGTCTCGACACTTTCAGACAGAGACAGTGATTTCAAGAAGTGACTAGATGACTTGACAGCTGCCATTTCAGCCGGTCTACTGCAACTGTCAGAGCTGTCAGAAGTTCGTTAGAAACCGGATCAGCCGGTTACCTTGGAGGAAGACTATATAAAGGCCTTTTCTCTTTCAACAGTGAAGAATTAATCATCAATCAATCAGAAGATTAAGAAGATCAATACAGATTCAGAGAAAACTGTAAATCAGTATTTTGAAGAAATTTCAGATTTACTTGGAGAGAGAGAACTCCAGTATCTGAAATCAAGAAAGAGACTTGTTAATCAAATCTCTTAAGAAGCAGGTTCTGAAACAGACTGCAAAGTAGGATCCAGATTTAATTCTCCATTCTAAGAAGGAAGTTGTCAGCCGGTCTACTTCAAGAAGATCATCTTTACTGAGTTCAGACTCAAGAAGCCTTGAAGAAAGCAAAGACAAAGTTGATCTCAGGAATCAGTGCTATCAAAAACTGATCAAGAAGGTTGCCCTCTTCATTCTCTCAAACTGAGTGGTGATCTAAAAACTTTTTATTATCTTTTTGTAGGATCCATAAGGGATCTGAGTTGTAAGACTAAATTTATAAAGCCTGAGGTAGGGCTTTTGAGCCTGAGTGTAGGAGAATCAATTCTCTGAGTGTAGGCCTTGTTGAAGGCTGAGGTAGGGCTGTTTAGCCTGAGTGTAGGTCTTGTTGAAGACTGACTGGTAGGGCTTTGTGCCTGAGTTGTAGGAGTGGGGACACTCTGAGTTGTAGGAACCTGTTTGGGGTTCTGAGCTGAAAGATCTGAGTATCTGAGGATAAGTGCAAAAGTTAGGCCGAATCTAGTACACTACTAGATAGGCGAAGGAGGAAAGTGGATGTACGCAGACCTTGGGGAACCACTATAAACACTGTGTGCACTCTGTGAATGTTTGTTTCTGTGGTTGCTGTGTTGTGATAATTGTAGAATTTGCATTTGCTGCTTAAAGTACAAAACAGTTTGTCTGCCTTAAAGTAAAAAAGAAAAAGTACACCTATTCACCCCCCCTCTAGGTGGTTAGACACTATTTCTTTCAAGGACCCCGATATTTCCTTCTCCTTAGGGGCCTTCTTCTTCCCCTTGGAGATGACCACAGCTTTCTTCATCTTTTTCTTGGGAGGGCTGGAGCGAGAGGGGGCCGTGTCGCCTGCAGGCCTCTTCAGAGGGGCAGGAGCCAAGGACTCTCTCGCCGCCTCAGCTGCCGCGCTAGCGAGACTGAGGCCCTTGCTTGGTTGGATGATGCTTTTGTAGGGGGGTAGACTGGTACGACTCGCTCCCCTAGAAACAGGCAAGGAGGTGATGAGATGGCGAGATGAAAAATAATCAAACACAAGACAAGAGAGCGAGAGTACCTTCGCCAGGGAGCACCAGATGCAGCGAGTCGAGGCCTCGCCGTAAGAATTTGACCTCAAAGTTTTGCCGACAAAGAAGTCGAAACATCAGCTTGTCCGTGCCGCCCACCTGCGGGGACACGTAAAAGATCTCGGCGGGCGACACAGGAGCGAGCGGGACGCCCCACGAAGTTGCCGCGGATGAAGAAAAATCTGGTGAGCCAATGATGATTTTTGTTTTGCGTCGCGCACACCTTTAGCCCTTGCCCAGTGAAGTACGAGACGCCGTCAGCGTTGGCGTGGTAGATGAAGAGCTTACGGAAGACCGTCAAGCTAAACTCGATGCGCTCCCGGCGCATGTAGCAGGCGAAAACGATTAACACCGAAATAGCATTCGGGTTAAGCTGCGTCGGGACGACGCCAAAGTACTTCAAGACCTTTTTTACCTCCGGCCAGAGGGGCAAACTCAACCCCGCCTCGAAGTGCGAGACGGGGAAGGCGAGCTGCGAAACTTCCTGAAGCCTGCTGGGAGGGAAGTCGTGATCGATAAAACGTTTCCCGCAGCGACTGCGCCCCTCGCCTTCCTCAACTTTCTTCTTCCCCATTTTTTAGCGAGCCGGATGTTGGCGAGAGGGTTGAGAGAGAAGAAGAAGCGAGAAGAGAAGGAGAAGCGAGAGGAGCGAGAGGAGTAAAAGAGCGAGAGGGAGCGGCGAGACGGAAGAATCAAGGGGGCAAAGACTTGGGCGCAGCAGTGATGAAGGCCCAGATATTCTTCCACTCCGGGGGCAGGAGTATTTATAGCGGATGCAGTGAAATGATTAAATGGGCGGGAAAACGTATAGGGGAAGGGGAAGAGCAGGCCGGCGGTTCACTCTCTCTCTCCTAAACCTCGATTTGTGTGGTCCATCACAATCACAGGACAGAATAATTAAATTAAAATAAATTAAAGGAAATGAAGAAATTAAACTAGCAACAATAAATATTTAAAAATACCATCCCGCATAAGGCGGACACCATGTTCTCAGACATTGCCGGCGAGACGACAGCATAATGTATTACCTAATTATTACAGCATTAAAAATACAAAAACAAAGAAGAAAAAGCGAGACGAATGAATAAAGCGGGTCGAGCAGGGCAGTCCTTAATACGGGAACCATTTCCTGCGGCCACCACGAGTCCCCGCGCATGGGGGCCTACTGTGCGAGTGGAAGGCGCGAACGGCGCCAAGCCCACTACGCGCGATACGGAGCTGCATGTCTACCTCACTGATAATGACTTGAGGATCGGTCCCCTCAACCTCTATCTCAGGGTCAACCTCAGAAGACAGACAAGCACATTCAGTCTCCAGCCATTCGATTCGTCTATCGGCCGCCTGCCTGTCCTGCTCCAGCTTGCTGATGATGCGCGCATGTTTCCGGAACATCTCGGCTGTCTTGCGCTTCATCTCCACCGGGTCCGCGGGGTCGCCCAGGTAGTCGTCTATGCGAGTCACCTAAAGAGCTCCTCAGCGGGCGAGTCGGTCTGGGCGCCTATGCAAGGAGTGGAGGGGCAGGATGAGAGAGACTCTCGCAGGAAGGTGTGGGAGTAGCGAGTGGGACAAAAAAGCGAGAGGGAAGGTTTTTTACCAAGATGGCGGGAGGTCGGCGGTCTGAAAACTCGCCAGACTGATACCCGTTCTCTGCTGCTTATTCCACAGAGATGCAGGAGGGCCATCTCAGCTCCCATCACTTCATCAGAATTGGATGCTCTGCGACGCCTGCTTCACTCTCAGTCTGCTCCTACTCCGAGTGGTACTTCCTCTTTGTTTGCTACTGCTGCGATGCCCAGTGCCCATGCTGCTGTGTCCTCCGTCTGAGTGGATCATGATTCTGGAGCCACTGACCACATGACCGGGTCCTTTGCAGGTTTTTCCTCCTACACTCCCTTGTCTGGTAAAGGGGGCGTAGTCTCCTATTGCTGGCAAGGGTCTTTTTTCATGCGAGTACATGTTCCTTCGTTTTCCCGTAGTTTACTCTCTATTAGCAACCTTACTAAATCTCTAAGCTCTTTGATTCTCACTGGGCACGAAGCGGATACGAGTGGCGGTCTGTACTCTGGATACTACACCATCATCCCTTGCTCTTTCTTCTTCAGCCTACTGCTACGGAGGCACTTGCGCCTTGGTCATGGTTTATCTTCAGAAACTGTTTCCTGCTTTATCTCCGCATGTGATGTATGTGCCATGTCAAAACATGTTCGTCATTCAACACATTTATCATCGCCTAGTAGTACTCCTTTTGCTGTTATACATTCTGAGACCTTACCCGTGTATCTTTAACTGGCTATAGATGGTTTGTTGCCTTTATTGAGTTTTTCTCGTACTACATGGGTGAAAAGGAAAGGAGAAGTTGCCTCTGTTTTCTAAACCTTTCATAAGATGATACAAACACAGTTCAACGAAACCATTCGTGTTCTTCGAAGCAACAATGAGGGGAATATGATGATTGAGTTTTACCTCTCAAGAAATGGACCACGTGTGATGGTGTGGCTCATCCTTGATATTGGTTATCTTCTCATCTCCATGGTCTGCCATCCTAACGGCCACTCATCTTCGCGAGGGTCAGTCAGTTTCTTCGCCTCTCGTTAGGGGGAGTAGATGGAGGAGTAGAAGGCTGTGGTAAGTCAGTTTCTTCGCGATGGGCAACAGTGTCATCCTACGGGCTGACTGGTAGGTGTAGAGGCGCGGGGGCTCCCTGAAGAAGCAAAATGGTAAGTAAACAGATGGATGAAAAGATAATAACGGCGAAAGTGAGAACTCACCTCCTTCTCTTTAGGAGATGCGGGTGGAGGAGAGGGGCGGGTTTCCAGGACAGCGCGAGATGGCCCCTCGGCCGAGGAGGAAGGGCCGCCTGTCTTTAACTTTTTCTGGCGAGGCGAAGAGGACGGTAAGGAGGGTGGGGCACAGACCAGAGTCTTCGTCAGAGAGACCACGTTGGCCTTATTCTGCTGGCGTACCATTGCAAGACGCTCACGGAAACTCTGGCTATGAGACATGATGATAAAGGAAGGAAGGAGTGTAAAAAGGGGGATTTTTATATGAAGCAGGAACCCTATATTTATAGGATTCGGTGTGGGGCCTCACCAAAGATTCCCTCAAAAATACGCCCATAAATACGCTTTAATGACACGAGCCTCGGTTGGACTTTCTTTCCGAGCTTAAAATAATCTCGAAAAGAGCGGAGATTGTGTACAACCTCGGGCTCGAAGGAACAGTTCGGGCTCGAAGAGAGGAGAAGGTAAGGCAAGATGGGCTCCTCGACAGATGCCTACTCACTGGCGAGTGGGTCCCAGGAAAATGGCTACTCGTCGGGTTAAGGCCGGCTCACTAGGCGAGAGGGCCCCATTGGTTCAGGCGAGAAGGGCCAAGCAGCTCAGGCGAGAGCCTTCCCAGGCGAGATGGACCCAGAGAGAGGGCCCAGCGGCTCAGGCGAGAGCCTTTCCAGGCGAGACGGACCCAGCATAGGGCCCAGCTGCTCAGGCGAGAGCCTCGCTAGGCGAGACGAGCCCCATAGGAAGGAGCTTTCACCCGCGAGACGGTGCTCTCGCCAAGCGCCAGTTCAGTTGGAAGGCGGTTCACCTTTTTTGCCCTAGGTGATTTTACGCTTTTGCCCTCGGTGGTCTGCATATAACCCTTCAGAACAGCGGAGTTTGGCTGTTGGTAGAGCCAACCAAGGGTATTTCGGTAATTTCAGGTCGGTTCAGTTTGATTATTGGTAGTTCAAACTCAGAAAACTATAAATAGGCCCATAGGGGTTCTTCAGAAACACTTTTTTCCCGGGATTTTGGAAGAGTTTTCTGTGCTTTCTGAGGAGCTCCAAGCCCAGCTTTTGGCTTTGGAGGGGAAGCTCTCAGAGATCTTCCGGGTAAGCGGTGGGACCTCCCTGCTGAGGCTTTGGGTCGGTTTCTGGTCCTTCACAACCAGTCGGAGGTCAGAGCTTGGGACAAGTAGGTGTTGGCTACGCCCCTAAATTCGAACTTTCGTTGAAGTTAAATTTTGGCTTCAACATAATTGATAACTTTTTTGGATAATAAAGTTTTTATTACTCCGAATTTTCGGTCTACTTTTTCCCGTTCGCACATGGTATCAGAGTCACTCGTTCTTTTCCTCCTGACTCTGTGAGCCCTCTCTGTCCGCACGGCTTGTTTCTTCTTCCCGCGACCTGTCTTCGCGACTTGTTTCTTTTTCCCGCGACCTGTCTTCGCAGCTTGTTTCTTCCTCTGGCCTTTGCCCTGTTCGCGCGGCTTATTTCTCCCTGTTACTGCCCTTTGTGTTTGCGACCTCTTGCTTCATCTTTCTTGCCGCGCACTTTGCTTAGCCGCTCCTCTTCTTTGTTGCCGCGACTTATTCTTAAGTCGCCGCGACCTGTTCTTGCCGCTCCTCATCTTTGTCGCCCCGACTTGTTCTTAAGTCGCTGCGCCTTGTTCTAGCCGCTCCTCTTCTTTGTCGTCGCGACTTGTTCTTACGTCGCCGCGACCTTTTCTAGCTGCTCTCCTTCTAGCGACTTCTCCTTCTAGCTGCTGCTTGTTCATCTCGCTGCTCTCTTCTATGGCCAACTCCGATATCTCTACCACCACTACTCCCGTTGCCGCTCATCCTCCTACACCTCCCACTCCCTCTAGTAATCTTGACACCGCTTCCAAACTTATCGGTCGCAACTACCCAGATTGGAGTGTCTCCTTCACGTTCCTTCTCCGCTCTCAACGCAAACGTCATCATCTCACAGATGACCCTCCTCCGCATGATTCCCCTCTCTTTGACGATTGGGATGACAGCGATGCTCTTGTCCGCACATGGTTGGCTAACAACCTCTCTGATGAATGCCTCCCTGTCATCCGTCATGACGAAACCGTCAAGGCAGCTTGGCTACATTTTGTCGCTCTCTACTCAAAGGGGGCTTTGACGTCTCGCATCTATACTCTATATGCGGATCTCTTTGCCCGTCCATCCATGTCTCCAGCGGCTGCTTACCAGCAAGTTCAGGCTCTTGGAGCCGAAATTCTACAAAATCGTCCCTTCTCTGCTGATTTTGCTGAGCAACACAAACACTTTCAGGAGCTTCTGGTTGTGTGTTATCTTCTACGGCTTCCTGAGTCGTATGACATGATACGTCAACAGATCCTTGGTGAGGCGGAGTCTCCTACCCTGGATGCCACCGCTGCCCGCATTGCCGCTGTTACATCTTTGCTCCAACGTCCGCTGTTATCCCCCCTCCTCAACCGGACAACTCCTCTCACCATACTCAGCGAAGTGGCTCTAGTGGCCGCCACCTCCCCTCAAGCGACCGTGGTGCTTCCCACTTTCTTTGCTCTCACCGTGGCCGCACTGTCCACACGGTTGATTGCTGCTGGAAGAAGCATCCTCATCTTCGACCATCTGGCGATGCTTCCACTTCCTCTTCGAAGTCGTCCGCCTCTGTGGTCACGTCTTTAGGTAGTGCCCACGTTGCTACTCAAGGTAAATGGATGATCGACTCTGGTGCTACCAATTATATGACCGACAATCCACAATATTTTTCTCTCCTAGATCAACATGACCGGTTGCCCCCGGTCCTTGTTGAGGATGGCTTTCCCTCACCGGTCAATGGAACGGGTGTTGTTCAAGTCACTCCGTCTCTTCGCCTGGCAGACACCCTCTACGTGCCCAAGTTCCCTTGCAACTTGTTATCTGTTACTTCTCTTTGCAAACAACTACAATGCTCTGTCACATTCACGTCTACTACTTGTTCTTTTCAGGATCCGGGCACCAAGCGGACGATTGCTACTGGGACGGAGAGCGGCGGCCTCTACTTCCTCGACAACGTTTCCGCACTCTCCGCCTTCTCCACATCTTCTACTGATCTTCTCCAGTGGCACCTTCGTCTTGGTCATTCTCCTCCACGTCTTCTTCGTCAGCTTCTACCACATCTTCCTCCGCACGGTCCTCCTCTCAACTGTGAAGCATGTCAGCTTGGCAAGCATCACCGCTCCTCCTTCCCACCAAAGCAAGGTCGTGGATCTTCCCGGCCGTTTGAACTTGTTCACTCTGACATCTGGGGTCCTGCTCCTACCCTCACCATAGGTCGGGGTAGTTCATATTTTATAACGTTTATTGATGATTTCTCTAGAAGTACATGAGTGTATCTTTTAAAAGATCGCCCCGAACTTTTTTCTGTATGGACATTTTTTTATTATATGGTTAAAAATCAGTTTGATATGTCAATTAAAATATTTCGTTCTGACAACGCTAAAAAATATCTTAGCAATGCTTTCTCTTTTTTTGTGTCCAAAATGGTATTGTTCATCAAACTACCTATGTCTATACCTCCCAACAAAATGGGGTGGCGGAACGCAAGAACAGTCACCTTCTCGATGTCGCCCGCACTCTGATGACACAGATGAACGTTCCTCGCTCATACTGGGGCAACGCTGTTCTCATCTCCTGTCACCTCATTAATCGCATTCCGTTCACGGTTCTCCACGGACAAACTCCATTCTCTCTTCTATATCCAGGCAATGATGCGTTTTCTCTTCCTCTACGTATCTTTGGGTGCACGGCCTTTGTGCACAATCCCTCTGCCACGCATGACAAACTTGACTTACGTGCTACAAAATGTATCTTTTTTGGTTACTCAACTACTCGAAAAGGCTACTGTTGTTTTGATCCCGTTTTTCGAAAACAATACGTCTCCGCGGATGTGACCTTCTTCGAGAATGTGTCCTATTTCTCCTCTGCCCAACCTCCAGCACTTTCTCCTTCTCCAACCGTCCCCTCCACCCCGTCTACTCCCCTCGAGATTTTCCCACCATCTCCTCCACCGTCTCCTCCTTCCCTCTCTTCCTCATCACCACCGCTCTTTCCCTCTTTTACGCGGCCGTCTCTCTCCTCTCCCGGGCCAGCTCTCTCCGCCATGGATGCTCCGGTTACTGAGGAACATGCCGATCTGGATCTTCCCATTGCACTTCGCAAAGGGGTGCGGACGTGTACCCAGCACTCGCTGGCTGCTGTTATTTCATATGATCGTCTCACTCCTTCTCGCAGGGCGTTTGCATTGGCTATCTCTGCGACTGCCACTCCCCGCACCTTCCAGGAAGCTCTTACTGTTCCTCTCTGGAAGGCTGCCATGGATGAGAAAATTGCTACCCTCACTGAACCGGGTACCTGGACCCTGGTTCCCCCTCCTTTGGGCACTGATGTGGTTGGCTGTCGCTGGGTCTTTGTTGTAAAATTCCATCCAGATGGCAGCGTGGATCGCTATAAGGCCCGCCTGGTGGCCAAAGGCTTCACTCAGACCTATGGTGTTGATTACTTCGACACCTTCTCTCCCGTTGCTCGTCTCAGCACCATACGGGTCCTTCTCACTGTCGCTGTCAACAGGGATTGACCCATTTCGCAACTGGATGTTAAGAATGATTTTCTCTACGGTGATCTACAGGAAGATGTTTACATGGAGCAACCTCCTGGGTATGTTGCTCAGGGGGATACACGAGTATGCCGGCTAAAGAAGGCTATCTATGGCCTAAAGCAGAGCCCTCGTGCCTGGTTTGACAAGTTTAGCGGCATCGTTGCGGCCATTGGTTTTGCAAGAAATTCAGCTGATCACTCCGTGTTCGTTCGGAAAACTGCCTCGGGTCTGGTAGTTCTTGCGGTATATGTTGATGACATTCTTCTTACTGGCGATGATCAGGATGGGGTAACTTTGACAAAGAAATACCTCCGTCAACACCTGGTCACAAAGGATATGGGCTCTCCGAAATACTTTCTGGGGATTGAAATCTCTAGGAAGCCCAACTCCATGGTCCTTTCCCAACGGAAGTATGCTCTTGATCTTCTAAAGGATGCAGGATTGACTGGTGCTAAACCTGTCTGATGTCCCATGGCTGCTGGAGAAGACAAAACTTGGACAGATGACTCGCCCATTCTATCCGATCTTACGAGGTATCGACGTCTGGTTGGCAAACTCATTTATCTTACGGTAAGCAGACCTGACATCTCTTATGTTGTGAGCAAGGTGAGCCAGTTCATGCAAGCTCCTACGGAGTGTCATCTACAATCTGCCCTGAGGATATTGGAGTATATTAAAGCAGCACCAGGGAAAGGACTCCTTTTTCAGAAGAATTGTCACTTAAGGGTTGAAGCGTACTTAGATTCGAGCTATGCTGTTGACAAAGGTGACCGCTGGTCAACATCAGGTTTCTGCATATTTGTTGGAGGAAATATTGTGAGTTGGAAGAGCAAGAAAGAGTCTGTGGTCTCTAGGACTAGTGCAGAAGCGGAATATCGCAGTATGACGTCGACCACATGTGAGTTGAAATGGTTACGGGCTCTAATGCTTGACTTAGGAGAGGTCTACAACCATCCTCTCCAAAAATTCGGTCTTCATGAGAGAACAAAACACATAAAAGTCGACTGTCATTTTATTCGGGAAGAGATCTTGAAGAAACAGATTTGTACTCCGTTCGTCACTTCCGACAACAAGTTGGCAGACATCTTCATCAAGCCGGTGTCCGCTTCCTTTTTCCACATTTGCGACAAGCTGGGCATGATTGATATCTATGCTCTAGCTTGAGGGGGAGTGTTGCAGTGTGGAGGCCGGGCGGTCTGTTGCTGTTCAGAGGCCGGGCAGTCTGGCGGTTTATCCTAGCCGGCCTGTCTGCCGGGCTGTTGCTGTTTGGTTTCCCAGCGGTCTGGCGGTTTGTCTCTGACGACTTGGAGACCGGGCGGTCTAGCGGTCTCCTATGGCGGCTTGCTCTCTGTGGCGCTTGTTCTCTCCTACTGTTGGTTGTCGGGCGGTTAGCCGGCTTGTCTAACCGTACGACCTATCCGGTTTGTCTATTTGTAAAGCCGCATATACTTGTAAATTTTTAGTCCCACATTGCTTAATTGTTATCTCTCTCATCTCCTCCATTCTATAAAAGGGAGGCTATACCATTGTAATTGATACCTTTTTTGGATAATAAAGTTTTCATTACTCCAAATTTTCCTTCTACTTTTTCCTGTTCGCACAAGAGTGTTCATAAACCTCTCGAAGACTCTTCGTCTTCTTTGGAGTGGGGCAAGATGAACTAGCAGACAAAATGAAGATGATGTCCCAGTCAATACAGGAGATGGAGGTGGAGTGGGAATGACATCATTTCCTCCATGAGCATGAGTTTCATTGTCTTCATCATCCATAGGAATATTAGACTCATTTTCATTTTCATTCCAAACCCATGACCCAACTTCATCAAATAGCACATCTCTACTGATAATAAGCTTCTTGGTGACAGGATTGTATAATTTTTATGCCTTTGACTGAACGCTATAACCAACAAAAATGCATTTTTCAGACTTATCATCAAGCTTACCTCGAAGTTTGTCAGGTACACGAGAATAAGCTATGCAAAGATACGTAAGTGGGAGAGACATGGCTTCTCACCACTCCATGCCTCTTGAGGTGTCTTCCCTTCCACACTCTTTGATGAAGATCGGTTTAACAAGCAAGCTGCACATGAAACTGCTTCAGCCCAATAGCAATTTGGCATCTCCTTTGCCTTAAGCATGCTTGTTGAAACCAGTCATCCGGTTTCACCTAGAGTTCGGACCTGAAGCTGCTGCACACACTTACTCTTTTCGAAACGCCCTCCCGACGTGAGTCACAGGACCAAAAACAGACCGATGGTCTCAACGCGGAGGTCTCACCTCTTACCCGGAAGAATCTGAAGTTCTCCCCCTCCCTAGCCAATGCTGAGCTAGGTGCCTCTGAGGAAGAATATGGAAAGGTTCAACCCCCTTTTTCAAGGCACCTTATCGGTCAATTTATAGGCCTCTGAGTCTGATCTGCAAATAAGCATACTGAACCGACCTGAAATTACCAAAATACCCTGGGTTGGGTCTGCCAACAGCCAAACTCCGCTGTTCTGAAGGGCTATATGCAGACCACCGAGGGTAGAAGGGTAAAATTACCCGGTGTAGAAGAGTAAAATCCCCCTTGGGGGTAAGAAGGTAAAAACATCCCTCCTTCTATATGGCGAGTGGGGAAGTAACCAGCGTGCGGGACGAGCCCTCCTGCTCGTCTCGCAGGCCTCCCGCCTTATGGGAGCCATCTCGCCCTCAAGGGCCTACTCGCGCCCCAAAGGACGTCTCGCCTACTGCAGAGAGCCCCGTCTCGCCTCCTGCGAGTGGACCACATGATCCCACTCGCCCATTCAATCCCTCTCGCCAGCTTCTCCGCCTTGCTGCCTGAGTCGCCTCCCGCGAGCCCAAGGTTATACACAATCCCCGCTCTTTTCGAGGTTGCCCCAAGCTCGGAAAGAAAGTCCAACCGAGGCTCGCGGCGTTGGGATTCATTTATGAGAATCTTTGGCGGGCCCTCCCCCTGGAGTCTATAAATATGAGACCCCACCTCATCATGGAATGCCCCGTTTCTCATTTCCACCTCTCTTCTACCCTCAACATGTCTCACAGCCAGAGCTTTCGTGAGCGTTTCGCAATCGTCCGGAAGCAAAACAAAGCCAGTGTGCCTGCCTTGGTCCCATCCTTGGTCCGCACCCCCGCTTCAGCACCCTCATCATCTCGCCCGAAGAAGGCAAAAACCGTTGGCCCTCACCTCTCGGCCGACGAGACCACTTCGGCACCCTCGGCAGCCGATACACTTCCTCCCGCGTCCTCTGGGTAGAGACAGGTGATTCTTGACTCCTCTCGCCTCTTTTTCTTTTATCGTCTCGCTTATTGACAATGCTCTTTCAGGGAAACCTCGTTGATTCCCCCCATGCCTGCGAATCCTCCTGACGTTACCGACCAACATTATCAACGCTCCGACTCGCCTCAAGAATCCTCTCCCCCTATCACAGTTAGAACCCGCCAACCCATTAGTTCATCTCAAAATCCAGGTGTTGAGATGAAGGGTGGCGGGGTACATGAACACAAAGGGGAGGAGTCTGCAGGCGGTGTGGGATTAACCCCAACCACAGGACCGCGGGGATACTCCGCCACAAGGGGGCCTACCGGGGTCAACACCCAGACCTGGAACGCGATGGGGAAGCTAAATACGCGGTCCCACACACATGTGTCCTGCTGGCTAATATAATCTCAACACACACCCGCAGCAGGACAACCCGCTCTGATACCAAGTTAGAACCCGCCAACCCATTAGTTCATCTCAAAACCCAGGTGTTGAGATGAAGGGTGGCGGGGTACATGAACACAAAGGGGAGAAGTATGCAGGCGGTGTGGGATTAACCCCAACCACAGGACCGCGGGGATATTCCGCCACAAGGGGGCCCACCGGGGTCAACACCCAGACCTGGAACGCGATGGGGAAGCCAAATACGCGGTCCCACACACACGTGTCCTGCTGGCTAATATAATCTCAACAATCCCGAGGAAAGATGACCTCTCGCGGCTTGTGGGGAACTCTCGCATCCCAAGTAAGTAAACTCATCCTGTCCTTTCGCTTCACATAGATTCCTATTCCCTTGCCAGGTACATTCGAGACCACAAAGCTAGTCTTTGCATCCATGTAGCTCACGCCCGCTTGCCTTCTTGCGAGACCCCCCTCATTATGATCTTCCACTTTTGTTCTGCATGTATCCAGTTTGACTCGGGTACTGAGGATTCCCCCGCTCCGTCTCCCCTCTCGCCTCTTCCTCGCCCAGATGAGATCGAAGACTATCAGGGTGATCCTATGGACCCTCTGGAGATGAAGCGTCAGACGGACAGGATGTTTCGAAAATACACTCACGTCATCGCGAGATGGAACGGGAGAAGCAAGCTACCGATCGGCGCATTGACTGGCTGGAAACTGAGTGCGCTTGCCACTCTGCCGTGGTCGATGCCGACGCCGTAATAGATGAGACAGACCCCCAGGCCATCATAAGCCAGACTGACCAACATCTCCGTCTCGCGCTCTGCGGTCTAGACGTCGTCCTCGCCTTTCATCTACCTGGTCGCCCTCCATGCGCGGGATCTCGCGGTGGCCGTTGGAAGTGGCACAAGAATTGAGCGATCTTGGCTTCGTCTCGCCTGTTTAAACATCTCGCCTATTTAATTTTTCCTTGTAACTGTTTATTAATCGGTCATCCGCCTGTTTAATTATCGATTTGTTATTTAGATCCCCCGGGAAGAGATGCCCGCCTCGAGCGGAACGAAATAATCTATGATAATTTATTGTGATATTTTGTCAACCTCTTTCATGCTGGATTTTTATTATGGCAGTGTTAATTAATCTACCTTTTTATCTTTATTTTGGCTCATCGGAAAAGTCGCCGCGGAGTTACGCACCTCGGGGTCAGGAGCGAGAGAGAAGATGAACCGTCGGGCTGCCCCTTCGGCTTCCTCATTCTCACTTTCCCGCCCATTTTTTCTCCTCTCTCTATCTGCTATAAATACCCCCCCCCCCCCGGATCCAGATGTTCTTCACTTGCGCTATCTCTTCCTGTTGCTGCTGAGATCCGGAGTTCTCGCCTGCTCCTCCTCGCCTGCCTCTTCTCGCGTCCCGCTTCCGCCTCACTCTTTCCTACCCCTCTTCTGTTTCTGTCGTCTCGCTCGTCATGGGAAAGAAGAGAGCAGAAGAAGGCGAGGGCCGCAGCCGCTGCGGAAGGCAATTTGTCGACCACGACTTCCCTCCCGACAAAATCTCTGAAGAGGATTACAACCGCTTCGCCAGCGAGTTCCTGGCTGAGGGGTATGAGTCTCGCCCGCCAAAGGTCGGCGAGGCGATTAACACCTTCTACTCCAGCGAACTCACCTTCCCCGTCTCGCACTTCGAGGAGGGGCTAAGACTCCCCCTCTGGCCAGAGGTAAAACAGGCTTTGAAATATTTCGGCGTTGTCCCCGCGCAGCTCAACCCAAACGCCATCTTGATGTTGGTCGTTTTCGCCAGCTACCTGTGCCGCGAGCGCATTGAGTTCAGTCTCACTGTCTTCCTCAAATTTTTCTTCTACCATGCCAAAGACGATGGCGTCACCTACTTCACCGGCCAGGGTCTAAAGGTGTGCGAGACGCCTGACAAGAACCACCACTGGCTCACCCGCTTTGTCTTCATTCGCGGGAACCTGGGAGGCGTCCCTCTCGCGCCGGTGTTGCCTGTCGAGGTGTACTACGAGACCCCCAAGGTTGGGGGTGCTGAAAAGGCTCTCTGCGACTTCTTCGTGGGGAAACATTTTGAAGACAATTATTTACGGCGAGATCTCGACTCGCTCCATCCCGTCCTCCCCGGTAAAGGTATACTCGCGCCCTCTTAACATTATGCTTACCGTCTTCTTGTTCTATTCTAACCATTTTCTTGCTCGGGAGAGAGGACTATCCCCATCCATCCCCCTTATCGGAGCAACAAGGGTCTCGCCCTTGCCAGCATGGCGGCAGAGGCAGCAAAGGAAACGCTGACCCCCTCCCCGAAGAAAAGATATGGGGACGATGTCGTTACTTCTCGGCATAGCCCAAAGAAAAAGATGAAAATGGCTGTGTCATTCCCAAAGGAGAAAAAAGGAGCTGCTCCCAAGTAAAGGAAGGAAATGTCGGGGTCCCTGACCCCCATTTCTGTGGAAGGATCTCCCTCACCTCGCCATCAAGCAGTCTCGCCTGCCCGCGAGACGGCCCCTCCTGACCGAACCGCTACTACCTCTGTCCAGCCCGTCGAGCTTCCCCCTCGCGAAGCTGGTTCTTCCAGTCGCCCAGCCCCCTCCTCGCATCCAAATTACAATATGGGCCCGTGGTGAACGACGCCGCCGACGAGCCGTACTTTTGTGGGAGAAGGACTCCAACCGCGTGTCGGTGTCTAGTCTCCTTCCCTCCTGGAAGGAGCAAGACCCACCCACCAGTCATGCCTTCTCCCTTGGGTATGGGCTCTATGGTGGTCTTAGGACTGAGCCCTTCGACAACGAGCCGTCGCGAGACCTCGTTTTGAAGACTGCTCACGCCCAATTTCGCTACATGGAGCTCTCGCACCGAATCTCGCGTCGCCTTGTCTTCAATAACAAGAAGTGGAAGGAGGCCGAGACCAGCCTTGCTGCAGAATGCGAGAAGTCAAATGACCTCGAGAAGCGGCTGGCAGTCACCGACAACCTTCTCGCCCGAAGCCAGGGCGGCGTGGTAATCTTCTTAACTGCCACTCGGCAGTTTCACTCGCTAGCTCTCCATGAACTTTTGTTGACTGATAGCCTTCTCGCAGGATGCCGAGACGGCCAATCGAATGCGTTCGCGCATGGCTACACTGTAGGAGGAAAACAAGAGATTAAAGGCTGAGAACGCCGGTCTACTAGAAAGCTCCCTGCTTCATTCTCACCCAGATCCGTTCCAAGCTCCCCCGCCAACTCATTACTCTCTGGACGAGGTCGACGCCATCTGCCGAGACGCTAATATCAATACCGTCGTGCTCGTCCTGAAGATGATGAAGGAGCTGGGGGATGTCAGGGATGATGCCGAGACGGTCACAGTACGCGACTTGGTCCCCCAGCTATATGGCGAGACGGATGACAACTCTACCTCCAGTGACGAGGAGTGAAGGGGTGTCAGAGTCTTGGGACTCCCCCCCACCTTTTTGTCTCTTGTACTTGTAAATTTTCCGATGTTGAGATGTTTCTTCTTGTTGTAATGAACCTTTTGGGATTTGTATTATAACCTTTGGGGATTTTTTATTATAACCTTTTGCTCTTTTTATTTCATTGCGCTTTATCTATTGCTGTCTCGCTTAAAAGTTAACTCAGAGCGCTGGCCATTGGACCTCTCCTCACCCCGGCCAAGCGCGAGACAGTTTGGCCTTTTACTTTCGTCTCGCCGCGAGTCGAACCCTGCGCGGGTAGAGCCTGGGGGCCAAACTGCTCGTTATGATAAGTCTCCCTTCTTATGCGAGACCTGTGCCTTTGACAGTGACTACCAGCTCGCTATGGGCGAGACCACCCTCGCCGAGCGCCAGTCTGAAATGCTCATCCCGTCTTGTATTGCCTCCAATCCTTCCTTTTCATAGGAATATTTTACCAATTCTCTGATAAGTATAGACACCTTTCTTCGTGAGCTCTTACCACTTGACTTACCTCCGAGTGAGCCTACAGCCCTGCCAGCTAGATGAGAGCTGGTCAGCGGGTCTGCTCGGGGTATCCACTGCAATCCATCTCCAACCACCGAGTGAGGCTACAGCCCTGCCAGCTAGATGAGAGCCTGGTCAGCGGCTCTGCTCGGGGTCTCCTCTCCAATCCAACTCCAACCACCGAGTGAGCCTACAGCCCTGCCAGCTAGATGAGAGCCTGGTCAGCGGGTCTGCTCGGGGTCTCCTCTCCAATCTAACTCCAACCACCGAGTGAGCCTACAACCCTGCCAGCTAGATGAGAGCCTGGTCAGCGGGTCTGCTCGGGGTCTGCTCTCCAAACCATCTCCAACCACCGAGTGAGCCTACAGCCCTGCCAGCTAAATGAGAGCCTGGTCAGCGGGTATACTCGGGGTCTCCTCTCCAATCCAACTCCTACCACCGAGTGAGCCTACAGCCCTGCCAGCTAGATGAGTGCCTGGTCAGCGGGTCTGCTCGGGGTCTCCTCTCCAATCCAACTCCAACCACCGAGTGAGCCTAAAGTCCCGCCAGCTAGATGAGAGCCTGGTCAGCGGGTCTTCTCGGGGTCTCCACTTCAATCCATCTCCAACTACGGTCTGAGCCTACAACCCTGCCAGCTAGATGAGAGCCTGGTCAGCGGGTCTGCTCGGGGTCTACTCTCCAATCAAACTCCAACCACCGAGTGAGCCTACAACCCTGCCAGCTAGATGAGAGTCTGGTCAGCGGGTCTGCTCGGGGTCTTCTCTCCAATCCAATTCCAACCACCGAGTGAGCCTACAGCCTTGCCAGCTAGATGAGAGTCTGGTCAGCGGGTCTGCTCGGGGTCTCCTCTCCAATCCAACTCCAACCACCGAGTGAGCCTACAGCCCTGCCAGCTAGATGAGAGCCTGGTCAGCGGGTCTGCTTGGGTTCTCCTCTTCAATCTAACTCCAACCATCAAGTGAGCCTACAGCCCTGCCAGCTAGATGAGAGCCTGGTCAGCGGGTTTGCTCGGGGTCTCCTCTCCAATCCAACTCCAACCACCGAGTGGGCCTACAACCCTGCCAGCTAGATGAGAGCCTGGTCAGCGGGTCTGCTCGGGGCCTCCTCTCCAAACCATCTCCAACCACCGAGTGAGCCTACAGCCCTGCTAGCTAGATGAGAGCCTGGTCAGTGGGTCTGCTCGGGGTCTCCTCTCCAATCCAACTCCAACCACCGAGTGAGCCTACAGCCCTGCCAGCTAGATGAGAGCCTGTTCAGTGGGTCTGCTCGGGGTCTCCTCTCCAATCCAACTCCAACCACCGAGTGAGTGTACAACCCTGCTAGCTAGATGAGAGTCTGGTCAGCGGGTCTGCTCGGGGTCTCCACTTCAATCCATCTCCAACCACCGAGTGAGCATACAGCCCTGCCAGCTAGATGAGAGCCTAGTCAGTGGGTCTGCTCGGGGTATCCTCTCCAATCCAACTCCAACCACCGAGTGAGCCTACAACCCTGCCAGCTAGATGAGAGCCTGGTCAGCGGGTGTGCTCGCGGTCTCCTCTCCAATCCAACTCCAACCACCGAGTGAGCCTACAACCCTGCCAGCTAGATGAAAGCCTGGTCAACCGGTCTGCTCGGGGTCTCCACTTCAATCCATCTCCAACCACCGAGTGAGCCTACAGCCCTGCCAGCTAGATGAGAGTCTTGTCAGCGGGTCTGCTCGGGGCCTCCTCTCCAATCTAACTTCAACCACCGAGTGAGCCTACAACCCTGGCAGCTAGATGAGAGCCTGGTCAGCGGGTCTTCTCGGGGTCTCCTTGCACCCACTCTACTCTTAATGCCATGAAAAAGGACACATGCGGTTTCATCATATCAGAAGGCCACATCAAAATTGCAAGTACTGAATGACGAAAAATGTAATGAACAAAATGTTTTATGGATAAAATATCTTTAAGTCATCGCCACTTCGGGCATGATCGAGGGGTACCCCGTCCACATCCTGGAGGTGGTACCCTCCCGACTTCAAGACCTCTTTCACTACAAAGGGACCTTCCCAGTTGGGATTGAGATTCTCTACTGATGCCCCTCTGCCTGCTTCGTCCACCTTCTTGAGGACCAAGTCACCCTTCTGGAACTGCTTAATCCTTATATGCTTATCAAAGTACTTCGCCATCCGGCGCTTGACCTCCTCCTGCCGGATCAGTGCCAAGTCTCTGAGTTCCTCCACGAGATCAAGAGAGAGTTTTTGCTCTTCCACGTTCTCTGCCATCCATCCTTCGTCTCCCTCCCTTGCAACGGCTACTCTTGGGGATGTGACCTCGAACTCTATTGGTATGACGGCCTCCGAGCCATGAGAGAGCTTAAATGGGGTCTCTCCCGTGGCGGTGTTTGGTGTGGTCCTCAAGGCACAGAGAACTGAAGGGAGCTGTTCCACCCAGCTCCCCCTTAGATTCTCCACTTTCTTCTTCAAAAGATTGACGATGATCTTGT
The DNA here is from genome assembly GCA_039583875.1 of Platanthera guangdongensis. Lineage (NCBI taxonomy): Eukaryota > Viridiplantae > Streptophyta > Magnoliopsida > Asparagales > Orchidaceae > Platanthera > Platanthera guangdongensis. The sequence continues at coordinate 174,137,441 of CM077166.1, read as the reverse complement.
TTGCTGCTTCCACCTATCCATTGCTCTGTGGATCATGAACCGAGGCAAAACGGTGGTCTATGCTCAGCCGGATGCAGAAATCGACGAATTCCCTGCGAGCAAATTGTGGTCCGTTATCAGTCACAATGGCCAGTGGTATCTCATGCCTGCAGATGATCTCTCCCCATACGAAATTTTTGACCACCTGCGATGTCACCTTAGCCAACGCCTTCACCTCCAGCCACTTTGAAAAGTAATCCACCATGACCAGCTGGAACTTCCTCTGACCACTAGCTTGGGGAAAAGGACCCACCAGATCTAGCCCCCATATTGCGAAGGGCCAGGGAGCCGTGATTGTTCGTAGCCTTTGGGCGGGAAGGAGTTGGAGGGGGGCAAACTCCTGGCACTTTTGACATCTTTTGGCGAATTCTTCTGCATCCTTCCTGAGGGTAGGAGAGAAGTATCCCTGCCTCAACACTCTCCCCTCTAAAGTCCGGCTCCCTGAGTGACTCCCACATTCCCCTGAATGAATCTCTTCCAGGACCCTCAGAACCTCCTTCTCAAATACGCATCGAGCCAGCAGACTCGACAACGTCTTACGGTATTGTGCCCCATCTTTCAACAGGTAGTACGCTGATTTATACCTGACCCGCTTCTTATCGAGATCGCTCTCTGGAAGTTGTCCCGAGGTCAAGAAAGTGATGAAGGGGTCCATCCAAGACCCTCGCCGGTCTATCTCCATGAGTTCTCCCTCTTCTATGGACGACCTGAAAAGCTCTCCGTCACCGTTCCTCCGGCTCGAGGGCCGTATTTGGCGAGTTGGTCATCCTGAGTGCTTTCATCCCTCAGGACGTGTGATGCGTTGGACGACAAGTGTACCGGTCGCACAAGTAATATAAAATGGGTGAATTTCCCCAAGTATCGATCTCTTCAAGGAACACAGTAAGTTGAAGTTAATTTCGAGGAGGACTTGAGATTGAAGTCCTTTGATCGGAGTTAACTAATGGGGATTTTGATGGTTGTGGAAACAGAAAATAAAACACTAACAACTACTTCTATGCAACGCCGCTATGCGATGCTTCGTCGGGCAGGATGGAAGACTACACGGGCTGCTATGCATCGAATCGCTGGGCGGATGGACGAGTAGGCTTGCGGATGAGGTGGTTAGAACGACGGAATGAGAGTCGAGAGCACATCTTCGCTACGCACGCCACTAGCAATGCTAGTGCGGCACAACCGGATATGGTGGCGGATGGAAAATAAGGCGCTTCTCAAGCAACTAAAGAAGTAAAACAATACAGAATCACATAGACATGAATCTAATATAGCATACAACTAAAGAGCAACAACATCTACAAATGAAGTTTTAACACACATATACAACAATAAAGCAAGTACAAGTCAAGAGATCGACCGAATCTGAAGTTTTGCCGAGGGTTCATGGAAGGAATTGCCGGGTTGTCAATCCGCATCCTAGCTCGGTCCTCAACTGCGTCCGGGGTAGAGAAGGCTGTCACTACCTTCCAATGGACCCGTCTTCTTCGTGTCACGATTGCAGAAGAAAGTTGCAAGCTTCCCTTTGCTTGTTGGTTATGACGTCAAACCATGAAATAGAGCTCAATATATGATGGAGAAGGCCGAGAGCAAGCGCCGGCAAGATGTATGCTTCGCAAGCATGGCCGGAGCTTCTCTCCTTGGTGGAAGATGAAGGAGGACGGTGGAAGGGCGGAAGTTTGCCCTAAAACGGCGGAGGAAATGACTGAAATCCGGATCTCAAATGGAAGAAAATCTGCTCTTAAATAGAAAAAGATCAGAAAATTGGTCACGCACGGTCTGACGAACGACCGTGCGTGAACCGTGCGATATTCGCGCGCAGATAATGCTTGAGGAAGAAGAAGCGTTGACCCATGCATTGTAATCGAGCACGGGCGATTTCGCCCGTACATGAAGGAAATCGTACGGGTAAACACAGAGCGCAGGAATGCAGGAGAAAACAGTGGAACCGTGCGTTTTACTCGCGCATGGGCGCTGTTGCCCGTGCGTGAAGGAAACGCACGATTAACCACAGATCACTGGAAAGCTCGGCAAAAGGTGTAGGCCGTGCGATTCCTTCTCGCACGGTTTGGCCGAAACCGTGCGGGAACAAATCGCACGGGTAGAAATAGATGCCCCAGGAAAGCTGTGTAAAACGCACGATTGGACTGGAACCGTGCGCGAAGAAATGCGCACGACCGTGCGTTTTACACAGAAACTGGAAATAGAATTTGGGACATCCCGACTACCTGCACAACAATAAAACTCGGCTGGAGCACAAGCTTCCAGCACCAAAAAATGCAAACAAAACTAAACAGAAAGATAACGAGGAGCACCATGTGCATACCCCCGACAAAAGAATGCGCAATTGCACACCCACGGGCCCAAAACAATGCACTGTTGGTGAAGTGAAGCCCTAAACAAAAATATAACTTTTCCAACTGAAAAAGTAGTGCACATGCAAGAAAATAAGCCCAGATGAGTCCTAAAAACCCTATATAAATCGGACTCATCAACGTGCTGAATCGAAAAACTGTGGAACTGCCCGATGATGTCTTTGACCTTCCCCAGGTACAGCTGGAGGGTGGGCTCCCTTGCTTCGAACTCCGCTTTGATCTGGCCCGCAACAACCATAGAGTCTGTGGAGACCCTAATGTCTTATATGCCCAACTCCCGAGCTAACCTGAGCCCTGCGATGATCGCCTCATATTCTGCTTGGTTATTGGTGATCGCGAAGTAGATCTTCGAAGCTTGCTCTATTCTGGTCCCCTCTGGGCTTACCAAGATCATTCCTCCTCCAAAGGAATTTTTCCCTGACGCTCCATCTACCAGCATCTTCCAAGCTGCTCGAGGGGTGCTTCGGCCTCTTGGATCTCCACTACATAATCTGCTAGGAAGTCGGCCACCGCCTGTGCTTTGATGGCAAGCCGAGGAGTAAAGGCGAGGTCGAATTTACTGAGCTCTATCGACCATTTAGCCATCCTCCCAGAGTGCTCCACCCCCTCCAAGATACGACGGAGGGGGTAATCCGTCACCACCTGAATCGAATGGGCCTGAAAATACGGTCTAAGCTTCCTGGCCGATATGATGAGAGCAAATGCTAACTTTTCGAGGACGGGGTACCCGAGTTCCGCCTTCTTTAGGACCCTGCTCATGTAATAGATCGGGAATTGCTTTTTTCCTTCCTCTCGTAATAGAACCGAACTCACGGCCCCGGTCCCCACCCCCAGGTATAAGAACAAGACCTCCCCTTCCCTCGGCCCTGGAGTAGAGGCGTACGGGTGAGCTGTTGCTTTAGAGCCTGAAAAGCCTCATCGCACTCAAGGGTCCATTCGAACTTCTTACCCCCTCTTAACGTCCAGAAGAAAGGTGAGCATTTTTCTCCGGCTGTGGAGAGAAACCTGCTTAGTCCGGCCAGCTTGCCGGTGAGACGTTGAACTTGGTATTCCTGGGAGATTCCAATTCTAGGATTGCCTTTACTTTATCGGGATTTGGCTCTACTCCGGATGGGGTAAGGAGATGCCCTAGGAACTTTCCCCTATTGGCTCCAAAAACACATTTCAGGGGGTTGAGTCTCATTTTATATTTTCTTAAGGTTCCAAAGGTTTCTTGAAGATCCAAGACATGAGATCTGAGGTCCCGGCTTTTGATCATCAGGTCATCCACATAAACTTCGATGTTCCGCCCTTTCTGCTCTCGGAAGATCCGATCCATCATTCTTTCATAAGTTGTCCCCGCATTTTTTAACCGAAAGGGCATCATGTTAAAACAGAAACATCCATCCTCCGTGACGAAGGTGACGTCCTTGACGTCCGGAGGGTGCATGCGTATTTGGTGGTATCCTGAAAAAACGTCTAGAAATCTCATTAGTGAGAAACCGACGGCTGAGTCAACCAGCGCATCGATTCGAGGCAGAGGGTAACAATCCTTAGGGCATGTTTTATTCAAGAGAGAGAAATCTACACACATTCTCCACTTACCCTCCCCCTTTTTAACCATTACAACATTGCTCACCCACCCCGGATACTTACACGCAGACACAAACCCTGCCTTAAGCAGCTTCTCTACCTCATCTCTGATGGGTCCGGCCATTTTAGTGGCGATGACCCTCTTCTTCTGTTGCACAGGGAGAGTGTTGGGGTCGAGGTTGAGACGGTGGCAGGCCACGTCCGCATCGACCCCTGGCATGTCAGCCGCGCTCCAAGCGAAGACGTCAATATTCCTCTGCACGCATGCCTTGATCTCCTCTTGGTCTTCTGTGCTGAGCTCGCCGCTGACCTTTATCTTCTCTTGTCTTCCTTCTCTAGTGAGGATCTCCATCTCTAGCACCTCCACGGCTGCCTTCAGCCTTGACGACTCCTCTTCTTTCTCTTGCTCTCCCAGTATATCCTGCTCTCTGGCTTCCTGGTCCGTTGCCTCATGCTCCATAACAGTCACCACCATTTCTTCCCAAAGTTTCTCCATCTCCAGCTCGCTAGCGCTCCCTCCTTCCAGTACTGTAATTCTTCTTTTTTCCAGCCCCCCCCCCCCCCCGGGCGACCCTCCTGCTTCCTTCATCTTTCTCTTTTCTTTCCTCCTCCCTCCACCTTTCTTCGACTCCTTTTCCTCTTCCACCTCTATCTCTCCATCTTTCTCTCCCGCCGTTTCCGGCTCCACCGCAATGCCTCCTACCATCTTCGCTTCTCTTTCTCCCCCGTCCTCCTTTTCTTCTTTCTCCTCTTCCATCCCCATCTCTCCATCCTTCTCTCACACCGTTTCCGGCTCCACCGCAATGTCTCCTACCATCTCCACTTCTCCTCCTCTGTCCTCCTTTTCTCTCTCTTCCTCTGCTTCGCCACTGAACTCCTGTTGCCATTGTTCCATCCTCTTCCCCATCTCCTCGGCCTCTCCTTGCAATGAGATGGTGTTTACCGTCGTCACGTAGCATTCCCTGGCCGCCTTCGGATCTCCCCGGACTCTGATTTGAGTACCTTCAGCATTGAGCTTCAGGCACGGATGGAAAGATGACGGAACACATCTAAAAGCACTGATCAAGGGGCGCCCAAAAATGACGTTGTAACTGCTGGGGGCATCCACTATGACAAAGCGGCAGTTCCTGGATAGCCCCCCCCCCCCCCCCCCCCCCCAGGGTTACCTGGAGTCCCACTCCCCCCTCGACTTCCTTCCTCTCTCCTGAGAATCCGAACAATGGTCCATCTGCTGTCAGCACCCTTCGGGCCTCCACCCTCATCTCGTTAAACGCCTTTTTGAAAATAACATTCACTGAGCTCCCATTGTCGACCAGGATCCGTGATAGCGTGAAGTTTTCAATTGCAGTCCGGATCACCAGTGCGTCACAGAAGGGGTCTTCATGCTCTAGCATGTCTTTTCGAGAAAAGGTGATCTTCTCATCCTGGGGAGGGGCTTGTGACGTCAAAGCTACGCTCTGACGGTACATGGTATGAAGGCTCGCCTTTCGGGCAGCCTCTATCCCCACCCCCATGGATTACTCTGATTCCCCCTAGGTTCCCTACATTTGCTCGATCCACACATCGGTCTTACTCTCCGGTCCCGGTCACCTCCACTATCTGCATCGGCCTCTGCTGCTCTCCTGCTCCCCTGGCTCTTCTCATTTTCAAGAATTCCGGGCAGGTAGCCGTTGCGTGACCCTCCTCCTCGTGGAAGTCACAGTATGGCAATGCTACCTCCTCCCCTCGTCTCCCCTCCTGAGGGTTTCTCCTCATTCCAGCTCCTACTCCTCCTCTCCCTCTCTCTCGGTCTCTACCTCTCCCTCGGCCGATGGCCATAGCTTGCTGTGGCGGGGGTAGGGGTGGTCTATGACCGTACCCCCACCCCTGCTAGTTAAATCGTCCGGGTCCTCCCGGTTGGTTCCTTCTACCCTGGGGAAATCCTCTCCCTTGCCCTTGGGCAGGGCCTCCCTGCTGCCTCCATCCCAACTCCTGGTACGTCGGTGCCCTCAGCTCTTCTCTTCTCCTCACTTCTTGCTGTCTCCCTCCTGGTTCTCTTGATTCAACCTCTGTCAGTCTTGCTAGCTTTTTTGCAAAAGCTGGATTTGCAGCCTCCATTGCTATTTCCTTCGCAGCCTTCTCCATCAACCCTTCGAAAGACAGTGACGCCTTCCGGGTGAGGCTCATCTTGAAGAAGCCCTCTCGTAGTCCCATGGTAAAGGCCATCTGGAGGGCGAATCCAGGCACCTCCTGAATATCCAAGATCTCCTCCTGGAATCTATCTACATACTGAGCGAGGGACTCGTCCGCCCTCTGCTTAATCAGAAAAATCGACTCTGGGTTCTTCTTCCTCTTCTTTGAAGTTGAGAAACGCAGCTGAAAGCTCCTGCTCAGGTCCTAGAAGCTGTATATCGAGCCTGTCGGGAGCTGATGAAACCAGTCCCTAGCCTTGTTCTTCAGAGTAATGGCAAAAAGACGACACTTGAACGCGTCCGTCATCGGCCTGATCGAAACTGCGTCCTCGAACCACTGCAGGTGCTGGAGGGGATCATCTTTCCCCACATAATAGTTCATCTCGGGCTCCCTGAACCCTTCCGGGACGGGAGCTGACAGGATCAACTCGCAGAATGACGACCCTCTTGCCCCTGGTCTCGCCGTCCCCACTCGCGCGACCACGTCCCCCGGCGAGACGGCACTCGCTGGGCTCAGGAACAACTCCCTTCCCGCCATGTCTCGCCCGCCTCCTTCCACCATCACTTCCTTCACCGGTCGCCTCCCTGGGGCATCTTCTCCCACTCTTGCCGAGACGAGCTCTTCCTGCGGCGCGAGAGCAGGCACCTGAGTCAGTGGGGTCGAACAATCACCCAGTCGCGAGATCCCCTACAGCATATCCATAATGCCTTTGATTGGCGCCATGAACTCCTCCCTTCCAACGAATCCTCCAGGGTTATCTAACCCTTCTTCGTCTCCTTATCCATGACCTCCTGCCATATGGTAGCTCGAGATTCTTTTGTGTGGGCCGCGGTCCACGCTCACCGCACCAAAAATGTTGAAACCAGTCACCCGGTTTCACCTAGAGTTCGGACCTGAAGCTGCATCACACACTTACTCTTCTCGAAACGCCCTCCCAACGTGAGTCACAGGACCAGAAACAGACCGCTGGTCTCAGCGCGGAGGTCCCACCTCTTACCCGGAAGAATCTGAAGTTCTCCCCCTCCCTAGCCAATACTGAGCTAGGTGCCTCTGAGGAAAAATATGGAAAGGTTCAACCCCCTTTTTCAAGGCACCTTATCGGTCTATTTATAGGCCTCTGAGTTTGATCTGCAGATAATCATACTGAACTGACCTTGAAATTACCAAAATACCCTGGGTTGGGTCTGCCAACAGCCAAACTCCGCTGTTCTGAAGGGCTATATGCAGACCACCGAGTGTAGAAGGGTAAAATTACCCGGGGTAAAAGAGTAAAATCCCCCTTGGGGGTAAGAAGGTAAAAACATCCCTCCTTCTCTATGGCGAGTGGGGAAGTAACCAGCGGGCGGGACGAGCCCTCCTGCTCGTCTCGCAGGCCTGCCGCCTTATGGGAGCCATCTCGCCCTCAAGGGCTTCTCGCGCCCCAAAGGACGTCTCGCCTACTGCAGAGATCCCCGTCTCGCCTCCTGCGAGTGGACCACATGGTCCCACTCGCCCATTCAATCCCTCTCGCCAGCTTCTCCGCCCTGCTGCCTGAGCCGCCTCCCGCTAGCCCAAGGTTGTACAATGCTTCTAGCACACTCCATAATAGTCTTGTTCTTCCTTTCAGCAACGCCATTTTGCTGAGGTGTGTATCTAGTAGTAAACTGATGTTTGATCCCACTCTCCTTCAAATATAACTATAAGTCTTAAGAGCTATACTCACCACCACAATCAGATCTAAGTGACTTAATCATGAAGCCACTCTGCTTTTCAACAGATGCTTTAAAATCCTTGAAGCACCTGTATACTTCAGCTTTCTCTTTCAAAAAAAGATCCAAGTCTTCCTGCTCCAATCATCTATAAAGACTAAAATATATTTACTCCCTTCAATGGAAGTAGTCCGCATAGGCCCACAAATATCTATATGAATGAGCTCAAGACGTTTTGAGGATCTCCATGATTTCCCACTTAGGAATGAATCTCTACACTGTTTTCCAAAAACACACCCTTCACAAACTTCATCTTTCTTTTCAATGAAAGGCATTCAACGTACTAACTTTTCCTTGCACATGTGATAACAAATGAAAATTTAAATGTCCAAATCTATGGTGCCACAAGCATGATTTGTCTTGTATAATTGTGCTAAGACAAGCAAGCCCGCCATCACTAAATTTCAAAGGAAACATTTTGTTAGGAGTCATCTTCACCTTTCCAAGGAGACTTCCATCCTTGTCTTTAATCACACAAGCATCACCTATGAACCACACATCATGCCCTTTCTCGAGTAGTTGCCCAACACTAATCAAGTTGTGTTTGAGTCCAGGTGCAAAATAAACATTTGTAATACGCTTCATACCTTTCTTCGTCTTCACTTGTAAGTCACCAATGCCTTGCACTGCAAGTCTTTTGTCATCACCGGTCCGTACCTCCCTTTGGAGAGAATCATCCAAAGTAACAAATTAATCTCTACATCCGGTTATATGATTGCTACATCCACTATCAATGTACCACATTTCTCCTTGGGCACTCTCCTTTGAATCACAAGTGAGAAACATAGTGTCATCATTTCTATCATGAACCTTCTCATGCATGAAGGTTGACTCCTTATTTTCTTCCGCTTGCTTCTTCATGCAATGCTTATGGTGTGGCCATACTTTCGACAATAATAACATTGCACTTGTGATAATGGCCTTCCTCTTCCTCGACCTCTACTAGAAGTTTCGCCTTTATCTGTATCTTGCCTCCATTCATGTTCTCTTTCATTTGTCCTTCCTCTCCCTCGGAAGTTTGCTTTTCCTCTTCCATGAAAGTTAGATCTTCCTCTGCCTCTATTTCCATCCTTCATCGTGACCTGAGATTTGAAAGCATGCTCCAAAGGTGTATCATCAAACTGTTTCATGCGAAGCTCATGGGATTGGAGAGATACCATTAAACTCTCTACCGATAAAGTAGATAAGTACTTTGACTCCTCAATGGCCACAACAATATATTCAAATTTCCTTTGTAGGCTTCGAAGTATTTCTTCCACAACCTTTTGAGTCTCCACTATCTCTCCATTTAATCTAATCTGATTCACAAGCGTCATCACTTTATTAAAATAATCTTCAACTGATTCATTATCTTTCATTTTTAGAGACTCAAACTCACACCGCAAGGTTTGTAAGTGAACCAACTTCACCTTATCCTCACCACGATAAGATGCAAATAAAGTATCTCATGCTTCCTTTGCCGATAAAGATGTAGAGATTCTTTCAAAAACAACCTCATCCACCGACTGATAAATTACAAAGAGGGCTTTCTTATCATTCTTCTTTAGTTCCTTCAACTCGGTAAGTTGTCGAGCGGTTAACGCCGTGACATCTACCGGTTCCTCAACACCATTTTCTACCAACTCCCATAACTCTTGAGATTCAAATAGCACCTTCATTAAATTGTTGCACGGATGATAGTTCTTCCCACTAAATCAAGGAAGTTGTGGCGACATCGCACCAAAAACTTGTGTAGCCATAGATCTTTCGTGGGGAGAAAACAACTTCCCCCAAAAAAACTTTTAAACGAACTCCTCAAACGAAGAACTTCCAAAAAAAAACTCAATCACAGAATAGATCTCCGAAAAAAACAGGACAGCAAACCGCCTCTGATACCATTTGTTGGAGATGGCAGCACAAATCCAGAAGTTTAACAAACAAAAAAGATGAGATGGAGATCACCTTCCCAGGGAAAACTGAGAATCAAGCTAGACTTGAGCAAGGATGAACTCCACCAACGACTTCCCTGCTGCTGGAAGCAGAATCACAAGGATGAGGGAGGAACACCTTGGCTATATCGAACCCCAAAACAACACCAGCTGCAGATCTGGAAATTACACACAACATAGGAAAAAAACGGGAGTGGCGGCGCAAAGAAGAAGAAACCCTATTTCAGCGATTGTTCTGTTTTTCGGTCCAGCAAATATTTATACATAGTTTTTAAAGCTAATCAAACATTAAACAACTAGACAAGTTTAATTTAAACATAAGAAATTAACATCCTCATGACTCCGATGATGTAGAAATTAAACTCTCATGTGTGCTTTTATATTTAAACTCATCATATAAATACAAAATTATTTTGATTATCCACTTGTAATATGAATTGTTCAAACAATATGAAACATAAATCACCTGAATAATCAAATCACTTACATTGGGCTAGTATAAAAGACGGCCCTACATTATTAATATATTCGGCCCTTTAATTTATTATTATTTCTGATAGTTTATGCTAATCAAGGGTAATGTGCTGCTTGATGTGCACAAAACATTGTATGGGATTCTTTTAGAAATTTTGTGCGCCCAAAGATCACTTTGCTCACAACAAGAGAACTACACGGCCAAAATTTGTGAGAAACTAGCGAAACATGCTTTGATCTTCAAAAAAAACACACCATCAAAAATTGAAATGGAAATGCCTCCTTTCTTCCTTGCAACTGTTAAATCTATAAGCTAAACTTATATGTAATAATGTTTTGTTACATAACTTTCTTGCTTAGTTTTAGGTGGTATTTGGCTTTATCTGTGTGTGTATATATCGAATGTAAACAGTGTGTTTTTATTTTTTAAGCGACATCAATAGCAAGAAGCGGTGGTGACTATCCGCTCAGTTGTTATTCCTCCAGTTGTTGTTCCTGCAGTTTTCCCGAACATTTGGTATCAGAGCGGCGAAATCGGGAGATCTTTGGAAGGGTCGCGTCGGCTCGGATCATAACCGCGATCGGAATCCCCGCTGCCGCCGGAAGTCCTGGGTCGCGAGCGCTATCTTGCCGGCCCTGTTTCACATCAGAGGTTAGGGTTCTCGGAGCTTTGGGTGTTGCGTTTTTGTTTGGCCTGTTTTCGGATTTGTTTGCTGGAATCCGCCAGATCTCTGGTTTTTTTGTTGGTGACGCTTAATGTTCCAGATCTAGTTCAGATTTTTGGGGTGTTGTTTTTTCGTTTTGTTCAGCCCTTGCGTGAAGCTCCTTCGCCAATCGAAGGTAGTTCCGCTGTTTGTGCTTTGGGAAAGAAGGGCTTTTCAGATTTGCTTCAATTTGGGGACTTCTTGTGCAAAGGAAATAAGAAGAAGATGATGGAAGGAACTTCAAGTGATTTGACTAAGCCACAACTCCCTTGCTTTGATGGGAAGAATTATCACAAGTGGAGTGTGATGATGAAGGTTCTCTATGAATCCCAAGATCTTTGGCATCTTGTAGCGGATGGTGTCGAAGAACCAAAAGACGTGAACACACTTTCGGCCAAACAACTTACGGATTTGAAGGAGGCACGAAAGAAGGACAAGAAAGCACTCTACTTCATTTATCAATCGGTGGATGAGGTAATTTTTGAGAGGATTGCCTCGGCAAAAACATCAAAAGAAGCTTGGGATACTCTTCACACCGCCTACAGAGGTGAAGATAAGGTGAAGTTAGTTCGCCTGCAAACGCTTCGATGCGAGTTTGACACGTTGAAGATGAAAGATTCAGAATCGATTGAAGAATTTTTCAATCGTGTAGTTGCTTTTACGAACAAGATGTTGGTGAACGGAGAGGCGGTGGAGAATAAGAAGGTGATTGAGAAGATCTTGCGGAGTCTACCTCGCAAGTTTGAGAATGTCGTGGTGACGATAGAAGAGTCAAAGGATTTGCGACTTTGGCTTTGGAAAGCCTGATGGGATCTCTTCAGTCTCATGAATTGAGAATGAAGCAGTATGAGACTGTTCCTGATGAGCAAGCTTTCCAGACTCAGTTGTCCATGAAGGGAAGCAACAAAGGAAGAGGAAGATTGAAAGATATTGTACCTAAACACCTAGAGGGGGTGGTGAATAGGTGACTTGAATCTTTTTAAATTTTTTTTTAAGGCAGCAATCAGATAATATCACAGAATTCTAGCTACTTTATCACAGCACACATTAAGCAATCACATAATTTCACAGCACACAGTAGACACACAGTTTTATAGTGGTTCCCCAAGGTTTGGGTACATCCACTTTCCCCCTTCGCCTATCTAGCAGTGTACTAGATTCGGCCCAACTTCTCCACTATCTCAGATCCTCAGATCTTACACTCAGAACCCACAACACAGGTTCCTACACCTCAGGCCCAAAGCCCTACAACTCAGCTTCTTCACAAAGCCTACACTCAGCCACCAAGGCCTACACTCAGCCACCAAGGCCTACACTCAGCCACAACAGGCCTACACTCAGAGATTCCAATCTCCTACACTCAGGCACTCAAGCCCTACACTCAGCCTTTATAATTACAGGCTTACAAGACTCAGATCCCTAAGGATCCTACAAGATAAAATGAATACAAATATTGTAACTCAACAACTTAGAGAAAAGAGAGAAGTGTTGTGAGTTTCTTGATGAGTTCTTGGAAAAACTCAGCTGAAATCAATCTGACTTGGCTTTCTTCAAAGCTTCTTGAATGTAGAACACAATAAGATTGACCTCTTCTGCAGTTGATCCTTGATCTCTGCTACTTAAGATTCAGAATAAATCTGAACTCTTCTTCTCAGCCTGGTTCCAACGGCTGATTTCTTGGATGGAGCTCTCTCTCTCCAACTTCTTAGATCTTCACTTGATAGCTAGATCTTCTTTGTATTACTTGATATGTTGATCATCAACTTGGACAACAACTTCTGTAGACAGTGTAAGCCTATTTATAGGCCTTCTTCATGGTAACCGGCTGGTCCGGTTCATAACAGATTTCTGACAACTCTGACAGGTGCAGTAGACCGGCTGGAATGGCAGCTGTCAAGTCAGCCAGTCAGTTCTTGAAAATTCTGTAACTGTCTGTAAGTGTCGAGACTGTCTGTCTTTAAGTATCGACACTTATAGACCAAGTGTCGACACTAGTTGTCTAAGTGTCGACACTAGCCTACAAGGTGTCGACACAACTACTTGTGTTGTAGATTTTATATCTCGACACTGCTTTTTCTTCATGTGTCGACACTGATAATGTGTGTCGACACAAGTACTTGTACTTCAGTATATTGTTGAATTCTTGTAAGTGTCGACACATTTTCTTTGTGTCGACACATCTTCATATGTTGAATCTGTTAAGTGTCGACACTTCTTCTTGGTGTCGACACATGTTTTCAGTGTTGATACTTGCTGAGTGTCGACACAGCTCCTTGTGTCGACACATTCTTCTTCTGTCGAGACTCTGGCTGAGTGTCGACACAACTCCTTAGTGTCGACACTTGTACTTAGAATTTTGCTGATCTTTGCTAAGTGTCTACACAGCTCCTTGTGTCGACACTTTCTTCAAGTGTTGAGTCTTCAGCTGAGTGTCGACACATTCTTTCTTGTGTCGACACTTTCTTCAAGTGTTGACTCTTCTGCTGTGTGTCGACACATTGCTCTGGGTGTCGACACTTATACTTAGTCTCTGCTGACTTTTGCTGAGTGTCGACACAACCTTCAAGTGTCGACACTTTCTGATGTAGACACAGTTTCTCTGGGTGTCGACACAACTGCTAAGTGTCGACACTGCTTCACTGCACTTTTCTTCATTGAGTGTCGACACAGCTCCTTGTGTCGACACTTTCTGTCTGGTGTCGACTCTGCATCCCTGGTGTCGACACAATGACTCCAAGTGTCGACACTGCTTGTCTGGGTGTCGACACAAGTCTTCTTAAGTGTCGACACTTTCCCTCTGGGTGTCGACACATGGACTTAGAAACTTTTTCATCTTTCCTGCAAACACTTAACCTGCACAAGTAAACTCATAACACATCAAATATATTTTTGATATATATCTTTGAGTTGGGTGAGGCTTCTTCAAATCAGGTACATTAGAACCAATGTACCCAACAATCTCCCCCTATTTGGAGAAGTCATAACCCTTAGTCAATGATATACACCATTCATAATAAAATTACAGAATGATATAAAACAAGATTATGTAATCAGGAAAGAAACATCACATGTATTAAACAAACATGCATACACAGATATCATCACAGAACAATTATGAAATAAATTTATCACATAGCAAATTTATCACACAGACATTGTTCTAATAGTTTGTCATATTCATAATTCTAAAGTTTACAGAATGCTTTACATCAAAAGATTACATAGTAAACTTAAGAAAATTTCTATGCTACTTTTGTTCAGCATCTTTGATCACTATTCATTTTCCTGACTGAATCTTGGCTTGCATAGGAGCTTCAGCATCTTCAGTTTCAGCAGGCTTCTTCCCTTTCAGCTCCTTCTTCTTAAGTTCCTCAGCTTTAATCTTTTGCCTTTCAAAATAATGATAAGGCTTGGGAAAGTACTTGCTAGGCTCCTGGGCAGTAGGAGGTAGCTTTCTCATCTTGGTCTTTCTTCTATATTGGACTATGGCTTCTTGCCTTGTCTCATGTTTCCTCCATTCAAGTTCAGAAAACCATTTATTTCTGTCTTGTATATTATCTTTTGCAGTTTTCCATGCAGTTAAGATAATATTTCTTGAAGTAGGGCTCCACTGCTCAAAGTCTGGTCTGAGTTCAGCTTGCTCCCTGAACCTCTTCTTAGATAATCTAGTTTCTTCTTCTTTCTGTAGAGCTTCTTGCATAGCTTCAGAGACTGACTGAACAACTTTCTCTAGGATAACCTTCTGAGTACCATCAGGTGGACTATACATGGTCTGGATATCAGCATGTACCATCTCAAATTCTGGAGGAGGGTAGATGACTTGAGTCACTTCAGGTTGCTCCCCTCCTAGATATGCAGGATTAATCCCAGATTCTGCCACATTATCATCATCACAAAGAGGAGGATATCCAAGAGTAGCTCTGATAGAATTAGAAATCCATTTAGCATGATCAGAGCTGGATTTGACTAACACTCTCTCCCCCTTTATGACTTCTCTAATCATGTGATCCCTCAGATCATTCTTTTGAAATCTTATTTGAGCATCCAAATAATTGACTTCATCTTTAAAGTAAGGTTTCAACCTTTGGAGTTTGTCAGTTATGAGCTTCTGAGAGTCTTGTATGGCAGTCTTAACAGCAGTTATTTCTTCTTGGAAGGCTTTGTCAAATTCTGCTTTAACAGTAGCAGTAGCTGGAGTCTGCCCTGTAGCTAGATTCTTCATCTCTGTTACTATGGCATTGTGAGAAGCAGTCAAGTTATCATTCATTCTGATTTGATTTTCAAGTACATATCCTTGCTTGACTGCAAGTTCATCAACTTGAGCTTTTATCTTCTCCTGATGTGTAACCAAGTACACCACTGCATTCCCTCCCTTATGGAAGCAGTCAGTCATCTCCTTCTTATTGAGATTCATCTCAAATCTTATGGACTTAATGTCCTGTGCCAGATCAAACTGAAGAGACTTCTGTCCTTCATCTACATACTTTTCAATGGCTTGCCTGTGCTCATCAAGCTTAATTTGCAGTGCAACCATTAGAGCACTATAATCAACAGTAGGTGCTGGCTGTGATATAGGCTGTGATGCAATAGTTTGTAAGGCCTTCTTATAATTCTGACTCCTTCTCTTGAATACTTGAAATTTCTTTTTTTTTGCCCTTGCAGCTTCCTCATCTTCAGAAGTTGAGGTGCTGGCTATCTCTATCCTCTCCTTAGGTATCTCCTCAACTTCTTTGGGCTTCTCTGGTTCTTGCCTTGCAGACTCTTCAACATGTACTACTTGCTCCCCCTCAACTGGAGCATTCTCCCCTTCAGCAGCAGCAGTTACCTTGTCAAAGTCTTCTTGATCCAGATTAAGAAACAAATCTTCCATTGTATATTCTTGTGAAGAATGAGCTGGAGAAATTTTGGGCTCATTTACCACTGGATCAGATACAACTTGAACTTCAACAGATGTGTCTTTCATGACAACATCTGGGAGTTGGCTATCCAGCTGGGTTTGCTGATTAACATTAACCAATGGATCAGATAAAACAGTATCCAATTTAAGGAAATCTAAAGCATTAAGCTCAGTGATTACCTCAAGGATGATGTTTGTAGCTTGCTCACTCTCAAGTGTAGTTGGTTCTTCTACAACTAGAGGCTCCCCCTGGACTTGATCCTGGTGTAAGGGGTTAGCTGGTGGTAGCTCCCCCTGCCTTTCAGCAACTACTTGTTGAGCTGCAGTCTTCTCAACAGTCCCTTCTTCATGCTCATCAGGTGTGAAGACAACTTGCTCTTCACTATCAGAGCTGCTAGTGGAAACCTGAGCCACTGGGGCAGTTTTCTTCTTCTTCTTGTGTGGGGTTTCTTTCTCAGGAGTAGGCATCTCCTTTGTCAAAACTCTGTCCCATCTTGAGAAGATTCTCATGTTCATTCTTCTCATGTGGTTGATTTTACTGCCAGCAGCTTGACTCATAACTTCTGGTATAATACCAGCAAGGTATAGACTTAAGATCATGCCCAAGTTGGGCTTCTTTAGGCTTTCCTTAATCTTCTCAAAGATCACTACAGACCAGTTAGTTTTCAGGCTGAAGATTATCCTGGTCATGATACTGAACATATGGGTTGATACCCTATCATGTCCTCCAGGTTTGCTCAATATCACTTTGCCAACAATTTCTGACAGGAATTTCCCCTTGCTGTTCATTCCTTTTCTATTGAATACAGATCCTACTTTCATCTTTGAATCCAGACCACACCATGTCAATGCATCTCTGATCCTGGAAGCAGTAACCTCTTCTTCTTTCTTAGTTCTTGGTAACTGAAGGACTTTCCTCAAACTTTTTGGTGAAACCTTAACCTTCTCACCATGGACCCTGGACTTGATTTTGAATCCAGATTCGTCTACCTTAGCTCCATTGAGGAATTCCAAGAATTCTTTCTTCCAGATTTTTGTTGGCTCTGAAACAAGATATTCTAACCCTGAGTCTGCAACTAGGGTTACTACAGTCTTGATCTCCGGGTCTGCATCAACAAACGCGTCTCGCACCAGTTCATAGCCTTCATTGACGTTGTCCTCGAGCTTTGGCGCCATTAGGGTTTGAAGAATTTGAACTGAGAGAAGAGAGGTGTCGACACACAAGTTTGGTCTCGAAACTTTTGAAAGCGTGTCGACAGACAAAGGCAAAATTCTATTTATACCTTTCTAAGTTTGAAGATGAAAAGGCGGGTCAGCTAACTTAAATTGTGTCGACACTGTCAATAAGTGTCGACACAGACTTATAATGTCTCGACACATATGTGTCGACACAAGTTTAGTCAACAGATTATATGTGTCGACACTTGTCTATGTGTCGACACCACTCAACTCGACATTTAGTCGAGACTTTACTTAGATAATTCTGAGTAAACACTAAGTGTCGACACCACCTTGGATGTGTCGACACCTACTTGTCATGTGTCGACACCAATATTCTGAAGTGTCGACACCAACTTCCTAGATGTGTCGACACCTTTTTACTGAAGTGTCGACACCTTTATTCTGTGTCGACACAAAGATCTTTGTGTGTCGATACCTTTTGACTTAGCCATTTTTATAAACTTATTCTAAGTTTATCATTACTAGTTCAATTTTAAACCTATTGAACTTAGTTTCTTCTAACGGTTTAGTATACATATCAGCTAGTTGATTATCTGTTTTAACATATTCTAGTAAAATATCTTCTTTCTCTACATGCTCCCTAAGAAAATGATATTTTATTTCAATATGTTTAGTTCTACTATGGGAAACAGGATTATGTGCAATTGATATAGCACTAGTAGAATCACAGAAGAGTGGAGTTCTACTTACCTGAAATCCATAGTCCTCAAGCTGATGTTGTATCCATAGAAGTTGAGCACAACAACTTCCTGCAGCCACATATTCTGATTCTGCAGTGGAGATAGTCACACTTGTTTGTTTCTTGCTACTCCATGAAATCAGTCTTCCACCTAGGAATTGACAGGTTCCAGTTGTGCTTTTTCTGTCTTCTTTGCATCCTGCAAAGTCTGCATCTGAATAACCTGTTAGTTCAAAATCCTCATTCCTAGGGTACCAGAGGCCTAGATAAGGAGTGCCCTTTAGATATCTCAATATTCTTTTGACTGCTGTCAAATGAGACTCTTTAGGGCAGGCTTGATACCTTCCACAGACACATGTAGCATACATGATATCTGGTCTACTTGCAGTCAAATATAATAGGGAGCCAACTATCCATCTATACAAAGACTCATCTACAAGTTTCCCTGCATCATCCTTGCTAAGAGACATACTTGACCCCATAGGAGTCTTCATGGTACTGAATGAATTCATACCATACTTCCTTATGAGTTTTAGGGTGAACTTAGACTGACATATGGATAAACCATTCTCAGTCTGTCTTACTTGGAGACCCAAGAAAAACTTAAGCTCTCTCATACTACTCATCTCAAATTGTCCTTGCATTAGTTTTGCAAACTTTTTGCAAAAACTACTTTCAGTAGACCCAAATATTATGTCATCTACATATATTTGGACTAGTATTACTTTGCCTTTGGATTCCCTAAGGAATAGAGTCTTGTCTATTTTCCCCCTTGTGAACTTATTCTCAATGAGGAAACTAGACAGGGTTTCATATCAAGTCTTAGGGGCTTGCTTTAACCCATACAATGCTTTCCTAAGTCTATAGACATGATTAGATAGAGTTGAATCAACAAAACCTGATGGCTGTTCCACATAGACTTCCTCTTTAAGATTACCATTCAGAAATGCTGACTTGACATCCATTTGGTAAACTTTAAATCCTTGAAAGGTTGCATAGGCCAGGAACATCCTTATGGCTTCCAGTCTGGCTACTGGAGCAAAGGTTTGATCAAAATCAATACCTTCTTCCTGCCTATATCCTTTAGCAACCAATCTTGCTTTGTTCTTAATGATGACTCCATTCTCATCCATCTTGTTCCTAAAGATTCACTTGGTCTCAATTATATTGTGGTCTTTTGGTTTATGAACAAGCTCCCAGATCTTGCATCTCTTGAATTGATTCAGCTCTTCTTGCATAGCCTCAATCCAATGAGGGTCTAGTATGGCTTCTTCAAACTTCTTTGGTTCAACTTGGGATAGAAAACTGGAGTAGATTGCTGCATTCAGATTTCTGCTCCTTGTTTGTACCCCTTGTCTTGGATCACCAATAATTTGTTCTGCTGGATGATCTCTAAGATGCCTATTTGTTGGAGGCATCCTGACTTCAGGTTGAACTTCTTCAACTTCTTCATCTTGCTGTACTCCTTGTACTTCTTCTGAATTAGGTACATGTAGTACTCCCCCTGGACAACAGCCACTATCTTCTACTTGTTGTCTTGCAGTAGGTTCTTCTTCTATAGTGAGCTTATCCATCTTCTTTGTTAAACCTGTGGGGCTGCATACACTACTAGACAACTCATTGTTAATAAGTCTAGTTTCATCAAATACTACATGTACAGACTCTTCTACAACTTGTGTAGTCAAGTTGTAGACTCTATAAGGCTTACTGTTGTTGTTGTACCCAACAAAAATTCTCTCTTGGGACTTGGCAGCAAACTTAGTCAAGTAAGACTTTCCATTGTTAAGTATAAATCACTTACAACCAAAGATCCTGAAGTAGGATAGGTTTGGTTTCCTGCCTTTCACAACCTCATAGGGGGTCTTGTTGAGGCTTTTAGTAATGGTAGCCCTATTAATAACATGGCATGCAGTATTAACTGCTTCAGCCCAGAAGTATTCTGCTAGTGATGTATCACTTAATAGGGTGCTACCAGCCTCAATCAAGGTTCTATTCTTTCTCTCAGCAATGTCATTTTGCTGAGGTGTTCTTGGTGAAGAAAACTCTTGAAATATCTCAAATTCTTCACATAGTTTTGTCATGCTATCAGACTGAAATTCAGTACCATGGTCACTTCTAATCTTGACCACTGTACTGTCTAGTTCATTCTGAATTTGCTTGACAAAGCTATAGAAGACAGTATGTGTTTCAGATTTCTGTCTTAGGAAGAACACCCAGGAAAACCTTGAGTAGTCATCTACAACTACAAAGGTATAGACCTTCCTACCTAGGCTGTGAACTGGCATTGGACCAAAGAGATCCATATGCAAGAGGTATAAACACCTCACAGCATCTTTGTTTTCAATGCTTCTAAAGGTGGATCTAGTCTGCTTGCCCTTTTGACAAGCTGAGCAAATACCATCTTTAATACACTTAACTTGAGGATCATTCATCACTAACTCTTTACTAAAGAGTTTGTCAATTGTCTTGTAGTTTAGATGGACAAGCCTCTTGTGCCATTTGACACAATGAGAGACTGTCTCATCAGCTACAAGACACACTGGAGAACCATTGTTTTCAACCATAATGTCTAAGCAGTAGACATTTCTTTTTCTATAACCAGTCAAAATGATCTCTTGATCATTTGACCTCCTGATATGACAACCATTTTTGACAAATGAGATGTCATATCCTACATCACTAAATTGACTTATACTAATAAGGTTATGTTTCAAACCTTTAACATAGGCCACTTAAGTAATTGTAATATAGGAGTTAGATATGTTACCAAAACCCTTGATGATCCCTTTCTCAGATCCACCAAAGGTGACTTTTGGACCATCCTTTATAGGTGTGTAATCCTTTAGTAAACCCCTTGTTCCAGTCATATGTCTGGAACATCCACTGTCCAAGTACCATATTGGGGCATGGCCACTTGGACTCACCTGCAAAACAGATTAGTGAACCTTAGAACCCAAAGAATTCTTGGGTCTTTGGTACTGGTTAGTTTGCTTCCTAACAAAGCTACTTGCAGGCTTTCCAACAGGCAGTTTGCTACTCACTTTGGCACTAACATTGTGCCAACAGTCCATTGCAAAGTGGTCTACCTTGCCACAGCACCAACACTCAAACTTATTGTACCTTTGCTTAGGTACTGTCTTTGCTGTTTTATCTACAGCTGACTTGTTGAGAGTTGGGGCTTTGCCCTTGGACTTGGACTTGGACTGAACAGTCCTAGCAGGTTTTGAAAACCCCAGTCCAGCTTTACCTTTTTGATGAACAAATTCATCAATTATGGGTAGAACAGACTTTGGTTTAGAAAACCTAGCAACTAAGTCTTTCTCCTTGTGAAGATTAATCTCCAGACTCTTGATTTGAACATTCTTAAATAATATAGTCCCCATCTGAATCACAGTTATGTGCTTCAGTTTGGCTATCTCATTAAGTTTTTGATCAAACATCTTCTCATAATCAGTTGCAGCCATTTTGAGACTTGCAATCTCCTTAGCTTGACTCTTGGTCAAGGATTTGCATTTCTTAAATGCTTGCAACAAAACTTGATATTCATCTATCAACTGATGAATATCTTCTTCAGACTCAGATGCACTCTCATCACTTGATGATGATGAATCTGATTCTGTACTGACGCAAGAAATTGAACTGAAAGAACAATGTTGTACCTTACTAGGTCCTGGCTGCTCCAGGATTTTGTCACTTGCTGTCAATGCCATTAGTCCTTGGCACTGACTGTCCTCTTGTTCATATATAGAGTTCATAATCTGGATGAACTCTTCTTCTTCCTCAGCAAACAGTCTTATATATGCCTCAGCATGTTACTCAGTTTCTGATGAAGAAATATCTGATAGGCTATTGCCCTTTTTGGCAACAAAAGACTTTTCCTTCTTGCCCTTGTATTGAGTCTTTTTCTTGTCACTAGACTCCTTCCTTTTTTCTGGACAATCTGCAACAACATGACCTTGTCTATTACAGCAATAGCATACTATTTTTGAAAGAGTTGTCTTGCTAGACTTAGTCTTTTTCCTGTCTTTCTTTGAAAACTTTTTATTCTGATAATAGTCTTCTTTTTCCTGTGAAGTAGATGGTCTTGTCCTCCACTGTTTCTTCTTTAAGAACTTCTGAAAGTGTCTTGTGAAGGCAGCAAAGTTCTCATCACTTTCACTGCTCTCAGACTTTCTGATTTCTGAATCTTCTGACTCAGTCTCAACTACTTTTGGTGGTGGAGTTGGTGACTTACCTCTGTACTTTCTGGGGGTTTCTGTTTTGAAGGTCACTGTCCTTTCCTTATGTTCACTTCTTGTTGATTTCTCCTCTTCTTTCCTCACCATTAACTGCATTTCATAGGACAGCAGTTTGCCAAACAGTGTTGGTGGAGGAATTTCTGCTAACTTTGTCATTTCCCTAATGGCACAGATCTTGGTGTCCCAATCTTTTGTTAGGGACCTTAGAAACTTATCATTGAGTTCATAATTACTGAACTCTCTGCCATAGGACATGAGCTCATTCACAATCCTGTAGAACTTCTTATAGCACTCAGTTATGCTATCAGTCTTACCTTGTCTAAAACTTTCATATTCTTGGTTTAGCAAGGATTTTCTGTCTTGCCTTACTTCTTCAGAACCCTCCATGTACACAATAAGAGTATCTCACATCTCTTTAGCTGTCTTACAGTGTATCAAATTCTGAAAAGTTGCATCATCTATGACACTCACAATGATGTTTTGAGCCCTCTTATCCATATTGGCTAGAACAATTTCATCATTTGTCATTTCAGAGAAATCCTTAGGTGTTCTCTGATTTGCATCTAATACTGACACTTTCATGGGCACATATGACCCTTCTTTCACTGTGATATAAATCCTAGGGTCTGAGGCTTCCATAAACAGTCTCACCCTTTCCTTCCAGATACCAAAGATCTCTTTCCTACATATGGGTAGCTTCATGGATCCCAATTCCTTGTGATTCTCAGTGGAACCCATGGTTCTTGATGTTCTTGATTCTGTAATTCACTTAGACTGAATCTGCCAACAGGATCTACTCAGACAGTTATGTCTTTTTTTGAGCAATCTCCCTCTGATACCACTTGAAAGATATTGTACCTAAACACCTACAGGGGGGGGTGAATAGGTGACTTGAATCTTTTTAATTTTTTTTTAAGGGAGCAATCAGATAATATCACAGAATTCTAGCTACTTTATCACAGCACACATTAAGCAATCACAGAATTTCACAGCACACAGTAGACACACAGTTTTATAGTGGTTCCCCAAGGTTTGGGTACATCTACTTTCCCCCTTCGCCTATCTAGCAGTGTACTAGATTCGGCTCAACTTCTCCACTATCTCAGATCCTCAGATCTTACACTCAGAACCCACAACACAGGTTCCTACACCTCAGGCCCAAAGCCCTACAACTCAGCTTCTTCACAAAGCCTACACTCAGCCACCAAGGCCTACACTCAGCCACCAAGGCCTACACTCAGCCACAACAGGCCTACACTCAGAGATTCCAATCTCCTACACTCAAGCACTCAAGCCCTACACTCAGCCTTTATAATTACAGGCTTACAAGACTCAGATCCCTAAGGATCCTACAAGATAAAATGAATACAAATATTGTAACTCAACAACTTAGAGAAAAGAGAGAAGTGTTGTGAGTTTCTTGATGAGTTCTTGGAAAAACTCAGCTGAAATCAATCTGACTTGGCTTTCTTCAAAGCTTCTTGAATGTAGAACACAATAAGATTGACCTCTTCTGCAGTTGATCCTTGATCTCTGCTACTTAAAATTCAGAATAAATCTGAACCCTTCTTCTCAGCCTGGTTCCAACGGCTGACTTCTTGGATGGAGCTCTCTCTCTCCAACTTCTTAGATCTTCACTTGATAGCTAGATCTTCTTTGTATTACTTGATATGTTGATCATCAACTTGGACAACAACTTCTGTAGACAGTGTAAGCCTATTTATAGGCCTTCTTCATGGTAACCGGTTGGTCCGGTTCATAACAGATTTCTGACAACTCTGACAGGTGCAGTAGACCGGCTGGAATGGCAGCTGTCAAGTCATCCAGTCAGTTCTTGAAAATTCTGTAACTGTCTGTAAGTGTCGAGACTGTCTGTCTTTTAAGTGTCGACACTTATAGACCAAGTGTCGACACTAGTTGTCTAAGTGTTGACACTAGCCTACAAGGTGTCGACACAACTTCTTGTGTTGTATATTTTTTATCTCGACACTGCTTATTCTTCATGTGTCGACACTGATAATGTGTGTCGACACAAGTACTTGTACTTCGGTATATTGTTGAATTCTTGTAAGTGTCGACGCATCTCCTTTGTGTCGACACATCTTCATATGTTGAATCTGTTAAGTGTCGACACTTCTTCTTGGTGTCGACACATGTCTTCAGTGTTGATACTTGCTGAGTGTCGACACAGCTCCTTGTGTCGACACATTCTTCTTCTGTCGAGACTCTGGCTGAGTGTCGACACAACTCCTTAGTGTCGACACTTGTATTTAGAATTTTGTTGATCTTTGCTAAGTGTCGACACAGCTTCTTGTGTCGACACTTTCTTCAAGTGTTGAGTCTTCAGCTGAGTGTCGACACATTCTTTCTTGTGTCGACACTTTCTTCAAGTGTTGACTCTTCTGCTGTGTGTCGACACATTGCTCTGGGTGTCGACACTTATACTTAGTCTCTGCTGACTTTTGCTGAGTGTCGACACAGCCTCCAAGTGTCGACACTTTCTGATGTAGACACAGTTTCTCTGGGTGTCGACACAACTGCTAAGTGTCGACACTGCTTCACTGCACTTTTCTTCATTGAGTGTCGACACAGCTCCTTGTGTCGACACTTTCTGTCTGGTGTCGACTCTGCATCCCTGGTGTCGACACAATGACTCCAAGTGTCGACACTGCTTGCCTGGGTGTCGACACAAGTTTTCTTAAGTGTCGACACTTTCCCTCTGGGTGTCGACACATGGACTTAGAAACTTTTCCATCTTTCCTGCAAACAATTAACTTGCACAAGTAAACTCAAAACACATCAAATACATTTTTGATGTATATCATTGAGTTGGGTGAGGCTTCTTCAAATCAGGTACATTAGAACCAATGTACCCAACAAAGATCTTCTTATAGAGGAAGGGGAGGTCGGTCAGATGGTGATCGAGGCAAGCAGCAACAACAAGATTCTCATAACAGAGGTGAAGGGTCCAATAGAGGCAGGGGGAGAGGAAGACCACTGTCGCAGATTCAGTGCTTTAACTGTCAAAAGTTTGGGCACACGGCAAAGTTTTGTTGGAAGAAGCATCCTGAGGAAGGAAAGGCGTCTACTTTTATGCATGAGAAGGTAGATGAATATCAAGGTGACATGTTCCTGACCACGGATGAAAAAGAAGGTGGTACCAGTGAAGTCTGGTTTTTTGATAGTGGTTGTAGCAACCACATGACTGGGAACAAGGACTTGTTCGTGACTTTGGACGAGTCTCTGAACAAGGAAGTTCGCACTGGAGACGACAAGAGGTTACAAGTCAAAGGAAGCGGAACCGTGTCTGTGAAGACAAAGAAGGGCATAAAGACGATCTCTGATGTCTATTATGTGCCTGGGCTGAAGCACAACCTGATCAGTGTAGGTCAGTTGGTGAAGAAGGGACATGATGTCCATTTTAGAAGAAATGCATGTGAGATCCGAGATAAGGATCATGTACCTCTCAACAAGGTGACGATGTCTCCAAACAAGATGTTCTCTATCAAGTTTGGAAGCGCTTTAATGAACTGCTTGAGTGCAGTGGTGGATGACAAGTCTTTGTTGTGGCATCATAGATTTGGACATTTGAATTTTGGAGCTTTGTCAGAGATGGGAAGATGTCAACTGGTGCGAGGACTACCAGCTGTTGATAAGGTGGAGAAAGTGTGCGAGGGATGCATCTTTGGGAAGCACTCTCGACATGTGTTTCCCAAGGAAGGAGCATGGAGAGCATCTAGGCCTCTCCAACTGGTGCATTCTGACGTGTGTGGACCAATGAAGATGACATCCATTGGTGGAAGCAAGTATGTCCTGACATTTATCGATGATTTTAGCAGGAAAACATGGGTCTACTTCTTGAAGGAGAAGTCTGAAGTATTCTGATGCTTCAAAGAATTCAAGGCAATGACAGAACGGCAGAGTGGCTATGCACTGAAGTCACTCAGAACTGATCGGGGAGGAGAGTATCTCTCTAATGAATTTAGAGGGTATATGAAGACTACTGGGATCTGGCACCAACTGACCGCTAGGTATACACCGCAACAGAATGGTGTGGCGGAGAGGAAGAACAGGACAATCATGGAAGCAGCCAGAAGCGTGATCCATGCGATGGGGATGCCAGACGCTTACTGGGTAGAAGCTGTTGCCACTGCCGTCTACCTACAGAACAGATCTATGACGAAGAGTGTCCAGGGAAAGACTCCTCATGAAGCTTGGAGTGGAGAAAAGTCAGGTGTATCTCACCTGAGAGTATTTGGGTGTGTGACTTACTCTCATGTACCTGAGAAGATGAGAGGGAAGCTAGATGGGAGGTCAGAGAAGTGCATCTTTGTGGGGTATAGTGAGCAATCAAAAGCTTACAAGCTATACAACCCGGTGAAGAATTGCAGCGTGATCAGCAGAGATGTTCTGTTCGATGAGAAGACCAAATGGGATTGGTACGGTAAAGGCAAGTCTGTGGTCAATGAAGGCATTCAAGAAGAGGAGGAGAAAGACACTCAAGAGGTTGAGAATGTGGAAATACAAACACCTAAATACAACGGGTCACCCGTTTCTACTTTCTCTCCTGGTTCATCATCAACAACTAGTGGGTCATCTGAAGCCCCTAGTAAGACCAGATGTTTGAAGGAGATCTATGAGAGATCTCAGCCTATCTTAAATGAGGAATGGGCAGACTTTGCCGTATTCGTGGATGCAGATCCGGTCGATTTTAACGACGTTGTTCAGGAAGAAAAATGGAGGAAAGCCATGGATCAGGAGATCCACTCCATTAAGAAGAATAATACATGAGAGCTGATTGAACTTCCACCAAACCATCACTCAATTGGGGTGAAGTGGATTTTCAAAACTAAGCTGAATGAAAAAGGAGCAGTAGAGAAGCACAAGGCTCGCTTAGTTGTGAAGGGGTATAAGCAGAAATACGGGTATGACTATAATGAGGTGTTTGCTCCAGTCATACGCCTAGAGACGATCAGATTGGTGCTAGCTTTGGCAGCTCAGCATGATTGGAAGGTCCATCAGATGGACGTTAAATCTGCTTTCCTGCATGGAGTTATAGAAGAAGAAGTGTACATTGATCAGCCTCCAGGATATGTGAAGAAAGGGGATGAAAATAAGGCGTGCAAATTGAAGAAAGCCCTATATGGGTTGAAGCAGGCTCCCCGTGCCTGGTATGGAAGAATTGATAGCTACTTTGAGAAGAACGGGTTCAGAAAATGCCCGTATGAGCACACTTTGTATATCAAGGAAGGAGGTAAATTTCTGTTCGTTTGCCTCTATGTCGATGATCTGATATTCACAGGCAACTCTGAAAGCCCATGTGAAGATTTCAAGAAAATGATGAATAAAGAATTTGAGATGACCGATCTTGGTCATGCTCCCTATTTTCTGGGGATTGAAGTCAAGTATGGTGTTGGGAAGATCTCTATCTCCCAAACCAAGTATGCTGCAGAGATCTTGAAGATATTCAAGATGGCAAACACAGTTCCCATCAGTTCGCCCATGGAGTTTTGGTTGAAGCTGAGTAAGGATGGAGATGAGAAGACTGTCGACGCATCATTATTCAGAAGCCTAGTTGGAAGCCTCATGTACCTAACAGCAACAAGGCCAGATATTATGTTTGCTGTTAGCTTGATCAGCCGTTTTATGGAGAACCCGAAGCAGTCATTGGGAAGCAGGTAAACGAATTCTTCGTTACCTGGCTGGTACACTTGATCATGATATCGTGTATGAGAAGATTGAGAATTATCCACTGGTGGGGTTCAGTGATAGTGATTGGGGAAGCAATCTTGATGATAGCAAGAGCACATCTGGATACGTGTTTAGCATTGGCTCTGGTGCAATCTCATGGCAGTCAAATATGCAGAAGGTAGTTGCCCTCTCCACAGCCGAAGCAGAATATGTCGCACTAACCATAACAGGATGTCAAACTGTTTGGTTGCGAATGATGCTTGAAGAATTATTGCAGTCACAGAATGGGCCTACGAAGTTGAATTGTGACAATCAAGCTGCAATAGCCTTGACAAAGAATCCTATGTTTCATGGAAGGGTTAAGCATGTGAGGATGAAATATCATTTCATTCGTGAGCTTGTCAAGGATGGGGAGGTTGAAGTTATGTTTTGCAGCACAAAAGACCAAGCCGCAGATATGTTTACAAAAGCATTAAAGCCCGCGGATTTGTGTAAAATGAAGGATAAGATCGGAGTTAGAAAAGTTTAGCTTAAGGGGGAGTGTTAAATCTATAAGCTAAACTTATATGTAATAATGTTTTGTTACATAACTTTCCTGCTTAGTTTTAGGTGGTATTTGGCTCTATCTGTGTGTGTATATATCGAATGTAAACAGTGTGTTTTTATTTTTTAAGCGACATCAATAGCAAGAAGCGGTGGTGACTATCCGCTCAGTTGTTATTCCTCCAGTTGTTGTTCCTGCAGTTTTCCCGAACAGCAACCACAACTGTCACCTTCTCCTTTTCTTCTTCGCAAACAAGAACAATTTCAGGGAGAGCTAGCCACCACTTTTATATCCAAAGGCTTAAAAAAAGAAAAGACTGAGAACAATTTCTGGATAGATAGGGATTTTGGAAGAAGGAACTAAGAGCAGTTTTGTTTTCATTTCTTTTCATGGAGAATTCAGTTGTCTGATGGAGAAAGAAAGTATCCTTTGACAAAAACAGCAAATTCTCTATTTTCCTCCTTAATCAAGAATCTCTGAACAGGGGCAGCTTTCGGGAAGGGGCTCGGCTCTTGCTTTTCTTTTTGCGGGAGATAAACATAAAACAAGAACAAACTGAACAATAACCAAAAGATAAATTAAGAATGAATTCATCTTGACTTTTTATAATTCTATGTTTGTATTCTTCATTTTTATTAGATTTTCACCGTGCTAGATTGCTATAATTAACAGATAATCTTTCAAATATATGACTGAACTGAACATTTATTAAGATAAAATAATCTGCACTTATAAGACTTTTGCTCTACTTTGGCATTATTTTACTACCTTTCAGAACTATAGTTAACCAAGGGCTTTACGTGCTGGGCATGTACTACTTGTCTCCAACTTATGTATCAACAATAGAGAATTCATTGCCCGTATTCACATTCGCAATGGCTGCAGCCTTAAGGTGATTCTTCTCGCAAGATATTTAGGATCAGTTTGGGGCCGCTTTTGCAAAGGGATGATGCCGCTTTCTCACTCTGCGGCGGAAAACGGGGCAAAAATAGTGATAGCTGCCTCTCTTTTAGAAGTTTTCAGTTTTTTACATCGCAAACACATCAATTTCTACAGTGGTATTTTTATCCCGCTGAAATGACCTAAAATGCATAAGCCAATAAAACCTCAATCAGTGCCCCACAACTCCACTATAGCGGGATTAAATGCAGTCGTGTCCAAAAAGTCGGACATGGCCGGGCTTGGACCGGGCCCATGCTTTTTGCCAACCGGGCTCGGCCCGAGCCCTGCTTGAACCGGGTCGGGCCGGGCTCGGGCTCCCTCTCAAAGAGGGGACCCGATAAGGCCCTTCAGGCCGACCTGATTTCCCAACAGGCGGGATTAAAATCCCGCCTATTTAGCCGGGATTTTAATCCCACCTATTTAGCCGAGATTTTAATCCCGCCTGGATTAGGCTAGATTTTAAACCCGCCTAAATAGGCCTGGATTAGGCGGGATTTTAATCCCGCCTAAATAGGCCTGGATTAGGCGGGATTTTAATCCCGCCTGTTATACAGGATTAGGCAGGATTTTAATCCCGCCAGCTTAATAGGCGGGAAATCCCGCCTACAGGCTAGGCCCGGCCCGGCCACCGGGCCGGGCAACCAGCTAATATGGGGGCCCGGTAAGGCCCATAAGTCCGGCCTTGGCCCGGGCAGGACTTTTCCCGGGTCGAGCCTAGCTGGATTTTTTCCGGGCCTAATCCTTTTATGTAATTTTGCTAAGTTGACAGTGTTCCACAGAGTTGAGCAAGTGAAGATCAATGAAAAGTACGGAATTGCAAAGACACTTGGAACTTTTATTTGCATTGGTGGGGCAACCATTATAACATTATACAAAGGCCCTCCTCTATTTCAAACCCAGCCACACCACAGTACACTGGGAGCTATCTTTTCCTCAGGCCATATACTAAACTGGACTTTGGGATGTGTGTGCATTGTAGGGGAATGCCTTTCCTGGTCTGGCTGGTTGGTTTTGCAGGTGATGGGTACTTCTTTTCAAAAACTCTCAAATCAATAGGGGGTTCCATGTTGGAAGATACAACGGTCAAATCTTTGATACTCCATATCATTGAGCGCTTGTTGGGATCGGGAATCTTCAAGCATCAGTCGTCGAACGACATTTGACGCTCGACGACCATCGGACGCATTGGGACGTCAACGATTTCTTGTTAGCTCAACAATTGGAATGGATTTGATTGTCTCGCACTGAATTTGGGAGTAAAGATCCTGAATTATGAATAATGGCTCGATTCCTTTTCTCGTGAGGTTGTGCCTTTTTGGACAAACTGTAGAAGTAGAAAAAACAGGAGAGAGAAAAACACCATTAATTATATTATACTCAAAAAATAGGATTACATACACTTATATAGAGGTAGAAAGAGGGAGAGACTCCTACATATACAATGTGGGACTAAAGGAACTGTTGAAATTTGTGAAGTGGAAGTGGGTGATGGGCAGGCCGGGCGGACTGAGCGGCCTGTGCGGACTAAGTCCGCAGCCTGGGCGGTCTGCTGGTTGTGGCCTGGGTGTTGGCTGTCTTGGTGGCTTGGTTGCTGAGCAGCCTGTGCGGCCTGAGCTGCCTGGTGTGCGGACTAAGCGGTCTGCTGTGCGGCCTAGTTGATCTATGGCCAAGGATGGTGGGCTTCTTATGAAGCAGACTGAGCGGACTGCGGTTTGCGGGCTGTTGGCAGTGCTTGTTGTTTGGCGGCCTTGTGGTTTTGCAAGCTCTTGTGTAGCCAAGCAGGTTGGAGATTGAATCCGCTGGAGGCTTTGCGGACTGGTTGAGTCTGCGGTGTCCGCTGTTGCGGGCTGGCCTTGGAGATCGGATGTGGCCCTTGTCGTGCTCTTTGGTGTTGCAGCGGGTGTTAGCTGCTGTGGAGGACTGCGCGGACTGGCGTCGGAGTCCGGCAGTTGGCTGTTTGGGCAGCTGTGCGAGTATAGCTTGCGGACTCTGCCTTACTCTGGTGTAGTGTTGGCGATCTGCTTTGGGTGTTGGCGGACTGGGCCTTGTCCGCCGAGCTCGCGCTAGGCCTTTGGTGATTTACTAGACTTGGTCACATTCTGTGACAAGTCAAGTGTGTCCGCAGTATCCGCCAAGTCCGCTGTTGACCGGGCGGACTGCCTTTTGGTCGTGGACTTGTGGCGGATGGTGGCTTTGGTCTTGTACTGTGCGGACTGCCTCTTTCGTGTGCGGACTGTTGTTGAAGGGGTTGTGGCTGTCCACGTGTGATGATGTATGCGGTCTGTGCGGACTGTGCGGACTATACCTGTCTGCATAATGTGGGCGGACTGATGCAAGTCCGCCTAGTTGTGAACATCTGTGTCTTGCTCCTGGCGGTTTTCTTGGAATCCGGCTAAGTCCTTGCGGACTCAGCGGACGGATCTTTTGCTAGTGCTCGATCTGGGGTGGTGACTCTATTCAGTAGGGTGGTGACCACACTCCTCAACTCGCATATAAATAGACCCCCCCCCCGACACGTATACAGTAACTGAGTGAACAGTAAGTTGGGCTTGGGCGTTTGTTGCGCTCTGAGTTTTTTTGTCCGCGCGGGTTGAGGAGATCTGACGGTTTGATGTGTGCAGGTCGCGCGACTAGCTTCTATGAGCCAGGAATTTGGCTGTGACTTCGGTCAAGTGCTGTGAAGGGTGTGGTCTCTGTGGTCTCAGCAGGTCGCTTCTGCGGCTTGTCAGTTCTCTGCTTTAATATTTCCAAGTTCCAATAACCTGTCCGCCGGTCTCAGGGGAGTAGGCGGTCTGTTCTTCAGTTCCTCAGCAGACAGCGAATAACGGTGTGTCCGCGCGGCCTCGCGGTCTCGGCGGACTCCGTGCTTTATTCGGCGTGTAGCAGATTCAGTTCGGGCGGCTTCGGCGACCTTGGCGGACTGGGCGGTCTCGGCGGTCTCCAGTGCTGTCCGCCCGGCTTGTTTTGTGATGTCTGTTTGTAGCTTGTATACTAGCAAAATCATGTCTCGCTATGTATACCTTGCCTTGTAAAGAAGTGTGAATGAATATAAGACCTATTTGTTTTTCCATTTGTGTTTAGTGTTAAGCTTGCTCTTGGGCTTCCGCATGATCAAGATGTTAACTGGATAATGCTGAGAATATTAATTTGGCTTTAGGCTATCTTGCTGAGCACCTTGAGAAAATTCAACATGGTATCAGAGGCACGTTCAGTTGCTTGAGCGGTGTTCAACCTGTGTTGTTATTCTGTGCTTGAGCGGTGATCAACCTGTGTTGTTGCTCTGTGTTTGCTGGAAGCTTAACCAAAGGTTGTTGCAATGGAAGGGAGTTATGCAAGAGGTCTGGGTATTGAGCTCTTGACCACGACTAACTTCAAGAAGTGGAAGTCGTGTATGAAGAGTTTTCTTCTTGGCGAGGAGCTATGGGAGGTCGTCGGTGGTGACGACGGACAGAAAGTCACTGCTGTTTTTGGGCCTGCTGAGCAGGTGAGGCTCTGGAGAAAAACAAATGGCAAGGCGGAGTTTGTTCTCAAGAGAGCTTTGTCACCAGAACTGTTTGATCACATCATTGGATGCGAGTCTGCTGCTGATATTTGGACAACTATTAATGAGTTGTTCAATAGGAAGAATGTGACAAAGCTTCAGTTCCCGGAGAATGAGTTGGCAAGGGCAACTCAAGGAGACCTGACCATTTCAAAGTTTTTTCTGAAGATGAAGAGTCTGTGTGCAGAGATATCAGCGCTTGATCCTGATGAGCCTATCTCTGAGTCCAAGTTGAAAAGGCACATAAGCCGCGGCTTGCGGAATGAGTATGTTGCCTTTGTGACATCAGTTCAAGGCTGGACTACTCAACCATCTTTGTTGGAGCTTGAGAATCTGCTTGCTTCACAGGAAAGCTTGATAAGGCAGATGGCTGGAGTCACTGTCTCTGAGGAGAGCAGTGAAGCACTCTTCACGGGCAAGAAGAAGGGATGGGAAGGGAAGAAGAAGAAGACTGTTGCTGAAAATGAGCCTTCAACTTCTTATCAGTTAGAGAGGAGTGCTGCTCCTAAGAAGGATTGAAAAAAGAACTTGAAGTGCTACAGGTGTCATCAGCGGGGACACTTCAAGCTTGACTGCAAGGTCAAACTGCAGCCTGAGCATGTTGCTGGCAAGGAGGAAGCTTGCTCTAAGAGTGAGGAAGCTGGATGGGGCGGAGCCTTCATGACGGGCACTTGTGTCCGTGCCTTGTCCGCTGTCGACTTCAACGATGATTGGATCGTGAACTCCGGGTGTGGTAATCACCTCACCGGAGACAAGTCAAAGTTCTCTTCCTTGCAAGCTTACTCAGGTAACGAAGCTATTATAACTGCTGATAATACTGTTTATGCAGTACAGAAAGAGGGGGTTGTGTCTTTGGGTAGTGATAAGGGGCTTCTCACGTTAAGGAGTGTGTATCACGTACCGGGCATGAAGAAGAACCTCTTCTCTGTGACCAATGCGGTAGACGCTGGTTATCACGTTTTGTTTGGGCCAACAGAAGTGAAGTTCCTTCGCAACGTATCAGTGGTTAAGGCTGATGTTGCTCATGTTGGGAAGAGAGTGAAGAACTTGTTTATTCTTGCAACTAACTCTTATGTTGATCGGATGAGAGCAAACAATAGCGCTGCTATATGACATGAACGGCTGGGGCATGTAGGAATGGATAAGCTAAGGGCTATGGCTAACAGAAGCCTTGTAAGAGGCTTGCCTAAGCTATCTTCATTTGGCGATGGTCACGTTTGCGCGGGATGTCAGTACGGCAAGGCTCATCGCCTTCCGTTTGATAAATCACAAACAAGGAGCAAGAGACCATTGGAGTGCATCCATGGAGACTTGATGGGACCAACCATCACTGCAAGCCTTGGTGGGAGCAGATACATGCTCGTTCTGATTGATGACTACTCAAGATACACTTGGGTATATTTCTTGAAGGAGAAGTCTGAAGCCTTCCGATTGTTTGTGGAGTTCAAGGAGTTGGTGGAGGGCCGACTTGGCTTGCGGATCAAGAAGCTTAGAACTGACAACGGTTGTGAGTTTGTCTACTCCGAGTTTTCTAACTTCTGCAGGAAGCACGGGATCCAACGAGAGCTCACTTGTGCTCATACTCCACAACAAAACAGAGTAGCGGAGCGGAAGATTCGTCATCTGACGGAGACTTGCAAATGCTGGCTTCATGCGAAAGACATTCCTAGGTACTTCTGGGCAGAGGGGATGTCTTGTGCTTCTTACGTCATCAATCGAATGTCGCTCAGCCCGATCAACATGAAGACTCCTTTTGAGCTGTTGCTGAAGGAGAAGCCCAGTGTGGAACACTTTCGGGTGTTCGGATCAACTTGCTATGTGCATGTCCCGGATGCTTTACGGACAAAGCTTGATGCAAAAGCAAGGAAGCTTGTCTTTGTTGGCTATGATGAGCAGAAGAAGGGAGGGAAATGCATGGATCCTGCGACGAAGAAGTTTGTTGTGTCAAGCGACGTTGTCTTTGACGAACTGACGTCGTATGAAGGAGGCTCGATTGAGCTTTCAGAGAGCAAGGTTGATGAATAGCAGAAGGTGGCTGCTGAAGGTCTGGAAGAGGAGCTTGCTTTTTCACCAACAGCTCCTGTTGCTTCAAGTTCTGGTGCTGAGGCTTCTGGCTCAGGAAGCAGGGGGAGCGTTGCTCAAAACTTGCCCGAAGCTGAAGTTGAGCCTAAAGGAGCAACAAGAGGTAGTGAGTAAGGAACAACCTCTTCGGTGATCAAAGAGGGTTGTGAAGCCAGCTGATGATACTGTGATGAGAATGCAGTGAGCTTTGTCTCCTGCTTCTTTGCAGGTCCTCTGGATGAGCGAGAGCCTGCAAACTTCAATGAGGCCATTGGAGTCAAGGAGTGGGATGATGTCATGAAGGAAGAGATTGATGCTCTCAAGAAGAATGAAACCTGGGATCTTGTGCCCAAGGTTGATGGCATTACTCCAGTGACTTGCAAGTGGGTGTATAAGTTGAAGAAGAAGACTGATGGGAGCATTGATAGGTTCAAAGCTCGCCTGGTTGCTCGAGGATTCTCACAGCAGTATGGAGAAGACTATGAGGAGACATTTAGTCCAGTTGCAAAGATGACTTCGATTACAGTGGTGATCGCCTTGGCTGCTTGCAAGGGATGGAGGATGTGGCAACTTGATGTGAAGAACGCT
Organism: Platanthera guangdongensis; assembly: GCA_039583875.1. NCBI lineage: Eukaryota > Viridiplantae > Streptophyta > Magnoliopsida > Asparagales > Orchidaceae > Platanthera > Platanthera guangdongensis. Next base: position 174,102,012 of record CM077166.1, on the reverse strand, counting down.
TTTCTTTACGGAGAGATTGACAAGGACATCTTCATGGATCAGTCACTTGGATTTGTTTCTGAAGTTCATCCGGACTATGTCTGCAAGCTCAGGAAGGCTCTCTACGGGTTGAAGCAAGCTCCTAGAGCTTGGTATGAGAAGATAGCAGAGTATTTGCAATTCTGCGGTTATCTTGCTTCCAACTCGGATTTTAGCTTGTTCGTCAAGAAGTAGGGGAGCTTCAAGTCTTGGTCATGCTGTATGTGGATGATATGATCATCACAGGGAATTCGGAGGAGGAAGTAGCAAGGCTCAGGGCTGAGCTTGCTATACGCTTCGAGATGAAAGACTTGGGAAAGCTTCATCACTTTCTCGGTCTTGAAGTGGAGAGGAAGGAGTGCGAGATTCTCATTTACCAGAAGGGATATGCGGATCATATTGTAAGTCGATTCGGCATGGGCGAATGGAAGAGTTGCTCTACTCCACTAGAACATGGGCTGAAACTTCGACGAGATGAAGGAAGGATTCTTCCTGATCCCTTGGTGTTCAGGGCTCTTGTAGGGAGTTTGATCTACCTGACGATTACAAGGACAGACACTGCTTATGCTGTTGGCCGAGTAAGTCGGTTTATGGCTGAACCAAGGAAGTCTCATCTGATGGCGGCAAAGAATATCTTGAAGTATGTCAAGACAACTTCTGATATGAGACTCCTCTATAGTAGGGATGCGGATTTTGCTTTGCTTGGGTACACGGATACTGATTATGGTGGTGACTCAGATGATCGAAGGTCAACTTCGAGTTATGTGTTCACTTGTGGATCAGCTTGCATTTCGTGGTGTAGCAAGAAGTAGGATTCTGTGTCCGTGTCTACTACAGAAGCTTAGTATAAGGCTTCAGCCTTGGCTGCTCGGGAATCTATCTGGTTGCGGAGGCTTGTAGAGGATGTTCATGAAGAAGTGCAAGGACATACTTTACTCCGGGGTGACAATGAGAGTGCTCTCAAACTGGTAAACAATCCAGTGTGTCACGCAAGGACCAAGCATATTGAGATCGAGCATCACTTCATAAGGGAGAAGGTGTTGGAGGGATCTCTTCTGGTCGGGTATGTACGGAGTGAAGATAATCTTGCTGACATCTTCACGAAGCCGCTGTCGAAGGGGCCATTTCAGCGGTTACGAAGCTTGCTGGGCTTGATCACTACTTCTCACTTCAAGGGGGAGTGTTGAAATTTGTGAAGTGGAAGTGGGTGATGGGTAGGCCGAGCGGACTGAGCGGCATGTGCGGACTAAGTCCGCGGCCTGGGCGGTCTGCTGGTTGCGGCCTGGGTGTTGGCTGTCTTGGTGGCTTGGTTGTTGAGCAGCCTGTGCGGCCTGAGCGGCCTGGTGTGCGGACTGAGGGGTCTGCTGTGCGGCCTAGTTGGTCTATGGCCAAGGATGGTGGGCTTCTTATGAAGCGGACTGAGCGGACTGCGGTTTGCGGGCTGTTGGTAGTGCTTGTTGTTCGACGGCCTTGTGGTTTTGCAAGCTCTTGTGTAGCCAGGCGGGTTGGAGATTGAATCCGCGGGAGGCTTTGCGGACTGGTTGAGTCTGCGGTGTCCGTTGTTGCAGGCTGGCCTTGGAGATAGGCTGTGGCCCTTGTCGTGCTCTCCGGTGTTGCAGCGGGTGTTAGCTGCTGTGGAGGACTGCGCGGACTGGCGTCGGAGTCCGGCAGTTGGCCGTTTGGGCAGCTGTGCGAGTATAGCTTGCGGACTCTACCTTACTCTGGTGTAGTGTTGGCGATCTGCTTTGGGTGTTTGCGGACTGGGCCTTGTCCGCCGAGCTCGCGCTAGGCCTTTGGTGATTTACAGGACTTGGTCACATTCTGTGACAAGTCCAGTGTGTCTGCAGTATCCGCCAAGTCCGCTGTTACCGGGCGGACTGCCTTTTGGTCGTGGACTCTTGGCGGATGGAGGCTTTGGTCTTGTACTGTGCGGACTGCCTCTTTCGTGTGCAGACCATTGCTGAAGGGGTTGTGGTTGTCCACGTTTGATAATGTTTGCGGTCTGTGCGGACTGTGCGGACTATACCTGTCCGCATAGTGTGGGCGGACTGGTACAAGTTCGCCTAGTTGTGAACATTTGTGTCTTGCTCCTGGAGGTTTTCTTGGAATCCGGCTAAGTCCTTGCGGACTCAGCGGACGGATGTTTTGCTAGTGCGCGAGTTGGGGTGGTGACTCTATTCAGTAGGGTGGTGACCACTGATGTAGGGGTGTACGGAATCGGAGACCTCCACGAAGCTAACGCTCTATCTACGCACTACACGCCGTAGATCTACCGCACCTACACAACACCTATCGCCCACAATAGTTTCTTGTCACAAGAACGCAACACAAACAACAAAGGAGGAATGATCGACTCGAAAACAACGATCGGAAATTTGAGTCGGAATATTCCTAAGAAAACACAAATGTTGCCACTCCTTTTTGAGAGCAAGACCAAGGCTATAGGCCAAGATCCGCTCAGGCAAATAGGATCCACCCGATCCAGAATTAAAAAAGCCTTGCAACGGCGATTTCGATCCAAAACTTGCAGCGATTAAATTAACTTTCCGGAGAAAATGAGTGTGAAACCACCACAACTAAAGAAGAGAATCACACAAGGGAGAGGGAAGAGATTACCCAACCGGAAAGCTTTTCACACAAGATAACTGTGGGAGAATCACTCTCTCCACGGATCCACCGGCATCACACCGAAGGGTTTGCAACCTTCTTCCAAGGAGTCGCACTGAAGGAAGCCGCGCCGGAGTCGCACCGAACGGATGGAGGGAACAAGGGGGCGGCGGCTTCACACCACAAGCAAAGGGGGCGGCGGCTTGGAGAGGTCTCCTCTTGGCCGAAATTTTCAAGGAGAAAATTAGGTTTCAATCTTTGTCTAATTATCTCATAAGAAAGCCTCCTTATATATGAGTTACAAACAAGCCTTAACCATTCATGATGGAGATGTAATCTCATCCATCCGAATGGCTAAATGCACACCAACATTAAAATTATTCAAAATTAAAAATAACAAAACATGCAATGAATATAAAATTATCACGTAAACATAGGATAATTTTATATTCCAAATATAAAATAGAGTTCAAGAAAATGAAATAAATAAGGCTAATGCTTTGCAGTGGCTGTAGCACGCCGCGGGCGGAAGTTGTAGCGTAGCCTTCCGTTAGCGTCATCGTGCCGCCTCAAGTCCTTGAGTTGTATTGCCTTATCAACCGGATCATCATCAGCATCGTCAGCATCGTCTTCAAATGGTGGAGGAGGGGCCATGCCATCAATCCTCCCCCGCTCAAATGCACGCATCTCCGTTGCGTGGTCCAAGCGATAGCGGTGAAGGAGAGCGGCATCCAAATTTTGCAGCTTCATCTCGAGTACCCAAGAGTCATCCGAAGGGGGCCGATCACGCCAACGGATGAGAAAGCGGTGGGTGTCGCCATCAGCAGTGGTAACAGGCTCAGCAGCAAGTATCATCTCTGGAGTGGAGAACGTCCGTGGAAACCTGGGGAACATATTAGCAGTAGGCAGGAAGGAAGGCAACTTACCATCCGATGTTATACCTGTGGGGACCGAAAGAGAGAGATCATCTGTACTACCACTCCCCAACCCATGAGAATTTTGAGTGGGAGAAGAAGACGACGAAGAAATCAACTCTTGTGGTTGTGATACAAACATCGTTAAATCCGAAACGTTAAAAATGGGGGAGATACCCCAATCAGCAGGCAAGTCCAAAACGAAAGCGTTGTCACCTAACTTCTTAACAATCTGAAAAGGGCCGGCGCGCTTTGGTGCTAACTTTTTAACGGTGCCAGTTGGCAAGCGTTCGGGAACCAAACGGACTAAAACTAGATCGCCAATTTTGAAGTTTGACACTCTCCTATGTAAATTACCGTGCGCTTGATAAGAGTCGTATTGCGTAGTCAAGGTGGCCCGTATACGCGCGTGTAAATCATGGATGTGCTGGGCGAATGATTGTGCAAACTGACTTGCCTTGTACGTGGGGGGCAACGACACCAAGTCAAGCGGCACAGGAGCCTTATATCCGTGGACAATCTCATTTGGAGACAGACCCGTAGACCTATTCTTGGAATTATTGTAGGCTAATTGGGCCTGGGGAAGGAGAAGATCCCAAGTGCGCTTGTGATCACTCACAAGGCATCATAACAAATTTCCTAAGCTCCGATTAACCACTTCCGTTTGCCCATCAGTTTGGGGATGATAGGCGGAGGAAAACAATAATTTTGTTCCCATTAATATCCAAAGAGTTTTCCAAAAATAACTAGTGAATTTTACGTCCCTATCCGATACTATGGTTTGTGGCACTCCACGGTGACTAACGACTTCTTTAAAATATAGTTTAGCGACGTGAGACGCATCGTTTGTCCTACTGCACGGGACGAAATAAGCCATCTTTGAAAACCTATCCACAACGACAAAAACTGAGTCGTGACGGCGTAGGGTAATGGGGAGGCCTAGTACAAAATCCATACTAACATCTACCCAAGGCATGGAGGGAATAGGCAAGGGTGTATATAATCCTACGTTGGTTTTACTACCCTTAGACACCTGACACGTGCGGCAGCTACTCACTACCTGTCCCACCATAACCTTAAGTTTTGGCCAATAGAATTTGTCTTCGACTAACGTAATGGTCTTATCTCTACCGAAGTGGCCACTCAACCCTCCGCTATGCAACTCCCATATGATATGTAGTCGTAACGATGACTGCGGAATACATAGCTTCCCGTTCCTAAACAGGTAACCGTCCTTGATGACGTATGCAAATATCGTCGTGGGGGAGCGATCCTGGGCAGATAAATAGAAGTCCTGGAAGTCAGGACACGTGGCGTACTCATCCTTAACCTGCTCAAATCCTACAACATGTACTTCCATAGAGGTGAGTAAAATAGTAAGACGACTAAGGGCGTCCGCGACTCGGTTATCAGCTCCCTTAAGGTGCTTGAGATTAAACGTGTAACCTTGTAAGAAAGCTACCCACTTAGCGTATCGTGGGCTGATCTTATGCTGGCCGTTGATGAAACGTAAAGCCTCATGATCGGAGAGGATCACAAACTCCTTGGAGAGGAGATAGTGCCTCCAATGGTGTAGACATCGGACTACAGCATAAAATTCTCTATCGTAATTTGAATAGTTCAGCTTAGGTCCGGACAACTTCTCGCTAAAATAACTAACGGGATGGCCCTCCTGGCTCAAGACACCTCCAATCCCTACCCCAGACGCATCACATGTGAGCTCAAAGACTTTAGCAAAGTCAGGTAGACGTAAGACAGGTGCCTCAGTCATAAGCTCCTTTATTCGTTCAAAAGCATAGGTGGCGGACTTCGTCCACGTAAACTCTCTCTTCTTCATACAGTCTGTGATAGGCGCCATAATACTACTGAAGTCTCGTATGAAACGACGGTAAAACGTGGCTAACCCATGCAAACTACGCACCTCACGTAGGGTGGTTGGCACGGGCCAGTCCTTAATGACCAGAACCTTGCCCGGATCAACTCGTATACCCTTAGAGCCGACTATATAGCCTAAGAACTCTACCTCCGAGACAGAGAAAGTGCATTTCTTAAGATTGAGAAATAAAGTCTCCTTCCGCAGGGTGGAAAGGATCACTCTCATGTGGGAGATGTGCTCGGTAGTAGAGGTGCTATAAATCAGAATATCGTCAAAGTAGACGACAACGAACTTCCCCATGAATGGCTGAAAGACATGTGTCATCATCCGGGAGAAGGTACTAGGGGCATTGGATAACCCAAAGGGCATCACAAGCCATTCGTACAGACCATCCTTCGACTTAAATGCCGTCTTCCACTCATCGCCCTCTCGTATCCTAGCTGGTGATAGCCACTCCGAAGATCTAATTTGGAGAATACGTTGGCTCCAGACAAGACATCCAACAAATCATCTAGGCGGGGAATGGGGAACCTATACTTGATGGTGATTTTGTTGATAGCCCGGCTATCAACGCACATCCTCCATGTACCATCCTTCTTGAGGGAAAGTAGGGCTGGTAGAGCACATGGACTCATACTAGTCCTAATAAAACCTTTCTCAAGCAAGCCCTCTATCTGGGACTGCAACTCCAGGTGAGCTGCGGGGTGGAGTCGATAATGGGGTTGATTTGGCAAGGAAGACCCCGGAATGAGATCTATCGCATGCTAGATATTCCTAAGCGGGGGTAACGTGGACGGACAACTCATCCGGGTACACGTCCCTATACTCCTCCAACAGTACCCGTAATTCACTAGGTAACTCATCCAAAATGCTAAAATCGGGCTTCGCACTTAGGAGGACTAGCGCATACATAATTCCATCAACGAACGGATCTCTCTCAAACTCTTTCCTACCAACTAGATTCAACGTTTTCCGTTCTACCGGAATAGTGGTGTCCTTTGCCAAGACTACGGGCTCCTTTGGGATGGTCGGCTTCAAAGTGATGGTTTTGTCATTGAATTTGAATTCATAAGTGTTGGCTCTACCAAAATGTGTAACATCACGGTCGTATAGCCAAGGGCGGCCTAACAACACATGACAAGCGTCCATCGGAAGGACATCACACCACACCTCATCAATGTAGGATTTGATTGAGAGTGGGACCAGGCAGCGCTTGGTAACGGGTACAGAGATCTTGTTGATCCAAGCGACCCGATATGGGGTCGGGTGTGGTTCCGTGATCAAGGACATACGTGCAACGGCGTTCTCAGATACGACATTCACGCAACTACCACTATCAACAATCAGCTTGCAAAGCTTCTCGCCACTCTTAAAAATCACAGAAAATATGCTCGTCCTCTTCCAATCATCTAATGGACGAGGAGTGGTCAAGATACAACGCATCACCATAAGGGGGTGATCGTCCTCTAAGTCACTAGGGACTCCTTCGGGGTCACTCTCCTCTGCGGCCTCGTATACATAATCGTCAGGGTCGGTAGTTGGCTCTAATAAGGCTAGTGTTTTCGTCTTTGTTGGGCATTCGTATGCATAGTGGCCTTGAATGCAGCAAGAGTAACAAGTGGTGTTAGCCTTGCTAACCTTCCCTATAGGGACACGCTCACTCGCAGGGTTCTTGGTGTTCCTAGCGGTGATCACGATTGACTTCGACTCGGTGGATTTGAACTTTCCCTTATCAGGGTATGTGGAAGAAGATGCCCCAGTGGTGGACTTGTTCTTCGCATGAGCGTAACGGGAGTGAGTCTTAGAGGCTAGGTGTTTTTCAATGTCCAAGGCGGCATTGAAAGTTGTGTTCAAGTCCGTATGCCCATATCGCAAGAGCTTCCTTTGGATATCGGGGTGAAGCCCTTTTCGAAATCTAGATAAAGTGACTTCGGGGATCTCCCTAAGTTCACATCGCACCATACGGTCCTTAAGTTCACCCATATATTCAGCTACCGAGTTTGAGCCCTGCCGCAGAGTGGCAAGCTCATCGAACATCTATGTCCGATGGTACGCGGGAACGTAGTGATCGGTCAACAGATTTTTCATTACTGGCCAACCTATATGGGGGGCTCCGTGTCCGATTCCTAACCTTCGCTCCTCATTCAGCCAAAACGTCTTTGCACGACCTTGTTAACTTCATCCGGGCAACTTGGACCTTTTGGTGATCCGTCAGGTTGTGCCACTCGAAGTAACACTCCATGTCCACAGTCCAATTCAGGAAGATTTGGGGATCTCCCATGCCATCATAAGTGGGGGCATTTATCTTAATGGCCCTAGTAATATCAAAGTCTTGCTCGGGGCGGTGTCCTCTAGGGGGAACCCACGGGGAGTCCCCATCAGAATCTGAATCAGAATTATGTTGGTGCCGGTTGGGTCGGTCAACATTAACGGGTGGCGGGGGTGGCCTAGCTTGATTTTGTAGGATCTGTGTTAACACGTCCCTAAGCTCCGTTATTTCGTTACGCAGTCCTGCTATGGCCTCGGTGTTGGGATCCTCGCGCTCATTCGCAGCCATCCTAGACGTAGACGGAGTCGAATATTCCGATCCGAGCCTAGTGCGCATTCAGGTTTAGAAAGATTTTGGAAAGATGATTTTTCCTAGGGCTGTAGCTATACTGGAAATAAGATAGTTTTATAGATTCCCAACGTGAATAACACGTAGATCGTTAAAATTTTTTTTTTTTTGAAATTTCGCTGAAAAATACATATTTTAGAGCGCTATTGACAGACCAGTAAAATGTTTTTTTGTTTTTTTTGTGGTTTGTATTGTGCGTGCCGACAAGACTCAAGCGAGGACGTTTCAATTAGGAAATTGATACGACCGCCTCTGATACCAAATTGATGTAGGGGTGTCCGGAATCGGAGACCTCCACGAAGCTAACGCTCTATCTACGCACTACACGTCGTAGATCTACCGCACCGACACAACACCTATCGCCCACAATAGTTTCTCGTCGCAAGAACGCAACACAAACAACAAAGGAGGAATGGTCGACTCGAAAACAACGATCAGAAATTTGAGTCGGAATATTCCCCAAGAAAACACAAAGGTTGCCACTCCTTTTTGAGAGCAAGACCAAGGCTATAGGCCAAGATTCGCTCAGGCAAATAGGATCCACCCGATCCGGAATTAAAAAATCCTTGCAACGGCGATTTCGATCCAAAACTTGCAGCGATTAAATTAACTTTCCGGAGAAAACGAGTGCGAAACCACCACAACTAAAGAAGAGAATCACACAAGGGAGAGGGAAGAGATTACCCAACCGGAAAGCTTTTCACACAAGATAATTGTGGGAGAATCACTCTCTCCACGGATCCACCGGCGTCACACCGAAGGGTTTGCAACCTTCTTCCAAGGAGTTGCACCGAAGGAAGCCGCGCCGGAGTCGCACCGAACGGATGGAGGGAGCAAGGGGGCGGCGGCTTCACACCACAAGCAAAAGGGGCGGCGGCTTGGAGAGGTCTCCTCTTGGCCGAAATTTTCAAGGAGAAAATTAGGTTTCAATCTTTGTCTAATTATCTCATAAGAAAGACTCCTTATATAGGAGTTACAAACAAGCCTTAACCATTCATGATGGAGATGTAATCTCATCCATCCGAATGGATAAATGCACACCAACATTAAAATTGTTCAAAATTAAAAATAACAAAACATGCAATGAATATAAAATTATCACGTAAACATAGGATAATTTTATATTCCAAATAAAATAGAGTTCAAGAAAATGAAATAAATAAGGCTAATGCTTTGAAGTGGCTGTAGCACGCGTCGCGGGCGGAAGTTGTAGCGTAGCCTTCCGTTAGCGTCATCGTGCCGCCTCAAGTCCTTGAGTGGTATTGCCTTATCAACCGGATCATCATAAGCATCGTCAGCATCGTCTTCAAATGGTGGAGGAGGGGTCATGCCATCAATCACACTCCTCACCTCGCCTATAAATAGAACCCCCCCCCCCCCCGGCACGTCTACAGTAACTGAGTGAACAGTAAGTTGGGCTTGGGCGTTTGTTGCGGTCTGAGTTTTTCTGTCCGCGCGGGTTGAGGAGAGCTGACGGTTTGCTGTGTGCAGGTCACGCGACTAGCTTCCAGGAGCCAGGAGTTTCGTTGTGACTTCGGTCAAGTGCTGTGAATGGTGCGGTCTCTGCGGTCTCAGCAGGTCGCTTCTGCGGCTTGTCAGTTCTCTGCTTCAATATTTCCAAGTTCCAATAACCTGTCCGCCGGTCTCAGGCGGGTAGGTGGTCTGTTCTTCAGTTCCTCAGAAGACAGCGAATAACGGTGTGTCCGCGCGACCTCGCAGTCTCGGCGGACTCCGTGCTTTATTCGGCGTGTAGCAGCTTCAGTTCTGGCTGATTCGGCGACCTTGGCGGACTGGGCGGTCTCGGCGGTCTCCAGTGCTGTCCGCCCGGCTTGTTTTATGGTTTCTGTTTGTAGCTCGTATACTAGTGAAATCATGTCTCGCTATGTATACATTTCCTTGTAAAGAAGTTTGAATGAATATAAGACCTGCTTGTTTTTCCATTTGTGTTTGGTGTTAAGCTTACTCTTGGGCTTCCGCATGATCAAGGTATTAACTGGATAGTGCTGAGAATATTAATTTGGCTTTAGACTATCTTGCTGACTACCTTGAGAAAATTCAACAGGAACTATACATGGGCCAATACACATGGGCCTCCCTAATGGACTAATTTATCTTATCTTTAACACTCCCCCGCAAGCTGGAGAGTACAAGTCATAAGCGCCAAGCATGGATAAGAACTGACAGTACAAAGTCCGAGAGAGAACCTTTGTGAAAATATCAGCAACTTGACTGGATGACGAGACGTGTTCCAATGCTATCTTCTTCGATTGAACCTTTTCCCGAATGAAGTGACAATCAACTTCGATATGCTTTGTGCGCTCATGAAACACCAGATTCTTGACAATATGTATGGACGCTTGACTATCACAGAGTATGATAGCAGGAGAGGAGAGTTTGGGACCCATATCTCTGAGGAGACCCTCTAGCCATGTGATCTCAGATACGACTGCTACCATTGCACGATATTTTGCCTCAGCAGATGAACGAGCAATAACAGTCTGTTTCTTGCTACGTCAGGTAATAAGATGTCCACCGAGATAGGTGCAAAAACCAGTAGTGGAGTGTCTATCATCAAGAGACCCTGCGTAGTCAGCATCAGAGTATGCCACCAGAGATAATGAAGTCGATGGTTTATAAACAAGTCCTTGTCCAGGAGCCTTCTTTAGATATCTGAGAATCCGCTCGACGGCCTGAAGATGAGAGGTCCGAGGAGTATGCATGAATCGGCTTACAACTCCAACAACAAATAAGATATCAGGTCGTGTAACTGTGAGGTAGATTAGTTTCCCCACCCAGCGTCGATAGTACTCTGGATTGGAAAGAACGGGGTCATTCCCAGAGTCATGTGTCGACAACTTATGATTCATATCCATCGGAGTGTCTGTAGGTTTGCATCCAGAATAGCCCGCACTTTGTAGAAGATCAATGCAATACTTCCATTGAGATAAGATCGGACCATCAGGTCGTCTTGCAACCATAAGTCCAAGAAAGTATCGCAGATTACCTAGATCCTTTGTCTGGAAGACGGAGTTCAGATGCTGTTTGATGTTCTGGATCCCGATGGTGTCGTTTCCTGTGATCAGAATGTCATCCACATACACAAGAAAAAAAAAACTATCCTTGTTGCTTTATGACAAGTAAAAAGAGAGAAATCAGCAGAGCTCCGAGTGAATCCCATCTCGCGAACCACTTTACTGAACTTATCAAACTAGGCACGAGGGTATGGTTTGAGACCATATGTAGAAGAGCAACATTGAGCAAACATCAGACGGAGAGGGTGTAGTGGAAGAGGAGAGGATCTGGGCCTAGACACTGTAAATATGACTAGGAACAGGGGCCATCATCATAGCGATCCCAACAGCCTCATTTTGTGCCCGTTGAGTAGCAAGGTCTGCAGAGGGAGGTTGGTGTTGTATTCAGGCCTCTACCAGGGTTCTGTCCTTCGCAACAAACGAAGTTAAGTCACGTGTGGTTCTAGGATCCAGTGATTGAAGAGCGGAGATAATGTCGAAAAGGTGTTGTGGGTTATCCTTGCCAGAGTAGAGGGAGTGCAGCTCATCCCACATTTCCTTAGCCGCTTCGTAATACATTACCATTCGGTAAGGCTCGGTGTCCATAGAGTTAAGCAACCAAGATTGGACCCGGACGTCATCGCGAAGCCAATCATCAGAGGGGTCAGAAGGTTTGACCCGAGTAAGGTGAGCGAGCAGCCCCTTTGTCTGTAGAACTCGACGAACAGAATGAGCCCATTCGACAAAGTTTGCCTTTCCACTGAGAGAGAGAGTGGTGATTCGAAGTTCATCACTCACCTCGGCAGGCAGGGCAGCAGCACGGGCGGGCAGAGAGGAGGTAGCCGCGGTTGAATCACTGGATACCATGGCGGATAGAAGAAACAAGTCAAGCGGCAAGCAGTGGAGGACAGGCCGGGCGGCTAGCAGAACAGACCGTTAGAACGAAACAAGCGGCGGACAGGAGCAGAAGCTCGCAAAGGAGAGGAAAGGCAAGCAACGCGGATCAATCCACAACGAGCAAGAGAAGAAAGCAGGGCGCAGCGAACTAGGGATGGAAACAAGTTGCAGCGACTTGAATTAGACCGCAACGAGAAAGGCCAAGAGGCAAATAGAGGTAGATCACGGCGACCAAGAGCAGGTCGCGGCGAGAAGAAGCAGCTCGCTGCGAAAAGAAAAAGGTAGGCCGCGGCGACTAAGAGAAGGTCGCGACAACTAAGAGAAGAACAGATTGCGGCGACTAAGAGCAGGTCGCGGCGACTAAGTGGAGGTCGCGTCGAGGAGAGGCAGCTCGCGGCGACAAGAGAGATGAAGGAAGAAAAGGTAGGTCGCGGCGACTAAGAGCAAGTCGCGGCGAGAAGCAGGTCGCAGCGACAAGAAGACGATCGCGGCGAGTAGAAGAGAATCCGTGGACCCCACGAGTCAGAGAGAGGAGGCTATAAGAAGCCTGTTGAGGAGAGTGGAACCACAGAGAGAAGTGGAAGCGGGTTAGAAGAAGCATGCCGCAGCAGTCAAGCGGCTAGAGAGAGAGAGAGAGGAGCGTGTAGGATGAGGCAGGCCGCTGGCGAGTATAAGGAGGCGGATAGAGTCCGGAGACCGCAGGAGGGGATGAGTCCCTTTGTTACCATGTAGAAGTAGAAAAAACAGGAGAGAGAAAAACACCCTTAATTGTATTATTCTCAAAGAATAGGATTACATACACTTATATAGAGATAGAAAGAGGGAGACACTCCTACATATACAATGTGGGACTAAAGGAACTATATATGGGCCAATATACATGGACCTCCCTAATGGACTAATTTATCATATCTTTAACAAAAACCATTAAGGTTTAGTATGGGATAAACCGAAAACGGACAACACCTCACCAGATTCGGATTCGGGTTGTTGCAAAACCTGCATTTCAACTTGAGACAATTCTATGGGTGAGGATCAACTAAATGCACGGTAGACACACACCAACATATACTTAATCCATTCAATGTGGATACGGGACAAAACTATCCCTCTCGTTAGAGAGTATTGTTCAGTATGACATTGGATATGTGAAATATATGTTAGTACAAAATTATCATGTGGTTAGCTCTCACTCACAAGCCTTGGGTGGAATATGTGTTTCAATTCTGTTGTATTTTGCCCAACTTCTATCCCTTGCAATTTTCTCTCTGCTACATGTACAAGTATCTTTCATTTGAACAGAAGTTTTCAATCAACTCTTTACAGGTACCAATGCTGAAGCAGTACCCAGCCAGGCTTTCATTTACCACACTCATTTGCTTTTTTGGACTTCTTCAGTTCCTTTGCATAGCAGTATTTGTTGAAACTGACATTGAGAGGTGGAAGATCCATTCAGAAGGGGAGCTATTCACGTTCCTTTATATTGTAACTCTCCACATCATACAAACCGTTAAAATCTCATATACCTTTAGGGCGCTGTTACGTGCATGCCACTTTTGGCTATGTGCACACCATTGATATGTGCACATTATAAATTTTATTTGCTGACCAAAATGTCAAGTAAACATCATAAATTTTATTTGCATGCCAAATTGTTAAATAAACATAAAAATAAAGTTTGAGTTTATTTTTACTTCAAATACAAAAGATTTTTCCCTTTTACATTTCAAACCAACAAAAAACAAACAAAATAAAAAACAAAAATCTCATATCATTTCCACCGATATAACTAAAAATTTGCACGGTTCATTTTTAAGTTCATGTAGACATGCACGAATGTAAAGATATGAATATTAGTTGTCTTAAATAAATAAAATATTTGTAAGTTACTTAAAATTCACTATTAATACATGCACGGTCATTTTGCTTGTTCAAGCTTCATTTTGGTCACCCCTTTAAGCGACCCGGAACCAAAAGTTCTATAGTTTGGTTTACTGTAGGATCCAATAGCTCCCGTAGTATCACATTCAACTCTGCTTGTATGTCATGTGAAGGGAGGCTGAAGCTAGGGCGAGGGTAGAGTTTCGGCTTTCGGGAGAAAATAGGAGCAGGGTGTGCGCTTAGGTTTAATATAGGTGGGATTGGAAAAAAATAGTGGTATTGTTTATTTTAAGAGTTTGGCGTGCACATAGCCAAAAGTGGTGTGCATGTAACATCGCCCTTTATTTTAAGAATTTGGTGTGCACATAGTCAAAAGTGGTGTGCACGTAACATCGCCTGTTTGGAATATTTATGCCCTCCCATTGCTCCCTCCGCTGAAGCTTCTGGGGGTCTCATTTTTTGGACAGCGAGCAGTGGGATTGCCGGGTACAATATATCTATTGTTTGGGTTTCTTCTATAATATAGGTTATTTCTTGGAACTTCTCGTGTATTGCAAAGTTTATAGATGAACTAATTGTAGGGTTTAATGTGTTTTGAACACAGTTGTTTATCATTGTTTCTCTTTGTATCCGTTTTCTATTCATAGTCCCACTTGGGTGGACTACGAAATTTCAAGCTTGGGTTTCCATGTTTCTTCTTTCTTTGCTCCATTATCCTTAACAAAACTCTTAGAGCTAACAACAGGAGATAATTTTGCTGTATTTATGTGGAAAAGTAAATTTCTTAATTTAGCTGTTAAATATTTAAATACAAGAAATTTGCATCTTGCCACTCTCACAATCACTTCTCTGTGTACATTCGTAATGTATCGTTAGTAAACTACTATATAAGACTAAGAAAAGTAAATAGCTTTTCTAGCTTTATAGTCTTAGGCATGTCTCTTTTGATCATATTATCTTTATATATTTAACAGTTTGAACTTTCCAATTATTTAGCATTATTGGTTCATAATACTTATGCTTATCATTTGTCCTATTCAGGGTGTAGTGTCTACAGGAATTTGCTTTTCTCTTCAAGCTTGGTGCATTGACAGAGGCGGCCCGCTGTTTGTTGTTGTATTCCAACCTCTACAGACTGTCTTGGTTGCCATCACGGCCTTCATTTTCTTTGGAGATAAATTATATTCTGGAGGGTATCTATAGCCATAGATTACTCACTTGCAGCTCCTCATTGAGTCAATTCAACAATTTTCATAAACTTTGAGGGGTCCAGGAATGAAGCTTGCGGCCCCACAAAGTAACCGATAGTTTGGTTACAAATTAAAATAAATCACATGTTGGAAGCCAATGACTCTACATGCAAGAAGACATGTTGATAATATAACACAGTATGGCCTTGAGATAAAAAGTAAAAAAAAAAATCATATTAGAGTTCAAAGACTGTACACGTAAGAGGATGTATTAAGAATAGTCATACAATAGACGTAACCATTATACATTAGACATCTCAATCATTTTTTTTGTTATTATCAATAAATTGTTTGAGATCAGGACTCCCTTAGATTTTCAATAAAGGGTTTGAGATCAAGAAATTAGAGAAATATTGTAATAGGATAATAGAAAATAGCTTATATAGTTAGATTATGTACAATAAAGGTTAAATTGTATGCTATAATTAGACGAGTGTATAGAGTTAGTGCCGAAAAATTATGTACATAAAGACTCAAAATAATAAGAATGAAAATTGTTAAGATTATTCTAGTAGTTTAGGTTAAATATATGGAGCATCACTCAATTTAAATGAATGAAAAAATGAAGTTTTAAAAAACTGACCAAACATATTTGGGAATGATTTTTTTGTTTGAATGTTGTTTCATTAGTTAGAGGTCAACTTAGTTTTTTATATTTTTAACATAAACTTAAATTCTAATCAATTTTTTTTCATTGGAAATGCAGGCTTATAGGGTTCATCCTTATAATTACAGGGCTTTACACCGTGCTATGGGGGGAGAGTAAGCTGAGAGCATGGAGACAAGCAATCTCACCAACCATCTACTTGAGCATGAAAGAACCGAAATAATTTGAGATTCATAATTATATGCTAGTTGGTACACAAGCAAATGTGCGTAGGAATTTATGTTTGTTTTCTTGGTTTAGTACCATGTTGATAAATGAAAATGCATGCTCATCTAGAATACTGTTACGGTTGTGCATGCCGACGAGACGTGTGAATGTCAACGATACGTCGTGGCGAGTCTATTTGCGGAGGAAGACGAGGACAGGCCGCCTGGAGTAGGAGAGACCGAAGATGCTCGTATGTTATGATTATCTTATTTGTATTATGTTATGTTGTATGTTTTACTATTGGCACTCATACTTGTGTTATCCGCATCCCACACCTATAAGTGGTTGTGTTTTACTCTTTTTCATTATCATTGGATGAATGTGTTTTAGGATGTTTCCTAGAGTTCTCTTTTAAATCTCTCAATCCTCATTCTCTCCTTGCCTCTGCTGGCCCTTCCTCGCGCCGGATTCCTCACCAAAAATGTATCATTTGGTTCCACCTAGCACATTGCCCACCAACTAGCTGTCGATTCTCCCTATTGCGCGTCTTCCCATTTTCATTCTGCGCATGTGTTGATCCCGTCTTCCTCGATCGAATGTGTGCCGATCCCGCTGATCTCGCACAGATGTCGCCGTTCTCGTTGATCCCTAACTGTGCTGCTTCTGATCCCCAATTGTGCTGCTACCGATCCCCGACTTCTGTCGCACTGATGCCAATCGATCCGCTTCCTCCTGTTGAATTTTCTCAAAGTGCTCAGCAAGGTAGCCTAAAGTCAAATTAATATTCTCAGAACTACCCAGTTCACACTTTGATCATGCAGAAACCCAAGGAGCAAGTTTAACACCAACAATCAATGAAAGCACAAGCAGATCTTTTATTCATTACACTTCTTTACAAGGCGAGGTATACGTAGCGAGACATGATTTCGCTAGTACAACAGCTACAAACAGAAAGAACAAACAAGCCGGGCGGACAGCACTGGAGACCGCCGAGACCGCCTCGTCCGCCAAGGTCGCCCAAGCCTCCCAAGCTGCAACTGCTACAAGCCGAATAGCACACGGTGTCCGCCGAGACCGCGAGGTCACGCGTACACACCGTTATTCGCTGCTTGTTGAAGAAGAACAGAGGAACAGACCGCCTACCCACCTGAGACCGGCGGACAGGTTATTGGAACTTGAACAAGCTGAAGTAGAAATTTGACAAGCTACAGAAGCGACCAGCTGAGACCGCAGCGACCGCACACTTCAATGCCCAACTCCTGGCTCCTTGAAGCTAGTCGCGCGACCTGCACACAGCACACCGTCAGTACTACTCAATCCGCACTGACAGAAAACCGCAGACCGCAACACTTGCCCAAGCCCAACTTACTGTTCACTCCGTTACTGTAGACCTGTCGGGGGGGTTCTATTTATAGGCGAGGTGAGGAGTGTGGTCATCACCCTAGTGGATAGAATCACCACCCCAGCCCCGCGCTAGCAAAACCTCCGCCCGCTGAGTCCGAGAAGACTCAGCCGGAATCCAAGAAAATCGCCAGAAGCAAGGCACCAAGATCACTATTGGGCGGTCTGGCACCAGACCGCCCACACTATGCGGACACGATACCGTCCGCACAGTCCGCCCACATCAACATTTGGACAGCCACAGCTCCTTCAGAGACAGTCCGCATATACAAGAGGCAGTCCGCACAACACAACAGCAAAGCCTCCATCCGCCACAAGTCCACGACCAAAGGCAGTCCGCCCGATCAACATCGGACTTGGCAGATACTGCGGACACACTGGACTTGTCACAGAATGTGACCAAGTCCAGTAAATCACCAAAGGCCTAGTGCGAGCTCGACGGACAAAGCCCAGTCCGCCAATCATCCAAGAAGATCGCCACACTCCTCCAGAGTTAAGTCAGAGTCCGCAAGAAATCCTCGCATGACTGCCCAAACAAGCGACCAACTGCCGGACTCCGATATCAGTCCGCGCAGTCCTTCACAGCAGTTAGCACCTGCTGTACCACCAGAGTTCGGCAAGGGCCACAACCAAACTCCAAGGTCAACCCGCCACCGCAGACACCGCGGACACGCCAGTCCGCAAGCCTCCCGCGGACAGGACCCAATCCGCCGGTTAACACACAAGCTTGCAACACGGCCACTGAACAGAACACTGCCTACAGCCCACAAACCTCTGTTCGCTCAGGCCGCTCTTCAAACAGCCAAGCCATCAAGACAGCCAACACCCTGTCCGCAGACAGCAGTCCGCCCAGGCTGCGGTCTTAGTCCGCACAGGCCGCTCACACCGCAGGCTGTTCAATCAGCAAGCCACCAAGACATCCACTACCCAGGCCGCAGTTAGCAAACCGTCCAGGTCGCGGACCCAGTCCGCACAGGCCGCCCGGCCTGCCCATCACCCACTTCCACTTCACAAATTTCAACACTCCCCCTTGAAGTGAGAAGTGGTGATCAAGCCCAGCAAGCTACGTAACCGCTGAAAAGGCCCCTTCGACAGCGGCTTCGTGAAGATGTCAGCAAGGTTATCTTCACTCTGAACATGTCCGACTAGAAGAGATCCCTCCAACACCCTCTCCCTTATGAAGTGGTGTGCGATCTCAATATGATTGGTCCTTGCGTGACACACTGGATTGTTTACCAGTTTGAGAGCACTCTCATTGTCACCCCGGAGTAAAGTAGGCTCCTGCACTTCTTCATGAACATCCTCTACAAGCCTCCGCAACCAGATAACTTCCCGAGCAGCCAAGGCCGAAGCCTTATACTCAGCTTCCGTAGTAGACACGGACATAGAATCCTGCTTCTTGCTACACCACGAAATACCAGCTGAACCACAAGTGAAAACATAACCCGAAGTTGATCTCCGATCATCCGAGTCACCACTGTAGTCAGCGTCCGTGTATCCAAGCAAAGCAAAGTCCGCATCCCTACTATAGAGGAGTCTCATATCAGAAGTTGACTTGACATACTTCAAGATGTGCTTTGTCGCTACCAGATGAGACTTCCTTGGTTCAGCAATAAACCGACTTACTCGGGCAACAGCATAAGCAATGTCTGGCCTTGTAATCGTCAGGTAGATCAAACTCCCTACAAGAGCCCTGAACACCAAGGGATCAGGAAGAATCCTTCATTCATCTCGTTGAAGCTTCAGCCCATGTTCCAGTGGAGTAGAGCAACACTTCCCTTCGCCCATGCCGAATCGACTTACAATGCGATCCGCATATCCCTTTTGGCAAATGAGAATTCCGCACTCCTTCCTATCCACTTCAAGACCGAGAAAGTGATCAAGCTCTCCCAAGTCTTTCATCTTGAAGCGTATAGCAAGCTCAGCCCTGAGCCTTGCTACTTCCTCCTCCGAATTCCCTGTGACGATCATGTCATCCACATACAGCAGGACCAAGACTTGAAGCTCCCCCTTCTTCTTGACGAACAAGGTAGAATCCGAGTTGGAAGCAAGATACCCGCAGAATTGCAAATACTCTGCTATCTTCCCATACCAAGCTCTAGGAGCTTGCTTCAACCCGTAGAGAGCCTTCCTGAGCTTACAGACATAGTCCGGATGATCTTCAGAAACAAAACCAAGTCGCTGATCCATGAAGATATCCTTGTCAATGTCTCCGTAAAGAAAAACATTCTTCACATCAAGCTGCCACATCCTCCATCCCTTGCTAGCAGCCAAGGCGATCACCACTCTAATTGAAGTCATCTTTGCAACCGGACTAAACGTCTCCTCATAATTTTCTCCATACTGCTGTGAGAATCCTCGAGCAACCAGGCGAGCTTTGAACCTATCAATGCTCCATCAGCCTTCTTCTTCAACTAATACACCCACTTACAAGTCATTGGAGTAATGCCATCAACCTTGGGTACAAGGTCCCAGGTTTCATTCTTCTTGAGAGCAGCAATCTCTTCCTTCATGGCATCATCCCACTCCTTGACTCCAGTGGCCTCATTGAAGTTTGCAGGCTCTCGCTCATCTAGAGGACCAGCAAAGAAGCAGGAGACAAAGCTCACTGCATTCCCATCACAGTAACGAGCCGGTGGCTTAATAACCCTCTTCGATCTCTGAAGGGTCTGCTCCTTGCTTACTACCTCTGTTGCTCCTTCAGTCTCAGCACCACCTTCAAGCAAGCTTTGAGCAATGCTACCCCTGCTTTCTGAGCCAGAGGCCTCAACACCAGAGTTTGAAGCAACAGGAGTTGCTGGTGAAACAGCAAGCTCCTCTACCAGGCCTTCAGCAGTCACCATCGGTTCTTCATCAACCTTACTTCCGGTTAGCTCAACCGAGCAACCTCCATACGACATCAGTTCGTCAAAGACTACATCCCTTGACACAATAAACTTCTTCATCGCAGGATCCATGCATTTCCATCCCTTCTTCTACTCATCGTAGCCAACAAAGACAAGCTTCCTTGCCTTTGCATCAAGCTTTGTCCGTGAAGCATCCGGGACATGCACATAGCAAGTCAAACCGAACACCTGAAGTTGTTCCACACTAGGCTTCTCCTTCAGCAACAACTCAAAAGAAGTCTTCATGTTGATCGAGCTAAGCGGCATCCGGTTGATGACATAATAAGCACAAGACATCCCCTCCGCCCAAAAGGACCTTGGAATGTCTTTCGCATGAAGCCAGCATTTGCAAGTCTCCGTCAGATGACGGATCTTTCGCTCCGCTACTCCATTTTTTTGTGGAGTGTGAGCATAAGTGAGCTCTCGTTGGATCCCGTGCTTCCTGCAGAATTTAGAAAACTCGGAGGAGATAAACTCACCACTGTTGTCTATTCTAACTTCTTGATCCGCAAGACAAGCCGGCCCTCCACCAACTCCTTGAACTCCACAAACAAACGGAAGGCTTCAGACTTCTCCTTTAAGAAATATACTCAAGTGTATCTTGAGTAGTCATCAATCAGCACCAGCATGTATCTGCTCCCGCCAAGGCTTGCAGTGACAGTTGGTCCCATCAAGTGTCACAACCCGCATTTTCTCTACGATTACATCGTATCAGAGCAAGAGAAAATAAGTGTCATGATGCCACGTCGTGCAGGGGATAACTGCACACGTTCAGGCAAAACTCCAGACTTTAGATTTTAAGGAAAATCATAGATTAATATGAAAGAAAACCAGTTATATTTAATGGTCGTATCCCTCGGCATGGTGGATCAGCTAGTCCATAATGAAAAGTATATTTATACGCAGCGGAAAATATTTTGGTTAAATTGAGTTGACATCCTAAATGAGCATAAGTGTCCCCGAGGGACGACTCATGGTATGCACGACTCTAAGGTTAGTAAAGTATATAAAAAAGTAGTGTCTTGGTTTTATAAATATGACATGCATGAGATACATATAGTAATGTTTGTTGTGTTGTGCATGGCCTGGTGTGGCCGAGCTTGTTAGGTTGGTGCCTTGTTTCTTTTTTTAGCTAAGGAGTTAGCTATTTTTTGTGTATGTTTGGGTGACACGGCCTGGGTCACGGGCGTGACCCAGGGCGTGTCGAGCTCGGGTAGAGCTCTCGGTTGTGTGGTCGACGAAATTCGGTCGACGAGTGTGTTTGGTTGGAACACGGCCTGTGACACGGGCGTGTCACAGGGCGTGTCCCCTTTGGTTCGTCGAGCTGCGCTCGACGATAGTCGAGCGGTGTTTGAGTGAGTACACGGTCGTGTCACGGGCGTGTCGTATATGACACGGGCGTGACACGGGGCATGTCTCTCTTTGTTCGACGATCGGCGTTCGACGGTCGACGAGCGGTGTTTGAGTTGGTACATGGCCTGTGACACGGGCGTGTCACAGGGCATGACCCTGTTTCGTCGAGCTGAGATCGGCGATCGTCGAGTGGGTAGGTGTGTGATTACACGCCCCGTGACACGGGCGTGTCGGACCGGACACGAGCATGTCACGGGCGTGTCTGGGGCGTGTTCCGTACTTTTTTCCTGAGTGCTTTTTATGTCGTGATTCGTTTTTCCTCCTCATTTCT
The DNA here is from genome assembly GCA_039583875.1 of Platanthera guangdongensis. Taxonomy (NCBI): domain Eukaryota; kingdom Viridiplantae; phylum Streptophyta; class Magnoliopsida; order Asparagales; family Orchidaceae; genus Platanthera; species Platanthera guangdongensis. The sequence continues at coordinate 174,080,157 of CM077166.1, read as the reverse complement.
TCGTTCCCGATTCTGGAGAAGCTTCCAGCGGAGGGTTTTGGGAGGAGGTGGTGTTGGGTTTTGGCCGGCGATTGCGGGAGGGAGCTCGATTTTTCTCGTGCGATAGCGGATTTGGCTTGCTCTGGTCTAGTTCTTCCCTTCCATGTAAGTTAGTCTTGATCTAGGGCTGATTCTAGAGTTAAGAATTTCTGAGTTCTTTTCTTCTTCTCTAATCCTTGTTTTTGACCCGTAGGTGGCCGATCTTGCCGTCAAAGCCAGATTTGTTTTGTGTTGCAAGCAGTACATCTCGGTGGTAAGGCAAGTGGCTCCTTGCCCTTGCCTATTTGACCCCTTTTTACCTAATTACTTTGTTGTATATTGTTCTTTAATTCCAGCCATGTGCTGCTTCAATATTTTCTAGATTTAAATCAAGTTTTCTCTTTTTTTGTCTCGGTTTGGTGTCCAGTGGGTAGCTAGAATTAGGGTAAGGCCGCGTTTAGTTGTAGTTTAAGTTTAGTTGCGGTAGTCCCGAGTAGATAGGATGGAAGGGAGGGTTGGAATTAAATTTTCAACTCTCTGTTTCCGCGCGTTGAGAAAGTTTAGGCCGCGTTTAGTTGTAGTTTTAGTTGTAGTTTGTTGCATGTCATATTTATATGTTGCCTCCTATGGTGGCTCCATATACAAACACATATTATGCATCTCATAGTACATAATATGCCTCGTATACTTCTTCGTTTACCCTAAAGTAGAAAGCGCTGACAATAACCATAACCTTCTTTTTAGTTCCTCAAAAGCCTCCTCACACTTGCCATCCCATATGAAGGCTACATTCTTCTGCGTCAACTTGGTCAACGGCGCAGACAAGGTAGAGAATCCCTCTACAAATCTTCTATGATAGCCAGCCAAGCCCAAGAAGCTTCTGATCTCTCTGGGAGTAACAGGTCTCGCCCATTCCATAACAATAGCGATCTTTTCTGGGTCCACCGATATTCCCTCCTTATTAACCACGTGTCCCAGAAAAGAAACTTGAGGCAACCAAAATTCGCATTTACTCAGCTTGGCGTATAGCTTATGGTCTCTCAGAGTCGCCAAGATCAGTCGCAAATGTCGATCATGCTCCTCCGCATCTTTAGAGTACTCCAAAACATCGTCTATAAAGACAATCACAAACTTATCTAGAAAATCCTTGAAAACTTTGTTCATCAAATCCATAAAAGCTGAGGGCGCATTAGTCAAACCAAATGACATAACCAAAAACTCAAAATACCCATGACGAGAGCGGAACGCCGTCCGCGGAACATCTGACTCCCGAATCCTCAACTGGTGATAGCCCGAACGAAGATCAATCTTGGAAAACACGGTACTGCCACGCAGTTGGTCAAATAAATCATCAATCCGAGGTAGAGGGTACCTCTTCTTAATAGTAACCTTATTCAGCTCTCTATAGTCGATGCATAGCCTCATCGACCCATCTTTCTTTTTAACGAACAGCACTGGTGCACCCCAAGGCGAAGAACTCGGCCTTATGAAACCTTTTGCCAACATCTCATCCAGCTGGATTCGCAACTCTTCCAGCTCTCGCGGGGCCATCCGGTACGGCGCCTTCGCAATAGGACATGTGTCTGGCTCCAAATCTATAACAAACTTGACATCTCGATCGGGTGGAAGACCGGGAAGATCGTCAGGAAACACATCAGAGAAGTCACACACCACAGGAATCTCTTCCAAACGCGACACACTAACAATTGTCCCTACCAGAGAGACCACACAGGCAAAGCAGCCAGAATCAAGCAACTTTCGAGCACGTACCGCAGAAATGACTGGAGAATCCTGGAGAGAATACCCATAAACGCTCCCTGGCTGACCGTTGTCTTTGACGAAGTCCAAGGACTTACCCTTGCACTGGATAACTGCATCGTACCTGGACAACCAGTCCATGCCCAAGATAACATCAAAGTCCTCCAGGTCAATCACCTTCAGATCTGCCTTTGCTAGAAAATCCCCCAACAAAATCGGGCAATCAAGGACACCCAGGTCCCTAACCACAGAGTCACCGGAGGGGAACTTAACGCAAAAGGCACCACCAACACGATCTAGGCCCAAACTGAACCGCTCCACGAAGGCTCTAGCCACAAACGAGTGGGTAGCACCGGAGTCGAAGAGAACGCGCGCCCAGCGGTTCTTTACCTTAAATCATCCTACAAATTGCGCACGCATCTAAGGCAACAAACGCTAAAACAAAAGCTACAACCAAAAAGGGAACATGACAAAACGGCTGGGGAGGAGTCGAACCTGAGATAACCTGGATCGAAGTCTGCGCTTCGTCTTCCGAAAGCACATTCAGCTTCCCCTTTCCTTTATCCATTTGTTGAGGCGGTGGAAAAGCCTTGAGGGGAACTGGCTGCAGAACAGGCTGGATCTGTGGGCACCTTGTCTTGAGATGACCCTTCTGCCCACACTGAAAACAGACTTTATTTTTTAACCAGCAACGGGCAACATCATGTCCCTTCCTTCCACACAAGGCACACACCAAGTCTCCTCTGGGAGCACCCTGAATCGCATGCACCTGTTCCTTCTTCTGCGCTCCCAACCTTTTGAAACACTTCACAAAGGGGTGGCCTGGTCGAGCACAGAAACTACAAACCTCTTTGATCTTCTTTCTCGAGACAGCATAAGGCACCTGAGGGCTCTTCCCTCCACCGGACTTCCGCTTATCCTTCCTCAACTGATGGCCTCTATTATTGGCATTCTCAATGGCCTCAACCCTCAAGGCAGCTTCAACCACGCTGGCATAACTGACAGCTCCGTAGGCATTCGCTAACTGCTGAATGTCGCTTCTTAGTCCACCCAGAAATCGTTTAACTCGATCCGCTTCAACACTCACCAGACCAGGAGCAAACCGACTCAACTTGTTAAACTCAATCTTATACTCACTAACCGTGAGTTTCCTCTGCTTCAAATGAAGGAAGTCATTCAATAGCCAGTCCCGCTCGACTGAAGGCAGAAACTTACTTAACAGCATCACCTTAAACGACTCCCAAGTGCATCCTTCCACCAAGCTCTCTTTCTCCCTCAGCCACCAACTCTTTGCTAAGCCCTTGAGCTGGTAGGCAGCGAGCATCACTCTCTGATCTTCCGCAATCCCAGAGTAAGAGAACATCTCTTCGATGGAAATCAGCCAGTCATCCAAAATCATGAAATCTGCTTGCCCATCATAAGTAGGGGGCCTATGCCGCTGAAACTGTGATATGAACGCCATCTCCGGGGGCACCACAACCAAAGGCACGGGAGGAGCAGGAGGGGCAGGAACAGCTACCCCCTCAGCGGGGTCCTGAACTCTTGGAGTCTGTCCCGCCACCACTGCTACGAGAGACTTAATCTGAGCCTGCATTTCCACTACCTGTCTCGATAATGCCTCATTACTCTGCCGCAGGTTTTCTATCAACGCCTCTCTCTGCGCTCCCGATGACTCACCCTCTGATTGGGGAGTCGATCTCGTCGCAGGACGTCTCACCATCCTATAATCGCACAAGATTTAGACAAAACCTAGCCTAACAACTAGAACAAAACAACCCGGTACAGGCAAACACACTTAAATATGAACTTCAACTGCTAAACTTGCTCTGGGGTTTGTTTTTACCATGATGATGTTATGCTTAAGCTAAGATGGTTCACCACCATCATACTAAGTCATGTGCCTAAACCATGAATGCATGTATTTGTATTCTTTTTGACTCAAAACCATTCATGTACATATGTCATCATGTAAATCTTTAGCTTGGCACGTTGTGCTTATGAAATATTATACTATGCATGATGTGCTATACATTCTAAAAAAAGGCCTTAATGCATGTCATGGGCGTCGTACACATGAAAATGTTATGCATCCCATACTACATAACATTTCCATGCAACAAAAAAAACGTGCTAGCCGCATTCATGTGGTGAGGTTATGCATCGCATACTATATAACCCTCACATGTAGCCTCCTATGGTGGCTCCATATACAAACACATATTATGCATCTCATACTACATAATATGCCCCGTATACTTATTCATGCTCATGAGTGTAGTGTTCGTGCTTTAGCCAAGACGTGCTGATGACATATCGATGTGTGTATGGTATGACGCTAACTACTAATGCAAACAAGGGAAAGGTTGCCCGACCATTTGCCAAGCAACCTCCCTCTGATACCAACTGTCACAACCCGCATTTTCTCTACGATTACATCGTATTAGAGCAAGATAAAATACGTGTCGTGATGTCACGTCGTGCAAGGGATAACTGCACACGTTCAGGCAAAACTACAGACTTTAGATTTTAAGGAAAATCATAGATTAATATGAAAGAAAACCAGTTATATTTAATGGCAGTATCCCTCGGCACGGTGGATCAGCTAGTCCACAATTAAAAGTATATTTATACGCAGCGAAAAATACTTTGGTTAAATTGAGTTGACATCCTAAATGAGCATAAGTGTCTCCGAGGGATGACTCATGGTACGCACGACTCTAAGGTTAGTAAAGTATATAAAAATGTAGTTTTTTACGCTAAAGGAAAAGTAGTGTCTTGGTTTTATAAATATGACATGTATGAGATACATATATTAATGCTTTTAGGGTTTAAAAATATCTAACATGCAACCTAGCATAAAACATTCTCAAAAGCAAGTAAACAACCACAAATAGGCAAAAATAGCAGTTTAGGTTCATACCCAGCATCGCAAGAAGCCACCAGTGGGCGTCAACAACCTGACACAAACCCACTGGTGAGTATGCATGTCTATACAGAAAGATAAAGAACTACCTCATAAAAATCGAGGATCAGCTATCTCAGTTATCCAAGAGGCCACAAGCAAGCCCCTCTAAAAGAACTAGTCGCTGAACTGGCAACAACCTGGACCTGAGGCATTCAAGAAAAGAACACCTCAGCAAGAAAATAATCAAAAAGGTAAATAGAGCATTAGATTTATGAACAAATAAGAAGGGTTTACTAACCCGGCAACAAAATGCTATCAGCAAAAGAAAGGACATGACAGTAAGAAAAGAGCACTGTCTAAAGAACAACAAAGCACACCAAGTGTGAGTAATAAAAGCAACATGCCCTACAAAAGAGCATGCAACAGCAACAGGACATATACATATATGCCAAAAGAAATAGCCATAAAATAGGAAAGGAACTAACAGTCCTAAATTGTGGGTTAATGGCAGGGGTCAAAACATGGATCTGAATACGTAACCAAAACTAGATCCAAAAAGGGCTAGGGGTAAAACAGTGGCAGCTCTAGGGTCCCACACACGCCAACCCAAACCGGGGCAAAAGGCGGTGGCCACAGCTCCCCACATAAAACCACCCATCAAGAGGCACCAAAACTCCACCACCTGCCACAACCCAAGATTCGGCATGCAAAAAAACTAGCCGAACACCCAATACCCCCCTAGGGAATAGGGAAAGTCACACTAACAACCCTAAGGAAACACACAAACTCAAGGCAGAAACGTCGAGCCACTCGACGCAGCTTTGAGTAAGCTCCACTCACTTGACGCCAAAATACTTAGCCACAAAACCTACGCTGGATGACGACGTTGAGTGAACTCGGCTCACTCAACGCTGTCAGCGCTTTCTACTTTAAGGTAAACGTAAATTTTAGTTAAAACCGCAGCCTAAACTCTCTCAACGCGCGGAAACAGAGAGTTGGAAATTTAATTCCAACCCTCCCTTCCATCCTATCTACTCGGGGCTACCGCAACTAAACATAAACTACAACTAAACGCGACCTTACCCTAACTCTAGCTACCCACTGGACACCAAACCGAGACAAAAAAAAGAGAAATCTTGATTTAAATCTAGAAAATATTGAAGCAACACATGGTTGGAATTAAAGAACACTATACATCAAAGTAATTAGGTAAAAAGGTGTCAAATAGGCAAGGGCAGGGAGCCACTTGCCTTACCACCGAGATGTAGTGATTGCAACACAAAACAAATCTGGCTTTGACGGCAAGATCGGCCACCTACGGGTCAAAAACAAGGATTAGAGAAGAAGAAAAAAACTTAGAAATTCTTAACTCCTAAAATCAGCCCTAAATCAAAAAAAAACTTACATGGAAGGGAAGATCTAGACGAGAGCAAGCCAAATCCACTATCGCATGAGAAAAATCGAGCTCCCTCTCGCAATCGCTGGCCAAAACCCAACACCACCTCCTCCCAAAACCCTCTGCTGGAAGCTTCTCCAGAATCGGGAACGAAGAAATGAGGAGGAAAAACAAATCACGGCATAAAAAGAAGCACTCAGGAAAAAATTACGGAACACGCCCCAGACACGCCCGTGACACGCCCGTGTCCGGTCCGACACACCCGTGTCACGGGGCGTGTACTCACACACCTACCCACTCGACGATCGCCGATCTCAGCTCGACAAAACAGGGTCACGCCCTATGACACGCCCGTGTCACAGGCCGTGTACCAACTCAAACACCTCTAGTGGACCGTCAAACGTCGATCGTCGAACAAAGAGAGACACGCCCCGTGTCACGCCCGTGACACGGCCGTGTACTCACTCAAACACCACTCGACTATCGTCGAGCGCAGCTCGACGAACTGAAGGGGACACGCACTGTGACACGCCCGTGTCACAGGCCGTGTTCCAACCAAACATACCCGTCGACCGAATTTTGTCGACCACACAACCGAGAGCTCTACCTGAGCTCGACACGCCCTGGGTCACGCCCGTGACCCAGGCCGTGTCACCCAAACATACAAAAAAAATAGCTAACTCCTTAGCTAAAAAAATAAACAAGGCACCAGCCTAACAAGCTCGGCCACACCAGGACATGCACAACACAACAAACATTACAGCTAACATAACAAACGTCGAAACGACGCGAAAGCAAACGATCTCGTACTTTCGACCAAAATCCGCACCATAGCTAAACACCCAAGCCACGAAAACAACGGTGAGGTCGAAAACAACATCCGACGATCTCACACTTGGGCTAACACCTCCCGAAGACAAAACACAAGCATTCCCTAAGAGGCCCAACCGAGTCACCAAAACAGACTCCGGCTAGCTGAGGAATCTTGCTAACAGGCTACAACCAGGCTACACAAGGAATCTAAAGAGCTAAGACCACGCTCTATAATGGCGAAAGGACGGAAATGCGTCATCGTAACGCCAATCCAAGATCAAACAAAACAAAGAAAAAACCGGGGGCGTTACATCAAGTCTCCATGGATGCACTCCAATGGTCTCTGGCTCCTTGTTTGTGATTTATCAAACGGAAGGCGATGAGCCTTGCCGTACTGACATCCGCGCAAACGTGGTCGTCCCCAAATGAAGATAGCTTAGGCAAGGCTCTTACAAGGCTTCTGTTAGCCATAACTTTCAACTTCTCCATTCCTACATGCCCCAGCCTTTCATGTTATATAGCCGCGCTATCGTTTGCTCTCATCCGATCAACATAAGAGTTAGTAGCAAGAACAAACAAGTTCTTCACTCTCCTCCCAACATGAGCAACATCAGCCTTAACCGCTGATACGTTGCGAAGGAACTTCACTTTTGTTGGGCCAAACAGAACGTGATAACCCTCATCGACCGCGTTGGTCACCGAGAAGAGGTTCTTCTTCATGCCCTGTACGTGATACACACTCCTTAACGTGAGTGGCCCCTTATCACTACCCAATGACACAACACCCTCCTTCTCTACTGCATAAACAGTATTATCAGCAGTTATAATAACTTCATTACCTGAGTAGGCTTGTAGAGAAGAGAACTTCGACTTATCTCCGGTGAGGTGATGACCACACCCAGAGTCCACGATCCAATCATCGTTGAAATCGACAGCGGACAGGGCACGGACACAAGTGCCTGTCATGAAAGCTCCGCCTCATTCAGCTTCCTCACTCTTAGAGTGAGCTTCCTCCTTGCCAGCTACATGCCCAGGCTGCAGTTTGACCTTGCAGTCCCGCTTGAAGTGTCCTCGCTGATGACACCTGTAGCACTTCAGGTTCTTCTTCCAGTCCTTCTTAGGAGTAGTGCTCCTCTCTGCCTGGTAAGAAGTTGAAGGCTCATTCTCAGCAGCGACTTGCTTCTTCTTCCCTTCCCATCTCTTCTTCTTCTTGCCCGTGAAGAGTGCTTCACTGCTTTCCTCAGATACAGTGACTCCAGACATCTGCCTTCCCAAGCTTTCCTGTGAAGCAAGCAGATTCTCAAGCTCCAGCAAAGATGGTTGAGTAGTCCAGCCTTGAACTGATGTCACAAAGGCAACATACTCCTTCCGCAAGCCGCGGATTATGTGCCTTTTTCATCTTGGCCTCAGAGATAGGCTCATCAGGATCAAGCGCTGATATCTCTGCACACAGACTCTCCATCTTCAAGAAGTATTTAGAGATAGTCAAGTCTCCTTGAGTTGTCCTGGCTAACTCATTCTCCAGAAACTAAAGTCTAGCCACATTCTTCCTATTGAACAACTCATCAATGGTTGTCCAAATGTCAGCAACAGACTCACATCCAATGATGTTGTTGGGTACATTGGTCAAATGTACCTGATTTAAAGAAGCCTCACCCAACTCAATGATATACATCATAATGTATTTGATGTATGTTGAGTTTACTTGTGCAGGTTAAGTTATCACTGGACTGAAGCAAAAAGTTTCTAAGTCCATGTGTCGACACCTAGAGGGAAAGTGTCGACACTTAAGAAAGCTTGTGTCGACACCCAGACAAGCAGTGTCGACACTTGGAGTCATTGTGTCGACACCTGAGATGCAGAGTCGACACCAGACAGAAAGTGTCGACACTTGGAGCTGTGTCGACACTCAGTGAAGAAAAGTGCAGATAGAAAGTGTAGACACACAAGGAGCTGTGTCAACACCCAGTGAAGCTGTGTCTACACCAGAAAGTGTCGACACTTGGAGCTGTGTCGACACTCAACAAAAGTCTGCAGAGACTAAGTTAAAGTGTCGACACTCAGAACAATGTGTCGACACTCAACAGAAGAGTCAGCACTTGAAGTATGTGTCGACACCCAGCACAATGTGTCGACACTCAGCTAAAGACTCTACACTTGAAGAAAGTGTCGACACAAGGAGCTGTGTCGACACTTAGCAAAGATCAGAAAGATCAACAAAATTATTCTAAGTACAAGTGTCGACACTAAGGGAATGTGTCGACACTCAGCTGAAGTCTCAACAAGAAGAAGGTGTGTCGACACAAGGAGCTGTGTCGACACTCAGCAAGTATCAACATAGAAGACTATGTGTCGACACCAAGAAGTAGTGTCGACACTTGACAGATTCAACACAAGAAGTTGTGTCGACACAAAGGTGATGTGTCGACACTTAGAAGAATTCAGTACAGATAGAAGATCAAGTACTTGTGTCGACACTCAATTTCAGTGTCGACACCTGAAGAAGAATCTGTGTCGAGACATACAAGGAGTTGTGTCGACACCTTGTAGACTTGTGTCGACACTTACACAACATGTGTCGACACTTGGACTATAAGTGTCGACACTTAAAGACAGAAAGTCTCGACACTTTCAGACAGTTAGAGATTTTCAAGAAATGACTGGTATGACTTGACAGCTGCCGTTCCAGCCGGTCTACAGCACCTGTCAGAGATATCAGAAGTCAGTTATGGACCGGACCAGCCGGTTACCATGAAGAAGGCCTATAAATAGGCTCATACAGTTTACAGAAACAGAGTTGTTGAGGTTGATCACATTGTTGAAGAACAAGTTATTAAAGTGGTACATAGAGTATCAACACAAGAAGATCTTGCAGTCCAAGTGCAGATCTAAGAAGTTGGAGAGAGAGGGCTCCATCCAAGAAATCAGCCGTTGGAACTAGGCTGAGAAGAAGGGTTCAGATCTATTCTGAATTCTAAGTGGCAGAGGTCAAGGAACAACTGCAGAAGGAGACAATTTTATTCAGTTCTACTCAAGAAGCTTTGAAGAAAGCTAAGTCAGATTGAATCCAGCTGAGTTCTTCCAAGAACTCATCAAGAAACTCTCAACTCCCCTCTTTTATTTCTGAGTTGTTGAGTTAATATTTGTAATACATTTTTAACTGGTAGGATCCTTTGGATCTGAGTGAATTGTAAGCCTATAATTATAAAGGCTGAGGGTAGGGCTTGAGAGCCTGAGTGTAGGAGATTGAGATCTCTGAGTGTAGGCCTTGTTGGCTGAGTGTAGGCCTTGGTTGGCTGAGTGTAGGCCTTGGTTGGCTGAGTGTAGGCCTTGATTGGCTGAGTGTAGGCTTTGGGATAAAGCTGAGTTGTAAGGCTTTGGGCCTGAGGTGTAGGAACCAATTTGGGTTCTGAGACAGTGGAGGAGTTTGGCCGAATCTAGTACACTACTAGATAGGTGAAGGGGGAAAGTGGATGTACCCATATCTTGGGGAACCACTATAAACCACTGTGTATGCTGTGCTGTGCTGTGATAGTTGCTGTGCATGCTGTGTGTTTGCTGTGATAAAATAGTTAGTATTCTGTGATATAACTGATTGCTGCCATTTAAGTTTAAAAAGGATTAGGTCACCTATTCACCCCCCCCCCCTCTAGGTGTTTAGGTACCATATCTTTCAAGTGGTATCAAAGCGAGGTTCCTCAAAAAGGACTAACAGTCTGAGGAGATCCTGTTTGGCAGATTCAGTGTAAGGCAAATCACAGATTCAAGAAATTCAAGAAAATCAAGAAACATGGGTTCCACTGAGAATCACAAGGAATTGGGTTCCATGAAATTACCCATATGCAGGAAAGAGATCTTTGGGATCTGGAAGGAAAGGGTAAGGCTGTTTATGGAGGCCTCAGACCCTAGAATCTACATCACAGTGAAGGAAGGGCCTTATGTGCCCATGAAGATTTCAGTTTTAGATGCAAATCAGAGAACTCCAAAGGATTTCTCTGAGATGACTAAGGATGAGATTGTCCTAGCCACAATGGACAAGAGGGCACAGAACATAATAGTGAGTGTCATTGATGATGCAACTTTTCAGAATCTTATACACTGTAAGACAGCCAAAGAGATGTGGGACACTCTTATAGTGTATATGGAAGGATCTGAAGAAGTCAGACAAGATAGAAAATCCTTGCTAAATCAGGAGTATGAGAGTTTTAGACAAGGTAAAGGTGGTAGCATAACTGAGTGCTATAAGAAGTTCTAAAGAATAGTTAATGAACTCATGTCTTATGGAAGAGAGTTCAGTAACTATGAACTAAATGACAAGTTCCTAAGGTCCCTAACCAAAGATTGGGACACAAAGATCTGTGCCATTAGAGAAATGGCTAAGTTGGGGGAAATTCCTCCTCCTACACTGTTTGGCAAGTTATTGTCTTATGAAATGCAATTGACAGTGAGGAAAGAGGAGGAGAAGTCAACAAGAATTGAACACAAGGAAAGATCAGTTGCTTTCAAGACAGAAGTTCCCAGAAAGTGCAGGAATAAGTCATCAACTCCACCTCCAGAGGTAGTTGAATCAGAATCAGATGAGTCAGTCAGCACAAAGACTGAGAGCAGTGAAAGTGATGAAGACTTTGCTGCCTTCACTAGACACTTTCAGAAATTCTTGAAGAAGAAACAGTGGAGGTCAAGACCTTCTACTTCAAAGGGAAAGGAAGTCTTTTATCAGGAGAAAAAGCCTTCAAAGAAAGACAGGAAGAGGACAAAGTCAAGCAAGGCAACTGGATCTAAGATAGTGTGCTATTGCTGCAATAGACAGGGCCATGTTATTGCAGATTGTCCAGAAAAGAGAAAGGAATCTAGTGACAGGAAAAAGACTTATTTCAAAGGCAAGAAAGAAAAGTCTTTTGTTGCCAAGAAGGAGAAGACTCTATCAGATATCTCTTCTTCAGAAACTGAGTCTGAAGCTGAGGCCTACATAGGGCTGTTTGCTGAAGAAGAAGAAGAAGAATTCATGCAGTTAATGGAGTCTATTTATGAACAAGAAGACAGTCAATGCCAAGGGCTAATGGCTTTGACAGAGAGTGCCAAAATCCTGGAGCAGCCAGGACCCAGTAAGGTACAAGGTTCAAGTTCAAGTTCAGTTTCTTGTTCTAGTTCAGATTCAGATTCTTCTTCATCAAGTGATGAGAATGTATCTGAGTCTGAGGGTGATATTCATCAGCTTATAGATGAATATAAGGTGCTGTTGCAGGCTTACAAGAAAAGCAAGACCCTAGCCAAAAGTCAGGCAAAGGAAATTGCTATTCTTAAAGCTGCAGCAACAGATTTTGAGAAGTCTTTTGATCAAAAGCTGAATGAGATAGCCAGACTGAAACACATAACAGTGATTCAGATGGGGACTATCACCTTTAAGAATGATCAAATTAAGAGTCTGGAGATCAATCTTCAGAAAGAGAGAGATCTTGTTGCTAGGTTTTCTAAACCTAAGTCAGTGCTACCTTTAATTGATGAATTTGTTCATCATAAAGGCAAGGCTGGACTGGGCTTTATTAGACCTGCAGGGACTGAGCAGTCCAAGTCTAAGTCCAAGGGCAAAGCCCCAACATTCAACAAGCCTGTTGTAGACAAGACAGCCAAGGCAGTACCTAAGCAAAGGTACAATAAGTTTGAATGTTGGTGCTGTGGCAAAGTTGGCCATTTTGCAGTGGACTGTTGGCACAATGCTAGTGCCAAAGTGAGTACCAAACTACCTGTTCTAACAAGTACCAAGGACCCAAGAATTCTTTGGGTTCTAAGGTTCATTAATCTGTTTTGCAGGTGAGTCCAAGTGGCCATACCCCAACATGGTACTTGGACAGTGGATGTTCCAGACATATGACTGGAACAAGAGGATTACTAAAGGACTATATTCCAATAAAAGATGGTCCAAAAGTAACCTTTGGTGGTTCTGAAAAAGGAATCATCAAAGGGTTTGGTAACATTTCTACAAACTTGGTTACCATTACTCAAGTGGCTTATGTTAAAGGGTTGAAACACAACCTAATAAGTATAAGTCAATTAAGTGATGTAGGGTATGACATCTCATTTGTTAAAAATGGTTGTCATATCAAGAGGTCAAGTGATCAAGAGATCATTTTGACAGGTTATAGGAAGAGGAATGTCTACTGTCTAGACATTATGATTGAGAACAATGGTTCTCCAGTTTGTCTTGTAGCTGATGAGAAGGTCTCTCATTGTGTCAAATGGCACAAGAGGCTTGCCCATCTTAACTACAAGACTATTAGCAAACTCTTTAGCAAAGAGTTAGTGAGGAATGGTCCTCAAGTTAAGTGTGTTAAAGATGGTATTTGCTCAGCTTGTCAAAAGGGCAAGCAGACTAAATCCACCTTTAGAAGCATAGAAAACAAAGATGCTGTGAGGTGTTTATACCTCTTGCATATGGATCTCTTTGGTCCAATGCCAGTTCACAGCTTAGGTAGGAAGGTCTATACCTTTGTAGTTGTAGATGACTACTCAAGGTTTTCCTGGGTGTTCTTCTTAAGACAGAAATCTGAAACACCTAGTGTCTTCCACAACTTTGTCAAGCAAATTCAGAATGAACTAAATAATACAGTGGTCAGAATTAGAAGTGACCATGGTACTGAATTTCAGTCTGATAGCATGACAAAACTGTGTGAAGACTTTGGGATATTCCAAGAATTCTCTTCACCTAGAACACCTCAGCAAAATGGCATTGCTGAGATGAAGAATAGAACCTTGATAGAGGCTGGTAGGACCCTATTAAGTGATACATCACTGCCAGAATATTTCTGGGCTGAAGCAGTTAACACTGCATGTCATGTTATAAATAGGGCTACCATCACTAAAAGGCTAAACAAGACCCCCTATGAAGTTGTGAAAGGCAGGAAACCAAACCTATCCTATTTTAGGATCTTTGGTTGTAAATGCTTCATACTTAACAATGGGAAGTCTTACTTAACTAAGTTTGCTGCCAAGTCCCAAGAGGGAATTTTTGTTGGGTACAGCAATAATAGTAAGGCTTATAGAGTCTACAACTTGACTACACAAGTTGTAGAAGAATCAGTGCATGTAGTTTTTGATGAGACTAAACTTATTAATAATGAGTTGTCTAGCAGTGTATGCAGCCCCACAGGTTTGACAAAGAAAATGGACAAGCTTACTATAGAAGAAGTGCCTGCTGCAAGACAGCAAGTAGAAGAAAGTAGCTGTTGTCCAGGGGGAGAACTACATGTGCCAATTGCTGAAGAAATACAAGGAGTACAGCATGATGGAGATGCTGAAGTGGTTCAACCAGAAGTTAGGATGCCTCCAGCCAACAGGCATCTTAGAGATCATCCAGTAGAGCTGATTATTGGAGATCCAAGACAAGGAGTTCAAACAAGGAGCAGAAATCAGAATGCTGCAATCTATTCAAGTTTTCTGTCTCAAGTTGAACCTAAGAAGTTTGAAGAAGCAATACAAGATCCACTATGGACTGAAGCAATGCAAGAAGAGCTTAATCAGTTCAAGAGGTGCAAGGTCTGGGAATTAGTTCCTAAACCTAAAGACCACAATGTAATAGGAACTAAGTGGATCTACAGGAATAAGATGGATGAACAAGGGGTCATCATTAAGAATAAGGCTAGACTGGTTGCTAAAGGATATAGGCAAGAAGAAGGTATTGATTTTGATCAAACCTTTGCTCCAGTAGCCAGACTGGAAGCCATAAGAATGTTCTTGGCCTATGCAACCTATCAAGGATTCAAGGTATACCAAATGGATGTCAAGTCAGCATTCCTAAATGGTAATCTTAAAGAAGAAGTCTATGTGGAGCAGCCTTCAGGTTTTGTTGATCCAACTCTACCTCATCATGTCTATAGACTTAGGAAAGCTTTATATGGGTTAAAGCAAGCCCCTAGGGCTTGGTATGAAACCCTATCTAGTTTCCTCATTGAGAACAAGTTCTCAAGGGGGAAAATAGATAAGACTCTATTCCTTAGGGAATCTAGAGGCAAAGTTATACTAGTCCAAATATATGTAGATGACATTATATTTGGGTCTACTGAAAGCAGCCTTTGCAAAAAGTTTGCAAAACTTATGCAAGGTCAGTTTGAGATGAGTAGTATGGGAGAGCTGAAGTTCTTCTTGGGTCTCCAAGTTAAACAGACTGAAAGTGGTTTATCCATATGTCAGTCCAAGTTCACCCTAGAACTCATAAGGAAGTATGGTATGGATTCATCCAGTACCATGAAGACTCCTATGGGGTCAAGTATGTCTCTTAGCAAGGATGATGCAGGGAAACCTGTAGATGAAACCTTGTATAGAGGGATAGTTGGCTCCCTATTATACTTGACTGCTAGTAGACCTGACATCATGTATGCTACATGTGTTTGTGCCAGGTATCAAGCCTGCCCTAAAGAGTCTCATTTGACAGCAGTCAAAAGAATATTGAGATATCTAAAGGGCACTCCCTATCTAGGCCTCTGGTACCCTAGGAATGGAGATTTTGATCTAACAGGTTATTCAGATGCAGACTTTGCAGGATGCAAAGAAGATAGAAAGAGCACTACTGGAACCTGTCAATTCCTAGGTGGGAGACTAATTTCATGGAGTAGCAAAAAGCAAACCAGTGTGGCTATCTCCACAGCAGAGTCAGAGTATGTGGCTGCAGGAAGTTGCTGTGCTCAACTTCTGTGGATTCAACATCAGCTAGAGGACTATGGATTTCAGGTAAGTAGAACTCCACTTTTCTGTGATTCTACAAGTGCTATTTCAATAGCTAATAACCCTGTATCTCATAGTAGAACAAAACATATTGAAATTAAATATCATTTTCTTAGGGAGCATGTAGAAAGAGAAGATATTTTACTTGAATATGTTAAAACTGATAATCAAGTAGCTGATATGTTTACTAAGCCCCTAGAAGAAGCTAAGTTCAATAGATTCAAAATTGAACTAGGAATGATAAACTTAGAGTAAGTTTACAGAATTAAAATTGGCTAAGTAAAAAGGTGTCGACACATAGACAAGTCTATGTCGACACAGAATAGTGGTGTCGACACTTCAGGAAAAAGGTGTCGACACATCTAGGAATGTGGTGTCGACACTTCAGAATGTTAGTGTCGACACATGTCAAGTAGGTGTCGACACATCCTATATGGTGTCGACACTTAAGTTTTACTCAGAATTTTTCTAAGTAAAGTCTCGACAATGTGTCGAGTTATGTTGTGTCGACACATAACCAAGTGTCGACACATAAAATCTGTTGACTAAACTTGTGTCGACACATATGTGTCGAGACATTATAAGTCAGTGTCGACACTTATTGCCAGTGTCGACACATTTTAAGTTAGCTGTCCCGCCTGTTCATCTTCAAAATCAGAAAGGTATAAATAGGGTTCTGTCTTTGTTTGTCGACACGCTTTCACAGTTTCGAGACTCAAACTTCTGTGTCGACCCCTCTCTTTTCTAAAGACAAATTCTACAAACCCTAATGGCACCTAAGCTTGAGGAGAACGTTAACGAAGGATATGAGCTAGTGCGCGGCGCCTTCGACGATGCTGATCAAGAAATCAAGGCCGTAGTAACCCTAGTCGCCGATTCTGGGTTAGAGTACTTAGTTTCAGAACCAACTAAGATATGGAAGAAGGAGGTGCTTGAATTCCTTAATGGAGCTGCAGTAGATGAATCTGGATACAGAATCAAATCCAGAGTTCATGGAACTAAGGTCAAGGTTTCACCTAAAAATCTGAGGAAGGTGCTCCAGCTACCAAAAACTCAAGATGAAGAAGAAATTACTGCATCCAAGACCAGGGAAGCTCTAACCTGGTGTGGACTTGATCCAAAGATGAAGATAGGATCTGTATTTAACAGGAAAGGCATGAATAATCAAGGAAAGTTCATGTCTGAGATTGTGGGAAAGGTCTTACTCAGCAAGCCTGGAGGGCATGACAGAGTGTCTGCCTATATGTTTGGAATCATGACAAGGATAATCTTCACTCTGAAAACAGACTGGTCTATAGTGGTTTATGAGAAGATTAAGGAGAGCTTGAAGAAGCCCAATCTGGGCAGAATCATTAGTCTATACTTAGCTGGTGTGATACCAGAGGTAATGAGTACTGCTGCAGGAAGCAAGATAAACCACATGAGGAAAATGGATCTAAGGATCTTTTCAAGATGGGACAGGGTGTTGTCCAAGGAAATGCCAACCCCAGAGAAGACAGTTACTAAGAAAGATACTCCTCCAAAGAAGAAAAGGAAAACAGCTCCTGTGGAACAAGTGTCCACTAGCAGTTCTGGGAGTGAAGAACATGTTGTCTTCACTCCAGATGAGCATGAGGAAGAGCCTGCAGTGAAATCTCCTGCTCCTCAAGAGATTGCTGAGATCCAGGGGGAGCTGCCTGAAGCTAGCCCCATCCACAAGGATCAAAGCCAGGGGGAGCCTCCAGTTGTAGAAGAACCCTCTACACTGGCCAGTGAGCAAGCCACCACCATCATACAAGAGGTACTCACTGAACTCAACACCTTAGATTTTATTATAGAAGATGCTGATCTGTCTGATGTTAATCAGCATACTCAGCTGAATAGTCCAGTTCCAGATGTTGTTAGAAAAGACACATCTGTTGTACAAGAAGTGATTCCTGATCCAGTAGTTGAAGAATTAAGAACTTCTCCTGCACAGTCTCCATAAGAGTTCACCATGGAAGATTTATTCCTCAATATCGACCAACAAGATTTTGACCTGGACAAGGAAGCTGCTGGAAGAGATAATGCTGCTGCTGAGGGGGAGCAAGTGCAAGTTATGGAAGAGCCTTTAAGGCCAGAAACTGAGAAGGCACCTGATGTGCAAGCTGAAAGACCTCCAAGCCCTAAGGATAGGGTTGACATAGCCAGCACTTCTGCCTCTGAAGATGAGGAGAGTGCTAGGGCAAAGAAGAAGAAACTGTATGTCTTCAAGAGAAGAAGTCAAAGTTATAAGAAGGCTCTGCAATCAATTGCACCACAGCCTATAGTTCAGCAAGCTCCAACTGCTGATTATAGTGCTTTAATGGTTGCTCTACAGATAAAGTTAGATGAGCAAAGACAGGCCATAGAGAAGTATGTAGATGAAGGGCAGAAATCACTCCAATTTGATCTGGCCCAGGATATAAAATCCATCAGGTTTGAGATGAATCTCAACAAGAAGGAGATGACTGAATGTTTTCACAAAGGTGGAAATGCAGTGGTGTTCTTGGCAACCCACCAGGAAAAGATAAAGGCACAGGTGGATGATATAGCATTGAAGCAAGGATATGTTCTTGAAAATCAGTTAAGAATGAATGACAACTTGACTGCTTCACATAATGCTATAGTCACTGAGTTAAAGAACAAGACTGCTGAACCTTCTACATCTTCTACTGCTGTTAAAGCTGAATTTGACAAAGTCTTTCAAGAAGAAATTTCTGCTGTTAAGTCTGCTATCCAAGCCTCCCAGAAAGCTATATCTGATCAACTGCAAAAGCTCAAACCTTACTTTAAAGATGGAATCAGATACTTGGATAATCAAATCAGATTTCAAAAGGATGATGTCAGAGATCATATGGCTAGAGAAGTCATAAAGGGGGAGAGAGTTTTAGTCAAAGCTAGCTCTGACCATGCAAAGTGGATATCAAATTCCATCAGAGCTACACTGGGCTATCCTCCACTTTGTGATGATGACAATGTGGCAGAATCTGGAATTCAACCTGCATATCTTGGAGGTGAGCAACCAGAGGTAGCTCAAGTGATCTATCCTCCACCAGATTTTGACATGGTGCAAGCTGACATTCATCAGATGTATAGCCCAACTGAAGGGAAGACTAATGTTATTCTGGATAAAGTGGTTCAGCCTATTACTGAAGCCATGCAAGAGGCATTACAGAAGGAGGAAGAGACAAGGTTGTCTAAGAAGAGGTTTAGGGAACAAGCAGAACAAAGGCCAGACTTTGAACAGTGGAGCCCTACCTCTAGGAATATAATATTAACTGCCTGGAAAGCTGCCAAGGACAATACTCATGACAGGAACAAGTGGTTTTCTGAAGCTGAATGGAGAAAACATGAGATCAGGCAGGAAGCAATAGTTCAATACAGAAGGAAGGCAAAGATGGGAAAGCTACCTCCTACTGCAGTGGAGCCTAGCAAGTACTTCCCTAAGCCATATCACTATTTTGAGAGGCAGAAGATCAAGGCAGAAGAACTCAAAAAGAAAGATCTAAAAGGCAAGAAGCCTGCTGATGCTGAAACTGTTGATGCCCCTGTCAAAGCTCAAGTTCAAGCTGGCAAGGGAATAGTTATCAAGGAACCAGACCAGAAATAGATTAAGAATTTACTTGAAGATTATTTTGTAATCTTTTAAATGTAAAACATTTTTGTAAACTACTGAAAATGTATAAGACAAATGTTAGAACAATATATGATCAATATATTTCATGGTTGTTCTGTGAATGTGTCTATTTCTTATTTGTTCTGTGTTGATGTATGTGTATACATGTGTGAATTAATACATGTTTATGTTTACCCTGCTGAATATAACCTGCTTTACATCATTTTGTAATTTTTAATTATGAATGGTGTATATCATTGACTAAGGGTTATGACTTCTCCAAATAGGGGGAGATTGTTGGGTACATTGGTCAAATGTACCTGATTTGAAGAAGCCTCACCCAACTCAATGATATACATCATAATGTATTTGATGTATGTTGAGTTTACTTGTGCAGGTTAAGTTATCACTGGACTGAAGCAAAAAGTTTCTAAGTCCATGTGTCGACACCTAGAGGGAAAGTGTCGACACTTAAGAAAGCTTGTGTCGACACCCAGACAAGCAGTGTCGACACTTGGAGTCATTGTGTCGACACCTGGGATGCAGAGTCGACACCAGACAGAAAGTGTCGACACTTGGAGCTGTGTCGACACTCAGTGAAGAAAAGTGCAGACAGAAAGTGTAGACACACAAGGAGCTGTGTCGACACCCAGTGAAGCTGTGTCTACACCAGAAAGTGTCGACACTTGGAGCTGTGTCGACACTCAGCAAAAGTCTGCAGAGACTAAGTTAAAGTGTCGACACTCAGAACAATGTGTCGACACTCAACAGAAGAGTCAGCACTTGAAGTATGTGTCGACACCCAACACAATGTGTCGACACTCAGCTAAAGACTCTACACTTGAAGAAAGTGTCGACACAAGGAGCTGTGTCGACACTTAGCAAAGATCAGAAAGATCAACAAAATTATTCTAAGTACAAGTGTCGACACTAAGGGAATGTGTCGACACTCAGCTGAAGTCTCAACAAGAAGAAGGTGTGTCGACACAAGGAGCTGTGTCGACACTCAGCAAGTATCAACATAGAAGACTATGTGTCGACACCAAGAAGTAGTGTCGACACTTGACAGATTCAACACAAGAAGTTGTGTCGACACAAAGGTGATGTGTCGACACTTAGAAGAATTCAGTACAGATAGAAGATCAAGTACTTGTGTCGACACTCAATTTCAGTGTCGACACCTGAAGAAGAATCTGTGTCGAGACATACAAGGAGTTGTGTCGACACCTTGTAGACTTGTGTCGACACTTACACAACATGTGTCGACACTTGGACTATAAGTGTCGACACTTAAAGACAGAAAGTCTCGACACTTTCAGACAGTTAGAGATTTTCAAGAAATGACTGGATGACTTGACAGCTGCCGTTCCAGCCGGTCTACAGCACCTGTCAGAGATATCAGAAGTCAGTTATGGACCGGACCAGCCGGTTACCATGAAGAAGGCCTATAAATAGGCTCATACAGTTTACAGAAACAGAGTTGTTGAGGTTGATCACATTGTTGAAGAACAAGTTATTAAAGTGGTACATAGAGTATAAACACAAGAAGATCTTGCAGTCCAAGTGCAGATCTAAGAAGTTGGAGAGAGAGGGCTCCATCCAAGAAATCAGCCGTTGGAACTAGGCTGAGAAGAAGGGTTCAGATCTATTCTGAATTCTAAGTGGCAGAGGTCAAGGAACAACTGCAGAAGGAGACAATCTTATTCAGTTCTACTCAAGAAGCTTTGAAGAAAGCTAAGTCAGATTGAATCCAGCTGAGTTCTTCCAAGAACTCATCAAGAAACTCTCAACTCCCCTCTTTTATTTCTGAGTTGTTGAGTTAATATTTGTAATACATTTTTAACTGGTAGGATCCTTTGGATCTGAGTGAATTGTAAGCCTATAATTATAAAGGCTGAGGGTAGGGCTTGAGAGCCTGAGTGTAGGAGATTGAGATCTCTGAGTGTAGGCCTTGTTGGCTGAGTGTAGGCCTTGGTTGGCTGAGTGTAGGCCTTGGTTGGCTGAGTGTAGGCCTTGATTGGCTGAGTGTAGGCTTTGGGATAAAGTTGAGTTGTAAGGCTTTGGGCCTGAGGTGTAGGAACCATTTTGGGTTCTGAGACAGTGGAGGAGTTTGGCCGAATCTAGTACACTGCTAGATAGGCGAAGGGGGAAAGTGGATGTACCCATATCTTGGGGAACCACTATAAACCACTGTGTATGCTGTGCTGTGCTGTGATAGTTGTTGTGCATGCTGTGTGTTTGCTGTGATAAAATAGTTAGTATTCTGTGATATAACTGATTGCTGCCATTTAAGTTTAAAAAGGATTAGGTCACCTATTCACCCCCCCCTCTAGGTGTTTAGGTACCATATCTTTCAGATGTGATCAAACAGTTCTGGTGAAACAGCTCTCTTGAGAACAAACTCCGCCTTAGTATTTGTTTTTCTCCAGAGTCTCACCTGCTCAGCAGTTCCGAAAGCAGCAGTCACTTCTTGTCTGTCATCACCACCGATGACCTCCCATGGCTCCTCACCAAGAAGGTAACACTTCATGCACGACTTCCACTTCTTTAAGTTAGTCGGCGTTAAGAGTTCAATGCCAAGACCTCTTGCATAACTCCCTTCCATTGCCACAATTGTTGGTTAAGCAAACTTCCAGAAGCACAGAGCACCAACACAGGTTGATCATCGCTCAAGCACAGAGCAACAACCCTAGTTGAACACCGCTCAAGCAACTGAACATGTCTCTGATACCATGTTGAATTTTCTCAAAGTGGTTAGCAAGGTAGCCTAAAGCCAAATTAATATTCTCAGAACTACCCAGTTCACACTTTGATCATGCGGAAATCCAAGGAGCAAGTTTAACACCAACAACCAATGGAAGCACAAGCAGATCTTTTATTCATTACACTTCTTTACAAGGCGAGGTATACGTAGTGAGACATGATTTCGCTAGTACAACAGATACAAACAGAGAGAACAAACAAGCCGGGCGGACAGCACTAGAGACCGCCGAGACCGCCTCGTCCGCCAAGGTCGCCCAAGCCGCCCAAGCTGCAACTACTACAAGCCGAATAGCACACGGAGTCCGCAGAGACCCCGAGGTTGCACGGACACACCGTTATTCGCTGCTTGCTGAAGAAGAACAGAGGAACAGACCGCCTACCCGCCTGAGACTGGCAGACATGTTATTGCAACGTGAACAAGCTGAAGTAGAAATCTGACAAGCCGCAGAAGCGACCAGCTGAGATCGCAGAGACCGTACACTTCAATGACCAACTCCTGGCTCCTTGAATCTAGCCGCGCAACCTGCACACAGCACACCGTCAGCACTACTCAATCCGCGTTGACAGAAAACCGCAGACCGCAACACTTGCCCAAGCTCAACTTACTGTTCACTCTGTTACTGTAGACCTGCCGGGGGGTTCTATTTATAGGCGAGGTGAGGAGTGTGGTCACCACCTTAGTGGATAGAATCACCACCCCAGCCCGCGCGCTAGCAAAACCTCCGTCTGCTGAGTCCGCGAAGACTCAGCCGGAATCCAAGAAAACCGCCAGAAGCAAGGCACCAAGGTCACTATTAGGCGGTCTGGCACCAGACCGACCACACTATGCAGACATGATACCGTCCGCATAGTCCACCCACATCAACATTTGGACAGCCACAACTCCTTCAGAGACAGTCCGCATATACAAGAGGCAGTCCGCACAACACAAGAGCAAAGCCTCCATCCGCCACAAGTCCACGACCAAAGGCAGTCCTCTCGATCAACAGCGGACTTGGCTAATACTGCGGACACACTGGACTTGTCACAAAATGTGACTAAGTCTAGTAAATCACCAAAGGCCTAGTGCGAGCTCGGCGGACAAAGCCCAGTCCGCCAATCATCCAAGCAGATCGCCACACTCCTCCAGAGTTAAGGCAGAGTCCGCAAGCAATCCTCGCATGACTGCCCAAACAAGCGGCCCACTGCCGAACTCCGATATCAGTCCGCGCAGTCCTCCACAGCAGTTAGCACCTGCTGTACCACCAGAGTTCGACAAGGGCCACAGCCAAACTCCAAGGTCAATCCACCATCGCGGACACCGCGGACACGCCAGTCCGCAAGCCTCTCGCGGACAGGACCCAATCCGCCGGTTAACACACAAGCTTGCAACACGGCCACTGAACAGAACACTGCCTACATCCCGCAAACCTCTGTCCGCTCAGGCCGCTCTTCAAACAGCCAACCCACCAATACAGCCAACACCCTATCCGCAGACAGTAGTCCGCCCAGGCCGCGGACTCAGTCCGCACAGGCAGCTCGGACCGCAGGCTGTTCAATCAGCAAGCCACCAAGAAAGCCACTACCCATGTCGCAGTCAGCACACCGCCCAGGTCGCAGAACCAGTCCGCACAGGCCGCCCGGCCTGCCCATCACTCACTTCCACTTCACAAATTTCAACACCTCCTTGCCTGTGATGATCCACTCCCCCCTCGCCTATGCTGGCTAAGTTGATCCGCTCCCGCTTGCTTCGATCAAACCCCTGCTTCGATACACTGATCGCTTCGCCACTCGCTGCCTCGCATGGCTCTACCCGACCTTAGCGCCGCAACCGTCCCTATTTTTGTTGCGTCATTTACATGGCTCCCAACACCCGCTTCTTCAGCGACCATTGTTCCATTGTCGTCCCCTCCATTCATGCCTCCCTCCTTGGCCTCCACTCAAAGATTTACTCCCTCCAAGCCTCTGTCGTCGCTATTTCCGTTGCATCCGGTTCCGACTCACCAGCAGACGGCGACTCTCACTGTTGTAGCACATGTTCTGCATCTCTTAGTTTGAGAATAACAAATAGCTGATGTATTTGATCTAGTCTTTTGTGTGTTTATTGTGTGCAGATCGTGTAGGTATAATCATATATTGAACGAGGAGAGAAACCGGAGTCTGAAGCTCATTTCAATGGGCTACTGCGGCACAGTGACCCTACCGCTGGCGGTTGCTCCCGTATATAGTTGGACAGCTGGCATGTTGTTTTTTATCACATAGAACGGTGGGAGAAATCTATATTTAGCAAGTCCTATCGAAACACGGTAGTACTACCGCCCGGCGGTAACAAAAGGAAAGGCTGTCAATCAGCACGAGATCAAGGAGCCAAAAGAAAAAGGAGATAAACAGTGGATCGTAAACAACACTAACACGACACCCTAGCAACTACCGCATGGTGGTAGAGATTGTGCCAAAAATAGAGGATCACGACCTTCATATTTGTCACAATCTGTGTGCCACACTTGACAAATTTGGCTAAAATCCAAACTTTTTTTTACCATATATGGCTAAAATCAAAACTTTGTTTACCATATATGTTTAAAATCCAATGACTGGAATTGAAAAATCTTGAAAAACATGTGTTTTGGTCTAAAAATCCAAACTTTGCTGCTAGGGCCAGACGATAGGCTCTAACGCCGACGCTAGACTATTTTCTTAAAAATTCCAATTTTCAATAAATGCTAAATTCTGTAAATTATTTTAATGTCACGTATCTTTATTTTCTACTGTCAAATATTTTTTATATGTTTTGCCTATTTCTATAAATCAAAATAAAAAAATTTACAAAACATTTCAAAAATCACCAAAACATATTCATATTAGAAAAAAATGAATTAATAATAATTTAGAGAATATAAATATGAACTTCACATTCACCACAATGATATTTTTGATTAAATTGATATCCTATCATGTATCATAATTCATGATCTATCCACAATAAATCCTAAATTATTATTTTCATCACACTCAAGAATTATGAATCATATGATAGATTTCGGTATCATGTTTCCTTCATTTGATGTAATGATATGCTTCACTATTTTGCATGTACCTCACTTATATGTAGACCCTAGAATCAACTTTGTACAAATAAGAACAAATCAAATAAAATTATCACATCATTCTATGTCTATAAATTCAAATTCTATTTTTAAATACATGCAACATTGTCACTTATCCTATGACATAACATTGAATTCAAACTCATCATTCTAACAGTATCACCTAATAAATTTCATTATTCGTACTAGTTATCTCATAAAACCATGTTAAATCAAAGTAGAAATATTGAAAGTTAAAATTCATGATAACTATGTGACCTTAAAATCAATATTGCATCAAGCCATAGTTTATGAACCTGTCCTTGTGCTTAAACGCTTAGTATGCCCGTAATCATTCACCCATGACCTGTGTCACAATATTGTGGGAACCTTGCCCACAATATTCCAGATTTAAAGAAGTCATAAGCGTAATGATAAATATATCTTGTATTTGATAATCATTTGCTTAATATGTGTATATCGTAGGATTATTATAAATTCATATAAATCAATTTTAGTAAGTCAAGAGAACAGTAAAGATCAAAAGAATACATAATTGGTTCTCAAAATTAGTGTAAGTACAATATCATCATGATGAGATCAAAAGTCGTCGAGTTTACTGTCAACATCATTGTGAAGACACAGTATCAGTCTTATAATCATGACAAGAAAAAGATGGTATATTGTCGTTGTTGAAACCGAAACTCAGTCTCTGTGAAGTTCAGGGTCCCCAAAGGGATGTGGTTTCACACTTACTTCCCTCGGGCTAGAACGCTAGACCAAAGATTCAAGAACCAAGGAACAGAGCCTTGATCTCAGCGAGGAGGTCCCACCTCACACCCGGAAGATCTAAGAGCACTTCCCCTCCCAAGCCAATGCCGAGCTTGGGCCCCCTGGAGAACACTGAAGGCACGCTAAGGAAAGCTTGAAGAAGAGGAAAACAAGAGAATATGTCTCCAAAGGTGCCCCCTTGGTTCTATTTAAACCGAGAACTCGGTCTCTGTGGAGTTCACCCTTGGGGAAGGGGTGATCGCACACTTCTCTCCCGCGAGCTAAACCTCTAAGGGAAAAGAGCTGGGGACATACCCAAGGGCTCGACGTGGAGGTCCCACCACACACCTGGAAGATCTTAGAGCGCTTCCCCTCCCTAGCCAAATGTTGAGCTAAGGATGTCTCAGAAAGCGCAAGAAGACCGGGGCACAAGTAAGCATGCCCTCTGAGGTACCCCCTTGGGTCCATTTATAGGTTTTTTAAAATGGTCTGCAAATAGACAACCTCCACTATTTTGAACAGCTATGTGCAGCCCAACTGGGTCTGCTAACAACATAACTCCGCTGTTCTGGGGGTCTATTGGCACCGCCAGCAAGGTTATCAAGGTAATTTTGCCTCTGGACCCTACGGGGCGTGTTTCTGTGACACAGGGTTAGCTCGCCTTGACTTGCCACCCTGCTGGGCGGACACGGTCTGGCTCCCGCAGCTCGCCTTCCATCCTTAGGTGAGTGCGAGCCGGCCCGCCATTGCTCGCTTACCCTATTCGAAGGCGGGCTGGAGATAAGGTTGCCTAGGCGAGAGCGGGCTGGCTCGCGCAGCTCGCCTACCTGGTCTTGGCGAGAGTGAGCCGACCATGTAGATTGGCCCACCGGCTATTCTGATGCGAGCCGGTTGCTTTGGCTCGCTCTCCTAGCCTAGTGAATCCACTCGGCGAAGACGGGGTTGCACAGGTTCTATTTATAGATTTTCAGACCCGGTAAGCCAACAACGTACCTCCGCTTTCCAGAATTACTAAACGCAACCCAATTGGATCTGCCAACAACATAATTCCGCTGTTCTGAAAGGCTATTTGCAGACCCTCTAGGACATCCTGGTCATTTTGCCTCTGAAGCCCACTGGGCGAGTGGTCCATGAAAGTACAATTCACCTAAAGAAGCGAATGTTGGGAGGGCCACGCATTCGCCTCCTAGCCTCATTGATGGGCGAGTGCGAAACCTACCCTCCAATCTCCCGTGGAGGCGAATATCCTCCTTCCTGTGTGCTAAAGCGCGAGTCTTGGGCGAGTGCATGATGAAGACTGCACTCACCCGAGGGCCTGATTTCCCTCCTGACTTGGGTAAAAGCCCCTTGGGGAGCTGGGCGAGTGCAGACCATCCTACCCCACTCGTCATTACGCCTATGCTGAACCTGAAGGTCCTCCTGAAATGCCTTGAATTTGTCGGAGGGCCCACTTAATGAATACAAGTTTGTACTCAATCCCCGCTCTTTGTGAGCTAGTCCCACGCTCAGAAAGAAAAGTCCATCCCTAAGTATTTGGTGAGTGCTTGCTGACCTAGAAGGAATCTTTTGTGGGCCCCTCATTGCACTATAAATAATCAAACACAGGTCGATGATACATGCCCTTTCCAGTCTTCTCGGTTTCCTCTCTCTCGTCTCCAACTCGATGTCGCTCTTGAAAGAGGCTCAGGATTGCCTTACCGTGGCGAGAGTAGATGCCAAATCTTAGTCGCTGCATTCGCTCCATGGCTTGCTCGGAAATCTCCGAGCTCATCCCCCAGATGAAAAAGGCCAAGATGGTTAGGCGTGACCTGCCAGGGAATGAGTTTATCTTGCTAACTCCATCACACTCCGGGATCACTCAAGTATTCTCACTCGCTCCTCCTCTTTGCCTCCTGCAAAGATAAAGATTGACACCAATGTTTCTACTCGCAAAACCCCGCCAAGGAAAAAATACAGAGGGGCAGCGAAAATAGAGCCGCACTTGCTTGAAGCTGCGAGTGAAAAGATGGCCCTCGAGATCAATTTTCAAACCAAACCAGATGAGCTTATACAAACCCCGGTAAGTCATCTTTTGTTCATTTTCCTCTCATCAATGCTCTTACCTGCAACCGTCACATCTCCTATCTTTGGAATCACGGGACTAGCTGCACCAACGCTCAAGCCTCCTCCTCGCCTAACCCCCCTAGATCCCGCCTCGAGCCTGCCACCCCCGGCGAATGAAACTCCCAACCTTCTACCTCAAGACCACACTCCCGCCGCCGAACAGGCAACTCTATGCCCAGGGCTCGGGAAGGCGTATATTACCTTCGACACTTTATTTGAGAGGCAGCCCAGCACTTCCCGCCAACACTCGGGCTGAGACACGGATATTGGGACAAGTAACAAACTGCACTTTCCGTCCCCTAAAATAATGAAGATTACGGGTCTAAAATTACTCACTGTAGGCTAACACGAGATCTCGTTGACTGAGTTGGCATCGACGAGGAGGAGTTCTCGCCTCCCCATCTCCTAACTCAATCGCCGCCTTCCTGGGTGACTCGAAGGATGGCGAGGTGCTGAAGCGGCAGATGATCGAACTATTCCGGAAGCACACTTTGTTGTTGCGCAAGATCTACAGCCGGGTTCAGGAGAACCAAAATTCTATCGATTAACGACTACCCTGCTTGGAGAACAACTACTCGCAGCTGATTGCTGAGTTGGGGGGGAGCCGATAGCAGGACAGACTTTCCCGGGATCCACGTTGCACGAGCCGAAGATCAGCTGCTGCTTGCACAACAGGAGCTACATACCATTCGCGGCCTTCAATATTCCCGCATGCTGCCCAGGGCGGGGAGGAGAGGTCAGGGGCGGTGGTAAAGGCCCCAGGTGGGCCTACCAGCAGTCGCATTCCTGCCCTTTCTTTTTCTAATCTCCATGTAATAATAATTCTGTTGGTTGAACTTATGTCGAATGCTCATTCATATTATATACTTTCTTTTGATCTCGCATCTGATCTTTCTTTCTTATTGCTGAACTGCTATTTTTAAATCTGGAACACAACGCTTAGCTTTATCTCGGCGGCGAGTGGGGGGAGTGCGAGATCGAAACAGGGTCCAAGGCGAGATGTGGCGAGTTGGCTATCCGCACTTTTCCCCTCCTGGATCCTTTCCTGCCCAAAATTGTCTATAAATAGACCCCCCCCCCCCACCTACAACATTAACCACTACTTCAATAGTTTCCAACCCTCCTAACTTCTCTTCTCTTGCACTCGCACTTCTACGCCTTCTTTACTCCACTCGTGAGATGACTGGAGACACTGACGGCCGGACTAAGTGCGCCTCAGCATTCGCCAACTATCCATTCTTGAACTGTAAACTGACTGAGGAGGAATTCCACTTGCTTGTCGGGCTCTACGTCTCGCCAGGCTTCACCACACGTCTTCCAGGGAGGGATGAGTCGATAAATCACTTCTCGCCTAATGAACTCGTCATACCTGTCGAGCACTTTGAGGTAGGGCTCTGCCTTCCTATCAGGAAGGAGATACGTCAGGCCCAACGATAATTTGGAGTCATTCCTGCACAGCTCAATCCAACCTCTATAGCCTACTGGTAGCATTGGCCTGCTACCTGCGATATGAGTGGATTGAGTTTAGCCTCCTAATATTCCGCAAACTCTTCAACTTCAGGGCCAAGAGGGACGGGATCGCCTTCTACTCTGGCAACATCCTCATGATAGTGGGTCTCTCCAACAAGAATCATCACTGGATTCACAAGTTTGTCTTCGTCTCTCGTGGTTTCAGTAATCTCCCCCTCTCGCCTGTCTAGCAGGAGGAATCAACCTATCATCCCTCTATTCTCGGCAGTCATGAGTCCAAGCTCCACCAGTTCCTCTTCCAAAAAGCCTTAGACGTTGAATATCTCATACTTGCAACCATGAACTCTAAGCTCCAAAATCAACACGAGAATATGGGTTGCAAGGAAATTGACGAGCATCTCAAGAAAATGTTTCAAGGGCATGCTCGTCAAGAGAGATTCGATGCCTCTAAGGCATTGTTCCAGTGTAAGATATGAGCTCAGGACCTAGTAGGGGCTCACATACTCAAGGTGATTGGGTATATCGAGAACCTTGAAAGACTAGGGTTCCCTCTGGGCCAAGAGTTGGCCACAGACCTGATCCTGCAATCATTGTCGGACAGTTATGAGTAGTTTGTCTTAAACTATAACATGAATGAAATAGACAAGACACCGCCCGAGCTCCTAGGCATGTTGCGAACTGCCGAGATCAACATGAGTAAAGCGAAGCCTGCTAGCCCCATACTGATAGTACATAAAGGCAAGGGCAAGACCAAGGGCTTTAAGAAGATGAAGGTTGGACCTAAGTCTGCTTTGGAGCCCAAGTCTTCTGCACTAAAATGGAAAGGTTCATGGAAAGAAGGAAAGTACCACCATTGTGGCAAGGTTGGTTATTGGAGAAGGAATTGTCCTTCATACATCGAGAGTCTGCAATAGATGAGGGGAGGTATGACTTCCACTTCAGGTATATATGTTATAGAGATATACCTTTCTGTTATTTCATCTTGGGTATTGGATACCGAATGTGGTTCTCATATTTGTATAAATGTGTAGGAATTGGGAAGGAGAAGAATGCTGAGTAAATGAGAGGTGGACCTGCGTGTTGGCAATGGAGCAAGAGTTGCTACAGTCGCCGTGGGTGTTTACCGTCTTGCTTTGCCCAATGGGCTTGTAATAGAATTAGATAACTGTTATTTTATTCCTTCCATGACTAGAAAAGTTATATCCATTTCATGTTTGGACATGGTGGATTTTTCTTTTGTTATTGAGAATATTTTTTGTTCAATATTTAAGAATGATATTTGTTATGATGTAGCCCAAATGTTTAATGGTTTATATATTTTAAACTTACACCATCAGATCTATAACGTAGAAAATACTAAAAGACTAAAAACGAATGACTCGAAACCTACGTATATTTGACATTGTTGTTTGGGTCATATAAATGAGAAATGTACATCCAAGCTCCATAGAGATGGACTATTGGACTCATTTGATTATGAATCATTTGAGAGATGCGAATCTTGTTTGTTAGGCAAGATGACTAAGGTCCCTTTCACTGTAAACAATGAGAGGGTTGATTATCTCTTGCATATAATACAAAGTGATGTATGTGGACCCATGAGTTCTATGGCCAAAGGTGGGTACTTCTACTGTTGGGTACATTGGAATAAATGTACCTGATTTGAAGAAGCCTCACCCTACTCAATGATATACATCAAAATATATTTGATGTGTTTTGAGTTTAGTTGTGCAGGATAAGTATTTATAGGGAAAGCTGAAAAGTTTCTAAGTCCACGTGTCGACACCCAGAAAGAAAGTGTCGACACTTAAGAAGACTTGTGTCGACACCCAGACAAGCAGTGTCGACACTTGGAGTAATTGTGTCGACACCAGGGATGCAGAGTCGACACCCAGAAGGAAAGTGTCGACACCTACAGGATGTGTCGACACTCAATGAAGAGAAGTCCAGAGAAGTTGTGTCGACACTTAGAAGCAGTGTCGACACCCAGAGGAACTTTGTCTACATCAGAAAGTGTCGACAATTGGAGGATGTGTCGACACTCAGCAAATTTCAACATAGTCTAAGTATAAGTGTCGACATAATGAAGAATGTGTCGACACACAGTAGAAGACTCAACATATGAAGAAAGTATCGATACTAGGAGGCTGTGTCGACACTCAGCAAAGTTCAACAAATTCTAAGTACAAGTGTCGACACAAAGAAGAATGTGTCGACACTCAGTCAAAGTCTCAACACAAGAAGAATGTGTCGACACAAGGAATTGTGTCGACACACAGCAAAGGTATCAACACAGAAGGCATGTGTCGACACCAAGAAGATGTGTCGACACTGAACAAGTTCAACACAAGAAGATGTGTCGACACAAAGGAGTAGTGTCGACACTTGGCAGAATTCAACTAAGTACTGAAGAACAAGGAGTTGTGTCGACACACAATATCAGTGTCGACACATATTGAAGAACCTGTGTCGAGAAATAAATTCTATAACATAAGGAGCTGTGTCGACACCTTGAAGGCTAGTGTCGACACTTAGTCTACTTGTGTCGACACTTAGTCTATAAGTGTCGACACTTAAAGACAGACTGTCTCGACACTTTCAGACAGTTACAGATATTTCAAGAAGTGACTGGATGACATGACAGCTGCCATTCCAGCCGGTCTACTGCAACTGTTAGAGATGTCAGAAAGCTGTTAGAAACCGGATCAGCCGGTCACCATGAAGAAAGTCTATATAAAGGCTTATACATTCAACAGATGTCATGTTGTTGGAAAGCAATTCATTGAAGACCTTCAAGCGAAGATCTAAGTAGTTGGAGAGAGAGAGCTCCTTCCAAGAAGACAGCTGTTGGAACCAGACTGTGAAGAAAGTTTCAGACCTAGTTCTGATTCTTAAGTTGCAGTGATTGAAGATCAGCTGCAGAGAGTATCAACCTTATTGTGTTCTACATTCAAGAAGCTTTGAAGAAAGCCAAGTGAGGTTGATCTCAGCAGAGTTCTTCCAAGAACTCATCAAGAAACCTGTCAACTCTTCTCTCTTATTCTGAGTTGAGGTTATACACTTTGTATTTTTAATTTCTTGTAGGATCCTTAGGGATCTGAGTTGTAAGCCTGCAATTATAAAGGCTGAGTGGTAGGGCCTGTGTGCCTGAGTGTAGGAGATTCATATCTCTGAGTGTAGGCCTTGTGCCTGAGTGTAGGCCTTGTGGCTGAGTGTAGGCTTTGTTGAAGGCTGAGTGTAGGTCTTTGTGAAGACTGAGTTGTAGGGCCTTGGGCCTGAGCTGTAGGAACCTGTTTAGGGTTCTGAGTGTAAGATCTGAGGATCCGAGGAATAGTGGAGGATTTTGGCCGAATCTAGTACACTACTAGATAGGCGAAGGGGGAAAGTGGATGTACCCAAACCTTGGGGAACCACTATAAAACTGTGTGTACTATGTGTGTATGTGATTCTGTTGTACAACCCCGTGTCCGGTGAGCAAGATCACCAGGGGCCGAGCAGATTAGGCTAGGAGCAGCAGGCGAGCTCGGCAGAGGCAGGGGCGAGGCTGAGCTCGGCATCCGTCGGCCAGAGATCGTCGATCGGCGACCCCGAGCTCGGCATTCGCCGAGCGGGCTGCAACTCGCGCCCTCGCAGTGGAGCTCGGCAGCAGTAGGCGAGCAGAGTATGCCGAAGTGACCAGAGCTCCCAGCTCGCCTGGGTGTCAGAGGTACTTTTTACTGTTTTACCCCTGCTGGTCTGCCTATAGCCCTTCAAAACTGCGGAGTTTGGCTGTTGGCAGACCCAGCCGGGGGTTTCCTGGTAATTTCAGGTCAGTTATTTTGGTTATTGGCAGTCCGGATTTCAAAAGCTATAAATAGGACCCAGGGGGTACCCCAGAAAGCAGGTTCTTCCATGTGCACTTCTTCCCAAAATCTTCAAGTGCTTTCTGAGGGTACCTTAGCTCGGCTTCAGGCTAAGGAGGGGAAGCGCTCTGAGATCTTCCGGGTTTATGGTGGGACCTCCCTGCCGAGCCCTTGGATCTATTTCTCCTTGCTTTGTTGTTTTTCTTGCAGGAGCGAAGTAGGCGCGAGACCACCCCTTTCCCCAAGTGCGAGCTCCACAGGAAGTCGGGTTCCGGTTTCAACATTTTGGTGCGGTGAGCATGGACAGTGGTCAGTGCAGAAAAGCTCCCACGAGCTCAATGACGGGACAAGGATCCGACAGGCCGAGCTCGCCGCCCCCCCCCCCCCCCCCCGCCGCCTCTCGCAACGGTGGGAATGTTTGAAGACTTCAGAAACGAGGTGCTGACTCTGGTCAAGTTTGCACTCGGCACGCGGGCCGAGTGCTCGACTCCGACAATCCAGATCGCGACTGCCCCCTCCTTGGGCGAGGACGCTCCCGGCAGGCGAGCTGGGAAGGAAGTGGCCGAGGAAGGCCGAGGGTGCGAGCTCCCCGGGCGTGAGCTCTTCCCCGGCTCGGCAGGCCGAGGTCGCTTCGGCGAGCTGGGCTCGCGAGTCTCGCCAGCTCGCCCAGTGGGGGGAGAGAGCCCTTTCAGCGAGCTGGTCTCTTCAGCTCCAGTTCCAGATGGGTTCAGGGAGCCCGAGATGTCCTATTACACTGGGAAGGGAGACCCGGTCCAGCATGTCCAATGGTTCGAGGACGTGGTCTCCATCCGTCAGATGTCGGACGGATTCAAGTGCCGGCTCTTCGCCATCACCCTCCGGGAAAAGGCGAGAGAGTGGTTCCACCAGCTACCGGCCAGCTCCATCTACTGCTTCGAGGACCTGCGCCGAGGATTCATGCTGAGATTCACCACCTCGAAGAAGAGGAAGAAGGAGTCTGAGTCTTTATTTCACATTAAGCAGGGGGTGAACGAGACGTTGGGGAGCTACGTGGACCGATTTCAGGAGGAGGTTACTCAGGTCCAGGAGATGTCGGGGCACAGTCTGATGATGGCCTTTACCCTGGGCCTGCAGCAGGGTTTCTTCAGAATGGAGCTGAAAAGAGTTCCTCCCCTCTCCTATGAGGAGCTGATGGAGAGGGAGGCGAGAGAGGTCAACGGGGAGGCGTCGAACCCTGAGTTTGCAAGGAAGTTGGCCAGGTGGGCCACAGAGGAAGAGAGGGAGTCAAAGGGAGGAAGAGGACAGGAGGAGAGAAGAGGGGAGTCCAGGCAGAGGGAGCAGAGGCAGCTCCAAGGGCCGCAACAGCTGGGGTGGGGGCATCAGGAGCCCGACCGTCGGTTGGGCTGGAGGCCTGAGTGGAAGGGGCAGGGGCCACAAAGAGGGAACTTCAGAAGGGGTCACTTTCAGGGGAGGCAAGACCAATTCCACCCCCCGGGCTGGAGGCAGGGCCAGAGGCCCCGGCTCCCCGATCAAGAAGAGGCCATGGCCATAGCCTTGGGGGCCAGGAGAGGAGTGTGGAGGAGGAGGAGAAGAGAGGTCAGGGTGGAGCTGCCCTATTGCGACTTCCATCAGGAAGAGGGGCAAGCAACGGCCACCTATCCGGAGTTCCTCGAGATGAGGGGGAATAGGGAGCAGCAGTAGCAGCAAGGGAGACAGGAAGTAAGGATTGAGGAGGTCCTGCCTCGGGCGGAGGAGGATCGTTGCGAAGACCGGGTGGATGTGGGGACCCGAGGGGGGATCGGGGTGATCCACGAGGGAGTAGGGATCGAGGCCTCCCGCAAGGCCAGTCTCCACACCATGTACCGGCGGAGCATCGCCTCTACATCCCAAACCCCGCCACCGGAGGAGAGGATCACCTTCTCCAGGAGTGATATGGCAGACCACGAGGATCCGTTCTGTGATGCGCTGGTCATCAAGGCGGCCATCGAGAACTTCACCGTCTCTCGGATCCTCGTGGACAACGGGAGTTCCGTCAACGTCGTCTTCAAAAAGGCATTCGACGCGATGAAATTGGAGGCAAAGAGGGTGCTGGCCTCAGATGGCCCCTTGTTCGGGTTTTCAGGATAAAGGAAGGACGTAGAGGGAGGAGTTGGTCTCCATGTCACCTTGGGGGGGCAGTCCCGAAACTGCAAGTTCGTCATTGTGGACGCCCCCAGCAGCTACAGCGCCATCTTTGGGAGGCCCCTGATCAGTGCCTTCCGCTGCATCCCCTCATCTTTTCATCAGTGCTTGAAGTTCAACGTTGAGGGGGTCCAAGTCAGGGTCAGGGGGGACCCAAAGGTGGTGCGGGAGTGTTATGTCACTGCGGTGAACACCATCTCCTGGCAAGAGGGAGCCGAGGAGATGGGGCGGAGGATGGAGGAGGTCGGGCAGGAAGCAGGAGGGGAGGAGCTGGGAGTGAAGGACTGCGCAAAAGAGGCGGCAGGAGGAGATCAGGAGAAGGTGGCCGAAGTGAGGGCCGTGAGAAGAGAGATGGAGGTAGAGGTCCTCGTTCCGGAGGAAGGGGATGCCGAGGGATGGGGGGAGCAATCCAGGATGGAGGCAGCAGAGGAAGTGGTGGAGCTGGAGGTGCTCACTCGAGGGGGAAGGATGGAAAAGATCCGCGTCAGCGGGGGGCTGACCCCGGAGGACCAAGGCAGGATGCTGGAGTGCATCCAGAAGAACGTGGACATATTCGCCTGGAACGCCGCGGAGATGTCGGGGGTTGACGCGGATGTGTCCTGCCACCGCCTCAACCTGAACCCGGGAACATGCCCCGTTCAGCAGAAGAAGAGGTCCACTGCCGACAGGCTGGCGGAGCCCATCAGGGAGGAGGTGGCAAAACTCCTCAAGGCCGGCTTCGTGTCTGAGATTCAGTACCCTGGCTGGGTCTCCAACGTGGTTATGGTAAAAAAAGGAGATGGCCGGTGGAGGATGTGTATCGACTTTTCCTTACTTAATAAAGCTTGTCCTAAGGACTGTTATCCCTTGCCTCGAATCGACGCGCTGGTTGACTCAGCCGTCGGTTTTTCTGTAATGAGTTTTTTAGATGCTTTTTCAGGTTATCATCAGATCAGGATGCACCCCCCAGACATCAAAGATGTCTCGTTCATCACAGGGGATGGATGCTACTGCTACAAGATGATGCCCTTCGGGCTGAAGAATGCTGGGGCGACCTACCAGAAAATGATGAATAGGGTCTTTAAGGAGCAAAGGGGGAGGAATTTGGAGGTGTATGTAGATGACCTCATGATCAAAAGCCGGGATGTGGACTCCCACCTCCGGGACTTGGAGGAGACCTTCGCCACCCTGCGCAAATACAAGATGCGATTGAACCCTCTAAAATGTATCTTTGGGGCCAGCAGGGGGAAGTTCTTGGGGCACCTCCTCACCCACGCGGGGGTCGAGCCTAATCCAGATAAGGTCCGGGCAATCTTGGAATTAGGATCCCAGCGGAACGCTAAGGAGGTCCAACGGCTAACAGGGAAGCTAGCAGGGCTAAGTCGTTTCCTTTCTCGGGCAGAAGAAAAGTGCTCCCCCTTCTTCAAAACGCTAAGGGGTGGTCAGAGGTTTGAATGGTCCAAGGAGTGTGAGGAGGCTTTCCAAGCCCTCAAAGTGCAGTTGACACAGGCCCCGCTGCTCCAAGGGCCGAAGGAAGGGGAGGACCTGTTCTTGTATCTTGGGGTCGGGGCGGAGGCCTTGAGCTCCGTCTTGGTTCGTGAAGAAGGAAAGAGGCAACTCCCTATATATTACGTGAGTCAGGTCCTGAGGAAGGCCGAGCTCCGATATCCGATTTTGGAGAAGCTAGCCTTCGCATTAATCATCTCGGCTCGGAGGCTGCGACCTTACTTCCAGGCACACTCAATCTGAGTGGTGACCGACCACCCCCTCCGCAACATCTTCGAGGGGGTGGAGCATTCAGGCAGGTTGGCTAAGTGGTCGGTGGAGCTGAGCGAGTTCGACGTCTCCTTCGTTCCGTGGCTCTCAATCAAGGCTCAGGCGATGGCCGACTTCCTGGCCGACTACGTGGTTGAAGTGGTGGAGGAAGAGCTCACCCGCCCGACCCCTTGGAAAGTGAGGGTAGATGGTGCCTCGGGAAGGTATTCCCTAGGAGTGGGGGTGATCCTGGAGAGCCCTCAGGGGACTCGTATTGAGCAAACGATGGTGGTGCACTTTCCCATTACCAACAACCAGGCCGAGTACGAGGCCGTGATAGCGGGGCTGCACCTGGCCAGGGAGCTGGGGGTATCAGATGTGGAGGTCCTTACTGACTCCATGGTAGTGGCTTCTCAGATTAACGGGGAGTTCGAGGCAAGGGAGCCCACCCTGCGATCGTACTTGGCTAAGGTGAAGGGGTCATTGGCACTTTTCAAACTTTCACCATCTGACACGTGCCCAGGGAAGAGAATGAACAAGCCGATCAGTTGGCTAAGCATGGTCCCCAGGTGGGGGGCACCATCACCGACCTGTTCCGCCCCTCCATCGAAGAAGGAGAGCTCATGGAAATCGATCAACAAGCTTCATGTATGGATCCAGTGGTGGTTTTCCTCTCCACGGGACAATATCCGGAGGGGGTAGATAAGAAGAAACTGAGGCACAAGTCAGCATATTACCTCCTCCAGGACGGGCAGCTATACAGGAAGACCCTATCTGGGATGCTAGCCCACTGCGTAATCGAGGGAGAAGCGCGAAGAATCTTGGAGGAAGTCCACTCAGGGGAATGTGGGAGTCACTCCGGGAGTCGGACCCTGGAAGGGAGGATAGTCAGTCAAGGTTATTTCTGGACCACCTTGGGCCGAGACGCCGCTGAGTTCGCAAGACGATGTCACAAGTGCCAGCTGTTTGCCCCTCTCCAGCTACAACCGGCCCAGCGACTCAGAAGTATCACGGCCCCGTGGCCCTTCGCAATTTGGGTAATGGATTTGGTTGGGTCGTTCCCCCAGGCCAGCGGCCAGAGAAGGTTCCTCCTAGTGATGATTGACTACTTCTCAAAGTGGATGGAGGTGAAGGCGTTGGCCAAGGTGACCTCCCAGGTGATCAGGAATTTTGTTTGGGGGGAGATCATCTGTCGCCATGGGCTGCCCCAGGCCATCGTCACGGACAACAGGCCCCAGTTCGCCAGTACCGAGTTCACCAGCTTCTGCGAGCAGCTTGGAATCGATCTCAGGTTCGCCTCGGTCCATCACCCCAGGAGTAACGAGCAGGTGGAGGCCGCAAACAAGATCATCGTTAACCTCCTCAAAAAGAAGGTGGAGAACTTGAAAGGGAACTGGGTGGAGCAGCTCTCTGCGGTTCTTTGGGCCCTATGGACCACCCCCAACACAGCTACAGGAGAGACCCCCTTCAGACTGTCCCACGGGTGCGAGGCAGTGCTCCCCATAGAATTCGAAGTCCAAACACCGCGAGTCGTGGCAGCAAAAGAAGGCCGTGAGGAATGGCAAGTAGAGAATGAGGAGGAACTGAGGCTCTCCCTTGACATGGTGGAAGAGGTAAGAGACCTTTCCGCTATCCGGTAGGAGGAGGTGAAAAGAAGAATGGCCAAGTACTTTGACAAGCATGTCAGAGTCAAGCAGTTCGTGGAGGGGGACTTGGTGCTGAAGAAAGTAGATGCGGCAGGGAGGTCAGCATCCGTAGGGAAGCTCAATCCCAGCTGGGAGGGACCATTCATTGTAAAGGTAGTCTTGGGGTCCAGGGGCTATCGACTCCAAAATGTAGAAGGCGAGACCCTGAGTCTCACCTGGAGTGGTGACGACCTCAAACGATTTTTCCCCTGAAACATGTAAGCAGCACTTTGATTATAATAAATTCCTTCAAGCTCTCTGATATTGTCGTAACTAGCCTGCATGGTGGAATGTGATGTATGTTGGACCCCTAGCAGATCCCGCTATCAGGCTCTCACCTAGCTGCTAGGGCTGGAAGTCACTCGGTGTCATCCTTGGCCTCGAGCAGATCCCGCTGTCAGGCTCTCACCTAGCTGGCAGAGCTGGAAGTCACTCGATGGTGGTAGTAGCGGACCCCGAGCAGATCCCGCTGTCAGGCTCTCACCTAGCTGGCAGGGCTGGAAGTCACTCGGTGTCATCCTTGGCCTCGAGCAGATCCCGCTGTCAGGCTCTCACCTAGCTGGCAGGGCTGGAAGTCACTCGATGGTGGTAATAGTGGACCCCGAGCAGATCTCGCTGTCAGGCTCTCACCTAGCTGGCAGGGCTGGAAGTCACTCGGTGTCATCCTTGGCCTCAAGTAGATCCCGCTATCAGGCTCTCACCTAGCTGGCAGGGCTGGAAGTCACTCGATGGTGGTAATAGTGGACCCCGAGCAGATCCCTCTGTCAGGCTCTCACCTAACTGGCAGGGCTGGAAGTCACTCGGTGTCATCCTTAGCCTCGAGCAGATCCCGCTGTCAGGCTCTCACCTAGCTGGCAGGGCTGGAAGTCACTCGATGGTGGTAATAGTGGACCCCGAGCAGATCCCGCTGTCAGGCTCTCACCTAGATGGCAGGGCTGGAAGTCACTCGGTGTCATCCTTGGCCTCGAGCAGATCCTGCTGTCAGGCTCTCACCTGACTGGCAGGGCTGGAAGTCACTCGATGGTGGTAATAGTGGACCCCGAGCAGATCCCGCTGCCAGGCTCTCACCTAGCTGGCAGGGCTGGAAGTCACTCGGTGTCATCCTTGGCCTCGAGCAGATCCCGCTGTCAGGCTCTCACCTAGCTGGCAGGGGTGGAAGTCACTCGATGGTGGTAATAGTGGACCCCGAGCAGATCCCGTTGTCAGACTCTCACCTAGCTGGCAGGGCTGGAAGTCACTCGGTGTCATGCTTGGCCTCGAGCAGATCCCGCTGTCAGGCTCTCACCTAGCTGGCAGGGCTGGAAGTCACTCGATGGTGGTGGTAGTGGACCCCGAGCAGATCCCGCTGTCAGGCTCTCACCTAGCTGGCAAGGCTGGGAGTCACTCGGTGTCATCCTTGGCCTCAAACAGATCCCGCTGTCAGGCTCTCGCCTAGCTGACAGGACCGGAGGTCACTCGATGGTGTCGGCCTTGAAGTCGTCAGGTACAGGTCAAAGTCTGTGGCAGGGAGCAAAGGGGAAGGGTTCTGTCTGGGCGAGCTCGGGCTCGGCAAACTCAGCTCGGCATAATCAAGAAGGCAGGCCGGGCTGGAGGGCTCTGCATGGGCGAGTTCGGGCTCGTCATTTCCGGCTCGGCATTGGAGAGCAAGCCGCAAGCCCGGGCCTCGCCAAAGGAAGACAAGCCAGACCGGGGCATCTCGCCCCCTTGGCCCATTACACTTCAAAAAATTTCTTCTTTGACGGGCCCAACCTGGATGGCTCACGTGCGAGTAATAGTGGCGTGATAAGGGCGGAGAGCAACTCGCCCCGAAATCGTTTGGGGCTCGGCGAACACTCAAAACGCATCCCGCTCGCGTGCACGCTCTCATATTCACTCTACTCGCGGAACCTGTCTCTGCGAGGTCGCGGGAGGAAGCACTCGCATACATTCAGAGCACAACAAGCATAGTAAAGAAGGGAAATGACACCGGTATGATCAAAAAACTTTCATTAATTATTCACAAAGTTACAGGAAGCTCTCCTCGGCGAGTAATCAAAAAAAAAGAAAGAGAGAAAAAAGAAAATACAAGGCTATCCGCTGGCCTCGCCCCCTCCGCCGGACTGGTCCTCGCCGTCGCCCGAATGATCCCGGAAGCTCTTCCCGAACATTGCATCCAGACTATCTTACTTCTCGCTGGGAGGCGTCGCCGGAAACAGACTCGGCATCAGGTCCCGAACCGAGATCCCCTCGCACCCTTCCACCAGCACCCCGGAGTCCTTCATCATTGAGAGGGTGCACTCGGCGGTCTGGATTGAGTTGATCCGCAGTCTCTCGACGAGGTCGGCCTCGCCAAAGATACGCGGGCTCTTATAAGGGAGTGTGGGATCGATGTCGTGAGACGGGAAGAAGATCTCTGCCTGGCGACGCACCTCGCCGAGGAGGTGCTGGTTCTCCCCCTTCAGCTTCGCGTTCGCGCCCTCCAGCTCGCCAAGGCGTGCGCGCAGTCAGCCGATCTCCTCCCCTTGCTCGGCGTTGCGAGCCTGGAGCTCCCCAGCAGCGTCGGCATCCGCGGCCAGTAGCGCGCGCAGCTGGCTGACCTCCTCCCCCAGCTCAGTGTTGCGAGGCTGGAGCTCGCCCGCCGCCTTGGCATCCTGAACAAAAAAAAAGGGGGGGGGGGGGGGGTATTTAGCAGCAGTACAAAAGTTTCCAAGTAAAAGAAAGGAGCGGTGCGTAACACTTACCAACCTGTCGGCGCCTTGGGCGAGTAGACCCTCCGCTATGCCGAGCCGCCTCGCCTGGTCGGTGACCTTGTCCTTGGCGAGGTCACGAGCCTGCTCGGCCTTCTCGAGTTGGTGGCTGAGGGCAAAGCTGCGGCGTGCCACCATGTGATGCAGCTCCAGGGTCTGCAGGTGGGACTGCAGGCCCTCATGGCCGAGCTGCCGCAGGGTCATCCTCTTGTAGGCCTCGGCATCCTCCCGGCCATATAGGCCGAAGCCGAGGGCGTAGGCGTGACCGGTGGCAGGCTTGCGGTCGTGCCAGGAGGGGTGCAGAGTGGAGACGGAGACTCGATGAGCGAGCTCGTCCCACTGCAGTATGGGCTCGCCCGCGGAATACTTCCAGCGCGCGCCGAAGTTGAAGAGGGGGTGCTGCTTCGGTGGCGCGCGCTCGCGGGAAGCCCTCTTCGCCGAAGGAGGAGGGGAGATCGCAGTAGAGGAAGAAGGACCCTTTCGGCCCTTGCTGGTTGTCTCCTTCAGCGGGCTCTCCGGCGACGCGTCGGGAGGAGTCTCCGACGAGCTGATATACTTGGGGCTGGGCTGATGTTGTTGTTGTTGTTGCCCCCGCGGAGCCAGCAGGGCGCTCCGCATCTTTTTTATCTGATGGTGGCCAGATGGCGGGTTCGACCCCGCGTCCTCAGATCGCCTCTTGCTGGAAGAGGGCTGCGAGAGGGCCGCCTCATCTCGGCACGCCGCCGCCGCCGCCCTCTTGCGAGCAAGAGGGTCAGTATCGAGCCCCGGGTCCGCGAACGGCGGGTTCGCGGGGATTATTCGCTCCCCTGCAGGAAAACACTTGGAAAGGTTAGGAATTCAGATATGATGATGTGCCGAGTTCGGCGAGTAGGCGAGCTCGGCAAGATGAGGAGAGCATACCTTCGCCGGGCAGAATCGGGGGGAGCGCGTCGAGGCCCCTCCGCAGGAAGGCGACCTCGAAATCTTTGTGAAGGAAGAATTTGTGGAGCTCGGCGTCGTTGCCGGACACGGCTGGTGGGCGGTACACCTCCTCGCCTTTTTGTTGCGGCGAGTAAGGGATGTTGCCAAGATCGCTCTTGACGAAGGCGATCTTGGTCATCCAGGTATGGTGCTTGTTCGTGATCTCGCGAACTTTGATCAAGGAGCCGCCGAAGTAGGCGACCCCGTCCGTCGTCGCCTTGTAAGAGAAGAGCTTCCTGAACACCGTCAGGTTGAACTCGATCCTCTCCCGCCGGAGGTAGCTCGCGAACGCCACCATCATTGCGATGGCGTTGGAGTTCAGGTGCGCGGGGACGGCCCGTAGTACTTAAGGATCTGCCGGATCTCCGGCCACAAGGGAAGTCGCAGCCCCACCTCGAAGTGTGAGATGGGGAAGGCGAGCTCGTTCTCGTAGAACGTGTTGATGGCCTCGCCCGGCCCTGGCCTGCGTGCCTCAAAGCCCGGCGGCACATACGCGGCCTTGAATTCCGCAAGCTCCTCCTCGCTGGTGTGGCCGTCGAAGAAGCAATAGTCTGCGAAGTGTTGCGCGCACTTGGAGCGGCCGTCGGCATCCGGGTTGGTCTTGCCCATGATCGCAGAGGAAAAGCACTACGCGAGCAGGGAAAGAAGGAAGCAAAGAAAGGAAAGCAAAGCAATAAAGGCAGTACGGGGGTAGGTGAGGGGGGGCTATTTATAGGAAACGAAATCTGAGGCAGGCTGTCACATCGGCACAGCTCGCTGCCCCAGCTCGC
This sequence comes from Platanthera guangdongensis, assembly GCA_039583875.1. Classification (NCBI taxonomy): domain Eukaryota; kingdom Viridiplantae; phylum Streptophyta; class Magnoliopsida; order Asparagales; family Orchidaceae; genus Platanthera; species Platanthera guangdongensis. The sequence continues at coordinate 174,036,884 of CM077166.1, read as the reverse complement.
CACCCCAGCTCGCTACCCCAGCTCGCCGACTTCCGACGCATCCCAACCAAGGCTAAGTCAAACATTGCAGCTTTTAATTAAAGTAACATAATTAAGAATGTTCTAAGAATTATTCATCACAGAAGTAAAAGGTTCAGAATTGAAAGCGGGGCACGCGAGCAGGGAGGGCACCGGGATGCGAGCGCCGGTCGGCTCGGCAGAGGAGCTCGCAGACTTACCTACCCCGGCCTCGCAACCCCCGCCCCCAGGCTGCCGCACGCGGAGTAGCTCACGGATCCTTCCAGAATTCCTTTGCGCGACCAAGAGACCGTCGTCTATCTCGTCCAGGAGTCGGGAGGGGGACATCAACTTGCCAGCTTGGCCGAGGTGCACCTCCTCAACAAGACGCGCGTAGTCGCGCTGCAGCGTCTCGTTGACCCCCTACACCTCGCGCAGTCCGCACACCAGCTTCTTGAGGAGCTTGACCTCCCTCCTCGTCAGCTCGCCGTGATCCACCTCCGGACCCAGGTAAGAGTCCAGCGAGCTCGGGTACGGGAGGGGAGAGTAGTGGGCTGCCCGCGAGGACTCCTCGGCAGCCGATTGACTGGGAAGAGCTGTAAAGGCAGGTATCAGCGGAGCAAAAACTTATGAAGCACAGGGTTGAGCGAGGCTGACCTGATGAGCTCGGCGGGTCAAAGGAGATGCGGGGAGGGATGAACCTCAGGTCCTTCCCACGACCTGGGCCGCGAGCCCCCGGCGAGATGAGCTCGAAGCCCGGGGTGGGAATGGACCCCAGACCTTCCCCCGCGGCCGCGTCAATTTGCCGAGGAGGGGAGCCCGCTGGTGAAGTTGGCCTCTGCGAGCTCACGGGCAGGATCCCGAAGAGGGGCGGCGGATCCCGGGGATGGCTGTCCGGTGCCGAGAATCGCGAAGTGGCGAGCGTGGTCTCGCCTCGCGGCGTGCGGACCCGCGGCACGGCTCCCTCGCCATCTGGTTGGCCGTCCTGATCGTCGCCGACTACGACGACCTCCCTATCCTTCTCCAGAATAGTTCGGGTAGAAGAGCCGGTCTCGCGAGCCAGGGTGGCCCTCAGGTCATGGAAAATGGGCTCGGCCGCCTCGGGGAATGGCTTTGTCCTCTTGGAGCTCGGCTCGGCAGAATCAATTTGGGGAGCTTTTGCGGGGACCGCCGTCAGCGCGGCAACGCGAGCCGCGGAAGCCTGGCGAGCTCGGTCTATGCACTCTTGGATCTCCTTAGGGAGTGGCATCTTGGCAAGGCAACAGAAGGAATGGCAAGAGCCAGGCAGCTGAGCAGGTGCATATATATAGCCGCAGGTGGCCCCCACCAGAAGATTCCCTCCAACTCGCCAGCTAGAGCTCGCCGCACTCTTCGGGTTGGATGTTTCTTTCCGAGCTTTTTGACAAGCTCGAAAAGCGCGGGGATTGTGTACAACCCCGTGTCCGGCGAGCAAGATCACCAGGGGCCGAGCAGATCAGGCTAGGAGCAGCAGGCGAGCTCGGCAGCGGCAGGGGCAAGGCTGAGCTCGGCATCCGTCGGCCAGAGATCGTCGATCGGCGACCCCGAGCTCGGCATTTGCCGAGCAGGCTGCAACTCGCGCCCTCGCAGTGGAGCTCGGCAGCAGTAGGCGAGCAGAGCATGCCGAGGTGACCAGAGCTCCCAGCTCGCCTGGGTGTCAGAGGTACTTTTTACTGTTTTACCCCTGCTGGTCTGCCCATAGCCCTTCAAAACAGCAGAGTTTGGCTGTTGGCAGACCCAGCCGGGGGTTTCCTGGTAATTTCAGGTCAGTTATTTTGGTTATTGGCAGTCCAGATTTCAAAAGCTATAAATAGGACCCAAGGGGTACCCTAGAAAGCAGGTTCTTCCCTGTGCTCTTCTCCCCAAAATCTTCAAGTACTTTCTGAGGGTACCTTAGCTCGGCTTCAGGCTAAGGAGGGGAAGCGCTCTAAGATCTTCCGGGTTTGTGGTGGGACCTCCCTGCCGAGCCCTTGGATCTGTTTCTCCTTGCTTTGTTGTTTTTCTTGCAGGAGCGAAGTAGGCGCGAGACCACCCCTTTCCCCAAGGGCGAGCTCCACAGGAAGCCGGGTTCCGGTTTCAACATCTGTGGTTGCTGTTTTTATGTTCTGTGAAATCTGTGATATAATCTGCCTAAAAGTTTAAAAAGATAAGGTCACCTATTCACCCCCCCTCTAGGTGATTAGGTACAATTTCTTTCAAGTGGTATCAGAGGGAGGTTACTCAAAAAGGACTTAACTGTCTGAGTAGATCCTGTTGGCAGATTCAGTATAAGTAAAGTGCAGAATCAAGAAAATCAAGAAAATGGGTTCAACAGAGAATCATAAGGAACTTGGATCCATGAAGTTGCCAATTTGCAGAAAAGAGATCTTTGGCATCTGGAAAGAAAGGGTTAGACTATTTATGGAAGCCTCAGACCCTGCAATCTATATCACAGTTAAAGAAGGGCCATATGTGCCAATGAAGGTATCTGTGTTAAATGCAAATCAGAGAACACCTAAAGACTTTTCTGAAATGACAAAAGATGAGATTATTCTGGCCACCATGGACAAGAGGGCTCAGAATATCATTGTAAGTGTCATAGATGATGTTACATTTCAGAACTTGATACACTGTAAAACATCAAAGGAGATGTGGGATACTCTGATAGTGTATATGGAGGGTTCAGAAGAAGTTAGACAAGACAGGAAGTCTTTGTTAAACCAAGAATATGAGAGCTTCAGACAAGGCAGGTCTGATAGCATAACAGAATGCTATAAGAAATTCTATAGGATAGTTAATGAGTTAATGTCCTATGGAAGAGATTTCAGCAATTATGAGCTGAATGATAAGTTCTTGAGGTCCCTAACAAAGGATTGGGACACCAAGATCTGTGTCATAAGGGAAATGGACAAGTTAGCAGATATTCCTCCTCCAACATTATTTGGAAAGCTGTTATCCTATGAGATGCAGTTGATGGTAAGGAAGGAGGAGGAGAAGACTACAAGAAGTGAGCATAAAGAAAGAGCAGTGGCATTCAAGACAGAAGCCACCAAGAAATACAAAAGTAAGTCTCCATCTCCACCTCCAAAGGTTGCTGAGACTGGGTCAGATGATTCAAAAAGCAAAAATTCTGAAAGCAGTGAGAGTGATGAGGATTTTGCAGCTTTCACAAGACACTTTCAGAAGTTTCTAAAGAAGAAACAGTGGAGGTCAAAGCCATCCACTTCACAGGGAAAAGATGACTATTATCAGAACAAAAAGTCATCAAAGAAAGACAGGAGAAAGCCTAAGTCAAGCAAAGCAACTTTATCAAAAATTGTATGTTATTGTTGTAACAGACAGGGACATGTTGTTGCTGACTGTCCAGAGAAAAGGAGAGAGTCCACTGATAATAAGAAGACTCAAATCAAGGGCAAGAAGGAAAGGTCTTTTGTTGCCAAGAAGGACAAAAGCCTGTCAGACATATCATCTTTAGAAACTGATTCAGAAGCAGAAGCTTATATTGGACTGTTTACTGAAGAAGAGGAAGAGGAGTTCATCTAGTTAATGAACTCTATATATGAGCAAGAGGACAATCAGTGCCAAGGACTGATGGCCTTAACAGAAGGTGACAAAATCCAGGAGCAGCCTGGACCTAGTCAGGTACAAAATTGTTCTTTAAGTTCAATTTCTAGTGCTAGTTCAGATTCAGTTACATCATCATCAAGTGATGCCAGTGGATCTGAATCTGAAGGGGATATTCATCAGTTGATTGATGAATATAGAGTTCTGTTGCAAGCTTTTAAGAAAAGCAAATCCTTGGCCAAGAGTCAGGCAAAGGAGATTGCTAGTCTCAAAGAGGCTGCAACTGATTTTGAGAAGTTGATTGATCAAAAATTAAATGAAATAGCCAGACTGAAGCACATAACTGTTATTCAGATGTGGACTATAACATTTAAGAATGATCAAATCAGAAATCTGGAGATTAATCTTCAGAAGGAGAGAGATATAGTAGCAAGGTTCTCTAAACTAAAATCAGTTCTACCTTTGATAGATGAGTTTATACCTCACAAGGGTAAAACTGGATTGAGGTTTACTAACCCTGCCAGGACTGTAAAGTCCAAATCTAAGGGCAAAGCCCCAGTACTCAACAAGGCTGTTGTAGATAGAACAGCTAGGGTTGTACCTAAGCAAAGGTACAATAGATTTGAGTGCTGGTGCTGTGGCAAGGTAGGCCACTTTGCCATAGACTGTTGGCATAATTCTAATGCCAAGGTGAGTATCAAACTGCCTGTTGGAAGATCTGCAGGTAGCTTTGTTAAGAGGCAAACTAACCAGCACCAAGGACGCAAGAATTCTTTGTGTTCTAAGGTTAACTAATCTGTTTTGCAGGTGAGTCCAAGTGATCATGCCCCAATATGGTACTTGGACAGTGGATGTTCCAGGCACATGACTGGAACTAGGGGATTGCTAAAGGACTACACATCAATCAAGGATGGTCCTAAAGTCACCTTTGGTGGTTCTGAAAAAGGAATCATCAAAGGTTTTGGTAACATTTCTAGCAACCTTATAACTATTACTCAAGTGGCTTATGTTAAAGGTTTGAAACACAACCTCATTAGTATAAGTCAGCTGAGTGATCTAGGATATGACATCTCATTTGTCAAAGATGGTTGTCATATCAGGAGGTCAAATGATCAAGAGATCATTCTGACTGGTTACAGAAAGAGAAATGTCTATTGCCTAGACATTATGTGTGAGAACAATGTTTCTCCAGTGTGTCTTGTAGCTGATGAGAAAGTCTCTCATTGTGTCAAATGGCACAAGAGGCTAGCTCATCTTAACTACAAGACAATTGGTCAATTCTTTAGCAAAAAGTTAGTGAGGAATGGTCCTCAGGTTAAGTGTATTAAAGATGGGATATGTTCAGCTTGTCAGAAGGGCAAGCATACTAGATCCACCTTTAATAGCATTGAAAACAAAGATGTTGTGAGGTGTTTATACCTCTTGCATATGGATCTCTTTGGTCCTATGCCAGTTCACAGCCTAGGCAGGAAGGTCTACACATTTATGGTTGTAGATGACTACTCAAGGTTTTCCTGGGTGTTCTTCCTTAGACAGAAATCTGAAACACCTAGTATCTTCTATAGTTTTGTCAAACAAATTCAGAATGAGTTAGACAGTACAGTGGTCAAAATAAGAAGTGACCATGGTACTGAATTCCAGTCTGATAGTATGACAAAACTATGTGAAGAATTTGGGATATTTTAGGAATTTTCTTCACCAAGAACACCTCAGCAAAATGGCATTGCTGAAAGGAAGAATAGAACCTTGATTGAGGCTGGTAGAACCCTATTAAGTGACACATCTCTCCCAGAATATTTCTGGGCTGAGGCAGTAAACACTGCATGCCATGTAATTAATAGGTCTACTATCACCAAAAGTCACAACAAGACCCCCTATGAGATTGTGAAAGGCAGAAAACTAAATTTATCCTATTTCAGGATCTTTGGTTGTAAATGCTATATACTTAACAATGGTAAGTCTTACTTGACCAAGTTTGCTGCCAAGTCCCAAGAGGGGATTTTTGTTGGGTACAACAACAATAGTAAGGCATATAGGGTCTACAACTTGACTACTCAAGTTGTAGAGGAATCAGTACATGTAGTATTTGATGAAGCTAGACTCATTAACAATGAGTTGTCTAGAAGTATTTGCAGCATCACAGGTGTTACTAAGAAGATGGACAAGCTCACTATTGAAGAAGTATCTACTGCAAGTCAGCATGTAGATGATAGTGGTTGTTGTCCAGGGGGATTACTACATGCACCTGATGTAGAAGAAGACCAATGAGTGCAGCAAGTTGAAGAAGCTGAAGGAGTTCAACCTGAAGTCAGGCTGCCTCCAGCTAGTAGACATCTAAGAGATCATCCAGCAAATCAAATTATTGGTGATCTAAGTCAAGGGGTACAAACAAGGAGCAGAAATCTAAGTTCAGTTCTCTACTCCAGTTTTCTATCCCAAGTTGAGCCAAAGAAATTTGAAGAAGCCATCCTAGACCCTCATTGGATTGAGGCAATACAAGAGAAGCTGAACCAGTTCAAGAGATGCAAAGTCTGGGAGCTTGTTCCTAAACCAAAAGACCACAACATAATTGGAACTAAGTGGATCTTCAGGAACAAGATGGATGAACATAGAGTGATTATCAAGAACAAAGCAAGACTGGTTGCTAAGGGATATAGACAAGAAGAAGGTATTGACTTTGATCAAACCTTTGCTCCAGTAGCCAGACTGGAGGCAATAAGGATATTCTTGGCCTATGCAACCTATCAAGGGTTTAAAGTATACCAAATGGATGTTAAGTCAGCCTTTTTGAATGGTAATCTGAAGGAAGAAGTCTATGTGGACCAGCCATCAGGTTTTGTTGATTCAACTCAACCTAATTATATCTATAGACTTAGGAAGGCTTTGTATGGGTTAAAATAAGCCCCTAGGGCTTGGTATGAAACCCTGTCTAGTTTCCTCATTGAGAATAAATTCACAAGGGGGAAAATAGACAAGACTCTATTCCTTAGGGAATCCAGAGGCAAGATCATACTAGTCCAAATATATGTAGATGACATCATATTTGGGTCTACTGAAAGTAGTCTTTGCAAAAGGTTTGCAAAACTAATGCAAGGACAATTTGAAATAAGCAGTATGGGGGAACTTAAGTTCTTCTTGGGTCTCCAAGTTAGACAGACTGAGAATGGTTTATCCATATGCTAGTCTAAGTTCACCCTAGAACTGATAAGGAAGTATGGTATGGAATCATCCAGTACCATGAAAACTCCTATGGGGTCAAGTATGTCTCTTAACAAAGATGATGCAGGGAAACCTGTAGATGAGACTTTGTATAGAGGGATAGTTGGCTCTCTTCTATATTTGACTGCAAGTAGACCAGATATCATGTATGCTACATATGTCTGTGCTAGGTACCAAGCTTGCCCTATAGAATCTCATTTGACAATAGTCAAAAGAATACTGAGATATCTTAAGGGCACTCCTTATCTAGGCCTTTGGTACCCTAGGAATGGAGACTTTGAACTGACAGGTTATTCAGATGCAAATTTTGCAGGCTGCAAGGAAGATAGGAAAAGTACAACTGGTACCTGTCAATTCCTTGGTGGAAGACTGATATCATGGAGTAGCAAGAAGCAAACAAGTGTGTTTATCTCCACAGCAGAATCAGAGTATGTGGCTGCAGGAAGTTGATGTGCTCAACTTCTATGGATACAACATCAGCTTGAAGATTATGGTATTCAAGTAAGTAGAACACCACTATTTTGTGATTCTACTAGTGCTATATCTATTGCAAACAATCATGTTTCCCATAGTAGGACTAAGCACATAGAAATAACGTATCATTTTCTAAGGGAACATGTGGAAAAAGGAGATATTTCACTAGAGTATGTTAATACAGATAATCAACTAGCTGACATGTATACTAAGCCACTAGAAGAAACCAAGTTCAATAGGTTTAAAATTGAATTAGGTATGATAAACTTAGAATAAGTTTACAGAAATGGCTAAGTAAAATAGTGTCGACACACAGAGTTGTCTGTGTCGAGACAGAGAATTGGTGTCGACACTTCAGATAAAAGGTGTCGACACATCTAAGAAGTTGGTGTCGACACTTCAGAAAATTAGTATCGACACATACAGGGTAGGTGTCGACACATCCAAGGTGGTGTCGACACTTAGACTTTATGCAGAATTAGTGAAGTAAAGTCTCGACTAAGTGTCGAGCTGAGCGGTGTCGACACATAAACAAGTGTCGACACAAATATTCTGTCGACTATACTTGTGTCGACACATAGTTGTCGAGACATTATAAGTCTGTGTCGACACTTTTCAACAGTGTCGACACAATTTGAGTATTTTGACGCGCCCTTTCATCTTCGATCCTAGAAAGGTATAAATAGGATTTCGCCATTGTCTGTCGACACGCTCGCCAAAGTTTCGAGACCAAACTTGTGTGTCGACACCTCTCTTCTCTCAATTCAAAATTCTTCAAACCCTAATGGCGCCCAAGCTCGAAGAGAATGTGAATGAAGGTTATGAACTGGTGCGGCACGCATTTGATGAGGCGGAACCCGCGATCAAAGGTGTGGTAACCCTAGTTGCAGAATCTGGATTAGAATTCCTTGTTTCAGAACCCATCAAGATCTGGAAGAAGGAGGTCCTTGAATTTCTGAATGGCGCAACCCTAGATGAATCAGGACTAAAGATTAAGTCAAGTGGAACATATAGAAAAAACTGCAGGCAAAGAGACTGAGGTGCCAAAAGATACTGAAGGGATCCAAAGGACTGAGAAGGAGTTACCTCCAAGTCCTAAGGACAGAGTGACTATTGATAGCACATCTGCTTCTGCAGATGAAGAGGCTGCAAGAGCCAAGAAGAGAAAATTTCAAGTTTTCAAAAGGAGAAGCCAGAATTATAAGAAAGCTCTGCAAACAATAGCACCACGGCCTACACCACAGCCAGCACCATCTGTAGATTACAGTTCTCTGATGGTTGCATTACAGATAAAGATGGATGAGCAAAGACAGGCTGTAACATCTCATTTCCAACTAGACCCCTAGGTGTGGTTTTGTCCATGGCTAGGTCATGACAAACCCTAGGAAGCCAGGAATGGGTCAAGGGATAGGAGACAAAGTGGGGAAACACATCATGGTCTGCCAATAGTAGAACTCTGAACAATGGTTTAGGATGACCATAGGCTACACCTTGACCCCAAGACCCTACCACAACACCCCATAATACCTTGGGAGGCCCTTTAGAGCCATAAGGACCCATTGGGGTCAACCAAAGAGGCTCAGTTGACCAAGGTCAACCCTAGCCCTAAATGGGTCGAACTAGCCTACTTAGGGTCAATTGACCTACCCCTAGCCTAGAGGACCCCACCTATGCCCTCCTAACCCTAAAGTGAGGTCAATGGGTCACTAAGGACACATAGGGGTCAACCCAAATGATCTTGTTGACTCAAGTCAACTCTAGCCCTAAAATGGTCAAAGTGCCCTTACCAAGGGACATGTGACCACCAAGATGCCCAACCAACCCTATTCAAGTATACCTAGATCTTAAGGGAGTCCAATGGGTCACTAAAAACCCAATGGGGTAAACCCAGATGGTCAAATTGGCCCAGGTCAATCCTCATTTAAGTCAAGTCAAACCTAGCCCAAAAGGGCTAACCCAAGCCCAAGCCACTTCTTCCTTAGGCTAACCCCATTTCCATGTTCATCAAAACCAAGTGGGCTGCACTTAGCCTATGGGGTTGACCAGTCAACCAGGGGTGACTAGGAGAGAGAAGGAAGCTTCCCTCCATGTTAATGGAGGAGAGATAAGATGGGGGAGAGGAAGGGAGAGAGTGGAGCCGGCCAAGGGAGGCTAACAGCCACCTTTAATGGCTTCAATCAACTCCTCTAGGGAAGAGGAGTTGATTCCAGCCGTTTCTCGGCCACCAAGGGGTGGATTCAGCCCCCCTCCACTCTACCCGAGCCACACCATAAATGGTGTTGATGGCCATTGAAGAACCAGCCACTCCCCTTCCCCAATTGTCATTTAAACACCATCAGTGGGCAAAGGGGAACATTTTCGAGCGTTTACCTGGAGGAGACGGGTTGTCCCACTGTACTATTGCAGAAGCCGAGCGCCGCCGCCATCAACAATGGCATCCCGACGCTCTTCCCGCATCCAGGCCGCCAGGAAGGTCCTCCCCCTCTCCTTAACTCTCGGGTAGATCATAGGACTTCTTAGGCTTAAGATTCGGGCTCAATTGAGCCCGATCAAATCCAGCATTTTTCATGATTTTGGCAAGAACTTTTCTTGCTATAACCGCCGGAAAACGCCTCTCCGGCGGCAGAGCCTCCGCCTGGCGATAGCCACCACCTCAACGGAGGTGGTGGTGGCGGTGGCCGGCCGGGGAAGGGGCTGGATCGTCGGCGACAAGGCTTGGAAACGGCTCCAGGCGGGATGGATCCTGGCCGTTGGCTCAATGAAGAAGATGACGGGATTCTGTCGATTCTGCGTCAAGATTCGCGCTACTCCTGATTCTAAACTATAGGATATTAAATTTTGATATTATGATTTATGTCACAGTTTTAGTGTTATTTGCTTTTAATTTTGAAAAATACCTAGGCTCACCTGGTGGGAAAACATCCAACATGAAAGTTGTAGCCCTCGGAGTCTAATTTATTTTAAAATTTGTTTGAACCCATTTGGGTGCATGGTCTGACCAGGGCGCCCATTTTGGTGGGACATACCCTTAGGGCTAGGCAGTCATTAAACTGAGTGCCCACACTTTATCCCTAGCCCAAATCAATTGAAATTTTGGAAGGGATCCCAACCTGGCTATACCTAGGGCTTGCCCCAAACTCAGAATTTTTGAACACGCTTTTCCTAAAGTTTTTGATTTTATTTAATAAAGCTAGGGTAATTTAATTAAGTGGTCAAATGACCTCCAAACCCTCCCAAATTTTGGGGAGTGATCCCTGGCTTCAAGACCTAGTCCTGTACAAAATTTGGACTCATTTGGATATGTTTTGGTTAGGGAATCATCAATCCCTAGTGTGGCCCTAAGGTGGTATTTTTGTTCAAAAAGTGCACTTTTGATTTTGAGTGACCAAATCACCTCAACAGAGGCTGAAGTTTGGGACACTTACTTGCTTTGGCATTTATCACCTCCCCATGGAATGTGGGGTAGTGTGGAATTGATTTGCCCTAAGTTCCTAGGTCAAACCCTAAGAAAGGACCTTTGTGCCTTGTGAAGGGCATGAGTCCTAAACACCTTGGAAGAACACCAAATTTTGCATGGAGGGTCCTAGGGTATATAAAACCCTCTGGTAAAAATATTAAATAATTTTGAAAAGCGTAGGGTCCACAAAACCCTAACCCTAGCTTAGGTCATAAAACTTATAGTGCTAGTTTAGGTTAGCTAAACTCCTTGAAATATAATCAACTTTGGGTAGTGTGGGAATAAGGATATTTTGAGCCTCTGGTAATTTATTTGGGAAGTTTTGATCAATATTGGTAGCACTTCATTTGTAACCAATAGGATTGCCCTAATTAATAATTTGACTATTATGATCACACTGTCCATTGAAAGGTCATGAAACATTGGCAGAGGTAGTTTTAGACCATACTGATCATATATGATTTTTAATAGAATTTTTGGATACATAATTAGGGCATCTACTTCACAAGTGCATTACTTCGGTTACATATTTAATAATTCTTACAAGAGCTCAATACTTGTTGAAAAATTATGAAACTTGATACATAGCGTTCCTAGTTCATTATTATCATGTGGGAATTTATGTGGAAATTTTTGATGGATAATTAGTATACTTTGTTCATTAACCCATAAACTTGAAATTTCATGAGAAAATCAAGTAAAGCCTTATTATTGAATGATAAATTATGAAACTTTATCATGGGTATTTTTATGCCATCATAACCATCCCTGAATTTTATCTAAATTTTTGGAGGTATTATTGCTGTAAAATCTTTTAAAATGACTTATTATGAGATATATTTGAAATTAAATTTAAGGGCCTAAACCTTGCTGCAAAATTTGAAGACTTAGGCTTTAGAGTTGATTATGCATTTTGTAATTAACATAAATTTAGTGGATTATTATCTTGTCTGAAATTGGTACTTCATGTTCAAACTTGGGCTTTTTGGATACTAGAATAAATAAATAAATTATCAGACAAATTAGGAAAATTATGAATTTCTGGATTTATGCTACAAATGTCATTTTAGCCCTCTAATAATTATCATAGGGGTACTGGATGAGTATTTCATGTACCTCCCATTTTACGAGTCGTATAGCTTAAGTGGTCTGCATTTAGCAAAACTGCAGGAAATCATTTTGGATACGAATTAGAGCACGTGTGATGGGTCTGGTTGGTTTGCTGGAAGGATAAGTAGAATTAGGTGCATCTATGGAAGATAAGTGGGTAGGGTGTTGTTTTGTCTAGGGTTTAGAGGCGTTCAGGTCCGACGAAAGATCGTCCTACCCAAGGAAAGTTGGAGTCAAATCACCCTAGGATTAGCCTATCGGAACATGAGAAAGTAATGGGTAAGGGAATCAACCAATAACAAAAATAATTACCTTGCGAAAGGGAACGCTGGGCGTAATCCCAACATAGTTCCTAGTGCCCCTTGAGAGCCCTTCACAGGGAATACCGGGGGCAGTCCTGGGTTAATGTAAACTGTTTTAACAAGCTGAAAAGAGTAACTTAGTAATTAGGGTTGCACATTTCACAAACATAGGTAGCATCGGAAGATAGCTGGGAGCTTCAGCTCGGATGGTTAAAAGGCGTACTTTGGGTCCGGGGAGCTTCGGCTCGATTGTTTGAGACAGACGTGTTTGTCCGTGGAGCTTCGGCTCGGTTCTTGATTACGCTAAATTTGCATGTGCATAAAAGGAAAGGAAATTAAGGTGGTGGGTCTTCGGTATTGGAGGGTCGATTCACCGACGCCAATACGTTGACTCGGCAAGTGTGGTTAGCACTTCGCCAACAGAAGTCCGGTGCGCCAGCCGGCAAGAGTACGCAGGAGTCCGCTTCGTGCACCAAGCGTTGAGGCGTACGATAGGTCTGACCGGTAGTGCTTTACTGGTTTAGAGGTGGGCGAGGCCCAACCCACCGCTTCCGTCTGCCACTATGGAGGTATCCTGGGAGGTTACGGCTCCAAAAAGGGGGAACTAAAGGTCTGTGTGCATAGAGTCGGGTGTGTGCGTTGCACTTGCATGTCCATCATACCCACTTGCATGTCATAGCATAATCGAATCATTTAACCCCTGACACCTAATGTATAAGTGGAATGGGACGCTTATACATTAGGACCTGCAAAATGACCCCTTGGTCTATAAGCTTGTGTGGGCAAGTTTATAAATTAAGGTTAATTTTGACATATATATTTACTGTTGTGTGATAACCGACACCCCAACGTATAAATTGGTATGGGACTTTTTATACGATGGGAGACTTGCAGAAGACCCCTTGGCTTATGTGTTTTCACATAAGTGAAGGTTACTTTTCATACTTCAGCTTATTGTCTATACATGCCATAGAATTTGCTAGCATAGGTCCGCTGCCATCTGCTTTTGATTTTTCTCCACCTTCAAGTCCTCCCCTTTCTTCCTCTCCGCTCGGTGCCTAGGAGCCGTGGGGGAAGGGGCGGGGGATGATAGGACTTAGTCTTTTAGACTAACGGTTTTCGAACCGCATCATTTAGGGGATCGTGGAGACCAGCTTGGAGGAGCAGCCCCAGAGACCGGTGCGCTTGGAGGTGGGGCAGTCTAGCTCCGGAGTTCATACAGCCGGGACCGTGAGTCTCGACCTTGAGTAGTTTTTCTGCTTCCGCATGAGTGATTTTTGTAGTGAGGATATGTTGTACCGGGCATAAGCCCGTATTTTGCTACTCTGATATTTTATTCTGTGGGCACTCCCTTCGTGAAGTTATATTTATTATGACATGTGATTCTCTGTGGACTGCAATTTTGCATTTAAATTATTGTGCTACTTTTCTGCGATCGATTTGGCCGGCAGAATCGGCGCTTTGTGGTGATGACCCTTCATGGCATGAAGGAGTCACCGCAAAACGACAGTTCTGGGCCTAAGACCCCAGTGTCGATATAAAAGCAGCGGAAGCGTGGTGTGCCCATATGGGGGATCACATGTAAATTGTCCACTTTTATCAGGTATTGAGTCGATTACCTACTAATGTAGTTCGTTTTGCAGCCCCCAGCTCAGCCCACCCCACAAGGTGGAGCTCAGCAGACTCCAGACATTGCACCACCTCCCATGGTCCCCACACCTTTCCTTCAGTCAGACATGGGGCAAACCCTTACAGCTATCCTTGAGGCCTTCCGGGCTCAGCAGGCTCCGGCCCAGCAGCCAAACCCAGGGGCCAACTGGATGAGCACCTTCTGAGGACTCTCTCCCCCGTCATACTTGGGGACAGAGTCAGCAGTGCGGACAGAGGAGTGTCTGGATGTTATGTACGAGATGTTGACTGGGATACGATGCCCTTGGGAGGAGAGGGTGGCCTTGGTGGTATCTTTCTTGGAGTCCCATGCCAAGAGGTGGTGGAAGACGTTGTTGGACACGACGTTTGCTGATAGGGAGATTGTAGAAATCACTTGGGAGGAATTCAGGGCCACGCTGCTGGAGCACTTTGTTCCGCAGTCGGCCAGGGACGAGTTGGAGGAGCGGTTCTTGCAGCTGAGGCAGGGCACCAGGACGGTGGTGGAGTACCACCGAGAGTTCGACCATTTGGCCCGATATGCGGGTTCTTACCAGCTGGACGAAGCAGGATACATCAAGAGATTTTATAAGGGCCTAAAAGAGGAGTTGGGGGAGGCCTGGTTGTTTGTATCTGACGGGCCTATCTCCCGGATTTTGGAGATGGCGAAGATGATTGAGGCCGAATGGCACACCACTCGGGGCCGGAAGCGGCAAGCGGAGGATCAGGGCCGGAGGGCCCGAAAAGATCAGCGGTGAAAGGGGAAACTAGATCTGATATACTCTAGAGGGGGGTGAATAGAGTATATGGTGCTTTTTAAAACACAAAGAAAAACTTTTGCAAAGCTTTACAACAATTGTTGTAATGAGTGTAAGCAGGGAAGCAGAAATAAAACTAATCACAAACTAAGCTATGCAGAAACTAAGCACAAGAAAATCTAGGCCAGAAACAGAAAGAAAACATTCAAAACCAGATGACACAAGGAATTATAGTGGTTCCCCAACTTGGGTACATCCACTCTTCTACCACCCTAGGTAGGAATCCACTACAGGATGAGTTGGTCAGGTGTCCTGGGCACCAATGAGCTTTTGATAAGGTGCTCAAAAACCAAAACAGATTTTTTGATCAGGTGTCTTGCCACCAATGAGCTTTTGATAAGGTGCTCAAAAACCAGATTCAAACTTTTGAAGGGAGTTTGAAAAACCCTTTATAGAGTGGGGGTGAGAGAGTGATGGCAGTCTTCTCTTTTCTCAAACAACTGAGAAGACTAACTGGATTGATTTCAAAGCTCCCCCTGAGTCCTTGATCTTCAGGAAGATGAGCTTTGCTGAGGGTGATAGGCCTTCAAAGATAGATCTCCAGCAAAAGATGATTTCAGCAAGCTGAAATGTTGAGTGTCTGGAGTCTTGAAATGATGTTGGCCTTGAACACTTGGAGAGTTGAAGAGATCTGAAGATTTGTTTGAAAGCTTGATCTCTTTGATGAGTGTTCTTCAGAATTCTTGTTGACAGAAGATTGAGAGAGTCTCTGTATTCTAAGTTGTGTGCTGTTCTTGTCAATCTCTGTATGTGTTCTTTTTCTTATTCAAAAACATTCTCTTTTATTCTCTATGTCTGAATAGGATATTACTCTGTCAAAGATAGCCGTTGGTCTGCATTAATTACAGCCTTAATTGCATAATTTGTTCTGAAGGAAAGTCCACTGATTTGTTCCTTGAAAAATCCCTTGAAACTTGCTCCAGAAGTAAATGAAAACGGCTGGCAGATCTTCTGAATTAAATGCAGAATAACTTCTATCTGATTTGAATTTGAATTCTGAAAGATAACTGAAATCGTCGAACTGAGCTCTGCTATCGTCGAGCTGAGCTCAGCGACCTGGAAACTGCAAGCAGCAACATAATCGTCGATCTGAGCTCAAAGATCGTCGAACTGAGCTCAGAGATAAGGATCCAGTGCAGAGTCAAAATCGTCGACCTGAGCTCACCGATCGTCGAATGGAGTTCGACGATATTGTGAAGTTGAGCTCAGCGATCGTCGAATGGAGCTCGACGATCTGCAGAAGTTGAGCTAGACGATCGTCGACCGGAGTTCGACGAATCGTCGTACTGAGCTCGACGATTAGACTTAGTCTCCAGAAAAACTTGGTCTTCAGGGCAGCTTCCAAACCTAGACTCCTGATCCCTTAGACTCAATTCTAATTGACCTATTAAGCTATACAGAAGGTCAAACACAGATTCCTAGAGACATAGTGATCCTGACCCAAATTAGTAATAGGGTGTTCCAACAATCTCCCCCTATTTGGGT
Organism: Platanthera guangdongensis; assembly: GCA_039583875.1. Classification (NCBI taxonomy): domain Eukaryota; kingdom Viridiplantae; phylum Streptophyta; class Magnoliopsida; order Asparagales; family Orchidaceae; genus Platanthera; species Platanthera guangdongensis. Next base: position 174,020,814 of record CM077166.1, on the reverse strand, counting down.
TAGGAAAACTATTTACAGACTTTGGAAAATCAAACAACATCATACAATCAGAAAAACACAAAAACAACAGTAGCTAGACATTACAGAACCATCACACAGATATATATATATATAATGTCCAGAAATCAGTCAGATAAACCAAGAAATGTCACCTTACAGAGTTACTTTTTCTCTTTGCCTTTTACCATCTTGATTTCTCTGTTAGGATTTAAAGCTTCCTATTTGGATCTGGTGTCATCAGCTGCACCCAAATAAATTTGCTTAGAAGCTCTGGGAACCACTGCAGCTGGATGCAACTCCATGTACCTGTCTGCATCAAAAAATTTACTGGAGGCATATCTTTCTAGTTTTTTCTGTCTTTGTTCTGACATTGTAGATATATTGGAGGTGTCCAGGCCTTGCTCTTTGGCTTTCTTGATCTGGTCTAAAGCAGCCAACCCTTTCATTCTAGCAGTCCAAGCAACAGGATTCTTCTCAGGGTCCTCAAATGGAACAGGTGGCTCATACCTGTTGGAAGAAGAATCTTGAGGAGTCCTGGCAGTCACAGTTTCTCTGAGCTTATAGGGGAATGGACCTGAAGATGTATCAGAAGGAACATGTCCTCCCCTGGAATAAGGGTGCTGCCTGGAATGCCCTTTGGAGTAAACCTGAGTCTCTCTTTGATTTCCCCTATATCCTCCCCTTCTAGAGTAAGAGCCCCTAGACTGGCTTTCCCTTTGATATGTTCTAGCATGAGGTTGGTAGGGAGCCTGGCTTCTAGCTGGGCCTGAACTTGCAGAGCTGCCACCTGCACCTGCATCAGGTGGAGGTGGTGGAGGAGGATGAGGGTGCTTGAACTGGGAGGAGTCCTTATCAAACTTTCTTTTCTTCTTCATAGTCTTTAGCTGATTCTTAGAGAACTGCATCCAATGCTCAGAAATTGGACAGTTGTGCAGAATATAGTAAGGAACATCATTATCATCTCTAACTTTGGCAGGAGGAACCCTCTTCAATGCCTTACTTCTTGCCTTCCTTTTCCTTGCAATGGTGGCAGAGGAATCATCAGAAGCAGTGTTGTAATCCTCAGATTCAGAACTCTGTGCATCATATAAGGCATCAATCCTTTTCATCAAATTTTCTTTCAGTTGCATTGCAGCAGATGGGGCAGAAGCAGAAGGGCCAGCAGCAGGTATAGCAGCAGATACATCATCAGAAGCAACAGTCACTGAATGAATAAAAGCAGAAATGATACTGGGGTCACAGCATGAGAAGGGCACCAGAGCCTTGGACAGATCTTCAGGGGGCTGGACAGCATTGGGCTCTAGGAGGTAGCTGAAGTGTGCAGTATCAAATGCAGAGAACAAAGACCCTAGGTCAATTGCTAAGACTGCAGTAGGCACAGCAACTGGAGCAGAAGATACAAGCACAACAGCAGCAGCAGCAGGAGCAGAAGCAGAAGCAGTAGCAACAGCAGCATGAAGGCTGGCTTCATAAGGCATCTCCCCCTGCCTGGATGCAGACACTTCTGTATCAAGGCACACTGCTGGTGGGGCTGCTTGAGGAATGAGGGAGGAAAGCCTGGCAGACAGGGCTGCCACTGACTGTTGTAGAGGAGCTAAGGAGGCCTCCATGAGAAGAGAGAGCCTGGGGGCCAGTAGCTCATACAACTTGTCAGCTAGGGCTGGCAGATCTACATGCTCAAAGGCAGGAGCAGAGGTAGAGGGTATTGGGATGGTTGAGGATGCTGGAAGGGGAGTGCTGGATGGTGAAGGGATAGAGGGCTGAGGTGTGGGAATTGTGGAGATGGAGGACAAGGGTATAGAGATGGATGGAGTGAATGATGGTTGGTCAAGGATGTGGTGGAGGAGATCTTGGAAAGATGTTGAGGTGGAGGGGAAGTCTGGAGGAGAAGAGGGGGAATCATCCATGTAGGATTCATCCAGAAGGGTGAAGGATGGTATGGATGGGGATGAGGTGACATCTGGAGGTGGATATGAGAATAATGGGTGGAAGTGGTCAACTGGAGGTGATGAAGTGGTAGCTGGGGATGGAATTGAGGTTGGAGATGGGCTGGAGATGGTAATGGGGGATGAGGCTGGAATGGTGGATGGAGCTTGAGGTAGGGTTGAACTTGGAGGAGGAGGAGAAGCAGCACTAGCAGCAGGCAGGTCTTCTGCAGGTGCAGAGACCTGAGGGGAGTAACTCTGTGAGTCCTGGTGCCTGAAGGGGCAGCTGAAGAGGGCCTGCTGGGCTTGCTAATCTGCCTGTCCCATTTGCCAAAAAGGGCACAGGTGAGTCTCTTGGAGGCATTGATGTGCACTCCAGAGGAGATCAGCAGAGTAGGGCACTTAGCCTGAAGGAAAACTCCAAGGATTCTTCCAAAATTTACAAAGCTTTTATTTATTTTCTTCTTTATCAGGTCAAAGAAGACCTCTCCCCAATTCAGATTTTTCTTATCTACCAGAGCTCCCATGAGGCAGAGCTGATGTCTGGAGATGGTGTCATGTGCAGAATGTTTGGCCAACAGGACCTTGCCTACAACATCTGCCAGGAACCTGTATTCAACTGACAGGTTCCTCTTAAACAATTTGCTAGGGTTTCCCTCAGGATGACCCATCCTGGCAAGTATATCAGTAAACTCTTCTCCAGAAAGTTCAGCAGAGTCATCTCCATTTCTAAAACCAAAAACCTCTGTTAAGACTGTTGGGGTCAGAGGTACCTGGGTGCCACCAATAGATCCAACTATGGTGTTGTTGTCAAGGTTGTGTGCAGTATATACCCATTCCTTTATTTCATCTGAGGCAAGTTTGATTCTTGTGGTCATGAGGGCAGACAAATGTTGATCCTTGAATAGACTCAGGATGTCCTGGAAGATTTGATCAGTGGTGTTGAAGGAGTCCAAATCGATGTCAAACCCTGCGTCAAACTTCATGGCGGCGAGGACAGCAACTGAGACGGCCATGGTACCTGCAAAAACTTAACAAACAAAACGACCAAGGTAGAACTGTTTGGAGGGAAGAAAATTTCTGCAGAGAAATTGAAAGCGCAAGAGAGAACGACGGCGAAAAATGAGTTTTATATTAGGGTTCGACGCAGAATTGGAAAGATCGTTGAACTCAGTTCGACGATCGAGGCTTCTAAAGGAATCTGAAGAGACTCCAACATCGTCGATCTCCGTTCGACGATCTTGGGAAGCGTCGAGCTCCGTTCGACGATCGTTCAGGGAACAAAATCGTCGAGCGCCGTTCGACGATCATTGACCGAAGGAGACAGTTCATGCTGTCTGAGGGGCGCTGAACTCAGTTCGACGATTCTGGAAATCGTCGATCTCCGTTCGACGATCTTTGGGGCAATCGTCGAGCGCAGTTCAGAGATCAGAAAATCCTAAATACTAAGAAAAATCAGAATTTTGCCTAGTCTTGGTCCATTTTTAGCCTTTCAAAATCTTGGGGAGTATTTAAGACTTCCTCCATCTAACATTCCTAACTGATTTAGGAAGAAAGTGTGTTTCTTTTCATCCAAAGGCTTGGTGAAAATATCTCCCCTTTGTAAATCAGTTGGGATATACTGCAGTTCAATTTTGTTCTTTTCAACATTGTCCCTTAAGAAATGATGCCTAATCTCTATGTGTTTTGTCCTACTATGGAGGACTGGATTTTGAGCTATGGAAATAGCACTTGTATTGTCACAAAAGATTTTTGACTTCTCTAAGTTGTAACCATAGTCTAGGATTTGATTTTGAATCCACAATATTTGTGAACAACAACTGCCTGCAGCCATATATTCAGCTTCAGCAGTTGAAGTTGACACAGATGTTTGTTTCTTATAAAACCAGGAGACAAGTCTATCACCAAGGAACTGACAAGTTCCACTGGTGCTTTTCCTGTCAATTCTGCATCCAGCATAATCAGCATCAGAGAATCCAGTTAACTCAAATGCTGAATCTTTTGGATACCAGAGACCTAGATTTGGACAACTTTTAACATACCTAAGAATCCTCTTTACTAATGTGAGGTGTGACTCTCTAGGGCTAACTTGGAATCTAGCACATATACATGTAGCAAACATTATATCTGGTCTACTAGCTGTAAGATACAGTAAAGAGTCAATCATTGCTCTATATGTTGTCTGATCAACAGGTTTCCCATGTTCATCAGCATCCAGTACAGCATTGGTAGGCATGGGTGTTTTCATACAAGATGCCTCAGACATACCAAATTTCTTAACCAGTTCATTAGCATATTTGGTTTGAGAAATAAAGATGCCTTCAGCATGTTGTTTGACTTGCAATCCTAGGAAGAAGGATAGCTCACCCATGCTACTCATCTCAAATTTAGAATGCATTAGGTTAGAAAACCTTCTGCACAATTTTGAGTCAGTAGAACCAAAAATGATATCGTCTACATAAATTTGTACTAGTATGGTATGGGACTTATAGGTTCTAATAAAAAGAGTTTGGTCTACTCTACCCCTTATAAAACCATTTTCCAAGAGAAAGCATGCTAGGGTCTCATACCATGCTCTAGGAGCTTGCTTGAGACCATATAATGCTTTGTGTAGTTTGAATACATAATCAGGGTGAGTTGGAGAGATAAAACCTGGAGGTTGTCTAACATAGACTTCCTCTTTGATGTCTCCATTTAAAAAGGCACTCTTGACATCCATCTGATAAACCTTGAAGCCTTTGTGAGCTGCATAAGCTAGAAAAATTCTGATGGCTTCCAATCTTGCAACAGGTGCAAAAGTCTGGTCGTAGTCAATTCCTTCTTCTTGAGAATATCCTTGGGCAACTAGCCTTGCCTTGTTCCTTATTATTACTCCTTGATCATCCAGTTTATTTCTGAATACCCATTTTGTTCCAACAATGGAATGATCCTTTGGCTTTGGCACTAGTTCCCATACTTTGTTCCTCTCAAATTGATGCAACTCTTCTTGCATGGCAATGATCCAGTGTGGATCTTGCTCTGTATCTTGAATGGACTGAGGCTCAATTTGAGAAAGAAAGCAGATGTGCAACAGGTTTTGGTTGACCTGATTTCTGGTTTGCACACCAGCTGAGATTTCTCCAATTATTTGGGAAATTGGATGGTCTCTTGATGTTACTAAATCAACAAGGGGTGTTGATTGTTCACCAACCTGTGTTGTTGTTTCCTCTTGTGGTACAACAACTGGCTCTTCAAGTTGGGCTTCAAAGTGTTGCGCATTCCCTTCATCTTCACTGCTTTCATTCTCTTGAGCAACCTGCAACTTGTTCATGTCTTCAACTAGAGAGTGTTCCTGCAAAGGTTCTATGGTAGAAGAAATCTTCTCTTTGAAAGACATGTTAGTTTCATCAAAAGAAACATGAACAGATTCCTCAATTTTCAATGAAGATTTATTATATACCCTATAGGCCTTGCTGATCATGGAGTATCCCAAAAACACTCCTTCATCAGCTTTGGCTTGAAATTTTGCTAAATATTTCTTATCATTATTGTGAATATAGCAAGTGCAGCCAAAAATTCTGAAATAGTCAACTTTAGGTTTCTTCCCTTTGAGTAATTCATAGGGAGTCTTTCCCTTCAGTTTATGTATCAGACTTCTGTTCAGCACATAGTTGGAGGTGTTCACTGCCTCTGCCCAGAAGGATAGAGGTAGATGAGCATCTGACAACAATGTAGTGGCAGATTCAATAAGGGTTCTATTTTTCCTTTCAGCTACCCCATTTTGTTGAGGAGTTCTAGGAGCTGAGAAAGTATGCCTGATCTCTTCACTCTGACAGAACTCTTGCATAAGAAGAGAATCAAACTCTGTCTCATGATCACTTCTGATCAGGGCAATGTGAGTATTGAACTCAATCTTTATACATTTGAGAAACTCTGTCAGACACTTAAAGTTATCAGACTTCTTCCTTAGAAAGAACACCCAAGTGAATCTAGAGAAGTCATCTACAATCACTAAAGTGTAGGATTTCCCTCCTAGGCTTTGTACTGTGATGGGTCCAAATAGATCCATGTGTAACAGATACAATATCCTAGGTGAATCACTCTTATTAAGTGACTTGAAACTGTTTTTAGTTTGCTTGCCTAATTGACAAGCCTTGCAGAGTCCTTCCTTCTTGTAGGGGCCAGAAGGTAGTCCTCTAACAAGGTTGTCCTTGGAGAGCCTAGCAATAGTTCTAAGGTTTAGGTGTCCTAATCTCTTATGCCATAAAACATTTGGTCTACAAACTGAATTGAATAAACAGATATCTATAGTAGTTGAAAGAAAATCTACTAGGTAGATGTTACCTTTCCTTTTACCTGTCAACACAGTTGTGTTGTCCTCTGACTTGATTTTGCATAAGGTTTTGCTGAAGGTCACCTGGTAGCCTTCATCACATAGCTGACTGATGCTGATTAGGTTGTGCTTCAGTCCTTCCACATATGCTACCTTCTTGAAGGTTACAGAACCAATCTGGACTGCTCCATAACCTTTAGTTTGTCCAAAATTGGAGTCACCAAAGATAACTTTGGGTCCAAGCTTGGCTCTAAAGGAATTGAGGTTGTCCTTGTTCCCTGTCATGTGCTTAGAGCACCCACTATCCAAATACCATTGCTGGTTAGATGTTGGATAGGTCTTCACCTGCACATAAAGCAATTCACTTATTTTTGACCCAGTTTACCTTGGGCCTAGGTTGATAACCTTTAAATTCAGAAATGAAAGACATCCCTGGCTGACTCTTATATCCTTCAGGATGATATCTCCTTGGAGGTAAAATCCATTCAGTATAAGGGTTGAAGGTTTGGGATGAAGAACCCTCAGGATTCAATTTTGACTTGCCATTGAAAAAATTTCCAGAGCTCTGACCTCTGTTCGACGATCTTGGAGCTGAGTTCGACGATCTTGGGTCAGATCGTCGAGCTCCGTTCGACGGTCGACTATGGGTGAGGTCAGGTATATGAGATCGTCGAGCAGCGTTCGACGACTTTGGCTGAGATCGTCGATCTGCGTTCGACGATTTTCCCTGAGGTCGTCGAGCTGCGTTCGGCGATCGTCGATCTTCATTCGGCGATCGTCGAGCTTCGTTCGACGATTTCTGCTGGGACTTGAATTTCTGAGGCAGATCAGAATTTTTCCTGGCAACCTCTACAACTCTCTTTCCCTTGTCAGAAATGAACTTGATAGGGGTTGTTAGAACAATAGGTTGGCTGGATGAGGCACCCAAGCCCAGTGTACTGTTGAATCTTGAGTTCACTGTGCTTGTGATGTCCATCAGCTTGATGCTTCTCCCATTGAGAGATTCTTCAAGCTTCTTGGCCTCAGAGAGCTCACTCTTCAGTGAAGCTATCTGTTCCCTATAGTTCTCCAACTCTTGAGAGAGTTTGAGGTTTTCTGATTTTAAAACCTTTTGTTCAGATAATTGATTTCTGAGAGAGATGATCTCTTTCTCAGACTTTAGCAGGTCTAAACATAGAGCTTTAAATTCAAATTTAAAATCTTCTGAAGTAAAATCAAAAGAGCTGATTACCTGATCTTCTTCAGGTTGAGTCTCTGAGTCTGATTCTGACTCCTCTTCCTCTGAGTTGTGTTGTGAGGCATTGATTGCCATCATGCAGAACTCCTTTTCCTCTGCATCATCCTCATCATCACTTGAGCTGGAAGAGCCTTCTGACTCCTCTTCAGTCTCACTCCAGGATTCAGCAACAAATCCTTTCCTTGTGTGCTTATTTCTGCTGGAGGAGGGTTTGCTACTTCCATTCCTTTTGGAGTCCTTCTCCTTTCTTCTTTCTTTTCTGTCCCTTCTGTCCTTGTTCTTGTTCTCTGGACAGTCAGGAACCATATGCCCTGGTTTCCTGCAACCAAAGCAAATAATGTCTTTGTTATTGCCAATGGACTTGTCATACCTTGGCTTGTCCTGCTCCTTGTATGATCTTCTTCTGAAGTCCTTTCTGGCCATCTTATAGAATCTTTTGGCCAACAAGCTGAGAAGTTCATCATTGGCTGTTCCTTTTTCTTCAGGCAGATCTTCAGTTGCCTTGAATGCTATAGTCTTCTCCTTTCTTGTGGCTGGTGAAGCAGCCTTCTGTTCTTCTTCTCTGTTCTTGATGAGTAGCTCATAAGATTTGAGCTTACCCAACAAGGCTTCAGTGGTGATCTCATTCAGACTTCTGGCATCTTTAATTGGCCAGATTCTTGAATCCCAAGTGCTGGGGAAGCACATTATGATCTTGTCATTAAGTTCTGTCAGTGAGATCTCTTTGTCTAATGTCCTCAGTTCACTGACAATTAGACTCAGTCTGTTATACATGTCTCCCACTGACTCATTTTCTCCCTTCTTGAAGTTCTCATATTGGGAGATGAGATGGGATCTTCTGTCCTTTCTCTCATCAGCTGAGCCAGAGACAATTTCTGAGAGCTTGTCCCAAATTTCCTTGGCTGAATTGCATTCAGCTACTTTTTGAAAAATGTCATCTGACATTGTCTGAGCTAAAATGTTCATTGCCTTGGCATCAGCTACTTTCCACTTTTTGATGTCAGCATCTGTTCCTGATGGAGGTGGAACAGCATTTGTGCTTGTGCCCTCTGGAGGTCTTGGACACACTGTCAAAACAGAATTAAAAATGTCTTCGTCAATAGAATTCATGTAGAGTCTAATCCTTGCTTTCCAAAGTGCAAACTTTGATAGATTGCACACTGGAGGTCTGGTGCTAGCATAATCTTTGTTTTGGGCCATGACTTGTGCTAGCTAAATCTAATAATGAAATATAAAAGAAGGATCTAGATTGGGATCTTGGGGTTCAGGTGTTAGCCTGTACAACCAAATAGATATGGTATGTTTAACCAACCTCGCTCTGATACCAATTGAAAGGGGAAACTAGATCTGATATACTCTAGAGGGGGGTGAATAGAGTATATGGTGCTTTTTAAAACACAAAGAAAAACTTTTGCAAAGCTTTACAACAATTGTTGTAATGAGTGTAAGCAGGGAAGCAGAAATAAAACTAATCACAAACTAAGCTATGCAGAAACTAAGCACAAGAAAATCTAGGCCAGAAACAGAAAGAAAACATGCAAAACCAGATGACACAAGGAATTATAGTGGTTCCCCAACTTGGGTACATCCACTCTTCTACCACCCTAGGTAGGAATCCACTGCAGGATGAGTTGGTCAGGTGTCCTGGGCACCAATGAGCTTTTGATAAGGTGCTCAAAAACCAAAACAGATTTTTTGATCAGGTGTCTTGCCACCAATGAGCTTTTGACAAGGTGCTCAAAAACCAGATTCAAACTTTTGAAGGGAGTTTGAAAAACCCTTTACAGAGTGGGGGTGAGAGAGTGATGGCAGTCTTCTCTTTTCTCAAACAACTGAGAAGACTAAGTGGATTGATTTCAAAGCTCCCCCTGAGTCCTTGATCTTCAGGAAGATGAGCTTTGCTGAGGGTGATAGGCCTTCAAAGATAGATCTCCAGCAAAAGATGATTTCAGCAAGCTGAAATGTTGAGTGTCTGGAGTCTTGAAATGATGTTGGCCTTGAACACTTGGAGAGCTGAAGAGATCTGAAGATTTGTTTGAAAGCTTGATCTCTTTGATGAGTGTTCTTCAGAATTCTTGTTGACAGAAGATTGAGAGAGTCTCTGTATTCTAAGTTGTGTGCTGTTCTTGTCAATCTCTGTATGTGTTCTTTTTCTTATTCAAAAACATTCTCTTTTATTCTCTATGTCTGAATAGGATATTACTCTGTCAAAGATAGCCGTTGGTCTGCATTAATTACAGCCTTAATTGCATAATTTGTTCTGAAGGAAAGTCCACTGATTTGTTCCTTGAAAAATCCCTTGAAACTTGCTCCAGAAGTAAATGAAAACGGCTGGCAGATCTTCTGAATTAAATGCAGAATAACTTCTATCTGATTTGAATTTGAATTCTGAAAGATAACTGAAATCGTCGAACTGAGCTCTGCTATCGTCGAGCTGAGCTCAGCGACCTGGAAACTGCAAGCAGCAACATAATCGTCGATCTGAGCTCAAAGATCGTCGAACTGAGCTCAGAGATAAGGATCCAGTATAGAGTCAAAATCGTCGACCTGAGCTCACCGATCGTCGAATGGAGTTCGATGATATTGCGAAGTTGAGCTCAGCGATCGTCGAGTGGAGCTCGACGATATTATGAGGTTTGAGCTCAGCGATCGTCGAATGGAGCTCGACGATCTGCAGAAGTTGAGCTAGACGATCGTCGACCGGAGTTCGACGAATCGTCGTGCTGAGCTCGACGATTAGACTTAGTCTCCAGAAAAACTTGGTCTTCAGGGCAGCTTCCAAACCTAGACTCCTGATCCCTTAGACTCAATTCTAATTGACCTATTAAGCTATACAGAAGGTCAAACACAGATTCCTAGAGACATAGTGATCCTGACCCAAATTAGTAATAGGGTGTTCCAACAAGCGGCGAGGCACCATACCAGATGGAAGAAGGACAGAGGAGCAGCCTCATCAGGAGGTGAGGCAGTAGCCGAGAGAGCAGGTGGTTTTGGCCCCTCAACCTCTTCGGATACAGGAGATGCCGAGACCCTGGGGTATGGCGTATCCCCCGCCGGAGTGCTTCCATTGTCATCAGGTGGGACACCTCCGGAGAAACTGCCCCATGAGGGGGGCACCACCTCCAGCACCACAGGGTGGCCCACCTACCCAGCATTTTGGAGGCCGAGGACGCGGCCGAGGACGTGGTTACCAGGGAGGAGACCGAAGACAGGAAAGGGAGCAGGCATATGCCTTGGATCTGGCACAGCCCCGAAATCCAGAGCGGGTCATCACAGGTAAGCTAAGATGTTTTAAATTGTTTAAACTAAATTCCCGTTCTCAATTGTCCAACAAGTAGAACTGCCCTAAGCAGAATAAATAGCAAAGAAAACACGTCATAAAATACTAAGACCTTTAATCATCACAGGTATAGTCTTCATCAGCGGCAAGCCCGCCTATACTCTGTTCGACACGGGTGCCTCACACTGTTTGTGTCGGAGGCCTTCCTGGAAGGGCTGGAAGGAGTGGAACGGTTCTCAGGCCGGATGAGTAGGGTGCGTCTACCCGACGGATCAGAGATACTCACCTCAGCCCACTGCAGCATGGAGGCGGAGATTGGAGGGAAGTCGTTCGAAGTTCCGGCCACGGTCCTGAGGATGCCAGTCTTCGAGCTGATCCTGTGCATGACTTGGTTACAGTGTAATCATGCCCAGATTGATTGTCAAGCGAAAAGGATCACCGTGAGGCACGGGGACTCTACCATCATCATCGAAGGTATAAGACCTGCCTCACGTATACACTTATCTTCAGCACAGGCCGTTAAGGCCTATTTACAGGGGGAGGAGGTCTACGAGGTGCTGTTTGAAATGACGGAGGCAACGAGTTCTATATCGAATATCCCGGTGGTGCGGGAGTTTGAGGACGTCTTTCCGGAGAAGTTACCCGGATTACCCCCGCGCAGGGAGCGGGACTTCCAGATACAGCTTGTGTCGGGGGCCAAGCCAGCGTCCAAGGCACCTTACCGGATGGCCCCAAAGGAGTTGACAGAGTTCCAGAGCCAGCTTCAGGATTTAGTGGAAGCCGTATTTGTCCGGCCAAGCTCTTCACCTTGGGGAGCCCCGGTATTGTTCGTCAAGAAGAAAGACGGGACCCTCAGATTGTGCATCGACTATTGAGCACTAAATCGGCTGACGGTCCGGAACACCTATCCACTGCCAAGGATAGACGAGCTGTTCGACCAGCTGCAGGGAGCGCAGTTCTTTTCGAAATTAGATTTGAGGTTGGGATACTATCAGCTTCGGATTCGGGAGGAGGACATTCAGAAGACTGCTTTTAGTAGCAGATATGGTTTATACAAGTTTACGGTGATGCCCTTCGGACTCACCAATGCACCATCAGCGTTCATGACCCTCATGAACCAAGTCTTCAAGGAATATCTTGATGTGTTTGTCATTGTGTTCATCGATGACATCCTCATTTACTCGAGGACGAGGAGCACACTCGCCATCTGACTCTGACCCTGCAGAGACTGCGGGAGAATCATCTATATGCGAAGTTTAGTAAATGTCAGTTCTGGCTGAAGGAGGTGAGCTTCTTAGGCCATATTATCAGTGGAGCCGGATTGGCAGTGGACCCGACAAAGATTTAGGCTATTCGGGATTGGCCGCAGCTGAAGACAGCCACCGACGTACAGAGTTTTCTAGGACTTGTCGGTTACTACCGGAAGTTCGTGGAGGGATTCTCTCGAATCGCCCTCCCGCTCACATCCTTGACGAAGAAGGAGGTACTGTTCGTGTGGACCCCGCAGTGTCAGACAGCTTTCTAGGAGCTGAAGGATCGGCTAACCTCGGCTCCCATTCTTACTCTCCCCTCTGGGAGGGAAGGATTTCAGGTCTACACTGATGCTTCCTACCAGGGTATGGGATCTGTACTGATGCAGAAGGGCCATGTGATTGCATATACATCTCGCCAGTTGAAGAAGCACGAGCAGAACTATCCGGTGCACGACCTTGAGATGGGGGCGGTTGTTTTTGCTTTGAAGGTCTGGCGCCATTATCTTTATGGAGTCCACTGCGATATCTATTCCGACCACAAGAACCTGAAATACGTGGACACGTAGAAGGAACTGAACATCAGGCAGAGGCGCTGGGTGGAGTTCCTTGCAGATTATCAGTATGAGATGCACTACCATCCAGGGAAGGCAAACGTGGTGGCGGACGCATTGAGTCGGAGAGCTGCCACTTCCGAAGTCGGGCCTCAAGTTATGTCTATGGAGCTGGTGAGGAGATTGGAGGATATGCACATCACACTGGTATCATCTGAGGACCCCGAGCTTTACACGGAGTATTTAGCAGCGGTGAGTGCTACAGACGATATCCGGGACAGAGTCAGAAAGGGACAGAGGCGAGATGTCAATCTGGAGCCGATATTCTGGTCCTTGGAGAACGGTACAGTAGGAGATTACACGATGAGGGACGGCGTGGTATGCTTCAGAGGTCGGACTTATATACCAGGAGGAGGCCAGGTCCGGGAGGATATCATGGCAGAAGCCCACCACAGCAGATACTCGGTGCACCCGGGCATCACGAAGATGACTGCGGATTTGAAGAATACTATGTACTGGCCTGGCATGAAGAAGGATATCACTCGGTTTGTGACCCACTGCGAAGCTTGCCAGCTAGTGAAGGCAGAGTGCAAAAACCCTGCGGGGTTGTTGCAACCACTCCCGGTACCAGAGTGGAAGTTCGAAGACATCGCGATGGATTTTATTCACGGACTTCCCCGGTCACGAACAGGGAATGACTCAATTTGGGTCATCGTCGATCGGTTGACTAAGGTAGCCAGGTTCATTCCGATCAGGAAGGACGACGCTGTGGGAGTATTAGTACGGAGATTTGTGGAGCAGTTCATTCGATATCACGGGGTTCCCAAGACGATCGTGTCGGATCGGGATGACCGGTTCACTTCCAGGGAGTGGAGATCTGTGCAAGCTTACTTAGGCACGCGATTGACCTTCAGCACTGCATTTCATCCCCAGACGGACGGGCAGACAGAACGCACCAACCGGACGCTGGAAGACCTTTTGAGGCTATGCATTTTGGACCGCGGGGAACCGTGGGAGAAACTCTTACCCCTGGTCGAGTTCTCCTATAACAACAGCTACCAGTCCAGCATCAGGATGGCGCCTTACGAAGCCTTGTACGGAAGGAGATGCCGGACCCCGCTTCCTTGGGTTCAGGACGAAGATCCGAAGGTGTTGGGATCAGAGTTTGTTGAAGACACCGAGGCTCAGGTGAGGCTGATCAGAGACAGGATGCTAGAGGCGCAGAGTAGACAGGCTAAGTACTATGACGCCCGGCATCGGCAGGTGGAGTTCTAGGTGGGAGACCGGGTGTTTTTGAAGATCCGGCCCATGCATAGAGTCTCGCGGGTGCGTGGTCGGAGGAAGAAGCTCAGCCCTAGGTACATGGGCCCTTACAGGATCCTGGAGCGGATCAGGCCCCTAGCCTACAAGCTGGAGTTACCACCAGAGCTGGAAGCGCTGCACGACTTCTTCCATATTTCTTCGCTGAGGAGGGCTCTTCTACGCCTGGAGCAGCAGATTTTGACCACCGAAGGGCCGGTAGCTTCAGACCGGTCAGTTCGTTTGGAGCCGGTTAGGATCGACGACCGAGGAGTACGGGTCTTGCGACGCAAGAAGGTCCCACTAGTTAAGGTCCTGTGGAGGAACCACGGCCAGGAGGAGCATACTTGGGAGCCGCAGGACCTGATGCGACAAAGATACCCAGAGCTATTCAGTCAGGTATACCTCACAAACCCCTCAAGATGTTTTAATTATTTTCCTACTTTAACTAGTAAGGGCTGCTTTAGGCGGGTAGGGGCTTATCTTTTGTTTATTGGGATCTTGGCTTCATCAATTGGGTGAATTGAACATAGATTTAGGTTTCCCTTAAAACCTAGTTTAGCAAACATGGCGTCGTGATGGGATGTTACAAGTTTCCTTCTTCGGTAGAAAATTTCTGTAGGCGTAACATTGATTTCGGGGACGAAATCTTTGTTTTGTTTATTGGGATTTGTAATATCCCATTTCCAACTAGACCCCTAGGTGTGGTTTTGTCCATGGCTAGGTCATGACAAACCCTAGGAAGCCAGGAATGGGCCAAGGGATAGGAGACAAAGTGGGGAAACACATCATGGTCTGCCAATAGTAGAACTCTGAACAATGGTTTAGGATGACCATAGGCTACACCTTGACCCCCTAATACCTTGGGAGGCCCTTTAGAGCCATAAGGACCCATTGGGGTCAACCAAAGAGGCTCTGTTGACCAAGGTCAACCCTAGCCCTAAATGGGTCGAACTAGCCTACTTAGGGTCAATTGACCTACCCCTAGCCTAGAGGACCCCACCTATGCCCTCCTAACCCTAAAGTGAGGTCAATGGGTCACTAAGGATACATAGGGGTCAACCCAAATGATCCTGTTGACCCAAGTCAACTCTAGCCCTAAAATGGTCAAAGTGCCCTTACCAAGGGACATGTGACCACCAAGATGCCCAACCAACCCTATTCAAGTATTCCTAGATCTTAAGGGAGTCCAATGGGTCACTAAAAACCCAATGGGGTCAACCCAGATGGTCAAATTGGCCCAGGTCAATCCTCATTTAAGCCAAGTCAAACCTAGCCCAAAAGGGCTAACCCAAGCCCAAGCCACTTCTTCCTTAGGCTAACCCCATTTCCATGTTCATCATAACCAAGTGGGCTGCACTTAGCCTATGGGGTTGACCAGTCAACTAGGGGTGACTAGGAGAGAGAGAAGGAAGCTTCCCTCCATGTTAATGGAGGAGAGAGAAGATGGGGGAGAGGAAGGGAGAGAGTGGAGCCGGCCAAGGGAGGCTAACAGCCACCTTTAATGGCTTCAATCAACTCCTCTAGGGAAGAGGAGTTGATTCCAGCCGTTTCCCGGCCACCAAGGGGTGGATTCAGCCCCCCTCCACTCTACCCGAGCCACACCATAAATGGTGTTGATGGCCATTGAAGAACCAGCCACTCCCCTTCCCCAATTGTCATTTAAACACCATCAGTGGGCAAAAGGGGAACATTTTCGAGCGTTTACCTGGAGGAGACGGGCTGTCCCACTATACTGTTGCAGAAGTTGAGCGCCGCCGCCGTCAATAATGGCATCCCGCCGCTCTTCCCGCATCCAGGCCGCCAGGAAGGTCCTCCCCCTCTCCTTAACTCTCGGGTAGATCATAGGACTTCTTAGGCTTAAGATTCGGGCTCAATTGAGCCCGATCAAATCCAGCATTTTTCATGGTTTCGGCAAGAAATTTTCTTGCTATAACCGTCGTAAAACGCCTCTCCGGCGGCAGAGCCGCCGCCTGGCGATAGCCACCACCTCAATGGAGGTGGTGGTGGCGGTGGTGGCGGTGGCCGGCCGGGGAAGGGGCTGGATCGCCGGCGACAAGGCTTGGAAATGGCTCCAGGCGGGATGGATCCTGGCCGTTGGCTCAATGAAGAAGATGACGGGATTCCGTCGATTCTGCGTCAAGATTCGCGCTACTCCTGATTCTAAACTATAGGATATTAAATTTTGATATTCTGATTTATGTCACAGTTTTAGTGTTATTTGGTTTTAATTTTTAAAAATAACTAGGCTCACCTAGTGGGAAAACATCCAACATGAAAGTTGTAGCCCTCTGAGTCTAATTTAGTTTAAAATTCGTTTGAACCCATTTGGGTGCATGGTCTGACCAGGGCACCCATTTTGGTGGGACATACCCTTAGAGCTAGGCAGTCATTAAACTGAGTGCCCACACTTCATCCCTAGCCCAAATCAATTGAAATTTTGGCAGGGAGCCCACCTGGCTATACCTAGGGCCTGCCCCAAACTCAGAATTTTTGGACACACTTTTCCTAAAGTTTTTGATTTTATTTAATAAAGCTAGGGTAATTTAATTAAGTGGTCAAATGACCTCCAAACCCTCCCAAATTTTGGGGAGTGGTCCCTGGCTTCAAGACCTAGTCCTGTACAAAATTTGGACTCATTTGGATATGTTTTGGTTAGGGAATCACCAAACCCTAGTGTGGCCCTAAGGTGGTATTTTTGTTCAAAAAGTGCACTTTTGATTTTGAGTGACCAAATCACCTCAACAGAGGCTGAAGTTTAGGACACTTACTTGCTTTGGCATTTATCACCTCCCCATGGAATGTGGGGTAGTGTGGAATTGATTTGCCCTAAGTTCCTAGGCCAAACCCTAAGGAAGGATATTTGTGCCTTGTGAAGGGCATGAGTCCTAAACACCTTGGATGAACACCAAATTTTTCATGGAGGGTCCTAGGGTATATAAAACCCTCTGGTAAAAATATTAAATAATTTTGAAAAGGGTAGGGTCCACAAAACCCTAACCCTAGCTTAGGTCATAAAACTTGTAGTGCTAGTTTAGGTTAGCTAAACTCCTTGAAATATAATCAACTTTGGGTAGTATGGGAATAAGGATATTTTGAGCCTCTGGTAATTTATTTGGGAAGTTTTGATCAATATTGGTGGCACTTCATTTGTAACCAATAGGATTGCCCTAATTAATAATTTGACTATTGTGATCTCACTGTCCATTGAAAGGTCATGAAACATTGGCAGAGGTAGTCTTAGACCATACTGATCATATATGATTTTTAATAGAATTTTTGGATACATAATTAGGGCATCTACTTCACAAGTGCATTACTTCGGTTACATACTAAATAATTCTTACAAGAGCTCAATACTTGTTGAAAAATTATGAAACTTGATACATAGTGTTCCTAGTTCTTTATTATCATGTGGGAATTTATGTGGAAATTTTTGATGGATAATTAGTATACTTTGTTCATTAACCAATAAACTTGAAATTTCATGAGAAAATCAAGTATAGCCTTATTATTGAATGATAAATTATGAAACTTTATCATGGGTATTTGTATGCCATCATAACCATCCCTGAATTTTATCTGAATTTTTGGAGGTATTATTGCTGTAAAATCTTTTAAAATGACTTATTATGAGATGTATTGGAAATTAAATTTAAGGGCCTAAACCTTGCTGAAAAATTTGAAGACTTAGGCTTTAGAGTTGATTATGCATTTTGTAATTAACATAAATTTAGTGGATTATTATCTTGTCTGAAATTGGTACTTCATGTTCAAACTTGGGCTTTTTGGATACTAGAATAAATAAATAAATTATCAGACAAATTAGGAAAATTATGAATTTCTGGATTTATGCTACAAATGTCATTTTAGCCCTCTAATAATTATCATAGGGGTACTGGATGAGTATTTCATGTACCTCCCATTTTACGAGTCGTATAGCTTAAGTGGTCTGCATTTAGCAAAACTGCAGGAAATCATTTTGGATACGAATTAGAGCACGTGTGATGGGTCTGGTTGATTTGCTGGAAGGATAAGTAGAATTAGGTGCATCTATGAAAGATAAGTGGGTAGGGTGTTGTTTTGTCTAGGGTTTAGAGGCGTTCGGGTCCGACGAAAGATCGTCCTACCCAAGGAGAGTTGGAGTCAAATCACCCTAGAATTAGCCTATCGGAACATGAGAAAGTAATGGGTAAGGGAATCAACCAATAATAAAAATAAGTACCTTGCGAAAGGGAACGTTGGGCGTAATCCCAACATAGTTCCTAGTGCCCCTTGAGAGCCCTTCACAGGGAATACCGGGGGCAGTCCTGGGTTAACGTAAACTGTTTTAACAAGCTGGAAAGAGTAACTTAGTAATTAGGGTTGCATATTTCACAAACACAGGTAGCACCGGAAGATAGCTGGGAGCTTCGGCTCGGATGGTTAAAAGGCGGACTTTGGGTCCGGGGAGCTTCGGCTCGATTGTTTGAGACGGACGTGTTTGTCCGGGGAGCTTCGGCTCGGTTCTTGATTACGCTAAATTTGCATGTGCATAAAAGGAAAGGAAATTAAGGTGGTGGGTCTTCGGTATTGGAGGGTCGATGCACCGATGCCAATACGTTTACTCGGCAAGTGTGGTTAGCACTTCGCCAACAGAAGTCCGGTGCGCCAGCCGGCAAGAGTATGCAGGAGTCCGCTTCGTGCACCAAGCGTTGAGGTGTACGATAGGTCTGACCGGTAGTGCTTTACTGGTTTAGAGGTGGGCGAGGCCCAACCCACCGCTTCCGTCTGCCACTACGGAGGTATCCTGGGAGGTTACGGCTCCAGAAAGGGGGAACTAAAGGTCTGTGTGCACAGAGTCGGGTGTGTGCGTTGCACTTACATGTCCATCATACCCACTTGCATGTCATAGCATAATCGAATCATTTAACCCCTGACACCTAATGTATAAGTGGAATGGGACGCTTATACATTAGGACCTGCAAAACGACCCCTTGGTCTATAAGCTTGTGTGGGCAAGTTTATAAATTAAGGTTAATTTTGACATATATATTTACTGCTGTGTGATAACCGACACCCCAACGTATAAATTGGTATGGGACTTTTTATACGATGAGAGCCTTGCAAAAGACCCCTTGGCTTATGTGTTTTCACATAAGTGAAGGTTAATTTTCATACTTCAGCTTATTGTCTATACATGCCATAGAATTTGCTAGTATAGGTCCGCTGCCATCTGCTTTTGATTTTTCTCCACCTTCAAGTCCTCCCCTTTCTTCCTCTCCGCTCGGTGCCTAGGAGCCATGGGGGAAGGGGCGGGGGATGATAGGACTTAGTCTTTTAGACTAACGGTTTTCAAACCGCATCATTTAGGGGATCGTGGATACCAGCATGGAGGAGCAGCCCCAGAGACCGGTGCGCTTGGAGGTGGGGCAGTCTAGCTCCGGAGTTCATACAGCCGGGACCGTGAGTCTCGACCTTGAGTAGTTTTTCTGCTTCCGCATGAGTGATTTTTGTAGTGAGGATATGTTGTACCGGGCATAAGCCCATATGTTGCTACTCTGATATTTTATTCTGTGGACACTCCCTTCTTGGAGTTATATTTATTATGACATGTGATTCTCTGTGGACTGCAATTTTGCATTTACATTATTGTACTACTTTTCTGCGATCGATTTGGCCGGCAGAATCGGCGCTTTGTGGTGATGACCCTTCAGGGCATGAAGGAGTCACCGCAAAACGGCGGTTCTGGGCCTAAGACCCCGGTGTCGATAAGAGAAAAAAAAAGGGGGGGTCTTACACAGGCTTTACAATCTTATATGGATGAAGGGCATAAGTCTCTACAGTTTGATCTGGCCCAAGATATTAAGTCCATTAGATTTGAAATGAATCTCAATAAGAAAGACATGACTGACTGCTTCCATAAAGGAGGGAATGCAGTAGTCTATCTAGCCACTCATCAGGAAAAGATCAAAGCTCAAGTAGATGATATTGCAGTGAAGTAAGGCTATGTTCTGGAGAAACAGCTAAGGATGAATGATAATTTAACTGCTTCACATAATGCAATAGTCACAGAAATGAAGAATATAGATACTGGTCAGACTACAGGTAAGGTAGAATTTGATAAAGCATTACAAGAGGGAATAACTGCTGTTAAAACTACTATACAAGACTCTCAAAAGGCTATAACTGACAAGCTCCAAAGGTTGAAACCTTTCTTTAAGGATGGAGTAAACTATTTGGATGCCCAAATAAGATTTCAGAAAGATGATTTGCAGGATCATATTGTTAGAGAAGTCATAAAGGGGGAGAGGGTGTTGGTCAAAGTAGGCTCTGATCATGCAAAATGGATTTCCAATTCCATCAGAGCCACCCTTGGATATCCGTCATTGTGTGATGATGACAATGTAGCAGAGTCTGAGATTAATCCTGCTTATCTTGGAGGGGAGCAAGCTGAAGTGGCTCAAGTAATATATCCTCCACCAGACTTTGATATGATACATGCAGATATACAGTCAATGTATAGCCCACCTGAGGGAAAGCAAAATATCATCATAGAGAAAGTGGTTCAGCCAGTGCCAGAGGCTATACTGAAAGAACAAGAAGCTTTGTTGTTGAAGGAACAAGAGACTCAGTTGTCTAAGAAGAGATTCAGAGAGCAAGCTGAACTCAGGCCTGACTTTGAACAGTGGAGCCCCACTTCAAAGAATATTATCTTAACTGCATGGAAGGCTTCCAAGGACAATATTCAAGACAGAAACAAGTGGTATTCTGAACTGGAGTGGAGAAAGCATGAGTCCAGGCAAGAAGCTATTGTGCAATACAGAAGAAAGGCTAAGATGGGAAAGCTACCTCCTACTGCCCAGGAGCCTAGCAAGTACTTTCCCAAGCCTTATCATTACTTTGAAAGGCAGAAGATCAAAGCTGAAGAGTTAAAGAAGAAGGATCTTAAAGGCAAGAAGCCTGCTGCTGCTGAAGATGCTGAAGCCCCAGTCCAAGCAAAGATACAATCTGGAAAGGGCATAGTTATCAAGGAGGCTGAGCAGAAATAGAATAGAATTTTTTTAAGTTTACATGTGTAATCACTTGTATTAAAACTTTCTGTAAACTTTTGAACAATGAATATGATAGAGTTGTTAGAATAATGTGATATATGTTCAACTATTACATTAATTGTTCTGAGATATCTGTATATACATGTTTTGATTAATACATGTTTATGTACTTACCCTGTTATATAATCCTATTTTACATCATACTGTAATTTTGTTATGTATGATGTATATCATTGACTAAGGATTATGACTTCTCCAAATAGGGGGAGATTGTTGGGTACATTGGAATAAATGTACCTGATTTAAAGAAGCCTCACCCTACTCAATAATATACATCAAAATGTATTTGATGTGTTTTGAGTTTAGTTGTGCAGGTTAAGTATTTACAGGAAAAGCTGAAAAGTTTTTAAGTCCACGTGTCGACACCCAGAAAGAAAGTGTCGACACTTAAGAAGACTTGTGTCGACACCCAGACAAGCAGTGTCGATATTTGGAGTAATTGTGTCGACACTAGGGATGCAGAGTCGACACCCAGAAGGAAAGTGTCGACACCTACAGGATGTGTCGACACTCAATGAAGAGAAGTCCAGAGAAGTTGTATCGACACTTAGAAGCAGTGTCGACACCCAGAGGAACTTTGTCTACATCAGAAAGTGTCGACACTTGGAGGCTATATCGACACTCAGCAAATTTCAACAGAGTCTAAGTATAAGTGTCGACATAATGAAGAATGTGTCGACACACATCAGAAGACTCAACACATGAAGAAAATGTCGACACTAGGAGGCTGTGTCGACACTCAGCAAAGTTCAACAAATTCTAAGTACAAGTGTCGACACAAAGAAGAATGTGTCGACACTCAGCCAAAGTCTCAACACAAGAAGAATGTGTCGACACAAAGCAAAGGTATCAACACAGAAGGCATGTGTCGACACCAAAAAGATGTGTCGACACTGAACAAGTTCAACACAAGAAGATGTGTCGACACAAAGGAGTAGTGTTGACACTTGGCAGAATTCAACTAAGTACTGGAGAACAAGGAGTTGTGTCGACACACAATATCAGTGTCGACACATATTGAAGAAGCTGTGTCGAGAAATAAATTCTATAACATAAGGAGCTGTGTCGACACCTTGAAGGCTAGTGTCGACACTTAGTCTACTTGTGTCGACACTTAGTCTATAAGTGTCGACACTTAGTCTATAAGTGTCGACACTTAAAGACAGACTGTCTCGACACTTTCAGACAGTTACAGATATTTCAAGAAGTGAATGGATGACATGACAGCTGTCATTCCAGCCGGTCTACTGCAACTGTCAGAGATGTCAGAAAGCTGTTAGAAACCGGATCAGCCGGTCACCATGAAGAAAGTCTATATAAAGGCTTATACATTCAACAGATGTCATGTTGTTGGAAAGCAATTCATTGAAGACCTTCAAGTGAAGATTTAAGTAGTTGGAGAGAGAGAGCTCCTTCCAAGAAGACAGCTGTTGGAACCAGGCTGTGAAGAAAGTTTCAGACCTGGTTCTTATTCTTAAGTTGCAGTGATTGAAGATCAGCTGCAGAGAGTATCAACCCTATTGTGTTCTACATTCAAGAAGCTTTGAAGAAAGCCAAGTGAGGTTGATCTCAGCAGAGTTCTTCCAAGAACTCATCAAGAAACCTGTCAACTCTTCTCTCTTATTCTGAGTTGAGGTTATACACTTTGTATTTTTAATTTCTTGTAGGA
Organism: Platanthera guangdongensis; assembly: GCA_039583875.1. Lineage (NCBI taxonomy): Eukaryota > Viridiplantae > Streptophyta > Magnoliopsida > Asparagales > Orchidaceae > Platanthera > Platanthera guangdongensis. Next base: position 173,998,194 of record CM077166.1, on the reverse strand, counting down.
TCCTTAGGGATCTGAGTTGTAAGCCTGCAATTATAAAGGCTGAGTGGTAGGGTCTGTGTGCCTGAGTGTAGGAGATTCATATCTCTGAGTGTAGGCCTTATGCCTGAGTGTAGGCCTTGTGGCTGAGTGTAGGCTTTGTTGAAGGCTGAGTGTAGGTCTTTGTGAAGACTGAGTTGTAGGGCCTTGGTACTGAGCTGTAGGAACCTGTTTGGGGTTCTGAGTGTAAGATCTGAGGAATAGTGGAGGAGTTTGGCCGAATCTAGTACACTACTAGATAGGCGAAGGGGGAAAGTGGATGTACCCAAACCTTGGGGAACCACTATAAAACTGTGTGTACTCTGTGTGTATGTGATTCTGTGGTTGCTGTTTTAATGTTTTGTGAAATCTGTGATATAATCTGCCTAAAAGTTTAAAAAGATAAGGTCACCTATTCATCCCCCCCCCCCTCTAGGTGATTAGGTACAATTTCTTTCATCTACTTTGTTACATTTACTGATGATTTCAGTAGATATGAATATGTTTATCTTATGAAGTGCAAATCCGAAACTTTTGAAAAGTTCACAGAGTTTAAGAACAAAGTAGAGAACCAACTGGGTAATAAGGTTAATGCACTCTGATCTGATCGAGGTGGCAAATACCTAAGTCACGAGTTCCATGATCATCTGAAATAGTATAGTATTGTATCACAGCTCACTCCACCTAGAACACCACAACACAATGGTGTGTTTGAGTGGAGGAATCGTACACTGTTAGACATTGTGTGGTTGATGATGAGTCATGCAGATCTGTCTATTTCCTTTTAGGATTTTGCTTTAGAAACTGATGCTTTAACATTAAATTGTACTCCAACGAAAGCGGTTCTAAAGTCATCATATGAGATATGGACTGGGAAGCGTCCTTGTTGGGTACATTGGTCACAATGTACTTTATTTGATGAAGTCCTTTCAGTTCAATGATATACACATAGTTATATTTGATGAATGTTAAGTTCATTTGTGCAAGCAAATAAAGCTAAGTACAAAAGTGTCGATACACTAGGCAAGTGTCGACACCTTTGTCAAGAAAGTGCTGAGATAAGGAGAAAGTTTTGTCGACGCTCGGGACTAGTGCCGACACACTTAAACAAGAAGTTCTGAGTCAAGGAGAAATTTGTGTCGATACCCAGGACTTGGGTCGATACTATGATACAAGAAAGCAATTGTATCGACACTCAGAACTAGTGTTGACACACACTGCACAAGTGGTGTCGAGACAAAGAAGTTGTGTCGACACTAAGGAAAAGTGTCGACACGCTCTATACAAGCAATGTCGAGACTGAAGACAAATGTGTCGACACACAGGATTAGTGTCAATGCACTTTACAAGCTGAGTCAAGACTGGTAGCAAGCAGTGTCGAAACTTAGGACTAGTGTCGACACATTCTACATCAGCTGTGTCGAGATAAGGTGAAGATTGGGTCGACACATTTAGAAGTATGTCGACACCACTACAAGAGTAGTGTCGACACCCAGGACTGGTGTCGACACATCTAACAGTCAAGTTTCAACACTTCAAGCAAAATTGTTTCCTTAGTACAGAAATCAAGCTAGAGGGTTTGAAAACTGTCAGAACTGTCAGAATTGTCAGATGTCAGTTATTAACTGGATCATCTGGTTACCTTTGACAGAGCCTATATAAAGGGATCAACTCTTCAGAAAAGTGAGAGAGAAAAATTTGGCAAGTCTAGATCTAAGAAGCAATCTGCTAAAATTCTGAAGGTGGAGAGAAGCCGGATCAAGAATCGTATTCAACATCTCCAGCCTAGATCTACCCTAATTTCAACATCAATAAGATTTGAAAAGCTAAGAATGGTTGGATCAAATCTATCACTTCAAGATCAAAGGAAGCAAACAGATCAGGATCAGATCAAGAAGCATTCACCCATTTCTCTCTTACTGGGTGGCTTGTTCTGAATCAATTTTTTTTTACTTTTATTAATTTTGTAATTCTACCTGTAGATATGAGTGTATGGGAAACATTTCTCTGAGTTGTAAGACTGTGTTATAAAGGCTGAGGTAGGGCAGGGATTTCCTGAGGTAGGAGAAGTGAGAATTTCTCTGAGTTGTAGGGCATGATTTGCCTGAGGAGTAGGAGTGTGGATACATTCTGAGGTAAAGTTCTTGGGAAGAACTTGATGCGTAGGATCTTGGTGATCTGAGTGGTAAGACTTGTAAAGTCTGACTTGTAGGGGCCAATTGGGCTCTAAGCTGTAAGATCTGAGGATCTGAGTAAAGGAAGGAGTTTGGCCGAATCTAGTTCATTGCTAGATTGGCGAAGGGGGAAAGTGGATGTATCCATAAATTGGGGAACCACTATAAAACTGTGTACTGTGTTGTGCATACTGCATTTAGTATATTGTGATAGTTCTAGATTGTTGTTAAGATTATCTTATTCTATCTGGCTGTGATATTTAATTTAAAGAAAGTATATCTCTGAAATATAAAGGGTAGCCAAGATTCAAATTAGACCAATTCACCACCCTCTAGGTCACTCTTAATCCTAAAACAAATATTTACAATTGGTATTAGAGGGAGGTTCACTGAAAAAGGCATAACAGCCTATTGAGAATCCAAAGGATTGCAGAGAAAGATATATCATGGCTCAGAGGGAAAATAACTCCTTCAAGCTCCCTGTCTGCTCCATAGAAAATTTTGGAATATGGAAGGAGAGAGTCAGATTATTCATTGAGGCAGCAGATCCAAGAATTTACATCACAATGATTGAAGGACCTTTTATTCCCATGAAAGTGTCAGTTATTGATGCAAACATCAAGACACCCAAGACTTACAAGCAAATGGATAAGGATGAAATCATTCTGGCCTCTATGGAGAAGATGGCTCAGAATATTATAGTCAGTGCAATAGATGATTCCACTTTTCAAAATCTGATTCGTTGTAAAACATCAAAAGAAATGTGAGAGTCACTGATAGTCTATATGGAAGGAACTGAAGAGGTCAGAGGTGATAGAAAATCTCTGCTAAATCAACAATATGAAGCCTTCAGACAGGATAAAAAAGATTCAGTGGCTGAATGTTTTGAAAAATTCTTCAGAATTGTAAATAACTTGAGGACTTATGGAAGGAGCTTTACTGACTATGAACTTAATGACAAGTTTTTGAGGTCCCTGAACAAGAAATGAGACATCAAGATCTGTGCTATAAGAGAAATGAGCAATTTAGCCGGTATAGACCCTCAGGCTCTATTTGGCAAGCTGCTGTCCCCTGAGTTACAGCTCAACATCAAGAAGTTTGAAGAAGATTCAGCTAGAGCACACAGTAGAGAATAGTCCTTGGCTCTAAAGACTGAGACTTCTAGGAAGGTCAAAGAAAAGTCAACACTCTTAGAGAAACAAGACAAATCCTTTGAGTGTATAGAATCATCCTCATCAGGAAGAGACTTAACTGAGGAGGAACTATCTCTTTTCTCGAGACAGTTCAAGAAGATGTTGTGGAGAAGAAGGCAGGGCAGCTGGAAGGGTCCAACTTGAGACTCTTCTCTCAAGAAGACCAATCATCCAAAGAAACCAAGGAAGAAGAAATTTGGGGACAAGAAAGGGCATGTCATAGCTGATTGCCCAACAAAAAGAAAGGTGAAAAAGTAAGAAAACTTGAAGACTGGACATCACAAAAAGGCTGACAAAAGCCTTTTGGCAAAGAAACAATCTATATTGTCTGATAGTGAGTCTGATTTATCAAAATCAGAAGAGGAGGAAGATCTTATGGGCCTGATGGCTGTTGAGGAGACTCAATCAGGAGAAGAAGGACTGGATTGTTCAAGTCCTGCTAAGATAAAACTAACCTCTCCTATTTTTGCATCAGTCTCTTTTTCTGCATCAGAAAATAAATCATGTTCTTACTCCTCTAATAATAAAGAACATGATTCAGATACTGAAGTTGATTTCAACACCCTTATCAATAAATATAGGAAGTTATTAAAGGCTTTGATTGCCAGCAAAGAGCTTGCTAAGAATCAGGCCAGTGAATTAGAATCTTTGAGAGGAGTATCTTTTCAGTTGGAAAGGGCCAACATAAAGTTGGACCCACAAAAACTGAAACTTATAAAACTGACTAACAAGATAGATAGCCAGGCAAAAGTAATAGTTGAACAGGTCAAGACTGTCAAGGACCTGGAAGTAAAGCTCACCCAAGAAAGATAGCTCCTGACTCAGTTCACAAAACCCAAGTCAGTGCTACCTATCGTAGATACATTTTTTTGCTCCATTTAGAAATGGTGTAGGTTATGGAAAAAATAAAAAGTTTTTAAGAAGTACGATCCTAAGGGTAAATCCCCAATGGATCCAGTTAATCCACCTCCCAAGCATCTGACTTCTAACAGATGCAATGAATCATGTGTTCCTAGACACATGAATTCTGAGTGCACTACCAACAATGTCAATAAAGAGCCTTGCTGGGAGGGACAAACATCTAAAGGCAATAAAGGATAAAAACCACCACAAAGGGTGATCGATCCAAGAAGCCAAGGAATTCTTGGAGCTGGTCCCAGTGCGCCACATCAAAATCTGAAAGGTAAGGGTGTAAACTTTGCACCACTACCTTGGAAGTTGGATGTCAAATCCAAGTTTCATAAAAGAACAACTTCAAATGTGCAACCAAAAAAAGATATAATCGATTTGAGTGTTGGTGGTGTGGGAAAGTTGTGCATTTTGTCCTAGATTGTTGGTATAATCCAACAACACCTTCATATAAGACTCAACCAGTTTTGTTTCGAAAGCCTTATGTGTTTCACACAGCAAATCCTAACAGGAACCAAGACCCCAAAACTATTTGGGTGCCTAAGGTAAATTAATTTTGTGTTTGCAGGCGGAACCAAGTACCACAGGAAAGCCAATATGGTATTTGGATAGTGTCTGCTCCAGGAACATGACTAGAATAAAGAGTTTGCTAAGGTGGATTATACTCCAATTAGGAATGGACCAAAAGTCAACTTTGGAGGGTCAGAGAAAGGACTTATCAAGGGATATGGTAACATTTCTAATGACCTAGTTACCATCACTAAAGTGGCTTATGTGGAAGGATTGGATCACAATTTGATAAGCATAAGCCAGCTTGGTAATATTGGTTATGAAATTATTTTCCACAATGACAAGTGTCTGATAAGGAATCCAAGTGATCAAGAGGTCACCTTGTCAGGCACTAGGAGTGAGAACATTGATTTTCTAAATTTCTTAAGTGTAAATGAGAAATCACCAGTATGCCAAGTAGCTAGTGAGAAAGACTCTTTGTGTGTACAATGACATAAGAGGCTGGCTCATTTAAACTATAAAACAATGAGCAAACTATTCTCTATGGACTTAGTTAGAAATAGTTCATAACTCAAATGCTCCAAAGAAAGCTTATGTCTTGCATGTCAAAAATACAAACAGAAAAAAGACTCCTTTAAGAGCATATAGTCCAAAGACACTGAGAGGTGTCTGTATTTACTTCATATGGATCTATTTGGTCCTATGCAAGTTCATAGTTTGGGAAGGAAGTCCTATACATATGTGATTGTGGATGATCACTCTAGGTTTGCTTGGGTATTCTTCTTCAGGAGAAAGTCTGAAATACTAGACATCCTTGCTGATTTTGTCAAATAAGTTCAGAATGAGATGTGATGTTCTATGGTTAAATGTAGAAGTGACCATGGTACAGAATTTCAATCTGAAAATATGACAAATTTCTATAATTAACTAGGGATCTTTCAGGAGTTCTCCTCTCTAAGGACACCACAACAAAAGTGAGTTACTGAGAGGAAAAATAGAACTCTCATTGAGGCAGCTAGAATAATGTTGAGTGATACATCTCTCCCAAAATATTTCTGGGTTGAGGTTGTAAACATAACATGCTATGTTCAGAATAGAGCATTGATCAACAAGAATCACAACAAGACTCCCTATGAATAATGAAAGGAAGAAAACCAAATCTATCATACTTAAAAATTTTTGGTAATAAGTGTTATGTATTGGACAATAGGAAAAGTTATTTAACTACGTTCTCAGAGAAATCATATGAAAGAATCTTTGTAGGGTATAGTGTACATAGCAAAGCATATAGGATCTACAACTTGAAACATCAAGTCATAGAAGAATCAATTAATATAGTTTTTGATGAAACTTCTGTTTTATATAATGAAATCTCTAACAACTCTAGTCTAGGTGATATATAATCCAGGATGAAAAAGTTAAATATAGGTGATTCACCTGATCGAGAGTTACACACTAGAAATAATGTAGAAATTCCTATAGAATATACAGTAACTGCCGAGGGGGAGGAAGAGAATCATCTTAATCCTCCTGCAAAACTAGGCGATGGTAGGCACCTGCTAGTAGCAGTTAGGCATCTTAGAGATCATCCTATTGATTAAATAATAGGTGATGTCAGGCTAGGAGTGACTAGTAGGAGTAGAACCTAAAAGGTTTGAAGAAGCCAATTCAGACCCCAACTGGATTATGGTTATACAAGAAGTGCTCAATCAATTTGAGAGATGCAAAGTCATGGTTCTAGTTCCTAGACCTAGTGATCATAATGTCATAGACACTAAGTGGATTTATATGAATAAACTAGATAAGTATGGGGGTATTGTTAAGAACAAAGCTAGATTAGTGGCTAAAGGATATAGACAAGAGGAAGGGATAAACTTTGACCAAACATTTGCACCTATAGTTAGACTAGAAGTCATAAGGTTGTTTTTAGCTCATGCAACATACAAAGGATACAAGGTCTACTAGATGGATGTAAAGTCAACATTCCTTAATGGTACTCTGAAGGAGGAAGTCTATGTAGAGCAGCCACCAGGTTTTGTTAACCCTAAACAAAACACATATGTCTTCAGATTGCACAAGGCTTTATATGGGTTAAAACAGGCACTAGAGCCTGGTATGAGACCCTGTCTACCTTTCTTTTAGAAAACAAGTTCTCTAGAGGAAAGATATACAAGACACTATTCCTTAGGGACATTAAAGGTTCAAGCATCCTAGTCCAGATTTATGTAGATAACATAATTTTTTGGTCTACTAATGAGAAGCTGTGTAGAAAAATTGTCAGGCTTATGCAAGGCAAGTTTGAAATGAGCAGCATGGGTGAGCTAAAGTTCTTCTTGGGATTCCAAGTTAGATAATCTGAGAATGGTATATCCATATCTCAATCTAAGTTCACTAAGGAGTTGATTAAGAGATATGGTATGGAGAATTCTTCTACCATGAGAACTCCAATGGGTTCCACTGTGTCACTACACAAGGATGAATCCGAGAAACTAGTTGATGAAACCTTGTATAGAGGCATCATTGGATCACTCCTGTATTTGACTGCTAGTAGGCCAGATATTATGTTCTCAATATGTGTCTGTGCAAGGTACCAGACATGCCCCAAAGAGTATCATTACTTTACTGTGAAGATAATATTGAGATATCTTAAGGGCACACCCAATCTTGGGTTTTGGTATCCCAGGGATAGTGATTTTGAACTCACAGGGTTCACAGATGCAGATTTTGTAAGGTGTAAAGAAGATAGAAAAAGTACTTCTGGAACTTGTCAGTTTATAGGAAAAAAACTCATAAGTTGGAGTAGCAAGAAGCAAACAAGTGTTGCAATTTCTATAGCAGAATCTGAGTACATATCTGTTGGAAGCTGCTGTGCACAGTTGCTGTAAATTCTACATCAACTAGTGGACTACAGTGTACAGCTAAGTAAATATGTTATGTTTTGTGATTCTACTAGTGCAATTTTTATTGCTAATAATCCTGTTTCACACAGTAGAACTAAACATATAGAAATTAGATATCACTTTCTTAAAGAAAATGTAGAAAAAGAAAATATTAGCATACAGTATACTTCAACATAAAGGCAAGTTGCTGACATCTTTACAAAACCCCTAGATGAAAGCAAGTTCAATTACTTTAAGTTTGAATTAGGCATGTTGAATATTGAATAAATATTTTCAATTAGTAGCAAAAAAAGTTTGTACAACATATAAAAGATCACTAATCAGGTCAACAAAGAATTACAACCAAGAAAGACTTGATATACGTCAAGAAATTATATTTAGAATACAAATTTTTCCTAAGTCAAAGAATTATGTCGAGACACAAAATGTGTGTCGACACAATGAGTATTCGTGTGTCGAGACACCTGACAGTGTGTCGACACTAATTAGCGACAGTGTACAATCCCGTATCCAGCGAGTGGGGTCGCTAGGAACCAGACCGGTCCGGCTCTCTTTTCTCAATTCTCGGCCAAGCATCAAGGGGGGGTGGCAGAGGTCGGCAGCCTCCAGCTTGCCCAGGCGAGCCCGGCTAGTGGCACGCGAGTAGGGCTAGCCGGGCCCGCACTCGCCGGGAGGTGAGTAGAAGCGGCGAGTACCAACTAGTCCAGATAGCTCTATTCCGCCTTGTCGATTGAGAGAAGCCCGCACAGTCCATTCGGTTCGTCGAACGGAGCTCGGCGTTCATCGAACGGAACTTGGTGTTCGTCGAGCTCTGGGCCTTTCGTCGAGTCCCAGGCCGCTCGCCAAGTTCTGACCACTGAACGAACTCGCTGCATGCGAGCAAGGCAATCCGGACCCGTACTCGCCAAAGTCCGGGCTGAGGTGGCGACTGCTAGCTCCATCGAGCACTCACCACCCTTGCCGAGCAGAGGTTGCTGAGGGCTACTCGCCCATTGATCTGTGAGATATTTTTACCATTTTGCCCCCGCTGACCTGCCCATAGCCTGATAAAACAGTGGAGTTACACTGTTGGCAGACCTAGTTGGGCTGCACATAGCTGTTCAAAACAGCGGAGGTTGGCTATTTGCAGGCCATTTTTAGAAATATATAAATAGGACCCAAGGGGTACCTCAGAAGGCATGCTCAATTGTTCCCTAGTCTTCCAGTGCTTTCTAAGGTAGCCTTAGCTCGGCCTTTGGCTAAGGATGGGAATCACTCTAAGATCTTCCGGGGGTATGGTGGGACCTCCACGCCGAGCCCTTGGGTCAGTTTTCTTTTGTCATTTAGCTTGCAGGAGAGAAGTAATTGTGTGATCACCCCTTCCCCACGGATGAACTCCCCAAGAGACCGAGTTTTTTGTTTCAGCAGACAGTGTGTCGAGACATTATAACTTAATGTTGATACATAAGGTTGTCGAGACCTTGAGCTTTGTGTCGAGAGACATGAACCTTGTGTCGACTTAAGTCGACACATCTCGACAGAATAGATTTTCCTAGGCGACACTAGATATTTTCCAATATTGAGAAAATTACTAAATGCAGCGCGCCTTTTTATTTTCAATAGATTGTTACTATAAATTGGACGTGTAAGGAATTATCGATTTCTCTTACCAGAAATCTTGATAGACTGATCGTTGTGTGTCGAGACCTAGAAATCCTTAGTCGACACCTTTAAATTTGTAACTTCTTCAACTAGAATGGCACCCAAGATGGACGACAACATCAACGAGGGTTACGAACTTGTGCAAAACACCTTCGTCTCTGCACCAGAAGAAATAAGGAATGTGATTGACCTTATCAATGAGGCAAGTCTTGAATATTTGATTTCAGAATCAACTAAGATATGGAAGAGCGAAGTATCAGAATTCTATTCCAATGCCTCACTAATTCCTAAGTCAGGCAAGATCAAATCCAGTGTCAATGGAGCAGGAGTAAAGGTCACTACCAAAAGACTGGCTAAAGTCTTTCAGATTCCAAGAACTGGACGGGAAGATGAACTGGATTCAAGCAAGACTGCAGAAGCCTTAGAATGGTGTGGACTAGCTCCAACCACTAGGTTTGGTAGTTCATTAAATAGGAAGGGAATGAATTCCCAGGGAAAATTTCTATCTGAAGTAATAGGAAAGGTGCTCCTCTGCAAGACTAGAGAACATGACAGGATTTCAACCTATATGTTTAGCTTGATGACAAGGATCATTTTCAGAATCAAGACAGATTGGAACAAGGTGGTGTTTGATAAAATAGCAAAAGGGATTCAGAAGCCTAATATGGGCAGAATTGTAAGTCTGTATCTGGTAAAGGCAATACCAGATAGTATCAATCAGAAAATAGGGTCTAAGATAAATCATATGAGGAGAATGGACCTAAGAATTTTTTTAAGATGGGAAAGGGTCTTGTCTAAGGACACTCCAGAACCCAAAAAGATAAAGGAGGTAAAACGAAAGAAAGTAGTGGTAGAAGAAGAAGAATCCTCGAGTGATTCTGAAGAACAAGTTGAGTTTAGCTCAGATAAGGATGCTGAGGAAGAACAAAGAAAACCTTCAAGACTCTCACCTAGAACTAGTGATCAGGTGCAGGGGGAGAACATTCTAGAAAAAGAACAAATTAAGGGGGAGAAACTCAATGAATTGTCAATGGATACAACTACTACTATAATAATAAATGTTGTACAGGAACTGCAACACTCAAAGATACCTGAGCAAGAAATATCTAAGAAAGAGATGGAGGAATAAATTCCAATAGAAACAGAAGAAGAAATTCTTCTATTTAAAGAAACTAATATTCAGTGGGGAGATAGATGAAATTCCCCAGATTGAAATTCCTGATGCTGCCATTCAACATGCAGATAATAACTTAGATAATATCAATATAAATGAGTAAGGTACAAGAACTGAGGGGGAGTTGGCCCCAAATACTGAAAAAATCAAAGAGACACCTCAAGTTGAAGAGGTAAGTTCTTCTAAATCAGAAGATGCAGCAGAATCTCAACTGAAGAAAAGGAAGTTTTCTGAAATGAAGAGGAGCATGAGCTACAAATAGAATTTACAATCTGGAACACCAGCTGCTCCTTCAGGAGATACTAGCTCTCTGATAGTACAAACTTAGATAATGCTGGATAAGCAAAGGAAGGATCTAGAAAAGTTTGTAGATTAAAGCAATAAAGTGCTACAGTTTCAACTGGCTCAGGATATTAAGTCAATAAGATTTGAAGTCAATCTCCTGAAAACTAAAATGACTACTAACTTTGAGAAAGGAGCTAACGATGTAGTCTATATTGCTAAACAGATGTAAGAAGCCAAGACAACTGCAGATGACGTGATTGTCAAACAAGGCTATGTCCTTCAAAATCAGAGAATTTTGGATGAAAACATGACTGCACTGCATACAGAAATAATGGTTAAACTAGCAGAGCAGTATATTGAGTTAGACAACAAGATAGCCGCTGTTACAAAGGCCATGGAAACTCAGATGGCCAACCATTCAGCCACATTACTTAAAGATATAAAGGCTTTGGATAAGAGTTTAGAAAATAATTTACTGAAAGTAAAGGATACTATCACTTAAGGTATCAATTACTTAGATGGACAGGTCAGATTTCACAAGAATGATCTAAGAGATCATGTTGTGTAACGCCCCGAAACTCGAAAGAGCGACGGGGGACGTTTTGGGCCAGTTTTGGGTTCTGGCTGCAGGCACACGGCCTGGGACACGGGCGTGTCCCAGGGCGTGTCAAGCTTGTGTCGACACTCAGCCGGGAAGTCGACATTTCGAGCTCGACATTGTGTCGAGACTGGGCACACGGCCTGCGACACGGGCGTGTCGCAGGGCGTGTCGACCCGTGTCGACCCGTATCGACACTTAGCCCGCGAAGTCGACACTCTGCGTTCGACGAAGTGTCGAGACATGGCACATGGCCTGTGACATGGGCGTGTCGCAGGGCGTGTCGACCAGTGTCGACACTCGTCCCGAGGAGTCGACATTTTGCTCGACGTTGTGTCTAGACAAGGCACACGACCTAGGACACGGGCGTGTCCAAGGCCGTGTCGTCAGGTCGACGATCTTCGCTAGACGAAGTGTCGAGTGTCGAGATCGTGTACACGGCCTGGAGCCCAGGCGTGTTGAGGTGACACGGGCAAGGACACGGGCGTGTCCTAGAACCCGCGCAGTGTTCGGGCTATTTTCGGGGAAAAATGATGGGGGTACACGGCCGGCCACACAGCCGTGTCAGGTGGAACACGGGCGTGTCAGGTCGAACGGGCGTGTCACGGGCGTGTTCGATACCCGTGTGTTGTTCCAGGCGAGCCGATTTTGACGGCGAATGAGGCATACGGCCCTGGACACGGGCGTGTTCCAGGCCGTGTGCGGTCCAGATTGGACATTTCAGTCCCGAATCAAAGCCGTTCGTTTCTTTAATTGGTGATCCAACGACTGGGGGTTGTTCCTGAAGGGATATACCCGGGATTGGGCCTTTGAAACCCTCACTTTTCATGAGTGGTTGTCTTTCTAAATCTTAGAGAGAGAGGAGAGGCAAGGAAGGAAGAAGGAGCAAGATCCGGCCATTGGAGGAGCTTCGAAGCTCCAAATCACGAGCCGACTCCGGATCCACGGAGGCAAAGCTAGTGCGGTGCTTTTCATCCGCTTACTTTTCCATGGAGCCAAAGAGGAACGCAAGTGTAAAGATTCTCTTCTTGAGCATGAGTAGCTTTCCTTCTTTGCATAGGAAGCCCGCTCTCGCGAGTTTGCGGAGAGTTGGAGGCGTTCCTTCCGGTAGATATGTGAAGTCCCCTTTGTTTAGAGTCCGTAAGTGAGAACGGACATAGTGTAAGACCCCCCCTCCCCGGATCCCAAAACACAGCACGAAGGGGAATCTTATGCCCGGAACAGCCGCCTTGTGGTAGCATTAGCACACGGGCTAACCTGTACCACAAGACGCCTATTCCGCCGGCTACAACAATATCAATAAATCATGCCAACCCAACCAAATAAATAAACATCCAGAAGTCAAATCCACACTAAGTTATAAGTCCAAATACATCAATAATGAGAAGCTAAAACATGCTTCTACAATATATCAGAGTACAGCTAGTCATTGCCCAAACGGGCTACATCAGAGTAAGCAAAACACTAACATCAGTAACAGACGGTATCGACGGCACCGTCACATCAGGCCCTGTCGTCCTGGCCTGGCTGTCCTGCGGCATAGTCTGCGGCTGCACTACCTGCGGCGTGACCTCCTAAAAAGGAAGACGTAGCAACCGTTAGTCGAAACGACTAAGTGGTTTCACATCCGCTCCCCCGGCGACTCCTCGGCACCGGGCGGAGAAAAGGAACAAGAGTATAGTATATGTAACAAGTAAGCAAGTAAAGGAAGTGCAAACAGGTGGCAGTAGTGTAAGAGAAACAGTATCATAATCAGCATTTATATAAGAGCTACAACTAGACTAGCAAGTATAAGAGCTACAACTAGACTAGCAAGTATAAGAGCTACAACAGGAAAGTAACTTAACTTATAAGAATGCCCATACAAACTTATAAGTTAAGGATCGGGTTACATAAAAGTAACTCATCGTATAAGAGTGCCCATACAAACTTATACGATGAGGATCTTGTTGTGCAATGATATGAAATGCTATGAATGTTATGCAATGACTCACCCATGCATACCCATGCAATTGCTATGTCGACACAGACTATAGTTCCCACTTTTCGAGCAGGTAGCTAACCTCTCAGGCATCAGCCGCCGTGGCCAGACGGTGACAGTAGAACGGGCACTTCTACTACTAGGCGGGTATCACACTACTTCACCTAGGCCTCCGTACGCCTCAACGCTAAGAACACAACAGCGGAGCCCATGCGTACTATGGCCCAGCGGGGTCTTGGGTAGATGTGCACCAAGAACACAGCCCGAACTGGCCTTGTGTGACCCGGAAGGGGCCTCGGAAGAAAGCACGAGGACACAGCCCAACCGTCCACATGGTCGGAGGGGCCTCGGGAAGTGAACACCGAGGACACAGCCCAAACCGACCAAGTCTAACTGCCAACTCCCGTCGGTGTGACGACTGGCGAGCCCGTAGACCTGCCACACTATCCTTAACCCGGGATTACGACACCGCGTGTCGACTCACACCACATGCAATTTCACACCAACATCACATGGAAGGGGCCTCGGAAGCAAGCACGAGGGCACCGCCCAACCATCCATCCACACCTCATCTCAACACAACCAAAACAAGTGGCGGTCAACACCGCACTCACAAACTTACACAATACTACCCATAGGGAGACGACTCTCTAAGTATTGGACTACCAAATTCAATCCACTAATCAACATACACATGGCCATAGTTTAATCTTTTATATGTCATTCCATATGAACTCTACATAAGACTTATATGATGCGCATATGTTATAGTTTAACAACATCTTATCAATTCGATTCGATTAAACATAAAGGAAACCATCCAAACCTCAAGACATCTTGCGATAAGAAATCAGCTGTATGCATTCCAAATAATAAACACCATCATTCACAGTTCTTCGGTGAGTAGCACAAATTATTTAATCTTGACAGAATTCCACCGACTCTAATTGCACTTTGTATAAAACCAGAATTCTAAGTGTATCACTAATCTGGACAGCAAATTCAACTGGAGTTTCCTGAAGTTACAGGAATCCAGTAGAGGCGTGTAACCCCTCGTTGGAAAGATCTTTTCATGTTCTACAACTTTCATATTCAGGTCACAACCCAGATCTGACAATAACTTACTCGAAATCGGCTTCGAAGTTCGCTGCGCACAGAACACGATTTCTGTGTACAGGAAATTGCCGGACAGCAAACTCGATTAGGTTTTCCCGGGGCCACAGACATCACCTGAAGTCGTGCAACCACTCGTTGGAACGGTATTTCCAAGGGCTACAACTTTCGTGTTTAGTCGAAAGCCCAGATCTGCCATTATCCTACATAAAAAGGGCCTAGAAGATCGCTGCGCGCAGAATACAGATTCTGCGCGCATCTTAAAGGAAAATGAACGGCATCGGTTCGTCTTCCTCCTCAAGGCGATCGATCCTAAGTTTTCCAGAAATATTCTCCTCCCTTATTCAACCTCAAAGGCCATAAACTCCTCACGAGACCATCCACCCATCGTCATATTGAAGAAAAGGGAATGGTTGAAGAGATCTAAAATCTAGAACACAAGTTCTAACATGGCCTAACCTAGAAATCTTCTCCTCTCCATCAAGACTCTCTTGAGTCGATGTCTCTCCTAAGGCATAACTATAGATCTAGCACCAAGGGAGAGGGTAGGAAACTCACGTTGGCTCCAGCGGTACCACCATTTCCGGCCATGGATCGCGTAGTTCTCCTTGGCGGCATCTTCTCTTTCGCGGCGATGGCGGATCTCCTTCGGTAAGACTTGCTCCTGCAGTTTTCCTCTCACCAGGAGCTCTCACAGGATATAGGGGAAGGAAATGAGGGTGAAAAAACGGCTAGGGTTTCTCTGGCCCTTATAAGCAAAATGTGACACGGGTAGGGACACGGCCGTGTCCTTTCCCGTGTTTTGCCTGGCGAAACGGCAACGACAGTTTCCATGTCGGTTCAGTGTTTGACACGGGTCGGGACACGCCCGTGTCCCAACCCGTGTTCACATGACACGGCCGTGTGCCTGGCCGTGTCATTGGCCGTGTGCACCTTCAGTTACATCTCAACACTTCTCGTCGAGCTCAACTCGACGCACACGGGTAGGGACACGGCCGTGTCACTACCCGTGTCACAATCTCGACGACTCTCGACGATTCTCGACGATCTCGACACGCCTCGTCGAGATCATCTCGACGCACACGGGTAGGGACACGGCCGTGTCACTACCCGTGTCACAATCTGTGCTAGGTACCAAGCTTGCCCTAAAGAATCTCACTTGACAGCAGTCAAAAGAATTTTGAGATATCTTAAGGGCACACCTTATCTAGGCCTTTGGTACCTAGGAATGGAGAATTTGAACTGACAGGTTATTCAGATGTAGATTTTGCAGGCTGCAAGGAAGATAGGAAAAGTACAACAGGTACCTGTCAATTCCTAGGTGGAAGGATGATATCATGGAGTAGCAAGAAACAAACAAGTGTGGCTATCTCCACAGCAGAATCAGAGTATGTTGCTGCAGGAAGTTGTTGTGCTCAACTTCTATGGATTCAACATCAGCTAGAAGATTATGGTATTCAAGTAAGTAGAACACCTTTATTTTGTGATTCTACTAGTGCTATTTCTATTGCAAATAATCATGTCTCCCATAGTAGGACTAAGCACATAGAAATAAAGTACCATTTTCTAAGAGAACATGTGGAAAAAGGAGATATTTCACTAGAGTATATTAATACAGATAATCAGCTAGCTGATATGTATACTAAGCCTTTAGATGAAACCAAATTCAATAAATTTAAAATTGAATTAGGGATGATAAACTTAGAATAGTTTACAAAATTTGGCTAAGTAAAATGGTGTCGACACACAGAGTTGTCTGTGTCGACACATAGAAGTGGTGTCGACATTTCAGAGAAATGGTGTCGACACATCTAGGAAGTCTGTGTCGACACTTCAGAGAATTAGTGTCGACACATGCAGTGTAGGTGTCGACACATCCAAGGTGGTGTCGACACTTAGGCTTTACTTAGAATTAGTCTAGTAGAGTCTCGACTAAGTGTCGAGCTGAGTGGTGTCGACACATATACAAGTGTCGACACATATATTCTGTCGACTATACTTGTGTCGACACATAGTTGTCGAGACATTTTTAGTAAGTGTCAACACTTTTCAACAGTGTCGACACAATTTAAGTATTTTGACGCGCCATTTCATCTTCGATTCTAGAAAGGTATAAATAGGTTTTTGCCATTGTTTGTCGACACGCTCACCAAAGTTTCGAGACCAAACTTGTGTGTCGACATCTCTCTTCTCTAAATTCAAATTTCTTCAAACCCTAATGGCGCCCAAGCTAGAAGAGAATGTTAATGAAGGTTATGAACTCGTGCGGCATGCCTTTGATGACGCGGAACCTGAAATCAAAGGTGTGGCAACCCTAATTGCCGAAACTGGACTGGAATACCTTGTTTCTGAACCAATCAAGATTTGGAAGAAGGAGGTCCTAGAATTTCTGAGTGCAGCTTCAGTTGATGATACTGGACTTAAGATTAAATCCAGAGTTCATGGAACCAAGGTTAAGATCACACAGAAAAGTCTGAGGAAGATACTTCAACTACCAAGAACAAAGGAGGAAGAAGATGTATCTGCTTCTAAGACTAGAGAAGCATTGAGATGGTGTGGACTGGATTCGAATCTGAAAATTGGATCTGTTTTCAATAGAAAAGGAATGAACATTCAAGGGAAATTCTTATCTGAAATAGTTGGCAAGGTCATCCTGAGCAAGCCTAGAGGACATGACAGGATTTCATCTTATATGTTCAGTTTGATGACAAGGATAATATTCAAACTAAATACTGATTGGTCTACAGTTATGTTTGATAAAATAAAAGAAAGTATGAAGAAGCCCAATCTGGGTAGAATACTAAGTCTTTACCTAGCTGTAAGTATACCTGAGGTAATGAACCAAGCTGTAGGTTCAAAGATTAACCACATGAGGAAGATGGATATGAGAATCTTCTCTAGGTGGGATAGAGTACTGACCAAAGAACTGCCATCTCCAGTAAAGGACACACCTTAGAAAAAAAAAGCAGAAGACAGCCACTGTGGCTCAAGAATCCTCAAGCAGCTCTGAAGAGCATGTAGTTTTTACTCCTGATGAGGAAGAAACTGGAAATGCTGGACAATCTCCAGCAAGACAAGAAGATGCAGAAAGGCAGGGGGAGCTACCCTCAGCAAGCCCAATTCACCTGGATCCAATCCAGGGGAGCCTCTACTTGTGGAAGAGCCAACTCCACTAGAGAGTGAAAGGGCTACTCAAACCATCCTGGAGGTAATCACTGCAATTAATCAATTAGATTTCACTATTGAGGAAGAAGTTTTGACTGATTCATTACATGATGTTCATCAGCAAACACAGATAGAACCACAACCACTAGATGTTGTCATGTAGGACACATCTGTTGCTAATCAAATGGTTGATGAGATAAGAGATTCTCCAGTCCTTCTTCAACAGGAATTTACATTAGAAGAGTTATTCCCTGACCTTCTACAAACTAATTTTGAGAAAGAGAAAGCTGCTGCTGAGGGAGAGGAGATCAATATTGAGGGGGAGCATATAGAGATTGTAGAGGAAACTGCAAGGAAAGAGACTGAGGAGCCAAGAGATGCTAAAGGGCTACCAAGGACTGAGAAGGATTCACATCCTAGTCCTAAAGACAGAGTGGATATTGCTAGCACTTCTGCATTAGAAGATGAAGAGGCTATTAGAGCTAAGAAGAGAAAGTTCCAGGTCTTCAAGAGAAGAAGCCAGAACTATAAGAAAGCCCTACAGACAATTGCTCCACAGCCTAGCTCATCTACTGATTACAGTTCACTGATGGTGGCTTTACAGATCAAGCTAGATGAGCAAAGAAAGGCTCTGCAAACTTATATGGATGAAGGACATAAGTCACTGCAATTTGATCTTGCACAAGACATCAAATCTATCAGATTTGAAGTGAATCTTAACAAGAAGAAAATGACTGATTGTTTCCATAAGGGAGGCAATGCAGTAGTCTATTTGGCCACACATCAAGAGAAAATAAAGACAAAACTTGATGATCTAGAAGTGAAGCAAGGCTATGTCCTGAAAAACCAAATAAGGATGAATGATAATTTGACAGCTTCATATAATACTATTATAACTGAAATGAAGAATATAGGTACTGCTCAGACTACAGCAACTACTACTGCTATAGAAGAATTTGACAAGCAATTGCAAGAGAGCCTAACTGCTGTCAAAACTGCTATTGAAGACTCTCAGAGGCCATTACCGACAAGCTCCAAAGGTTAAAACCTTTCTATAAGGATGGAGTAAACTATATGAATGCCCAGATCAGGTTCCAGAAAGATGATCTGAGGGATCACATAGAGAGAGAAGTCATAAAGGGGGAGAGGGTATTAGTCAAGGCAGACTCTGATCATGCCAAGTGGATTTCAAATTCCATCAGAGCCACCCTTAGATATCCACCCTTATATGATGATGACAATGTTGCAGAGTCTGGAATTAATCCTGCATACTTTGGAGGAGAGCAGGCTAAAGTAGCTCAAGTGATATACCCTCCACCAGACTTTGATATGATACATCAAGAGATACAGTCAATGTATAGTCCTCCTGAGGGAAATCAGAATGTCATCATAGAGAAAGTAGTTCAGGCTGTGCCAGAGGCAATACTGAAAGAACAAGAGGCCTTATTAAAGGAACAAGTGACTCAATTGTCTAAGAAAAGATTCAGAGAGCAAGCTGAATTGAGACCTGATTTTGAACAATGGAGCCCCACTTCCAGGAATATCATTTTGACTGCATGGAAGGCTGCTAAGGACAATGTCCTGGATAGAGGCAAATGGTATTCTGACCTGGAGTGGAGGAAGCATGAGAATAGGCAAGATGTCATTGTGCAATATAGAAGAAAGGATAAACTGAGAAAGCTACCTCCTAATGCACAGGAGCCTAGCAAGTATTTTCCCAAGCCTTATCACTATTTTGAAAGGCAGAAGATAAAGGCTAAGGAGTTGAAAAAGAAAGATCTTAAAGGGAAGAAGCCTGTTGCTGCTGATGACACTGAAGCTCAAGTTCAAGCAAAGATTCAATCTGGAAAAGGGATTGTAATCAAGGAGCCAGAGCAGCCTTAGGATAGCATTTTCTTTAGTTTACAAGTTGTAATCATTTGTATTAAAATTCTATGTAAACTTTTGACTAATGAAAATGTTGGAATTTGTAAGAACAATATTATATGTTCATCTATTACATTAATTGTTCTGAGCTAATGGTATATACATGTTTTGTTCATACATGTTTAAGTATTTACCCTGTCATATTTTACTGTTTTACATCATACTGAGAATTTATTATGTATGGTGTATATCATTGACTAAGGGTTATGACTTCTCCAAATAGGGGGAGATTGTTGGGTACATTGGAATATATGTACCTAATTTGAAGAAGCCTCACCCTACTCAATGATATACATCAAGGTGTATTTGATGTGCTTTGAGTTTCTTTGTGCAGGTTAAGTAACTGCAGGTTTGCAGGAAAAGTTTCTAAGTCCATGTGTCGACACCTAGAAGAAAAGTGTCGACACTTAAGAAGGCTGTGTCGACACCTAGAGAAGCAGTGTCGACACTTGGAGTAATTGTGTCGACACCAGAAATGCAGAGTCGACACCAGAAGGAAAGTGTCGACACATACAGGAAGTGTCGACACACAATGAAGAAATGTCTACATAATCAGTGTCGACACTTAGAAGCAGTGTCGACACCCAGAGGAACTTTGTCGACAGCAAAAGTGTCGGCACTAGGAGGCTGTGTCGACACTCAGCAAAATTTCAACAAAGTTCAAGTACAAGTGTCGACACTATGAGGCTGTGTCGACACTCAGCAAACTTCAACAAAATCTAAGTACAAGTGTCGACACAAAGGAGATGTGTCGACACTCAGCAAAAGTCTCAACACATGAAGAATGTGTCTACACTCAGCAAAAGTCTCAACACATGAAGAATGTGTCGACACAAAGGAGATGTGTCGACACTCAGCAAAAGTTTCAACACAGAAGTCATGTATCGACACAAAGAAGATGTGTCGACACTTAGCAAGTATCAGCACAAGAAGATGTGTCGACACAAAGGAGTTATGTCGACACTTAGCAGAAATCAACTAAGTATTGAAGAAGAAGGACTTGTGTCGACACACAGGATCTGTGTCGACATATTCTGAAGAAGCAGTGTCGAGAAGCAGTTTCTACAACACAAGGAGTTGTGTCGACACCTTGAAGGCTAGTGTCGACACTTAGACTACTTGTGTCGACACTTGGTCTATTTGTGTCGACACTTAAAGACTATCTGTCTCGACACTTTCAGACAGTGACAGAGTTTTCAAGAAGTGACTGGATGACTTGACAGCTTCCATTTCAACCGGTCAACTGCTACTGTCAGAGCTGTCAGAAGTTCGTTAGAAACCGGATCAGCCGGTCACCATGAAGAAAGCCTATATAAAGGCTTATTCCTTCAACAGAAGAAAAAAGAATCAGATAGAGAGAAGCAATCATTGAAGTGAGAAACAACAAACAAGAAGAAGACCTTCAAGTGAAGATCTAAGTAGTTGGAGAGAGAAAGCTCCTTCTAAGAAGACAGCTATTAAACCAGGCTGATAAAGAAAGTTTCAGATTGAGATCTGATTCACAAGTCAGCAGTTGATTGAAGATCATCTGTCTAGAGATTCAACCCTACTGTGTTCAAATTCAAGAAGCTTTGAAGAAAGGCAAGGGAGGTTGATCTCAGCAAAGTTCTTTCAAGAACTCATCAAGAAGCCAGTCAACTCAACTTTCTCAATCTGAGTTGTGGTTATTAATCCTTGTATTTTTATTTTCTGTAGGATCCTAAGGGATCTGAGTTGTAAGCCTATATTTATAAAGGCTGAGTGGTAGGGCTTGTGTGTCTGAGTGTAGGAGATACATTTCTCTGAGTGTAGGCCTTGTTGAAGGCTGAGTGTAGGCCTTGTCTTGTTGAAGGCTGAGTGTAGGTCTTGGTGAAGACTGAGTGGTAGGGCTTTGTGCCTGAGTTGTAGGAGTGGGATCACTCTGAGTTGTAGGAACCTATATGGGGTTCTGAGCTGTAAGATCTGTGGATCTGAGAAGTAGTGGAGAAGTTATGCCGAATCTAGTACACTACTAGATAGGCGAAGGGGGAAAGTGGATGTACCCAGACCTTGGGGAACCACTATAAATCTTGTGTGCTCTCTGTGATTGTATGCTTGTGTGATTGCTGTGTTATCTGTGCTGAATTACTGTGAAGAATTGCATATAATACTGTGTTTCTGCCATATAAGTTAAAAAAAGATTAAGTGCACCTATTCACCCCCCCCCCCCTCTAGGTGGTTTAGGCACTAGTTCTTTCAACTGGCTCTCGGAGCAGCAGGGCCCATATAGATTGCGGTAGCAAGGAAGTCAAGCTGGGTGCAAGTCGTGAAACGACTTTTACGGGCTTAAAGGGGTCGAGCAAGACGTTGATGTCTGCTCTTCAGGTGGTGAAGGCAGTTCATGCAGGTGCAGAACTGTTCTTTACACTGGTGGAGGTTGCAAAGCCGAAGCCCGCGTTGGATTGTATTTCAGTGGTATCGGAATACCCTGATGTGTTCCCCGCAGACCTTCCTGGAGCCCCGCCTCAGCGGGAGATAGATTTCACGATTGAGCTAGTGCCAGGTGCAAAGCCTGTGTCACGATCTCCTTATCGGCTAGCGCCTAAGGAAATGGCGGAGCTGAAGGTTCAACTGCAAGAGTTGTTGGAGCAAGGGTATGTGCGCCCAAGTTCTTTGCCTTGGAGTGCACCATTCCTCTTTGTTAAGAAGAAGGACGGAAGCTTGAGGCTGTGTATTGATTATCGGGAGCTCAACAAGTTGACTGAGAAGAACAAGTACCCGATCCCTCGGATCGATGATCTGTTTGATCAGTTGGTAGGGTCGACGGTGTACTCGAAGTTGGATCTCAAGGCTGGGTACTATCAGCTACGAATAAGGGAGAGTGATATCCCGAAGACAGCGTTTAGTACGAGATACGGGCATTATGAGTTTACGGTCATGCCATTTGGGCTGACTAATACGCCGTCAGTGTTCATGGATTTGATGAACAGGACTTTCAGGGAGTACTTGGACCATTTCGTGATCGTCTTCATCGACGATATATTGGTGTACTCGCAAAGTGAGGAAGATCACTTCAAGCATCTTCATTTGGTTTTAGAGACGCTAAGGAGAAATCAACTGTATGCCAAGTTCTCGAAGTGCGAGTTTTGGTTATCCTCAGTGGCGTACCTCGGCCATATAGTGAGTGGAGAGGGTCTTGTTGTGGATCCGGCGAAGATCGTTGCGATACGGGAGTAGCCTGAGCTTGCTACGGTAGCGGAAGTCCGGAGCTTTCTGGGGCTTGCCAGCTATTATAGGCGCTTCGTAGATAACTTCTCGCGGATAGCGTTACCTCTCACTACTTTGACGAGGAAGGAGCATAAGTTCGTTTGGACGCCGGAGTGCGCGCGAGCTTTTGAGGAGTTGAAGTGTCGGTTGACCACGGCGCCTGTGCTGAGTTCGCCATGTGGGACCGAAGGCTATGAGATTTATAGTGATGCTTCGGGCAGCGGTTTGGGTTGCGTGCTACTGCAACACGGAAGTGTAATAGCTTATGGCTCGAGACAGCTAAAACTGCATGAAAGGAACTATCCGGTCCATGACTTGGAGTTAGCGGCCGTGATTTTTGCCTTGAAGCTGTGGAGACACTATTTGTACTGTGTGAAGATTGATATCTACACCGATCATAAGAGCCTGAAATATCTGATTGACCAGAAAGATCTGAATATGCGGCAGCGTAGATGGATGGAGTTCCTGGGGGACTATACATTCAAGATCCACTACGTGCCTGGTAAAGGGAATGCGGTTGCGGACACGTTGAGTCGCCGAGCCCCAGCTCAAGCCAATTGGCTATCGGTGCATGATGAGCGGTTGGTGCGGGAGTTGGAGGCGTTGGAAATTATTTGTGTGGATAAGCAATCAAGTGCTGAAGCAGTTCTGAATTGGACTGAAGTCCAATATGACTTGGCTGATCGGATTCGGCAGGCTTTGGATATGGATGCTCATATGAAGCAGTTTATGGTGGAGGCTCTGGATGGGTCAAATTCCCAATTCGTTGTGGAGGACGGATTGCTTTGGAAAGACGATCGTCTGTGCGTCCCAAGTGTGGGCAATTTGCGGGTGGAGTTGTTGCACGATGCACACCATACCAAGTACTCGATTCACCCGGGGAGCACGAAGATGTACCGTGATGTGAAGAAACTGTTTTGGTGGCCGGGTTTGAAGAAGGATGTGGCGCTATACGTAGCGAAGTGCCAAACTTGCGCCTTGGTGAAGGCGGAGTGCCAAAAGCCGGGAGGATTTCTTAAGTCCTTGCCTATTCCGGAGTGGAAATTTGACGACATCTCTATGGACTTTGTGCACGGTTTGCCAAGGTCGCAAAAGGGGAACGACGCCATTTGGGTGGTCGTGGATCGGTTAACGAAGGTGTCACATTTTATTCCGCATAGGAAGGATGATCCGGTGGAGAAGTTGGCAAAACTTTATGTGGATAACATAGTACGGCTTCATGGTGTGCCCCGCAGCATCGTGAGTGACCGAGATGGGCAGTTCACGTCCAATGATTGGAGGCTAGTGCAACAAATGTTGGGGACAAAGTTGAAATTCAGCACAGCCTTCCATCCACAAACGGATGGGCAGACCGAGAGGGTCAATAGAACTATGGAAGACATGCTCCGCATGTGTGTCTTGGATTTTGGGAAGCAATGGGAAGACCACCTTTATTTGGTGGAGTTCGCATACAACAACAGCTACCAAGCGAGTATTCAAATGGCGCCCTTCGAGGCCCTATATGGTAGAAAATGTCGCACGCCGTTGTCTTGGTTAGAAACGGGTGAGTCAAAGTTGTATAAGCGATTGGAAGTGGAGGATGCTACTTCTTTGGTGAGAACCATTCGGGAGAGGTTGCTTATCGCTCAGGACCGGCAAGCAAAGTACTATAATGCCAAGCACAGGAACGTGGAGTTCGCTGTGGGCGACTATGTATACTTAAAGATCAAGCCGTTCAAGGGTGTCTCGCGGGTGCGGCGATTGAAAAAGCTAAGCCGAGGTACCTTGGGCCGTTTGAGGTTCTGGAGCGAGTCGGTGAAGCGGCCTATCGGTTGAAGCTTTCAGTGGAGCTTAGTGGTTTACATGATGTATTTCATATTTCGGTGCTTCGGAAGGCGGTGCAAGAGCCTAGGCAAGTGATCGCGATTGATCAAGTGCTGGTGGATAGTGGGCTAACGACAAAGGTCAAGCCCATGCGGATTGAGGACTCGGAGGTCAAGCGGCTACGCAATAAAGAGATCAGGATGGTCAAGGTCCGGTGGGACAATTGCGGTCGTGAGGAGCTCTCTTGGGAGCGAGAGCAGACTATGCTTGACGAGTATCCGGAGTTGTTCCGCTCAGGTACAAATTTTGGTTTTGTACATGTCTTTCCTTTATATAATTTTGTGGACGAAATTCTATTAAGAGGGGGAGAGTTGTAACGCCCCGAAACTCGAAAGAGCGACGGGGGACGTTTTGGGCCAGTTTTGGGTTCTGGATGCAGGCACACGGCCTGGGACACGGGCGTGTCCCAGGGCGTGTCAAGCTTGTGTCGACACTCAGCCGGGAAGTCGACATTTTGAGCTCGACATTGTGTCGAGACTGGGCACACGGCCTGCGACACGGGCGTGTCGCAGGGCGTGTCGACCCGTGTCGACACTTAGCCCGCGAAGTCGACACTCTGCGTTCGACGAAGTGTCGAGACATGGCACACAGCCTGCGACACGGGCGTGTCGCAGGGCGTGTCGACCCGTGTCGACACTCGTCCCGGGGAGTAGACATTTTGCTCGACGTTGTGTCGAGACAAGGCACATGGCCTAGGATACGGGCGTGTCCAAGGTCGTGTCGTCAGGTCGACGATCTTCACTCGACGAAGTGTCGAGTGTCGAGACCGTGTACACGGCCTGGAGCCCAGGCGTGTTGAGGTGACACGGGCAAGGACACGGGCGTGTCCTAGAACCCGTGCAGTGCTCGGGCTGTTTTCGGGGAAAAACGATGGGGGTACACGGCCGGCCACATGGCCGTGTCAGGCGGAACACGGGCGTGTCAGGTCGAACACGGGCGTGTTCGATACCCGTGTGTTGTTCCAGGCTAGCCGATTTTGACGGCGAATGAGGCAAACGGCCCTGGACACGGGCGTGTGCCAGGCCGTGTGCGGTCCAGATTGGGCATTTCAGTCCCGAATCAAAGCCGTTCGTTTCTTTAATTGGTGATCCAACGGCTGGGGGTTGTTCCTGAAGGGATATACCCTAGATTAGGCCTTTGAAACCCTCACTTTTCATGAGTGGTTGTCTTTCTAAATCTTAGAGAGAGAGGAGAGCCAAGGAAGGAAGAAGGAGCTAGATCTGGCCATTGGAGGAGCTTCGAAGCTCCAAATCGCGAGCCGACTCCGGATCCACGGAGGCAAAGCTAGTGCGGTGCTTTTCATCCGCTTACTTTTCCATGGCGCCAAAGAGGAACGCAAGTGTAACGATTCTCTTCTTGAGCATGAGTAGCTCTCCTTCTTTGCATAGGAAGCCCGCTCTCGCGAGTTTGCGGAGAGTTGGAGGCGTTCCTTCGGGTAGATATGTGAAGTCCCCGTTGTTTAGAGTCCGTAAGCGAGAACGGATATAGGCATGATGTGTGAAGCCTACCCGGACATGTTGGTCTGGATCGGTGATGTTGCATTGCATAAATGTCGGAGAAGACTCCGTGCTATTGGTTGTTTTTGGGGTTTTCTACACGGTAGATTGCAACAGGGAGCCTTGGGGATTAACCCAAAGGTGCACCCGGAAAACTGGGCGGATGCGTGATCTTGCCAACTTGGTGGCCTGAGAGCCAACTTGAACATAACCGGGTTATGTGAATTGTGATGGAAATGGGACTCGGTAGAAGTTTGACCCGCGCAAATGGCTTAAATTGTCGTTGTGATGTGAGTACGGGTTAGATGGAACCGTACCCGTTCTATGTCGTTCGGTTAAAGAGACCTAAGGGTATGTGGCACTTGCCGTTGGCATAGATGAGGGTCTTCGGCGGTCGATGGCTTAAATTGTCATGACCCAGGCAAAGAAGACAAAATGTTCATAGGTTTGACCGTCAAAGTGGCGGTGGTGAGTCCGGAATGTCTATGGTTTTAATTGACGCGACATCGACCGGTTCACCAAGAATGTGCCCTGAGAGCACGGGGTGTGTGGCCGTGCGAGCCAACGTCTGTGATGAAATGGTTATATATATATTGCTCGCTTATGCTAATGAAATGCAGTGAAGGAGCATCGCCGCCCCGAGTTGGGGGCGGGATCATTATAATTTGGTCAGCATTGCTGACCGTTGCCTTGTTTTGCCACCGTGCGGTGGTTTATTGCTTGCAGGTGCTGCTGGACCAAGCGGTCAATAGCGGGCTAAAGCCCAAGTGCGAAGCCGGCCCTCGAAGGCCTAATTGGAAGTGTTTACTGTTTTATTCATGTATGACCGGCCTGCATGCCGTGGTTTGTAAATCATGTAATATCAAGTGAAACATTTTGTAAGGCCTTAAGGCTTGTGTTGGTATATGTATAACATTCATATTTTGTATTAGTGGACATTCATGCTTTAGTGATGGGTTCTTATTTGCAACTTTTATAAAACTGCTTCCGCTAGAATGCTCTGTATAGGACGTTATGATTGGTTGGATGGTTTCCATGAGTAACCACCCGGTCTGTCTGTAGTATATGGCGTCGGGCCCCGGCCGGACCTACTGTTATATGCTATGCGACGGATAGGGGGTGTTACATGTTGAAAGAGAAGTCATAAAGGGGGAGAGTGTAATGATAAGAGCAAGTTCAGAACATGCTACTTGGATATCCAATAACATCAGAGACACTTTAGCCTTTCTTCCCCTATGGTATGATGGAGATCAGACTGTAGAGTCTGGTTGTCAACCAACTCACCTTGAAGTACCTCATGCCAATGGTACTCATGCTACTGAGCAAACCATATACAATCCTGCAGCACAAGCTACTTTTGAGACCATCCAAGCAGCTGTCCAACACATGTACAGTCCTCCACCATCAGTTCAAAATGTTATATGTGAAAAGGTGGAGATGCCTGAATCTATTATGATTAAAGAAAAAGATGCACAACTTTCAAAGAAAATTTTAGAGAACAAGCTGAGGCTAGACCAGATTTTGAGCAGTAGAGCCCAACCTCCAGATCAATAATTCTCAATGCATGCAAGGCAGTAAATGCAAATATTACTGACAGAGGTAAATGGTATTTTGAATAGGAATGGGCCAAATAATTAAAGCAACAAGAAGTTATCTAGACTTTCAGACATGATCTGAAGAAAGGAAAGCTACCTGCTAAGTCAGTTGAGCCCAGAAAATATTTCTCAAAGCCATACCATTACTTTGAAAGACAAAGGTTGAAAGAAGAAGCAATTGCAAAAAGCTAAAGCTAAGGATGACAAAGGAAAAAAAGGTGGCTGATGACAAGGTGCCTGAGGTGAAAGCAAAAATACAATCTGGAAAAGGCATAGTCATTAAAGAACTAGAGCTGTCATAGAATGTTCTTAGTTTTAAATGTCATAAAAAACTTGATCTGTAACTATTAAGCTTGTAGCAGTAAACCTTGTGATAAACATTTATGAAAATTTTGGTTTACTCAACACTTCATGTGCTATTAATTAGGATTGCAATTGTTTTCCTTATTTTCTGACAAAACATTATTATTTTTAAATGTGTTTTTATCTGTGTACTACACTGTACACTTAAATGTCTTTATCACAATATATTTTTGGTATCATGTTGTATATCATTGAATTGGGGTTATGACGTCTCCAAATAGGGGGAGATTATTGGGTACATTAGTCACAATGTACTTGATTTAAAGAAGTCCTTTCAGTTCAATGATATACACATAGTTGTATTTGATGAATGTTAAGTTCATGTATGCAGGCAAATAAAGCTAAGTACAAAAGTGTTGAGACACAAAGCAAGTGTTGACACCTTTGTCAAGGAAGTGTTGAGACAAGGAGAAAGTTATGTTGACACTCAGGACGAGTGTCAACACACTTAAACAAGAAGTGCTGAGTCAAGGAGAAAGTTGTGTTGACACCCAAAACT
This sequence comes from Platanthera guangdongensis, assembly GCA_039583875.1. Lineage (NCBI taxonomy): Eukaryota > Viridiplantae > Streptophyta > Magnoliopsida > Asparagales > Orchidaceae > Platanthera > Platanthera guangdongensis. The sequence continues at coordinate 173,969,569 of CM077166.1, read as the reverse complement.
TGGGTCGACACTATGATACAAGAAAGCAACTATATCGACACTCGGGACTAGTGTCGACACACACTGCACAAGTTGTGTCAGGATAAAAAGAAGCTGTGTCGACACTAAGGATAAGTGTCGACACACTCTATACAAGCAATGTCGATACTGAAGACAACTGTGTCGATACACAAGACTAGTGTTGACGCACTTCACAAGCTGAGTCAAGACTGGAAGCAAGCAGTTTCGACAGTCAAGGACTAGTGTCAAAACATTCTACATCAGCTATGTCGAGACAAGGTGAAGTTTGTGTCGACACATTCAGAAGTATGTCGACACCACTACAAGAGTAGTTTCGAAACCCATGACTGGTGTCGACACATCTAACAATCAAGTTTCAACACTTCAAGCAGAATTGTTTCCAAAGTACAGAAATCAATCCAGAGGGTCTGACAACTGTCAGAACTATCAGAACTGTCAGATGTTAGTTATTAACCGGATCAGCCGGTTACCTTTGAGAGAGCCTATATAAAGGGATCAACTCTTCAGAAAAGAGAGAGAGAAAAATTTGGCAAGTCCAGATCTAAGAAGCAATCTGCTAGAATTCAGTAGGTGGAGAGAAGCCGGATCAAGAATCGTCTTCAACATTCTCCAACCTAGATCTACCCTAATTTCAACTTCAAGAAGATTTGAAAAGCTAATAAGGGTTGCATCAAATATATCACTTCAAGATCAAAGAAAGAAAATAGATCAGGATTAGATCAAGAAGCAGTCACCCATTTCTCTCATGTTGGGTGACTAGTTTTGAATCAATTTCTTTTACTTTTATTAATTTTGTAAGATCTACCTATAGATCTGAGTGTAGGGGAAACATTCCTCTGAGTTGTAAGTCTGTGTTATAAAGTTTGAGGTAGGGCAGGGATTGCTTGAGGTAGGAGAAGTCGGAATTTCTCTGAGTTGTAAGGCAGGATTTGCCTGGGGAGTAGGAGTGTGGATAAATTCTGAGGTAGAGTTCTTCGGAAGAACTTGAGGTGTAGGATCTTGATGATCTGAGTGGTAAGACATGCAAACTTTGAGTTGTAGGGGCTAGCTAGGCTCTAAGCTATAATATCTGAGGATCTGAGTAAAGGAAGAAAGAGTTTGGCCGAATCTAGTTCATTGCTAGATAGACGAAGGGTGAAAGTGGATGTACCCATAAATTGGGGAACCACCATAAAACTGTGTATACTATGTTGTGTATGCTAAGTTTGGTATGCTATGATAGTTCTAGATTGCTGTTAAATTTATCTTGTTTTATCTGGCTGTGATATTTAATTTAAAGAAAGTATATCTGTGAAATATAAAGGGTAGCCAAGATTCAAATTGGACATATTTTCCCCCCTCTAGGTCACTCTCAATCCTAAAACAAACATTTACAGTCCTAGTGTGTCAATTATTAAGGTTTGGGGCTGTGAGGCATACATACGATATCAAATGTCTAACAAGCTGGAACCCAAATCAGATAAGTGTTATCTTGTGGGGTATCATAAGGAAACTAAAGGGTACTATTTCTACCTATTGTCCGGGGGCAAAGTGTTTGTTGCGAGGACTGATGTCTTTCTTGAGAAAGAGTTCTTAAGTAGAAAGACTGCAAGGGTAGAACTTGAAGAAGTTCAAGAACCACAAACTGTGAATGAATCGTAATTGGAACCTAAGTAAGGACTACAAGTTGTTGTAGCTGAAGAACCTGCTCAGGAAACACAAGTTCCACGTAGATCTGGTAGACCAAGGTTTGAACCTGAGAGATATAGATTTCTCATGTCTCAAATAAGTAATGTGTTGCTTATGGATCATAGTGATAAACCTGCAACCTACCAAGAGGCTATGAGTAGACCGAACTCCGAGAAGTGGCTTGAGGCCATGAAATCTGAGATGGACTCCATGTATAAAAACCAAGTTTGGACCTTAGTGGAAACAGCTGAAGGGGTAAGACCCATAGGGTGCAAGCGTGCATTCAAGAAGAAGAGTGACATGGATGGGAATGTACATACATTCAAAGGGCGATTGGTGACTAAGGGTTTCAAGCAAATTTATGGTATTGACTATGATGTGACCTTTTCCCCTATTGTCGTGGTTAGGTCCATCAGAATTCTGCTTGCTATTGCTACGTATTATGACTACGAGATCTAGCAGATGGATGTCAAAACGGCTTTCCTAAATGGAAACCTCCTTGAGAAAGTGTATTTGACACAACACGAGGGTTTTGTATCTCCCGGTGAAGCCACTAAAATTTGCAAGCTGCAGAGATCCATTTATGGATTAAAACAGGCTTCTCGAAGTTGGAATCTTCGTTTTGATGAAAAGATCAAAGAGTTTAGTTTTATCAAGAACGAGGATGAACCGTGTGTTTATAAATGGATTAGTGGGTGCATAGTTATCTTTCTGACATTGTTTGTAGATGACATACTGCTTATCATAAATGACAAACCGACCCTACAAGTTATTAAAAACAACCTAGGGGACTGATTTTCAATGAAGGACTTGGGTGAAGTGACTTATATACTTGGTATTAAGATCTATAAAGATAGATCGAAGAAGTTGTTGGGTTTGACCCAAAGTACGTACATTGACAAGGTGTTGAAACGGTTCAACATGCTTGAGTCCAAGAAAGGATTCTTACCCATGTTCCATGGTGTGAGTCTCTCTAAGGACCATTGTCATAAGTATTGTGAAGATAAGGACCGCATAAAGTTGATTTCATATGCTTCGGCAATTGGGTCAATCATATATGCAATGATATGTACAAGACCTGATGTCTCTTATGCTTTGAGCATGACTAGCAGGTATCAGTCTGATCTCGATAAAAGTCACTGGATAGCCATCAAGAATATCCTGAAGTACTTGAGAAGGACTGAGGATACGTTATTGGTGTTTGGTGGAGAGGAAGAGCTTGTTTTATGAGGTTACACGGATGCTAGCTTCCAAACTGATAGGGACGACTCAAAGTCTCAGTCGTGATTTATATTTTGCCTTAATGGAGATACTGTTAGCTGGAGGAGTTCCAAGCAGGAGATAGTTGTCGATTCTACAACTGAGATAGAGTATATCGTCGCTGCGAATGCATCGAAGGAGGCTGTATGGATTACGAAATTCATCGGCGAGTTATATGTAGTTCCTAGCAATGTTCGTCCCGAAGATCTCTAATGTGACAACAACGGTGCAATTGCACTTGCTTCGGAACCTAGATCTCATCAGCGCTCCAAGCACATACTTCAGCGGTTCCATCAAATTCGATAGATTGTCGATCGAGGAGATGTGAGCGTTAGTAGAGTGCCAACTGAGGAGAACATTTCGGATCCACTGACAAAGCCTCTAACACAGAGAAAGCATGATGGTCATGTTAGATCTATGGGTATGCGATACCTGAATGATCAACTCTAGTTAGAGTCTTGTGGATTGTATGTTTGTTGGCTGTAATTTTTCATTTGATGAACAATTTAATATATGCATTTCATTTTATATATTTTGGCAAGTTTTTTTATTGTGTTATTATTTCTATTGTGATAGAGTAGTTAACTGCATAAATGACCTTAGAGCGTTTGCTTCCATAGGTCAGGTAGTGAATTGAATATGAGAACCTATGATCCCAGAAGCTTCATTCATAAAGGTTCCTAGTTGTTGTATCATCTTAGAAGCCATGGGCGATGATGATACCTTTAAGACTAGCATTTGTATTGACTGATGACCCATCCTCACAGGTCATGATATTGTGATATCAAGTCATCACATGAGTACTTGTTATGAACAAGTTGTACTGGACAGACCCACCATGAGAATACTTTTTGTATTGTTATATGAACATATCACAACTATGGCTCAAGTGGCATTGGTATTGTGGTCCTTTGACCTGAAGTCACAACATTTATCGAGTGAGGAAGAGCGTGCTTTGATGCCACCAAAAGTTCAGACTTGAGAAAGTTGGATGATAAAAGTGGTTGTTGGGTACGTTACGAGTCATTTGGGTATTTGTGTGTGAGTAGAGATGAGATTTGTCCTCCTTTATGATAGGAGTTGCATCCATGGACCCCTTGATGGAATGGGACTAAGAAATGCATGGCCATGCTTGGTTGAGTCAATATATGATATTGGACTCACCAATTTTTGTAAGTCCATTCTAGATCAGGAAACTGGGATTGAACTATTTTGAGGGTGACACGGTCTATACCTCTAGTTCTATCCAGATGTAAGGGATGAAGGGACATGACAATACTATAACATTGGTCACAATGGCTTTTGAGTTTATTAACTCTTACTGTTTGGCAGTAAGGATGCATTGCTAGATACCGCTCATTGTTTGTGAAGCCTTTGTTTGATACTTTCAAGATCAAGTGAGAGACGTTGGTGTTACCATTGTGATCTGGAAGTGATCAAGCATATGGCCTCACTGCCAACTCAGTATGAGCCTATCAGGGTCCCACATAAGATTGTGGAGAAATTGGGGGATTGGATCTATATGGTATAGTTCATATGATGAGTAGAAAAGGATTGAAAATTTGCTAAGGCAAAAGCGTTGTGTGTGTCGAGACCACTCAACGCCTTCGTCGAGTTAAGAGTTGACTCGTCGGATGGCATAATTGAGTGAGTCGAGTATATTCAATGATTCATCGAGTCAAGGAGTTGATTCGACGAGTATGACGCTTAAGCGTTGAGTGTATTGAGTATACTCTACGATTCGTTGAGTCAAGGAGTTGATTTGCCGAGTCTGAGTCTCATGCGTTGAGTGTGTCGAGTCCACTCAACGCCTTTGTCGAGTAAGGTGTTACTAGGCGAATTTGACCTTAGGCGTTGAGTGCTGAGTTCACTCAGCACCATTCGACGAATCTGGCCTTAGGAGTTGAGTGCGTTGAGTGCACTCAACGCCATGGAGGATGTGCGTTGATAGCCGGGCTATCAACAAAATCACCATCAAGTATAGGTTCCCCATTCCCCGCCTAGATGATTTGTTGGATGTCTTGTTTGGAGCCACCGTATTCTCCAAATTAGATCTTCGGAGTGGCTATCACCAGATTAGGATACGAGAGGGCGACGAGTGGAAGACGACATTTAAGTCAAAGGATGGTCTGTACGAATGGCTTGTGATGCCCTTTAGGTTATCCAATGCCCCTAGTACCTTCTCCCGGATGATGACACATGTCTTTCAGCCATTTATGGGGAAGTTCGTTGTCGTCTACTTTGACGATATTCTGATTTATATCACCTCTACTACCGAGCACATCTCCCACATGAGAGTGATCCTTTCCACCCTGCGGAAGGAGACTTTATTTCTCAATCTTAAGAAATGCACTTTTTATGCCTCGGAGGTAGAGTTCTTAGGCTATATAGTCGGCTCTAAGGGTATTCGAGTTGATCCGGGCAAGGTTCAGGTCATTAAGGACTGGCCCGTGCCAACCACCCTACGTGAGGTCCATAGTTTCCACGGGTTAGACATGTTTTATCGTCGTTTCATACGAGACTTCAGTAGTATTATGGCGCCTATCACAGACTGTATGAAGAAGGGAGAGTTTACGTGGATGAAGTCCGCCACCTATGCTTTTGAACGAATAAAGGAGCTTATGACTGAGGCACCTGTCTTACGTCTACCTGACTTTGCTAAAGTCTTTGAGCTCACATGTGATGCATCTGGGGTAGGGATTTGAGGTGTCTTGAGCCATGAGGGCCATCCCGTTAGTTATTTTAGCGAGAAGTTGTCTGGTCCTAAGCTGAACTATTCAAATTACGATAGAGAATTTTATGCTGTAGTCCGATGCCTACACCATTAGAGGCACTATCTCCTCTCCAAGGAGTTTGTGATCCTTTCCGATCATGAGGCTTTACGTTTCATCAACGGCCAGCATAAGATCAGTCCACGACACGCTAAGTGGGTAGCTTTCTTACAAGGTTACACGTTTAATCTCAAGCACCTTAAGCGAGCTGATAACCGAGTCGCGGACGCCCTTAGTCGTCTTACTCTTTTACTCACCTCTATGGAAGTACATGTTGTAGGATTTGAGCGGGTTAAGGATGAGTACGCCACGTGTCCTGACTTCCAGGACTTCTATTTATCTGCCCAGTATAGCTCCCCCACGACGATATCTGCATACATCATCATGGACGGTTACCTGTTTAGGAACGGGAAGCTATGTATTCCGCAGTCATCGTTACGACTACATATCATATGGGAGTTGCATAGCGGAGGGTTGAGTGGCCACTTCGGTAGAGAAAAGACCATTACGTTAGTCGAGGACAAATTCTATTGGCCAAAACTTAAGGTTATGGTGGGACAGGTAGTGAGTAGCTGCCACACGTGTCAGGTGTCTAAGGGTAGTAAGACCAACGTAGGATTATATACACCCTTGCCTATTCCCTCCATGCCTTGGGTAGACGTTAGTATGGATTTTGTACTAGGCCTCCACATTACCCTACGCCGTCACGACTCAGTTTTTGTAGTTGTGGATAGGTTTTCAAAGATGGCTTATTTCATCCTGTGCAGTAGGACAAACAATGCGTCTCACGTCGCTAAACTATATTTTAAAGAAGTCGTTAGTCACCGTGGAGTGCCACAGACCATAGTATCGGATAGAGACGTAAAATTCACTAGTTATTTTTGGAAAACTCTTTGGATATTAATGGGAACAAAATTATTGTTTTCCTCCGCCTATCATCCCCAAACTGATGGGCAGACGGAAGTGGTTAATCGGAGCTTAGGAAATTTGTTACGATGCCTTGTGAGTGATCACAAGAGCACTTGGGATCTTCTCCTTCCTCATGCCCAATTAGCCTACAATAATTCCAAGAATAGGTCTACGGGTCTGTCTCCGAATGAGATTGTCCACGGGTATAAGGCTCCTGTACCGCTTGACTTAGTGTCGTTGCCCCCCACGTACACGGCCAGTCAGTTTGCACAATCCTTCGCCCAGCACATCCATGATTTACACGCACGTATATGGGCCACCTTGACTACGCAATACGACTCTTATCAAGCACACGCTAATTTACATAGGAGAGTATCAGACTTCAAAATTGGCGATCTAGTTTTAGTCCGTTTGGTTCCCGAACGCTTGCCAACTGGCACCGTTAAAAATTTAGCACCAAAGTGCACCGGCCCTTTTCGGATTGTTAAGAAGTTAGGTGACAACGCTTTCGTTTTGGACTTGCCTGCTGATTGGGGTATCTCCCACATTTTTAACGTTTCGGATTTAACGATGTTTGTGTCGCCACCACAAGAGTTGATTTCTGTGTCGTCCTCTTCTCCCACTCTAAATTCTCATTGGTTGGGGAGTGGTAGTACGGATGATCTCTCTCTTTCGGTCCCCACAGGTATATCATCGGATGGTAAGTTGCCTTCCTTCCTACCTACTGCTAATATGTTACCCAGGTTTCCACGGACGTTTTTCACTCCAGAGATGATACTTGATGATGAGCCTGTTACCACTGCTGATGGCGACACCCACCGCTTTCTCATCCGTTGGCGTGATCGGCCCCCTTCGGATGACTCTTGGGTACTCGAGATGGAGCTGCAAATTTGGATGCCGATCTCCTTCACCGCTATCGCTTGGACCACGCAACGGAGATGCGTGCATTTGAGCAGGGGAGGATTGATGGCATGCCCCCTCCTCCACCATTTGAAGACGATGCTGACGATGCTGATGATGATCCGGTTTATAAGGCAATACAACTCAAGGACTTGAGGCGGCACAATGACGCTAACGGAAGGCTACGCTACAACTTCTGCCCGCGGCGCGCTACAGCCACTGCAAAGCATTAGCCTTATTTATTTCATTTTCTTGAACTCTATTTTATATTTGGAATATAAAATTATCCTATGTTTACGTGATAATTTTATATTCATTGCATGTCTTGTTATTTTTAATTTTGAACAATTTTAATGTTGGTGTGCATTTAGCCATTCAGATGGATGAGATTACATCTCCATCATGAATGGTTAAGGCTTGTTTGTAACTCCTATATAAGGAGGCTTCCTTATGAGATAATTAGAAAAGATTGAAACTAATCTCTCCTTGAGAATTTCGGCCAAGAGGAGACCTCTCCAAGCCGCCGCCCCCTTGCTTGTGGTGTGAAGCCCCACCCCCCCCTGCTCTCTCCATCTGTTCGGTGAGACTCCGGCGCGGCTTCCTTCGGTGCGACTCCTTGGAAGAAGGTTGCAAACCCTTCGGTGTGACGCCGGTGGAACCGTGGAGAGAGTGATTCTCCCACAGTTATCTTGTGTGAAAAGCTTTCTGGTTGGGTAATCTCTTCCCTCTCCCTTGTGTGATTCTCTTCTTTAGTTGTGGTGGTTTCGCACTCGTTTTCTCCGGAAAATTAATTTAATCGCTGCAAGTTTTGGATCGAAATCGCCGTTGCTAGGCTTTTTAATTCCGGATCGGGTGGATCCTATTTGCCTGAGTGGATCTTGGCCTATAGCCTTGGTCTTGCTCTCAAAAAGAGTGGCAACCTTTGTGTTTTTCTTGGGGAATATTCCGACTCAAATTTCCAATCGTTGTTTTCGAGTCGACCATTCTTCCTTTGTTATTTGTGTTGCGTTCTTGCGACGAGAAACTATCGTGGGCGATAGGTGTTGTGTAGGTGTGGTAGATCTGCGATGTGTAGTGCGTAGATAGAGCGTTAGCTTCGTGGAGATCTCCGATTCCGGATCCCCTACATCACCCAGCCGGCCCTTGCCTCCTCTTCCTGCCCCAACTCCTCTTCTCCTGCTCCCTCAACTTCCATCGCCTCCTCAAGGATCTCAAGCTGATGCTACTCAATCTCCACGCCTCTCTGGGATTCCCTCTCAGCTCCTTCTTCCACCTCCACCTGTCGACCCTCCTGCGGCTCCAACTCTTCGCCCCTCTAGACCTCCTGCACACCTCCTCCCCACTGCTCCTCCTCAATCTCCTCCCCTCTGACTTCCTCTTCAGCTTTATCTCTCGCCTCCTCTAGGCTCATCTCCTCATCTCCGACAACTTATTCACACGCCGCCATCTCCTTCTCCAACTCCTCTGCCTCTGCCATCCAAGATATGGTGTTTACTACCGTAACGTAGCATTGTCTTGCCACCTTCGGGTCTCCTCTGAACCTAACCTGCACCCCACCATTATTGAACTTGAGGCATTGATGAAATGAGGAGTGGCGCAGCGAAAGGCGCTGATGAGGGGGCGCCCAAAGATGGCGTTATAGCTTCTCGGGGCGTCCATGATCATGAACCTTCAGTTCCGTGACACGCCCCCCAACTTCACGTGCAGCCCTACTCCCCCTTCCACTTCCTTCCTTTCTCTTGAAAAATCGAACAATGGTCCGTCCGAAGCTAGCACTCTCTTGCCCTCAACCTGCATCTCATCGAAGGCCTTTTTGAAGATCACATTTACGGAGCTCCCGTTGTCCACTAGGATCTTGGAGACCGTGAAATTTTCTACCGTCGTCTGGATCACCAAGGCGTCGCAGAACGGGTCTTCATAATCCGACATATCCTCTGAAGAAAAGGTAATTTTTTTATTTCGGGGGTGGAGCCTGGGAGGTTGAGGCTACCCCCCTCCAGTACATGGTCTGGAGGCTACCCTTACGAGTAGCCTCGATCCCAACTCCTCTGTGGATCACCCCGATCCCTCCCCGGGTTCCTACATCCACCCGATACTCGCATCTATCCTCCGTCTCCCCCTGCTGCACTTCCACGATCCTCACCGGCAGCTCCGGCCTCCTCACCCCCTGGATTCTCTCACTTCTAAGAACTCTAGGCAGGTGGCCGTTGCGTGACCCTCCTCCTGATGGAAGTCACAGAAAGGCAACGCCACCCTACCCCTTCTTCCTTCTCCACCATCTCTCCTTCCAGCTCCTCCCTGAGCTCCTATCCTTCCTCCTCTACCTCGACCAATCTCCATTGCCTCTTGCTGATGCTGGAAGCGATCCCTCAGCCCCTGCCTCCATGCCGGTTGATCGAACCTCCTTGGCTCGCGGAAGTTGTCTCTTCCCTGAAAACCTCCTCCTTGCTCCTGGGGGCGACCCTCCTGAGGCCTCCAACCTATCCGGTTGTTCGGCTCCCGGGCCCCCCGTCCTTGATGTTATCCCTGCAGCCCCTGACCTCGGAGTTCCTCTCTCCTTCTCTCTTCTCTATGCTCCCTCCGCCTTCCTGCTTCTGGCTCCTTCACATCATCCTCCGCCAACCTGTCCAGCTTCCTCGCAAACGCCGGATTGGCCCTCTCGAAGTCTGTCTCCTTTGCCGCCCTCTCCATGAGCTCCTCAAAGGAGAGGGGGGCACCCTCTTCAACTCCATACTGAAGAAACCCAGCCTCAGTCCCAGAGTAAATGCAAGCATCAGCGTATACCCTGGAACTTCCTGGACCAGGAGGACCTCTTCCTGAAACTGGTACACGTAATGTCCCAACGTCTCGTCCTGCTTCTGCCTCACCGCTAACAGGCACTCCGCCTCCTTCTTACGCTTCTTCGATGTTGAGAACCTCAAGAGGAAACTTCTTCGTAGATCTTCGAAACAGTAGATCGACCTTGCCGGCAACTGGTGGAACCAGCCCCGTGCCTTCTCCTTCAATGTGATGGCAAACAGCTGACACTTGAAGGCATCCGTCATCTGCCTTATCGAAACGACATCTTCAAACCACTACACGTGTTGTACAGGGTCATCCTTCCCCGAGTAGTAGGACATGTCGGGCTCTCGGAACCCCTCCGGCACCGGAGCCGAGATGATGAGCTCACTAAATGGGCTCTCGCCACCTGCCTAACGAGAGGGCACGTCTCGCGGCCTCGGCTGGCTGGCCGGATCCGCGAGACCATGCCCAGGGAAGAGCTCTCGCACAGCAGCCTCCTTCTCGCCACCTTCTACCGGAATCTCCTTCCCAGGATGCTGGCCTGGGAAGAGCTCTCTCGCCACCATGTCCCTCTCGCCAGCCTCCGCCGGGACCTCCTTCCCCGGGTGCTGCCCAGGGGCGTTCTCGCCCAAGAGCGGGACCTCATCTATTGGGACCTGAGGTGTGGCCCACTCGCTTTTGGCCGAGAAGGCCAAGCTGATGGTCTGCAGGACCTCTCGCCTGAAGTCATCCAGCATCTTCCTTGTCGCCTCTTCTCCCCGGGAGGGGGAACCTACTGAACCAGATCCTTCACCCTCACCTCCTGCCATCGGACCAAACTCATGCTTTTATTGTATCAGCTACTTCCACGCTCACCGCACCAGAACTGTTGAAGCCAAATTCTGACTTCGACTAGAGTTCGAAATTCATGGGTGTAGCCAACACCTACTCGTCCCAAGCTCTGACCTCCGACTGGTCATGAAGGACTAAAAATTAACCCAAGGCCTCAGCAGGGAGGTCTCACTGCTTACCTTGAAGATCTCTGAGAGCTTCCCCTCCAAAGCCAAAAGCTGGGCTCAGAGCTCCTCAGAAAGCACAGAAAAATCCATTTAAGTCTCGGGCCCCAATCTGTGTCTGAAGAACCCCTCTGGGTCTATTTATAGTTTTCTGAATTGGATCTGCAAATAACCATACTGGGTTGACCTGAAATTACCAGAGTACCCTTGATTGGGTCTGCCAATAGCCAAACTCTGCTGTTCTGAGGAATTATACACAGACCACCAAGGGCAAAATAGTAAAAATACTAGGGGTAGAAGAGTGGGGGAGTATCTATCGGCGAGACGAATCTTCCTCCCGTCTCGCCAACCTTATATGTCGTGAGGCCTTCTCGCGGCCATAGGCCTTCTCGCGCCCTCAGGGTGGGCGTCTCGCCTACTGTAGAGGCCATTTATCTCGCCACCTGCGAGTGGACCACATGGTCCCACTCGCCCATCAATTCCACTCGCCTGCCTCGACTATCCGCGCTCTGAGGAACTCTCCCGAGCCCGATGTTATACAACCGCGATATACATCTCCAAAAATCCAGTCTTTCATGAGAGAACAAAACACATAAAAGTCGATTGTCATTTTATTCAGGAAGAGATCTTGAAGAAACAGATTTGTACTCCATTTGTCACTTCCGACAACGAGTTGGCAAAAATCTTCATCAATCTGGCGTCCGCTTCTTTTTTCCACATTTGCGACAAGCTGGGCAAGATTGATATTTATGCTCCAGCTTGAGGGGGAGTGTTACAGTATGGAGGTCGGGCGGTCTGTTTCTGTTCGGAGGACGGGCGGTCTGGAGGTTTATCCTAGCCAGCCTATCTGTCGGGCTATTGCTATTTGGTATCCCAGCGGTCTGGTGGTTTGTCTCAGATGACTTGGAGACCGGGCGGTCTAACGGTCTTCTGTGGTGGCTTGCTCTCTGGGGCGCTTGTTCTCTCCTACTGTTGGTTGTCGGGCGGTTAGCCGGCTTGTCTAACCGCACGACCTGTCTGGTTTGTCTATTTGTAAAGTCGCATATACTTGTAAATTTTTAGTCCCACATTGCTTAATTGTAATCTCTCTAATCTCCTCCATTCTATAAAAGGGAGGCTATACCATTGTAATTGATACCTTTTTTGGATAATAAAGTTTTCATTACTCCAATTTTTTGGTCTACTTTTTCCTGTTCGCACACACACTATAAATATTTATTGTAAGATCTCTGTGAGATTTGAGTGTATGACCTTTTCATAAAGTCCAAGGTAGGATTCTAAGGGAGAATCTGAGGTAGCCCTATGGTATAAAGGCTGAGATAGGGCTTGTTTGTGAGCCTGAGGTAGGAGACCTGGTGTTGTATCTGATGTGGGACTATGAGAAGTCTGAGCTTTAGGAGTGGAAGCCACTTGAGGTGTAAGATCCAGAGAGGGATCTGAGCTGTAGGATCTATTGATTTGAGTTTTGGAAGAGTTGGTTGAATCTAGTTCATTGTTAGATAGATGAAGTGGGAAAGTGGATGTACCCTAGATAGGGGAACCACTATAAGCTGCTTGTATGTTCTGTGTGTTCTTAAAAGCTACTAACCTTATAACAACTTATCAAGTATAGTTCTAAAAGTCTTAAAAGTTTAAAAAAACCTATTCACCCCCTCTAGGTGTTTAACTACCCTTAAAAGACTTTCAGCAGGTTTCTGCACTCTTCAACACATGATTGTCATAGTGTATGAGGAATTACTTCTTGTCTTCTTCTCACACTAAAACTAAACTGATGGCATCCCTCCCATCTCCCAAGTATAGGATTAGGTCCTCTAGTGGGAGTGGACTCTGAAAAAGAGGATTTGTGGTTAACTGATGCTTCAGCTCCTCAAAAACATGATTGCATTCTGCGGTCTACTCAAACTTCTTTTTCCCTCAAAGGGTCTTGAAGAAAGGGGCACACTTATCTCTTGAACATGAGATAAAATGACTGAGTCCTGCGTGTTGAAATTTGTGAGGTGGAAGTGGGTGATGGAGCAGGTCGGGCAGTCTGGGCGGCCTTATATTGCACTCTGGGCGGACTGGTGTGCGTCCTGGGTGGTCTGTGGTCAGGGAAGTCCTGGAGGCTTGGGCGTCTAGTGGAGCGGCCTGAGCGGACTGTGTATGGTGGTCTGTTGGTGATGCTTAGCTTGGTATTCGGCCTTACAGTTAGCCAGTTCTTGGTGTAGCCGGGTGGATTGGAGTTTGAATCCGCGGGAGGTATTGCGGACTTGGTTGAGTACGCGGTGTCCGCTGTTGCGGACTGGCCTTGGAGATCGGTTGTGGTCCTTGCCGACCTCTCCAGTGTTACAGCGGGCATTAGCTGCTCTGTGGAGGACTGCGCGGACTGGTGTCAAGTCAGGCAGTTGGTTGTTGTCTTGGCAGTTGTGTGAGTAGGAGCTTGCAGGCTCTGCCTTATTCTGGTGGAGTGTTGGTGATCTGCTTTGGGGGCATGAGAATTGGGCCTTGTCAGTCGAGCTCGCACCAGGCCCTTGGTGGTTTCCTGGACTGGGTCACATTCTATGACAAGTCCAACATGTCCGCGGTATCCGCAGAGTCCGCTGTTGACCGGGCGGACTGTCTATTGGTCATGGACTCGTGGCGGATTGAGGCTTTGTTCTTGAGGTGTGCGGACTGCCTCTTTGTCTGCATATAATGTGCGGACTGTCGCAGTAGAAGTTGTAGTTGTCCATATGAGGTGGTGTTTGCGGGATATGCGGGTTGTTGCTTTGTCCGCATATTGTGGGCGGACTGGTGCGAGTCCGCCTGGTGGTGAACATCATTGTCTTAGCTCCTGGCGGTTTTGTTGGAATCCAGCTAAGTCCTTGCGGGCTCAGCAAACGGGGCTTTGCTAGTGTATGAGCTGGGGCGGTGAGTCTATTCACTAGGGTGGTGACCACACTCCTCACCTCGCCTATAAATAGACCCCCCCCCCCCGACACATCTATAGTAACTAAGTGAACATTAAGTGGGGCTTGGTCAATTACTGCGGTCTGCTTTTTTCTGTCCGCGCGGGTTGAGTACAGATAACTGTTTGCTGTATGCAGGTCGCACGACGAGCATTAAGGAGCCAGGAGTTTGGCATTGACTTCGGTTAGGATTAGTGAAGTTTGCAGTCTCTGCGGCTTGTCAGTTCTTCTCTGCTCAGCATTTCCAAGTCCAATAACCTGTCCACCGGACTCAGGCGGGTAGGCATTCTGTTCTCCAGTTCAGCAGCAGTCAATTAATAACGATGTGTCCGCGTGACCTCGCGGTATCGGCGGACTCCGTGTTCTATTCGGCTTGTAGCAGCAACAATTCGGGCGGCTTAGGCGACCTTGGCGGACTGAGCGGTCTCGGATGTCTCCAGTTCTATCCGCTCGGCTTGTATTGTTCTTTCTGTTTCCTTGTGTACTGGCGAAATCATGTCTCGCCACGTATACCTCGCCCTGTAAAGAAGTTAATGAATATATGACCTGCTTGTTTCTTCTTGTTATGTTTAGTGTTTAAGCTTGCTCTTCGGTTTCTGCATGATCAAGGTATGAACTGGATAGTTCTAAGAATATTAATTTGTCTTTAGGCTATCTTGCTGACCACTTTGAGAAAATTCAACATGGTATCAGAGCCAGGTTCAGTTGCTTGAGCAGTGATCAACTTGTGTTGTTGCTCTGTTGTTGCTCTATGCTTTTGGAAGCTTAACCAAAGTTTGCTGCAAATGGAAGGGAACTATGTAAGAGGTCTGGGTATTGAACTCTTAACCACGACTAACTTCGAGAAGTGGAAGTCGTGTATGAAGAGTTTTCTTCTTGGCGAGGAGCTATGGGAGGTCGTCGATGGTGACGACAGGCAGGAAGTTACTGCTGCTTTTGGGACTGCTGAGCAGGTGAGGGTCTGGAGGAAGACTAACGAAAAGGCGGAGTTTACTCTCAAGAGGGCTGTCTCACCGGAGCTGTTTGATCACATCATTGGATGTGAGTCGGCTGCTGATATCTGGACAACTATTGATGAGTTGTTCAACAGGAAGAATGTAGCAAGACTACAGTTCTTGGAGAATGAGTTGGCCAGGACAACTCAAGGAGACCTGACCATCTCTAAGTTCTTCTTGATGATGAAGAGTCTGTGTGCAGAGATATCAGCGCTTGATCCTGATGAGCTGATCTCTGAGGCTAAGTTGAAGAGGCACATTATTCGCGGCTTGCGTAAGGAGTATGTTGCCTTTGTAACCTCGGTGCAAGGCTGGGCAACTCAGTCATCTCTGTTGGAGCTTGAGAACTTGCTTGCTTCGCAGGAAAGTTTGGCTAGACAGATGACATGAGTGACTATCTCTGAAGGAGGTAGTGAAGCGTTGTTCACAGGCAAGAAGAAGAAGAGATGGGAAGGGAAGAAGAAGAATACTGCTGCTGTAAATGAGCCTTCAACTTCTTATCATCCAGCGAGGAGCGCTGCTCCTAAAAAGGATTGGAAGAAGAACTTGAAGTGTTACAGGTGTCATCAGCGGGGACACTTCAAGCGTGACTGCAAGGTCAAACTGCAACCTGGGCATGGTGCAGGCAAGGAGGAAGCTTGCTTGAGTACTGAAGAAGCTGGATGGGGCGGAGCTTTCATGACGGGCACTTGTGTCCGTGCTTTGTCCGCCGTCGACTTCAACGATGAGTGGATTGTGGACTCCGGGTGTGGTCATCACTTCACCGGAGACAAGTCGAAGTTCTCTTCTCTGCAAGCTTACTCAGGTAACGAAGCTATAATAACTGCTGATAATACTGTTTATGCAGTAGAGAAAGAGGGGGTCGTGTCCTTGGGTAGTGATAAGGGGCCACTCATGTTAAGGAGTGTGTATCACGTACCGGGCATGAAAAAGAACCTCTTCTCTATGACCAATGTGGTAGACGCGGGTTATCACGTTTTGTTTGGGCCAACAGAAGTGAAGTTCCTTCGCAACGTATCAGCGGTAAAAGCTGATGTTGCTCATGTTGGGAGGAGAGTAAAGAACTCGTTTGTTCTTGGAAAAAACTCTTATGTTGATCGGATGAGGGCAAACGATAGCACTATTATATGGCACAAGAGACTGGGGCATGTAGGAATGGATAAGTTGAAAGCTATGACAAACAGGAGCCTTGTAAGAGGCTTGCCTAAGCTATCTTCCTTTGGCGATGGTCACATTTGTACGGGATATCAGTACGGCAGGCTCATCGCCTTCCGTTTGATAAGTCACAAATGAGGAGCAAGAGACCATTGGAGTGTATCCATTGAGACTTGATGGGACCAACCGTCACTGCTAGCCTTGGTAGGAGTAGATACATGCTTGTGTTGATTGATGACTACTCAAGATACACTTGGGTTTATTTCTTGAAGGAGAAGTCAGAAACTTTCCAGGTGTTTGTGGATTTCAAGGAGCTAGTGGAAGGTCGGCTTGGCTTGTGGATCAAGAAGTTTAGAACAGGCAATGGTGGTGAGTTTGTCTCCTCCGAGTTTTCTAACTTCTGCATGAAGCATGAGATCTAGAGAGAGCTTACTTGTGCTCACACTCCACAATAACATGGAGTAGCGAAGCGGAAGATCCATCATCTGACAGAAACCTGCAAGTGTTGGCTTCATGCAAAAGACATTCCTAGGTCCTTCTGGGCAGAGGGGATGTCTTGTACTTCTTATGTCATCAATCAGATGCCGCTCAACCTGATCAACATGAAGTCTCCTTTTGAGATATTGCTGAAGGAGAATCCAAGTATGGAACACCTTCGGGTGTTTGGATCAACTTTCTATATGCATGTCCCGGATGCTTCAAGAACAAAGCTTGATGCAAATGCAAGGAAGCTTGTCTTTGTTGGCTATGATGAGCAGAAGAAGTGATGAAAATGCATGGATCCTGCGACGAAGAAGTTTATTGCATCAAGAGACGTGGTCTTTGACAAACTGACGTCGTATGGAGGTGGGTCGGTGGATCTACCAGAGAGCAATGTTGATGAAGAGCAGAAGGTGGTTGATGAAGTTCTGGAAGAGGAGCTTGTTGTATCACCAATAGCTTCTATTGCTTTAAGTTCTGGTGCCGAGGCTTCTGACTCAGGAAGCAGGGGGAGCATTGCTCAAAGCTTGCCCAAAGTTGGAGTTGAGCCTGAAGGAGCAACGGAGGTAGTGAGTAAGGAGCAGACCTTACGAAGGTCAAAGAGGACTATCAAGCCACCTTCTCAGTACTGCGATGGGAATGCAGTGAGTTTTGTCTCCCGCTTCTTTACAGGTCCTCTAGATGAGCGAGAGCCTGCAAACTTCAATGAGGCCACTGGAGTCAAGAAGTGGGAAGATGTCATGAAGGAGGAGATCTCTGGTCTCAAGAAGAATGAAACCTGGGACCTTGTGCCCAAGGTTGATGGCATTACTCCAGTGACTTGCAAGTGGGTGTTCAAGTTAAAGAAGAAGGCTGATGGGAGCATTAATAGATTAAGCTCGCCTGGTTGCTCGAGAATTCTCTCAACAGTATGGAGAAGACTATGAGGAGACATTTAGTCCAGTTGCAAAGATGACTTCGGTGCGGGTGGTGATCGCTTTGCCTGCTTTCCAGGGATGGAGGATGTGGCAGCTCGATGTGAAGAACGATTTTCTTTATGAAGAGATTGATAAGGACATCTTCATGGATCAGCCACTTGGATTTGTTTCTAAAGTTCATCCGGACTATGTCTGCAAGCTCAGGAAGGCTCTCTACGAGTTGAAGCAAGCTCCTAGAGCTTGGTATGGGAAGATTATAGAATATCTCCAATTCTGCGGAAACCTTGCTTCCAACTCGGATTCAAGCTTGTTCATCAAGAAGAAGGGAGAGCTTCAAGTCTTGGTCCTACTGTATGTTGATGACATGATCATCACAGGTAATTCGGAGGAGGAAGTAGCTAGGCTCAGGGCTGAGCTTGCTATACGCTTCGAGATGAAAGACTTAGGAGAACTTCATCAGTTTCTTGGTTTTGAAGTGGAGAGGAAGGAGAGTGGGATTCTCATTTGCCAAAAGGGTTATGCAGATCGCATTGTGAATCGATTCGACATGGGTGAAGGAAAGAGTTGCTCTACTCCTCTGGATCATGGGCTGAAGCTTCGTCGAGATGAGGGAAGGATTCTTCCTAATCCCTTGGTGTTCAAAGCTCTAGTTGGGAGCTTGATCTACCTGACGATTACAAGGCCAGACATTGCTTGCGCTGTTGGCCGAGTAAGTTGGTTTATGGCTGAACCAAGGAAATCTTATCTGGTAGCGGCAAAGAATATTTTGAAGTACGTCAGGATGACTTCTGATATGGGACTTCTCTATAGAAGGGACATAGACTTTGCTTTGCTTGGGTACACAGATGCTGACTATGGTGGTGACTCGAATGATCGAAGATCAACTTCGGGTTATGTGTTCACTTGTGGATTAGGTTGCATCTCATGGTGTAGCAAGAAGCAGGACTCGGTGTCCGTCTCAACTACAGAGGCATAGTATAAGGCTTCAGCCTTGGCTGCTCGGGAAGCCATCTGGTTGAGGACGCTTGTAGAGGATGTTCATGAGGAAGTGCAAGGTCCTACTTTGCTCCGAGGTGACAATGAGAGTGCTCCCAAACTGGTGAACAATCCAGTGTATCATGCAAAGACAAGGTGTATTGAGATCGAGCACCACTTCATAAGGGAGAAGGTGTTAGAGGGATCTCTTATGGTCGGGCATGTTCAGAGTGAAGATAATCTTGCTGACATCTTTACAAAGCCACTGTCAAAGGGGCCATTTCAACGGTTACGAGGTTTGCTGGGGTTAATCACCACTTCTCACTTCAAGGGGGAGTGTTTAATTTCTGAAGTGAAAGTGGGTGATGGAGCATGCCGGACGGTTTGGGCGGCTTGATATTGCGGTCTGGGCAGACTGGTGTGCGGCCTGGGTGGTTTGTGGCTAGGGAAGTCCTGGCGGCTTGGGCGTCTAGTGGAGCGGCCTGAGCGGACTGTGTATGGCGGTCTGTTGGCGGTGCCCAGCTTGGTCTGCAGCCTTGCAGTTAGCCAGTTCTTGGTGTAGCCGGGCGGATTGGAGTTTGAATCCGCAAGAGGTGTTGCAAACTTAGTTGAGTCTGCGGTGTCCGCTATTGCGGACTGGCCTTGGAGATTGACTGTGGTCCTTGCCGACCTCTCCGGTGTTGCAGCGGGCATTAGCTGCTTTGTGGAGGACTGCGCGGACTGGTGTCAAGTCCGGCAGTTGGCCGTTGTCTTGGCAGCTGTGCGAGTAGGGGCTTGCGGGCTCTGCCTTATTCTGGTGGAGTGTTGGCGATCTGCCTTGGGGGCAGGCGGACTGGGCCTTGTCCGCTGAGCTCGCGCCAGGCCCTTGGTGGTTTCCTAGACTTGGTCACATTCTGTGACAAGTCCAGCATGTCCGCGGTATCCGCAGAGTTCGTTGTTGACCGGGCGGACTGCTTATTGGTCGTAGACTCGTGGCGGATTGAGGCTTTGTTCTTGAGGTGTGCGGACTGCCTCTTTGTCTGCATATAGTGTACGGACTGTCGCAGTAGAGGTTGTGGTTGTCCATGTGCGGTGGTGTTTGCGGGCTATGCAGGCTGTTGCCTTGTGCGCATAGTGTGGGCGGACTGGTGCGAGTCCGTCTGGTGGTGAACATCATTGTCTTAGCTCCTGCCGGTTTTGTTGGAATCCAGCCAAGTCCTTGCAGACTCAGCGGACGGGGCTTTGCTAGTGCGCGGGCTGGGGCGGTGACTCTATTCACTAGGGTGGTGACCACACTCTTCACCTCGCCTATAAATAGACCCCCCGGCACATCTGCAGTAATTGAGTGAACAGTAAGTGGGGCTTGGTCAATTGCTGCGGTCTGGTTTTTTCTATCCGCGCGGGTTGAGTAGAGATAACTGTTTTGTTGAAGTTGGAGACCGGGCGGTCTGTCTTGGCGGGTTAGAGACCACGCGGTCTGGCGGTTTGACTCGGCGACTTGTAAACCGGGCGGTCTAAGCAATCTTCACATGCGACCTCTCTGCATCTCTTATTGTAAGCCGTGCGGTTAGTCCTTCTGTCTAACCGCGCGGCCTGTGCGGTTTACTTTGTACAGTCCGCTTAGCTTGTAAATTTTAGTCCCACATCTCTTATTTGTATTCTCTCTTCTCTCCTCCATTCTATATAAGGGAGGGCATACCTTTGTAATAGTTATCTTTTTTGGATAATAAAATTTCAATTATTCAAAAGTTTATTCGCTTGTCTTCTTCTTTTCGCTTCTTTTCTCTACTTTCTAACATGGTATCAGAGCACACGGTCTTTTCCTCCTGATTCTGTGCGCTCTCTGTTGTTCGCGGCTTGTCTTCCGCGTTCTGCGGCTTGTTCGCGGCTTGCCTTCTCCTCTGTCCGCGCGGTTTGTTTCTATCCGCGCGGCTTGTTTCTGTCCGCTGCCTGTTTGCGCGGCTTGCTCTTCTTGTTTCTCTTCTCCTCCTGCTCTTTGTCGCAGCGACCTGTTTCCGTGTCGCCGCGCTCCTTGCTCTTTCCTGCCGCTCCGACTTCCTAGTCGCTGCGGTCTGTCTCTGTCCGCGTGTGTTGTCTCTGCACTCGCGGTTTGCTGCTGTGATCTGCCTGACCGTACGGGTTGTTCCTTTCTTACCCGCATCTTGGTCGCGGTCACCTGCCCTTCTCCTCTCTTCTGTTCGCTCGGCCTTTTCAGTCCGCGCGACCTCTTCCCCACTGTGCCCTTGACCGCATTCTCGCAACTGCTGTGATCTGCCTGACCGTGCGGGTTGTCCCTTTCTTACCCGCATCTTGGTCGCGGTCACCTGCTCTTCTCCTCTCTTCTGTTAGCTCGGCCCTTTGCAGTCCGCGCGACTTCTTCCCCGCTGTGCCTTGATCTGGATCCTAGCCGCTCGTGTTCAAGCGGCTTCTTCTCTTTTGTTCCCGCCGCGGTTTCACGCGGATTCTTCCTTGTTTGAGCGGCCTCTCCGCCTCTTCGCTCTTAGCCGCTTCTCTTGTTAGTCGCCGCGACCTCCTGGTTTAGTCGCGCGGCTTGTGCTCTGCACCTTGGTCGTGGCCCTTCGTGCCGCTGGTGTGCTGTCACCGAGACCGCTGCAGTTTCTTCTTCCTCCCTTCATGGCTTTCGCCTCGGTTGTCACGTCTTCTGGTCGTGCACACGTTGTTACTCAGGGCAAATGGCTGATCGACACTGGTGCTACGAATCATATGACCGGCCATCTCCCGTGTTTCTCTCTCCTAGAAAAACATGCTCGCTTGCCCCCAGTTACTCTCGCTGACGGCTCTTCATCATCTGTTCATGGCACAGGGATAGTTCATGTCACCCCGTCTCTTCACTTGGCGGATACTCTATATGTGCCCCAGTTCCCGTGCAACTTATTATCTGTTACATCTCTTTGCAAGCAATTACAGTGTTCCGTCACATTTACTTCTACTTCTTGCTCTTTTCAGGATCCGGACTCCCAACGGACGATTGCTACTGGGACTGAGAGTGGCGGCTTATACTTCCTCGACAACATTTCTGCTTTTTCCACCTTATCCTCCACCTCCACAGATCTTCTCCAATGGCATCTCCGCCTTGGTCATGCTCCTCCCCGTCTTCTTCGTCAACTTCTGCCCCACCTTCCTCCTCAAAGTCCTCCGCTCAACTGTGAGGCCTGTCAGCTTGGCAAGCATCACCGCTCCTCTTTCCCTCCAAAGCACGTTCGTAGCTCTACCCGTCCGTTTGATCTTATCCACTCCGACATCTGGGGTCCTTCCCCTACTCTTACCATTGGTCGGGGTAGTTCCTATTTTGTCACGTTCATTGATGATTTCTCTCGCTGTACGTGGGTGTATCTGTTAAAAGATCGCTCCGAATTATTCTCTGTATGGACATCCTTCTATCTCATGATCAAAACTCAGTTTGATGTTTCTATCAAAGTTTTTCGGTCTGATAATGCCGCCGAATATCTCAGTCGTGACTTCTTTACATTCTGCATGCAAAATGGGATTCTTCATCAAACTAGTTGTGTCTATTCTTCACAACAAAATGGTGTAGCCGAACGCAAAAACCGACACCTGCTCGATGTCGCTCGCACCTTGATGACCCAGATGCATGTTCCTCGCTCCTATTGGGGCTATGCTGTTCTCCTTGCCTGCTACCTCATCAATCGCATTCCCTCCACGGCCCTCCATGGCCAAACCCCGTTCTCCATTTTGTATCCGGGCAAGGAGCCGTTTCATCTCCCTCTCCAAATCTTTGGATGCACTGCCTTTGTGCATGCCCCTTCTGCCACCCGTGATAAGCTCTCCCCTCGCTCCACCAAATGTGTCTTTCTGGGGTATTCCACCACTCAGAAAGGCTACTGTTGCTTTGATCCCGTCCTTCGTAAGCAGTTCGTCTCTGCTGACGTCACCTTCTTCGAGAATACCTCCTACTTCTCGGATGCCTCTTCTCCTCTTCTCCCAGCTTCTGATTCTCCTGCCATTCCCTTCGTTCCCTCGTCTCCTCCTACACTCTCCACCACTACACCGTCTCCACCCCCTCCTCTTCCTCCACCTCTCTCTCTCCCTTCTACACCACCCTCTCCCTCCTCTCCGCTGCCGTCGCTCTCTTCTCCCGGGCCAGCTTTCTCTACCACGGATGCTCCGGATGCCGCGGGCCCGGCTGACCTGGATCTTCCTATAGCTCTTCGCAAAGGGGTGCGGACGTGCACCTTACACCCCCTTGCTGCTGTTGTTTCCTATGATCGTCTTACTCCTTCTCGCAGGGCCTTTGCACTGGCTATCTCTGCCACTGCCACACCCCGCTCCTATCAGGAGGCCCTTGCTATTCCTCACTGGAAGATGGCCATGGATGAGGAAATGGCGACCCTCACTGAGCGGGGTACCTGGACTCTTGTTCCTCCTCCCTTTGGCACTGATGTTGTTGGCTGTCGCTGGGTCTTTGTGGTCAAATTTAGCCCAGACGGCACTGTGGATCGGTATAAGGCTCGCCTTGTGGCTAAGGGCTTTACTCGGACCTATGGGGTTGATTACTTTGACACCTTCTCCCCTGTGGCTCGTCTCAGCACAATCCGGGTTCTTCTCTCTGTGGCCGTCAATCGGGATTGGCCAATTTCTCAGCTGGACGTCAAGAATGCCTTCCTTTATGGTGATCTTCACGAGGCCGTTTACATGGAGCAACCTCCTGGGTATGTTGCTCAGGGGGAGACACGAGTATGCCGGCTGCAGAAGGCAATTTATGGCCTCAAGCAGAGTCCTCGAGCTTGGTTTGACAAGTTCAGCGGTATTGTGGCGGCTGTTGGTTTTGTGCGAAGCTCTGCTGATCACTCTCTCTTTATTCGCAAAACTCCTTCTGGGCTGGTTGTTCTTGCTGTATACGTCGATGATATTCTTCTCACTGGCGATGACCAGGAAGGGGTAGCCCTGACAAAGCTACATCTTCGCCAACATCTGATCACTAAAGATATGGGCTCTCCAAAGTACTTTCTGGGGATCGAACTCTCTCGGAAGCCCGACTCCTTAGTTCTCTCTCAGCGTAAGTATGCCCTTGATCTTTTAAAAGAGGCAGGATTGACTGGAGCTAAACCTGCTCGATGTCCCATGGCTATTGGGGAGGACAAAACCTGGACAGATGATTCGCCTCTTCTTTCAGATAGTTCGCGATACAGGCGTCTGGTTGGTAAGCTCATATATCTCACAGTGACCAGACCCGACATTTCTTATGCTGTGGGCAAGGTGAGTCAATTCATGCAAGCGCCCAGGGATTGTCATCTTCAGTCCGCCTTGCGGATCTTGGAATATGTCAAAGCAGCGCCTGGGAAAGGATTACTGTTTCAGAAGAATGGTCATCTGAGGATTGAAGCCTACTCAGATGCAAGTTATGCTGATGACAAAGGGGATCGCAAGTCTACCTCAGGTTTTTGCACCTTTGTTGGGGAAATCTGGTGAGCTGGAAGAGTAAAAAGCAGTCTGTTGTCTCCAGGTCCAGTGCAGAAGCTGAGTATCGCAGTATGGCGTCAACCACTTGTGAGTTGAAATGGTTGCGGGCTCTCATGCTAGATTTAGGAGAGGTGTACAACCATCCTCTACCTATGTTCTGTGATAACAAGGCCGCCATATACATCTCCAAAAATCCGGTATTCCATGAAAGAACAAAGCACATTGAGGTTGACTGCCATTTCATTCGTGAAGAGATTTTAAAAGAACAGATTTGCACTCCGTTTGTCACATCTGATAAAGAGCTAGCCGACATCTTCACCAAGCCAGTCTCCGCCTCGTTTCTGCATGTTTGCGACAAGCTGGGCATGATTGATATATATGCTCCAGCTTGAGGGGGAGTGTTGAAGTTGGAGACCGGGCGGTCTGTCTTGGCGGGTTAGAGACCGCGCGGTCTGGCGGTTTGACTCGGCGACTTGTAAACCGGGCAGTCTAAGCAATCTTCACATGCGACCTCTCTGCATCTCTTATTGTAAGCCGTGCGGTTAGTCCTTCTGTCTAACCGCGCGGCCTGTGCGGTTTACTTTGTACAGTCCGCTTAGCTTGTAAATTTTAGTCCCACATCTCTTATTTGTATTCTCTCTTCTCTCCTCCATTCTATATAAGGGAGGGCATACCTTTGTAATAGTTATCTTTTTTGGATAATAAAATTTCAATTATTCAAAAGTTTATTCGCTTGTCTTCTTCTTTTCGCTTCTTTTCTCTACTTTCTAACATGTTTGTTGTGTGCAAGTCCCGCGACTAGCATTGAGGAGCCAGGAGTTTGGCTTTGACTTCTGTCAGGATCAGTGAAGTTTGCGTTCTCTGCAGTCTCAGCAGGCCGCTTCTGCGGCTTGTCAGTTCTTCTCTGTTTCAGCATTTCCAATTCCAATAACCTGTCTGCCGCACTCAGGCAGGTAGGCGGTCTGTTCTCCAGTTCAACATCAGTCAGCGAATAATGGTGTGTCTGCGCGACCTCGCAGTCTCAGCGGTCTCCGTGTTCTATTCGGCTTGTAGCAACAACAATTCGGGCGGCTTCGACGACCTTGGCGGACTGAGCGGTCTCGGCGGTCTCCAGTTCTGTCCGCTCGGCTTGTATTGTTCTTTTTGTTTCCTTGTGTACTGGCGAAATTATATCTCGCCACGTATACCTCGCCCTGTAAAGAAGTTAATGAATACATGACCTGCTTGTTTCTTCTTGTTGCGTTTGGTGTTTAAGCTTGCTCTTCAATTTCCGCATGATCAAGGTGTGAACTGGATAGTTCTGAGAATATTATTTTGGCTTTAGGCTATCTTGCTGACCACTTTGAGAAAATTCAACACTGCTAACCTTCCTTCCAACTACTAAACTTCCCTCAGAATGCTTGGTGGTTTCATTTCCAACATAGTCATTACCTTGTCTGGGTTGGGCTCCTGGCCTTGGGGGTGAGCAGGTGCCCAAGGAACTTCCCCCTACTTACTCCAAAAGTGCATTTAGCAAGATTAAGTATCATGTTGAACCTGCAAAGCGTGCTAAACATCTCTACTAGATCCCTCAGATGATCGTCCATGTTACGAATTTTGATGAGAAGTCACCCACATAAACCTCCAGGTTGTAGCCCTTTTGATTCTTGAAAACGTAATCCATCATCATATAGTACGTTGCTCCGACATTCTTTAATTTGAGTGGCTTGACCCGATAACAGTAGTATCCCCTTCTGTGATGAATGTGATATGAAGAATATCAGGCTTGTGCATCTTTATTTGGTGATATCCCGAGAAGGCATCCAAAAAGCTTATCATCGAAAACCCCACCGCAGAGTCAACTAATGAGTCTATCTGGAGCAGTGGATAACAGTCCTTGTGGCATGCCTTGTTGAGGCACGTGAAGCCAACACATTCTCCACTTCTCGTTGGGCTTTCATACCATTACTATATTGGAAATCCAATCTGGATATTGTATTTCCCGAACAAACCTTGCTTCTAACAACTTAGTCACTTCTTCGCAAATAGGACCAATGAGGGTAGAAGCTACCGTCCTCTTCTTTTGCTTAACTAGCCTGAAGTTCGAGTTGATGTTGAGACCATAAAACACGACTTCTGGACTAATGCCAGAAATGTCAGAGGCCGACCATGCAAAGACATCGAGGTTGTTAAGTAAGCACTGAACGGGGAGTGCTTTACTTTTTTCTTCCAACTCGACATTGCCGGAGACTATCTTGTTCCCATCTCCCCCTCGAATGGGTACCTCTTATACCTCCTGCGCGGGCTCGAGATGCACTCTGCCCTCATAAGCTACAGACCCACAATGAGCGTCCTTGCCAATCTCGTGATCTTCTGCAAGTGTCCGCTCGCCTGGAGGAAAGGTCGGCGACATTCCTCTCAGAGGTTCTTTGCGATTTTTGTTTATCCCGCGCGGGCACCGGGCAACTCCACCGACTGGTCGGATCTAAAGGTCGTGGGGTGAGCACCATTGTTATCGATGGCAAGGGCGATTTCTCCAATCACTTGGGTCAACGCTCACCGCACCAAATTCTGTTGGATCCAAAATATGTCTCCAACTCTCCGCGCGTTGTCCACAAGCAGGGTGGTCGACAGAGGTAAATGTGGTTCACAAGTGATCAGTTACTAGCCCCCTGTGGATGGTAAAATAGTGAAAAGGAGGTTCTATTGGTAGCGACAAATACCAGATTGCACTCGCTGCGACAAATGCCTCTTTTGTGACAGAGCTCCCTTTATTGTCTTGAGGAGGATTACATGGTGTGGTGCGGCCACCCAGGGGGTATGCACATGTACAAAGACTGGAAGAAGAAAAGATGGAGCTTAGTGTTCGCACCCACAACGTGGCAGGTTCTTGGTTAAGTTCACGTCCCCCTCCAAGCACCGTTGACCCCCCTTTATACTTGAGGGTAGGCTGCGTGGATGGTTCACAAACCGACAGGCCTTTAATGCCTTATTAATCACGACATTAAACACGCAGCCTCCCGAGTTAAATGAAGTGTCGGACGGCGAAGATTAAAGAAGAGATCACATGAAACTGCACGACGCTGCTTGAACTGGACCGACAAAAAAGCAGTCTGCGCGGCCTTGGCCATAGTGCCCGCGCGGACTTCAGACTGGAGCTTCCAAACTGTATCTTGAAAAGCCATATGAAGGTCGCCTGCTGACCACCTGCACCGGACTCTGTCATGCCCTCAGGAGGGTGTCCGCGAGTACTCCAGAGTGTCCGCCCGAGAGGTCGGCAGATACCGTGAACAATAGCTCGACAAATAATATTAGCTTCCTCCGAATGCTCTCCTTTGTTGTCGCACGAATTGGGTTAACATTATGGATGCATTGATTTAGGCAAGACTAGTACAAAATTTAGAAGAAAAACATCATATTGGGAATATCACCTATGTATAAGAAATAAAATCATGGTGCAGAAAAATAAAGGTGATTGTTATCCGCATTATAGTTTTGGCTATCCACAAATTTTTGATATCCGCAAATCAGTTTTGTTTAAATTATATCCGCAAATCGAACTGTTATCCGCAAATCAAACTTTTGATATCCGCAAATTGATATACTTTGGATCTTTGCTTTCACCAGTGCTTCATAACAACTTCATCCAATAAGAAAGAGAAAACACGGTTATTAGATACAACATGCATTCTCATCCATACAAACATTTGTAACATATGTTGCACTAGTTAAGGTAAAACGCCGTCATAAAAAGACCATTTATCAATCCGGAATAATCTATATCCACAAAAAGTCATGCCCACATGAGTTTAGAACATATTCAACATTGCGACCACAACTGCTCAAATCTCTAGAAGCGATGGCGGCGACAATAACGGCAATGACGACGACGACGATGACGACGATGACGACGACGATGACAAGGATGACATCGACGATGGCGACGATGACGGGAGTGATGACGGTGATGGAGGCGGTTGCCGCGGCAATGACGGCAACGATGACGGCAATGACAGCGATGACGGCGGTGATGATGATGATGACGACGGTGATGATGGCGATGGCGGCGACGACGGCGATGACGGCGGTGATGTCGGCGATGACAGCGATGACAGCTGTGATGACGGCGGTTGCCGCAACGATTACATCTCAGATGATTGCAATGTTAGTGAGGGCTCTTTGGATAATCGTAACCCATGCATGAGATGCGGCTAGCGCTTCTAAGAGAGACCTCATCAAATATGACTCTCATTTGATCACAAAAAAAATTGAACATGCCTTCCAAAATGATGTAAGATAACAAGAGAAAAAAATAGTGCCGACAATCAAAATTATTTTGAGATTATCTAATTTTTAGAAGAAAAAAAACAAAAAATAAAGTACCAATAATTAAAAGTGATTTGCACACCCCAAAATAAATCAAGGAATAAAAGGAGTGGCAAGATTCAACAAGTCTTGCATCAAATATAAATGGTGATTGTTAAACGCAAACCCTCTTTTGTTAAACGCAAACACTCGAAGCCTTTTTTTTAGGGCATACGGTTTTAATAACCGCACTCACCTCGCTCATGCGCCGCACCCCACGGAAGCTATTCCTCCGCCGCAAACCAGTGGATCGCCGCGGCTACCAGCGGATCTACGAAGCCCACCTCGCCATCGTCGTCCGCCGCCTTAACCCGCCGAAGCCCACCTCGCCACCGTCGTCCGTCGCTGCTCCGGACTCCGCGCTTTGATTTGCCCTAGCCAAACCGACGCGGCGGCGCCATAACTGGTATATCCGGTCCTCTCCGCGCTCTGTCGCCACGGCTCGGCGGATGGGATACCGCTCCCGTTTCGTTTTCTCCGCCGAAACAGGATGTTGCCGTAAGGGCAACCTCCGTATCGGAGAATGCCGACGAGAACCCAGCAAAGAATAGCGAGCTGGTGCATACGCTTCTTCTCGGCTCCCTTTTCGGGCTTTGGTATCTATTTAACATCTACTTCAACATCTATAACAAACAAGTGCTCATCTTCCTCCTCGATGTTTGTTTAGGCGTATTTTTGGTATTTGGGAAACTGGTTTGTTGTTGTGGTGCTTGACACGGTATACTTCGATTTGTTGTTGATCGGTTGCTAACAATCTTCGGAGTTCTGATTTCTGTGTAAGGCGTGAGTAGGCTGTTTTGATTTGGAAAAAAATATGATGTTCTAGTGCGCATAATTTTGGTGACGTATTATTACTGCTCCTTGGTGATCCACTGCTTATCAGTTTGTCTTCAGATCTGAAATACTTGTTGATGCATGGCGAGTTTGAGATCCGATTAAACTCATAAAGATTTATTCTATTCCTTCATTATCAATGCCTTTAGAAGGTAGGCATTGTTGAATTTTGCTTATATTTTGGGCTGAAAGAAAACAATGAGTTCAGGTTAACATGATTTGAAATAGGAACATTGTAATATTTATTTATAATGCAGGATCTGGTTGCCTAATGCAAACATGTGTGAGACTTGCATGATATTCAATCTTTGGAAAATATCAGTGATATTTTTATGTCAAAACTTTCTATCTAAAATTGTGTTTTGAGCTCAATGTTAGTGTTTAATGACAACTCCACAATCTGTAAGAGGTCAATGCAACCTTTAATTGTTAGTAAAAAATGGAAATCTTGATGTCATTGTTTTAGAACAAAACCATTATTCAATGGTGACTACTAATCAAATAGTGTAACAACCAGTGGGACACGTGCTCAACCAGTGGGACCAGTGAGACACGTGCTCATAGTGTAACAAGAACAGGAGATAAATCAAAGGTTGCAAATGCTTGACGAGATAAGGCTTGCTCTTGATGATGAAGAGACGCTAACTTCTCTTCCCATAGTTCTTGATGAACAAATTCCAACAGTCATCAACTCGACGCCAATACGAATAGGGGATGATCACAATACATCTCTTCATGAACAAATCAATATTACCTAAAATCAAATGCTTGTGAGGGAATAAAGCCAATTTGCAGAACAAAGGCATGCTGGTAAGGTTGCTAGAAGCTGAAAAACAAGCTGAAGCCACCAAACAAGCCATTAAGAGAAAAATTGCATTCCTTCATACACTCTTACATGTGATATCCTAGATACACACTTATCGGGCAGGATAGGAGCAAAGCAACTAGAAAATGTTAATCATCGTAGCTTTTTTCCCTTATTTTGTTTTATAGAGAAATAAACATATTATAATTTTGTTTTTTGTAGGTTTGACTGCTCTGCAATAGAATCATGTCGGATATGTCAAACGAGAATAAAGAATCTTCCTTGATTGTGTATGGTATGAAATATTACCCAAACTATGTGTTTTCTAGTAATGTAGTTTGTACTCCTACTTAATAGTTTGTAATTGTTTTTTGGTCTTGTAGACCCAAACGGAGTAACAAAATATGATGACAACATTAACGTTTGTTTTGTGATACTTGTTTTTTTTTATGATGTAATTGATGCTCTAAAAATGCACCACAAAGTGTTTCCATCTGGTCTTTTTCATGAGCACTTGTAACATATATGTTTGCGAATATCAAATTTGAAAAAAAAGTTGTTTGCGGCTATCAATTATGGTTGCGGATATCCAATTTGAAAAACACGTGTTTGCGGATATCAAATGTTTGCGGATAGCCAAACTTGATGTGCGTTTAACAATCACCATATAAATACAACGGAGTCGGATACCAGAGGAACGAGACCCCGAAATTTTTTTTGTTTCTTCTGGCTTGACGTCTGGACCTACAGTCGATAGCGGCGCTCCCTCCTCCAGCCGAATCGAGCCCCTCCTCCGTTCCTGCCTCCAGTCTCACTCCCGTCTTTTCCGGCCAGTCGTCGTTTTGGGAGGGGTATCTTCGAATCCAGCGCGCCTCCTCCGCCATCTAGCGCTCGTTCCCATCAGGTCGTCATCGACTTCGATCTCCTCTTCCGACGACCTGCCGGTCCCGCCTGGTTTGTCTGCTTGTCATCGAGTATAGCGAGTTTTCCAACCGTCCGTCCTATTGAAGGGTTCTCAAGCTCTCCCAGCCACTTGTATTGGAATCGGCTTATTCCTCCTTGCTGTAGTTTGGGTATTTCTGGGGTAAATTCCACCCACCTCCTGCTCCATTGATTAGCTTAAGTTTATGCAACTCTCTTAAATAATTTAAGCTTATCTCCAACATTATAAATTGTTACTTGTGTTTTGCTTGTGATTGTACGGATCCCACCACGATTTGACTTGTAAATTGCTTAAAGAGTTCCTCACATAAAAATCAACGGTTTTGTTTCAAGTTTATAACGACTAGTGTGATTTTCGCACACAAAACTTGAATTGGCCATCCAGGCTACATCAGTTACTGTTGTTGTTTCCCCTAGGGAGGAGCCCGTGCCTGGTGTGTGTGTGTGTTACAGGCATGGGGCTCCGCCCCTACGGCCAACTGCGACGGTACATCAACTAAGATAGTACACGGGAGGGGGGGGGGGCTTGCCCCGCACGACATTTTTCCGGATACGACATTGCCCCAACGCGATGGCGCTCCCGCCGCTCGCAAATCGCTAAGTGTTGTTCTCCGCTCATTGCTCATTTTTGCAGTGTTCACAGGAGTTTGCGAGGGGCAGGGAGAACGCATTTTTATTGTTGGTAGAAGACTTTGTTTATATGAGAGCATGGATTTTAAAATAAAAGAAAAAACACCTAAATTTTAAAAAAATGTTTTTTTAATAAAGAAAATGGGAAAACAAATGTTTAACTAAATGATGTTTTTCCCTTTTAGTATAGTGTGTGTGTGTGTCTATATAATCTAATGTTTCTAAGGTGATACACTCAGATACGCCGCAGGTCCGACATAACACTATTCCTACGCCTGGGAGCATCTCAACATCTGAGAAGTGATTCTGTTTCTTTGGAAAATAGGAGCTTGTCTCGCCAGCTATGGCAGATAAGCCCAGTCGGGCACTGGTGATATACGGCGACGGCCTTGCTCCAATGGTCTTGCCGTCGCACGACAACCTGCATTCTTTTGCTTCTATGGCGGTTTGTGGCTTTCTTGCGCTTAGGGCCTCTCCCCCTTCAGGTTATTATCCTTTATTTCTTTACTTGCTCAATTTTCCTTTTATTCACCAGTTTTGATCTCGGAGAGTATTTTGAGAGATCAATCAATTTATATGTTTTTTCCCTTTTATGTTAATTTCTAGACGGAAAGATTTGACCCTTTTTCCTCTTGAAAATAATTAGGTTGGAAGGGATAAGTTGTTGCATTGCTACTGAACTATTAGAAGGAAATATTTCAATGATATGATGCTAAACCCTTTTTTGATGTTTCATTGGATCATGAATGGAATTTCTTTGAATAGCAAATGAGTTTGACTTTCTGATGAAGCTCTAGCTATTTTTTAAGGTATCAAACTATGAAACACCGATACTTCCTTGAGGGCCACGTACCCGTACCGGTTACGTATCCGATATTCGGCGGATGCACTTGTTATTCTAATCTGTGGTTACGTTTGGACATGCCAAGATCATTTTGCATATTGTGATAGAGTATGTTTTTTTAAATTAAACAAAAGACTTTTGCGTATATTTTAAAAAAGAAAATTTTGTAAACCATAAATGCAACTAGCGATGTTTCTTTATAATAGTAACAAAATGTGCTTCACATTTAAGTATCTTTTTTTGTTAAAATTATAAAGTATTTGATTATTTTGTCTTTTTTAAATTTATACATATGCACATATATATAGACACATGAACATGCAAGTACATGTATATGTGCATATTACATGAATATTTATATAAATAAATTTTAATTACGTTGTACCCCAAGCATACCCGAGTTCATTTTTTTAATTTCACGTACCACCGTACCAGATACGTATCGTACCCGGTGCATGTACCCGTACCGATGCTTCATAGGTATCAAGCTTAGTGAAAAAGTGGAATCCTGTGCGGATTTCATCTTCCACCCGTCTGTTTCTCATCATGCCGCACATGCTCGTTGAGTATAGTTGATGAGTTTAACTAAATTTAGACAAATGAGCATTTGATGCTGAACCATTTAGTTGTGATGGGAAATGGGACCCACAACATGGAATAGCCTAAGTGACACTATAACATCTTTTTTCGGCACATTAAGAACAAATTCTTTTAGGACAAACATCAGAGATAGCTCGGGATGCCCTAGTCAACACATTAAGAACTAATTCTTCCGAAGAAGCTTTCTCGAGTCTGTCATGAATTTGAGTGAGGAAAAATTTACTTGCGCTAACTAATGCCTTGATCTTAATTGTGGACCCCCTAAAATCAGATTTAAGCATGCATGACAATTATGTCTCAACCCGCACAGTTACATGCTTTTGATAGAAAGGTACTTGTCCAGTTTGCTAGGATACTATTACAGACTGACCCGCAATGTTGTCAGGATCTTGTCAGTGGTGGTGGAGGTGAAGATATAAGGGACTTGACCTCACCCCCCGTAGATTGCGAAGATGGGGAGTCTTGCTCAACTCTAACCCTAGAATGAGGATGTAGTAAACCTCATACATATATAATAATATAGTGAAGTATATAGTCTTTTGTCCTAATGCAAAATTGAATGTAAACTTAAGTATCTTTTATATCTTTATTTAATTAGAAGTCTTAAGTATTAGGGGAAGCCTGTCCATTTAAATCTTCTTTCCTTATATCTTCATTAATTTTTCCGTGGATCCCTTTATAACTCAAAGCGCTGGTCTTTAGTGTAAACATTTGGCTCTTTCATTCAGATGTGCAAGAATGACAAAATGATAACATGGTGTGACCAGATGTTTTCATCATCCAAAGGTGGATGAGCAAAATACCATTAAAAGATCTAATAGAGTTGCTTTTGTGACTCTAGCTTAATTTTGTTTTCGATTTTTTCCAGGCTAGCGATCAAAAGGGTTAAGATTTGCCTACATTTCACCTTTGTAAGGGACCCTTCCCTGGACCATCATTACGCGGGGATTCTTTGTGCACCGGGCTGCCCTACTCTACCGATCAAAAGGGGCGCCGACTCCTAATAAAGAAAGGGAGGTTTTGAAAAAGATTCCTTTTTATTTTAGGAAATATTTGAGAGGAATGTAAAGATTTTTTTTGGAGGATTCCCTAATTTCCTAATTGGAAATTTCTTGTTGGGTCCATTGATCAAAATGTCCTGGATTTGAAGAAGGTCCTTGTAGACAATGGTATACACATGTTGTAATCTAACATGTCCTACAAGTTCTATGTGTGCAGGGTTCCTTCTATTCATTGATTGGACAAGTTGATTCATGTGGCCATGACAAGTGATGTCTAGGCAAGTTAGTGGAAAGACAAAAAACTGTCCAAGTTCACATGCGTTGAGTGAAGGTTACTTACTCAACTCCAGGTGGCTAATAGCGCTGAGTTCAGCTTGTATAGTCAAAGCCAAACAATTGACAAGCTGAAGATGTGGCTAAGTTCACATGCGTTGAGTGAAGTCTACTCACTCAACGACATACAACTAAATGATGTGAGACAGACTAATGCAGTAGAAGACTAAGAAGAAACATGCTGAAATGTGACCAAGTTCACAGACGTTGAGTGAAGATCATTCGCTCAACGCCATAACTTTATGTTCGTTGAGTATAGCTCAGTCTGTCAAAGCCACATAAAATCTGAGTAGATTTTTGACTAAGTCCACAGGCGTTGAGTGAAGCTTACTCACTCAACGCCATGTGATAAATAACGTTGACTGAACGTTAGACAGTCAGATCCAGTGTTTTTAAATACAAAAAATTGGATAAGTGTTTTGACGTTGAGTGAAACTTACTCAACGACAAGTGACAGAATTCCAGTTATGCAGTTTGGCGTTGTGTGAAGCTCAATCACCCAACGCCTAGAGACAGAAAGATTGTGTAAGTGTTTTGGCGTTGAGTGATGGTCTCTCACTCAACGCCTAATGACAAACTTTTCTAAGTGTTTTGGCGTTGAGTGAAGTTTACTCACTCAACGCCTAGTGACAGAATATCTGTCTTAAGTGCTTTGACGTTGAGTGATGCCTACTCACTCAACTCCTATACTAAAGATGCTTGATTTTGGCTAAGTGCATAAATGGTGACGTCAGCAAAATCAACAAGTCAACAGAATTTGAATTTGTTGCGGGAAAACTACAGTACATGACAAATATCGCCGCTTACTTACAGTACAACCATTAATGCAAAAACTGGTAGCTGCCAACAAATTCAAGGTGGGGCCCACTGCTCAAAGAGCCGTTGATGGACTAATAATAAAAAGCAGAGATCGTGGAAGAAGTAGTTTTTTTGGGAATACAGCTGGACTTCATCTTCTTCCTGCATAACCTTGAAGGAGAAGTTCAAGCTTCAGATCTAAGAGTTAAAAGAGATAGCTGCTGCCATTTTCACCTGCACCAACAGGGCCAGAAAGCTTGATCTTTCAGGAAGAAAGAGAAGCAAAATCTACTTGTTTCTGCAGTCAAGATGTTAGGGCTAAGTGTAGTTCAACCCAGGTTGCAGCAAAAGAAGAAATCCTTGCTGCAGGTTACTTCACAGTTCCAACAAGCCTAATCCAGAAGATAAATTTCTGGAGCAGAGAAGAAGATAGGACTGAACGTGTAGGTCAGTTCAGGAAGAAGCAGAACAACAGATCTGAAAGAAAGCAACAAGGTCTAGTGCTGCAGCAGCTGAATGCTGAAGAAAGATAGCTGGTGCCATTCACTCTTGTACCAACAAGTTCAGAGGAAACCTCTAAGCGAGAAGAAGCAGCTAAGGGCCAACCCTAGCTGAAGTTGCTACACAGTTCAAGCCAAGCTCTCCTGAAGACACCTTCTGGACTGTGTAGAAGAAGTCTGTACTGAGATAACTCAGGACAGAAGTAAATTGGCTCAAAGAAATTGCTCTAGAGCTAAATTAACAACACCCACATACACACTGTAGGATCTTAACAGATATGAGATTGTAAGCCTATTTTATAAAGGCCGAGTGTATGATTCAAATTTGAATCTAAGGAAGGATCCAGTTGGAATCTGAGGTAGGTGATCAGTTGATCACTGAGCTATATGGCTTTTGAGCCTGAGGTAAGATAGTCATTCTCTCCGAGTAGTAAGACACTTGTGCCTAAGTTGTAGGATCCCTTTGGATCTGAGGTAGGACCTTTTGTGCCTGAGATGTAGGAGAGTTATTCTCTCTGAAGTAGGATCTTTTGTGGATCTGAGGTAGGGATGTCCTCCCAGCCTGAGTGGTAGGGTCTTTGGCCTGAGGTAGGTGTGTTGAATCATTGAGTTATAGGGCCTTGTGCCTGAGTAGTAAGTCTTGGAGGAGACTGAAAGATTCTGAGGGATTTGAGGTGTAAGCTCTTTGAAGCTGAGATTGAAGAAGTGTCTTGTCTAACTAGAAGTTAGAAAGGTGGGAGGGAAAATGGATGTACCCATAATTTGGGGAACCACTATAAATTTGATTTGTTGTCTGTGTGATTATCTTGAAAGTACTACTAACATAATCACATCACTCATAT
Organism: Platanthera guangdongensis; assembly: GCA_039583875.1. NCBI lineage: Eukaryota > Viridiplantae > Streptophyta > Magnoliopsida > Asparagales > Orchidaceae > Platanthera > Platanthera guangdongensis. The sequence goes on along the minus strand of CM077166.1, from coordinate 173,932,921 downwards.
AAGTAAATAAGTTAAAAATATAGCATAAGTAACCAATAACCTATTCACCCCCCTCTAGATAATTTAGCTATCCTTGAAAATAAAGACTTTCAAGTGCTATCAGAGGGAGGTTACTCAAAAAGGACTTAACAATATAAGTAGACCTCAAAGGATAGCTAAAAGGTTAGTACTTATGGGTTCAGGACTGAACCATAAGGATTGAAGCTCAATGAAGCTTCAAGTTTGCAGAGTGGAAAAGACCTACAATGGATTGTTGGCAGCTGTTGCAGATGATGAAGTCTATCCTCCTACCAGGATAGGAATCAGAGCCCCACTTTCCTTAGTGTTCAGGAACTATGGTAAAGTTAATGTCTATCCAGATGCAAGGTTAAAGATCAGGGCCCCTCTGTCACATTCAGAGAGTGACTCAGAGGAGGATATGATGAAGCAGATGACTGCAGATGTTATGGGCTAATGGCCATGACAGAAGAAGAATCATGTCAGGATAAGCCGGGACAAGATCAGGTACAATCCCTATATAGCTCATCCTCAGAATCTGGTTATGAGACCAGTCCAGACTCTGATGCATCCTCATCAAGTGATGATGAAGATCCTATGACAGAAGATGATATCAATCAATTGATTGAAAATCATGGTGCACTTCTGAAAGCTTTCAAGGAAAGGAAGTTGCTTGTTAAGAAACAAACTGAAGAAATTACCTCCTTACAGCTGGCTGCTTCCTAGCAGGATGAGACATCATCTTTGCTGTATCTGAAAGTGAGGGAAGTTGGTCATCTGAAGATCATGATAGATATCCATGTTGAGTCCATCAAATATAAGGAGTCTATTATTAAGGATCTAAAAAAGAAACTTGAGAAGAAAAAGAGAGTTTTGACAAATTTCTCTAAGATAGACTCCATCAGGAGAAAGTCAGAATCTAAGTGGAATTCTAGAGTTATCATCTCCAACGGGAAAAACAATACCCTGGCAAGCCTCAGTCTACCTTTCATAAGGTAATTCTCCCATCCAACAGGTATGACCAGGACTTCAAGACTGGTCATTGGAGGGATGAGAATCTTCCTTGTAAGAATATAAATGTACCTTACATTGGAAGAAGAAAGAGCATGAGATTGAGTGCACAGATGGCTCCTCATGAAGAAGTCCAAAAGGCCCATCATGGATCTTTTGTATTTAGTGCTCCAGCCCCCTCACTCATGTGTAAGTCAGTAGCCCTTTCTCAAGATCTCCCTGCACACACTCTGACCAAGGGCAAGTCTTCCAGCAAGTTTGACTGGTGTATTTCTAAGTCCATCAACTGTGTGATTTCTGCAAAGAAAGCTGCTGCTGGTAGATCTCATGAAAAACCAAGCTCTTCTTCTGCCAGACCCACCTTCAGTCAAAGTGTGGCTGAGAGAAATAAGAATAAGGAAGCTGCTCTTCCTTCTGTTCAGTCTACCGTTAACCCAACTGCCAGACTTGCTCAGAAGAGAAGGTATAATATCCTTGAGTGCTGGTGCTGTGACAAAGTGTGCCACTTTGCCCTTGATTGCTGGCACAATCCATCTGTGCCCAAAGCAACTGTTAGTATTCCTGTTAAGAAATCCGCAGAAAGGCAAGATCATTTTGAGACTAACAAGAACCTAGGTCCCAATATCTATTGGGGTCCTAAGGTAAAATAAATTTTGTTTTGTAGGACAGTCCAAGTGACCATACCCACTTATGGTCCTTGGACAGAGATTGTTCCAGTCTTAGGATTGAAACAAGGTGGTCATCTTCAGGATCATACACCTGTAGATAGAAGTGGATGGACAGACTATCAAAAAAAGATGTCTAGGACATGTGCAATCATTAAGGGGGAGCTAGGTTAGTCTGATGTGCTGTACTAGCTTGAGACTTACCAAAAGGATTAGCACCAGGAAACCTCCTGCACCAAGTGGTTCAGTAAGAGAAGCCAGATGGAAATCTATGGCTAAAAGAAGAGGAAAGGATCTAGCTCAGCTGAAAGGCTCTTTGCTGGGTGCAAGGTAGTGGTTGTGCATCTAGCATCTGCTCCAAGTCTACATGACAAAGATAAGTAGAATTCCTCTAGATGATGATTCTACTAATTGTTCTCTAAATTGCAAGAAATCATGTATCTCTTGACAAGACTCTGCTCTTTGGAATAAGACATTTGTAAATTAAAAGTATGAGGAGAAGTATGAGACAGTAGTCTTAAACTTGTCTCAACAAATGAGCAAGTGGCTCACCTCTTCACTGAGCCACTAGGTGGAACTAGATTCAACCTCCTCAAATTTGTCATGGGTTTGATAAATCTGGTTCAAGTAGCTCTCCTCTAGTTGCATATATTGTATGTTGCAGGTCAATTTAAATCCCTACAAGAATGGTCAGTATTATAAGATTAAGTGTTAAAGGCAAATTCGTCTGGTTGCAGCTAAATAAGAGGAATTAATCCCAGCCGTTGATCATAACTTGATCCTCAAACAGGTACGCTTCTTTTCACCTTCTTCTTTAAGAAAAACTATAAATAGATGGTCTTGTGCATATAGCAAAACACACCGTTCCTTGTCCTTCGCTGCTGGCACTACGGAGACGACAAACTCTTTCGCTCGCTCTCAGAAATTCGCAAGCAAGATGGCTCCCAAAGGACTCGATTTCCTGTTTGAAGGCTCAGAGTTAGTTCGAAATGGATTCACAGAGGCACCTGAAGAGGTGCAGTATGTTCTCCATCTGCTTCAAGCTTCTTACCTAGATTTTGTCTTGACGGAACCCTGTTTGCTGTGGAAACGGGAGGTTCTGGAATTGTTCTCCAATGCCAAGGCAGATGCATCTGCGGGCAAAATCAAGACTATGATTAGTGGAACGAAGATCAAAATCACCCCGCGGAGGCTTAGCAAGGCGCTATAGTTGCCGAAGGTTGCAGGGGATGATGACGAAGATGACCTAGAGCTATTTGACGTCAAAGCTGCTATGAAGTGGGTCGGTCTATCAAAACACACCAGTGGTTCAATCTTAAGGAAAGAACTGAACCTAAGGGGCAAGTTTCTGACAGATGTCGTTGGAAAGGTTTTGCTATGCAAAACAGGCTCGCACGATAAAATATCAAAGAAAATATTTGAATTGATGGCTAGGATCATTCTGTCAAAGAAAACTAACTGGGGAAGAATCCTGTTTGACAGGATTATTGAATGCATCAATGAGCCAAATCTGGGGAGAATTTTTTCCATGTTTCTGCTACAGACTGCTCCAGAGATACTAAATCTGAGGCTAGGGACAAAGATACATCACATGAGAAGAATGGACATAAGAATGCTGGATAGGTGGGACAGAGTTCTTCACCCCCATGGCCAACAAGCTGCTCAGAAAAGAAGGAGAGACAAACTCCTGTGCTAGAGGAAAGCAACACAGCTAGTTCTTCTGAAGAACAAGATGAGGAAGAGTCTCATGATCCAAATCTAACAGAGTCTGAAGATGAGCCCAGGAAGGACACAACTGTCCAAGTGTCTGAATCTTCAGAACTATCCATCAGAAATTAGTTAAGCAATGATCAATCTGAAGAAGCCCCAGTTGAAGATACTCCTGCAGTTGAAATGGCTGAAGAAGTGGCGGAGGAAATTGTCAACAAAATCTTTGCCACAGTTGAGAGGGTGGCCTCAAGGACCCCAGATGCTACTGAAAATATATCTTCACCACCACCCCAAGAGCTTATGGTAGGACACTGTCCTCAGAATGAGGGAGAACAAGTCACAGCGGATGCTATGCAAGGTGCTCCTGCTGAGAGGGAGAAAAATCTGGATCAAGTCATGGAGACTCCACTGACTGAGGGGGAGCAACTCCAAAATCTTCAAGAGATATCTCAAGAGAATACTGCTGATGATGATGTTCTGCATGCCAATGAGGGCATGACAGATGATGAGAGGGAGCTTTACTCTGAACTCCCAGCTCATGTTGAAGTGCATGAGATAGACTCCTCCATGTCAGAAAAGGAGGAGAGTGCTCCAAAGAAAACTCATTTTTCTGAATTCACTGTGGCTGACTCTGATCACAGGGCAGAGGTCCGACCAGCTCAAGAAACAGGTGATGAAGGCACTTCTGCAAGGATAGATCAAATGCCACCTATGTTTCTAGCCCAGCTGAAGAGTTTGCTCGATGAGCAGAGGAAATCCCTGGAAAATTTTGTGGATGATGCTCTAAAAGAAATCAGAAAGGAGCTTTTTACAGAAATAAAGTTTATCAGATTTGAGGTAAATCTTCTGAAAGGTTAAACTGTAAAATTCTTCAAAAGAGCGGCTCCAACAGTTGACTACACAATGGAGAAACTGGATGTCATGAGCACTAATGTTACTATAGTAATAACAAATCAGAAGATTCAAAACCAAAATATCATAACTCTCTATAATACTGAGAAAGAGCTGCTGACACAACAAACTGCTACAATACTAGCCAAGGCAGAGGGATGTACCAAACTGTTAGATGATCATATGCCAGAGGTCAAGAATCAAGTGATTGCTGAAGTAAATTATCTTAAATCAGCCAGGAACAATGCCTGCCTCTCCCAGACCAAAGAACTTATTGAAGAAGTCAAAAAGAGGGAGAGTAATGTCATAAGAACTAATACTGAGAATATGGTCTAGGCCACAAATGTGATGAGGGGATATTTTGGGATTGAACCTGTCCAGTACGACAACATCCCCATGCTTCCCACTCAAGTACACGAATTCTTTAATCATGGAATGATCATTCAACATGAAGGCCAACCATAAGATGTAGGTGATCAGTGGAGAGAGCCATATGTTGCTGCTGAAGCACCCCAGTTCAGCCTATATGCAGATCAGATAACAAAGGGAAAGACTGGTGCTGAGGAAGAAGAAGAAATGAGGATGAGTAAGAAAAGATATCGAGAAGAAATGGAAAAGAGACCTAATTTTGAAAAATGGAGTCCTGAATCAAGGACTATTATCTTGATAGCTTGAGAGCAGGTCAAATCCAGGAAGACTGAAAGGGGGAAACTCAGGAAAGGGCCCGCGCCAATTGCGCTGGGTTCGCTCCCTGGCTCGCAGGCAAGAGATCGACTGACTCTGCCTACCGCCGAAAAAAGGCCAAGTCAGTCCGGCGGGACCGTTCCAACAGTGAATCGGCTTCGCCGACTCCGACCCCGACCCACGAGAACCCTCTTGCTCTGGTGGTGGTATTTTTCTTCCTCCAACTGATTTGCTATCCTTCTCGCAGGTGACGGTCCTAGAAGGCGTCGCCGGCGACCCTCCAGCGAATGCCGAATCGGACCGGCCCGATGGCGAAGATCTTTAGAGGGTCTCGTCGGCAGTCCCTCCGGAACTCCCGGCTGAACCCTCGATTGTTCCCGGTAATACTTTTGTTTTGGTTTTTGCTTCTATCTGGCTTATGCACTCCTCTGTTCACCTGGCTTTTCGTGGGCTCTACCCAGGGCATCATCCATCCGAGCCCCAGGACTCCCGTTGCCGCAAGCCCTGTCATTCCTGCGCCTGATCCTCCCCTCTCGCCCGAGAGGGTTACTGACAAAAATCCTTCTCTCGCGTCAGGATCTACCCCTTCCGCCGAGGAAGAAGCTGTCCCCCCGCCTCCAGCCGAGGCCCATCTGTGGGAGCAGACCCCACGTCCCCCAGGACGGGGAAAACCACCCCTCCCGCTTTTCGGAAAGCCTTTCGAAGGGCTACCTGAGAGATCTCGTTGACCCTCAGGTAAGCTGAGACTTGATTTTCCTTTTTCTCCTTCTTGCCGACCCTGACACCGTCCCTCCCCAGGTCCTAGGGAGGCTGCGGAATCACCTGGTGCCGACGAAGAGGTGATCTCGCCACCGCCTTTCCCCAGTAAAATGTTGATCTTTCTTGAAGCCTCCAGACGCCGAGGATGAGAGGGAGAGGGTGGCGGGAGTCCTATCCAAGCTAGTCTGGATGCGGCGAGAAGTCTCCCTGCAGGCGAATGCCTTCCAGGCGAAGATGGAACATCGCTTAGCTGTGATCGAGCGGGACTACGCCCATCTCCTGGGCGAGACGGATCACCTGGGAGGCGGAAGCGAGGAGACTTCTCCCGGGAGGCATATCGCACGGGCCCGGGACCAGCTGAGCCTGGTCCACCAGGCAAGGTTTTCAGGATCGCGATCTAGATCATAGGATCTTACGATCCTACGATCCAGATTTTGTAAATCGATCCTGATTCTATAAAGCGATCCTCAATTCGACCCTACTATCAGATCCGATCCTACCTTGAAACGATCTCATGTAGGATCTCGATCCTGACAACCTTGCCACCAGGAGCTTACTTCAATAACTGCTTATCACTACCCACGAGTTCCTCCGAGGACTGGAAGGCGAGGTCGAGGTCGCTGGTGGTGGGAGCAGTACCAAGTCCCGAGGGTTCTCGCCTCTTCTTCCCCTAACCCCCAACCTTCCCTTCTCGCTTGTACCTTTTCACGCTTGTAATAAACAGGAACGCTTGACACTTTATTGAATAATTTTACTATGCCTCTCGCCCTGCGAGAGGCCTACTGTTTTTTAATCTCATTTTTTCATGTCGTTCTATCTTGCCGAATATCTAGTTCTCGCCCTGCTTCTTTCTTTATATTTGCTTTGCTCTTACTCTGGATGCCCTCCCGGAGGCTTTCGCCCTCTGCAGGTATACGAAGCGTTGGCGGTGCCGGACGAAAGACGAAACGTTGGCTTGTACAAAATTGCTATCCGCATTTAGGAAAAATGTCATGATTACCGCGTTTTTTTTTCTATAAATAGGCCGACTCACCAACCGCATTTACTTCCATTTGATACCCAGCCTTCGTCTTCCTTCCCCCTTTGCTCTCGATACTTCTGCAGCGCGAACCTTTTCGCGCATCCTTCTCTCTTTCCCCTTTTCGCCCACTCACAAGATGCCGGGCGAAACCGAAGGTCGCACCAAATGCGCGCAAAGCTTCCTTGAGCACAACTTCCCCCTGCCGCTTGACCGAGACTGAATGTGCCTGCATAGTGGCGTACTTCATTCCGGCGGGGTTCGTCGCGCACAACCCTGGGAGTGAGGACAAGGTGAACTTCTTGCCGGCAGGGGAGCTCGCTATTCCGCCGGACCACTTCAAGCTAGGGTTCCGCCTCCCCTCGGGCCGGAAATGTGCCAGGCCCTTCGATACTACGGGGTGGTGCAGGCCCAGGTCAACCCCAACTCTGTGGCGCTGCTGGTGGCTTTCGCATGCTACATGCACGCGAAAAGTATCGAATTCAATCTCTCTATCTTCCGCAAGTTGTTCAACTTCCGCGCCAAAAGAGGGGTTGTATTCTTCTCGGGCCAGTCGGTGAAGACCAGTAGTCTCGCCAACAAAAACCACGACTGGCCGCAGAAGTTTGTCTTCATCTAGGGGAACTTCGACATCATACCCCTCTTGCCGGTCCAATATGACGTGGCAACCTACAGGCCACCGACACTGGGAGGGCGCGAGATCTCCCTCCTCAACTTCTTTGGGACCATGAGCTTCGACGTGAAGTTCTTGCGGCGGGATGTCGACTCCCTTCCGCCAGTTTCTGCCGGCGAAGGTACCATTCCGCCTTCCCCATTTAATTTTTACATTAAACTTTTAAGACTAACCTTTATGGCTTTCGCAGGTGAGCGGGAGATCCCCCTCAACTAGCCATTTGACGAGGCTAGAAGTTCCGCCACCACCTTGGCTCTCGCCAAGTCTACCGCTCTCGCCTGCCAGAACGAGCCGGGCGCCTCTTCCCAACCAAGTGCCAGGAAGCGGAAGCCCGACGCTCCTTCCGTCCCTTCCAAAAAATCAAAACCGTCCCAGACTGACAAAGGTAAGTCCGTTGCCGAGACTCCCGCCGAGAGTCCCGCCGTGATCCCCGCTGTGATCCCCGCCGAGACCCCATCCGCCGCGGGCAAAGCGGAATTGCTGGGCAGTCTGCCTCCCCTCTCGAGACGGTTCCCGCCAAGCCGGTGCCAAGAGGGCATCAGAACTTTGGCTTTGACGAGAAGTACTTAGATGAAGAGGGCCAGCCCCTGCTCCGGTGGGACCCGGAAGCAAATCGGGCCTCGTTCTCGTCGCTCCTCCCCTCCTGGATTGAGAAAGACACGAACAGCGATGAAGCCTTCGCGCTTGGATTCAGGCTCTACAGCCGGGTAGACGCTAGTGTATTTGATCGGGAGACTACCCGGGCTCTCGCCCACGAATCCTGTCGAGCCCAGCTGCGCGCGTTCGAGCTTGCGCACATGACGGCGCGCCGCAGCATCAGCATCGAGCGCAATCTCGTCGAGGCACTCAAATCAAGGGATCTCGCTGCCGCTGAGGTCGTCACCCTGAAGGCCGACCTGGAGGCCTCGCGGAAGCTTCTCGCCCTCCGCCCATCGATCAAGGTATGTAAATCTTCAAAGGCTTTTCGCCTTGCGGCAATTTCATGCTAGCTCTAACTCCAAATTCCTCGCAGGATTCCGCCCATGCTCAGATGTTGCGCGCGCGGGAGGATTCTCTTCGATCCGAGATCGCTCTGCTGAAGGCGGAACTCAAAAAAGCGCAGGAAGCCAACGTACCGGTTCCGCCGCCGCCGCCCACCGAGAAGGTCCCGCATCATCAATACTCTAACTACGAAATAGAGGTGATGATGCAGGAAAACGCCCAGGCGGCCTCCAGGACCGTGATCCAGATACTGCGGGAGTTGGGGTTCCTGAACGAATGCGGCGAGACGCTTACGACCCGCGGGATCCTTCCCTAGTTGTACAAGCCCATCCCAAAGCCTGAGGGAGAGGACGACTCATCCAGCGGAAGCGGATCAAGTTCCTCCTCCAGCGAGAGCGAAGCCACCTCCAGCGAGAAGTCCGGCGGTTCTTCCTGAAGGCTTCCGTCTCCCCTTTTTTGCCTTGTAATTTTTTTCTCTTTTTGATCTTCCATGTAAGGGGCCAGACCCCCAAGACTTCAATCTTTTGAGATAGTAAAGTTAAAACGTCTTCTTTTTTGCCGAAATGCCTATTATTTTTCATTTTTTTCTCTACATCTCGCGTTTTATTATCTGCGTATGATTTCGCGCCTTTGCGTAAGCCTTAGGCTCTTAGGTGATGACCGTCACTCGTTCGAAGAATAGACAAAGTAAATTCTGCCGAGAGGGACATGCCGAGAGCCCTGCTGAGAGCACTGCCGAGAGGGACATGCCGAGATGGGTCTACCTTTCCTTATCTTTACTTAGGATGGGTGCCAACTATTTGAGAACCTGTTGGCGAGGTATTTCGTAATGCTTGCCATGGGCCTAACTCCCCCGTCAGTTAGGTGAGAGTCTGACGATGGGAGCAGCTCCAGATCTGATTATTCCCTGCATTTTGCGTCTTGCCACTTAGCATGTCTTCGATCCTCCAAACCATTTTTTCCTTTCCCCCCAAACGAGCCTACGACCCTGCCAGCTAGTGAGAGCCTGGACAGTGGGTCTACTCGGGGCCGCGTGCGCCTTCCAGCCTTGCCAGCTAATGAGAGCCTGGACAGCGGGATCCTCTCGGGGTCTTCCCTTACCCCCCATGCGAGCCTACGACCCTCCCAGCTTGTGAGAGCCTGGACAGCGGGTCTACTCGGGGCCGAGTCCGCCTTCCAGCCCTGCCAGCTAATGGAAGCCTGGACAGCGGGATCCTCTCGGGGTCTTTCAAAATTCTCAACCTTTTCCCTTTCCCCCTAAGCGAGCTTACGACCCTGACAGCTAGTGAGAGCCTGGACAACGGGTCTACTCGGGGCCGAGTGCGTCTTCCAGCCCTGCCAACTAATGGGAGCTTGGACAGCGGGATACTCTCGGGGTCTTCCCTTACCCCCCAAGCGAGCCTACGTCCCTGCCAGCTTGTGAGAGCTTGGACAACGGGTCTAGTGCGCCTTCCAGCCCTGCCAGCGAATGGAAGCCTGGACAGCGGGATCCTCTCGGGGTCTTTCAAAATTCTCAACCTTTTCCCTTTCCCCCCAAGCGAGCCTACGACCCTGCCAGCTAGTGAGAGCCTGGACAGCGGGTCTACTTGGTGCCGAGTGTGCCTTCCAACCTGACAGCTAATGGGAGCCTGGACAGCGGGATCCTCTCGGGGTCTTCCCTTACCCCCCAAGCGAGCCTACGACCCTGCCAGCTTGTGAGAGCATAGACAACGGGTCTACTCGGGGCCGAGTGCGCCTTTCAGCCCTGCCAAATAATGGAAGTCTGGACAGCGGGATCCTCTCGGGGTCTTTCAAAATTCTCAACCTTTTCCTTTCCCCCCAACCGAGCCTACGACCCTGCCAGCTAGTGAGAGCCTGGACAGCGGGTCTACTCGGGGCCGAGTGCGGCTTCCAGCCCTGCCAGCTAATGGGAACCTGGACAGCGGGATCCTCTCGGGGTCTTCCCTTACCCCCCAAGCGAGCCTACGACCCCGCCAGCTTGTGAGATCCTGGACAACGGGTCTACTCGGGGCCGAGTGCGCCTTCTAGCCCTGTCAGCTAATGGAAGCCTGGACAGCGGGATCCTCTCGGGGTCTTTCAAAATTCTCAATCTTTTCCCTTTCCCTCCAAGCAAGCCTACGACCCTGTCAGCTAGTGAGAGCCTGGACAATGGGTCTACACGGGGCCGAGTGCGCCCTTCAGCCCTGCAAGCTAATGGAAACCTCGACAAGCGAGATTCTCTTGGGGTCTTCCCTTACCCCCCAAGCGAGCCTACGACCCTGCCAGCTAATGAGAGCCTGGACAGCGGGATCCTCTCGGAGTCTTCCCTTACTCCTCAAGCGAGCCTACGACCCAGCCAGCTAATGAGAGCCTGGACAACGGGTCTACTCGTGGCCGAGTGCGCCTTCCAGCCTTGCTAGCTAATGGAAGCCTGGACAGCGGGATCCTCTCGGGGTCTTCCAAGCCACAATGTTTTTGCAATTTTCAAAAGAAACAAACATGAGACAATTCAATGAATTTATTATAATAGAATTTACAATCTTACCTCCCAACTAAGGGTAAAAACACTTCAGATCGTCGCCACTCCAAGTATGGCTCAGGGTCACCCCCTCCACATTCTGGAGATGGTAGTCTCTCGACCCCAGGGACTTTTCAACTATGTAGGGGCCTTCCCAGTTTGGATTGAGTTTTCCAACTACTGCCGCCCTTCCTGCGGCATCGACCTTCTTCAGGACTAGATCTCCCTCTTTGAATTGCTTGATCCTGACATGTTTGTCAAAGTTTTTGGCGATCCGCCGCTTGATCTCTTCCTGCCTGATGACAGCCATGTCTCGAAGCTCTTCCACCATATCCAGCGAGAGGCGTAGCTCCCCCTCATTTTCTTCCCTCCATTCCTCATCTCCGCCTCTGGCGGCTGCGACTCGCGGCGACTGAACCTCAAACTTCACGGGCAAGTCCGCCTCGCACCCGTGAGAAAGTTTAAAGGGGGTCTCTCCGGTGGCCGTGTTGGGGGTCGTCCGCAGAGCCCACAACACCGAGGGGAGCTGCTCCACCCAACTTCCCCTCAAGTTCTCTACCTTCTTATTTAGCAGGTTGACGATGATTTTGTTGGCCGCCTCCACCTAGACGTTGCTTCTTGGGTGGTGGACAAAGGCAAAAGTGAGGTCAATCCTCAACTGGGTGTAGAAGCTGATGAATTCTTTACTGACAAACTGTGGTCCATTATCCGTGACAATGACTTGGGGCAAACCATGTCGGCAAATGATCTCCTCCCATACGAAATTCCGGATAATTTGGGAGGTCTCCTTAGCCAATGCCTTGACTTCCAACCACTTTGAGAAATAATCAATCACGACTAGAAGGAACCTCCTCTGCCTGCTTGCCGGGGAAAAGGTCCAACCAAGTCCATCCCCCAGATGACGAAAGGCCATGATGCCGTGATGCTCCGAAGCCTTTGGGCTGGCAAGAGTTGGAGGGGGGCGTAGAGCTGACATTTTTGGCACCTCCTTACAAACTCCGCCGTATCCTTCCTCAGAGTTGACCAAAAGTACCCTTGCCTGACCACCCTTGCTTCCAAAGTCCTGCCTCCTGAATGACTGCCACATTCGCCGGAGTGAACTTCCTCCAGGATCCGCGGGATCTCCTCTGCCACGCCTCGCGCCAGGAGTCCCGACAACAACTTCTAATGCAACCCCCCTTCATGCATCAAATAGTGAGCCGACTTGTGCCTAAAGCCTTTCGCATCTTTGGTCCCCTCGGGAAGTTTACCTGTAGTTAGGAAGGTTACAAAGGGATCCACCCACGAGGGCCGCCAATCCACTTCCATCAACTCTCCCTCCGCGATTGCCAGGTGGAACAGCTCGGTCAAAGTTCCTCCACCCCGGGGCCCAAATATTTCCAACCGATCAGCCAATGCACTCTCCTCCCTGGGACATGCTGGACGGAGAATGTTCGGAACCCGCCGACGATCACCCTGACCTTGGACAAGTACTTCATGAGGGTAGGCTCCCTAGCCTCATACTCACCCATGATTTGCGACGCCACAACCAACGAGTCTGTGAACACTTCCACGTCATGTACCCCGAGCTCTTTGGCCAATCGCAGCCCTGTTATGACGGCCTCGTACTCTGCCTGATTGTTGGTGACGGGGAAGCGCAAGACCACGTCCTGCTCTATGATGAACCCCTGAGGGCTTACCAACACTACCCCTCCCCCAGAGAATGCTTCCCTGAGGCTCCATCAACCAACCTCTTCCAAGCTTCCCGCGGTGGTGGCTTCTCACCCTCTACCTCGACGACGTAGTCAGCCAAGAAATCAGACACTACTTGTGCCTTAAGTGAGAGTCATGGCAAAAAACTGATATCAAATTCACTTAACTCGACAGAACACTTGGCCAATCGCCCCGAATACTCTACCCCTTCAAAAATCTTGCGCAGAGGGTGGTCCGTCACTACCTTGATCGAATGGGCCTGAAAGTATGGACCTGAGCTTCCTAGCCGAGATGACCAAGGAGAAGGCCAGCTTCTCCAGGATGGGGTAACAGAGCTCAACCTTCTTCAAGATTCTGCTAACGTAGTAGACGGGTAACTGCTTCTTCCCTTCTTCCCTGAGCAGGACAGAGCTTACGGCCTCCGCCCCTACCCCGAGGTATAGAACTAGATCCTCCCCCTCCCTTGGGCTCTGAAGAAGTGGCACTTGGGAGAGCCGACCTTTCAATGCCTGAAAAGTTTCCGCGCATTCTTCCGTCCACTCGAACTTCTGGTTCCCCCGCAACACCCTGAAGATGGGTGAGCATTTCTCCCCGGCCCGGGAGAGAAACCTACTCAGCCCGACGAGCTTACCCGTCAGACGCTGAACCTCCTTAGCGTTGCGCGACGACTCTACCTCCATGATAGCCTTCACCTTATCTGGGTTAGGTTCCACCCCTGCTGGGGTGAGGAGGTGACCGAGAAACTTTCCCCGGCTTGCCCCAAAGAGACTTCTGGGGGTTGAGCCTCATCTTGAATTTCCTCAGGGTGGCGAATGTCTCTTCCAAGTCGGTGTGATGTGAACCCACATCCCTACTCTTCACCACGAGATCATCTACATAAACCTGCAGATTTCTACCCCTCTGGCTTTGGAAGACCCAGTCCATCATGCGTTGGTAAGTAGCCCCCGCATTCTTTAGCCCGAATGACATCATCTTATAACTGAAGCATCCCTCCCTCGTGATGAAAGAGACATCCTTGACATCGGGGGGATGCATGCAAATCTGATGATAACCTGAAAAAGCATAAAAAAAACTCATAATTGGAAAATCGGCGGCGAATCAACCAGTGCGTCGATCCGAGGCAGGGGGTAGCAATCCTTAGGGCATGATTTATTTAAAAGAGAAAAGTCTACACACATACGCCACTTCCCTTCTCCCTTCTTTACCATTACCACATTGGAGACCCAGCCTGGATACTGGATCTCCGAGATGAAATCTGCATCAAGAAGCTTTTTGACTTTCTCACGGATGGGCTCCTCCAGCTTGGTGTCGGTGGTCCTCATCTTATGGCGGATGGACGCGTCTTGGGGTCCAGATTCAGGCGGTGGCACGTCACGTCCGCATCGACTATGAAGCACCGACACTTTCGGGGGGCCAACGTGTCCGTGTCGGACTCTCCGTCACGCGTCCGACACGCCGACACGCTCGGACACACGTGTCGGAGAGCCGACACATTTTTGATTACAAGGGACACGCGTGTCCCAGGGGACACACGTGTCTCGCTGTTTTTTAAAGCAACCCGAGCCGCTGTTTGATCCCATTTCTCCCACAGAGCGTGTGTCGTCTTTCTCCCGCAGATCTAGGGCATCAGCTTTCCTTGCTCCATCTTGCTCCTGATTCTTCGTGCTCTCACTCCGGCGAAGATCTTCTTCCTCCCGCAGAGCTAGGGCATCAGCTTTCCGGCGAAGATCTTCTTCCTCTCGGCTCCCGCAGAGCTAGGACATCGTCGTTTTTCTTGCTCTTCTCCCGCGAGATCTAGGGCATCTTCCACTCTTCGTGCTCTCGCTGCTTTGAGCTCCAGGTATGTCATCTTCTCATCTTCTACTCTTCGTGATTGAATTCCTGTTCCTCTACCTAACGAGCTCAAGTTTTTTCTTGCTCAAAGCTTGGTTGTTCGATGATTTCCTGCACCCGTAAGTCTATCTTAAGCTCCATTCTTATACTTGGATCTTTCTGGCATCCCGTTATCCGCCCAACGTGTTGACCAAAATGTGTTCTGGTGCGGCAAGCAACATTCACATTTAGGGTGCTCTCAGTTCCTCCACATGCAAATGCCAAAAATGGCGTTTGCGCTGGAAGTGAGAACTAGGGAGGCCCTCCCCCATGTTCCTTGTCACGAAAGAAGTGGTTGTGGGGCATTGTTTTTTGAATCATCTAATATATTTCTCCTCTTCATTACATTGAATATGAATCGATAAGCTTGTTATCTTCTACCATAGTTGATAGAAATTACCAATGAGATACATGAGCCAAATATATTATTACTTTTTTATAATTTCAGAATGGTGCTGGCATTGATTCCTAAAAGTATAGCAATTTACTATTATCTTCTTGATTATAATTTGATAGAATGCAATTTTACAATTTACTATTATCTTCATGATGACAATTTGCTAAATAAGGATAGAATGCAATTTTACAAGTATGTAGCATGCAGACAATATTAAAAAAGATAAACATGACTTTTTTTTCCTTTCTTGGTTTTAGATTTTAAATAAAAGTTTTTTTTTTCTTGGCACTCTCCGATTCTTCTTGCTCTTGAGCACAGGACTCTCCGATTCTTCTTGCATCAGCTTTCCTTGCTCCTAATCTTGCTCTTCTTGCTATGTTAACATTTTAGGCTCTGTTTGGGACAGCTCTGGCGGATTGAAAAGCTGTTGTCCGGATAGAGCTGTTTTAAAATAGATTTCTGGGGAGCAGTTTTGAAAAGCTGCAGAGTGTTTGAGTATTCTGTGAAGAAGTGCGGTCGGAATCGCCCGAGGAAGGACGTCGGGGGCTTGGAATCGCCGGAGGAAGGCCGTCAGGGGCTTGGAATCGCCGGAGGTAGGACGTCCGACCTCTAAGCATGTTCCAACTGAAGAAACCATTAGATTTCCAAAACCTGTGAGAGAGAAAACTATTTTGCAAGAGCAGAAGCTGGGGGGAGAGAGATTTCTGAAAAGCTACAAAACAGCTCCAGATTTTTGAAAAGCTCTTCACAGGGAGCTGTCCCAAACACATATAAAGCAGCTCTGGCGGCTGGAATAGAGATTTTCCAGCCGCCAGAGCTGCGCCAAACAGACCCTTAATTTACTTATACTTTTTGTCAAATTGTCAATATCGTGTAACATAATTTAAAATATTTCATGTTATTGTGAATACCCATGGTCAATTTACTATCTAGGCAATTCACATTGATAACGGAAAAAAGTGCATTTTTCATTTCAGTTTGAGGTGTATCTGTAGGATCATAGTACTGTTTGTAATTATGTCCTTACATACCCATGGTCAATTTATTATCATTGCACTCTTTATTGGCAATCACTTGCTCCAAATCCTCTGGTTATGTTATTTTGATTTGTTTTAAAGGTGTTATATTCTTCATTTTTGGATGAATGTTCTTTGTAGAATGTCTTCAAGCAAGGGTAGTAATAGTGGTTCACAAGAGCATATATCTGATGATGATCCGAATAAACCATTATGGAGGTTTGTCACTAAGCTAGCTACACATGGTGAGGCGGGAGACAATTTGACATGGAAGTGTAATTTTTGCGAAAAAATTTTTACAAGTTCATATACAAGAGTGAGAGCACATTTGTTAATGCTCAGTGGAAAAAGAATTGGAAAATGTGCCAAAGTAGAAAAGAGTGATCTCATCGAGATGAAAAATTTAGAAAAAGAGTTGAATGCTAGAATTGCAAGTCTTGCTCTTAGAAAGGTTCCTTTGCCCCCTTCTAGAATTTCAAGTAGTGAAGGTGGATCTTCTAGTTTGGTTGATTATTTCATCAAAAAAAGAAAAGTTGAAAGTGGTGGAAAAGGAGCACTTGAGAAATCATTTAACTTGGGTCAACGAGAACAGTTAGACTATGGGATTGCAAGAATGTTTTATTCAGCAGGTTTACCGTTTAATCTAGCACGGAATCCTTACTTTATATCCGCTTTTACTTATGCTGCAAATCATGATATTACGGGATATTTACCACCAAAATACAATTTGCTTAGGACCACCTTGTTGCAAAAGGAGAAATTAAATATTGATAGATTGTGTGCACCCATCAAAAATATGTGGAAGGAGAAGGGTGCTAGCCTAGTGAGCGATGGATGTAGTGACTCCCAACGACGATCACTTATTAATTTCATTGCAGTTAGTGATGGAGATGCAATGTTTTTGAAGGCTGTTGATTGCTCGGGTGAGATACAGGATATGCATTTTATTTTTAACCTATTCAAAGTGGTTATAAATGAAATTGGACATGAGAAAGTTGTTCAAATTATAACTGATAATGCTGCTAATTGCAAGACTGCGAGACAACTTATCGAACAAGAATTTCCCTCTATTATTTGAACTCCTTGTGTGGTGCACACTCTGAATCTTGCATTAAAGAATATATGTGATCCAAAGAATACGGAGATCAATCAAGATGTTTATTTGAAATGCAGTTGGATATTAGAAATTGTTTCTGATGTTTTGCAGTTAAAGAATTTTATTATGAATCATGTCATGAGGTTAGCAATATTATAATGAATTTGTTAACTTGAGATTATTTTTGATGTTTTGTAGGTAAAGAATTTTATCATGAATCATTTCATGAGACTTGCAATTTAAAATGAGTTTGTTAACTTGAAATTGCTATCCGTTGCTGATACAAGATTTGCTTCAATGATTGTTATGTTGAAAAGATTTAAGCTCATTAAAAGTGGTCTTCAAACCATGGTGATTTGTGAGAAATGGAGTATTTATCGAGATGACAATCAAGGAAGAGCAAGGTTTGTGAAGAAAAAAGTACTAAATGATTCATGGTGAGACTCTATTGATTACATCCTATCCTTCACAACTCCAATTTATGATATGCTGAAGTTTTGTGATACGGATAAACCTTGCCTTCACTTAGTCTATGACATGTGGGATTCTATGATTGAAAAAATGAAGAAAGCTATTTATAATCATGAGGTTAAAAGGTTAGATGAGCAATCAACTTTTTATGATGTTGTTCAAGCAATATTACTTGATCGTTGGTCAAAGAACAACACTCCTCTTCATTGCTTAGCACATGCCTTGAATCCAAAGTAATTTCTAACTTTTCATGTATTTTTTATATTTTTATTAAATTTTAATTTTTATGTTATTAATACTTGTGTTTCTTTTTAAATTAGGTATTATAGTGAACAATGACTCATTGAAGATCCTTCAAGAGTATCTCCATACAAGGATAGTGAGATAATTCAAGAAACTAAGAAATGTTTTAGGAAATACTTTCCAGATGTTGAGTAGCGAACATGGGTGAATTTAGAGTATGCAAATTTTGCATACATAAATGAAGATTTTAGAGATTTTGATTCAATTCAAAGCAGATATTCTATGGATCCCAAGGCTTGGTGGGTTGGTCATGAAGCAAGTGCTCCTATTCTACAAAGCTTAGCCTTAAAGGTTCTTGCACAACCATCCTCATCATCATGTGCAGAGAGAAACTGGAGTACATATTCTTTTGTACACTCAATAAAGAGAAATAGAATGACATCAAAGCGTGCAGAAGATCTGGTTTTCATACACAGCAATCTACGCCTACTTTCAAAAAAAATCCACAATATACACAAGGAGAAACAAAGATGTGAGATATTGACGGAGATGCTTTTGATACATTCGAAGATGTTGGTATGCTGGAAATTGCAAATCTCTCACTGGATGAGCCAGACATGGAATCAGTTGTTTTTTTAGATGATATATAACATGTAAGTATGAATATTACATTTTTATATGTCAAGTTTGTTCATTTCTTGTCTATTTATTAGTATTTTATAATTTTTATAATTATAAAATATGAATTTAACAAACGTGTCTGAACGTGTCGAATATTACTAGTTTAGGAGAATGGACGAGTCGCGTGTCGTGTCGGTGTCGTGTCGCGTGTCACGTGTCGGTGTCGGTGCAACATAGCGCATCGATGCCCGGCATGTCCGTCGCGCTCCAAGCGAAGATGTCGACGTTTCTTTGAATGCACTTCCGTATCCTCTCCTAATCCTCAGGTCTCAGGCCGCCGCTGATCCGCACCCTCTCCGTCCTCCTTGCCCTGGTGAAGACTTCCATCTCCACGACCTCCTCCGCCGGCTCTAGTCTGGACTGCTCTCCGTCGCCCCTTAGCTCCTCCTCCTGCCCAAACTCTTCCTCCCACCTACTTCCTCAACCTCCATGGCCTCCAACAAGCTCTCCCTCGGCTCCACTTCTCTACCTCCCTGGGCCTCACCCCCAGCTTCTCTCTCTCCTTGCTCCTCCACAACTTTCTCCCCAGCCTCACCTAGGGTCACTTCCTCCTCCTCTACAACCTCCTCCTGCGCCGCAATCTCCTTCTCCAACTCCTCCGCCTCTGCCATCCGGGATATGGTGTTGACGACAGTCACATAGCACTGCCTCCCCACCTTCGGGTCCCCCCTGACCCTGACCTAGACTCCTCCACTGCTAAACTTGAGACATTGATGAAAAGTGAAGGAGATGCAACGACAAACACTGATGAGATGGCGTACAAAAATGATGTTGTAGCTGCTCGGAGCGTCAACGATGTCGAACTGATAGTTCCTCAAAACTCCTCCCAACTTCACGTGCAATCCCACCCCTCCCTCTACTTCCTTCCTCTCCCCGAGAACCCTCTGAGGCCAAAACCCTCTGGGCCTCCAACTTCATCTCATTGAGCGCCTTCTTGAAGATCACGTTCACAGAGCTTCCGTTGTCCACCAGAATCCTGGAGACCGTGAAATTCTCTACGGCCGTCCGGATCACCAAGGCGTCACAGAACGAGTATTCGTAGTCGGGCATGTCCTTCGATGAAAAAGTGATTTTTTCCTCGGGGGGGGGGGGGGGGGCTGGGAGGTCGAGGCGACGCTTCTTCGGTACATGGCCTGGAAACTCCCCTTATGGGTGGCTACAATCCCAACTCCTCCATGGATCACTCTGATCCCTCCTCGGGCCCCCTCATCTGCCCTGTCCTCACACCTATCTTCTCCCCCCGGCAGAACTTCAATCCTAACGGGCTGCTGCTGCCTCACCTGCCCCCTGGCCTCCCCAATCTCCAGAAACTTTGGGCAGGTGGTCGTCGCGTGACCCTCCTCCTGATGGAAGTCACAAAAAGGCAACGCCACCCTGCCTTCCCTTCTCCTCGCTCTTCCTTGAGCTCCCCTCCTTCCTCCTCTACCTCGGGCGATCTCCATTGCCTCCTGCTGCCGCGGGAGGGGGCCCCTGCCCCTGCCTCCACGCCGGCTGATTGAACCTTCCCTGCTCACGGAAGTTATCCCTGCATTGGAAACCTCCCCCTGCCCCTGGGGATGTCCTTCTTGGGGCCTCCAGCCCAACCGGTTGTTCGGCTCCTGCTGCCTCCAACCCAGGTGCTGCCCTTGATGCCCTTGACCTCTGGGCTCCTCTCTCCTCTCCTCTCTCTGCTCTCTCTGCCTCCCTGCTCCCGACTCCTTCACATCCTCCTCCGCCAACTTGGTCAACTTCTTCGCGAACGCCGGATTGGCAGCCTCAATCTCTATCTCCTTTGCCGCCCTCTCCATCTGCTCTTCGAAAGAGGGGGGGGGGGTACTCTCTTCAGCTCCATGCTAAAGAAACCCGACCTCAACCCGATGGTGAAGGAGAGCATCACGGTGTACCCCGACATCTCCTGGACCTGCAGAATCTCCTCCTGGAACCTATCAACATAGCATCCCAGCGTCTCCTCCGGCTTATGCTTCATGACAAACAAGCACTCCGTCGGCTTCTTCCTCTTCTTCAACGTCGAGAACCTCAACAAGAAACCTCGACGCAAATTCTCAAAGCAGTAGATGGAACTCGCATGCAACTGGTGAAACCAATCCCTATCTTTCTCCTTCAAAGTGATGCCAAAAAGCCTACACTTGAAGGCGTCCGACATCTGCCTTATGGAAACAACATACTCGAACCATTGCACATGCTGCACGGGGTCGTCCCTGCCCGTGTAGTAGGACATGTTGGGTTCTCGAAACCCATCTTGAACCGAGGCCGAGGTGATCAACTCGCTAAAAGGGCTTCCGCCCACCACCTGGCGAGAGGGCCTGTCTTGGGATCTCGGTTCGCTGAGCCCGTCAGCACTAGCCTGCCCAGGGAAGAGCTCCCGGCCTCCCGCCCGACGACATCCCTCTCGCCAACCTCTGCCGAGACCTCCTTTCCGGGACACTGTCCGGGAGCGTTCTCGCCCAACGACGGAGCGGCAACCACTGGAACCTGAGGCGTCGCCCACTCGCTCCTTGCCGAGAACGCCAAATGGATGGTCTGCATGACTTTTTGCCTGAAGTCTTCCAGCATCCCCAAAGTCACCCCACTCGCCTGGGGTGGAGAACCTCTTGAGCCTGCTCCTTCCTCCTCACCTCTAGCCATGAGACCAAGCCTGAGATTTTCTTGAATCATCTACGGTCTACGCTCACCGCACCAGAAATGTTGGAACTAAAAACTGGCCCCAACGAGAGTTCGGACCCTGGGGTGTAGCTAACACTTACTTATCCCAAACCCAGACCCTTGACTAGCTGTTGAGAGCTAAAGAACTGACCCTGAGCTACAGCATGAAGCTCCCTCCACTAACCCGAAAGATCTTAGAGCGCTTCCCCTCCTTAGCCAAGTGATGATCTAAGGATACCTCATAAAGCGCTACAAGACTTCAGTAAAATGAGAAAACTTGCCTTCTGAGGTATCCTGTGTGTCTATTTATAGATTTTCAGTATTTGGTCTGCCAACAGCCAAACTCCGATGTTCTGAGGAGCTAAATGCAGACCCCAAAGAGTATCCAGTTAAATTTACCTCTGGACCCTACTATGACGTTGAGTGGAAAAACATCACTCAACGCTAGGGACTGCGGCGTTGAGTGGAGAAGCATTACTCAATGCCATGAACTACGAAGTTGAGTGGAGAAGCATCACTCAACGCCAACACTGAAGCGTTCCCGCTGACCCGGGCGCAAACCTTCCCACAAGTCCTGGGCGGGAACCCTTCCGCTTCTAGTGATTAGGGCGTTGAGTGGAGAAACATCACTCAACGCCAAGGGCCAAGGACTACGTCGTTGAGTGGAGAAGCATCATTCAACGCCAACGGCCAAGAACTAAGGCGTTGAATGGAGAAACATCACTCAAGGCCAAGGGCCAAGAACTAAGACGTTGAGTGAAGAAACATCACTCAACGCCAAGGGCCAAGAACTATGGTGTTGAGTGGAAAAACATCACTCAATGCCAAGCGACAAGAACTAAGGCGTTGAGTGGAGAAGCATCACTCAACGCCAACCCTGAGGGCCTCCCGCTGACCCGGGCGCAAGCCTTCCCGCGAGCCCTGGGCGGGAACCCTTCCGCCTGCACTACTCGCCTGACCCGATTAGCTTAAAACTTACTCAAACCTGGGGTCCCAGTTCTTTGTGTCTCACTCAACGAATATGAGGTTGTACAGTAAAGGTTGTCTTGGATGACCAATCAAATAGCGTCAATGCGTAATTTGGAAGTCAAAATGCGCCTATTAGCCCAAGTATTATCTGAAAGAGCGCCAGATGCACTTCCAAGCACGACTGAAAAGAACTCAAAGGAGCAAGGGAAAAGTTCATCTGGACCCATAAATGGTTATGAAGGAGAAATTGTGGTCAATTGTGAAATTAATAATGTTGAAACCACTGCTCTATGTGACACTGGTTCATCCCGCAACGTCATTTCCTCGCAAGACATTGAGAAGTTTAAAGTCAATATTGACGTGGATGAGCAGACGTCACTCGTTCTTGCGAACGGATGTTTGGTTTAGACCGAGGGCGAGGTGCGTGAGGTAAAGGTTGTCTTGGATGACGAGTTGGTCATCACAAACTTTCAAGTGTTGGGGCCTATAGAGATTGATTCTATACCAATTTTAGGTGCCCCGTTATTGAAAGAAATTGGTGCCATCTTTGATATTGCTGATGGTTATGTCCTTGTCACCCAAGGAGACACGCCAGTTATGCCCATCCCCTATAGCTGAGACCCTCATTGTTGAGCAAAAAAAATGTTCATCCCATTGTGGTTTCTAACGAAGTTTGTAGTTATGAAGTATGCAGTCCAAGCTTGAGTTATCCGGGTAAAAGTGAAGTGCATGAGGATGTTGATGAAGGTGAAGACAAGACCAATGTTGATGAGCCGGTGGAAGAGATTTTGGTTGAAACTGATGTTGTTGAGGATATGTTAGCTGTGGAAGTTGAGGAGGCAAGAGGCAAGGCCTTGTGTGAGTGTGTTGTTGCGGTGGACTGTTCCACAAAAACTTTAATTATTGCTGATTGCTCAAGCTCTGTTCATAAACTATCGAAGCAAGTGCTGATGAGCAAGATGTGATCCGTTCAAGGCACAAGATGATGAGAGACTATACCACTCTCACTGTTGAGAGTGTGTACTCTGGTTTTGGCCCAACGATCACCAACAATCACTTTGAGATAAAGCCGACATTTCTTAACATGATCCATAACAACGTACAGTTCGCCGGTCTGCCTAGTGAAAGTCCTCATCTTCACTCGACCAATTTCTCGGAGATTTGTGCTACATTCCGCTCCGCTGGAATAACCGATGACGTGGTGAAGCTCTGGCTATTTACAATCTCATTGCGTGACAAAACTAAAGCTTGGCTTCACACCATTCTTCCCAGGACTGCTGCAACATGGGAAGCTCTTACCATGAAATTTTTAGCAAAGTTTCACCCTGTGGATAAAATCGTGAATACACGCCACGAGATAGCCATGTTCCGACAAGCCGATCAGGAAACACTCTCCAAAGCTTGGCAGTGGTTCACTGACCTTTTGACAAAGCATCCCCAGCACGAGTATCCCCATTTGAATATCGTGGAGATTTTCTACTTCTCAATCAAGCCGAACTACAGAGCGATGATTGATGCTGCTGCTTGCGGAACCATAACGAACCATACTCCTGAGGAAGCCTTCAGAATTCTTCAAGACATTGCTTCTCACAGCTCTTATTGGACAGCTGGAAGGAATACCCCAAGAGAAACACGGGGACTCTATGAAGTTAGCTCTCCTGCACATCTTGTTGAACCCGCGTCGTCTTAACTTGAGAATGCCACCTTGTTGAAACGCCCATCTCCATCTCCTGCGCCAGTTATGACAATTTCATGTCATGGCTGCGGTACTCCTCGACATCATAGTTATGAATGCCCCGCAGGTATCTCTCCACTAGTTTTTCCATTATGAATTTTGAAGAAACTGTTATGTTAATAATCAAAATAGGTCTATTTCATATTCTAACATATATAACCCGACGGTGAGAAATCAACACCATTTCTCCTGCAATCAAACTGCGGCAGGCCAAAGATGGCAACCGGGTCAGCACCATTTCAATGGGCAGACTTCCGGTAGTCAACCGAGGCCGCCTCAATCTTTTAGGCTTTGTTTGGCAGGGCGTTTTGGGAGTGGGGTGCCACAAATTTTCCCACTGCCCCGCCAAACGTATTTTTGAGAACAGTGGGAGTCAGTGCCGCTACCAAATCGTGAAATATCGCGATTTTGGAGTTGCGAAAATTTATCGCGACTCCAGAAATCATGCCTCCCACCGCTCAATTCCGCCTGTCGCCCTAGGGAAACCCCGCGACCATCTTTCTCCCGCAGCCGGACGAGCTTCTTCGTCGGGCCTCCCTCCTCCGTCTTCTCATCGTGCCGAGCTGCCCAGGTGTTGCAAGAAGGAAGCTAGGGCATTCCACGACGATGGTCAAAATAATTAGCAGTAGCTCCATGGCCGGTGTAGACGACGAAGAAGCTTCTCCGCTTCAATGAGATATGCCATGACCGACATAGAAGAAATTTTCATCTTCCCTGCAACCTTCCCCAAGAAATTTTCATCTTCCCTACGACCTTTAACAAGAAATTTTATTTAATTTTAATGAGAAACTCTAATTCTGGAAATTGCAACCTGTTGTAGATGTTGGGAATGATTTTTCTTCCCTGTCTATTTTCATGTTTGCGGCCTGTTCATCATTGCTGTTCCAGATGTTTTGAGTGATTTTTATGTTGCTTTGGGATTGTTCTTAATTACTGTTTAATATTCAGAATGTTTCTAAATTTTTTTTGAAACAACACTACAAACGTTGTTTTTCCAAACAGATTTACAGATTCTGACACCGCACCACTCGGCAGAACAGTTGATTATTCCACCACTGCTTCTCCAGTCGCTGCAGCTGCGCCAAACAGAACCTTAAAAACCAACCTGCCACCGTGCCCAAAAACAGCGCATTCGAAGAAATGATGTAATTTTTTTTTGATATGGCCCAAATGAATATGGCCAATCAAATGGCGTCAAAGCTTGATCTTGAAGTGCAAATTTACCAATTAGCCCAAGTATTATCTGAAAGAGCGCAAGGTGCACTTCCAAGCACGACTGAAAAGAACCCAAATGAGCAAGGAAAAAGTTTATTTGAACCCATAAATGGTTATGAAGCAGAAATTATTGTTAATTATGAAATTAATAATTTTGAAACAACCGCTCTATGTGACACCGGTTAATCCCACAATGTCATTGCCTTGGAAGACGTTGAGAAGTTTAAACTCAATATTGGCGCGGATGAGTGGACGTCACTCGTTCTTGACAACAGATGTTTGGTTTAGATGGAGGGCGAGGTGCGTGAGGTAAAGGTTGTCTTGGATGCCGAGTTGCGTGAGGTAAAGGTTGTCTTGGATGACCAATCAAATAGCGTCAATGCGTAATTTGGAAGTCCAAATGGGACAATTAGCCCAAGTATTATCTGAAAGAGCGCAAGGTGCACTTCCAAGCACGACTGAAAAGAATCCAAATGAGCAAGGGAAAAGTTCATCTGAACTAATAAATGGTTATGAAGGAGAAACAGTGGTCAATTGTGAAATTAATAATGTTGAAACCACCGCTCTATGTGACACTGGTTCATCCCGCAACATCATTGCCTCGCAAGACGTTGAGAAGTTTAAACTCAATATTGACGTGGATGAGCAGACGTCACTTATGCCCATCCCCTATAGCTGAGACCCTCATTGTTGATGGAAAAAAAATGTTCATCCCATTGTGGTTGCTAACGAAGTTTGTAGTTATGAAGTATGCAGTCCAAGATTGAATGATCCGGGTAAAAGTGAAGTGCATGAGGATGTTGATGAAGGTGAAGACAAGACCAATGTTGATGAGCCGGTGGAAGAGATCTTGGTTGAAACTGATGTTGTTGAGGATATGTTAGCTGTGGAAGTTGAGGAGCAAGCGACAAAGCCTTTTGTGAGTGTGTTGTTGCGGTGGACTGTTCCACAAAAAATTTAATTATTGCTGATTGCTCAAGCTCTGTTCATAAACTATCGAAGCAGGTGTTGATGAGTAGGATGTGATCCGTTCAAGGCCCAAGATGATGAGAGACTATACCACTCCCACTGTTGAGAGTGTGTATTCAGGTTTTGGCCCAACAATCACCAACAATCATTTTGAGATAAAGCCGAGATTTCTTAACATGATCCATAACAACGTACAGTTCGCCGGTCTGCCTAGTGAAAGCCCTCATCTTCACTCGACCAATTTCTCGGAGATTTGTGCTACATTCCGCTACGCCGAAATAGCTGATGACACGGTGAAGCTCCGGCTATTTACATTCTCATTGCGTGACAAAGCTAAAGCTTGGCTTCACACCATTCCTCCCGGGATTGCTGCAACATGGGAAGCTTTCTCTATGAAATTTTTAGCAAAGTTCCACCCTGTGGATAAAATCGTGAATACACGCCGCGAGATAGCCATGTTCCGACAAGCCGATCAGGAAACCCTCTCCGAAGCTTGGCAGTGGTTCATTGACCTTTTGAGAAAGCGCCCCCAACACGAGTATCCCCATTTGAATATTGTGGAGATTTTCTATTTCTCAATTGAGACGAACAACATAGCGATGATTGATGCTGCTGCTGGCGGAACCATAATGAACCATACTCCTGAGGAAGCCTTCAGAATTCTTCAAGACATTGCTTCTCACAGCTCTTATTAGACGACTGGAAGGAATACCCCAAGAGAAACAAGGGGACTCTATGAAGTTAGCTCTCCTGCACATCTTGCTAAACCTGCATCGTCTTAACTTGAGAATGCCATCTTGTTGAAGCGCCCATCTCCATCTCCTGCGCCAGTTATGACAATTTCATGTCATGGCTGCTGTACTCTTGGGCATCATACTTATGAATGCCCAACAGGTATCTCTCTACTAGTTTTTTTCATTATGAATGTTAAAGAAACTGTTAATTATGTTAATAATCAAAATAGGTCTATTCCATATTCTAACATCTATAACCCGGCTGTGAGAAATCAATCCAATTTCTCCTGGAATCAAACTGCGGCAGGCCAAAGATGGCAACCGGGTCAGAAACATTTCAATGGGCAGACATCCGGTAGTCAACCGAGGCCGCCTCAATCTTTTAGGCTTTGTTTGACGGGGCGTTTTGGGAGTGGGGTGCCGCGGATTTTCCCACCGCCCCGCCAAGCGTATTTTTGAGAGCGACAGTGGGAGTCGCTGCCGCTCCCAAATCATGAAATATCGCGATTTTGTAGTCTCAAAAAATTATCGCGACTCCAGAAATCGTGCCTCCCCCCGCTCAATTCCACCTGTCGCCCTAGGGAAACCCCGCAAACATCTTTCTTCTGCAGTCGGGTGAGCATCTTCTTTCTCCTGCAGCCGGGCGAGCTTCTTCTTCGGGCCTCCCTCCGCCGTCTTCTCATCGTGCCGAGCTGCCCAGGTGCTGCAAGGAGGAAGCTAGGGCATTCCACGGCCATGGCCGAAATAATTAGCAGTTGCTCCATGGCCGGCGTAGACGACGAAGAAGCTTCTCCTCTTCGATGAGATGCGCCATGGCCGACATAGAAGAAATTTTCATCTTCCCTGCAACCTTCCCCAAGAAATTTTCATCTTCCCTGCAACCTTTAACAAGAAATGTTATTCAATTTTAATGAGAAACTCTAATTCTGGAAATTACAACCTGTTCTAGATGTTGGGAATGATTTTTCTTCCCAGTGTATTTTCATGTTTGCGTCCTGTTCATCATTGCTGTTCCAGATGTTAGAAGTGATTTTTCTGTTGCTTTAGGATTGTTCTTCATTACTGTTTAATATTAGGAATGTTTCTAATTTTTTGTTTGAAACAACACTACAAACGTTGTTCTTCCAAGCAGATTCATAGATTCTGCCACCACTCGGCAAAACATTTGATTATTCCACCACTGCTTCTCCAGTCGCTACAGCTGCGCCAAACAGAACCTTAACAACCAACCTGCTCCTGTGCCCAAAAACAGCGCATTAGAAGAAATGATGGAATTTTGTTTTGATATAGCCTAAATGAATATGGCCAATCAAATGGCGTTAAAAGCGTGATCTGGAAGTGCAAATGGACCAAATAGCCCAAGTATTATCTGAAAGAGCGCAATGTGCACTTCCAAGCACAACTGAAAGAACCCAAATGAACAAGGGAAAAGTTTATCTGAACCCATAAATGGTTATGAAGGAGAAATTGTGGTTAATTATGAAATTAATAATTTTGAAACAACCGCTCTATGTGACACCGGTTCATCCCACAATGTCATTACCTTGCAAGACGTTGAGAAGTTTAAACTCAATATTGACGCGGATGAGTGGACGTCACTCGTTCTTGACAACAGATGTTTGGTTTAGATGGAGGGCGAGGTGCGTGAGGTAAATGTTGTCTTGGATGGCGAGTTGCGTGAGGTAAAGGTTGTCTTGGATGACCAATCAAATAGCGTCAATGCATAATTTGGAAGTCCAAATGGACCAATTAGCCCAAGTATTATCTGAAAGAGCGCAAGGTGCACTTCCAAGTACGACTGAAAAGAACCCAAAAGAGCAAGGGAAAAGTTCATCTGAACCCATAAATGGTTATGAAGGAGAAATTGTGGTCAATTGTGAAATTAATAATGTTGAAACCACTGCTTTATGTGACACTGGTTCATCCCGCAACGTCATTTCCTCACATGACATTGAAAAGTTTAAAGTCAATATTGACGTGGATGAGCGGATGTGACTCGTTCCTGCGAACGGATGTTTGGTTGAGACCGAGGGCGAGGTGCGTGAGGTAAAGGTTGTCTTGGATGACGAGTTGGTCATCACAAACTTTCAAGTGTTGGGGCCTATAGAGATTGATTCTATACCAATTTTAGGTGTCCCGTTATTGAAAGAAATTGGTGCCATCTTTGATATTGCTGATGGTTATGTCCTTGTCACCCAAGGAGACACGCCACTTATGCCCATCCCCTATAGCTGAGACCCTCATTGTTGAGCAAAAAAACTGTTCATCCCATTGTGGTTTCTAACGAAGTTTGTAGTTATGAAGTATGCAGTCCAAACTTGAGTGATTCGGGTAAAAGTGAAGTGCATGAGGATGTTGATGAAGGTGAAGACACGACCAATGTTGATGAGCCGGTGGAAGAGATCTTTTTTGAAACTGATGTTGTTGAGGATATGTTAGCTGTGGAAGTTGAGGAGGCAAGCGGAAAGGCTTTTTGCGTGTGTGTGGTTGCGGTGGACTGTTCCACAGAAACTTTAATTATTGCTGATTGCTCAAACTCTGTTCATAAATTATCGAAGCAGGTGCGTTGGGCTGATCAGTTACCCTCTGCAGGTAAGAAAATGCCCCCCTGAATTCTAAAAAAACAAATCCTTAACCTGAGCAAGTTTTTGGCAAACGCTGACATTGTCCCACGGTGGAGAGAAAGAAACAGTAAAACTTACTCCGCACCGCGCGATTTGCTGCCCTCCGACGCGAGAAGTATGCTAGAGGCAAGGAAGATAAAAATTTCTTGGGCTCTAAAGCTTTCACCTCCGCATTAATTAATTGGTAGGGTGGAGCCCTGTGCTTATCGCGGTTGGGATACTATCACAGTCAGGGTACTGCAGCAGTAGGCCGTATGGGCAGAGCCCCGTGCCTGTTATCACTCTTTTTTTAAATGTGAGAATTGTGCTTGAATATAATGGAAGCGCTCGTTGTTCCTAGATTATATGCCAAAATATAGGCAACGTTTGGCACGATGGTCGTGGTCGTGATCACGGTAGTTATGAACTATTGTTGATGAATGCCTGACCACAATTAAGAAAATACATTCATTTTTATGTTCAAAACTATTTTTTTTTTCATAATTGTTGTCACTCCAAAGTCCAAACATACATTCTGTGGCTGGGAAGTTTTTGTCCAAACTCAACAGAGCAAACATTTCAGTGCCAAACAGATCCTATACGATGAAACATAGTATAGGAATGAAGAGAGCTCCGATCAAATAAACTTTGAGAAGAGCCCAAAGAATTTTTATCTTCCTTGCCTCTAGCCTCCTCGTGCCGGAGGGCAGCAAATCGCTTGGCGTGGAGTAAGGTTTCCTATTTCTTTCTCTTCACCGTGGGAGAGCGCTAGCGTTTGCCAAAAACTTTCTCACGTTCAGCATTTGTATTTTTAGAATTCGCGGGTGGTGTCATTTCCTTACCTAGAGAGGGTAACAAATTAGCCCAACGCACCTATTTCGATAGTTTATGAACAGAGTTTTAACAATCCACAATAATTAAAGTTTGGTGGTGTAGTCCACGACATCAACACACTCACAAACGGCCTTGCCACTTGCTTCTTCAACTTCCACAACTTAGCATATCCTCAACATCTGTTTCAACCAAGATCTCTTCCATCGGCTCATCAATATTGGTCTTGTCTTCACCTTCATCAACATTCTCATGCACTTCACTCTCACCCGTATCAGTCAAGCTTGGATTGCATACTTCAAACCATAAACATCGTTAGAAACCACAATGAGAAACATTTTTTGTGTGCTCAACAACGAGGGTCTCCGCTGTAGGGGATGAGCATAAGTGGCGTGTCTCCTTGAGTGGCAATGACACAATCATGATCAATTTGAAGGGTGACACCGATTTCTTTCAAGAATGGAGCGCCTAAAATTATTATAGAATCATTCTTTATAGGCTCCAACACTTGAAAGTTGGTGGCGACCAACTTGCCATTCAAGACAACCTTTTACCTCACGCACCTCGCCCTTCGTCTCAACCAAACATCAGTTGGCAAGAACGAGTGACGTCCGCTCATCTGCATCAATATTGAGTTTAAAATTCTCAACGTCTTGCAAGACAATGACGTTGCAGGATGAATTAGTGTCATATAGAGTGGTGGTTTCAACATTTTTAATTTCACAATTAACCACAATTTCTCCTTTATAATCATTTGTGGGTTCAGATAAACTTTTCCCTTGCTCCTTTGAGTTTTTTTCAGTCGTGCATGGAACTGCACCTTTCGCTATTTTAGATAATACTTGGGCCCACTTGCACTTCTAAATTACGCATTGACATTGTGTGTGGCCATATTCAGTTGGGTCATCGATAAATTTTTCCATCATTTCTTCTAATGCGTTTATTTTGTGCGCAAGAGCAGGTTGGTTGTTAAAAGATTTTGGCGGCCTCAGTTGGCTACCAGAATTCTGCCCATCGAAATGGTGCTAACCCGACTGCCATCTTTGGCCTGCCGTATTTTGATTCCAGGACATATTGGGGTGATTTCTTACCGCCGAGTTATATGTGTTAGAGTGTGGAATAGACCTATTTTGATTATTAACAGAATTAACAATTCTTAAAAATTCATATTGGAAAAACTAGTGGAGAGATCACCCGCGGGGTATTCATAAGTATGATGCTCCGGAGTACCATAACATTGACATGAAATTGCCATAACTGGCGCAAGAGATGGTGTTGGGCTCTTCAACGAGATGACATTCTCAAGTTGTGACGATGCAAGTTCAACAAGATGTGCAGGAGAGCTAACTTCATAGAGTCCCCTTGTTATTCTTCGGGTATTCCTTCCAGCCATCTAATAGGAGCTGTGAGAAGCAATGTCTTGAAGAATTCTGAAGGCTTCGTCAGGAGTATTGTTCATTAGGGTTCCGCCAGCAACAACATCAATCATCGCTCTATAGTTCTACTCGATTGAGAAGTAGAAAATCTCCACGAGATTCCAATGAGGATACTCGTGCTGGGGGCACTTTCTCAAAAGGTCAGTGAACCTCTCCCAAGCTTCAAAGAGTGTTTCCTGATCGGCTTGTCGGAACATGGTTATCTCGCGGCGTGTATTCACGATTTTATCCATAGGGTGGAACTTTGCTAATACTTTTGTAGAGAAGGAAAACTTAACCTTGTATATATGTTCACTTGTCTCAAATACAAAGAATGAGTACATATTTATAGGATGGAGAAAGAGAGAAGAAGGTCCTATACATGATGTGGGACTAAAGAGGAGAGAAATAAGAATAAAAAATACATAATGGGCCTTTGTCAAATAAGCTTCTCTAACACTCCCCCGCAAGCTGGAGCGTACAAGTCATATGCACCCAGCTTGGACAAACCCTTGTAAAATAAGGTACTTGATAATTCTTTTATGAGAATATCAACAACTTGATCAATGCCTGGAACATGCTTTAATTCAAGTTTCTTCATTTGAACTTTCTCCCGAATAAAATGACAGTTTACCTCGATATGTTTCGTGCGCTCGTGAAATACCAGATTCTTTGAAATGTGTATGGCCGCTTGACTGTCACAAAATAGAACAACAGATGAAGGAAGTTTTACCCCCAGGTCAGCAAGGAGGCTTTCGAGCCATGTGAGTTCTGAGACAACCGATGCCATCGATCGATATTCAGCTTTCGCGGAGGATCGAGGAATCACAGATTGTTTCTTACTTTTCCATGTAATTAGATGACCGCCAAAATATGTACAAAACCCACTGGTTGACCGTCGATCGTCCAGGGAGCCAGCATAATCGGCATCAGAATATGCAACTAATGCTGGAGTAGAGTTGGAGGGTTTGTAAACCAGCCCTTGACCCGGAGCTGCCTTAAGGTATCAGAGGATCCGTTCAACCGCCTGGAGATGAGAAACCCGGGGAGCATGCATGAACCGACTGACAATCCCAACAACGAACGATATATCAGGCCTTGTGACCGTTAGGTGGATCAATTTTCCCACAAGGCGTCGATAGTATTCCGGGTTCTGGAGGGGCAGATCATCATCAGAGGCATGAGCACACAACTTGTGATTTGCCTCCATCGGAGTAGTAGCTGGTTTGCAACCAGACTGACCAGCGTCTTTGAGGAGATCAAGACAATACTTCCGTTGGGAGAGGACAAGCCCATTCGGACGTCGTGCGACCTCAAGACCGAGGAAGTAGCGAAGATGCCCCAAGTCTTTAGTCTGAAACACAGTGCTAAGATGTTGTTTGACTGCGTGAATTTTCTTTGAATCATCCCCAGTGAGCAGGATGTCATCAACATAAACCAGCAGAAAGAGCGTTCCTGTTGCCCGGTGTCAAGTGAATAAGGAGAAGTCTGCGGAACTGCGAGTGAAGCTCATGTCCCGAACAACCTTGCTGAACTTGTCAAACTACGCCCGAGGGGATTGTTTGAGACCATAGATGGATTTCTTCAGAAGACACACCTGAGACTCCCCCGTGGTCTCAAACCCGGGCGGTTGACGCAGGTAGACGGTTTCCTGAAGATCACCATTCAAGAACGCATTCTTGATATCCAGCTGATGAAGTGGTCAGTGGCGATTCACAGCCATGGAAAGTAGGACACGAACGGTGTTGAGCTTGGCCACCGGAGAGAAGGTTTTCTCATAATCAAGGCCCTGCTGAGTGAAGCCACGGGCCACCAGACGGGCCTTCAGATGGTTAAGATTGCCATCAGGAGCATGTTTGATGACGAAAACCCATTTACACCCAACAGGTTGCTGATCAAGAGGTAAAGGAACAAGGACCCAGGTCTGGTTGGCCCAAAGAGCCGTCATTTCCTCGTCCATGACAGCCCGCCAACCAGGATACTTAATTGCCTCCTGCACAGAGTCTGGGACAAAAACAGAGGATAATGATGTGGTAAAGTGAAGAAGCGACGGTGAAAGACGATGAAGAGAGACGTAATTCGCCATAGGATGAGCGTTGGAGGCTGGAGCCGGAGCAGCAGGCTGCGGAGCGTTAGAGGTCGAAGCCGTTTGCAGTGGGGCTACGGGACGAGGAGAGCGACGAGAATAGACCCGGATGACAGGTGGCTGGGGAAGGACCGGAGGCTGGACAGGAAGGGGAGAAGGTGTAGACCGGGGAACACAGATGACGGGGCGCACAACGGGCTCCAGAAGAGGAGCGAGATCCAGAGCAGAGAAGGGAAGATCTTCCCGGAAAGCGATATCCGCAGAAACGGTCACCTTGCGGGTAGTGGACGAATAACACACATAGCCCTTTTGAGTGAGCGAGTATCCCACAAAGACATATTTGGCCGCACGGGGGGTCCAACTTGTCGATAGATGGTCCGAGGTGGTGAACGTAGCATGTACACCCAAAAATACGGGGAGTAAGAGGGAAGGCAGGAGTGGAGGGAAAAAGGAGGCTGCAGGGAGTAGCATTCTGGAGGACGGAGGACGGTAGTCGGTTGATAAGGAAACAGGCCGTGGAGAGCGCAAAGTTCCAGTATGGTTTGGGAACCCGCATTTGAAGCATAAGAGAGCGAGCCACATCAAGGAGATGACGATTCTTGCGTTCGACGACACCATTCTGTTGTGATGTATACGCACAAGACGTTTGGTGAATAACCCCAAACTCGGAGCAGAGGGTCGCAAAGTCATGGCCAGTGTACTCGCGCGCTTTATCAGTGCAAATAGTTTGAATGGGCGCGGAGAATTGAGTGCGAATCTCAAGAATGAAGGCCCAAAATATGCGGGGAAGCTCAGAACGATCACGAAGTAGATACAACCATGTCATGCGCGAATAATCATCGATAAATGTAAGAAAATAACGGTAGTCAGAAATGCTAGTAATCTTGTACGGACCCCATATATCGGAGTGTACTAAAACAAAAGGAGCAGAGCTCCGAGTACAATGTGAAGGAAAAGATGAACGTGGCTGCTTGCTAAAAATACAGGTTTCACACTGAAAAGCTGGAAGAGATATATCCAGGAGAGCCTTTTGGAGGACGGGAAGAGGAGCATGACCAAGACGCCGATGCCAATCCGAAGAGGAGACATATGTGAGGAGAGTAGGATAGTCATTAAGAAGGTAGAACCCGTTCTGCAGTTGCCCCCTACCAATGATAGTCCGCGTCTGCTGATCCTGTATCAGAAAAGAAGAAGAAGTAAATGTCACAGAGCAATTTAAATCAGTAGTAAGACGACCAACAGAAAGTAAATTGAAAGGAGATTCCAGAACATGAAGAGCCGAGCGCAGGAGGAGGGAGGAGGCGAGAAGAATATCAGCCAAGAAGACAGCCGTTGGAACCAGGCTGAGAAGAAGGGTTCAGACTTTGTTCTGAATCTTAAGTTGCAGAGATCAAAGATCAGCTGCAGAGAAGATCAACCCTATTGTGTTCTACATTCAAGAAGCTTTGAAGAAAAGCCAAGTGTGGTTGATCTCAGCAGAGTTCTTCCAAGAACTCATCAAGAACCTATCAACTCATCTCTCTATTCAGAGTTGTAGTTATATAAACTTTGTATTTTAATTTCTTGTAGGATCCTTAGGGATCTGAGTTGTAAGCCTGCAATTATAAAGGTTGAGTGTAGGGCCTGTGTGCCTGAGTGTAGGAGATTTGTATCTCTGAGTGTAGGCCTGTTGTGGCTGAGTGTAGGCCTGCTGTGGCTGAGTGTAGGCTTTGTGAAGAAGCTGAGTGTAGGTCTTTGAAGAAGACTGAGTTGTAGGGCCTTGGGCCTGAGCTATAAGAACCTGTTTTGGGGTTATGAGTGTAAGATCTGAGGATCTGAGATAGTGGAGGAGTTTGGCCGAATCTAGTACACTGCTAGATAGGCGAAGGGGGAAAGTGGATGTACCCAAACCTTGGGGAACCACTATAAATTTGTGTGTTCACTGTGTGCTTGATTGATTGTTGTGATTGCTGATTGACTACTGTGTAGAATTAGTTATTATTCTGTGATATAATCTGAATTCTGCCTACAAAAGTGTCAAAAGATTTAGCCACCTATTCACCCCCCTCTAGGTGATTAGGTACAATTTCTTTCAAACATCACCGAGTCAGACTAACGATCGTGACTACCGCTTCACCCACCATGCCTAATCCACTAACGGAGCGGATCTTTAATGCAAAACATGCCCGGGACGCACTCAATCGACCCGGAGGTTCCTCTTGAACATTGGCGGCCCAAACCCCTCTCATTTGAGAGTTTGGTGCCCAAAAGAACTAGAAAATAAAAGATTCTAAAACATGCATCCTAAAACCAAGAGTAGAAGTGTCGTTACATTCCGACCCCTCTTCCTCACCATGGAAACTTAGCCGGATGAAAACCTTCGCAACGATCTTGCCTCCACGGATACGGACTCGGCTCGCGATTTGGAGCACCGAAGCCTCTCCAACAGCAGGATCTCTCCTTCACTTCTTCCTTGCTCTCCCCTCTCTCTAGATCTTAGAAAGAGATTGCTTGGAGAAGAATGATGGTTTCTAACCCTATTCTCGGACTTAACTCAGCAAGGGCAACCCTGGACCATCAGATCCCAAAAGAAGGGAAAGAACGGCCACGATTCGAACAGGAAAACAAAACACCTAGGCCGAACACGACTTGTGACACGCCCGTGTCCAAGGCCGTGTTCCCCAATCGACGCCAAAACCGTCGCACCAAAAACAGGACACGGGTCCTCGACATGCCCGTGTCACTTTTGACATGGTCGTGTCCAACCTGAACACTCCTGGGCTCCAGGCCGTGTCCAACCCCTCACAAGTCCCATCTCACAACCCGAGAAGGACAAGGCCTTGGACACGCCCGTGTCTCAGGCCGTGTTCAACGTCTCGACGATCATCGACTGCCTCTTCGTTGACCTCGCAGAAATTCATCGAACACGCTCGACACGGCCTTGGACACGCCCGTGTCCCGAACCATGTTCACCGCCTCGACACTTCATTGGGCGAGAAATGTCGAAACCACAGGAGCTCGACGAACCCGGAAAGACACGGCCATGGACACGCCCGTGTCCTAGGCCGTGTTCCCTACCTATGTCGACACCTCCTCCCATACAGAGCTTCATATGGCTCCATCTTTATACTTGCTTGGTAACTATTGTTATATGCGAACTCCACCATGAAGAGGTGATCCTCCCATTTCTTGCCGAAGTCAAGAACACACATCCTCAGCTTATCCTCCATAGTACGGTCTGTTCTTTTAGTTTGCCCGTCAGTTTGAGGATGGAAAGCTATACTGAACTTTAGCTTCGTGCACATACTCTTCTGAACAAACCTCCAGTCCTTGGACATGAAACGTCTGTCACGATCGCTGACAATACTTTTAGGAATCCCATGTAGTCGCACAATGCTGCGAACATACAACTCCACCAGTTTCTCCACGTTGTCCTCTTTCAGGCTTGGGATGAAGTGAGCCACTTTGGTTAAGCGATCTACAATCACCCAAATTGTGTCGTTACCCTGCTGTGATCTAGGTAACCCATGCACAAAATCCAAGGAGATTTCATCAAATTTCCACTCGGGGATTGGAAGTGGCTTCAAGAACCCGCCCGACTTCTGACACCTAACCTTCACCAAGGCACAAGTTTGACATCGATTCACGTACAAAGCTACGTCCCGCTTCAGTCCAGGCCACCAAAAGGATCTCTTCATGTCCAAGTACATCTTTGTACTTCCCGGATGAATGGAGTACTTTGTAAAGTGAGCCTCAAACATCAACTCCTCACGGAGCTTGTCAAACTGCGGTACACAAATCCTTCCGTTCTTCCTCAAAATCTCGACAATCATCTCCCAGGCGCTGCTCTCGCCTTTTTGAGCTTCCACCACGAATGGCTGAAACTCCACATCCAAACGAGTCGCTTCCCGAATACGATCGGACAAGTCGTTCTGCACTTCAATACAGTTTAATCGAGCCACGCTAGCCTCGCCTCTTGCTACGCACTCCAAGCCAAGGGACTCCCATTCCCGCACCAACCGCTCATCATGAGCATCCATCCAATTACCTTGCCCAGAGTATTTTATACTCAATGCATCGGCCACCACATTGGCTTTGCCTGGCGTATACTGGATCGCCACCTCATAGTCTCCAAGGAACTCGACCCACCTGCGATGCCGCATATTCAAGTCCTTCTGATCTAAGAGATACTTCAGGCTTTTATGATCCGTGAAGATCTCTACCTTCGCACCATAGACATAGTGTCGCCATATTTTTCAACGCGAAAATAACCGCCGCCAACTCCAAGTCATGAACGGGGTAATTCCTCTCGTGAGGCTTCAACTGTCTAGACCCAAAGGCTATTACACTGCCATGTTGCACCAACACGCAACCCAAACTGCATCCCGATGCATCACTGAAGATTTGAAATCCTTCGGTCCCTTTCGGTAGACTTAGGATTGGAGCCGTCATCAGTCTTTCCTTCAGCGCCTCGAATGCCTGACTGCACTTTTAGTCCACACAAACTTCTTGTCTTTACGAGTGAGTGAGGTGAGGGGTAGAGCTATCCGCGAATTGTGGACCCGGGAGATTCAGGGATATTCACTTAGACCTAGATCATCTACTGACCAAGTTTCATCAGTTTCAAATGAACAGAATAATCAAATTAATTAAAAAACCATTTTGGGCCTATTGATATTTAACAAATAAAGTACTAGAAATATAATTCATAAAATTCTAGTAAAATT
This sequence comes from Platanthera guangdongensis, assembly GCA_039583875.1. Taxonomy (NCBI): domain Eukaryota; kingdom Viridiplantae; phylum Streptophyta; class Magnoliopsida; order Asparagales; family Orchidaceae; genus Platanthera; species Platanthera guangdongensis. Next base: position 173,894,661 of record CM077166.1, on the reverse strand, counting down.
ACTAGGGATTCTAGATGGTGTAAAATTTACTCTACCCAAGTTTCTCAACCTTTAAATAAGGTTTAGTGGCTGAATTTACAAAATTGTGCTTCTACCCTAAAACTAGGGTTAGGATTTTGAGGTGTCTACCTTCCTCCAAGTCCTCTAAGATTCCTTCCAGAGAACTTAGGTTACACTATCTTCAATTCTACAGAGTTTTCAAGGTTATACAAAGGCATTAGCCCCCATGTCCTTCACAACCCCCAAAAGTCCTTGCTTAGGGTTTGAGGTTGAACCCTAGGGTAAATCAAGCCTAGATGACCCCATTTTCCGTAAGAGGGTAACCTTCGCCATACTAAGTCAGTGTCCAAAACCTCAGCCTCTGTTGAGGGGAGGTGGCCACCCTAAGCCCATGGTGCACTTTTAATCAAAAACACCTCCTTAAGGCCAAAGTAGGGTTTGGTGATTGCCTAACCAAAACCAATCCAAATGAGTTGAAATTTTGTACAGAGCTAGGTATTGATGCCAGGGACAACTCACCAAAATTTGGGAGGGTTTTGAGGTCATTAGACCACTTAATTAAAATATGCTAGCATTATTAAATAAAAGTAAAACCTTTAGGCAAAGTGTCTCCAAAAAATCCCAATTTTGGACAGACCCTGGGTATAGTTAAGATGATCCCCTGTCCAAATTTCAGCCCATTTGGACAAGGGATGAAGGGTGGGCATCCATTTGAATCTCAGGACATCCCTAAGTACAGGTCCCACCAAAATGGGTGCCCTGGTCCAACCAGAGGGCCAAATTGTTCCAAATCAATTTTGAATTAAAGTAGACCCATAGGGATACAACTTTCATTTTGAAAGTTTACCCACCAGGTGGTCCTAAGTAATTTTAAAAATTAATTCAAAACTGCCCAGTAAACATGACAAAAATTCAAAAATCAAAACTAAATAAAAGAAATGATGCAGCACGAATCTTAAAGCAAATCCGACGCATCCTGGTCATCTTCCTCCTCCAGCCAAGGGCTGTGATAAGCCCGACCTGGAGCTTCTTCCAAGCCATTTTCCCGGCCACCCGGCGACCTCCCTGGTCGGCCACCATCGCCACCACCTTCATTGAGGTGGGGGCTATCGCCGGGAGGCGGCACTGCCGCCGGTGGGGCGGTTTCCGGCGAACTCACGAGGTATAAAAAGCCATGAAAAACTGAAATTTTCCTCACCCGATCCGGCACAATTGAGCATGATTTCTCTCCTAATTGATCTAGGATTCTAGCCCATGAAGAGAGGAGTAGAGGAGGACCTTTAACTGAGCTTGTCGGCGAGTGTGGTGGTGGTGCGCCATGGCCGGTGGTGGAGCTTTCCGATGCTTTGCAACTTCACTACCAAACATCTTGGTTTCTTTATGTGAAGGGTGGAAACGATTTCTCTTGGCCCAGAGAAGCTTTTAAAAGCATCAAATGGGGGAGATGGAGGGTCATGACTTCAAAGCCATTAATGGCCAAGAAAGGGAATTTCGGCCATGGAGAAAATCCATGAAAATTCACCTCCCCTTGGTCCCAATTCATTTGGAAAGTCCTCAAAACTTATAGGGGAGATGAATACTAATTAATTGGTGAAGAATGGAGGGGTGATTCACCTTCCCCCCATGAATGGACCTTCTCTTTCTTCTTTCTCTCTCTTCCCTATTGGAGGAATTGAATTCAGCCACCTTGGGTGGCTGTACATGGCTATTAAAACCCTTAAACCTTATGAGGGGGAATGCATTCAGCCTTTGGAATCAATTGGAGAGGCCTTTGGTCTCCCTTGGCCATGAATGACCTCATTTTCTCACTTTCTCTCTCCTCCATTAAGGAAAAAATGGAGCTTTCTCTCTCCTACTCACCATGGCCGAATTTTCTCATCTACCTAGCCTATTGGCAGCCCATTAACTCATATTAATAATAAAAATAAGGTTATCCCATGTGGGGGAAATGAGTTTGAGCTTGGGTTAGCCCATTTGGGCTAATTTGACCTAACACTAGAATAGCGTTGACCTTGGTCAACATGACCATTTGGGTTGACCCCAATGGGTCCTTAGTGACCCATTGGCCTCCCCTAAGGTCTAGGAAGACTTGAGTAGGGTTGGTTGGGCATCTTGGGGGTCACTTGATCCTTAGTTAGGGCACTTTGACCCTTTTTGAAGCTAGGGTTGACTTGGGTCAACTTAGCTTCTTTGGTTAACCCCAATGGGTCCTTGGTGACCCATTGGCCTCCCCTAATTTCTATGTAGGGTTGGGTAGGGTTAACTTGGCACCTTGGAGGTCACTTGACCCTTGGTAAGGGCACTTTGACCACTTTGGGGCTTGAGTTGACTTGGGTCAACTTAACCACTAGGTTTGACTCCAATGGGTCTCTAGTGACCCATTGACCTCACTTTAGGTTTAGGAAGCCCTGAGTAAGGTTGGTTGGGCACATTAGAGGTCAACTGCCCTTGATTAAGGCACCTTGCCCTATTTAGGCCTATGGTGGTCCTAGGTCAAATTGGCCACTTGGGGTTGACACCAATGGACCTTTAAGGCTCTAGTGGACCCTCTAATGGGTTAGTGATAATGTGGTGGGGTCATGGAGTCATGGTGAAGCCCTAAGGTCAAACCCTAGGTTTGGTGATGAGGTTGTTCCATAGGCAGACCATGGTGATCCTCACCTTGGCCTTCTATCTCTGGACCCATTTCTGGCTTCCTAGGGTTTTGTCATGACCTAGTCATGGCCAAAACCACACTTAGGGGTCTAGTTGGAAATGGGATGTTACAAATCCCAATAAACAAAACAAAGATTTCGTCCCCGAAATCAAGGTTAAGCCTACGAGAATTTCTATCGAAGAAAAGAAACTTGTAACATCCCATCACGATGCCATGTTTGCTAAATTAAGTTTAAAGGGAAACCTAAATCTATGACCAATTCGCCCAATTGGCAAACCAAGATCCCAATAATCAAAAGATTAGCCTATACTCTTCCTGGAGCAGCCTTACTAGTTTAAAGAAGGAAAATAAATTAAACATCTTGAGGGGTTGTGAAGAATACCTGACTAAACAGCTCTGGGTACTTTTGTCGCATCAGGTCCTGCGGTTCCCAGGTATGCTCCTCCTGGCCGTGGTTCCTCCACAGAACTTTGACTAACGGAACCTTCTTGCGACGTAAGATCCGTACTACTCTGTCGTCGATCCGAACCGGCTCTAAGCGAACTGACCGGTTTGAAGCTACCGGTCCACCTATGGTCGAAATCTGCTTCTCCGGGCGTAGTAGAGCCCTCCTGAGCGAGGAAACATGGAACACATCATGCAAGGCTGTCAGCTCTAGTGGCAACTCCAGCCTGTACGCTAGCGGTCCGATCCGCTCTAGGATCCTGTAAGGGCCCATATACCTAGGGGTGAGCTTCTTCTTCGACCACGCACCTGAAACTCCACCTGACGATGCCGGGCGTCATAGTACTTATCCTGTCTTCTCTGCGCCTCTAACATCCTATCTCTGATCAGCCTCACCTGAGCCTCGGTGTCTTCAACAAAATCCGATCCCAACACCTTCAGATACTCATCCTGAATCCATGAAAGCGGAGTCCTACATCTCCTTCCGTATAAGGGTGGAGAGTTGTGTTGAATGTCGACCGAGAGCCCAGATAAGCCTGACTGATCTTCTCTCCTTGGACGTACACTATCCATCCTGATTCAACACGATCATCTTGAGCACACCATGATAATGAACAACTACTCCCAAAATTTATGAAACACCTACGAGAGTTTTTTTTTCGGGTCAAGGTGACCTTAGATATCTCGTCCTGTCTATCGTTGATGTTCTAATTATAATTATGCCCGGAGTGCGGATGAGGAATCATGTGTATGAAAATCCCTAATTATATCCTCGAACTTCCACTCTAACCGGGCAGTGACTGTAATAGTTTCCCAAAAGTTCTTGCACTTAACCTTCATCGGGTGACAGACCTCACTGTGCATCACAAAATCCATGATGCCCTTCTTCACTCCAGGGAGATGCACGTTTCGAGATACACCAAACTTCTGATGATTAAATTTCTCATTTGTACGGGTAGACAATGACTCTATAAAATCTCCACTTCGCAATCAGATTCTTATCCCTACGAATACGCCCGAGTATCACTGAATACGGTTTACGTCCATTTCACTATATTTACGACGCAAACTTTTCTAGATGAGGTCTAAGCGAAACCCAAGTCAGTAACTAATTTGCCCAATAAACAAAAGCACGCCCCCAATAAACGAAAGATAAGCCCCCGATAAACAAAAGATAAGCTTCTACCTGCCTTGGGCTGAGTAACTTTGATATTACCATGTTATATCCATCCTAGCTGGGTGCACAATCCCTAGGGCATCAATCTTTGACTTGGGGTTCCAACCTGAATATGTTGATATACTCCATACTTAAAACCCTCTGAGTCATATTTACGACAACCTTATCCGGGTCAAAAAGTTCCCAATCCCAACCGAGTCTCTTCCGAACTTGAATTCTTATCCGACCCTCGGTGCTTGTCATGGTGGTTGTTGCCAGGTAATCTTATTACTGGTATAAGGGTTGAGAGTATGTGTCTTCTACCATTCTGCTAATGGATTATTAGTCTCAATTCTCCTTAAAGCAGTCCTTCCGGTTTTAGTAATCCTTGATAGGAACCGTAGGGCTACCTGAGTTTATGTCATAGGTAGTCATTCTCGTGTTATACTCCTCCTTTATTCTCTTTAGGTATCTCCTTAGCTTAACCAAGTTCATACCCAAAGTCTATTTCAGACTAGGGCATACTATAAGTTATCGTGGTTTGTCATGTCTCCTAGTGGGTTGAGTCTAACTCGTTGATTAGAGAATTATAAGATGAGATTTTCGCAGCCGGAGGTGCTCCCTGCTGGGGGCAGGGTTTGTCGCAGGCTACAAAAACGAATTCCAATTGGTAGCTGATGAACAAGTGGAATTAATGAAAAGGTGGACTTTTCATGTGATTCCCCTTATGGGCAAACCACTGCTTCCGATGCTTAGTTTGTCCCTAAACTAAACTCGCGCGGGGGTGACCCAGGGTTGTGAACTGCTACTTTTCGATCGAGGTCTCCTCTGATACCACTTGTAAGACCCCCCCCCCCCCGCCCTTGTTTTCTAAAACACCGGGGTCTTAGGAGCAGAACCGCCGTTTTGCGGCGTCTCCTTCACGCCCTGAAGGGTCATCACCACAAAGCGCCGATTCTGCTGGCCAATTCGATCACAGAAAAGTACCGAATCAAAGTAAACGCAAACTAGCAGTCCACAGAAGATCACATATCATATAGATAATCTCCACGAAGGGAGTGTCCACAGAATAATAAATCAGAGTACTAAAATACGGTCTTATGCCCGGTACATCATGTCCTCACTGCAAATCACACATGCGAAAGAAAAAACAGAACATCTACTCAAGGTCGAGACTTACGGTCCCGACTGTATGAACTCCGGAGGTAGACTGCCCCATCTCCAAGCGCACCGGTCTCTAGGGCTGCTTCCCCATGCTGGTCTCCATGATTCCCTAAAATGATGCGGTTCGAAAACCGTTAGTCTAAAAGACTAAACCCTATCATCCCCCACCCCTTCCCCCATAGCTCCTAGGCACTGAGCGGAGAGGAAGAAAGGGGAGGACTCGAAGGTGGAGAATAACCAAAAACATATGGCAGCGAACTTATACTAGCAATTCTATAATAGATATTGACAATAAGATGAAATATGAAAAGTAACATTCACTTATGTGAGAACACATAAGCCAAGGGGTCTTCTGCATGACTCCCATCGTATAAAAAGTTGCATACCAATTTATATGTTGGGGTGTCGGTTATCAAACAACAATATATATATATACATATCAAAATTAACCTTAATTTATAAACTTCCCACACAAGCTTATAGACCAAGGGGTCGTTTTGCAAGTCCTAATGTATAAGTGTCTCATTCCACTTATACATTAGGTGTCAGGGGTTAAATGAATCGGTTATGCTATGAAATGCAAGTGGGTATGATGCAACAAGCAAGTGCAAAACACACACCCGACTCTGTGCACACAGACCTTTAGTTCCCCCTTTCTGGAGCCGTAACCTCCCAGGATACCTCTGTAGTGGCACACGGAAGCGGTGGGTTGGGCCTTGCCCACCTCTAAACCAGTAAAGCACTACGGTCAGACCTATCGTATGCCTCAACGCTGGTGCACAAAGCAGAGCTCCTGCGTACTCTTGACGGCTGGCACACCGGACTTCTATTGGCGAAGTGCTAGCCACACTTACCGAGTCAACGTATTGGCGTCGGTGCATCGACCCTCCAATACCGAAGACCGACCACCTTAATTTTATTTGCTTTTATGCACATGCAAATTTAACGTATCCAAAACCGAGCCGAAGCTCCCCGGACAAAAATGTCTGTCTCAAACAATCGAGCCGAAACTCCCCGGACCAAAATTTCTGTCTCTTAACTATCTGAGCCGAATCTCTCCAGACCAAAACATCCATCTCTTAACTATCCAAGCCGAAGATCCCAACTATATTCCTGTGCTATCTGTGTTCATGAAATATGCAACCCTAATTACTAAGTTACTCTTTTCAACTTGTTAATACAGTTTACGTTAACCCAAGACTGCCCCCGGTATTCCCTGTGAAGGGCTCTCAAGGGGCACTAGGAACTATGATGGGATTACGCCCATCATTCCCTTTCGCAAGGTACTTATTATTATTATTGGTTGATTGCTTTACCCATTACCTTCTCATATTACAATAGGATAATTATAGGGTGATTTGACTCTACCTCAACTCGGGGAAGACGATCTTTCGTCGAACCTGAGCACCTCTAAACGCTAGCCAAACTAATTTCTCACCACTCTTCCTATCCTTCTACGGTGAACTCATCCACATCTATCCAAAATGACTAACTCCTACACCATGTCCCATTGTATCTTATTGCAACGTACCCATCTTGCCAAATGCAGACCATCCTAGGTTATATGTCGGACCGGACATGAGATAATCCAAATACTCATCCAAATGGCCTACCTTATTTACCGGAGACTTATCATGACACAAATAGACTAAATTCAGGAAATTATAATGTTCTTGGCCTATGCAACCTATCAAGGATTCAAGGTGTACCAAATGGATGTCAAGTCAGCATTCCTAAATGGTAATCTTAAAGAAGAAGTTTATGTGGAACAGCCTGCAGGTTTTGTTGATCAAACTCTACCTCATTATGTCTATAGACTTAGGAAAGCTTTATATGGGTTAAAGCAAGCCCCTAGGGCTTGGTATGAAACCCTATCTAGTTTCCTCATTGAGAACAAGTTCTCAAGGGGGAAAATAGATAAGACTCTATTCCTTAGGGAATCTAGAGGCAAAATCATACTAGTCCAAATATATGTAGATGACATTATATTTGAGTCTACTGAAAGCAGCCTTTGCAAAAAGTTTGCAAAACTTATGCAAGGTCAGTTTGAGATGAGTAGTATGGGAGAGCTGAAGTTTTTCTTGAGTCTCCAAGTTAAACAGACTGAGAGTGGTTTGTCCATTTGTCAGTCAAAGTTCACCCTAGAACTCATAAGGAAGTATGGTATGGATTCATCCAGTACCATGAAGACTCCTATGGGGTCAAGTATGTCTCTTAGCAAGGATGATGCAGGGAAACCTGTAGATGAAACCTTGTATAGAGGGATAGTTGGCTCCCTATTATACTTGACTGCTAGTAGACCAGACATCATGTATGCTACATGTGTTTGTGCAAGGTATCAAGCCTGCCCTAAAGAGTCTCATTTGACTGCAGTCAAAAGAATATTGAGATATCTAAAGGGCACTCCCTATCTAGGCCTCTGGTACCCTAGGAATGGAGATTTTGATCTAACATGTTATTCAGATGCAGACTTTGCAGGATGCAAAGAGGATAGAAAGAGCACTACTGGAACCTGTCAATTCCTAGGTGGGAGACTAATTTCATGGAGTAGCAAGAAGCAAACCAGTGTGGCTATCTCCACAGCTGAGTCAGAGTATGTGGCTGCAGGAAGTTGCTGTGCTCAACTTCTGTGGATTCAACATCAGCTAGAGAACTATGGATTTCAGGTAAGTAGAACTCCACTTTTCTGTGATTCTACAAGTGCTATTTCAATAGCTAATAACCCTGTATCCCATATTAGGACAAAACATATTGAGATTAAATATCATTTTCTTAGGGAGCATGTAGAAAGAGAAGATATTTTATTAGAATATGTTAAAACAGATGAACAAGTAGCTGATATGTTTACTAAGCCACTAGAAGAAGCTAAGTTCAATAGATTCAAAATTGAACTAGGAATGATAAACTTAGAGTAAGTTTACAGATTTGAAAATGACTAAGTAAAAAGGTGTCGACACATAGACAAGTCTATGTCGACACAGAATAGTGGTGTCGACACTTCAGGAAAAAGGTGTCGACACATCTAGGAATGTGGTGTCGACACTTCAGAATGTTAGTGTCGACACATGTCAAGTAGGTGTCGACACATCCAATATGGTGTCGACACTTAAGTTTTACTCAGAATTTTTCTAAGTAAAGTCTCGACAATGTGTCGAGTTATGTTGTGTCGACACATAACCAAGTGTCGACACATAAAATCTGTTGACTAAACTTGTGTCGACAAGTACTGAGGCGGGCGAACAGAGGTGATGTGATGAGTGACACCAGAATCGAGGATCCATCGCGGGCCAATGGAGAGACAGACGATACCTTCATTGGAGATGGAGGCAGCGGAGGCAACCGAGGCTGGTGGGCGGCTGAGCAGACCATGAAGATGCTGGAGCTGAAGGCGAACCTCGTCGAGGTCAGTACGACTGGGAGAGGAGTCAGTGACAGCAACAGAGGCCTGCAGACGAGAGCGAGCTACATCAAGGAGATGACGATTCTTGCGTTCGTCGACAGCATTCTGTTGTGATGTATCCTCGATTCTGCGATAAACATAAGAGAGCGAGCCACATCAAGGAGATGACGATTCTTGCGTTCGGCGACACCATTCTGTTGTGATGTATACGCACAAGACGTTTGGTGAGTAACCCCAAACTCGGAGCAGAGGGTCGCAAAGTCATGGCCAGTGTACTCGCGCGCATTATCAGTGCAAATAGTTTGAATGAGCGCGGAGAATTGAGTGCGAATCTCAAGAATGAAGGCCCAAAATATGCGGGGAAGCTCAGAACGATCACGAAGTAGATACAACCATGTCATGCGCGAATAATCATCGATAAATGTAAGAAAATAACGGTAGCCAGAAATGCTAGTAATCTTGTACGGAACCCATATATCGGAGTGTACTAAAACAAAAGGAGGAGAGTTCCGAGTACAATGTGAAGGAAAAGATGAACGTGGCTGCTTGCTAAAAATACAGGTTTCACACTGAAAAGCTGGAGAGATATATCCAGGAGAGCCTTCTGGAGGACGGGAAGAGGAGCATGACCAAGACGCCGATGCCAATCCGAAGAGGAGACATATGTGAGGAGAGTAGGAGAGTCATTAAGAAGGTAGAGCCCGTTCTGCAGTTGCCCCCTACCAATGATAGTCCGCGTCTGCTGATCCTGTATTAGAAAAGAAGAAGAAGTAAATGTCACAGAGCAATTTAAATCAGTAGTAAGACGACCAACAGAAAGTAAATTGAAAGGAGAGCCCAGAACATGAAGAGCCGAGCGCAGTAGGAGGGAGGAGGCGAGAAGAATATCAACACAGCCAGAGACAGGGACAGCTGCCCCATTGACCACAGTAATGTACTTCGGGTGAGGAGAAGACAAGTACTGAGGCGGGCGAACAGAGGTGATGTGATGAGTGACACCAGAATCGAGGATCCATCGCGGGCCAGTGGAGAGACAGGCGATACCTTCATTGGAGATGGAGGCAGCGGAGGCAACCGAGGCTGGTGGGCGGCTGAGCAGACCATGAAGATGCTGGAGCTGAAGGCGAACCTCGTCGAGGTCAGTACGACTGGGAGAGGAGTCAGTGACAGCAACAGAGGCCTGCAGACGAGGAGGACGACCATGCTTGCGATAGCACGTGGCTTCAAGATGCCCGTCTTTGCCGCAGAAAGAGCACTTAGGCCGAGGCCGGCCACCCCGACCACGTCCCCGAGAATCAGAACGGTCCCCACGAGCTGAAGAAGGGAGAGACAGTAAAGGTGCAGGGGCCTGCTGGACAAGGGCCGGAGAAGGAGGTCCAGACAAATCCGGAGGTGGGGAGACCTTGAGAAGCATCGAGCACACATCCGAGAAGGACGGGGTAACGGTAGAGGAGATGACTTGAACCCGTACACTGTGAAGGTGATGTTGGACCCGAACCATCATTATAGAGATACCAACAGCTTCCTTCTGGGCACATTGGACAGCAAGGTCCGCAGTAGGAGGCTGATGTTGGATCCAAGCTTCGACCAGAGACCGAGCCTGGGCAACAAAGGAGGTCAGATCGGTCGCTCCACCACTATTAAGGGCCTGAAGTGCAGTGATAATGTCATACAAATGGTGGAGACTATCCTTGCCGGAGTAGAGGGTATGGAGCTCGTCCCACATGCCCTTGGCCGTCTCGTGGTACATGGCCAGGCGATAAGACTCGCCATCAAGAGAATTAAGGATCCATGTCTACACACGACCATTGTTGCGTAACCAGTCGGCAGTAGGAGTGCCGGTAACGACCTGGGTCAAGTGATGAAGAAACCTCTTCAATTGCAGGACCCGACGAACAACCCATTCCACAAAATTCTTCTTACCTGTCAGAGATAGTAGTAATACGGAGCTCATCTCGTACTTCCGGAATAGAGGCCGGGCGGTTTGCAGGAGGAATCGCTGTTCCGGTAGAGTCAGCAGAAGAGGCCATGAAGACGAGCAGCGGCTAGGAGAACAGACCGTCAACAGAGGAGACCACACGACTAGAGCGGAGACCGCCTGGTCACGATGTGAAGACACCAGCGGCAGGAGGCCGCGACCAAAGGCAGAGCCCGACAGAAGGATAAGGCAGCGGACAGGAAGAGAAGACCGCAGCGGACAAAGACAAGCCGCACAGACAGGGAAGTGGAGAGCACAACAAGAAGAGCTGGAAACCACGCACTGCAGGGAGGAAAAAGACCGCGACCTAAATGCGGTAAGGCAACAGTCCACACGGTCTGGCTGAGCACAGCAGCGGTCAGAGCAAAAAGGAGGCCGCAAGAGGAAGGCGAGCGGACAGGGAGAAGAGACCTCAAGTAAAAAAATTTAAGCGAATAGAGAAGGCAGATCGCGTCGAGTAGGAACAGGCCGCGGCGAGTAAGAGGTCGCGAGTAGGACTCCAGCGACAAGGCAGCGGATAGCAGAGCGCGACGGATAAGACGGGCCCGCGAGTAAGACCAGAGGCAGAGCGCGGCGAGCTGAAACAGGTCGCGGCGAGCTGGAGCTGTCCGCCAGATGAAAAACATAGCGACCATGAATCAGTCAGCGAGCAGGGAGTCCGCAGCGGATATGAACTGCCCGCTGCAGGAGAAACAGAAGAGGCCGCGAGAAGAGAGCGCGGTCTGGACGGGTAGAAGCTCGCAAGTAGGGGAGGGAAGAAAGCGGACTGCAGGAAGTCGCAGCGGACTGGAAGAGAGCTCGCATGGAGAAGAGCAGGAGGTCGCAGCGGACTGCAGATAGGTAGCGGACTGCAGAGAAGAGTAGGGAGAAGTGGGCCCCACGGTACAGGGAGAGAAATGACTATAAGAAGCCTGGGGGGGGGGGGGCGTCGGGTTCCACTCTGGTATGAGGGGGAAAAAGGGGGGAGGGAGGAGAAAGAAAAAGAGGGGAGGTGAAGGAAAGGGGGGGGGGGGAGAAACGAAGAAAAGGGAAAGGAAGAAAAGGGGCGGAGAGCGGGTTTGGGTGCACCAGCTGCAGTCGGGTTGTGAGCCCAGGTCGACCTTTATATAGTCAGCCCACTTTCAACGCCCTATTGGAAATTTTATACCCCTTATGTAAAGGATCTTTTGTCACTAAAACGTGATTTTTTTAATATAATTTTGGTGATGTCTGAGTGTGTTGTTTAGCTTAGCCCATTTTGATATCATATTAGAATATGTGTGTGAGTGTATCCAATTTTAAACCAATTGATTATAGGCGGAGGAGCCCAAGATCTATATTAAGTGCACAATGACATGAGTTTTGTTATGCGAGACTAAATTCTCAGCACATGCAATGACAGTCTTTGCCCATATTGAATTTTTTTTTACACTTTTCTATATTCACACTGATGTATTTTTTATTATATATATATATTTCAAAACATTTTAAAAATAAAATAATACAAATGCACGAATTTGTAAAATATAAAAAGAGCACAAATAAAATACAAAACTCAAGGCCGAAAGAGGTCTGGACAGATGCGGCGTCAGACACTTTTGCATCAACCTAAACGAAGCTGATATCCACCAATCAACGTACTTCTAACTTCAAGCTAATGTCCATAATTAGTAAATGAAAGAAATAAATTATTCAAAATTTTATATTATGCACAAGTTTCAATATCTCTGTAGGCTAAAGCTATTCAACAGTAACTTCTCAGCAGCATCTTACTAAAAGCCAATGCTTACTAGCATGATAACAGAATTACTCAGTTAGCATGCAGAGCATTATTCTTACAACATTTGAGCATTTTTTTTCATCTTTTCCAACCATACGCAAGCCCTTATTGAGTTCATCTCAGGCCACACCAGATGTAGCGATGCAAGTCTATGGTCTAGTTTAAAGTCAATAACCAGTCAAATAAAAGCATAAAAATAGCATTCCCTATCAAAATAGAAGCACACATATAGTGTCTCTCTAATTAAGATGCTTATACAATAAGACAAGAAATGTGAGCCTAACAAGGAGAGGAAGTATTCATGACATGCACTAAGATACAGTAAGTACAAATAGGTAAGAAGGTGTATCCATTTGGATGGAGCGAAATACAATTGGTATTAACAGAAGACACTGCAGTCTGCAGAGGCAAACTATGATGATAACTGCTCCAGTTTATGTTGTCCAACACAGTTCATAATCTTGTAAGAATCCCATAAATTATTTCTTTTCAAATGTTGCATCAGTCATAATTATAAAACCAAGAGTAGAGACCAGTTTCCGTTGAGTTGTCGAATCGTGCTTCTTTCAGAGAGCGTGATTCTTCCACTGATTGAGTTAGTGTTGCAATCTCTCTCTCATAATTTTTCTTCAGATCATCAATCTTCTGATAGGCCGCATCTGTCCTCTGGTCTGCAGCTAAAACTTGCTCCTGTACAAAAATCATTTAAATAAGGAAAACGAAGGTTTATCTACTTGCAGAAGTTATAAAAATAAATTATTTGTTCTCAATACAAATCTCTCTCTGATTTTTTGAAAGGAGACGGGAAATGATGGGATGTATATTAATTGAAATCAAAATACAACATAATTTTTTGAATTGAGCAACTTGTCAACTTCTCTGGATTGAGTAGTTTACACTAGATTCGCAATTAGACTCATAGTAAGAATAACAATAATGACTTTATTATGTGATGCGATCAAGAATTTAGAGACGTCAGTAGGAAAGTTACAAATCAAAACACAAAAAAATTCAATCATGGCTAATGTTGCAATCTCTCTTGGTCGTTTATTAGACGGTGGCTTCGGGTGATGTGTTGTCCCTTGTAGATTATCTCGGTCACTTCCATCAAGGGAACATTCGACTTTCTTCTTGACTGGACATTTTGGGTGGTTACATTTATAATAGCTTCTTGGATATCACTGCCCTTATCCTGCTTTTGCCCATATTTTCGCCGGTTGTAGCTATCATCAACACGTTTATCAACAATAATGGCTGCTGATTGAGATATTTGGTCACAATAAGGGACAATCTCAGATTCAAAATTATGATTATTTGTGTCAGAATAAATATACTGCATGTTAATGTTGGAAACTTGTTGTGTGAAGGTGCTTGATGAGGGACAAAAAGGATGTTCTGCCATGCTATTATTTTGAGCATGAGAATGAGCAGCTTGTGCGGTTACTTGTGTCAAGGCCTGTTGGTGTGACATCCCAAAATGTCGCTGCATATAACTATTAACCAAAGATGCTAAAATTAGAAGTACTACAACAACATTTCTTATTAAGATAAGATGACATGCCATGAATGTTGAATAGAAAAACAACACAAGAAACCCATAAAGAGAAAAAACTGCTTATACTAATATCAGATCATTGGATGAGTAGAAGTAACTTTAAAGTACTGTATTTTAGTCCCACATTTAATAGGTGAGAAATATTTTGGTGTAGAAATACCAATAAGTTGATACTGCTCTATTTGGCACGACAGTGGCGTAACTGCGTAAGCGGTGGTACCGTCGTTCGTGAACGTTCAACCTCACAAGAAATTTTATCCACTTTTATGTTCAAAACTAATTTCTTTTCTTGACGACAGTCATAACCTTTGCCATGCCAAACATACATTCTATTTTTGTGGTGTTTTTGTCCGAACTCACCGGAGCAAAAACATCTCGTCAAACTGAGCCTTAATTTTCAGTTTTGAATTGAAAAAAAAACTCGAATTTGGATTTGTATTCAAGTTGACTCAGTTTCAACATATAAATGGAGGAGAAGCTCTTGCGGTGAGGCGCTGGGAAGGAGATTTGAGGCGGGGCTCTGTGGAGAGGAGATTTAAAGGAGATTTGAGGAGCTAGGAAGGAGATACAGGTTTTTTGGCTGGTATGATCTTCTCAAGCTTGGAATCAAAAGCTTTTTGGCTGGTATGATCAACTCGATAAAATATTACATGGTATACCTTGCCAAATTGGAATTTGGGACTTGAAATCAAGCATACCGCGAAAGTATGATCTTCTCAAGCTTGAGCCACCTCAATAAGCCTAGTGAGATTAAAAGAAGGAAAATTTCAAGTAATTGAGAAGGAAAATTTTGAAGATGACAATGAAACCAAAAGCCAAATATTGTCTACCTGCTAGGAACACTTTTTCTTATTATCATCCTTGACCTTTTGCTTGAGCTGCCCATCAGATCGGGCTCGAAACTGGTTCATCCCCAATACCCGCGCGACTCGCGCCCAGTACAAGAAACGCCTGGCCAGACTCTTCCAAGACGTTTGATCACCAGTCGCTGATTTCACATGGGAGCGCTCTACTGGGCTTGTCAGCAAGTAATTGAGCAGCTCCTTCTCCGTTTGGGAAAACGGCTCCCCTGCAGATGGGGCAGGAATGGTGGCCGCCAATATCTGATCCAAAGCAGGCAACTGATGATCGACCATGAATGGCGGACGCAAACCAATCTCGCTGATAATAGACGTGTTGGCCACAACAGGTTCCACCGCCGTCGTAATGACTGTCGAAGAGGTCGGTTGATTTGAATTCCGGGTGGTCGGAGATGCAGCTGGAACTGATGGTTCGGCCGACGGCGATAACAAAATATTTAGGAAGCCTGGATCGTCGTGCTGCTGGGCAGCCTCAGAATGCGATTGCAAACGAGAATGACAACTTGGTCGTGCTGATGTGGTTGATGACACACGCTTCTTGAGGCGTGCAAGATACTCCCAACGATTCTGGATCTCCTTGTGGGTCATCTCGAGCAGATCATCACGACGGGAAGCAATGCGGGCGTACGCGGGGGCGACCACTTTGGTCCAATGAATGTTGTCGGCATGCCCGACATCAATCTCTTGTTGAACCAGCCGATCAATGATATTGTCTGATGACCCTTCAATGAGTTGTTGGGCATAGATTGCAGATCTGATGCATGGGGTTGACTTGAACTTTGATTGGCGCTGGTTGCCAAGGTGACAGTTCGAGTTGTAGTCGTTGTCACAGTCTCTTCCGACTGCACAATGTTAAAACTGGCAACATGGGACGATCACAATGGAACAATCACTAATGCGGCTTGACTTAGGGCAGTAATGATGCTGCGTTTGGGCGCTGCTCGTTGAATGAGCAATCTGAATCGGGCCTGGACAAC
The DNA here is from genome assembly GCA_039583875.1 of Platanthera guangdongensis. Classification (NCBI taxonomy): domain Eukaryota; kingdom Viridiplantae; phylum Streptophyta; class Magnoliopsida; order Asparagales; family Orchidaceae; genus Platanthera; species Platanthera guangdongensis. Next base: position 173,878,712 of record CM077166.1, on the reverse strand, counting down.
CATATCCTCCAGGTGTTGTTTCAGGACCTGTTCCGATTTCGACCGAATGAACCGTTTGAAAGCGAAATTAGTGTTACGCAAAGCCGAGACAAGAATAGACCAAATTCGATGCAATTGCGGAAGATGCAAACATTCAATGGGGAAATCCTTCAGATCCTGTAGTTCATTGGACAGAAGAAATTTGAGAACAATCGTTCGGAGCAAGCGACGTTCCAAGGGGTTTATCATTGGCGAAGTGCTCATGACAGCTTCCCAAAAATTAAGCCCTTGTAATGCCGACTGATGTTCATTGCCCAATGCGTTGAAGCTGCGAGGTTTCTTATTGTGACTCGATGAAGAGCTGCACTCATGCGATTTTGGTCCTGGTTTGCGGCACTTGCGATTGGACTGAATGGAATGAGGCGCGTTGCTAACTTTGACGCCATATTCGGCCCCAATCAACGGATCGACATCGTCGACATTGTTCAGATCATCATCCTCCTGCGGTGCAACATCACCTTCTTCAGCGATGTGATGATCATCGTGAGCCCGCTCGACAACAGCAGCGGCAATCTCAAGAGCATTGTGCGCAATTACATCGAACGTGTGACTCGACCAACTTGCATTATCAGCGATTGATTCCGCGACCATTCCAAGTGATTCAAGTTGCCCTGCAGGAATTTCGGGCAGTTGAGGAAGGGATTGTCCAAATGCTGTCGTCAATTCAAATTCGTCGTCACAATCATCAATTGAGAGAGGCAATAAATGAAACATCGTCGACAGAGATGTAGGCGAGGGAGTGATGTCATCGGTCGGAAATAGTGCGAGATATTGAGTGAGAATGATATGCATCCCAGAGATTGACAAATACGCCCAGCGAGGATCGAATTGGAGTTCGCCTCGAAAGTTGATTTGAGCGACAACGACATGGAGCAACAAGTTCCCTCCTTCCAGGGATATGGTCTCCGGGCAAATGACTCGTCCATGACGCCACAAGTTTTCGTTCTTCCCCGATCCACGACGCAGACTCAAATGAAAGAAGCGATCCAGAATGGTAGTCGATGCGGATGCGGGCGGAGTTAAGCAATTTCTGATGTGTTTTTTCTGTGTCTCGTGGCAAGCGAGAAGTTTGATCGTCACGATGCGCTTGGATGATGACACATCATTCTCGATTTCTCACTTTTTAATGCGATCTAACAATGCATCCAATTCAACCTCAATGATGGAGCCTTCCCGCATTGGATGTTGTCCAGTGCCGACAATGATTTCGGCCACAACAACCATGAATTGTTCGTGCCGAGCACGATCCGTGCTGTTCGAATTGTCCCGGTACCTTGTGATCAAGTGGTGATTGTCGAGGAGAACAATGATGTTCTCGAACTCTTCCAGCCATTCCCGATCATCGCAGCACTTGTCCATGTACATGATGAGCAGTGAAGTATCAATACCATAAGCGTTGTACAGTCTCAGCAAACCCCGACTAACAGATCGACGTTCTGCATTGTCTGTCGTGCTTGTGAATTGATGGGAGAGGATTTGTTGGCGCTCGTTCATGACAGAGTGCAATCCGGCAACGAGGGCGAATTTCCTGCTGTTGAACTCATCCGTTAATTTCATGCGCCCCGACACATTGTGATGATGGTCGGCCGAGAGATGAGTCCCGGTGATGGCGCCTTCCATTCGGTTGTAGAACGGGAGTTGGCGAGCAATGTAGTCGTTGACCAGGCTTGTCAGCGTCGATTCCACTGGACCGAGAGTTCCATTGTACCCGTTGCAATGCTGAAAGAACGACGGAAAATCGGGAAACACTGTCGGATCCTGAGGCGACGCCGATTGCCCAAGTGCTACATCCCGAGCGCGCATTTCCAAATACCACGACACGTGGCCACGATATAGTGCGGCTTGACGCATGTATCGAGTCGTTCGGGCAAAACGAATCACCTTGGCGACATCAGCACTGCCGGAACGGGACGTGTACAAGTCGTATGTCATTTGAACAAGACCGACGTCGTGCGCTCTGTTCGAATAACTGCACTGGATAGTTAAGAATGATGGGCGCCGGGATCAACTTCTCGGTTTTGGCCTCGTCCATTACATGGAACGTGACACCACAACCGCCTGAGCTCTTCGACTTCTTGCACACGTATCGAGCACAGATAGCAAATCCGGTGGTGTCGATGCAATCGATGATTCGCGGGGCACTGAATTGCTTGCGGAAAAGAAAGCCGACTTTGTTGCAAGACAGGCATGCACCTGCTGTCACGTTGATGCCATACTGCCGTTCCTGATCAATCACGAACAACGGTTTCAGCAGATACGCGTTCAGGTCGGGACGCTTGCTCCACAGTGGCACGGCCGGATCGATTCGGATAGGAGGGCGCATGCCATCCTCGATCAGTTTCAGCTGGATCTTGATCCATTCCTCCTGAATCTTGTTCAACGTGCCAGATTGCTTGCCGCAAACGCACGACTCACTAGTGGGGCGGTCGAATGCTGACGAATAGAATGACGACGTTTGGGTCGGAATCGAATCCGATGGAATTTCAGGGCAACGACGGACGAGGGTCTCCTCCGATCGCTGTGTTTTCACAATGTCCCGCAGCACAAGGTCGATGTCGTTCATTGACGATGATGACTAATAGGCAGACAATCTGGAATGGATCAGACAAAGACAATTTTTTTAACTATAATATTATGTGTTGAAGAAACTCTTAAAAAACTTAATCCTAAAACACTAACAATTTATGAAATGGTGCAGATAAATACCTTTGATGGTGACTAAAACTATGTGCCGAAGAAGACTTTTAAGAAAGAAGCTTTGATAGGTTGATCCAGCTCAATTAATTCCCCTAGTAAGCGTCTATAAGCGGATCTGAAAGCTTTTGCATGTTAATGCTAACTAACTCAAATCATAGTAGAACATTTTAACATGTGTTAAAAGCAGAGTAATTTAAGATATGTTGCTACCTTTATATTTTGTAGATCAACATTGATAAATTGAATCAGAAGATCATTAAGCATATATTCAACCTAAATTAAAAAAGGACAATTCAACAATTATCAACATAAAGATCTATTATTTTAATTAAATATGAGTATCAAGCAAGGTTGTCAGGATCGAGATCCTAGGTGAGATCGTTTAAGGGGTTGGATCGGATCGGATCGTAGGATCGGATCGTGGATCGTAAGATCCCACTATATTCTTAAAACAAGACTTAAATGAGGAAATTGAATTTGATATCAATCATATCATACAATTACACAAATATTTTATACCAAGAATCATATAATTAATCATTTCCATTTGTTTACTATAAGAGTAATAAGACTATTATTACGAGAAATGTAGAATAGATCATAAGTCTAAGACAAAATAAGAACATGCATAAAGAAACAGTTATGATTGTAAATGTACCTGAGTAGTGTAACTTCGGACTCTACGTTAGCAACTCTAAAGCCAAGATGAGTAAGCATTTTTGTCTTAGCTGTCCGTCTGTCCCATCTTCGTCAAACTATCAGTAACCAAATTATGAAGATGAACCTATAAATGAGAAAACATAAATCACAGAGACAATCAACCCAAATAACCCTTTTGTAAGTTATAACAATGACAAATTAAGTAATTAACAATGCTATCAGCCTATCAGATCGTTAAATTTGAAGTGTAAAATCTAAAAAAATAACAAATCATTAACAAACACTTCAAATATAATTCCTCCAGCATATCAAATATGAAATACAAAAATAATGTCTAAAACAAAATAATAAATCGAAGAGTAGCTTCATGGTTCATCTAATGGTCAATGAAAACCATCAAAAATCAGAACAAATCCTTAATAGGTATGTCGACCATGTCCTCATCATCAAGTGTCACATTTTCCTCATCATCACCACTGACATTCTCGTTATCATCCCATTCACCCTCACTAATATATTCGATAGCATCGTGATCACTGCCCCTTATGGTGAGATCTTCAACTCCACCTACAAAAAAATGAATTTAATTAAGAAAAAAGAGCACGATGCAAGATCTATTAAGAAAAGAGAGCCTATCAGATCTATTTTAAATTTAATATGAAACTTACCTTTTTCATTCATTTCCGTAGTAGTTTGTTCAACATTCTTTCAATGCTATCATCACTATATGTTTCCTGAGCATCTTTTTGTTGAATAATCCTCAACCAGTTGCCCTTGCGGGGAAGAACTGGATCTTCCATCTCTGTGATCCATTCATCATCAGAAGGGATATCCTCAAAATTAAAAAACTTTTCCTTTAACTGCATATCCCTTTTATCTTGTCTTTCCATCAACTTTTTGTTATACATCACAAACACTAGATCATTCATCTTCTTTTGATGTAGCCTATTTCTTTTTTTTGCATGAATCTTTGAAATAAGAATTATAATGCGTTAATGACAATAAGAAATCACCTGAGATTATGCTTTTAAACATACAACAATAATTGAGGCATTGAGCTCACCATCTCAAATGCTCTCCAGTTACGTTCACATCCGGAAGAGCTGCATGTTAGACTTAGAACCCGAATTGCAAATCTTTACAATTCGGGACAATTGTCACCGTATGAATCCCACCAATCAGCTGTAAATTTGAAAATTTTGCAAATACTTAAACAAAAAAGTACATTACATGCTTATTGATTAATAATTTAAAATATTATAAACATAATTTGTCTCACTTGGAGATCTTTTGTTCCTAGTGGCTTTTGCAGACTCTAACCCAAATAACCCTTTTGTATGTTTAAAATCATCCATTTGAATATCTATTTTCGTTCTCTACTCTTTATTTGGAATCATCCGTTGGAGACAACTATAGAATCCCAATTTTACTTCAACATCTGCCCTAAATGATGGACTAAAGTGGTAATGGGGATTCAAATAATAAGCTGCAGCATGTAAGGGCCTATGAAGTTGGCTTCCCTATCTCTCATCAGTGATGGCCCATATTGGTTCATATCTAAAACATAACACATAAAATAATAATTGCATGTTATGATATAAATCCAAACACAATGAAACCTAAAATAATAAGTAAGTTATAACTACTTACTTTCTCTTGATGTTTTCAAAATTATTTTGAATTTTCTCCTTACCTCGATCCATCTGCTCATATATAAATCCCATCATAGGGGCCTCTGAATCAACCATTCTAAGCACCTTGATGAGTGGAAATGCTGCTTTTAAACATGAAGTGACATGAGACCAAAATCTAGTTGTATTTAAAATAATTTTTTGAATTGATCTCCCCTCCTTTGAACCGGCAAACCTACTAGACTTCCATTTGACAGACGTAAACATCGTCATCAAACCACCCTTATTCTCAGAAAGACATCCTAATGTCAAGTAAGCTGTGGCAAATCGGGTAACTGCAGAGCGGATCAACTCTCTACCCTTTGTAAAATCAAGCAGCCAAGTATGTAGCAAAATTTTGGAGTAGATGTATGATGTTATCTTTCTACTTTTTGCTATTGTTAATTTATGCAATTCAATTTTTTTTTTTTCAAAATCTTCTAAAATTAAGTCAATGCAATGCGCAGCACAGAGTGTCCAATATATATGTTTTCTCTTCTACATTAACATTTGTCCGGCCGCTTTGTAGTTTGAGGCATTATCGGTTACCACTTGAACTACATTCTCTTCTCCAATTTTCTCCACAACTTCATCTAGCATTTGAAAAACCTTATCTGCAGTTTTGGAAAAATCTGATGTATCTATTGATGATAAAAACACGGTACCTTTCGGGCTATTTACCAAGAAGTTACATATGAATCTTCTTTTTCTGTCTGACCATCCGTTTGACATAATAGTACAACCAACTTTCTTCCATTCCAACTTGTAATCCTCTAGCAACTCAAGAGTTCTGCTCACCTCTTGCTTTAGATATTTACCCTAATATCTTTGTAAGATGGTGGTTTCATTCCGGGGCCGTGTTGTCCGATTGCTTCAATCATGCTTACAAATTCTGGGTTCTTAACACAATTGAATGGAATTGCGCTTGTATAAAAAAATCGAGCAATTTGTTGACAGGCTTTTTCACGTGCATCTTTTTTGAAAATATGACTAATAGTTGCTTGACTTGATTTTCTAACAAAAAGATCTATTGTTTCTTTTCCTTTTTGCTTGGTTCCTATACCCACTTCTACTTCTTCATCATAATGAATAACCTGCTCAATATTTCTTTTCTTTTTAACAATCTCCTCCCCATGAGCTTGAAGAATATTCAAAAATTGTATTCTAACATTTTCAGTTACTTTAGTGCAAAGTTCTACGTTAAATTTAGTTCCGGCTAGGTGATGTTTCAATCTATAAATCCCACCGGATCTAATCACTAAACAGTACTTACATTGCACTTTTTTGTTTGTACTATCAATTTCAATCCCATGCTCCCAACCCGGATCACCTCTCAAACCTGATACATTCTTTCGGGACTTTTTTCCAACTGGCTTTGAACCGGACCCAGATGCAGACATCTACAAAGTCAAGTAAGCATTTTAAAAATATAAGCATACATAAACAGAATGCAAATAAGCATAAATATAATTTTGGGCAGAAATCTGGACATAATTCTGGGCATACATAAACAGAATTCTGCCCAGAAATCTGGACAGATTTCTGGGCAGAAATCAGATTTCTGCCCAGAAATCAGATTTCTGCCCAGAAATCAGATTTCTGCCCAGAAATCTGAACTGATTTTTGGGCAGAAATCATCACATTTAAGTCACATTTCATGTATTTCTACCCTGAAATCTGGACTGATTTCTGGGCAGAAATCAGTCCAGAATTCTGCCTGGACAGATTTCTAGGCAGAAATCAGAAATCAGATTTCTGGGCAGAAATCTGGACTGATTTCTGGGCAGAAATCTGGACTGATTTCTGGGCAGAAATCTGGACAGATTTCTGGCCAGAAATCTGGACAGATTTCTGGGCAGAAATCATCACATCTAAGTCACATTTCATGTATTTCTGCCCAGAAATCTGGACGGGTTTCTGGGCAGAATTCTGGACTGATTTCTGGGCAGCAGGCAGAGCAGAAATCAGTCCAGATTTCTGCCCAGAAATCTGTCCAGATTTCTGCCCAGAAATCTGTCCAGATTTCTGCCCAGAAATCTGTCCAGAATTCTTACAGATTTCTGAGCAGAAATCATCAAATTTCAGTCACATTTCTTGTATTTCTGCCCAGAAATCTGGACTGATTTCTGGGCAGAAATCCAGATTTCTGGGCAGAAATCCAGATTTCTGGGCATAAATCAGTCCAGATTTCTGCCCAAAAATCAGTCCAAATTTCTGGGCAGAAATCAAGATGTTTCTGCCCAGAAATCTGGACTGATTTCTGGGCAGAAATGAAGATGTTTCTGCCCAGAAATGTTTCTGCCCAGAAATCTGGACTGATTTCTGGGCAGAAATCAAGATGTTTCTGCCCAGAAATCTGGACTGATTTCTGTGCAGAAATCAGTCCAGATTTCTGTCCAAAAACAACTAAATATAACATCTAAATAACAGAAATCTGGACTGATTTCTGGGCAGAAATCAGTCCAGATTTCTGCCCAGAAACATGTAAATATAACATAGAAGAAGAAGAAGAAGAAGAACCTGATCCGTCGGGCCTGGAGCGTCGGGGAAGAACCTGATCCGTCGGGCCTGGAGCGTCGGGGAAGAACCTGATCCGTCGGGCCTGGAGCGTCGGGGAAGAACCTGATCCGTCGGGCCTGGAGCGTCGGGGGATCACCTGGGAGCGTCGGGGTCGGGGAGGGGAAATAGGGTTTAGGAAGCGGGTCGGGATCCGTTTCTTTTAACCATTCCGCCGGATCGTGGAATCGTGGTTAGGGATCGCGATCCTAACGATTCCACGATCCGGATCGCGATCCCGCGTGAGCTTAACCTGATTTCGATCCGGGTTAAGATCCAGATCGAAATGTAGAATCGAGATCGTAGGATCGTCCGATCCTACGATCCGGATCGCGATCCTGACAACATTGGTTTCAAGGCGACCAACAAGATCCAATCATCAAAGATTTGATCTCACTGAAAGCTTGCATATATTTTTATGAGTTTCAGTGGATTCTGGGCCTCCTTCCAATTAAATATGAGTGAACAAGCTTTCGGGAAAATGATATAAAAATATATGAAAGCTAAATAATTATGAAAAACCGAATTTGACCTCCTGGCATTGGTGTACTGAAACAACATCATCAAGTCTCACTCTAAGATTTGATCTCACAACCTTTTTCATCCTAATCATAGGTTCTTCACACAACTCATCAACCATGACAATGCATATTGTATATGATAAAAAAGTTCTAATGTACAATAAAGAGCTGATTCCCTCTACCATCCTCCGCCAAAGCCACCTTCTTTCTATGCAAAATTGGAAAAGAGAGTTTTAAATCATTATTCCCATTTTCTAGTTTTTTGGTGTATTCCACTTATAACAAGGAATAATTGTAATGATGGACTGCCTTGAAACTTCTAAAAACTTATTTTTAACATGGAAAATGAAGGATTGATCCTTGCACCATATGGGGAAAAAAGCAAGCAAATTATCATGAATCATGATTTTTTTTATTCATCAATGCTGTGTTGTTGGTTTTAAGAAAGTGTGGTTCATCTCTTCATTTTTATTCTACCCTGATGTTTAATCCAGGTGAAACATGGAGTTGGAGTGGGAGAGATTGTGGGCCATATAATAGGCGCATGGGAACAAGCAACCAGCAGGAAGCGTCATTGACATATTCAGAAGCATTTGTCTTAAGCTATTGTCCTCTTCCAGTTTCAATTACATTTGGACTTCATGTTTTACTATTTACGAATGTGAAAACAAGGCCTTTTAGCCTTTGAGATTGCATTTATTATCTGTGTGAAATGTAAACTGCCGACTTACCTGAGCTTCACCGACGCACCGCAATTCGCTTGAGGCAGGGATGAGGGAACAGTGAAGCACCGCTGGAGGAGCGGCCTGGACGCTGGGGATCTATGCACGGTCACTGTCAACAGGGCCTGGGAGCCCAGGATCTGAATGCTTCCCCGGCTCAATGAAGCTTCGCCGGGGTCGGACGGGGTGGAAGAGGCGTTCAGCGGGACTGGCGAACGGAAACGGGGAAGAATGCCAGAAGAAGAAACTGGAGGAGATGGGGCGCTGGTGGTCGGATGGGAGCGGTGGGTTGTGAGAAATCGGGGGAGGAGAGTGTTGAACTTAAGATGCTGAGGGTGAATCACGCATATTTTATCGAGAGAGGAGATCAGGAGTAGGGCTGCGCTGGTCAGCGTGGGGGAAGAGGAGAGAATCGCGGGCTTCCACCGGGAAGAAAAATCGCTGGAGGCGGGGATTCCGTCCGGGAAAGAGACGATCGGGAGCTAGGGCTGCTGCGATTGTCAGCGTGGGGGAAGAGGAAGAATCACGTACAATGTAAACTGCGGGGGATAAAATGGGAATCGCGTATTTTCAGTTCGTTTCAGTCGAACCGGAGTGAGGCCCGACCGGGGGGGTGGGGATGGTGGGGGGTGGAACCACGGGAGGAAGAGAAAGCGGGAGCTGAAGAGCAGGCCGCTGAAGACAAGCAGGCCGCATGAGATCAACAGAGGCGGACAGAAAACGAGAGTCCGCGAGAGGCCGAACCTGGCTCTGATACAATGTAGAGAAGGAAAACTGAACCTTGTATATATGTTCACTTGTCTCAAATACAAAGAATGAGTGCATATTTATAGGATGGAGAAAGGGAGAAGAAGGTCCTATACATGATGTGGGACTTAAGAGAGAAATAATAATAAAAAATACATAATGGGCCTTTGTCAAATGAGTTTCTCTGACAACTTTCATGGAGAGAGCTTCCCATGTTACAACGTTCCCAGGAGGAATGATGTGAAGCCAAGCTTTAGCTTTGCCGCACAATGAGAATGGAAATAGCCGGAGCTTCATTGGGTCATCAGCAATTCCAGCGTAGCAGAATGTAGCACAAATCTCCGAGAAATTGGCTAAGTGAAGATGAGGGTCTTCACTCGGCAGACCAACGAACAAAAACCAAATTAAAAACAACAGAAGTCTTTATAATTATTCTCCTAACCAAAATAAACATAAGTCGCCTACATTCCCCGACAACGACGTCAGAAATTTGATGCGCTAACGACAAGTGCACCGGTCGCTCAAATAATATAAAATGAGAATGAATCCCCAATTATTGATCTCGAAGTAATACAGGTTGGGGTTGTGTCTCGATTGATTAGAGAATTAATTATAAAGAGTAAAAGCAATGATTTGTGTTTGAATTGGTGGTGATTAGTTGCACTAAAGAAAAAGAAAGGTGTGCGGGTCGCATTCACCGCTTCACAAGGCGTGAGGATTATGCGGGCCGTTGGCACCGCGTGGTTCTGCGAATGGATGTGTGCGCAAATGGATGGAATGGAAACGATGCGGAATTGAGGATATCACCTCCTCGCATGACACACACCTAGCAATTGCTAGTGTGGCTATCTCTATTCAACATAACAAGCATGTAAAACGAAGGCGCACCTCAAACACACAAACCAAACATATATTCATAGAAATGAAATATAACTTTGGACCATGAGTTTATAGTGCGTAAATCATCATTACAATGAAGAAAGTAACTACAAACACCAATAAGAAATGAGAGAGTGGGGGATACAACTGAATCTGGAGACTCGTTGAAGATTCTTGGGTGGAATCGTTGGATCGTCACTCCACGCCCTCGCTCGGTCTTCGACTACCGTCCGGGGTACAAGAGGGCTGTCACTTCCTCCTAATTTACCCGTCTTCTCCGGTGAACTACTATCCGTCCACGTCTGTTGCAGATTTGTCCTTCCTTAGTGGTGAGAATGCAACTGGATCTTCTTGAGGTCCTTGGATGATGGGAAGCGGCCACGAGCAAAGCCCTAAGCAATCGATGAAGAAGAAACGGAGCCGAAGCTCCTCCCTGCAAAATGCGGCGAGTTGGGCGAAATGGAGCGGAAAAGAATTTGGGATTCATATTAGGGCAGAAATCCGCGCAAAAATAGTGAAATTGTTGAAAAATGGTCACACACGGTCGAACGCACGACCGTGCATGTATATCGTCTGATATTAATCCGTTAGATTTCCAAATAGGCCAACATTTGGCCCGTGCGATTTTACTCACGCACGATTGAAATAACCATGTGAGAACAAAAATGCACGGGCTGTGACAGAACTCATATTTTTTGGCCAAATAACTACTCGTGCGATTTTCTTCTCACACTGTTGAAATCAACCATGCGCGAAGGAAGCGCACGAGTAACAATAATTCTTAAAAACTTTACACAACACAGGAAGCTCGTGCAATTTACTTATGCACAGTTGAAAATGACTGTGCGCGAAGGAAACACGTGAGCTGCGGCAAAACCCCACATTTCAGCATAATGACTGTGAATGGGCAAAAGTCCCGTGCGCGAAGGAAATTCACACGGTCATGCGATCATGACATAAAATCTCGTGCGTGAAGGAAATACTCTCGTGCGTGAAGGAAATACGCACGATCGTGCGATATGTGCAAAATTCATTTTACAATTGGGCTCTGCCCCTGAGTGTCCAAAACCACAACTCTGGGGCCACATGACACCGATATGCACAGGCAAATGCCGCAATGCAGAAATAATGCGATGGGGGAGTGTGAAGCACTCACCCCTATAACAGTTAAGTGTGCAATTGCACACCAACTCGGGCACAACGTACACTTCATATAAAAATTACGAATTAGTGGAATATGACTGGAAACATACAAAAAGTGAGTGTTTGAATGTGAGAATTGGCCCAGATGACTCCGGAAAATCCTATATAAATCAGACTCATCAAGGGGTGAGGTCGGGGTTGTGGAGGGGAGATAACGAGCTGGTGGGCTGTTGGGGAGGGTCAGAGGAGAGGGTTGTATGCTGGAGAGGGAGGGAGAGGCCGTCAACTTTGCTGATACCCGTTTCCTGGCAGCATTAATTAGAGATTTCACAGAGTTATTACTTAACATATTTACTGGGACAGTTGGGAAAATACATTGAAGACAAAATCAGCCGTTCCATTTCCCAGAAAATATGCAGAGGAATTCAAGAAATTCAAATTTCAAATCAACATTAAATATATGAAAGAGATTTTCAGAAGATTGTTAAATACAGTGAACAAGCCTAACAGTCTGATACACTTACAGAGAACAACAATGAGTCAGAAAGAAGACAAGAACATCTGCAACCAGAGAACAAGAAACACATACATATAACATCTTGTTCATCATCTTCTTCTTCAAGTTTTTCTTCCAGCAACACAACATTCAATCTGAGACCAAAAGTTCAATTACTCAGAATCATTTACTCGAACAAGAAGAAATTTTCAACTTGAAGGCCTACACCTTGAAGCAAAGTCTCCTACTCCTGATCAGATCTATAACTCAGGGGGAGCTTTGACAATATCACAAAATCCACTTGTCTTTTCAGAGGATTGAGAAAGAGAAGACAATATTAATTTTATTTTCCTCCACTATGTACAGGGTTATAACTCCCTTCAAAAGTTAATCATTTGGTTGTCAAGTCTCCTGATCAAAAGACTTTGTTTGATTTTTGGGCACCTGATCAAAAGCTCAAATGATTGCTATATCTCCCTTAGAAAATAGATCTTGTGCTCACAGAACACTTGATCAAAAACTTGTGGTGACATGACACCTGAACAAAAACCTGTGGTGGCATGACACCTGATAAAAACCTATAGTGGATTCTTACCAGAGTGGTAGAAGAGTGGATGTACCCAGGTTTATTGGAGAACCACTATAAATTTTCTTGTGTCGTCTGGTTGTACTCTACTTTTTATTTTGCTGTGCTGTGATATATATTTTCTTTTCTTATATATATATCACCTATTTTAATCTGCTGTAAAAATAACTTAAAGTTTTTAAAATACTCTATTCACCCCCCTCTGGAGTTAGTTAGATCAATCCCTTACTTTTAAGTGGTATCAGGGTATCACTTTCAATTGGTATCAGAGCTTATCTGATATCACTTTCAATTGGTATCAGAGGTTATCTGATATCACTTTCAATTGGTTTCAGAGGAATAAGTTACTTGGTTCTACAGGTAAACACCTGAACCAAAAGATATTTGTTTAATCTTATCTACTCTAATTGTATTTCATATCATGACACAAAATAAAGAGTATTCAAGCATCAGACCTCTAGTGTGCAATATAAATAAGTTTGCTCTTTGAAAGACAAGGATTAGACTTTCTATGAATTCTATTGATTAAGATATATACAATTCTATCTTAACAGACCCCCCTACACCAACTGCAACAACAAGCACAAGTGCAGTTCCACCACCTGAGTGGACTGATGCTCAGAAGAAGCTGAAATTGCAGATGCCAAAGGTATGAACATTTTGACTCAAACAATGTCTGATGACATATTCCAGAAAGTTGCTGAATGCTCTTCATCCAAGGATATCTGAGATTCCCTAAATGCTATGGTTGCTGGTTCAGCAGATGAAAGAAAGGACAGAAGGTCCCACTTGATTTCTTAATAAGAGAATTTTAAGAAGGGTGAATCTGAATCAGTTGCTGAGATGTACACCAGACTCAGCCTCATCATCGATGAGCCAAAAACCCTAGAGAAAGACATCTCATTGACAGAAGTCAATGACAATCCTTATGTGCTTCTCTAACACATGAGACTCTAGGATCTGACCAATCAAGGAAGCCAAAAACTTGAATGAGTTCTCAACAGAGACCTTGTTGAGAAAACTCAAGTCTTATGAGCAGCTTATCAAGACAAGGGAAGCTGAATAAGTGGCTTCACCTTCAGTAAGGAAAGAGAAAAGCATAGCTTTTCAGGCTACTGTTGAAGAAGAATCCACTCCAAATAATGAAGACCTACTGAGTCTTCTGGCCAAGAGATTCTATAAGATTACAAGTAAGGATTTCAGAAGGTCTTCCAGAAATGAAGACAAATCCAGGTATGACAAAACTCCCACTAAAAAAATTATTTGTTATGGGTGTAGGAAACTTGGACATATATTGACAGAATGTCCTGAGAAGAAGAAAGAAAAGAAGAAAGAGATAGACTCCAGAAAGCACTCCAACAAATCCTCTTCCAGCAAATACAAGAAGAAAGAGAGGATTCTTAGTTGAGACATAGAGTAACTCAGATTCAGAATCTTCATCCAGCTCCAGTGAGGATGAAGAAGAGGCCAAAGCCAAAGAGATATGCTTGATGACAATCAATGCCATTTGCAGCAACTCAGAAGCTGCTGATTCAAAAGCAGAAAATTCAGATGATAAAGTCATTTCAGAAGAAGATCAGGTAATCTCTTCTTTTGATTTCTCTTTTGATCAATTTAAAATTGATTTCAAACTATTGTGTAATGATTTAATTAAATCTGAGAAGAAAATCAAACTTCTCAGAGAGAAATTAAGTGAATTTTAAAATGTTTCTTCAGAAAATTTAAAACTTAAAGAAGAATTAAAAACTGCTAATAATCAAATATCTTCTTTAGAAACCAAATTATCTGAGAATAAGCAATTTGAAGAATTCCTTAATGGGAGAAATATCAAATTGATGGACATCACAAACACAGTGAATGCCAAACTTAATGTCAAGTTGAGTTTGAGAGCTTCATCTAATCAACCTCCTATTTTACAGAAAAATATATTGTCTACCCCCATAAAATTTATTTCTGCAAAGGACAAAGAAAATGTAGAAATTAATAATAAAAAAACAGAAATTTTAAATAAGACTCGACCTAAGAAAAAGAAAATTTTTAATAAAAATTATGTTCAACATATTTCGTCGAACCAAGCTCGACGAAATGAATGTAGTTCGTCGAACTCAGATCGACGAACTATGAATGCAGATTTTAGAAATAATTATTCGTCTAACTATGCTCGACGAACTCAATATGATTCGTCGAACCGCGATCGACGAACTTGCGGTTCAGAGAATGTACATTTTCATTCTATGAACGGAGTTCGACGAACTCATCCCAATTCGTCAAACGCAGATCGACGAACCTAGTATAATTCGTCGAACCCAGTTCATTATAACAGAAACATGAATTATTTTCAGAATTTTAAGAAACTAAAACCTTTAACAATCCTTTTAACCAATAGATTATTTCTCCTAGGAGATGTCATCCACTTGGTTACAAGGATTAACCTGAATTCTCTTACATTTCAAGTTATTCTTATGAAAGAAATCAAGAACCCAAGGTCACGTGGGTCAAGAACAACTAATATTGTTTTGTATAGGTGAAGAACTGTCCTATCACAGAGCAACAGTGGTATCTGAATAGTGACTGTTCAAAACATATGACAGGAAGTAAAGACACCCTGACTAATTTTAAAGCAAACCTTGAACCAAAGTTGATTTTTGGAGACTCCAACTGTGGACAGACAAAAGGTTATGGAAATGTCAAAGTTGGAGCTGTCACCTTCAGGAGGTAACATATGTCAGTGGTCTCAAACATAACCTTATATCCATACGCCTGTAATATGATGAAGGTTATCAAGTATCATTTAATCAGTCTTCTTGTGTCATTACTTCTGATAAAAACAAAATTGTTTTAAATGGAATTAGACAAGAAAATATTTATGTAGTAAATTTTAAATCAGCTAATACAAAAATTTGTTTATTTAATTAAATTAGCTCTACTAATAATTTATGGCATAAAAGATTAGGTCATGTAAACTTTAGGAATATTGCTAAACTATCTAGGGACAACCTTGTTAGAGGACTGCCTTCTGGTTACTACAAAAAGGAATCACTTTGCAGGGCTTGTCAATTAAGTAAATAAACAAAAAAAAGTTTTAATTCTATTAATAAAAGTGATTCACCCAGAGTTTTGTACTTGCTACATATGTACCTTTTTGGCCCTATTGCTGTACAAAGTTTGGGAGAAAAGTCATACACCTTAGTTATTGTTGATGACTTCTCTAGATTCACTTGGGTTATTCCTGAGAAACAAGTTAGATAACTTTAAAATTCTTACAGTTTTTCTTAAGAGCATACAAATTGAGTACTCTACTCAGGTTGCATTGATCAGAAGTGATCATGACACCGAGTTTGAATCTCTTCTCATGCAAGAATTCTGTGAGAAGTAAGGTATCCGACATTGTTTTTCTGCTCCAGAATTTCTCAGCAAAATGAGGTAGCAGAAAGAAAAAATAGAACCCCTGTTGAATCTGCTGGGACATTGCTTGCAGATGCTTATTTGCCCATATCCTTTTGGGCAAAGGCTATTAGCACAGCAAATTATGTTCTAAACAAAAGTTTAATTCATAAACTTAAGGATAAAACTCTCTATGAATTACTTAAAGGGAAGCAATCTAAAGTAGATTACTTTAAAGTTTTTGGATGCAAATGTTACATTCATAATAATAATAATAAACACCTTAGAAAGTTTGAAGCAAAGGCTGAGAGAGAATTTTCCTTGGATATTCCTAAATCAGCAAAGCTTATAGGGTATTTAATAAGTCAATATTAAAAATAGAAGAATCTGTACATATTTTTTTGATGAATCTAATATGTTTTACAAGGAGAAGAATTTTTCTACCATAAAAATTTTACAGGTACCCTATCTGTGTGAGAAGTTGGATGATTTAAAGCTTACCCAAGAGGTTACGTTGCATCCTTCTCCACAGATTGATGAAGAAAGTGAAGAAGAACTAGTTGAAACAGTTGAACCAACAACAACAACTATAATTCCACAAGAGGAATTAATTTCACAAGCTGTTGATCAACAAACTCCTGCTGATCTTGTCACACTTAGAGATCATCCCATATCTCAAGTGATTTGAGACATATTAGCTCGTGTGCAAACAAGGCATCAACTCAACCAAGACTTGATGCATGCTTGCTTCATTTCTCAACTTGAGTCTCAATACATAAAAGATGCAGAGCAAGATCCCCACTGGATTATTGCAATACAAGAGTAGCTCAATCAATTTGAGAGGTGTAGAGTTTGAGATTTGGTTCCAATACCCAAAGACTACCCAGTCATTGAAACTAAATGAGTCTACAAGAACACATTGGATGCACAAGGATCAATTATTAGGAACAAAGCAAGATTGGTAGCTCAAGGATATTCACAGGAAAAAGACATTGACTATGATCAAACCTTTGCTCCTGTTGCAAGACTTGAAGCAATCATGATATTTCTTGCATATGCTGCCTATCAAAAGTTTAAGGTTTATCAAATGGATGTCAAAAGTGCATTCCTTAATAGAGAATTAAAAGAGGAAGTTTATGTTGAACAACCTTCATGTTTTATCTTCTCAACCCATCCATCTTATGTTTTTAAATTGCATAAAACTCTTTATGTTTTAAAGCAAACTCCAAAAGTTTGGTATGAGACCTTAGCTATCTTCCATTTAAAACATAAGTTTATTAGATGCATTGTAGATAGAATATTATTCATTAGACATCATAAATCAAAAATTTTGGTAGTCCAAATCTATGTAGATGATATAATATTCCTCTACTGATTCCAAACTTTACAAAAGGTTTTCTGACCTGATACATTCAAAGTTTGAAATGAGTAGCATGGGTGAACTATCCTACTTCCTTGTTCTCCAAGTGAAGCAAACCCCTGGTGCCATCTTTATATCTCAGTCAAAATATGCTTAATAACTACTCAAAAGATTTGTGATGACTGATGTCTCAGCCAAGAAAACACCCATGCCATCCAATGCTGTAGTTGATTCTGATGAACATGACAAACTAGTTGATCAGAAAACATATAGGGCTATTGTTGGATCCTTATTATATCTTACAGCTAGTAGACCAGATATCATGCTTGTTACTTGTATTTGTGCTAGATTTCAGGTAAATCCTAAAGAATCTCATCTTATTTTATTGAAAAAGATTTTAAGATATATAAAGGGTTGTCCTAATGTAGGACTCTGGTATCCTACTGAGTTAGAATTTGATTTAACTGGATTTTCAGATGCTGACTTTGCTGGATGTAGAGTGGACATGAAAAACACATCAGGAACTTGTCAGTTCCTTGGTGATAGGCTTATGTCCTGGTTTTGCAAAAAACAAACTTCTGTGTCAACATCAACTGCTGAAACTGAATACATAGCAACAAATAGTTACTGTTCACAATTTTTGTGGATTCAAAATCAGCTCCTGCATTATGATTTTAATTTAAATAATTCAACTATCTATTGTGATAATGCCAATTGCACAAAATCCAGTACATCATAGTAGAACAAAACATATAGAAATAAGACATCATTTCATTAGAGATTGTGTAGACAAAAATAAAATTAAACTTGTGTTTATCTCTACTTATTTACAAATACCAGATATTTTCACCAAACCCTTAGATGAAAAGAAATATCTGTTCTTCCTAAATCAATTAGGTATGATCAATGAAGACACTTTAATTTAATTTCTGTCTGTGGTCGACGAACTGTTCATTTTTTGTCGAACGGAGATCGACGAACTCTGAACACTTCGTGGATTGTTCGTCGAACGGAGATCGACGAACTTTCCTTTGTGAAACTGTTCGTTGAACGAAGATCGACGAATCTGTTTCAGAAAATTTTTCATCGAACAGAGATCGACGAAGCTTGTTTTAGAAAATCTTTTCGTCGAACGGAGAACGACGAACTGTTTTCCCCTCTTCTAACTTAGATCGACGTTTATCTTTCCTTATAAGATTTTTCGTCGAACTGAGTTCGAGGTTTTTAATGTTTCGTTAGATGAAGTTTGTTTTTTCATCTTCTGAAAACTTATAATAGAGTTTTCATCAAACTCCATCCCGCTCTTTCCAGTTCCCGTGCACTTGATCTATTGTTTTTGCAGGCATGGCGATTTCAGCGACGACTCTTTCTGGCATGAAGTTTGATGCATGATTCGACATTGACATCGACTCTTTCAACCATTCCGATCAAGTCTTCAATAACATACTTCAGTTGTTTGAAGCACCACAGTTGAGACAGTTTATGACCCTAAGGATCAAACTCCCAGTGCAAGAGATCAAAGAATGAGTATTCACAACAACATTTCCAGATCAGACCTCCATTACTGGAACAATCTCTGGACAACAGGTTACTCTTACCCATGCTATTCTAACTGAAATTTTTTAATTTGTCAATGGGGAAGATGATATTGTATTAACTAGCACTGAGTTTCAGGATATGCTAGTTATAATAGGTCACTCCCAGGTAAACCCTAATAAACTACTGAAGAAAAACTTGTCTGCTGAATACAAGTTCTTAGCATATATAGTTGAGAAGGTAATCTTGGGTAAACACTCTGCCCATGATTACATTACCAGACACCAATTTCTTCTGATGTGTGCCTTGGTTAATCAAAAAGTCTGTAAACTAGGGAGAAATTGTATTTGATTTGATTAAGAAGAAAATAAGTAAGAAGGATGTGAGCTTTAGAAAAATTCTGGGAATCTTCTTACAGACAAAGGTTCCAGAATTACTGGTCTCCCAGACCACTTTCATAAATGCTTCTAAGAGGCTTACCTCTGCACTTTTTGACAGATGAGAGAGGGTTATCCGAAAGCCCTCCAGGGCTTCCTCTTCCAGGATAGCTTCTGAGGACACCAGAGCTTCAATAGCCACTTCACCAACCCCTGAAGAAGCTCCTGCTCCTCATATTTCCTTCATCAACTCCCCTCCATCTCCAAATCATCCAATATTTCCTTCATCAACTCCCCTTTATGATGTTTCTACACTTCAACAACCTTCTACCTCCATCCCTTCTGTCTCACCATCCAGACCACCCTCACTAATCCACATTACTGAGGAAACACCACCTCCACCTCCTCAATCTCCTCTACCACCACATCAACCATCACAAGTTGATGACACACCATATATGGATCCACTGTTGTCATCTCTCAATTTTGACATGTGGTAGGATAACTCTAATTCTTACGACTAAATGCAACCTATGTAATGACCGGCGGAGTAATCAAGTCAACTAATAAAATATTAAGTCGCAAGTAGAAAAATTTAAAACAAGGCAAAGTTATTTATTTAAGCAAACATGCTTATGCTTTCCTCCACGTGGACGGCCAGAGTCAAGAGTGCGCGTTGAATTGATCGTGTGCAAGTCACGAGAATAATCCAAAAACAAACAATCACAATTCAAGAGATTCAAATAATTATGAAGATCCCAGCACCATATTTAATTTAGGAACAAGATCCATGTAACAAGTAAATTAAAAAAACTCACAAATGGGGATGCCCGAGGATAGAAGATCCAGTCATGGAGGAGCGGCAGTGTAAATCCGGAGGAGATTGGAGGGCTGTACGGCGGATTGAATCCGAGTGCTGGAGGTGGGAAACAGTCCAGAAGTCTGGCTCGTGGCTTCCTGAGGGGGAGGGGGATGAGAGGGTGAGGACTGGAGTTTGCTCAATAGGCAAGGAAACAACCAGAAAATTTGGTTCAGGGAAGATCTGGGCGGAAAAACTGGAAGGGAATAGGTGGGAAGAGGTTAGGGTTTGCTGGAATAAGCAGGGAGACAGTCAGAAAATCTGGATCGGGCGGATACAGGTGAATCTGCGCTGAAACTGGATGGGGATAGGAGGGGAGAGGTCGAGGTTTGCTGGAATTGGGGCAGCTGCAGGGTTTTGGAGAGCTGGAGAGTGTCAGATGGGGTTTTTTTTTCAGCTGGGGTTTTGGGAGGGGGAAAATGAAGGTCAGGGATAGGGAATACCTTGGGGATGGAGAAAATCATCTAGCAGTTGTCACCTAGGGCCTCATAGAGTCGTCACCATGAGGGGATCGCCGGATTCCGGGAATAGCTTCTCCAAAATCCGCAATGACCTTTAGCAGCCCCCATACTCTATTAATAATAAAACAATATTAGGGCACCCTGACATCGACGACTATGATTTGTCGGGGATGTGGAGGGCCCGATTTAAATGAAATAAAATGAAATATAGCAATACAACATGTGAAATGTAAGTAAACGATGAGTCAGATGCAGTCGTGGAGTCGCATCGTCGATCCGGAAGCGCTAAATATGGCAAGTAGCCACTTGGCTCCGAACGGGCCCAAAAGTCATGCTCCACCACGAGTCCGCGTCGCCTGTCCCCATCAATATGGACCTTATTGTAAAAGCGTCATGTATTTTTTATATATAGACCCATTCAATCATTGACTGAAGCAAATAATGAATGAATTTTTATTTTTCTCTTCGCCTCTTTGATGCAGTGCAGGTTGTGAATGCGGATGCTTTAAGATACTATCCTAAGTGGAATGTAATGTTCCTACCAAAAGCCCTAATGTAAATGCAGATGCGATTGAGACAGCCCATTTAAAATAATAAAAAATAATTGATTGAAATAAAATCTATTCAATAGTACATTCGTTTATAGGAAATAAATTAAGAGGCACACATTAATTCTTAAGCAATTGAGGTATATTATTTCAAACGTGCATCGAATAAATCTTGCAAATTAGACAATCTCACATAAAAATAACATATGGTATTACATTCAGTAAATTATTGTCCAAACATACAAAAATAGAGACACAAACACCAAGCTATAACTTAACCATGTAGGTGACGACAAAGTGTTCCAATGACGAGGATCCGAGGATTGCTAGCTACATCCGAAGATGAGAGCTATTTAGTCCAACCAGAGATGAGTGCTATTGGGTCCAACCGGAGATGAGGCTTGGGTGGGGTCTATGGCTGTGAGGGAGGCATCAAATTGTGGCTGAATGGGAACACAGGGCATGCAAGATGTGGTAGGGAATGGGGGTTGGGTGGAAAAGATGGGATCAGGTTCGATACACTGAAGGGGATCGAGGGTGGTGGTGGGAGACAAGATCGTAATTGACACTTGAAGGTGTGATTAGGAACGACACAGAAGGTGGAGTCGGGAACGAAGTTGAGAGGAGGGATGGGAGCCAATGCTAGAAGAGGGAATCGAGAACGATAAAGCAGGTGTGGTCTGGATCGATGGTTGATTGGAGAAACCGGGGTTGATGTTGGAAGGAGGAAACTTGTGCGAATAGTGGGTGGGGTCGGGATCGATGGTGGAGGCGGGATCGAGGATGATGTTGGAAGGGGGAAACGAGAGCGATACTATGGGTGGGGGTCATGAACGATGATGGAAGGGTTGTGGTCATTACAATGAAGGGATCTGGAAAAGCCCAAGGAGTCACACCAAGGGGACCTTTCAAAGTCGCACCAGAAGGGAGACTGATGGTTTCAGATTTTTAAAACATAACATCGATCCCTTATATTGTCGTTTGCACATGTATATAAAATAAAATAACTGCTAGGGCACCCAGATTGTATAGCTAATAATGCCCAAACCGATCGGGTGCCAAGTACAACTCAAAAAATAATAAATATAAGAAACAGACTCGAAACAACCATTTAGATGCATCCGCGGACTTAGATCGTCCACATTCATCCCCCTTCCACTCTGATTGTGCTTGACATCCGTGTATCGCCGCCTCCACCACCACCTCCGAGATGATATTGAGACACTACGAACTAGCTTGAAGAGGGAGAGAGGAGAAGAGATGGAAGACTGGTGGGAGGTTAAGAGAGAAATAAAAATTCTCGACACTTTTATGATACATACTCAGGCCGACTAACGGACAAAAAATGTAATAATATAAGACATGACATGAATTATACAATTACAAGATACAACATAAAAACAAAGAAGCCACATGTATTGTCATAAGCAGACATTAAAACATACATAAAATAAATAGATATCATATTTTGTGTGATCATAACATCTCACCCGTCCTTCAAATCAAACTTTCCCTCAAGCCCAGAAGGCGCTCGAATGATGAATTGCTGGTTCTTTTATCGGCAAAAGAGCGCCACTAGCGTGTCCCCATGAAAACAACCTCACTCCCGGTGATTCCACTTGCGGGCTCTAGTTGAGGGAAGGAGTATGTCGTGAGAAGGTTGTCACTTGTGCTTCGATGGGCGCAGTGGTTGGTGTAGGTAGATTAGGCGGATTGATGTCTAATGTTGACATAGTGGGAGCCACTGATGGTTGGCAATGAGGGTAGATAGTTGCGGTTTCAAATGGAAAGTAATCGTTGTAAGTGGTGGTTGGAGAATGATCGCCAGTGTAGGCTGCGCAGAGCTCGGGGCCAATAGAGTCGGTGGATGGAGGGAAGGGTGTTGGATGGAGTCTGTCGGGACTAATAGTGGTGTCTCGTGGGTGGTCGCGTGTGTGGTGTGCATGTCTTCGGTGTGCATCATGGCCAACAGAATGGCAGTGCTACTTTTAGTGGCGAATGCTTGGGTGGTGGCCGCCAGTTTGTCCTTTTTTTAAAAAATGTCGCGATGTGTTGCCACATTGGATATATGACTCTTCCACGACCAATGGGAGTTAGTGTGGTTGAACGTAGATTGGATGACGAGGGAGTGAAGCCACTTGGCGAGTGGGCTAAAGGTCCATTAATTAATTAATCCAATAAGGAATTAATTAATTCAAATATAGTGGGCTAGGGGCCCTGGTCGCAATGAGATAGGAGGGCTCGACTTGGGTCTCGATGAGCACTGCACTCTATAAAGATCGAAAGCCGGCTACCCTGAGATCGAGAGAAAGGAGAGGGAGGCTCGATATAGAAGCTGCTGGGATCGAGTTGTTTTGAACATTGAGTAAGCGTGGGAAACTATTGTTTGATGGTGGGAAAGTAGCAACATGAATGGGAGACGCGCACAAGAAGTCGTCGACGCTAGCTTCGTTAGTGTTGATCATTGGAAGGAGATCGCTGAAAGAGTTGGAACTCTGGAAAAGCAACGACATGAATGGGTGATGCGCAACTGGATGTCATCGATGCCGGCTTCGTCGGGGTCGATTACTGGGAGAAGCCCGCGGAAAGAGCTCGGCTCGGCTCGTTGGAAACAACTCACCCAATTGATGTTTGTTTTGTGGGACTAAGCAACACGATTGTAGAAATGAAAATGCGGGATCAGGAAGCTCTGATACCAAATTGTTACGGGCTAACCTATATCGCATCAATATCTCGGCGAAGGCACTGGTGGAGGCAACGATACACGGGAGTTGAGTTTGTCGGGTTAGAAGGGAGATGAATGCGGAAGAGTGGAGCCTTGCTCAGCAACCCTAACCCTAGCTTGAAGAGAGAGATTCATTCATTGCTTGCTTCATTCCATATCTTAGAGGTCTATACATAGAAAATACACGCTTCTTTTACGATAATGTCCATACTCGGATCGACTACGACCATCAAACGATACTCAGCTTTGTCAGATGAACGAGCAACCACAGACTGTTTTTGCTTCGCCAGGTGATAAGGTGTCCACCAAAATAAATACAATATCCACTTGTGGAACGACGATTATCCAGAAACTCAGCATTGTTAGCTTCACAGTTGGCAATAAAAGATAAGTAAAAAGTAGGCTTGTATACAAGTCCTTGTCCAGGAACAGTCTTCAAATATTGGAGGACGCGCTCGATGACCCGGAGGTGAGAGATCCGTGGTGCGTGCATGCTGACAACTCCAACAACAAATAATATATCAGGTCTTGTAACTGTAAGATAAATCAACTTCCCTACAAGACGACGATAATACTCTGGGTTCGGAAGAAGTAGATCGGAGTCCTGATGGTTTCAGATTTTTAAAACATAACATCGATCCCTTATATTGCCGTTTGCACATGTATATAAAATAAAATAACTGCTAGGGCACCCAGATTGTATAGCTAATAATGCCCAAACCGATCGGGTGCCAAGTACAACTCAAAAAATAATAAATATAAGAAACAGACTCGAAACAACCATTTGGATGCATCCGCGGACTTAGATCGTCCACATTCATCCCCCTTCCACTCTGATTGTGCTTGACATCCGTGTATCGCCGCCTCCACCACCACCTCCGAGATGATATTGAGACACTACGTCAGTTTGTGCTGATTTTCTTTGACGCCAATGGGTTGACCGGCGGCCCACGCGCGGGTCACACCCCCTGGCGGCGGAGCGGGGAAGAATCGCTGGCCTTCCAGCGGCCGGCTGCAGCGACGGGGCACGCCCCAGGCGTCCTGGGAGCGATTCTTCCCTTTCCACGGGCTGGTGGACCACCGGGAGGCTTTGCCCACGACAATCCTTGGGCCGGCCAGCCACCACCTCCGCCGTGGGGAGCACGACAATATCAAGGGCATGCTTTCCCGGAACCAGTTGAACAAGGAAGGCGAGAGGGCTACGGCTATGGCCAAGGGTGGCCGGGGCAAGGTGCACAGCGGCCCCACTTGGCTCCAAAATTGACCCGCATGAATTTTCCAAAATACAATGGCGGGGATGCTCTGGAATGGGTTCCAAAAGGCAGAATTGTTCTTCCGTTACCAGGATGTACCCGAAGGCCAGTGGGTACAGTTGGCTTCTTTCCATCTGGAGGATGATGCGTTTCAGTGGACGCAGTGGTTCCTGCGCGGGCGGGAGCACGTTCTGTGGGGAGAATTTGTGGAGGGATTTACGGCCCGGTTTGGGCCACTAGAGTATGAGGATTTCGAGGCTCTTTTGCAGAAGCTGAGACAGAAAGGCTCCGTGATGGAGTATCGCACTGAATTTGAGAAACTGGCAAACCGGGTTCATTGGGAAGAGAGGACACTCTTGAGTTGCTTTGTTTCGGGACTCAAGGAGCACATTCGGGACGAGGTACATGCGCACATGCCCCGGTCCTTAAATCACGCCATCACATTGGCTCGTATTCAGGAAGAACGCGTCAACAGGAAGAAGGCTAGAGCCACGGGTAAGCCACCTGCGGCCTCAGCACGACAGCCAGCAGCCGGTAGCAAGCCGACAGTGACACGGTTATCATGGAGCGAGCTTGCAGCCAGGAAGGAGAAGGGTCTGTGTTTCAATTGTGATGAGAAGTTTACACCGGGCCACAAGTGTCAGAAAATACAAGTCTTCATGTTGCAGGAGGAAGAGGTAGAGGAAGTGGTGCATGAGGAGGAGTCGGACGGGGGGTTGGATTTGAGCGAACTTGGGGTGTCTCTACATGCTTTGGAGGGGTGCAGTCCCCGCTCACCATGAGGCTGACGGGTTGGCTGAATCAGGAGAAGGTCACCATTTTGGTGGATAGTGGGAGCACCCACAACTTCATTCATCCGGTGGTGGCACGACGAGTGGGACACAAGGTGGATACGGGGTCGGCCTTCCAGGTTATGGTGGCGGATGGCAGCAAGCTGCAGTGTGAAGGGATACTCAAGGGTGTGGCACTTCGGATGCAAGGATATACGGGTTACACCGACATATATCTGTTGCCTATCCGGGGCTCGGACATGGTCTTGGGGGTGCAGTGGCTACGGCAGTTGCGTCGGGTAACATTTGATTGGGAGCACATGACTATGGAATTTCACCAGGGTGAGACACAGTTCTGCTTGCGGGGCCTCAAATCGTCCCCTATCAAGGAAATCTCTCTGCGTAGCATGCAGCGGTTAGGGGAGGAAGGCAGTATGATGGCAATCCTTAGGGAGGTTCAGGCATCGGCTACGGGTGAGCCGGAGGTACCGGTATAGTTACGAACTCTTCTGGAGCAATATGCTGACGTTTTTCAGGAACCTTGCACACTACCTCCTTCGCGGTTTCGGGATCATCGGATTCAGCTTAAGGCATGGACAGAGCCAATCAACGTTCGACCTTATCGTTATCCCCATGTTTAGAAGGCAGAGATTGAGCGTAGTGTCCGGGAGATGTTGGATGCGGGAATTATTCGTCCCAGTACTAGTTCATTTTCAGCGCCGATCATTCTAGTGAAAAAGAAAGATGGTTCGTGGCGGTTCTGTGTTGACTACCGAGCTCTGAATGGACGCCACGGTGAAGGATAATTTTCCAATTCCGGTAGTGGATGAGTTGCTGGATGAATTGCATGGGGCATTCGTTTTCACT
This sequence comes from Platanthera guangdongensis, assembly GCA_039583875.1. Taxonomy (NCBI): domain Eukaryota; kingdom Viridiplantae; phylum Streptophyta; class Magnoliopsida; order Asparagales; family Orchidaceae; genus Platanthera; species Platanthera guangdongensis. Next base: position 173,851,856 of record CM077166.1, on the reverse strand, counting down.
AAGTTGGACCTGCGTTCCGGTTATTATCAGATTTTGATGGATGAGGATATCCACAAGACCGCATTTCGGACACATGATGGCCACTACGAGTTTCTCGTCATGGCCAATGGGTTGACCGGCGGCCCATCTACCTTTCAGGCTAACATGAATGAGATCTTCCGAGCACTTCTCCGTCAGTTTGTGCTGATTTTCTTTGACGATATCCTTATCTACAGCGCCAGTTGGGAGGACCACGTAGGCCATGTCGAGCGAGTCCTTAGCATTCTTCGTCAGCACAAACTTTACGCCAAGCGTTCCAAGTGCTCCTTTGGTCAGCTTGAGGTGGAATATTTGGGACATTTGGTTTCCGGTCACGGCGTCAGAGCCGACCCCCAAAAGATTCAGAGTATGATATCCTGGCCACGCCCCCTTACAGTGCGGGCGCTTCGCGGATTCCTCGGGTTGACGGGGTATTACCGGCGGTTTGTGAAAGACTATGGGAAGATAGCTCGGCCATTGACTCAGTTGCTGCAGAAGGATGCCTTCTCTTGGACGGGGGAGGCTGAGGAGGCATTTCAGGCACTCAAGCAGGCCATGACCACTACACCAGTTCTCGCTTTGCCTGATTTCTCGAAGGAATTTGTGCTAGAGACCGATGCCTCCGGTGTGGGCATCGGGGCGGTTTTGATGCAGGAAGGGCGACCGTTGGCTTTCTACAGCAAGGCTCTTGCCCCACGGACCCTGGAGGCTGTCTGCATACGAGAAGGAAATGTTGGCTGTTATCCATGCAGTGGCGATGTGGCGGCCGTACCTACTGGGCCGACACTTCAAGATTCGCACTGACCACCAGAGTTTAAAGCATTTCCTAGACCAGCGGGTGTCTTCGCCTCTTCAACAGAAATGAGTCACTAAGCTCTTGGGTTATGATTATGAGATTACATATCGGCAAGGCAAGGGGAATGTGGTTGCGGACGCTCTCTCGCGCCTCCCTGAATCTACTGTGGCCCACATCACCGGGCCACTTGTTGACTCTTTGGACGAGATACAGGAGGAGGTGATGCGTACTCCCACGCTCCGTGCCCTAGTGGAGGCCTTGCAGCGGGGCGAGGTCGTGGCAGCCGGCTACCATCTTCAAAATGGTCGCCTATACCACCATGGCAAGGTGGTTATTCCTCCCGCTTCAGCATGGAAGACTGTTATGATGCATGAGTTCCACTCTTCACCTGCTGGCGGCCATGCGGGTGTGCTTCGTACCCTCCAGCGAGCCCGAGCCAATGTCTTCTGGACCGGGATGCGGCGAGACATACAGCAGTTTGTGCGCCAGTGTGAGATCTGCCAACGGCAGAAGTACGAGACGACCTCTCCGGCTGGATTGCTTGTTCCCTTAGAAATTCCGCAGCAGATTTGGGACACCGTTTCCATGGATTTTATTGACGGGTTGCCAAAGTCCCAAGGCAAATCAGTGATTTTGGTGGTGGTGGACAAGCTCTCCAAGTATGGACATTTTCTTGCTTTGCCTCACCCTTATACCGGCGAGTCTGTAGCTGCACTTTTTACTCGGGATATTATCCGCTTGCACGGTCTTCCTCGTGCTGTCATTTCTGATCGGGACCCTACTTTTCTGAGTAAATTTTGGCAGGAACTGTTTCGTCTGCGGGGGACGTGTTTACGTTTCAGTACGTCTCATCATCCCCAGACCGATGGGCAAACAGAGGTTTTGAACCGGGGCCTCGAGACCTACCTGCGTTGCTTTGTGATAGACGAGCCTCGCACTTGGCCGGATTGGTTGCACTTGGCGGAGTACTGTTACAACACGTCTTATCATTCTGCCAGCCAAATGACCCCCTTTGAGGTTGTCTACGGCCGTCCTCCGCCGACCTTGAGCAGCTACGAGCCGGGGAGCACGGCTTTGCCCGCCGTTGATAGAGCTCTGCGCGATCGGGACCGCATGCTGGTCACACTGCGCGACAACCTCCGTATGGCCCAGGACCGTATGAAGCTCCACGCCGATAAGCATCGCAAGGAGCGGGAATTTGCAGTTGGTGATGAAGTTTTCCTCAAGCTCCAGCCGTACCGTCAATTGTCTGTCGCTCGTCGCTTCAACCAGAAGTTATCTCCTCGATATTACGGCCCCTTTCGGGTACTCAGCAGGGTGGGGCCGGTCGCTTACAAGCTAGATCTTCCTACGGGTTCCCGCATCCACCCGACGTTTCATGTGTCCTTGCTTAAACGGAAGGTGGGTGCCACTGTGCAACCAAGTGCTCTTTTACCTGACGTCACCGGTGCGGGCGAGCTTCGCCCCCTTCCGGAGGCCGTGCTGTTGCTCAAGTGGAAACAACGGGGTGCCGAGTACCGACCAGAGTTGTTGGTCAAGTGGAAGAACTTCTCCGAGGCACACAATTCTTGGGTTGATCTACTAGATTTCAAGGAGCTTTATCCCGACTACCACCTTGGGGACAAGCTGGTTGTTGATGGGGAAGGGAATGTTACGCTCGGGGCCGAGTCGCGGCTGTTTGGAAGGCAATACAAGCGTCGGGAACGACAGGAAGGTGATAACAACGGGGCTGAACCATCCGGTTCAACCCCCACTCTCTGAAGACCGCCGAATTAGGGCTGAACCGGTTTGGTTCAGCCCCTATTGGGGCCGGCCAGCCCTTTAGGACGGCCCCTCCTGGGTTCGGGTATATATAACCCGGAACCCCTCTTTGGATGGCAAGCAAGATATTTACAAGGTACTTTCTTCCCTCCTTCTAACCCTAGTTGTCTTCTTCTCTAGATCTCCCTTCTCTCTAGTAGTTGCTTAACATGCTGGGAGAAGCCCGCGGAAAGAGCTCGGCTCGGCTCGTTGGAAACAACTCGCCCAATTGATGTTTGTTTTGTGGGACTAAGCAACACGATTGTAGAAATGAAAATGCGGGATCAGGAAGCTCTGATACCAAATTGTTACGGGCTAACCTATATCGCATCAATATCTCGGCGAAGGCACTGGTGGAGGCAACGATACACGGGAGTTGAGTTTGTCGGGTTAGAAGGGAGATGAATGCGGAAGAGTGGAGCCTTGCTCAACAACCCTAACCCTAGCTTGAAGAGAGAGATTCATTCATTGCTTGCTTCATTCCATATCTTAGAGGTCTATACATAGAAAATACAAGCTTCTTTACGATAATGTCCATACTCGGATCGACTACGACCATCAAACGATACTCAGCTTTGTCAGATGAACGAGCAACCACAAACTGTTTTTGCTTCGCCAGGTGATAAGGTGTCACCAAAATAAATACAATATCCACTTGTGGAATGACGATTATCCAGAAACTCAGCATAGTTAGCTTCGCAGTTGGCAATAAAGGATAAGTAAAAAGTAGGCTTGTATACAAGTGCTTGTCCAGGAGCAGTCTTCAAATATTGGAGGACGCGCTCGATGGCCCGGAGGTGAGAGATCCGTGGTTCGTGCATGCTGACAACTCCAACAACAAATAATATATCAGGTCTTGTAACTGTAAGATAAATCAACTTCCCTACAAGGCGACGATAATACTCTGGGTTCGGAAGAAGTAGATCGGAGTCTGAGGCTTGTGCGCAGTGCTTATGATTGATATCTGTTGGGTCCATTGATCCCAATATACTGGATTTGAAGACGGCCTAGTAAACAATATATACACATGTGGTGATCTAACTTGTGCTCAAGTTTAATGATTGCAGGATATCCTAACAACATTGATGGACAGATAACCTAAGTTGCTAAGTCAGGTAAACTCTTACCTAAGATGGATCGACAGATAAATCTGTCTATGTCCACAGACGTTGAGTGAAGATTTCTCACTCAACGCCAAATGACTTATAGCGCTGAGTGAAGCCTATACAGTCAAAGCCAAAGGAGTGACAAGTTGAGTAAGTGGCTAAGTTCACAGGCGTTGAGTAAAGTCAACTCACTCAACGTCATATAGCAAAAGACTGTGAGATAGGCTTATGCAGTAAAAGCCTAAGAGAAAATGGGCGGAAAAATGGTTAAGTCCATAGGCGTTGAGTGAGTATCACTCACTCAACGCCATACTCTATATTCGTTGAATATTGTCCTGTAAGTCAAAGACATAGAAAAGCTGTGTTGATATTTGACTAAGTCTATAAGTGTTAAGTGAGACAACCTCACTCAACGTTATATGATAAAGCGTTGACTGTATCTCATCCAGTCAGTATCTATGTTTTTAAGACACAGACATTTGACTAAGTCCACATGCGTTGAGTGAAGCTTACTCACTCAACGCCAAAGAGCAGAAAGCGTTGAGTGAGGCATGCTCACTCAACGCTCTCAACACCATAACTCAGAAAATCTGGCTAAAGCAAAAAGCGTTGAGTGAGGCGTGGTCACTCAACGCTCTCAACGCTTAAGATGCTGAGAAAGCAGAAAATTTGTTAAGGCAGAAAGCGTTGAGTGAGTCATGCTCACTCAACGCTCTCAATGCCTAAATGAAAAAGCAAGGCTAAGGCACAAGGCGTTGAGTGAGGTGTGCTCACTCAATGCTCTCAATTGCAGACGTGCAAAAAAGGCTGCAGAATTGGTTAAGGCAAAATGCGTTGAGTGAAGCTTGCTCACTCAACGCTGTCAACGCCTAGATAGACAAAACTCTGTCTAAATACTTTGGCGTTGAGTGAAGCTCATTCACTCAATGCCTATACTACTGATGCTTGATTTTTGACTAAGTTCACATATGATGACGTCAGCAAGTCAACCTTATTCAAATTGTTAGCGGCAAAACTACAGTACATGACAAAAGACGTCATAGACCTACAGTACGACAGTTAGACGTTAAAGCAAAGATGCAGCTGACATTAAATGTGTGGGAGCCACTGCTAAAAGAGCCATTGAGTTGCATTCAATAAAAGTAGAAGCCTTTTTACCGAAAAAAGGAGCTGTTGAGATAGTTTTTCTTTATCAGCATTGTTGCTGTGAAGAAAAGAACAAAGAGCAAAAAGACTGGAGGTCTAAAGGCTCAACAAGTTAGCTTCTTGTCTTCATCTTCAACTACAACAAGATCAGAGCAAATCTCTGAAGAGGAGAGAAAGTTTGCTGGTGCCATTTCTCCATCTGCACCAGCAGGTTCTTCACAGATCTAGAGGCATAACACTGAAGATCATCTACTAGAGGCTATGAAGAAGAAGTTAGAGCTGAACATCCTCTGCCCAGGAAATAAAGAAGAAGCAGAACTGCTATCTGCCAGTTACTTTCAGCACAAGCTAAAACAATTTCTGTATCCTTGTTGTTGTGAAGAAGTTGAGCTGAGAATCTTTTCAGCCCAACTAAGAATAAGTTTTGCTGCGGTCACTTCACAGATCCAGCAGGAAAAATCCCTGGTGCTGTGAATAAGAAGTTTGGACTAAGTGAATCTCAGTTCATGTAAAGGTAGACTCAGGAAATGTATTCCTGGAGTTAAAGTTGGACTGAGTCTATCTTAGTCAAGGTAGATTGACACAGAGAAATTTCTCTTTTGTCTAATTAAGAACCACAGCAACTCACTTCCATCTTGTAGGATTCTTTTGGATCTGAGTGGTAGAAGCAAGTTTGCTCTGAGGTAGGATTCTGTTGAGAATCTGAGCTATATGATTTAGTTTCAAGTCCGAGGTAGGTGAGTCATTCTCACTCTGCTGTAGGGAACTTGTGCCTGAGGTAGGATCTGAGTACAGATCTGAGTGTAGGGCCTTTGTGCCTGAGATTGTAGGAGAATCATTCTCTCTGAGCTGTAGGATCCCTAGTGGATCTGAGGTAGGGCTGTCCTCCCAGCCTGAATGTAGGGCTTTTGGCCTGAGCTAGGTGATCAGCTGATCACTGAGTTGTAGACACTTGTGGCTGAGCTGTAAGTCTTGGAGAAGACTGAGAGATTCTGAGGGATCTGAGGTGTAAGCTCCTTGCAGCAGTAGTTTTGGAGAAGTGCCTAGTCCAACAAGATAGTTGGATAGGTGGGGGGGGGGAGTTGATGTACCCTTATTAGGGGAACCACTATAAATCTTGTATGTGATTTTCTGTGTTGGCTTTATTGCAGGTTGCATGTCTTGAAAGCAGAATATAATCAACTAATAAAGCATCCAACTAAACGAAAATCAAAGATAGTCACTACCCCTCTAGGTGATTTAGCTATTCTTGAAATCAAACACTTTCAAGTGGTATCAGAGGAAGGTTACTCAAAAAGGACCTAACAGTCTTAGTAGACCTTAAAAAATAACTAAAAAGGTTTTAGCTTATGTGTTCAAAAGTAAACCATAAGATGTGGAGATCAATGAAACTTCAAATATGCAGAAATGACAAGAACAACATTGGACTGTTGACAGCTCTTACAGAAGACAAAGTCTATTCAGATACAAGAGCAAAAATCAGGGCTCCTCTGTCACATTCAGATAGTGACTCAGAGGTGGATGAAGCTGAGGAAGGTGAATGCAGATGTTATGAGCTGACAGCTACGCCAAAAGAAGAACCTTGCCTGGATCAGCCTGGACGAAATCAGGTATATTCCCCATCTAGCTCATCCTCAGAGTCAGGATATGAATCCTGCTCAGATTCTGATGCATCATCATCAAGTGATGATGAAAGTCCTCCCTCAGAAGATGATATCAATCAATTGATTGAAAGTCATGGTGTGCTCCTGAAGGCTTTCAAGAAAAGCAAGATGCTTGTTAAGAAAAAAAGCAGAGAAAATTGTCTCCCTACAGCTGGCTGCTTTCCAGCAAGATGAAACGTCATCTTTGCTATATCAAAAAGAGAGGGAAGTAGTTCATCTAAAGACTATGGTAGAAATCCATGTTGAGTCCATCAAATATAAAGACTCTATTATCAAGAATCTTGAAGAGAAACTTGAAAGGGAGAATAAAATTGTGACAAATTTCTCTAAGATAGATGTTATCAAGAGAAAATCTGAGTCTGAGTGAATTTCTAAAGTTATCCAATCTCAGAGGAGAGACCAAACTCCTGTCAGGCCTCAGTCAACCTTTCACAAGGTAATTCTCCCATCCAACAGGTATGACCATGACTGTAAGTGTGTTCACTGGTGGTGTGAGAATCTTCCTTGTAAGATTACAAAGTACCTTACAATGGAAGAAGAGAGATCATGAGCTTGAGTGCTCAGAAGGCTTCCCATGTAAAAGTCCAAAAGGCCCATCCTGGACCTTTTGTATTTAGTGCCCCAGCCCCCTCATTCAAGGATAAGGCAGTGGTTTTCTCTAAGGTTCTTCAAACAAGAACACAACCCAAAAGTGGTTCAGTCAGTAAGGCTAACTTGGCTGCCTCTGAAGCCATTAAGAACATGCCAAGTGCAAAGAATGCTATTACTAATGAAATTCAGAGTAAGGCAAGTTCTTCTACTGGCAGACCCACTTCTGGTCAAGCTCTTGCTAAAAGAAACAAGCAGAAGACCTTTGCTCTCCCCACTAAACAGGCAGCCAGAAAGGGCTTGCACACTTCAAGGTGTGTTCAGAAAAGGAAATACAACATCTAGAATGTTGGTGCTGTGGCAAAGTGGGTCACTTTGCCATAAACTGTTGGCACAACCCCAGTATGCCAAAGACAAGACAGTGTCTTCCTGACAGGACTCCTGTAGGTAGACATATGCATTCTTATGCTAACAGAAACCTAGGACCCAAGTCAACTTGGGTTCCTAAGGTAAGGTAAACTCTGTTTTGAGGATAGTCCAAGTGGTCATGCCCATTTGTGGTCCTTGGACATAGATGTGCCAGAACTAGTATTGGTACAAGAAAGCTATCTTCTGAATAATTCACCGGAAGTTGGCAGTGTATGTATTGACCATCAAGATCAAGATGTCAAAGACAAGTGCAATTGCTGAGGGGGAGCTAGCAAAGAAAAGCAGATGCATATCAACGGCTAAAGGTCAGAAGCAAGGATGCTAGTATGCTGAAAGTCTATGAGTCCAGCATCTGCTTCTAGTCTATAGAGAAAAGATAAATAGAATTCATCTTGTTTATGAATCTTCTAATTGTTCTCTTAAATTGCTAAATCAATGCATCTTAGAGATAAGATAGTTGAAACTAAAGTCTGAGAAGATGCGAGACATTAGTTTAAAAACTCTTCTAAATAAATATGCTAGTGGCTTACATGTTCACTGTGCCACAAGATGTAACTAGAATCAACATCCTCATGTTGAAGCTAGTTCAAATTGCACTCCACTAGGACACATAGTATAATGTGCATTGTAGGTCAGCTTCATCTCTGCTGATTAGACAAATTTAGAATTATTAACGGAGTCAAAGGCAATGCAATTGCTGAAGAGGTGGTCAATCAATTAAGAGTAAGAAATCAAGGATAAAGGAAAATAAGCTTAATCAACAAAATCTATCAACTAGTCGGCCCGCGGCTAAGTAGCAGAAATTATCCCCAGCTGTTGATCAAAATTTGATCATCAAACAAGTGCCTTTCCGCCTTCTCCTGGAAAATAACTATAAATAGAAAAGCTTGTGCATAAAGCAAAAGCACTGTTCCTTGCCCTCTCCCACCCGCATTTGCCGAATAGACGGAAAACATTTCTCGCTAGCCCTCACAAATTCTCCAGCGAAATGGCGCCCAAAGGACAAGATTTCCTATTCGAGGGTTCGGAATTGGTGAGAAATGGATTCAAGGATGCTCCTGAAGAGGTACATTATGTTCTTCATCTTCTCCGAACTTCTGACCTAGAATTCATCCTGTTGGAACCCTGTTTACTATGGAAGCGGGAGGTTTTGGAATTGTTCTCCAATGTCAGGGGAGATGCTACAACTGAGAAAATCAAGACTACTGTAAGTGGAACAAGAGTCAAGATAACACCAATAAGGCTGGCCAAAGCTCTAAAGCTGACAAAAATCTCCGCAACTGATGATGAAGACGAACTGTCGCAGGAAGACATAAAGTCTGCAGTAAAATGGTGTGGATTGTCTAAGCACACCTGCGGCTCCATTTTGAGAAAGGAACTGAATCTAAGGGGAAAGTTACTGGCTGATGTCATCGGGAAGGCACTGTTATGCAAAACAGGGTCGCATGACAAAATTTCGAAGAAGATGTTTGAAGTTATGACTAGAGTCATTCTGTCCAAAAGAACTGACTGGGGCAAAGTAATATTTGACAGGATAGTGGAATGCCTTGCTGAACCAAACTTAGGGAGAATTCTTTCCTTATTTCTGCGACAGACTGTCCCAGAAATCCTAAACTTGAAGCTTGGAGCAAGAATTCATCATATGCGACGAACGGACATTAAGATGCTGGATCAATGAGAAATAGTGCTCCAGCAACATGCCCAGTCTGCTCCCAAAACGAAAAAGAAGGATGCTCCAGCTCCAGAACCAAGCAGCTCAAGCAGTTCCACTGAAGATGAAGAAGAGCCTCAAGACTCAAGTTCTACTGGATCTGATGAATAGATAAGGAAGGATATGAAAACTCAGATATCAGCTTCTTCAGAACTCACCCCACAAAGTCTTGTAAGCAGACCTGAGTTAGATACTGTCCCTGGGGATGATGTGCCTACTGTTGAAATGGCTGAAGTAGTGGCAAAAAAGTTGTTGACAAGATCTCTGCAAGGATAGAGGAAGATACTTCCAGATTTGAAGATACTGATGTTCCCAGGCCTCAGAGTGAGGGGGAGATCAATCTAGCATCTGATAGAGAAACTGCAATATCTGAAGGTGAGCTACTCCTAGCTCAAGTTATGGATGCTACATTTGCCGAGGAAAAGAATGCATCAGTTGAGGGGGAGCAACTGACAGAAGAAATAATGCAAGAAACATTAGTTATGGGGCAGCAGCTACATGTCCCTCCAAAAGTAGTTTTGACTGCTGCATGTGATAAAGATGTTGCTGCTGCTGTTGACCTGCATGCAAATGAAGGCATGACAGAGGTTGTGGGGGAGATACCATCCAAACTCTCTACTCATGAAGTGCATGAGCTAGTCTCCTCTGAATCTGAGAAAGAGCAATTTAGTCATGAGAAAACTCACTCCTTAGCACATATAGAGAATGACCAGTTCAAGAGTGACTATGCTCAAGGAATAGGGAACAAGCCAGTACATGAAACTCTAGATGAAGGCACATCTGCCAGAATAGATCAGCTGCCACCATCATTCCTAGCCCAGCTAAAGGGGTTGCTGGATGAACAAAGGAGAACTTTAGAGAATTATATGAATGAAGCCCTGAAATATGTCAGAAATGATCTGACAACAGAGATCAAATCTATAAGATTTGAAGTAAACTTGCTGAAAGAAGAAACTGTCAAGTTATTTACAAGAGCTGCTCCAGCTGTCGACTATACCATGGAGAAGCTGGATGTGTCAAGACAGAATATAGCCATTATCATAGAAAATCAACAGATTCAGGCTAAAAACTCAGTGACTATTCATGAAAATGATAAAGTTCTAAGGGATGAACAGAACACAACTATCTTTGCCAAAGTGGAAGCATGCACTAAGATACTTGATGACCATATGCCGGAAGTGAAAAATCATGTTACTGCTGGAGTGAATTACATAGAGACAGAAAGAAGCAAGAGAAGCACCTCCCAGACCATTCAAATAATTGAAGAAGTCAAAAAGGGGGAGAGTGAAGCTATAAGAACCAATATGGTGAGAGGTTCATTGGGAATAGAGCCAGTACAATATGATAACATCCCAATGATGCCTGCTCATGTGTTAGAGGCTTGAACAAAGTGCTTGCTCAGCAAGATCATCAAAGTTTCCAGTATATAGAAGAAGGTGATAGTGTTGGTGATCAGTGGAGACAACAATCTACTACTGCTGAGATTCCTTCTTTTAGCCCCACTGTAGACCTGACACTACAGACAAAAGAAATGACTACAACTGCTGAAACTGAAGAAGAAATCAGGATGAGGAAGATGAAATACAGAGAAGAAATGGAGAAAAGGCCTGATTTCGAACAATGGAGCTCAGAATCCAGATCAATCATTCTGCTTGCTTGGGATCAGGTCAAAAACAAGAAGTCAGACAGAGGAAAATGGTGCAACAAAATGGAATGTGATAAGATGGAGAAGAGGGACACAAAAAGAAGAATTTACTGGAAGAACAGAAATGCCAAACTTCTATTTCCTGATGCTGTTGAACCCCCGAAATACTTCCCCAAGCCCTTTAGCTATTTTCAAAGACAGAAAAACAAAGTTGAAGCTGAAGCTGAGATGGAAAAACCAACTAAAATAAAAGCAGCTGATAAAGCCGACAAGAAGGGAAAGAAGATAGCTGGACGAGAAGACAAACCTGAAAAGAAATTCAAGGGCAGTGAGATTGTGATGAGAGAACCTGAAACTTGAAAATTTTCAGGTTCTGCTTATAGGGTTAAGGGATGTGACATTTTGTTTCATGCACAAACATTATAATTCCTTATATGTTAAATGAAATTTCATTTGTCATGATTATGATTTTTCTGACTTATACTGTGTTAATATTTTTTGTATATGTTGCATAAGTATGTTAGTGTATACATTAGCATGAGTTTTGACTTCTTCAAATAAGGGAAGATTGTTGGGTCCATTGATACCAATGTCCTGGATTTGAAGAAGTCCTAATAAACAATGTATGCACATGTGGTGATTTAACTTGTGCTCAAGTTTAATGATTGCAGGATGTTCTAACAACATTGATGGACAGATAGCCTAAGCGGCTAAGTCAGGTAAACTCTTACCTAAGATTTGGATAGACAGATAAATCTGTCTATGTCCACAGGCGTTGAGTGAAGGTTTCTCACTCAACGCCAGATGACTTATAGCGTTGAGTGAAGCCTATACAGTCAAAGCCAAAGGAGTGGCAAGCTGAGAAAGTGGCTAAGTACACAGGCGTTGAGTGAAGTCAACACACTCAACGCCATATAGCAAAAGACTGTAAGATAGGCTTATGCAGTAAAAGCCTAAGAGGAAATGAGCAGAAAAATGGTTAAATCCATAGGCGTTGAGTGAATATCGCTCACTCAACGCCATACTCTATATTCGTTGAATATTGCCCTGTAAGTCAAAGACATAGAAAAGCTGTGCTGATATTTGACTAAATCCATAAGCGTTAAGTGAGGCAACCTCACTCAACGCTATATGATAAATCGTTGACTGTATCTCATCCAGTCAGTATCTGTGTTTTTAAGACACAGACATTTGGCTAAGTCCACATGCGTTGAGTGAAGCTTACTCACTCAACGCCAAAGAGCAGAAAAATCTGGCTAAGGCAGAAAGCGTTGAGTGAGGCATGCTCACTCAACGCTCTCAACGCCCTCAACGCCCTCAACGCCCTCAACGCCCTCAACACCCTCAACGCCCCCAACGCCCTCAACACCCTCAACGCAATGACTCAGAAAATCTGGCTAAAACAAAAAGCGTTGAGTGAGGCGTGGTCACTCAACGCTCTCAATGTCTAAATGACATAAAGCATGGCTAAGACACAAAGCATTGAGTGAGGTGTACTCACTCAACGCTCTCAACGTCAGACATGCAGAAAAGGTGCTGAATTGGTTAAGACAAAAAACGTTGAGTGAGGCTTGCTCACTCAACGCTGTCAACGCCTAGATAGACAGAACTCTGTCTAAATACTTTGGTGTTGAGTGAAGCTCATTCACTCAACGCGTATACTACTGATGCTTGATTTTTGACTAAGTCCACAGGTGCTGACGTCGGCAAGTCAACCTTATTCAAATTGTTAACGGCAAAACTACAGTACATGACAAAAGACGCCGCAGACCTACTGTACGACAGTTAGGCGTTAAAACAAGGATGCAACTGACATTAAATGTGTGAGACCCACTGCTAAAAGAGCCGTTGAGTTGCATTCAATAAAAGTAGAAGTCTTTTTACGGAAAAAAAGGAGCTGTTGAGATAGTTTTTCTTTATCACCATTGTTGCTGTGAAGAAAAGAACAGAGAACAAAAAGACTGGAGGTCTAAAGACTTAACAAGTTAGCTGCTTGTCTTCATCTTCAACTACAACAAGATCAGAGCAAATCTCTGTAGAGGAGAAAGAAAGTTTGCTGGTACCATTTCTCTATCTGCATCAGCAGGTTCTTCACAGATTTAGAGGCATAACATTGAAGATCATCTACTGGAGGCTGTGAAGAAGTTAGGGATGAACATCCTCTGCCCAGGAAATAAAGAAGAAGCAGAACTGCTATCTACCAGTTACTTCCAGCACAAGCTAAAACAAGTTCTGTATCCTTGTTGCTGTGAAGAAGTTCAACTGAGAATCTTTTCTGCCCAAGTAGCAGCAAGTTTTGTTGTAGTCACTTCACAGATCCAGCAAGAAAAATCTCTGGTGTTATGAAGAAGAAGTTATGACTGAGTGAATCTCAGTTCATGTAAAGGTAGACTCAAGAAATATATTTCTGGAGTCAAAGTTGGGCTGAGTCTATCTCAGTCAAGGTAGATTGGCACAGAGAAATTTCTCTTGTGTCCAATCAAGAACCACACTAACTCACTTTCATCTTCTAGGATCCTTTTGGATCTGAGTGGTAGGAGCAAGTTTGCTCTGAGGTAGGATTCTGTTGAGAATCTGAGCTGTAGGACTTGGTTTCAAGTCTGAGGTAGGTGAGTCATTCTCAGTGTGCTGTAGGGCACTTGTGCCTGAAGTAGGATCTGAGTGTAGGGCCTTTGTGCTTGAGATTGTAGGAGTGTCATTCTCTCTGAGCTGTAGGATCCCTAATGGATCTGAGGTAGGGCTGTCCTCCTAGCCTGAGTGTAGGACCTTTGGCCTGAGGTAGGTGATCAGCTGATCACTGAGTTGTAGGCCCTTGTGGCTGAGATGTTAGTCTTGGAGGAGACTAAGAGATCCTGAGGGATCTGAGGTGTAAGATTCTTGGAGCAGTAGTTTTGGAGAAGTGCCTAGTCCAACAATATAGTTGGACGGGTGGGAGAGAAAGTGGATGTACCCTTGTTAGGGGAAGCACTATAAATTTTGTGTGTGGTTTTCTGTGTTGGCTTTATTGCAGGTTGCATTCTTGAAAGCAGAATATAATCAACTAATAAAGCATCAAACTAAAGGAAAATCAAAGATAGTCACTTAGGACTAAAGAACCTGTTCACCACCCCCCCCTGTCTAGGAGATTTAGCTATCCTTGAAATCAAAAACTTTCAATATCCTTATGAGTATCAGCAGTCTTGTATCCAGAAAGACTAGCATCACGATAAAGATCATGACGATACTTTTGCTGAGATATGGCAAGACCATCAGGACATCTTACTACTTCGAGACCAAGGAAGTATCGAAGATTTCCCAGGTCCTTAGTTTGAAAAGCAAAGGTCAAGTACTGCTTGATCATGTAAACTTCTATGTAATCATCACCCGTAATCAAAATATCATCAACATAAATTAAGAGAATCACAGTGCCTGTCGAACAATGATGAGTAAAGAGAGAGAAGTCAGCGGAGCTTCGAGTGAGCCCAAAATCACAAACTACCTTACCGTACTTCTGAAACCATGCGCGATGAGACTGTTTGAGAGCATAAAGAGATTTTTAAGGTGACAGACAAGGGACTCCCTCGTGGTCTTGAACCCGAGCGGTTGTTGCATGTAAACAATCTCGACTAGATCGCCTTTGAGAAAGACATTTTTAACATTCAGTTTATGTAATGTCCACTGTTGATGAACAACTAAGGCGATCAAGATACGAACAATGTTCAGTTTTGCGACAAGTAAGAATGTCTCATCATAATCAAGGTCGTGCTGATGAGTAAACCCCTATGCTTCAAGTCGAGCTTTTATGCGTTCAACCATTCGGTCTAGTTCATGTTTGATCATAACTACCCACTTACATCCCACAAAAGTTTGTCCAGGAGGAATAGAGACATGATCCCTTGTTTTATTTGCCCAAAGAGAAAACATTTCCTCATTTATGGCCGCCTGCCACCTCGGATGTTGAAGAGCCTCCTGCAGAGAGTTAGGGGTGAAAATAATGCATAAAGAAGTCTATTTGTGGAGTACTAGAGAGAGGCGATGCAAGGACACACATTTGACCAGAGGGTGAGCAGTTGAAACTTGTGTCGGATCTTCAGGCCGCGAGGTATCATTAGTAGGGGGAAACTATTGTAGAACATCGGATTGAGGAGAGCGACGAGTATACACACAAAAAAGGTGGTTTTGTGGTTATGGTGGTTAGTGTTGAGAGTAGTAGCGGTAGGTCAGAAGTAACGAGAACAACAAAATGCGAAAGTTTAGGCTACGTTGGAGGAGCACTATGTAAAGAATGAAAATGCTGGTCTTCGAGGAATGTTGCATCAACAGATGTAATAACCTTCTGGTCGCTAGGAGAGTAGCAACATAATCTTTCTGAGTTTGAGAGTACCCAACAAACATATATTTGATAGCACGAGGAGCAAGCTTGTCAGTAGACGAGCCAAGATTATGAACATAGCAAAGGTGTCGTCGAAGATGCTTGGTGTGGATGAAAAGGGAGGTGTGGAGGGAAAAAGATGGCTAAAGTGAGTTTCAAAGTTGAGAATATAGGAGGACATGCGATTGATTAGGTAGCAAGCTGTAGAAACCGCGAAATGCCAGTGATGCTTGGGAACCTGCATTTAAAAAACATAAGTGAGTGAGCGACCTCAAGGAGGTGACGATTTTTGTGCTCATCTACATCATTTTGTTGGGGGGTATACACACAAGGTTTGATGAATGATCCCAAACTCTGCATTTAGATTAGTAAACGCATGACTCATGTATTCACGCACATTGTCTGTTCGAAGTGTTTTAATGGAGCTGTAAAACTGTGTGCAAGTCTCTGTAAGAAAAGTACGAAACACACGGGTTAGTTCTGAATTATCATGAACTAAATATAACCATATAATGCGAGAGTAATCATCAATAGAAGTAGAAAATAACGATAATCAAAGACACTGTAGGCTCATATGTGCGACCTTGTAGGCTCATATGTGCGAAATGGAAAGCGTGAGTGAAACTTCTCCAAATGCTCATATGTAGCCTAATTCTCCAAATGCTCATATGTAGATGTCTTCTGAGCATTTGGAGAAGTTGAAGGAATGGATTAACAGGAGGCTCATATGTAGCCTCCTGTTAATCCATTCCATATCAAAGACACTGTAGGCTCATATGTGCGACCTTGTAGGCTCCTGTTCTTCAACTTCTACAAAAAGCACGAAATCAAGAGTGATCTTTGTTGTGCACACACTCCTCAACAGAACAGAGTTGCAAATAGGAAGATCCGCCATTTGGCGGAGACCTGCAAGAGCTAGCTTCATAACAAAGGTGTTCCACGAGTTTTTTGGGCAGTGGGAATGGTTTGTGTCGTACGTCATCAACATGATGCTCTTGAGTCCTATCAACATGAAGTCTTCGTGTTAATTGATGTTCAAGGAGAAGCCCAGTATGGCTTACCTTCGAGTGTTTTGTTCTATCTGCTATGTGCATGTTCCAGATACTCTCAAGATAAAGCTAGATACTATGATAAGGAAGCTTGTCTTCATTGGCTATGATGAACGAAAGAATGGTTGAAAGTGCATGGATCCTAAAAGAAGAAAAAAAAATTTCTCGAAAGATATGGTATTCGACGAGCTAACATCATACTAAGGTAGTTCTTCCATGGAACTACAAGAGAGCAGGGAAGAAGGAAGAATACATGAAGCTGTTGAAGATTTTCTGGTGGAGCTGCCCGTGTTTCCAAGAGATCCAACTACATCTAACTTAGGGGAAAGTGGTTTTGATTTTGGAAGCGGGAGGAGCAATGCTCCTAGTGTGCCTAGTAGAAAAGTTGATGCAGAAGAGGTAGTTGAAATGGTGGAGCATGGTCAGGCCATGCGAAGGTCAAAGACGACCATCATACCACATGCTCGGTTCAAAGATGGTCACATGTTGAGCTTGGTCTGATGTTTCTTTGTCGTATCTCAAGACGAACGGGAGCCATTGTGCTTTGAAGACGTCATTGGAGTAAATGCGTGGGAATATGTCATGGATGAGGAGATGACCTCCATTAGGAAGAATGAAACTTGAGATTTTATGCCCAAGGTAGAAGGCATAACTCCTGTTACTTGCAAATGGATCTACAAGTAAAAAAGATAGTAGATAACAACATCGAGTGGTACAAGACTCGCCTTGTTTCTCGAGGGTTCTCATAGCAGTACAAAGAGAAATATGAAGAGACATTTAGTCCTGTGGCCAATATGACGTCGGTAAGGATGGTGATTTCTTTGGCGGCATACAAGGCATGGAAGATTTGGCAACTTGACGTGAAAATGCTTTTCTTTATGTGGAGATTGACAAAGACATCTTCATGATGCAATTGAAAGTCAAGAACTTTCTTGAGATTTTTTGATGAGAACAACGAGAGAATAACTCACAGCAATGAGACACATCACAACACACATCACATAAGGATTTATAATGGTTCCCCAAGAATGGGTACATCTGATGGCGTGCCCCCTCCTCCACCATTTGAAGATGATGCTGACGATGCTGATGATGATCCGGTTGATAAGGCAATACAATTCAAGGATGTGAGGCGGCACGATGACGCTAACGGAAGGCTACGCTACAACTTCCGCCCGCGGCGTGCTACCGCCACTGCAAATCATTAGCCTTATTTATTTCCTTTCTTGCACTCTATTTTATATTTGGAATATAAAATTATCCTATGTTTAAGTGATAATTTTATATTCATTGCAGGTTTTATTATTTTTAATTTTGAACCATTTTTAATATTAGTGTACAATTAGCCATTCGGATGGATGAGATTACATCTTCATCATGAAGGGTTAAGACTTGTTTGTAACTCCTATATATGGAGGCTTTCTTATGAGATCATTAGAAAAGATTGAAACCTAATTCCCCCCTTGAAAATTTCAGCCAAGAGGAAACCCTCTCCTAGCCACCGCCCCCTTGGTTGTGGTGTGAAGCCGCCGCCCCCCTTGCTCCCTCCATCCGTTCGGTGCGACTCCGGTGCGGCTTCCTTCGGTGCGACTTCTTGGAAAAAGGTTGCAAACCATTCGATGTGACGCCGGTGGATCCGTGAAGAGAGTTATTCTCCCACAGTTATCTTGTGTGAAAGCTTTCCGGTTGGGTAATCTCTTCCCCCTCCCTTGTGTGATTTCTTCTCTTTAGTTGTGGTGGTTTTCGCAAATCATTTTCTCCGGAACGTTAATTTAATCGATGCAAGTTTTGGATCGAAATCGCCGTTGCTAGGATTTTTATTTCCGGATCGGGTGGATCCTATTTGCCTGAGCGGATCTTGGCCTATAGCCTTGGTCTTGCTCTCAAGAAGGAGTGGCAACCTTTGTGTTTTCTTGGGGAATATTCCGACTCAAATTTCCGATCGTTGTTTTCGAGTCGACCATTCCTCCTTTGTTGTTTGTGCTGCGTTCTTGCGACGAGAAACAATTGTGGGCGATAGGTGCTGTGTAGGTGTGGTAGATCTACGACGTATAGAGCCGAGATAGAGCGTTAGCTTCGTGGAGATCTCCGAACCGACATCCCTGTATCAATTTTGGTATCAGAGGCGGTCGTTTCAACTTTCACGTTGCAAACATTCTCCCTGCTTTCCTTGTTGGTTGATCGGATCTCTAGAAAATCAAAAAAATTATTTTCTGTAGTCTGCCAATAGCGGGCTGAAATCTTTATTTTTCAGCAAAATTTCAAAAAACAAAATTTTTAATGATCTACGTGTTATTCACATTGGGAATATATAAAAATATCTTATTTTCAACATAGCTACAGCCCTAGAAAAAATCATCTTTCCAAACTTTTACTAAACCTGAATGCGCACTAGACTTGGATCGGAATATTCGACTCCGTCTACGTCTAGGATGGCTGCGAATGAGCATGTGGATCCCAACATCGAGGCCATAGCAGGTCTGCGAAACGAAATAATGGAACTTAGAGACATGTTAACACAGATCCTATAAAACCAAGCTAAGCCACCCCCGCCACCCGTTAATGTTGACCGGCCCAACCGGCACCAACATAACTCTGATTCGGATTCTGATGGGGACTCTCCGCGGGTGCCCCCTAGAGGACACCGCCCCGAGCGAGAATTTGATATTACCAGGGCCATTAAGATAAATGCCCCCACTTATGATGGCATAGGAGATCCCCAAATCTTCCTAAACTGGACGGTGGACATGGAGTGTTACTTCGAGTGGCACAACCTGACGGATCCCCAAAAAGTCCAAGTTGCCCGGATGAAGTTAACAGGTCGTGCAAAGACGTTTTGACTGAATGAGGAGCGAAGGTTAGGAACCGGACACGGAGCCCCCCTTATAGGTTGGCCAGTAATGAAGAACCTGTTGACCGATCAGTACGTTCCCGCGTACCATCGGATACAGATGTTCGATGAGCTTGCCACTCTGCGGCAGTGCTCAAGCTCGGTAGCCGAATATATGGGTGAACTTAAGGACCGTATGGTGCGATGTGACCTTAGGGAGATCCCCGAAGTCACTTTATCTAGATTTCAAAAAGGGCTTCACCCCGATATCCAAAGGAAGCTCTTGCGATATGGGCATACGGACTTGAACACGACTTTCAATGCTGCCTTGGACATTGAAAAACACCTAGCCTCTAAGGCTCACTCCCGTTACGCTCATGCGAAGAACAAGTCCACCACAGGGGAATCTTCTTCCACATACCCTGATAAGGGAAAGTTCAAATCCACCGAGTCGAAGTCAATCGTGATCACCGCTAGGAACACCAAGAACCCTGCGAGTGAGCGTGTCCCTATAGGGAAGGTTAGCAAGGCTAACACCACTTGTTACTCTTGCGGCATTCAAGGCCACTATGCCTACGAATGCCCAACAAAGACGAAAACTCTAGCCTTATTAGAGCCAACTACCGACCCTGACGATTATGTATTTGAGGCTGTAGAGGAGAGTGACCCCGAAGGAGTCCCTAGTGACTTAGAGGACGATCACCAGCTTATGGTGATGCGTTGTATTTTGACCACTCCTCGTCCATTAGATGATTGGAAGAGGACGAGCATATTTTCTCTGATTTTTAAGAGTGGTGAGAAGCTTTGCAAGCTGATTGTTGATAGTGGTAGCTGCGTGAATGTCGTATCTGAGAACGCCGTTGCACGTATGTCCTTGAACACGGAACCACACTCGACCCCATATCAGGTCGCTTGGATCAACAAGATCTCTGTACCCGTTACCAAGCGCTGCCTGGTCCCACTCTCAATCAAATGCTACATTGATGAGGTGTGGTGTGATGTCCTTCCGATGGACGCTTGTCATGTGTTGTTAGCCCGCCCTTGGCTATACGACCGTGATGTTACACATTTTGGTAGAGCCAACACTTATGAGTTCAAATTCAATGGCAAAACCATCGCTTTGAAGCCGACCATCCCGAAGGAGCCCGTAGTCTTGGCTAAGGACACCACTATTCCGGTAAAACGGAAAGCGTTGAATCTAGTTGGTAGGAAAGAGTTTGAGAGAGATCCGTTCTTTGATGGAATTATGTATGCGCTAGTCCTCCTAAGTGCGAAGCCCGATTCTAGCATATTGGATGAGTTACCTAGTGAGTTACGGGTACTGTTGGAGGAGTATAAGGACGTGTACCCGGATGAGTTGCCGCCCACGTTACCCCCGCTTAGGAATATCCAGCATGCGAGAGATCTCATCCCGGGGTCTTACTTGCCAAATCAGCCCCATTATCGACTCCACCCCGCAGCTCACCTGGAGTTGCAGTCTCAGATCGAGGGCTTGCCAGCGAAAGGTTTTATTAGGACTAGTATGAGTCCATGTGCTGTACCAGCTCTACTTGCCCCCAAGAAGGATGGTACATGGCGGATGTGCGTTGATAGCCGGGCTATCAACAAAATCACCATCAAGTATAGGTTCCCCATTCCCCGCCTCAATGATTTGTTGGATGTCATGTCCGGAGCCACCGTATTCTCCAAATTAGATCTTCGGAGTGGCTATCACCAGATTAGGATACGAGAGGGCGATGAGTGGAAGACGGCGTTTAAGTCGAAGGATGGTCTGTACGAATGGCTTGTGATGCCCTTTGGGTTGTCCAATGCCCCTAGTACCTTCTCCCGGATGATGACACATGTCTTTCAGCCATTCATGAGGACGTTCGTTGTCGTCTACTTTGACGATATACTGATTTATAGCACCTCTACTACCGAGCACATCTCCCACATGAGAGTGATCCT
Source organism: Platanthera guangdongensis (assembly GCA_039583875.1). Lineage (NCBI taxonomy): Eukaryota > Viridiplantae > Streptophyta > Magnoliopsida > Asparagales > Orchidaceae > Platanthera > Platanthera guangdongensis. Next base: position 173,830,776 of record CM077166.1, on the reverse strand, counting down.
TTCCACCCTGCGGAAGGAGACTTTATTTCTCAATCTTAAGAAATGCACTTTGTTGGGTACATTGACATATATGTACCTGATTTGAAGAAGCCTCACCCTACTCAATGATATACATCAAGGTGTATTTGATGTGCTTTGAGTTTCTTTGTGCAGGTTAAGTAACTGCAGGTTTACAGGAAAAGTTTCTAAGTACATGTGTCGACACCTAGAAGAAAAGTGTCGACACTTGAGAAGGCTTGTGTTCTACACAAGCCGAAGATACAAAAGCAGCATCTCTCCGAGTATAGTGAGGAGAAAAAGAAGTGTGATGTTGTTTGCCGAAGATACACTACTCGCAGGTGATATTTTTGAGGGATAGATCTGAAAGAACTTTCATGAGAATTGGGAGAGTGGCATAGCCTCAACACCGATGTCACTCAACAAAGTAATTGAGGAGAGAACTGAGGGGAGGGTGTCCTGAGTGTAGAGCCCTTTCGACATCTGCCCTTTACAAATGATGGCTGCAACTCTGCATCCGTCGATCCTGCACAACAAAAGAAATGGAGGAAAAAGTTATTTAACAATCAAAGTCTTGAGTTAGATGACTAATTGAGAGATGATTGAAGGGGGTGCTTGGAATATAAAGAACCGAACAAAGAGATATGGTGAAAGTAAGAGGCACGTCGGCCAATCCGAAAATTAGGGTGGTGTCGTTATTGGCTATAATGATGAACTTGGGATGCTTAGAATCCCAGTACTGAGGAGGTTTCTTGGGAGTAATATGGTGGGTTGCTCTGGAATCCATAATCAGAGTTGGAACATGGGAGAGACATGAGATACATTCATTGGAGATGGAGGCAACAGAGCCAGAAAAACGGTTGATCATCCCATGAAGGTACTGGAGCTGAGTGCGCAAGGTATCAATGTCAGTGTGATTAATGGTAGGGGCATTGACTACAATAGAGGTATGTGGGGGCGACGACACATCGTGCTTGCAATAACAAGGGGCCTCAAAATGACCATTCTTGCCACAGTAGGTACATTTGGGGTGAACGCGACCGCTTCGACCCGGATCCCTAGAAATATTCTGAGCCCCCCTTGCCACTAGAGCGGGGGGTGGGGGGGTGGGGAGGGGTAGCTGGAGAGGAGTGTTGGAAAATGGTCGGGGATACACGACCTGGAGCATGGAGGTGGTGTAACCTTTAAGAGCATGGAACACACATGCGAGGGGGGGGGGGGGGGGGGGGAGGGGGGTGGGGAATGGTGGAGGATGAAAGAATATGAGCACGAATGCTATGAAGATGAGCTAACACACGTGCCATCATCATGGCGATGCCAATAACTTTCTTCTGATCATGTTAGGAAACTAGATCTGTTGTGGTAAGCTGATGTTGAAGCCATGCCTCGACAAGGGTTTTAGAGCAAGCAACAATGGAAGTCAGGATTGCCATCCGCCTCTGGTTCAAGTGATTGAAGGTCTGCGATGATGTCAAAGAGATGTTGGAAACTATACTTGCCAGAGTAGAGGGAGTGAAATTCTTCCCACATCTCCTTGGCCGCCTCCTGTTACATGGCCATGTGATAGGACTCACTGTCCTTAGAATTCTGAATCCGGGATTGGACTCGACCATCATCACAGAGCCAGTCCTCTGTGGACTCAGTAGGAGTCGCCTTTGTAAGGTGATGAACAAGGCCTTTAGTTTGGAAAACCCGTAGAATTTAGTGCACCCACTCGATACAGTTCGTCTTATCGCTAACGGATATAGTAGTGAGTTCATCGCTAACTTCAGGTAGAGTAGGAACAACACGTGCAAGAAGGGAGTTAACATCGTTTAAATCCATAAGCCACTGAGAGGAAAGATGATGCGACTTGAGTCACATCATATTTTATTTCCCGCATTTTATTTTGTGAGCGCATATGTTTTTGCACACACTTATTTTTGTAATTGTTGCGCTCGTTGCGCATATATCCTGTTTCGCGTATGTCACTTGCACTTGCTTGTTTAGCTTGTTGGCGTGACCGACCAGCAAGTCCCTGAATAAATAGGTCCGTCAAATTAGGTAATATGATAGTTAGGGCAATCTTTGAAAAAAACGAAATGATAAATTTAAAATTTAAAATTAGAGATTATAACTTAATTCCTGAATATACAATTAATTTAACAATTGAAATGGCCAATGTTGTAAATATTCGATGTCGACGACATATCAGATTGAGTTTTTAAATGTCGGAAGTCGGAGTCATGTCAGAGATATTTTAAAATATCGAATTTCCATGTCTTGTAAATTAAATTTTTAGTTTTATGTATACTATCTATAATTATATATTATAGAAATAGAAAAATAATATAATAAATAGATAAAAAACGAGTCATTTATATTACTAAATATATTAGAGTAGTATTTAAAATAAAATATTATTAACAAATACAAAATGATATATTGTAAAATATATTTAATAATATACAATAATTTAATTTTGATAAGAATAAGTTTATTGCAAATAAAGAAGATTTAAAAGTTAAAATTTCTTGATTGTTTTTTCAAATTTTATTTTTTTTTATTAAAAATATGCAAACAATCAATTAATAAATACATTAAATGTTTTGTATATTGTAATATGAAATTAAAAAAATTGTAAAACAATTATATAAAATTAGTTGTAAGAATAAAACGTTTAAAAAATTGAAACAATAAGTCTAATCAATTTAAATATAAATAATATAATATATATAAGAGATTTAAATAATATAACATAAAATAAAATAACGGGCGATATATTTAAAAATCGCGTCGGCCGATATATCGGAGAAAATCGGATGACATAATTTATTTATTTTAGAAAACATATCATTTTGCCTTTAAAAATGACATGTTGTGAGACGTGTCAGACATGTCAAAGGAGATTTAAAATAATGAAAATGAAAATGAAAAATGAAAAGCCACCCTTAAAAATCCCTTCCTTTATTTTCATTGTTATCCCAGCTTTCTTTCAATGAATTACAGCCGGTCAACTGAAATAAAACCTCCCTATTTTATAACAGCCGGCCAGTATTGAATTTCATCCTATTGAAAACTGAACAATCCGACCCTTGCATTAGTGTTTTTGCCAACCTTGAAATACGTCCCCTTCAGTTGATTTTCTTAATTATCAAAATTGAATATCATTGAAAAAAATTCTGCCTGCATTATTTGTCTTCAGCGAGCTTTAATAATCTTTAATATCAAGTGAATCATATTCCTATAAAAGCTGTGTGGCCGGCATGAAGGCAGCTGGAGGAAAATATGAAAAGACAGAATTATTTCTCTGTTTTTTCATAACTCCCAGCCCTGCCTTCTGCCCTGATCTCACGGCGCCACCTTTCCAACACACTCCCCTGCCTTCAAATCCATCGTCGGACTCCTCCCAAGGCGCTGACAATCAAACCTCCACCTTCTGCCATTGGGGATTCAGTCCCTAAGGCTCGGACAACCTGTCCTGAACCTCCCTTACGCGGATCTTGCAATTCCCTGACATTTCCCTCCAAACAGCCAGCTACATCCACTTTTCCAGAACTCGCCTTCAACTCCTGCCCACTTGACTCAGCCACCTACAGTTTCCAAAAGATTTACATACACATGAGATTATGGTATACCACTCTCCCCTCTTGCTCATAGCCTTTTAGAATAATATTTATGCTTAATATTATTTGATCTTAAAATTTGGAGCTTGCCTTAGTTATCTCCTCACCTGTTTGTCGTTAATTTGAAAAATCTTTCATTGTTCTTTAATTTCTTTATTATGCCTGTGGAAAAATTTGTGTATCTGAAAGTGCAACTAGATCTGATATACTCTAGAGGGGGGTGAATAGAGTATATGATGCTTAAAAACTTTTTACAAGCTTTTACAACAATTGTTGTAATCTGTGTCAGCAGGGAAGCAATAAAGAATCTAACTACAGCACTAAGCTAAACAAAAAAACTAAGCACAGAGAGAATCAAGGCCAGAAACAAAAATGAAAGCAAGCAGAATCAGAAGACACAAGGGAATATAGTGGTTCCCCAAATTTGGGTACATCCACTCTTCTACCACCCTAGGTAGGAATCCACTGCAGGATGAGTTGATCAGGTGTCCTGAGCACCAATGAGCTTTTGATAAGGTGCTCAAAAAACAAAGCAGATTTTTTGATCAGGTGTCTTGCCACCAATGAGCTTTTGACAAGGTGCTCAAAAACCAGGTTCAAACTTTTGAAGGGAGTTTGAAAAACCCTTTACAGAGTGGGGGTGAGAGAGTGATGGAAGTCTTCTCTTTCTCAAGCAACTGAGAAGACTATGTGGATTGATGTCAAAGCTCCCCCTGAGTCCTTGAGATCTTCATGAAGAAGAGCTTTGCTGAGGGTGATAGGCATTCAAAGATAGATCTCCAGCAAAAAATGATTTCAGCAAGCTGAAATGTTGAGTGTCTGGAGTCTTGAAATGATGTTGGCCTTGAACACTTTTAGAGCTGAAGAGATCTGAAGATTTTTGAAAGCTTGATCTATTTGATGAGTGTTCTTCAGAATTCTTTTTGACAGAAAACTTTTGAGTATCTTTCTGTATTCTGTATTGTGTGTCTTCTTTCTTCTGGTTGATTTTAGATTCAAAAAACATCCTGTCTTTTATTCTCTGTTGCAGAATAGAATATCATTCTCTGTCAAGGATAGCCGTTGGTCTGCATTGATTGCATCCTTAATTGCATAATCTCTTCTGGAGGAAAGTCTACAGAATTATTTCTTGAAAAATCCCTTGAAACTTGGTCCAGAATTGAATGTAAACGGCTAGCAAATCTCTGAATTAATTGCAGAATAACTATTAACTGATTTGAATTTGAATTCTGGAAGTTATCTGAAATCGTCGAACTAAGCTCTGCTATCGTCGAGCTGAGCTCAGCGAACTGGAAAACTCAAGCAGCAAAATAATCGTCGATCTGAGCTCAAAGATCGTCGAACTGAGCTCAGAGATAAAGATCCAAAGCAGAGTCAAAATCGTCGAACTGAGCTCACCGATCGTCGAATGGAGTTCGACGATATTAAGAAGTTGAGCTCAGCGATCGTCGAATGGAGTTCGACGATCTGTCGAAGTTGAGCTAGACGATCGTCGACCGGAGTTCGACGAATCGTCGTGCTGAGCTCGACGATCAGACTTGGTCTCCAGACAGAAAAACTTGGTCTTCAGGGCAGCTACCAATCCTAGACTTCTAACCCTTAGACTCAATTCTAATTGACCTATTAAGCTATACAGAAGGTCAAGCAAAGGTTCCTAGAGACATAGTGATCCCGACCCAAATTAGTAATAGAGTGTTCCAACAATCTCCCCCTATTTGGGTTAGGATTACTATTTTACGGACTTTGGAAAAATTCAAATAACAACATACAATCAGAGAAGCATAAAAACAGCAGCTAGACATTGCAGAAACATCACAGAGATATATATATATATGTATATATGTCATCCAGATAGCAGTCAGAATTCACAGAAATTGTCACCTTACACTGTCACTTCTTCTCTTTGCCTTTGACAAGTTTGATTTGTCTGTTTGGATTTAGAGCTTCCTTGTTTGACCTGGTGTCATCTGCTGCACCCAAATAAGTTTGCTTTGAAGATCTGGGGACCACAGCAGCAGGATGCAACTCCATATATCTCTCAGCATCAAAGAATTTGCTGGAAGCATATTTGTCTAGTTCCTTTTGTCTTTGCTCTGACATTGTAGAAATATTTGAAGTGTCTAAACCTTGCTCTCTGGCCTTCTTGATCTGATCTAGTGCAGCCAACTCCTTCATCCTGGCAGTCCAAGCAGCTGGATTCTTTTCAGGGTCCTCAAATGGTACAGGTGGCTCATACCTGTTGGAAGAATTGTCTTGAGGAGGCCTGACAGACACCGTCTCTTTTAGCTTGTAGGGGAAGGGACCAGAAGTAGTATCAGCAGGACTATGTCCTCCCCTGGAGTATGGGTGCTGCCTGAATACCCTTTGGAATAAACTTGAAAATCTCTTTGATTACCCCTGTATCCTCCTCTCCTAGAATAAGAACCCTAGACTGGCTTTCCCTTTGGTAGGATCTGGCATGGGGTTGATAGGGAGCCTGGCTTCTAGCTGGGGCTTGACTTGCAGAGCTGCCACCTGCACCTGCATCAGGAGGAGGTGGTGGAGGAGGATGAGGGTGCTGGAACTGGGAGGAGCCCTTTTCATACTTTCTCTTCTTCTTCATGGCCTTGAGCTGATTTTTAGAATATTGCATCCAATGTTCTGTGATGGGCCAGTTATGCAGAATGTAATAAGGAATATCATTATCATCCTTGACTTTTGCAGGAGGGACCCTTTTCATAGCCTTGCTCATAGCTTTCCTTTTCCTTGCAATAGTGGCAGAAGAGTCATCAGAGTCTGTCTTGAACTCATCAGATTCAGAACTCTGGGCATCATATAGAGCATCAATTCTCTTCATCAAATCTTTCTTCAGTTGAATAGCAGCAGATGAGGCAGAAGCAGAAGTAGCAGCAGCAGGGACAGCAGCAGATGGAGCAACAGATGCAGAGGGTGCAACAAGAGAAAATACAGCAGATGCAACAGATGCTGGAGTAGTGACAGCAGAAGTAACAACAGTAACATCATCAGAATCTGCAGCAAGCTCAAAAACAGTGGCCTCTGTCATCAGAAGATCCTTGGAAATTGGCTCATCAGAAGCAATTAGGATTTCAGCAGTAGTGTGAGCAATCTCAGCAGTATCAACAATTTCAGAAGCAAAGTCAGTGTTTTCTTTAACAGCAGCAGCAGCAGCAACATCTTCAGAAGCAGCAATCACTGAATGTACAAATGCAGAGATAATGCTAGTGTCACAGCAAGAGACAGGCACCAGTGCCTTGGACAAATTTTCTGGGGGCTGGACAGCATTAACCTCTGGGAGATAGCTGAAGAAGGCAGGATCAAAGGCAGAAAGCAAAGACCCTAGGTCTATTGCAAGAACTGCAGTAGGAGCCTGACATTCTGGAGGCACAGCAACAGTAGCAGAAGGGGCAGCAGGCACAGAAACATCAGCAGCAGCAGCAGCATGAAGGCTTGCTTCATATGACATCTCCCCCTGCCTAGATGCAGATATATCTGTATCAAGGCAAACTGCTGGTGGTGCTGCCTGAGGAAGGAGGGAGGAAAGCCTGGCAGAGAGGGCTGCCACTGACAAGTGTAGAGGAGTCAATGAGGTCTCCAAGAGTAGGGAGAGCCTGGGGCAATTAGCTCATACAACTTGTCAGCTAGGGCTGAGAGGTCTACTTGCTCAAGAATAGGAGCAGAGGTAGATGGAATGAGGATAGCTGAGGATGCTGGAAGTGGAGGGCTGGAGAGTGGAATGGATGGCTCAGGTGTTGGGATGGTGGAAATGGAGGACAAGGGGATGGATATGGATGGGGTGAAAGTGGTTTGGTCAATGATATGGTGGAGGAGATCTTGGAATGAAGTTAAGGAGGAGGGTAATTCTGGAGGAGAGGATGGGGAATCATCCATATAGGAGTCATCCAGGAGGGTGAAGGATGGAATGGATGGAGAAGAGGTGACATCTGGTGGAGGGTATGAGAACAGAGGTGAAAGTGGTCTACTGGTGGAGGCAGAATGAGTTCTGGAGATGGAATTGTTGTTGGAGATGGGCTAGAGATGGTAATGGTGGATGGAGCTGGAATGGTGGATGGAAGAGGTAGGGTTGGAATTGGAGGAGGAGAGGAGGCAGCAACAACAACAGCCAGGTCAGCTGCAGGAGCAGAGACCTGTGGGGGAGTGACTCTATGAGTCCTGGTGCCTGAAGGAGCACTTGAGGAGGGCCTGCCAGGCTTGCTGATTTGCCTGTCCCACTTGCCAAAGAGGGCACAGGTGAGTCTCTTGGAGGCATTTATGTGCACTCCAGAGGAGACCAGCAAGGCAGGGCACCTGTTTTGCAGGAAGACTCCAAGAATCCTTCCAAAGTTAACAAAACTTTTGTTTATTTTCTTCTTGATTAGGTCAAAGAAGACCTCTCACCAGTTCAAACTTCTCTTATCCACCAGAGCTCCCATGAGGCAGAGCTGGTATCTGGATATGGTATCATGTGCAGAGTGCTTTGCCAGCAGCACTTTCCCTACCACATCTGCTAGGAACCTGTATTCAACAGACAGGTTCCTCTTGAATAGCTTGCTAGGGTTTCCCTCTGGATGACCCATCCTGGAAAGCATGTTAGAAAACTCCTCTCCAGATAACTCAGCAGTATCATCTCCATTTCTTAGTCCAAAAACCTCTGTTAAAATGGTGGGGGTCAGAGGTACCTGAGTTCCAGCAATGGAACCAACTATTGTGGAGTTGTCTTGATTATGAGCAGTATAGACCCACTCCTTTATCTCATCTGAAGCAAGCTTGATTCTAGTGGTCATGATGGCAGACAGATTCTGATCCTTGAATAAATCCAGTATATCTTGGAAGATTTGATCAGTGGTGTTGAAAGATTCCATATCAATGTCGAATCCAGCATCGAACTTCATTGCGGCTAGAACTGCAACGGACACAGCCATTGTACCTGCAAAAATTCAACAAACAAAACGAACAAGCGTAGAACTGTTTGGAGGGAAAGAAAATCCTTGCAGAGAAATCGAAAGCGCAAGAGAGAACGACGGCGAAAAATGAGTTTTATATTAGGGTTCGACGCAGAATTGGAAAGATCGTTGAACTCAGTTCGACGATCGAGGCTTCTAAAGAAATCTGAAAGGTTTTCAACATCGTCGATCTCCGTTCGACGATATTGGAGAGCGTCGAGCTCCGTTCGACGATCGTGCAGAGAACAAGATCGTCGAGCGCCGTTCGACGATCGTTGACCGGAAGAGATAGTTCATACTATCTGAGAGGCGCTGAACTCAGTTCGACGATTTTTGGAAATCGTCGATCTCCGTTCGACGATCTTAGGGGAAATCGTCGAGCGCAGTTCAGAGATCAGAAAGATTCTAGACACCAAGAAAAATCAGAAGTTTTGCCTAGTCTTGGTCAATTTTTAGCTTTCAAAATCTTGGACATTATTTAAGACTTCCTCCATTTAACATTCCTAACTGATTTAGGAAGAAGGTGTGTTTCTTTTCATCCAAAGGCTTGGTGAAAATATCTCCCCTTTGTAAATCAGTTGGGATATATTGTAATTCAATTTTGTTCTTTTCAACATTATCCCTTAAGAAGTGATGCCTAATCTCTATGTGTTTTGTCCTAATATGGAGGACTGGATTTTGAGCTATGGAAATAGCACTTGTGTTGTCACAAAATATTTTTGACTTCTCTAAGTTGTAACCATAGTATAGGAGTTGATTTTGAATCCACAATATTTGTGAACAACAACTGCCTGCAGCCATATATTCAGCTTCAGCAGTTGAAGTTGACACAGATGTTTGTTTCTTACAAAACCAAGAGACAAGTCTGTCACCAAGGAACTGACAAGTTCCACTAGTGCGTTTCCTGTCAATTCTGCATCCAGCATAATCAGCATCAGAGAATCCAGTTAAATCAAATGCTGAATCTTTGGATACCAGAGACCTAGATTTGGACAACTTTTAACATACCTGAGAATCCTCTTTACTAAGTGAGGTGTGACTCTCTAGGGCTTACTTGGAACCTAGCACATATCATATAGCAAACATTTATCTGGTCTACTAGCTGTAAGAGATACATAAAGAGTCAATCATTGCTCTATATGTTGTCTGATCAAGGGTTTCCCATGTTCATCAGCATCCAATACAACATTAGTAGGCATGGGTGTTTTCATACAAGATGCCTCAGACATATCAAATTTCTTACCAGTTCATTTGCATATTTGGTTTGAGAAAAAAGATGCCTTCAGCATGTTGCTTGACTTGCAATCTTAGGAGAAGGATAGCTCACCCATGTTACTCATCTCAAATTTAGAATGCATCAGGTTAGAAAACCTTCTGCACATTTTGAGTCAGTAGAATCAAAATGATATCGTCTACATAAATTTGCACTACTAGTAGGGTATGGACTTATGAGTTCTAATAAAAAGAGTTTGGTCTACTCTACCCCTTATAAAATCATTTTCAAGAGAAGCATGCTAGGGTCTCATATCATGCTCTAGGAGCTTGTTTGAGACCATATAATGCTTTATTTAATCTAAAACATAATCAGGATAAGTTGGAGAGATAAAACCTGGAGGTTGTCTGACATAAACTTCCTCTTTGATGTCTCCATTCAAGAAAACACTTTTGACATCCATCTGATAATCTTGCAAGCCTTTGTGAGCTGCATAAGCTAGAAAATATTCTGATGGCTTCCAATCTTGCAACAGGTGCAAAGGTCTGGTCGTAGTCAATTCCTTCTTCTTGAGAATATCCCTGAGCAACTAGCCTTGCCTGTTCCTTATTTTACTTCTTGATCATCCAGTTTGTTTCTCTGAATACCCATTTTGTTCCAACAATGGAATGATCCTAGGCTTTGGCACTAGTTCCCATACTTTGTTCCTCTCAAATTGATGCAACTCCTCTTGCATTGCAATGATCCAGTGTGGATCTTGCTCTGCATCTTGAATGGACGATGTTCAATTTGAGATAGGAAGCAGGTGTGCAACAGGTTTTGGTTGACCTGATTTCTGGTTTGCACACCAGCTGAGATTTCTCCAATTATTTGGGAAATTGGATGGTCTCTTGATGTTACTAAATCAACATGGGGGTGTTTGATTGTTCACCAACCTGTGTGTTGTTGTTTCCTCTTGTGGTACAACAACTGACTCTTCAAGTGGTGCTTCAATATGTTGAGCATTGCCTTCATCTTCACTGCTTTCATCCTCTTGAGCAACCTGTAACTGTCATATCTTCAACTAGAGAATGTTCCTGCAAAGGTTCTATGGTAGAAGAATCTTCTCCTTGAAAGACATGTTAGATTCATCAAAAGAAACATGAACAGATTCCTCAATTTTCAAAGATGATTTATTATAGACCCTATAGGCCTTGCTGATCATGGGATATCCCAGAAACACTCCTTCATCAGCTTTGGCTTGAAATTTTGCTAATATTCTTGTCATTATTGTGAATATAGCAAATACAACCAAAAATTCTAAAATAGTCAATTTTAGGTTTCTTCCCTTTTGAGTAATTCATAGGGAGTCTTTTCCTTTAGTTTATGTATCAGACTTCTGTTCAGCACATAGTTGGAGGTGTTCACTGCCTCTGCCCAAAAGGATAGAGGTAGATGAGCATCTGACAACAATGTAGTGACAGATTCAATAAGGGTTCTATTTTTCCTTTCAGCTACCCCATTTTGTTGAGGAGTTCTAGGAGCTGAGAAAGTATGCCTGATCCCTTCACTCTGACAGAACTCTTGCATAAGAAGAGAATCAAACTCTGTCCCATGATCACTTCTGATCAGGGCAATGTGAGTATTGAACTCATCTGTATACATTTGAGAAACTCTGTCAAACACTTAAAGTTATCAGACTTCTTCCTTAGAAAGAACACCCAAGTGAATCTAGAGAAGTCATCTACAACTACTAAAGTGTAGGATTTCCCTCCTAGGCTTTGTACTGTGATGGGTCCAAAATAGATCCATGTGTAACAGATACAATATCCTAGGTGAATCACTCTTATTAAGTGACTTAAAACTGTTTTTAGTTTGCTTGCCTAATTGACAAGCCGCAGAGTTCTTCCTTCTTGAAGGGGCCAGAAGGTAGTCCTCTAACAAGGTTGTCCTTGGAGAGCCTAGCAATAGTCTCTAAGGATTTAGGTGTCCTAATCTCTTATGCATAAAATATTTGGTCTACAGACAGATGTTAAACAGGCAAATATCTATATTAGTTGAAAGAAATCTACTAGATAGATGTTACCTTTCTTTTACCTGTCAACACAGTTGTTGTCCTCTGACTTGATTCTGCATAAGTTTTGCTGAAGGTCACCTGGTAGTCTTCATCACATAGCTGACTGATGCTGATTAGGTTGTGCTTCAGTCCTTCCACATAGGCTACCTTCTTGAAGGTTACTGAACCAATCTGGACTGCACCATATCCTTTAGTTTGTCCAAAGTTGGAATCAACGAAGATACTTTGGGTCAAAGCTTGGCTCTAAAGGAATGAGGTTTGTCCTTGTGTTCCTGTCATGTGCTTAGAGCACCACTATCCAATACCATTGCTGGTTAGATGTTGGATAGGTCTTTACACCTGCACATAAACATTCATTTTTTTTTTGACACCAGTTTACCTTGGGCCTAGGTTGATAACCTCTGAATTCTGAAATGAAGACATCCCAGGTTGACTCTTATATCCTTCAGGATGATATCTCCTTGGATGTATAATCCATTCAGTATAAGGGTTAAAGGTTTGGGATGAAGACCTTAGGATTCAATTTTGATTTGCCTTTGAAAAAGTTTTCAGAGTTCTGACCTCTGTTCGACGATCTTGGAGCTGCGTTCGACGATCTTGGGTCAGATCGTCGAGCTTCGTTCGACGGTCGACTATGAGTGAGGTCAGGTATATGTGATCGTCGACCTGCGTTCGACGACTCTGGCTGAGATCGTCGATCTGCGTTCGACGATTTTTCCTGAGATCGTCGAGCTGCGTTCGGCGATCGTCGATCTTCATTCGGCGATCGTCGATCTCCGTTCGCGATTTTTGCTGGGACTTAGTTTTCTGAGGCAGATCAGAATTTTTCCTGGCACAACCTCTACAACTCCCTTTCCCTTGTTAGAATAAACTTGATGGGAGTTGTTAGGACTATAGGTTGGCTGGATGAAGCACCCAAGCCCAGTGTACTGTTGAATCTAGAGTTCACTGTGCTTGTGATGTCCATCAGCTTGATGCTTCTCCCATTAAGGGATTCTTCAAGCTTCTTGGCCTCAGAGAGCTCACTTTTCAGTGTAGCTATCTGTTCCCTACAGTTCTCCAACTCCTGAGAGAGTTTGAGGTTTTCTGACTTTAACCATTGTGTTCAGATAATTGATTCTGAGAGAGATAATCTCTTTCTCAGACTTTAGCATGTCTAAACACAGTGCTTTAAATTCAGATTTAAACTTCTGAAGTAAAATCAAAAGAACTAATTACCTGATCTTCTTCAGGTTGAGTCTCTGAGTCTGACTCTGACTCCTCTCCTCTGAGTTGTGCTGTGAGGCATTGATTGCCATCATGCAGAACTCCTTTTCTTCTGCATCATCCTCATCATCACTTGAGCTAGATGAGCCTTCTGACTCCTCTTCTGTCTCACTCCAGGATTCAGCAACAAACCTTTTCTTGTATGCTTATTTTGGCTTGAAAAGGTTTGCCACTTTCCATTCCTTTTGGAGTCTTTCTCCTTTCTTTCTTTTTCTTTTCTGTCCTTCTGTCCTTGTCTTGTTCTCTGGACAGTCAGGAAATATGTGCCCTGGTTTCCTGCAACCAAAGCAATAATATCTTTATTGTTGCTAATGGACTTGTCATACTTGACTTGTCCTGCTCCTTGTATGATCTTCTTCTGAGTCCTTTCTGGCCATCTTGTAGAATCTTTTGGCCAAAGCTGAGTAGTTCATCATTGTCTGTGCTCTTATCTTCAGGCGATCCTCAGTTGCCTTAAAGGCTATGGTCTTCTCTTTTCTTGTGGCTGGTGAAGCAGCCTTCTGTTCTTCCTCTCTATTCTTGATGAGTAGCTCATAAGATTTGAGCTTACCCAACAAGGGCTTCAGTGGTGATTTCATTCAGACTTCTGGCATCCTTAATTGGCCAGATTCTTGAATCCCAAGTGCTGGGGAAGCACATTAGGATCTGTCATTAGTTCTGTCAGAGAAATCTCTTTGTCCAATGTCCTTAGTTCACTGACAATTAGACTTAGTCTGTTGTACATGTCTCCCACTGACTCAGTCTCTCCCTCTTGAAGTTCTCATATTGGGAGATGAGAATGAGATCTTCTGTCCTTCTCTCATCAGCTGAGCCTGAGACTATTTTCTGAGAGCTTGTCCCAAATCTTCCTTGGCTGAATTGCATTCAGCTACCTTTTGAAATATGTCATCTGACATTGTCTGGGCTAGAATGTTCATAGTCTTGTCATCAGCTACTTTCCATTTTTTGCTGTCAGCATCTGTTCCTGATGGAGGGTGGAACAGCATTTGTGCTTGTGCTCTCTGGGGGTCTTGGACACACTGTCAAAACAGAATTAAAATATCTTCGTCAATAGAATTCATGTAAAGTCTAATCTTGCCTTCCAAAGTGCAAACTTTGACAGATTGCACACTGGAGGTCTGGTGCTAGCATAATCTTTGTTTTGGGCCATGATTTGTGCAAACAAATATATTAATAAAGTACAAAGAAAAACTATCTAGTTTGGGATCTTGAGGTTCAGTGTTAGCCTGTACAACCAATCAGATATGGTATGTTTAACCAACCTAGCTCTGATACCATTGAAAGTGCAACTAGATCTGATATACTCTAGAGGGGGGTGAATAGAGTATATGGTGCTTAAAAACTTTTTACAAACTTTTACAACATGTTGTAATCTGTGTCAGCAGGGAAGCAATAAAGAATCTAACTACAGCACTAAGCTAAACAAAAAAACTAAGCACAGAGAGAATCAAGGCCAGAAACAAAAATGAAAGCAAGCAGAACCAGAAGACACAAGGGAATATAGTGGTTCCCCAAACTTGGGTACATCCACTCTTCTACCACCCTGGGTAGGAATCCACTGCAGGATGAGTTGATCAGGTGTCCTGGGCACCAATGAGGCTTTTGATAAGGTGCTCAAAAACCAAAGCAGATTTTTTGATCAGGTGTCTTGCCACCAATGAGCTTTTGACAAGGTGCTCAAAAACCAGGTTCAACTTTTGAAGGGAGTTTGAAAAACCCTTTACAGGTGGGGGTGAGAGAGTGATGGAAGTCTTCTCTTTCTCAAACACTGAGAAGACTATGTGGATTGATGTCAAAGCTCCCCCTGAGTCCTTGAGATCTTCAGGAAGAAGAGCTTTGCTGAGGGTGATAGGCATTCAAGGATAAATCTCCAGCAAAAAATGATTTCAGCAAGCTGAAATGTTGAGTGTCTGGAGTCTTGAAATGATGTTGGCCTTGAACACTTTGAGAGCTGAAGAGATCTGAAGATTTTGAAAGCTTGATCTCTTTGATGAGTTTCTTCAGAATTCTTTTGACAGAAACTTTTGAGTATCTTTCTGTATTTTGTATGTGTGTCTCTTTCTTCTGGTTGTTGTAGATTCAAAAAATCCTGTATTTATTCTCTGGTTCCAGAATAGAATATCATTCTCTGTCAAGGATAGCCGTTGTCTGCATTGATTGCATCCTTAATGAAATAATCTCTTCTGGAGGAAAGTCTACAGAATTATATTCCTGAAAATCCTTGAAACTTGGTCCAGAATTGAATGTAAACGGCTAGCAATCTCTAAATTAATTGCAGAATAACTCTCTTAACTGATTTGAATTTGAATTCTGGAAGTTATCTGAAATCGTCGAACTAAGCTCTGCTATCGTCGAGCTGAGCTCAGCGAACTGGAAAACTCAAGCAGCCAAATAATCGTCGATCTGAGCTCAAAGATCGTCGAACTGAGCTCAGATATAAAGATATCAAGCAGAGTCAAATCGTCGAACTGAGCTCACCGATAGTCGAATGGAGTTCGACGATATAGAAGTTGAGCTCAGCGATCGTCGAATGGAGTTCGACGATCTGTCGAAGTTGAGCTAGACGATTCGTCGACCGGAGTTTCGACGAATCGTCGTGCTGAGCTCGACGATCAACTTGGTCTCCAGCAGAAAAACTTGGTCTTCAGGGCAGCTACCAATCCTAGACTTCTAACCCTTAGACTCAAATTCTAATTGACCTATTAAAGCTATACAGAAGGTCAACAAAGGTTCCTAGAGACATAGTGATCCTGACCCAATTAGTAATAGGGTTTTCCAACAGTATGCCTTGAATACGAGAGATTGCTATATTTATGTAACTGCGCATGTGCAATACCTAGGAGAAATATCGCACGTTATTACTCGTGAAAATTCAGTCTAGCGTCTCAAATATTTAAGAAAACTCATTTCAACATTTAAAATATAAATCCGAGAATTAGGAATACATCAGTTTGGTATCAAAGCATAAGCTCGATTGATGTAGAATCAGATTAGGGTTTTTTGAATTAAATATTTTTAGCAAAATCTATAATTTTGGTTATAAAATAAAACTAGGTTTTTAAAATAATCTGATCTTTTAGTTTGAAAGAGTGGACGAGCGGGCTAATTCGACGTTTTTACGCTTAAAAAACTCTTATTGATAGATTTTCACAAGATCGATAATTTTTATTTGTGTACGATCCCTCAAAGAAATTAGGATTTGAATCGTAGCGGAATCCGACCGTTTCAAGTAAAACACAATTAGCAATTTATGAAATAACGGTAACAGTAGAAATTTGAATGTTCGGGTATGTTGAAGTTATTTAAATGCGTGCATAGATCTAAAACATCACATCAGAGCAAGAGAATGGTGAAGTTACCACACGAGATCCAAAGTATTCCAAAATCTCTGTAGGTTGAACCGCCGGGGAAGCAGTTTGCTGGATGGCTTGCTGGAGTCAGCAGCAGACCGCACACCTGAAAGCAGTACTTTTTACAAATCTGTGCAGGTTGAACCACCGGGGCAGCAGTTTCTTGGATGGCTTGCTGGAGTCGACAACAAACTGCACCTGACGTTGGTTCAGGAGGCCACCGGAGGTGGACTTGAAACAGTCAGCCGCTGGGAGCTTCAGAATGGCGGAAAACGGCCCTCGGCGGAGTGCTGGAAGCGGCTTGTCGGCGTCGACAGCGGTCGACCGTGGAAGGACTTTGACGGGTGCTGAAGAGTTCCTCTGGCGTTGGCGGGCTATAGATGTCGAGGGCAGGAGTGGTTGAGGCGTTGTCTTCTTGGCGTCATGGCTACGCCGACTAACAAGGAACAATTTAGGTTTGTTCCCTGTTTATTTGCCCGGTCTCTCCATTCTCAATTAACACACGATCTTTTATAAGGTTTTTTCATTTAACCTTCTAAATGAGGGGGCCCATCAATTCTAATTTTCAAAAGTTGATTTAGCTAGTCAATTAATGATTCCTAAAGGGATCTCATTTTGAATAATTTCCAGATATTGTTCCTCATAACTTTCTTCCGAATATTTATTTCCTTTAATTCTATCCAAACAATTAAATAATGTCTTTAAATGTTAAATTTATGCATTTTAAATAACTTTGAGCTTGCCCATTATGTCCTAATTATCAAAATTACCGGAACTTTTTATTCAGGGTCTCGTCGGTTGGTCAAACCAACGAGCTAAACAATTTTTTTAAATAGAAGCAGGTGCCCAAAAAAGAAAATACATGACAATAAATAAATGCATAGTAAATAAGACTCTCCAATGCATGACGACGTCACAAAAATTTGAATGCGGCGGAGGATGCATCAATTCTCCCAGGGTTGAAAGAGTTCGACTCCGGCGAGACTTTGTAAAAACTGGCAATGGAGAGATCTGACATCATCGCTGGTGCTAGATTGAGTGGAATATCTGGAGCCTCGACATGTGGCTCAATTGGTGGCCCAATGCGTTTCTGATCAGGAACTAGACCAAACCTCCTGCAATAAACAATCACTCAATCTCCCTTTGAAAAGTACGACTCATGGCGATAACGACCGACTGTGAGTTTATAATATTCAAAGGTTGCTCGCAACTTGTTAGTATTAAATTTATGTAGTATATTTAAATAATTAACATGAGCCTGCACATTGAATGAACTACATTCATGGAATGAGAGGTGATGGAGGTCATGTAGGTGGAATAACACAGAGATAATCTCGTAAGGAGATATAATATGAAGACGATTTTTAGAATTATTAATTGTTGATTTTGCTCAGGGTGGCATAAGATCCCTATGCGTCAGATTCGCCTCACTTAAGTGCCTAAGGATGTTCCCCAAATTCCAATTAATGACATTGGTCGGTTTAGCAGTCAGAGAGTAATAAACGCTACTAACTTCGAGGTTGGCGCCCTCTCGATCCCATAATATTTTCAAAAAAATTATTATAAAATATTTAATACATTGTTGTAATTCCACAAATCCGATTACCTCTAACTTAATATTATAATTGATTACAATTCTATCTTTCAAAAATTTCCAAAGGAATCCTTTAAAACGTGTATCCTTATTTGGTGTGAAAATTTTAAGAGTTCTTATTATCCCTAAAGCATGAGTTTTTTGAAATATATTGATAATTTGAAAATATATATTTTTAAACATATTTATATTTATTGGATGATGTAATGACATAAAATAATATTCCCTGAATATAAAGTCAATATTTTGTAATGACTCTAATGTGAGTGACAAGTGACCATCAACCAACATGCTTTCGGGCTGAGGAATGGACAATTGTGGTAAACTAGGTGACTCGAAGAGTAATGTGATCGGGCCTGTGTCTACTATGTTGAGAGACACTTCACTAACAAGTCCTTCCCGGGGCGGGGGCTCAAAAATAATCTCAGCGACTAGAGGTGGTGCTTTACCGTGAGCAAGTGGAAGCACTATTTCAGTCGGGCTGACGGGTTGAGGTGGAAGAAACTCTTTTTCCTTAAGTTGGGGCTCAGGAAGAGACTCCTCAAATAGAGAGAGTGTTACTGTGGAGCTAAGTTGGGATAATGTGCTCATGGGTGTGACAACACTAGGGGAATCTATGTCCGTAAATGTGGTGGCAAGAACGAAAGTCACGAGAGGGCTAACAGTAGATCTAAACTCAGACTCCACCCTACGAGCGATACTAGAAACTTCTTCTAAATTGCCATAATTGTGAGTCTCTAGTTGCACCCTAATGGAGTAGCGTAACCGTGCAGGTAACGAGATACAGTCATCATTTCACCTTCTTCAATATCTAACCTAGATTGAAGGACTTGAAATTCTCTAGTGTACTCATCAACAGACAAACCCCTTTGTTGTAGATTTTGAAATCTACGATATAAAGTTTGGAGGAAATCAGGGGAGGCATAATGTCGGCGCACCTCCGTTTTAAACTCAACCCAAGTATTTATTGGGGGCAACCATAATCTTCCTCTCATGCTTTCTAGTTGTTTCCACCAGTCAAATGCCGGTCCATTAGGTCTACGAGTCACATACTCGATTTGCGCACTCAAAGGTATTTGACTAGGTCTCATAAAATATTCCATAGTATGACACAAATCTAAACAATCTTCGAGTCCTAGACATCCGTCAAAATCACTCGTGGGTGTGTGCTCTAGCACTTAGGATCAATGTGCTCGTCATGTCATGATTGCTTTATATTAGTGAGAGACCCTACCATTTCAGATAATTTTTTAATTCTAACATTTAAATTTTTCATAGTGCTCCCCAAACCTACGCTAGGTGTTCTGTTGACGTGCAAGGTTGCTTCGATATTATTAACCGACGTGCGCAACCCGTTTTTGACCCGTGTGACACGACCTATATTGGCGGTGAGAGTTTCGACCGTTTTCATCAAGTCGCTCCTATGTCGGCCCAAATCTCCTACGCTGTTCTCTAATTGATTGACCCGCTTTTCCATCGAAAAAATTGCAAAATATTTTTTTAGTTTTAAAAATCCAAAATATTTTAGATGCTTAAAAAAATATTGAAATATTTTTTAAAAAATTATTTTTTATTTTTTTGAAGAGGTCTCGAGTGGGAAAAAAATTTCTAAATTTTAAAACTTAAAAGGCAAAATGATAATGAAGTTTTTTTTGAAAATTTAAATAGATTATAACCTTTTTTTAAGAGAATTATTTGAAAACAATTTTTAAAACCAGATCGCGTGATTCGCGATAGAAGCGATTCACAATGCTCTGATACAAAACTGATGTAGACTCAGATTAGAGTTTTCACAATTAAATATTTTTAACAAAATCTATAATTTTGGTTATAAAATAAAACTAGGTTTTTAAAATAATCTGATCTTTATGTTTGATTATAGAGGCGAGCAGGCTAATTCGACGTTTTTACGCTTAAAATCTTATGATAGATTTTCAACCAAGATCGATAATTTTTATTTGTGACCTCTGGTCTCAAACAAACTTAGGATCATGTAATGTAGGCGTAATGCCAAGCTCCAAGCAAAGCACAATTTAAAAATTACTGAAATAACTGGTAAACAGTAGAAATTTGAAGTTCACTGCGCTTCAAGCGCACTCTTAAGATATCTAAATGGTGCATAGTTCTATAAAACATCTCAACGGAGCAAGAGAATGGTGAAGTTACCACACGAGATCCAAACTATTCCAAAATCTCTCTAGGTTGAACCGCCGGGGCAGCAGTTTGTTGGATGGCTTGCTGGAGTCGTCAGCAGACCGCACACCTGAAAGCAATACTTTTTACAAATCTCTGCAGGTTGAACCACCGGGGCAGTAGTTTCTTGGATGGCTTGCTGGAGTCGACAACAAACTGTACTTGACGTGGGTTCAGGAGGCCGCCGGAGGGTGGACTTGAAACAGTCAGCCGCTGGGAGCTTCAGAACGGCGGAAACCGGCCCTCGGCGGAGTGCTGGAAGCGGCTTGTCAGCGTCGACAGCGGTCGGCCGGGGAAGGACTTCGACGGGTGCTGAAGAGTTCCTCTGGCGCTGGTGGGCTATAGATGTTGTGGGTAGGAGTGGTTGAGGCGTCGTCTTCTTGGCGTCGGGGCTACACCGTCTAACATGGAACAATTTAGGTTTGTTCACTGTTTATTTGCCCGGTCTCCCCCTTCTCAATTAACACACGATCTTTTATAAGGTTTTTTAATTTAACCTTCTAAATGAGAGGGCCCATCAATTCTAATTTCCAAATTGAATAATTTCCAAAAGTTGATTTAGCCAATCAATTAATGATTCCTAAAAGGATCTCTTTTTGAATAATTTTCAGATATTGTTTCTCATAAATTTCTTCCAAATATTTATTTCTTTTAATTCTATCCAAACAATTAAATAATGTTTTTGAATTTTAAATTTATGCGTTTTAAATAACTTGGAGTTTGCCCATTACGTCCTAACTATCAAAATTACCGGGCCTTTTTATTCAGCGTCTCGTCGGCCGGTCAAACCAACAAGCCAAACAATTTTTTTAAATAGAAGCAGGTGCCCAAAAAAGAAAGTATATGACAATAAATAAATGCATAATAAATAATACTCACCGACGCATGATGACGTCACAAAAAATTGAATGCGGCGGAGGATGCATCATCGATTAACTTCTATTGTGAATCGACGATCTTGATCTAACTTGTTTTCAAATCTTATTTAGCAAAAGTTCTTAATAAAAATTGCTTACAATAAAAAGGTTTTCATTTTAAAAAAAAATGAAGAGTCGCTTATATCGAATAGGAGCCACCTTAGGCGTCTTAGCCATTGGAATGCGTGATCTGACAAAGTCGATCAACACAGTCACTGCAGATTACACGCAGAGTTTGATTGGGTTGTGCGATGATGTACACAACCTCAAAATGAGAATGCGCAAACGATATGTTCTTCCTAACTATCTCCCAACTACATATCAGCTTGTGGAACCAGGGCTTCAAAGTCTTAATAGTCGTCTTTCTTGGCTCGATGTTTCTCCCACGAGCATTTTGGCACCACTTGTCTCCACTGAAGCACTCCCTTCAGCCGAGGAGGTTCTTCTTGAGCCCCAACTACAGGAAGATCTGCTTCCTCCTCATTTCGTCGTCCTGACTAAAATGGAAACTCTGTTTGCTCACAATGTTGTGTCACAACCTTTAGAGGCTGAGTGTATTCCCGAGGCCCCGCTCCGGGAAGTATTTACTAGTGATGGGTCACTCACCTTGGTTGACACAATTTTGATTCTACCTCTCCCGGAGATGGAATTGGCTAGAGAAAAGTCACTCACCTTAGAGCACATAGACTCGATCTCTTTATGTCCCAACTCTCCTAGCCCACTACAGCCACACACCCTTGAGGCCACATACATTGTGCCTGGTGGCCACCCGCAAGTGACATTCGAGTCACCACCATATATAGACTTTGTATTTGAGGACCACTCTTTTTTTCCTATCCTTTGAGTCTAAGCATGTACGCATTTTTTATCATCCTATTATTTATCTGTTTAAGAAAATTTATATTAGGAGGATAATCACAATCCATAAGAATTTCACTCCTCATAGGGACACATGCTTTAAGAAATTTCTCTGGATGGTTTTAGAAGTTAAATTTTGGATCCTTTTAAAATTTTGTGACACTAGTGGTACTTCTGCGGGTGTAATCATAACGGTGTTTGATCCCGGGGTAACAAATACTTGTGTCTAGCAGGAATGCGTATAATGCGATATGATCGAATAATTCCACAGGTTGATCGTGCTTACTTCCTACCTTGTTGCTTATCCTGCTTTTTCAATCCGCTCTCTCTCCCACAGTGTGATACTCTCCTATTTGATGCTCTAAGTTTTGTTGATTATTTAAATATTTTGCATAAAATTATTCCTAAACTGTTTGCGAGAATCATTGGAAAATTATAACTTCGCGGTTGATTCCATCACCGAGAGGTATCCTTTTCCAATGAAGATTGGTTGTGTATCTCTTTCAGGAGCAGAGTTTATCTACAGGTCTCGCTTATTCAGCAGCATGACGGTAGCGGCAATGTTGACATTTGGACTTTCTACTTGCAGGTCACATCACAGTCTCGTCGGGGTTGAGTTCTTTCAACCCCGGGAAAATTTATGCAACCTGAGTCACATCATATTTTATTTCCTGCATTTTATTTTGTGAGTCGCACATGTTTTCGCGCACGCTTAATTTTTTTAATTGTTGTGCTCGTTACTAACGCATGTATCTTGCTTCGCGCATGTCACTCGCCCTTGCTTGTTTGGCTTGTTGGCGTGACCGACCAACAAGTCCCTGAATAAATAGGTCCGTCGTATTAGGTAATATGGTAGTTATGGCAGCTTTGAAAAAACAAAATGATAAAATTTAAATTTTAAAATTAGAAATTATAATTCAGAAATTATAATTTAATTTCTGAATTTACAGTTAATTTAACAATTTTAATGGGAAATGAGAAATGAAATGCCACCCTTAGAAATCGCTTCCTTTATTCTCATTGTTATCCCAGCTTTCTTTCAAAGAATTACAGTCGGCCACTTGAAATAAAACCTCCCTATTTTATAACCGCCGACCGAGTATTGAATTTTCATCCTATTGAAAACTGAACAGTCCACCCTAACCCTAGTATTTCCAGCCAATCTTGAAAAAAACTTCCCCTTCAGTTGATTTTCTTAATTATCAAAATTGAATATCTTTGAAAAAAAACTGCCTGTATTAATTGTCTTCCACCAGCTTTAATAATCTTTAATATCAAGTGAAGCATATTCCTATAAAACTGCCTGGCCTCCTACATGAAGGCAGCTGGAGGAAAATATGAAAAGACAATTATTTCTCTGTTTTTTCATAACTCCCAGCCCTACCTTATGCCCCGATATCACGGCGCCACCTTTCCACCACACTCCCCTGCCTTCGAATCCATCTTCGGTCTCCTCCCAAGGCGCCGACAGCCAAACCTCCACCTCCTACCGCTGGGGATTCAGTCCCTAAGGCTCCGACAACCTGTCCTGAACCTCCCTTCGGCAAATCCTGCAATTCCCTGACATTTCCCTCCAAACAGCCAGCTGCATCCACTTTTCCAGAACTCATCTTCAACTCTCGCCCACTCGATTCAGCTGCTTACAGTTTCCAAAAGAGTTACATACACATGAGCTTATGGTATACTACTCTCCCCTCTTGCTCATAACCTGTTAGAATGGGTGGGAGCCGAGAGCTGGCGATGGATGGGAGCCAGGCAAGTTATGAGCCAGCGATGGAATGGAGAGGTGAGCTTGCGGTCTCACGCTAAGAGATCGGCGGTCAGTGTACGGAAA
Organism: Platanthera guangdongensis; assembly: GCA_039583875.1. Taxonomy (NCBI): domain Eukaryota; kingdom Viridiplantae; phylum Streptophyta; class Magnoliopsida; order Asparagales; family Orchidaceae; genus Platanthera; species Platanthera guangdongensis. Next base: position 173,806,953 of record CM077166.1, on the reverse strand, counting down.
TGCTGAGTGTTAACAATCTGAAAATGTTGGGAACGATGATTTCCCTCTGATTCCATGTAGAAAAACTCGAAACAAAGAGAAGTAAAATGAAATATTTTATTAATTTCTCAATCGCATTATTACATTACACTTATATAGAAAGATAGGAGCTATAATCCTATTCTAAGTTGCGAGACTAAATTCTAAGGAGGTGTTGAGCTCTGTTATTTGGGCCTTGCAACGGGCCTCCGTACATATCTTTTATAAGAGTAATAAATAAGGGGTAAAAATGGAGGCTCAATGTTATATCAAACTGGGAGCTTTCCTTTTATACAATATATATATACACTTAAATTGTTGGGCGTTGAACGATAAACTACACAGCCAAACTAAGAATTCAATAATAATAGTAATAAAAAGCTCCAAAAAGATTTTTTAAATCTGTTGTTACATGCATATACATCTAAACTAAAGAGCAGTTTTTATCAAGGTCGTCTGGTTATTTGTTTCTTACAAGTAAATTATGAAATACTCTGGGCAAGCTTTACCTAAGCTAAGATGTGTGCGGCATATACATCCAATCTAAGATTTTTGCAGCCTAATGTAATTGAGTGTATCGTTGCACAGCATGGCCCTAGGTATGCATCCAATGCACACATAATGTACAACATTGCAAACAAATAATTAGATATTTCGCCTTCTGTTTTTGGTTCATATTTTTGACTGGTTAAGTAATTCTCTTAACAGAGTTCTTTCTTTCTGTGTTCTTTTTAATTAAATTGATGTTCTGCAGTAATGGAATGTGAGTAGTCATTACTTTGGTTTGTCATGCTGTTCATTTCAATTCCAGAAACTGAAGATGAAAGAATCAATAGAGATTTCGCTCAACTGTTGGATGCTTATGATTTTTACCTATCATATGTAAGTTTATTCTCTTTAGTGTTTGTGTCTACAAAATAAGGACTTCCACATAAGTACAGTAACTTTGAATCTCCATATGTGCAGAAACGTGGAGAACACAAAGATAAAGCAGGTTATGATACATTATCAGAAAGGTTAGAACACCTTTTGCTTTACTGGAGGGATTACCGATTATGACTCTGGTTGGGATACTTGTGCATTTGAGTGTTCTCGGTGTGAAACTGTGATAATAAATACAGTGATAATGGTTTATATGCATTTTGAATTCCCATGATAGTTTTTTAAAAGCCAAATTCCATTTTGTGTGGTCTCGGCGCTCACGACATCTAAAGCTTGATTACACTTGCATGATTGTGGTGACGTTTTTTCCTAAAACATCTTTTGTGAATGTAACATAAGTGACCACACATACCTAAACACTACCTGTATTTGTATAATTGTGTTCACCCCCCCACCCCACCGGTTTCCCATAGCCTATGTAGCACGGGGACGGAAACGAGATACGATACGAAACGGATACGGGAAACGTGATTTAAAAAAAATTAGGATACGAGAAATGTTTTTAATTATTTTAATATACATATTAATTAATATAAGAATAAGACAACTAACAAACTCTTTGTACATATACGGGTGGTACGTATTCCGCAAGGTTATGACTAGCGGCAAAAGAATAAGATTCCCTCCAATAAGGATTTCTTGCTAGATTGAAAGACAACCCCGCCGAATAAAATGTCATAGCAATTAAAGCATCTAAATGAGCTCTATGCTCATTATTGAATGCACTAGAAATTAGATTCTTTTCTGCACCGCTTGGATCATCATTTCTTCTCCGCTTAACACCAACACTTTCAACTCCACTTGAAGTACTTGGATCTACCGGTATTAATTTTGGAAGTCTTTGCTCAATAAGCTCGTGAACATCTTTATCTTCCTTCAACATATTCTTGTATGTGGAAGTCGGAACCTTGTTACATGCTCCAATTCCACTACTCTTGACCTCAATAAATGACCCTTCACACGTGTGTATGAGCTTTTGTAAGGCTTACCAAAAAAATTACATGTCCAACTTATACTTCCACCTCCTTCAGTTAACTTGTTCCCTCTTGTCACATATTTCCAAAAAGGCTATTCATCATTTTCAGTGACGCCGTTATTTGAATCCATGTTATGAGAGATAAGACCTAATTTAAACAACAATGAAATTCATAATAAACAGTGTTAACAAACTCATAATAAAATTGGATCATGTGAGAAATTTCTAGCTACACACATTTTTTGTGTACAACAATAGATTAACTGTTGAGTGGAAAATCCTATCTACACGCATTTGTTACTACTATAAGTGCTACATAGATCACATCAGATTAACATGATGTTAACATTAATAACTCAAGTTTTGCGGAAGGAAAGCCATCAAGGGCAAGGGGAAAATCTCATCTTCATTACTTGTTTGAGTTGGAGTTGTTGGAGGATTATCAATGTAAATAGCCTAAGCAAAATTAGATTATTTAGTAATATGTAGAGAATACAGATGTAGCCGTAAATGGTGATGTTTTTGTCTAAACTCACCAGATCAAAAACGTCACCACCAAACGTAGTCGTACTCTAATTGTTATTTTGCACAAGCTTAGTGTTAGCAATTAGCATAAAAACATTAAGGATTTCTCTATGTAAGTGGTTTTCCAACTATAACATATAATATCTACTATGCACTACTTGAAAGCATCATGAATATTTACTCTACTTATTAGCCATCAAGTGCTAGTTAGTTTAAACCTAGTTTCTTGAACATTGAAAAAGGGTTTCAGGCTTCTAACATGATGCATTATCCTCTTAAAATCAGAAGACATGATGCAATGTTTTTAGGCATCTATTGGATATTAATATGATGCAGAAAGAAGAAGCAGGAGAAGAAGAAGCAGGAGAAGGAGGAGGAGAAGGATAAGCAGGAAAAGAAGGAGAAGAAGAAGGAGGGGGAGGAGAAGAAGACGTAGCAGGAGGAGGAGAAGAAGAAGAAGCAGGAGGAGAAGAAGAAGAAGCAGGAGGAGAAGAAGAAGAAGACGAAGAAGAAGAAGGAGGAGGAGAAGAAGAAGGAGGAGAAGAAGAAGCAGGATAAGAAGAAGAAGAAGCAGGAGAAGAAGCAGGAGAAGATGAAGGAGGAGAAGGAGAAGAAGGAGAAGAAGGAGAAGAAGAAGAAGAAGGAGGAGAAGAAGAAGGAGAATAAGAAGAAGCAGAAGAAGAAGAAGAAGAAGAAGGAGGAGACAAAGAAGAAGAAGAAGAAGAAGAAGAAGAAGGAGAAGGAGGAGTACCCGCGGGGTCGGCGGAATCGGAAGCGGAACGCCGGCGGGATCGGGAGCGGAACAGGAAAACCTAATGCGTAAAATGAAATACGCGAGCTCTATATCTTCTGGAATCGCGTATCCCCCTTGCGGGATAGGCGATTCCGAAAATAATATATATATATTTTAAAAAACGCGTTTCTTGGAGTTTCGGAAACCCGTTTTCGCGCGTTTCGGGCGTTTCCCGTATCCGGTACGCGTTCGAGTCGATACGTAGACCATTTTTAAGTATCCGTGATTTGTAGCCCACAACTCTCCCACTTACATCAAAGTCTATAATTGCTTTGTTGACTGTTTGGATGACCACATTAACCTGATTATTGTATTTCAGATTCATGGGACTACGAGCTGCTCTGTTCTCTTCTTGTCCAGGCATTCAATCCTTTGGCAGAAAACTTGGATTTTGTTTACCGCAGGATGACGAGCTTGTTACGCATGATTATTCTAGCAATGAAGCACTTGAAAAAGTTCCTGGCAGCTTTTCTATGGCTTCTAAACTGCTGCATCTATTAGGATTTTCAGGAAGTGATGTTCTAGAAAAGTATGATTTTGATCTAGTTTTTCTGCATATTACATCACATGAGAAATCTAGAAATAAAAAGGAAGTGGGAGTGTCTAACATGGATGCCAATGGAGTTAACGACTTGGTCGGTAAAATTCTCGAGAAAGCTCATCCGGGCTCTACTATTGGATCTCGACTGCACTTCTCAGTTCTTTTGAGCTATGGATGTGTTTCTAAGGATGAGAAGCTTTGTTCTTTACTTTCCAGCCCCAGTACAGAATCTAATTCTGATTTATCTTTACTTTTTCCAATCCAAAGTTACACTATGAAAGGAGGACATAGATTGGATGACATCAGGTTAGAATTTCATGACGTCTCAGTTCTTTAATTACAGAAATTCAACTTATCGTTATAAATTTAATTACGTTCTTGCATTTTACAGGCATCACCATGCAATGCTACTTGCTCAGTGGCAAGAGGGATTAACCCGTAGAGATACGACAGAAGCATTTTTCTTTGAAGATTTTAAAGAGGTATGCTTCAGTTAATTTCAAAATGTTGAAATTTATCTAATGATTACTTTTCTTGTTAACTAGTGGCTATGCGCTGTTCTCCCTGCGCAGTATGCCAAGTCAAGATTAACTAGCCACCATCTAGAAAGCACCGGTATGAGTACGGGTACCGGGTACGATACGTATCCGGTACGACGGTACAAAGTTTTTTATAAAACAAGTCTACGGGTACGACGGGATACATTGTATTAAATATAATAATTTTATATGTATATATCACAATTGCAATTATAAAAAAACAAAACAATAAAACATCAAACATAAATAATCAATTGAAGTACAAGTACACAACTAATGCAATATAACATGAAGTTCTTAGACATAAAATATTCATAATAATTTTAAATTTAACGATGTTCACACTCATTTTTTTCATCTTCTTCCTTATTGTTGGAAGAAGAAGAAGAGAAGAAAAAAATAGAAGAGGGAGAAGAGGAGGAAGAATAGGAAGACAAAGATGAAGTAGAAGTAGAGGAGGAAGAATAAGAAGAGGAAGTAGAACTTACGAGTTACGACCGTTACGACCTATGGGAACTTTAGCGACAACGACGACAGGATCGACAGAGGAAATAGGAGCGGCAGCTGGAAATAGGAGCGACAACGAGATTTTTAGCGTCAACGGTAGCAGGATCGGCAGAGGCAGCAGGATCTTAGGCAGAAGCGACAACTGGCCGATGGAAAAATGAATCGAGGACAACTTTAAAGCGCGATATTACTGGTATGTGCGCGTATGGTGCTCGTACCCGTACCAAAAACCTACACAGTATGGGTATTAGCAAAATAATGGCGTATTCGGGCTTCGTAGATGCACAGGTATATAGTAAAAACAAAATAATAAAATTTAAATCAAGTTCTTTAGTTGTAGCAAAAAAATGTAAATCCGAAGCACATTTTGTTATTATAATAAACAAACACTGCTACTTGTATTTATGGGTCACAAACAAAATTTCTTCTAAAAGACATGCATACGTCTTTTGTTTACTTTAGAAAAGCATACTCCTATCACAATATGCAGAACGATATGTCAAGTTCATGTGTATTTACAGATAGTAATAGGTGTATCAGTCGAGTAACGAGTACGTACCGGTAATGGATACTTATCCGGTACGGGTACGTGACCCCTAAGGAATCACCGGTGTTTCATAGGCCACCACTTGATGCTCCCTGCAAAATTGGTTTTCACATCATACATGACGAGGAATATCGAGTAGCAGTCGAGCACTATTTTCCTTGCAACTGCCCACAAGGAACTCATGCATGACTGTTAGTTTATACTATAATTTATTAATTAAATTATTTTAAATATAAAGTTATTCATAATATATTTAAATTATATTATTGCATTATCTATATAATGTTTTCTTACATTTATTATCCGATCATATTATATTTAAGAGTTGCGCATAAAAATATAATTAGGAGAAAATATTAGGATAAAATTTGAAAAGAAGATAACAGACCAAAATTGTGGATTTCTTTAATATATAGCTCCCTTGCTATTTGTTTTATGTGCCTACTTTTTTGTAGTTTTGTGATGTTATAATCTTCCAATTGTTCTTGAAGTTTCACACTCTATTCCTTGTCAGAATAATAGGTTGTACAATGGTTTTCAATTTCTATTTGAGTCTGTTTGGTTGTGGATGGAATTAGGGATTCAAAATTGAAATTGAAGGTTTAACTTCAATAAAAAAGGATTTCTAATTCTAATTTGGTGGCCCTAATTCTAACCAATCAAGCGAACCCTTCTAGATTTTGTTCCATGGACTTGTTTCGAACCTCTTTAGTAAGAACCTAACCCTAGGAGAGTTTACGGCTTCACCTCCCCTAATAGGAAGAACATGACGGTGTAGAGTCCTTCAAAGACTCACTTCTAGGTTCTCAAAGAAACTCAAAAACGAGAAAGAGAACTCTCATGCGCTCAATGGGTCGGTGGATACCTAAGGAAACTCCGATTCGATCAGCCCCCCAACTGGGAGGCATCTATCTCATCTCGATCACAAGGAGAGGTCATTTTTGTTGGAAATTAAAATGGCTTAATTCATTAACAAGTAACCCCTTCTCCTTCATGTAGGGGAGGTAAACATATAACAAAGACAAACATAAAATGCATGTATTACATGTAAATACTAACACTCCCAAGTTGGGCGTGAGATATTTATCATACCTAACTTGCCAACAATCTTGTCAAAACATTCTCACACAACTTCTTTGTGTGAATGTTGATAGGTTGTTTGTCAGATGGAGAAAATAGTCTACAAATGACTTCTCTCTCAATATCTCTTTGATAAAGTCATTAATGTATTCTGTGTGGTCATATTGGATGGGATTATCAACATTGCTGGGATTCATTTTTAGTAAGTCCCTGGTCACTCGTTAAGGAGTGTAACCATTAGCCTTCATAGACCTCACGAACTATAGCTCTGACTTATGCTTCTATTCTTGATCTTGCCACAACGTTATTTTTTGCTACTCCAAGTGACAAGATTTCCCCCCATAACGAAACAATATCCTGAAGTAGATTTTCAAGCTTTAGTAGGCACAGTCCAATCTGCATTTGTGTAAACTTAAATCCTCAGTTCAGTATTGTGAGCAAATAGGATGCCACTTCTTGGCGAGGACTTGAGATATCTTAGAATTCTATAGGCAACATCAACATGGCTGATCTTTGGAGAGTGCATGTAATGATTGGTTACCCCCACCTCAGAGATCAGCCTTCCGACCAATTTTTGAAATTCAGTGATATCTTCATTTACTTCCCCATTGTGTCTTCCAAATTTGTGGTTTGCTTCAATCGGGGCAAGGTTGTCAGGATCGAGATCCTAGATGAGATCATTTTGAGGTAGGATCGAATCTGATAGTAGGGTCGGATCGAGAATCGTTTTACAAAATTAGGATCGATTTACAAAATCTAGATCGTAGGATCGTAAGATCCTATGATCTGGATCGCGATCCTGACAACCTTGAACCGGGGTGTCGACTGGTCTACACCCACTCATCCCCATCTTCTCAAGAAGGTCAATGAAGTAGTTCCGTTGAGAAATAAAAATACAATGACTTTGCATCTTCAATGTCCTAGAAGTACCTGAGTTTTCCTTGGTCTTTTACCTCCTACTCCATTCACCAATATTTGTTTCAATATCTAGATCTCTTCAGCATCATACTGTTATAGCAATGTCAGCAACATAGACAATGAGAACTGTTAGTTTACATGCTCTGTGCTTGATGAACAATGTGTAATCTGCATTGCCCTTGTGTTTCCAAAAGACATCACAATCTTGTGAAATCTTCTAAACCAAGCTCTAAAAGACTGTTTCAACCCATATAAAGCTTTCATCAAGTTGTAGACTTCTCCATCAGACCCCTTAAGAGCAAGGATAGGTGAGAGCAGTGTAGATCTCTTCTAAAGCTCTCATGAAGGAACACATTTTTCACAACCAATCGACTGATTCCCAACCCTTGCAAGTAGCACAAGCTAATAAAATCCTTATAGAGTTCATCTATCCCAAGAGTGAGTATAACTTCTTGCCACTAATCTTGCTTTGCACCTTTCAACAACACCCCAAGAGTTTTACTGGACAGAGAATTCCCACTTACACCTGATATTTTCTTCCCTTGAGGAAGATGCACCCCAATGCGCAATATTTTTCCAGAGCTTGCATCTCCTTAAGCATCAGTTCTTCCACTTAGGAATTCCAAGTCCATCTTGCCAAGATGGGGTATGAAAACGGTAGCGAAGGATGACACAAAGGTCTTATGTGAAGCAGTGAAAGAGTCGCAAGAAACATAATGTGATAGGCGATGTTGGGTGCATGAACTGATACCTTTTCTAAGTGCAATGAATGTTTTCCCCCCTTATTTCTCTTGGTACAAACTTGCAAGGTAGGAAGAACAATGCTGGAAGTAACTGGAATATTAGGAGAAATAACATGAACCAAAGAGCTGTATTGCGGAGAAACAGGTAGAGGAATAGTAGGGTAGCTCACTTCCGAATATATAGACTACCCCTAAAGGGAGGGCCCAAAGTAGGTAGAGCTTGTCCCTATTCTCCACTACTTCACAACCAGATTTCATCATTTCGCACATGATTTTGATGTGATTCTCACGTTATCTCGTGTCACGATTACTATTAATTAATTTTCATGGATGCGTTGTTAGAGATATTAATATTTTAGTATATTATGTTTAGTCCCACACGCCTATCGGTGTGTGATCATGTTGTAGTCTATATAAAGCCCCTTGTGAAGAATAAGATTGCACCTTTCATTACTTTCTAATTTCTACATGGTATCAGAGCCTAAATATTCTGAGACCTAAAATTTTTCTCCTCGGTACTGTTCCCCCGCTCCCGTCCCGACCTAAATCCGCTCCCCGACGCGTGATTTCATTTTTCCTCTCCAGCGCTTCCGCTCGGGCTCCCGTAGCGCGGAATCCCGCATCTCCCGTCGAGGAATGGCCTCCTGCCTCCTCGACGGGAGTGGCCCTTTTCCCTAACGGCGGCGTCGTTCCCTCCGCTCCTCCTCGACGATCGCTACTGCTTCCGCTCGCCGACATCAACGGCTGTCCGGCTTCCTTCTCGACAGCAGAGCTTCTTCTTCTCCGGTACCCTTCTCCAAGCCTGCGCTCTGCCAGCTTCTTCTCCGACCTCCTGCCGCTGCCGCTGCTTCTGCTGCCCGGCGCTGTTCCTCTCCGTGCCGCTGCGGCTCTGCCGCTGCTCTTCTTCACGGCGGCTCTTCTTTATCCGACTACTTCTCCGGCTCTGCTGCAGCTGCTACGTCTCCAGCTGTTCTTCTCCGGCCACTCTTTTCTCCAGAAGCTCTGCCTGCCGGTGCTCATTTCTCGCCTGCTGCTGCCGCAACTGCTTCTTCTCCGGCTGCTCTGCGGCCGTGCTTATCCTCCGCTGCTGCCGTGCGCTCCTTCGTACCGACGGAGCTTCCTTCTTCTTCGATCAGCCCGGCCCCTAGGGTTAAACTTAATTTTTTTTAAGTTGTTTGGTGGTTTGTGTTGCTCTTTACGATTTCCGCCTTCGTCACGTGCTCTACGTGAGGGGATGTACGTCACGGCTCTAGGCGTAGTTTATACTTTCATGCACGTATTCCACGTGAGGGGGAGTGTTTGTGATATCGGCGACTCGAGCTTCTTTCCCGACTCCTGCCTTAGTCACATGGCCACTAGGTATAACTATGTCTTCTTTCACGTATTCCACGTGAGGGGAGTGTTGTGATCATGGCGACCGGATATTCTTTCCGACTCCTGCCTTAGTCACACATGGCCCCTAGGTTGATTCATATGTTGTTTGTGTCTCCTCGTCGTTTTTCTTGGATTTGGTAAGGTTGGTTTGGTCTGCGTGGTTGACTTGTTTCCGCTCCGAGTGTATCCAGCGTTGTCATGGTCGGTTTGCGGACCAACGTGTGTGGCTCTTGCCCGGTTGAAGATCCCGGTGACACGCGTTTGGCCTCGGTGGCTTTGCTTTGTCCCACGCTGCCTTCCTCTTACCTCTATTTATGTTGTGTCCAAGCTGTAGCTTTCCTCAGCTTGAGGGGGAGTGTTAGAGATATTAATATTTAGTATTATTAGTTTAGTCCCACACCGCCTATCGGTGTTGTGAGTCATGTTGTAGCTCCTATATAAAGCCCCTTGGGAAGAATAAGATTGCACCTTTCATTTACTTTCTAATGTTACACGTGTGATCATTTTAAAAATTCAGAGCTTGTTTGTCCAAAGATTAAATAATTCCTAATTGTCATTAATTTAATATCTCTAATGTCATCTTCCTCTCTTGAGACGCTTGTGGATGAATTAATCAAAAATTGAAAGCTTACAAATGGTAGTCAACTTATGCTCGTTTACGAACCCTAGGTCGGTTTTCGCGCGATATTCATTATGAAAAGTTCCGCTAGAGCCACATATTTTAAATCTTCTCAATTCTTATTATTTAAAATCAATATCGAGATTTCATTCTACATCGAGCTCACATCGGGAGTTTGCGGGAGAGCGCAATGGGAGCTCGTAGGAGATCGCACCATGAGCTTGCGGGGGATCGCACCGGGAGCTCGCGGGAGATCGTAATGGGAGCTTGCAGAAGGAAGAAACAATGCGTCCATGGAAGAGCTGTCCCTCACATGGTAGATCTCGCAGGCAGTGGCATGCATAAGATCTCAACGAGAGGTCCGAGCATGCTGTCGAGGCGGGACTGTCCAACAGAGATGGGATGCAATACTCGCGAGAGGTGGTATCACAGATGGCGTTCCTGATCTAGAAGGTTCTCGGGGAACGGCCCCGCAACAAAATGTAGACGCTATGGAAGGTGTGCAACAAAAAATGCACACAAGCAAGGTCTGTGGTAAAAAATTTAAAGCCAATCGAGCAGATTCTATTTTGTCCGGATGGGCGGAGGACCGGAGAAAAGGACATGCCGAAGAAAAAGAAGCAACAAAAAAATGCTTAGTTCTTATATCAAGTTGAGAAATGGAGAGAATTTTATTTCCCCCAATTATTATAGAAGGTATTACATGACCCCTCTATATATACATAAAAGATGAGACCCCTAATCATCATTAGAGTTGTGAGACTTAAAATAAAAGGACATGAGCATTTAAAATGGGCCTTTACTATGGGTTTAATTCAACTAGCACTTTGTGATTTAATACTTAAAAGAATAGCCAGAACTTTGTAGCTCTGTGCGCGAACACTACAAAAAGCCTTTGCGAATATTATACAGAATTTTGATTTAAGAAACTATCTCATGATATCCAAAGTATAATATCAACTGCGAATACATCATATGGTATATGCGCATACTAATCTATTATGATTTGAATAACATTCTTCAATGCCCGAGATAGTATGTGCGAACTCCAAAATAGTATGCGCGGATATCACTTTATGTTCTTGACTTGGGAGAATATTCTGTGATACTGAGTAGATAACACCATCCACGGATTCCAAAATAGTATCGGTGAATGCAGGTTTATTTTCTAGTCTTGATACATAATTTGATTCGGAAATGAATAACTAACATTATCCCATTTGTTGTTAATGGTCTTCGCGAAGGCTTTTGATAAACCTTCGTGTTCTTCATGGCGTTCGGGATAGCAGTCGCGAACGTATTAATAACAATTTGAATAATCCGTTCATATGGTCTGTGTGTGCTCATCAAGTAGTCAAGAAGAAACTGGGTCAGAAACAAAAAAAATGATTTTTAAAGTTTTTTATTAGGAATAAATATCAAAACTTTGCCTGGAATTTTGCATAATTACAGGTTGCACTCCTCTTATTTCTGAAAGTACAAAAAAATCTCCCTTAAAGTTTACATTTTATAATATTCATGTACAAAAATACCCACTTGGAGTAAATTTAGGGTTTAGGGGGTCTTTTTGTGCATGGTTGTTATGAAATGTACTCTTATATGGGAGGTTTTTGTAATTTCAGGAGTAAGAGAGGAGGATTTTGTAATTTCAGGAGTAAGAGAGGTGTAACCTGTAATTTAGCAAATTTATCGGGAGGTCCAAGTAAATGGTCCTTTTTATTAAATTTTAGAAGGGTGTAAGAGAGGTGTAACCTGTAATCTAGGCTCCGTTTGGCACGGTGGTGGCGGTCGTAAACGCATGTGTTAAACCGTCATTCGTTAAGGATCGCCTAACAAACATCATCCGTTTGAACATAAAAGTGGATGAAATTCCTTAGGTGGGCGTTAACGAATAACAATTTAACCTCGATGTTCATGACCGCTACTACCGTGCTAAACGGAGCCCTCGTATGGGATAATTAGTTTGGTGTGCATAAAGGAAAAATGCGTCTTCAGAAATTATTGGATTTATAAAATTTATGTATAATGGACCATTGTCTAGTTTATAAATAGTTATAGTTGATCAAAGAATTTCCAATCATTTTTGATTACATTAAGGATCAACACTAAGGCTCCGTTTGGGGGGACTTATCTTCACCGGTCAAGCGGTCATGACCGCATGAATCAGTGAAAATAAGTCCCGGTTCATGCGGTCATGACCGCTTGACCGGTGAAGATAAGTCCCCCCAAACGGAGCCTAAGTATCTTTACGTATTGATTATGTGGATACATTTTTTTTATTAAGTGAGGTCGAATTACTTGATTTTCTTTGATATAGTTGTAAACAATAAGACACTTATGAATCGAGAACTAGAACAATGGACGAAGTGTTTAGAATTAAATAGCTTGAAAATAGGCGTACAACAAAGTACATTATAGATAATTTTAGCGGATGAAATATTGATGTTATCAATCAATATTACCACAAGATGTGGCAAGTTTAATAAGTATTGTATAAATGGAGAAAGCCAATCTTGTATATATGTCCACTTGGTACAAATACAATGAATGAGTACAAATATATAGATGAGAGAAAGAGAGAGGAAAGTCCTATACACAATGTGGGACTAAAGAGAGGAGAGAAAAACAATAAAAGCTATACAAATGGCCTAGTTTAAGTGGGCTTTTCCAACACTCCCCCGCAAGCTGGAGCGTATAGGTCATATGCACCCAGCTTGGACAAACACTGGTAGAACATGGTACTTGATAAGACCTTTGTGAGGATGTCGGCAACTTGATCAGTTCCTGGAACATGCTTCAATTCAAGTTTCCTCAATTGAACCTTCTCACGAACAAAGTGACAGTCAACTTCGATATGTTTTGTGCGCTCATGAAACACCCGATTCTTTGCGATGTGTATGGCGGCTTGACTATCACAAAATAGAACAGCAGAGGAGGGGAGTTTTACTCCCAGGTCAGTAAGGAGACTTTCAAGCCATGTGAGTTCTGAGACAATCGAGGCCATCGATCGGTATTCAGCTTCTGCAGAGGAACGGGCTACCACAACTTGTTTCTTACTCTTCCACGTAATAAGATGACCACCAAAATAAGTACAGAACCCACTAGTTGACCTCCGATCGTCCAGGGAACCCGCATAGTCGGCATCAGAATAGGCAACCAATGCGGGAGCAGAGTCGGAGGTTTTGTAAACCAGCCCTTGACCCGGAGCTCCCTTAAGGTATCGAAGAATCCGTTCAACCGCTTGGAGATGAGAAGTCCGGGGGGCATGCATGAACCGACTGACAACCCCAACTGCAAACGATATATCCGGCCTTGTGACTGTTAGATAGATCAACTTGCCCACAAGGCGTCGATAGTATTCCGGGTTCGGAAGCATCAAATCGTCATCCGAAGCATGAGCGCATAGTTTGTGATTTGCCTCCATCGGGGTACAAGCTGGCTTGCAACCAGACTGACCAGCATCTTTGAGAAGATCGAGACAGTACTTTCGTTGGGAGAGCACCAACCCGTCCGGCCGTCGGGCGATCTCGAGACCAAGGAAGTAGCGAAGTTTCCCCAGGTCTTTAGTCTGAAAACAGTGCTCAGATGTTGTTTGACGTCTTGAATCCCCTTTGAGTCATCCCCAGTGAGAAGGATGTCATCAACATAAACCAACAGAAGGACGGTGCCAGTGGCCCGGTGTCGGGTAAAAAGGGAGAAATCTGCAGAACTCCGAGTGAACCCCATGTCCCGAACCACCTTGCTAAACTTGTCAAACCATGCCCGAGGGGACTGTTTGAGACCATAAATTGACTTTTTGAGAAGACATACCGAGACTCCCCCGTGGTCTCAAACCCGGGCGGTTGACGCATGTAGACGGTTTCCTGAAGGTCGCCATTCAAAAAGACGTTCTTGATATCGAGCTGATGAAGGGGCCAGTGGCGGTGCACCGCGACGGAGAGAAGAACGCAGACAGTATTAAGCTTGGCCACTGGAGAGAAAGTTTCCTCATAGTCGAGGCCCTCCTGTTGTGTGAAGCCACGGGCCACAAGACAGGCCTTCAGTCGGGCAATAGTGTCATCCGGAGCATGCTTGATGACGAACACCCATTTACACCCAACAGGTTGCTGACCGGGAGGTAAGGGAACCAAGACCCAGGTCTGGTTGGCCCAGAGGGCCGTCATTTCTTCGTCCATGGCAGCCCGCCAGCCAGGATGGTGAAGCGCCTCATGCAAAGTGTTATGGACCGAAACAGAGGATAATGAGGTGGCAAAGTGAAGAAGAGAGGGAGAGAGGCGATGGAGAGAGACGTAATTCGCCATTGGATGAGCGGTAGAGACGAGAGCCGGAGCAGCAGGGAGCAGAGCACCAGAGGGCGAAGCCGACTGCAGAGGGGCAACGGGATGAGGAGAGTGACGAGAATAGACCCGGATAACCGGGGGTGGGGGACGGACAGGAGGCAGGGAAGGCAGAGAGGATGAGGAGTGAGGAGCAGGAACGACAGGACGAACGACGGGATCTGGACGCAGACATTCTTGTCATGGCGTCGCCTAGGCGTCGCCTAGGCGTCACGACGCCCAATTGTAAACAAGGCGTTTGGCGCCTTTTTTTTACAAAAAATATGGGAATAGACTGCGGTTTATATATCAACCGCAGTCTATTTTATGAAACCGAGAATATACTGCGGTTATTTTAAAACCGCAGTTTATCCCATGAACCAGAGCATCGACTGCGGTTTGTACAATAACCGCAGTTTAGGTTGTAGAATAGACTGCGGTTGCTATAGCAACCACAGTCTATGCTACAATAGACTGCGGTTATTGTATAAACCGCAGTCCATTCTCACACCGACTGCGGTTCTTTTAAAACCGCAGTCTATTCCTTCCAGAGAATAGACTGCGGTGTGTACAATAACCGCAGTTTATTGTAGAATAGACTGCGGTTTATATAGCAACCGCAGTCGTTACTATCTTTTTTTAACCGTGAACCGTAAAAATCTTGTGTTTCCCCGAGTTTTTGGTTCTTCTTTTTACAATCCCTGCGCTTTGCGAGAAACCCTAAAGACGATTTTGTTCAAGTTTCTGCTCTCCTTTGCTTCGAACGATTCTTTTTCGACAAAACTAATATTCTCACTTAGGTATACTATTTCTTAATATCTTTTCTCGGTTTTTGAACTTTTGATCTCTTTGCTCTTTGCTAAGCATTGTGTGTTTATTATTATTATACATTTATACATGTCTAAACCTCCTGAGGAATCTTGTTAAACATTTATACATTTATACATTTATACATTTATATATGTATAAACATTGTGTGGTAGTAACTAGTAAGTAGTAACTATTAACTAGTAACTAGTAGCTCAATATCATTGCGGTTTTGTATGAATTTTGTTTAGGTTTTTTGTATGGTTTAGGTTTTTTTTTAGGGTTTTACAGGAAAATGTCGGACAAGGGATATTCATCGAGGTCAACAAGAGGCTTCACGAAAATGAATGAACTGAATAAGCTTAGGCTAGAGGGGAGGAAGCTTAATATTTCTTTCCGTGATGATGGCCGCATTATTCCCGGTCCTGAAACAAATAAATTGATGAGTTTTATGGGATCTCTTGTGAAGTGTTATGTGCCAATTACATATGTTGCATGGAGGGATGTTGATAAACAAATTAAAGATCAAATATGGGCAGAATTAAATGTACGTAACCTTGTTATGACTTATGAGTGATTAGTGATTACATATCTTTGGTGTTTTAGTTAATTTTTAATTGATATTTTCTATTATTTTCAGATATTTTTTGATAATATTGATGGTCATTACAAGACATTAATGAAAAGCATGAGTGAAAGTTGGAGGACTTGGAAATCCAAACTTTTTGTCAATTATGTAAAAAATGTTGATTTGGAGCATCGATACAATGTTCCTGTCAAATATAGTTTTATTACTGCCGAAGACTGGAGAGTTTTTGTCGACCATCGCACTACTACAGAATATATGGTTGTGTTCTTAACTTTTTATTAAATTCAATGTTTATATCATTTTTTAACTTTATAACTTATAACCAAATTAGGTATTAACACATTTATTTTGTAGGAGAAAAGTAAGGTTAATACTAAGAGAACAAAAACACGAAAGACCTTTCATACTACTTCCAGAATGAGTTATTCTGGATTAGAAAAAAGAATGGTATTATCTCTCTATTTCTCTCTCGTTTTTTGTATTTTAAAATTTGGTTTCTCAATTATTTGTATGATAATTTATTTTCATTTTATTGTCAAGGTTGAACAAGGTGAAGCTGCACCAATTTCACGTGCAGAGTTATGAAAAGCCGGTTATAAAAGAAAAACGGGTGAATAAATTAGTAAAGATGCAGCTGAATTGACATCTAAAATGGTAAGTGTAAATGAATCATTTCATCATTTGTAAATTATCGATAGTAATATTTCTTGAGAAGTATATTTTTTATCTGCAATTCTGTTCCAACTTCCAATATTTATTACTTTTGTTTAGGACGAGTTGTCGAGCCAAGAGTCCCAGAGTGCTGAAACAGTGTCACAGGGAAGAAATGACATCCTTGCATCTGTTTTAGGCCAAGAACATCCGGGCAGAGTTAGAGCTGGTGGTATGTTTTCCACCATTACAAGATTTTTCAAGAATGATAGGCGGAGTGATAGGACACCCACACCAATAGCTCGTGTTGAAGATGTTGAAGCTATAGTACAAGAAAGATTGAGCCAGCAACAAGAATTATGGATCCAAAAAGAACAAGAGCAACAAGAATTATGGATCCAAAAAAAACAAGCGCAACAAAAAATTATGGAGCCAAAAAGAAGAAGCGCAATAAGCCGAGATTAGTACTATGAAGAATCAAATTGAAGAGCTTATGCGCATGTTTAGTGCTAGAACTAGAACAAGTGCTGCACTTCCAGTTGCACAAGTATTATTATGTTTAAATATTTATACTTTTATGAAATGTTATCTTCTCTTTTTGTTGCGCAGGTAAGTAATTATTTTTTGTTACTTTTGGTTTCTCAGTCTCAGCCGGAGTACGAATCCAGGTCACATGAACCTGAGACTAGTCAGAGTAGACATGAACAATTATCTTGCACGGTATTATAATTTATAATATTTTTTTTTGACTTTTATGTAATCAATGAATTCAATATTGATGTCCACATTAACAATATTAATTCTTTTATTTCCACAGGCTAGTGAGACTGAGAATACAAATGAATTCATTGATATCTTGCCCAGTTTTATAAGTAAGATGAGAATGAAGATAAAATAATATCTCTAATGTTAGATTCAACAGTATTTGGGAGTGTTGAATCAACATGTACGTACTTTGAAAATTCAGAGTTGTATGATTTTTAAATATGAAAATGATTGGAGCTAACATCATATTAGCATGTATTGGTGAGTATTGTGCATCTGACTACTGAGGATCAAATATTATAAAATTAAGAATTTTTATTAATATATAAATTGATTTGAATTTACATGTTTTTGCAGGTACATAGACTCACAATTAAAGAAATTTACATACAATACTGGTGTATATTTTCATAATCCATATTCCATTTTTGCTATTAATGATGACTATGTCAAAGAACATTTAAAAACACGATTTGAAGATCTAAAAATCAGGCTTAGGACGCTTTAGTCAACTCCAATCAGATTCTTTATTATTTGTGTCCTATAATAGATTGTAAGTATGAAAAATCTTTGTATCAAATATCAATGATTATTATTATTTTTTATTCTAATTAAGTTATTAATTATTTCATTTGTTTCACAGAGAACATTAGATGTTGGCTATTATTGATTATAATAATTATACAGTTTATTGGCTTGATCCCTTAAATAATGACATTCGTGATGATATTAAAAATGTCATTACAAATAAGTTATTAATGATTATTTACTTACTTTCCTAGTTGTTTACATTTTGCTATAAACTGATTTTTTTTATATTTTATGAAGAACATTTAAAGATTTAGCAAAAGAGCAGCGTACCAGTTTTAAAAAAGATAAAACTTACAAAGTTGATTCGGTAAGTTTTAGATGTATAGCCTATATGAGTATGTATTGTAATTTAAACATTTGTAATTAAAATACTTACCAATTGTTTATTTATGTTACTGTGTAGTGCCCAAAACAACCAGATAGTATTCAATGTGGGTATTATATCATGTGCTACATGATTGATATAGTTGATGCTCTTAAAATTAGGCCAATGCCATCATTGGTAAAGGTATGTGACGTTACTGTCTAGTGCATGTAGATTGGTAATAATTATGTTGAATTGATTTTAACCATTTTTGTTTTATTGCAGATGTATCATGGAGTGACACAATTTTCGCAGGAGAAAATAGATAATATTAGAAATAAGATTTGTCATTATATAATCACTTATTGTGTTTCATGAATCATGATTTGATTGACACATGACAAATGTATTTTTGTATTGCTAGATTTATCATGGAGTGTCTTGTATGTACTATAGAATTATAGAAGTAGATTAATGAAAATGGTCTTATGGTCTTGCTGACTCTTCTAAGTTCTAAATGAGCATGTATTTTAGAGTTCTTTAAATTGTTCATTGTGATGATTTCTTTAGCCGTTATTTATTTCATTGTCCCGACCTAACTCTGCAATTTATAGGTCCTGTTTGTGAAAAATGGAAGACCAAAACACCAACACTCTGCTCCATCCATTGGTAGCAATGACCTTGATCCAAAAACGGATCCTAAACGAAAAGCAAAGTCAAATGATCCTGGTTGGAAGTATGGTCATTGACCCAACCTAGAAGATAAAAATACAGTTAAATGTAATTTGTGTGGTAGATTGATAAAGAGTGATATCAAAAGGTTGAAGCAACACTTATGTGGCGGGTATGGAGATGTATCCAAGTGTTTGAAGACTACTTCTGAAATAGCAGCTGAGATGTATTCAGCTTTAAATGCTAAAAAAGGACAATGTGCATCTGACTGTTGATGATGACAATGAGAGTGACCATGAAAGAGAGCCAATAGGGTCACCAAATGTATCCCCAGCATTATCTACAGCTAAAACGTCATTTGTCCCAAGTTCTAGGACAAGTGCCAAAAAAAGGAAAGTAATCCACTTGCCACAAAAAGGGGGCCTATGGATGCTCATGTGAGGCGTGCTCCTGAAGATGTAGTAGATGATAGACGTGCAAAAGGTCCTGCACAAACTACTATCGAGAGATGTTTAGAACACCTGAAGAAAAAAAAAGTTGATAGTTATGTTGCTGATTGGTTCTATAATGTGGAATTCCATTCATGCCGCAAAGGCACGAAGTTTCGAAGTCATGCTTGAAGCAGTTGGACAGTATTGGCCTGGTTATAAAGGCCCTAGTTATCATGATTTGAGAGTCCCATTGCTAAAAATACAAAAGATAAAGTCATGGAGATGAAGACAAACTATCAAGCGTACTGGAGGAGATATGGTTGCACACTTATGTCAGATGGTTGGACAGACAGGAGAGAGAGACATTTGATCAATTTCCTAGTCAACTGTCCAGAAGGATCCTATTTTATGGGTTCCGTAGATGCATCCAGTCATATTCAAGATGCCACAATGTTATCAGATTTATTTGATAGTAGATTAGAGAGATAGGAGCAGAGTGTGTTGTTCAGGTAATTTTTTTGGTTTCATTAATTTAGTATTTTCATATTTCAAGTTTAATAGTCTACAACTTTCAATAATTACAAATGTCTGCACTCTGCAGGTGATGACTGACAATGCTTCTAATTACAAGCCAGCTGGTAAAATTTTAATGGAAAAAATACCTACATTATTCTGGACTCCTTGTACAGCTCATTGCATTGATCTAATGCTGGAGGATATAAGCAAGCTACAACAGAACAAAACAGTGATAAGAAAGGCAAGAATGATTACAAATTTCATTTACAGACACACTCGTTTACTTGATGCAATAAGGACTACTATAGACGGTGATCTAGTGAGACATTCAGTAACTAGATTTGCAACATCATTCCTTACTCTACAAAGTGTGCTTAAGCATGAGGAGAAGCTGAAATTATTCTTTGTGTCGCCCTCGTGGAATGCCGCTAATTTGACAAAAACTGAAGCCGGAAAACAGATTGTTGAAATAATACTTTCAACCAATTTTTGGAATAGAGTAAGAGATTGCCTAAAAGGAGAAAAACCACTGATTGCAGTTTTGCGATTAGTAGATGGAGATGAAAGGCCGGCTATGCCTGAAGTATATGCTGCAATGGAATAAGCCAAACAAAAGATCAAACAATATTTTGATAACAAAGAAAGATTATTTAAAAAGATTATTGAGATTGTTGAAAATAGATGGACAAATCAAATGGAGCAAAAGTTGTATATGACGGCTTTGTTTCTAAATACAAGCAATATTTTGAATATGAGGAACAAAATAATGATGATGCCTGGAAATTTCAAGATGCTTTTAATGATGTTATTGCAAGACTAGTGCCCGATCAAGAATTGCAAGACAAGATTGCCGAGCAAAGTACTAACTACAAAGCATCTCGAAATAGTTTTGGAAAGCCTATGCTATTAGGCAACGAACCACCTTAAATCCAAGTAAGTATTGTTTACATTTTTATATTTTCTTAAATTATTTTTATGTCAAATAATTTATATTTGTCTTAAATGAATAGTGGACTGGTGGGGTGCACATGGAGGACCAAATGTTGACCTTACGAAGGTAGCATTGCGCATATTGGCTTATGTTGTTCTTCTTTTAGTTGTGAGCGCAATTGGAGTACTTTGAGTTTGTAAGTATACAAATATTCAATAAAAATTTTAATATTTTATATTTACTAATTTACCAATAAGTTTGAAATTATCTTGATTCAGATCACACAAAAAAAAAATAGATTGGAACATCAAAGACTTAGTGATCTTGTATACATCCAATATAATCGGCGTCTACAAGCACGATTCAAGAAAGACGTGAAAAGGGAAGAAATTACAACCCTTTGGTGCTTGATGAGCTCGACTGGAGTAGTGATGTGGATGGTGAACAAACCAGAGGAAACTCTAGTTTTTGATGATGATAATCTCACATGGGATGCTGTAGAGAGAGCTCTTGGAACTGGGGCTCAAATTTACGAAGTGGAGTTGGAACTAATCTTCAAATAAATGAACTAATAGCTCAAGGGGATGAAGATTTAGATCATTTTGTAGTTGCCAGTGATGATGAAGATGTTTATGATAATTATGGGCAAATGGCGAGTACCTCCATCCAACCAAACACCTGCAATGTCAATGACGACTTACTAGATGATGATTCTAGTTGACCTTGTATGATTATTTAAAGTTAATGTTAAAAATATTATTCATGCTAATATGCTATTTTTGTGTTCCCTTTTTGTTATTGCTTTATTTTTCTTGAAGTTTGTCTTGAGTCTTGACTCTTGACCATTGATAGATGATTGCCACTGTTTTTTCTTACTGTTACATGCTTACTGCTTCATGGTATTTGAGAATTGAGATAAGTCATAAGTATGAATGTATTGATGTTTGAGAATTGAGGATTTGAGATATCATGAATTCATGATTCATGAATACATGATATTGGTAGTTGGAACATTGTGCTTGCTAGTTGCTAGTTGCTACTTGCCTACTTCTTGTCATATGATCATATCAGGTGTTGAAATTTGAGAATTGAGATATGAAGATATCATGAATTCATGATATTAGAAGATTCAGAAGCTATACTTAGTTGATAAGTGCTAACTGCTATGCTTAGTTGCTTACTTCTAACTGCTAGTCTGCTATGAAGAACAAAAAATCTCCAGCTGTGTTTGTAATTGGTAAACAAGTTATTAAAAAAAATGGAGCTTTACACTGCGGTTATTATAATAACCGCAGTCTACAGTATGACAGACATACTATAGACTGCGGTTATTTTTGTAACCGCTGTCTTATAGGACTATCGACTGCGGTTATTCGAATAACCGCAGTCGATAGTCAATAGATATATACTGCGGTTATTATATTAACGCAGTATATATACATATACTGCGGTTATTAACCAACCGCAGTCTATAACATGTATACTATATGAAAGGGGAAACTAGATCAGATATACTCTAGAGGGGGGTGAATAGAGTATATGGTGCTTTTAAAACACAAAGAAAACTTTTGCAAAGCTTTACAACAATTGTTGTAATGAGTGTAAGCAGGGAAACAGAAATAAAACTAATCACAAAACCAAGTTATGCAGAAACTAAGCACAAGAAAATCTAGGCCAGAAACAAAAAGAAAACATGCAAAACCAGATGACACAAGGAATTATAGTGGTTCCCCAAACTTGGGTACATCCACTCTTCTACCACCCTAGGTAGGAATCCACTGCAGGATGAGTTGATCAGGTGTCCTGGGCACCAATGAGCTTTTGATAAGGTGCTCAAAAACCAAATCAGATTTTTTGATCAGGTGTCTTGCCACCAATGAGCTTTTGACAAGGTGCTCAAAAACCAGATTCAAACTTTTGAAGGGAGTTTGAGAAACCCTTTACAGAGTGGGGGTGAGAGAGTGATGACAGTCTTCTCTTTCTCAATCAACTGAGAAGACTATGTGGATTGATGTCAAAACTCCCCCTGAATCCTTGATCTTCAGGAAGAAGAGATTTGCTGAGGGTGATAGGCCTTCAAGGTAGAACTCCAGCAAGAGATGATTTCAGCAATGACTGAAATGTTGAGTGTCTGGAGTCTTGAAATGATGCTGGCCTTGAACACTTTAAGAGCTGAAGAGATCTGAAGATTTTTGAAAGCTTGATCTCTCTGATGAGTGTTCTTCAGAATTCTTGTTGACAGAATATTTTTCAAAGAGTCTCTGTATACTGAGTTGTGCCCTATTCTTGTCAATCTCTTGTTTGATTCAAAACATTCTCTATTTTATTCTCTGAGCCAGAATAGAATATCACTCTGTCAAAGATAGTCGTTGGTCTGTATTGATTACAGCTTAATTGCATAATTTGTTCTGAAGGAAAGTCCACTGAATTGTTCCTTGAAAAATCCCTTGAAACTTGCTCCAGAAGTAAATGAAAACGGCTGGCAGATCTTCTGAATTAAATGCAGAATAACTTCTATCTGATTTAAATTTGAATTCTGAAAGATAACTGAAATCGTCGAACTGAGCCCTGCTATCGTCGAGCTGAGCTCAGCGAACTGGAAAATGCAAGCAGTAAAGAAATCGTCGATCTGAGCTCAAAGATCGTCGAACTGAGCTCAGAGATAAGGATCCAGTGCAGAGTCAAAAATCGTCGACCTGAGCTCACCGATCGTCGAATGGAGTTCGACGATATTGCGAAGTTGAGCTCAGCGATCGTCGAGTGGAGCTCGACGATATTATGAGGTTGAGCTAGACGATCGTCGACCGGAGTTCGACGAATCGTCGTGCTGAGCTCGACGATTGGACTTAGTCTCCAGAAAAACTTGGTCTTCAGGGCAGCTTTCAATCTAGACTTCTAACCTTAGACTCAATTCTAATTGACCTATTAAGCTATACAGAAGGTCAAACACAGATTCCTAGAGACATAGTGATCCTGACCCAAATAGTAATAGGGTGTTCCAACAATCCCCCTATTTGGGTTAGGATTACTATTTACAGATTTTGGAAAAATCAAATAACAACATACAATCAAAAAACATAAAAACAATAGCAGCTAGTCATGCAGAACCATCACAGAGATATATATATATGTCATCCAGATATCAGTCAAAAAAACCAAGGATTGTCACCTTACAGAATTACTTTCTCTTTGCTTTTTTACCAACTTGATTTCTCTGTTAGGGTTCAATGCTTCCTTGTTGGACCTAGTATCATCAGCTGCTCCCAAATATGTTTGCTTTGAAGTCCTGGGAACCACTGCAGCAGGATGCAACTCCATGTATCTTTCTGCATCAAAGAACTTGCTGGAGGCATATCTTTCTAATTCTTTCTGTCTTTGTTCTGACATTGTAGATATATTAGAGGTGTCTAGGCCTTGCTCTCTGACTTTCTTTATTTGATCTAATACAGTCAACTCTTTCATTCTAGCAGTCCAAGCAACAGGATTCTTCTCAGGGTCCTCAAATGGAACAGGTGGCTCATACCTGTTGGAAGAAGTATCTTGAGGAGTCCTGGCAGTCACAGTTTCTTTGAGCTTGTAGGGGAATGGACCAGAAGATGTATCAGAAGGAAGTACATCCTCCTGGAAGAATGGGTGCTGTGAATTGCCCTTAATAATGAATATACTTGAGTCTCTCTTTGATTTCCCCTATATCCTCCCCTTCTAGAGTAAGAGCCCCTAGACTGGCTTTCCCTTTGATATGTTCTAGCATGGGTTGGTAGGGAGCCTGGTTTCTAGATGGGCTGAGCTTGCAGAGCTGCCACCTGCACCTGCATCAGGTGGAGGTGGTGGAGGAGGATGAGGGTGCTTGAACTGGAGGAGCCTTTCTCATACTTCCTTTTCTTCTTCATTGCCTTTAGCTGATTTTTAGAGAACTGCATCCAATGTTCAGTAATTGATAGTTGTGCAGAATATAGTAAGGAACATCATTGTCATCTCTTACTTTGGCAGGTGGAACCCTTTTCATTGCCTTACTTCTTGCCTTCCTTTTCCTTGCAATGGTGGCAGAAGAATCATCAGAATCTGTCTTGAATTCATCAGAGTCAGAACTCTGGGCATCATATATAGCATCTATCCTTTTCATCAAATCTTCTTTCAGTTGAACAGCAGCAGATGGAGCAGAAGCAGGAGCAACAGAAACGGATACAGCAGTAGATATAACAACAGATACAGGAGCAGCAGTAGAAGTAACACTGGTAACTTCAGAAATGATGGCAGCAGCTTCAGTAATATCAGCAAAAACTTCAGCAGGCTCAAAAACAATGGCCTCTGACATCAGAAATTCCTGGGAAATGGGCTCATCAGAAACAATTTCTTCAGCAGCAGCAGCAGAGACAGTTTCTTCAACAGCAGCAGCAGCAGTCACTGAGTGTACAAAGGATGAAAGAATGTTGGGGTCACAGCCAGAGAAGGGCCCCATTGCCTTAGACAGATCTTCTGAGGGCTGGACAACAATAGCTTCTGGAAGGTAGCTGTAATATGCAGTATCAAATGCAGATAGCAAAGACCTTAGGTCTATTGCTAAGACTGGAGTAGCAGCAGCAACTGGAGCAGAAGAGGCAGCAGACACAGGAGCAGCAGCAGCAGCAGCAGCATGAAGGCTGGCTTCATAGGGCATCTCCCCTGCCTGGATGCAGATACCTCTGTATCAAGGCAAACTGCTGGTGGGGCTGCTTGAGGAAGGAGAGAAGAAAGCCTGGCAGAGAGGGCTGCCACTGACAAGTGTAGAGGAGCCAAAGAGGTCTCCAAGAGAAGGGAGAGCCTGGGGGCAATGAGCTCATACAACTTGTCAGCAAGGGCTGAAAGATCTACTTGCTCAAGAAGAGGAGCAGAGGTAGAGGGTACAGGGATGGCTGAAGAAGCTGGAGGTGGAGGGCTGAATGGTGGAATGAATGGCTCAGGAGAGGGGATTGTGGAGATGGAGGACAAAGGGAGGGATATGGAGGAGTGAAAGTGGGTTGGTCAATGATGTGGTGGAGAAGTGCTTGGAAGGATGTTGAAGAGGATGGTAAGTCTGGAGGAGAAGAGGGGGAATCATCCATGTAGGATTCATCCAGAAGTGTGAAGGATGGTATGGATGGAGATGAGGTGACATCTGGTGGTGGATATGAGAATAATGGGTGGAAGTGGTCTACTGGAGGTGATGAAGTGGTTGCTGGAGATGGAATTGAGGTTGGAGATGGGCTGGAGATTGTAATTGTGGATGGAGCTGGAGTGGTGGATGGAATAGGTAGGGTTGGACTTGGAGGAGGAGGAGAAGCAGCACTAGCAGCAGGCAGGTCTTCTGCAGGAGCAGAGACCTGGGGGGGAGTGACTCTTTGAGTCCTGGTGCCTGAAGGGCAGTTGAAGAGGGCCTGCTGGGCTTGCTAATTTGCCTGTCCCATTTCCCAAATAGGGCACAGGTGAGTCTCTTGGAGGCATTGATGTGCACTCCAGAGGAGACCAACAGAGCAGGGCACCTTGCCTGAAGGAAAACTCCCAGAATTCTTCCAAAATTCACAAAGGTTTTGTTAATCTTTTTCTTTATCAGGTCAAAGAAGACCTCTCCCCAGTTCAAGCTTTCCTATCTACCAGAGCTCCCATGAGGCAGAGCTGATGTCTGGAGATGGTGTCATGTGCAGAATGCTTGGCCAACAGCACCTTGCCTACAACATCAGCTAGGAACCTATATTCAACTGACAAGTTCCTCTTAAACAACTTGCTAGGGTTTCCCTCTGGATGACCCATCCTGGCAAGTATCTCAGAAAATTCTTCTCCAGATAGTTCAGCAGTGTCTTCACCATTTCTCAAACCAAAAACCTCTGTTAAAACTGTTGGGGTCAGAGGTACCTGAGTTCCAGCAATCGAACCAACTATGGTGTTGTTGTCAAGGTTGTGTGCAGTATAGACCCATTCTTTTATCTCATCTGAAGCAAGTTTTATTCTTGTGGTCATAAGGGCAGACAGATGCTGATCCTTGAATAAACTTAAAATGTCCTGGAAGATTTGATCAGTGGTGTTGAAGGAGTCCAGATCAATGTCAAATCCTGCATCAAACTTCATGGCGGCGAGGACAGCAACTGAGACGGCCATGGTACCTGCAAAAACTTAACAAACAAACCGAACAAGCGTAGAACTGTTTGGAGGGAAGAAAATTTTTGCAGAGAAATTGAAAGCGCAAGAGAGAACGACGGCGAAAAATGAGTTTTATATTAGGGTTCGACGCAGAAATGGAAAGATCGTTGAACTCAGTTCGACGATCGAGGCTTCTAAAGGAATCTGAAGAGACTCCAACATCGTCGATCTCCGTTCGACGATCTGGAAAGGCGTCGAGCTCCGTTCGACGATCGTTCAGGGAACAAGATCGTCGAGCGCCGTTCGACGATCGTTGACCGAAGGAGATAGTTCATACTATCTAAGAGGCGCTGAACTCAGTTCGACGATCCTGGAAATCGTCGAACTCCGTTCGACGATCCTGGAAATCGTCGAACTCCGTTCGACGATCTTTGGGGAAATCGTCGAGCGCAGTTCAGAGATCAGAAAATCCTAGACACTAAGAAAAATCAGAATTTTGCCTAGTCTTGGTCAATTTTTAGCTTTCAAAATCTTGGATATTAGTTAAGACTTCCTCCATCTAACATTCCTAACTGATTTAGGAAGAAAGTGTGTTTCTTTTCATCCAAAGGCTTGGTGAGCATATCTCCCCTTTGTAAATCAGTTGGGATATATTGCAGTTCAATTTTATTCTTTTTAACATTGTCCCTTAAGAAGTGATGCCTAATCTCTATGTGTTTTGTCCTACTATGGAGGACTGGATTTTGAGCTATGGAAATAGCACTTGTATTGTCACAAAATATTTTTGACTTCTCTAAGTTGTAACCATAGTCTAGGAGTTGATTTTGAATCCACAATATTTGTGAACAACAACTACCTGCAGCCATATATTCAGCTTCAGCAGTTGAAGTTGACACAGATGTTTGTTTCTTGCAAAACCAAGAGACAAGTCTATCACCAAGAACTGACAAGTTCCACTGGTGCTTTTCCTGTCAATTCTGCATCCAGCATAATCAGCATGAGAGAATCCAGTTAACTCAAATGCTGAATCTTTTGGATACCAGAGACCTAGATTTGGACAACTTTTAACATACCTAAGAATCCTCTTTACTGATGTGAGGTGTGACTCTCTAGGGCTAACTTGGAATCTAGCACATATACATGTAGCAAACATTATATCTGGTCTACTAGCTGTAAGATACAACAGAGAGCCAATCATTGCTCTATATGTTGTCTGATCAACTGGTTTCCCATGTTCATCAGCATCCAATACAGCATTGATAGACATGGGTGTTTTCATACAAGATGCCTCAGACATGCCAAATTTCTTAACCAGCTCATTAGCATATTTGGTTTGAGAAATAAAGATGCCTTTAGCATGTTGTTTGACTTGCAATCCTAAGAAGAAGGATAGCTCACCCATGCTACTCATCTCAAATTTAGAATGCATTAGGTTAGAAAACCTTTCTGCACAATTTTGAGTCAGTAGAACCAAAAATGATATCGTCACATAAATTTGTACTAGTAGGGTATTGGACTTATGAGTTCTAATAAAAAGAGTTTGGTCTACTCTACCCCTTATAAAACCATTTTTCAAGAGAAAGCATGCTAAGGTCTCATACCATGCTCTAGGAGCTTGCTTGAGACCATATAATGCTTTATGTAGTTTAAAAACATAATCAGGGTAAGTTGGAGAGATAAAACCTGAAGGTTGTCTGACATAGACTTCCTCTTTGATGTCTCCATTCAAGAAAGCACTCTTGACATCCATCTGATAAACCTTGAAGCCTTTGTGAGCTGCATAAGCTAGAAAAATTCTAATGGCTTCCAATCTTGCAACAGGTGCAAAGGTCTGGTCGTAGTCAATTCCTTCTTCTTGAGAATATCCCTGGGCAACTAGCCTTGCCTTGTTCCTTATTATTACTCCTTGATCATCCAGTTTATTTCTGAATACCCATTTTGTTCCAACAATGGAATGATCCTTTGGCTTTTGCACTAGTTCCCATACTTTGTTCCTCTCAAATTGATGCAACTCCTCTTGCATGCAATGATCCAGTGTGGATCTTGCTCTGCATCTTGAATGGACTGAGGTTCAATTTGAGAAAGGAAGCAGGTGTGCAACAGGTTTTGGTTGACCTGATTTCTGGTTTGCACACCAGCTGAGAGTTCTCCAATTATTTGGGAAATTGGATGGTCTCTTGATGTTACTAAATCAACAGGTGTTGTTGATTGTTCACCAACCTGTGTTGTTGTTTCCTCTTGTGGTACAACAACTGACTCTTCATGTTGAGCTTCAATGTGTTGAGCATTCCCTTCATCTTCACTGCTTTCATCTCTTGAGCAACCTGCAACTTGTTCATATCTTCAACTAGAGAGTGTTCCTGCAAAGGTTCTATGGTAGAAGAAATATTCTCCTTGAAAGACATGTTAGTTTCATCAAAAGAAACATGAACAGATTCCTCAATTTTCAAAGATGATTTATTATAGACCCTATAGGTCTTG
Organism: Platanthera guangdongensis; assembly: GCA_039583875.1. NCBI lineage: Eukaryota > Viridiplantae > Streptophyta > Magnoliopsida > Asparagales > Orchidaceae > Platanthera > Platanthera guangdongensis. The sequence goes on along the minus strand of CM077166.1, from coordinate 173,777,684 downwards.
CTGATCATGGAGTATCCCAGAAATACTCCTTCATCAGCTTTGGCTTGAAATTTTGCTAAATATTTCTTATCATTATTGTGAATATAGCAAATGCAACCAAAAATTCTGAAATAGTCAATTTTAGGTTTCTTCCCTTTGAGTAATTCATAGGAAGTCTTTCCCTTCAGTTTATGTATCAGACTTCTGTTCAGCACATAGTTGGAGGTGTTCACTGCCTCTGCCCAGAAGGATAGAGGTAGATGAGCATCTGACAACAATGTAGTGCAGATTCAATAAGGGTTCTATTTTTCCTTTCAGCTACCCCATTTTGTTGAGGAGTTCTAGGAGCTGAGAAAGTATGCCTGATCCCTTCACTCTGACAGAACTCTTGCATAAGAAGAGAATCAAACTCTGTCCCATGATCACTTCTGATCAGGGCAATGTGAGTATTGAACTCAATCTTTATACATTTGAGAAACTCTGTCAGACACTTAAAGTTATCAGACTTCTTCCTTAGAAAGAACACCCAAGTGAATCTAGAGAAGTCATCTACAATCACTAAAGTGTAGGATTTCCCTCCTAGGCTTTGTACTGTGATGGGTCCAAATAGATTCCATGTGTAACAGATACAATATTCCTAGGTGAATCACTCTTATTAAGTGACTTAAAACTGTTTTTAGTTTGCTTGCCTAATTGACAAGCCTTGCAGAGTCCTTCCTTCTTGTAGGGGCCAGAAGGTAGTCCTCTAACAAGGTTGTCCTTGGATAGCCTAGCAATAGTTCTAAGTTTAGGTGTCCTAGTCTCTTATGACATAAAACATTTGGTCTACATACTGAATTGAATAAACAGATATCTATAGAAGTTGAAAGAAAATCTACTAGGTAGATGTTACCTTTCCTTTTACCTGTCAACACAGTTGTGTTGTCCTCTGACTTGATTTTGCATAAGGTTTTGCTGAAGGTCACCTGGTAGCCTTCATCACATAGCTGACTGATGCTGATTAGGTTGTGCTTCAGTCCTTCCACATATGTTACCTTCTTGAAGGTTACTGAACCAATCTGGACTGCACCATATCCTTTAGTTTGTCCAAAGTTGGAATCGCCAAAGATAACTTTGGGTCCAAGCTTGGCTCTAAAGGAATTGAGGTTGTCTTGTTTCCTGTCATGTGCTTAGAGCACCCACTATCCAAATACCATTGCTGGTAGATGTTGGATAGGTCTTCACCTGCACATAAAACAATTTACTTGTTTTTGACCCAGTTTACCTTGGGCCTAGGTTGATAACCTCTAAATTCAGAAATGAAAGATATCCCTGGCTGACTCTTATATCTTCAGGATGATATCTCCTTGGAGGTATAATCCATTCAGTATAAGGGTTGAAGGTTTGGATGAAAACCTTAGGATTTAATTTTGACTTGCCTTTGAAAGAATTTCCAGAGCTCTGACCTCTGTTCGACGATCTTGGAGCTGCGTTCGACGATCGTGGGTCAGATCGTCGAGCTCCGTTCGACGGTCGACTATGGCTGAGGTCAGGTATATGGGATCGTCGACCTGCGTTCGACGATCTTGGCTGAGATCGTCGATCAGCGTTCGACGATTTGTCCTGAGATCGTCGAGCTGCGTTCGGCGATCGTCGATCTTCATTCGGCGATCGTCGATCTCCGTTCGACGATTTGTGCTGGACTTTAGTTTTCTGAGGCAGATCAGAATTTTTCCTGGCAACCTCTACAACCTCCCTTTCCCTTGTCAGAAATGAACTTGATAGGAGTTGTTAGAACAATAGGTGGCTGGATGAGGCACCCAAGCCCAGTGTACTGTTGAATCTTGAGTTCACTGTGCTTGTAATGTCCATCAGCTTGATGCTTCTCCCATTGAGAGATTCTTCAAGCTTCTTGCCTCAGAGAGCTCACTTTTCAGTGAAGCTATCTGTTCCCTATAGTTCTCCAACTCCTGAGAGAGTTTGAGGTTTTCTGACTTTAAAACATTTTGTTCAGATAATTGATTTCTGAGAGAGATGATCTCTTTCTCAGACTTTAGTAGGTCTAAACATAGTGCTTTAAATTCAGATTGAAAATCTTCTGAAGTAAAATCAAAAGAGCTGATTACCTGATCTTCTTCAGGTTGAGTCTCTGAGTCTGACTCTGACTCCTCTTCCTCTGAGTTGTGTTGTGAGGCATTGATTGCCATCATGCAGAACTCCTTTTCCTCTGCATCATGCTCATCATCACTGGAGCTGGAAGAGGCTTCTGACTCCTCTTCAGTCTCACTCCAGGATTCAGCAACAAATCCTTTCCTTGTATGCTTACTTTTGCTGGAAGAGGTTTGCTATTGCCACTACTTTTGGAGTCTTTCTCCTTTCTTCTTCTTTTCTGTCCCTTCGGTCCTTGTTCTTGTTCTCTGGACAGTCAGGAACTATATGCCCTGGTTTCCTGCAACCAAAGCAAATAATGTCTTTGTTATTGACAATGGACTTGTCATACCTTGGCTTATCCTACTCCTTGTATGATCTTCTTCTGAAGTCCTTTCTAGCCATCTTATAGAATCTTTTGGCCAACAAGCTGAGAAGTTCATCATTGCTTGTGGCTTTTTCTTCAGGCAGATCCTCAGTTGCCTTGAATGCTATGGTCTTCTCCTTTCTTGTGGCTGGTGAAGCAGCCTTCTGTTCTTCCTCTCTGTTCTTGATGAGTAGCTCATAAGATTTGAGCTTACCCAACAAGGCTTCAATGGTGATCTCATTCAGACTTCTGGCATCTTTAATTGGCCAGATTCTTGAATCCCAAGTGCTGGGGAAGCAACATTAGGATCTTGTCATTAAGTTCTGTCAGTGAGATCTCTTTGTCTAATGTCCTCAGTTCACTGACAATTAGACTCAGTCTGTTGTACATGTCTCCCACTGACTCAGTTTCTCCCTTCTTGAATTTCTCATATTGGGAGATGAGATGGGATCTTCTGTCCTTTCTCTCATCAGCTGAGCCTGAAACTATTTCTGAGAGCTTGTCCCAAATCTCCTTGGCTGAATTACATTCAGCTACCTTTTGAAAAATGTCATCTGACATTGTCTGAGCTAGAATGTTCATTGCCTTGGCATCAGCTACTTTCCACTTCTTGATGTCAGCATCTGTTCCTGATGGAGGTGGAACAACATTTGTGCTTGTGCTCTCTGGGGGTCTTGGACACACTGTCAACAGAATTAAAAATATCTTCGTCAATAGAATTCATGTAGAGTCTAATTCTTGCTTTCCAAAGTGCAAACTTTGACAGATTGCACACTGAGGTCTGGTGCTAGCATAATCTTTGTTTTGGGCCATGATTTGTGCAATCAGAAGCTAATAATAAAATACAAAAGAAGGATCTAGTTTGGGATCTTTTGGGTTCAGGTGTTAGCCTGTACAACCAAACAGATATGGTATGTTTAACCAACCTGCCTCTGATACCAATTGAAAGGGGAAACTAGATCAGATATACTCTAGAGGGGGGGTGAATAGAGTATATGATGCTTTTAAAACACAAAGAAAAACTTTTGCAAAGCTTTACAACAATTGTTGTAATGAGTGTAAGCAGGGAAGCAGAAATAAAACTAATCACAAAACCAAGCTATGCAGAAACTAAGCACAAGAAAATCTAGGCCAGAAACAAAAAGAAAACATGCAAAACCAGATGACACAAGGAATTATAGTGGTTCCCCAAACTTGGGTACATCCACTCTTCTACCACCCTAGGTAGGAATCCACTGCAGGATGAGTTGATCAGGTGTCCTGGGCACCAATGAGCTTTTGATAAGGTGCTCAAAAACCAAATCAGATTTTTTGATCAGGTGTCTTGCCACCAATGAGCTTTTGACAAGGTGCTCAAAAACCAGATTCAAACTTTTGAAGGGAGTTTGAGAAACCCTTTACAGAGTGGGGGTGAGAGAGTGATGGCAGTCTTCTCTTTCTCAATCAACTGAGAAGACTATGTGGATTGATGTCAAAACTCCCCCTGAATCCTTGAAATCTTCAGGAAGAAGAGATTTGCTGAGGGTGATAGGCCTTCAAAGGTAGAACTCCAGCAAGAGATGATTTCAGTAATGACTGAAATGTTGAGTGTCTGGAGTCTTGAAATGATGTTGGCCTTGAACACTTTAAGAGCTGAAGAGATCTGAAGATTTTTGAAAGCTTGATCTCTCTGATGAGTGTTCTTCAGAATTCTTGTTGACAGAATATTTTCAAAGAGTCTCTGTATACTGAGTTGTGTCCTATTCTTGTCAATCTCTTGTTTGATTCAAAACATTCTCTATTTTATTCTCTGAGCCAGAATAGAATATCACTCTGTCAAAGATAGCCGTTGGTCTGTATTGATTACAGCCTTAATTGCATAATTTGTTCTGAAGGAAAGTCCACTGAATTGTTCCTTGAAAAATCCCTTGAAACTTGCTCCAGAAGTAAATGAAAACGGCTGGCAGATCTTCTGAATTAAATGCAGAATAACTTCTATCTGATTTAAATTTGAATTCTGAAAGATAACTGAAATCGTCGAACTGAGCTCTGCTATCGTCGAGCTGAGCTCAGCGAACTGGAAAATGCAAGCAGCAAAGAAATCGTCGATCTGAGCTCAAAGATCGTCGAACTGAGCTCAGAGATAAGGATCCAGTGCAGAGTCAAAAATCGTCGACCTGAGCTCACCGATCGTCGAATGAAGTTCGACGATATTGCGAAGTTGAGCTCAGCGATCGTCGAGTGGAGCTCGACGATATTATGAGGTTGAGCTAGACGATCGTCGACCGGAGTTCGACGAATCGTCGTGCTGAGCTCGACGATTGCACTTAGTCTCCAGAAAAACTTGGTCTTCAGGGCAGCTTCCAAACCTAGACTTCTAACCCTTAGACTCAATTCTAATTGACCTATTAAGCTATACAGAAGGTCAAACACAGATTCCTAGAGACATAGTGATCCTGACCCAAATTAGTAATAGGGTGTTCCAACACTATACACTGCGGTTAGTATAAAACCGCAGTCTATATTATGTGTACTATAAACTGCGGTGATTAGAAAACCGCAGTCTATAACATGTATACTATACACTGCGGTTATTATAAAACCGCAGTATATGACATGTATACTATACACTGCGGTTATTACAAAACCGCAGTCTATAGCCTCAAGAATATAGACTGCGGGTATTATAATAACCGCAGTCTATAGACTGCTTTTTTTAAAAAAAAAAATGGCGCCTTGCGACTTGCTCGCCTTAGTGTCGCCTAGGCGTCCGCCATGACGCCTAAGCGTCAAGGCGCCCAGCGCTCGCCTTGGTTCGCCTTGACGCAGAGCGATATCTAGAGCAGGGAAGAATGGAAGATCTTCACGGAAAATTACGTCAGCCGAGACAGTAACCTTGCGGGTAGCAGGCGAATAACATACATAACCCTTCTGAGTGCGCGAGTACCCCACAAAGATATGCTTGGTGGCACGAGGGTCCAATTTGTCCGTGGAGGGACCGAGGTGGTGAACGTAGCAGGTACACCCAAACACCCATGGAGGAACGGGAAAAGGCGGAGTTGTGGGAAAGAGGAGGCTGAAGGGAGTAGCATACTGGAGGACGGAAGACGGGAGGCGGTTGATGAGAAAGCACGCCGTGGAGAGCGCGTAGTTCCAGTATGGTTTGGGAACCTGCATTTGAAGCATAAGGGAGCGAGCGACATCAAGAAGGTGACGATTCTTGCGCTCGGCGACTCCATTCTGTTGTGGAGTGTACGGACATGAGGTTTGGTGAAGAATGCCGAACTCAGAGCAGAGAGAGGCAAAGGTATGGCTGGTGTACTCCCGCGCATTGTCAGTACGAATAGTGCGAATAGGCGCAGAGAACTGAGTGCGAGTCTCAAGTATGAAAGCCCGGAATACGCGGGGAAGTTCAGAGCGATCTCGAAGGAGATATAACCACGTCATGCGAGAGTAATCATCAATAAAAGTAAGAAAATAACGATAACCAGAAATACTAGTACATTTGTACGGACCCCATATATCTGAGTGTACTAAAATAAAAGGAGCGGAGCTCCGAGTACAATGAGGGAACGATGAACGGGGCTGTTTGCCCAAAATACATGTGTAGCAGCGAAAAGCAGGGAGAGTAACATCAGGAAGAGCCTTCCGGAGGACTGGAAGAGGAGCATGAACCCAGACGGCGATGCCAATCCAAAGAGGAGATAGAGACGAGGACAGTGGGAGAGTCGTCAAGAAGATAGAGCCCATTCTGCAGCCGTCCTCTACTAATGATAGTCCGCGTCTGCTGATCCTGTATGAGAAAAGAGAAAGAAGTAAATGTCACGGAGTAATTAGAATCAGTAGTAAGGCGACCAACAGACAGTGAATTGAAAGGAGAGCCCGGAACATGTAGAGCCGAGCGCAGGAGGAGAGAAGAGGTGAGTGAAATATCAGCACATCCAGAGACTGGAACCGACGCCCCATTAGCGACAGTAATGTACTTCGGGTGAGGTGAAGACAAGTACTGAGGTGGCCTAACAGAGGTGATATGATGAGTGGCACCAGAATCAAGGATCCAGCGCATGCCAGAGGATAGGCAGACGATACCTTCATTGGAGAGAGAGGCAGCAGAGGCAACCGAGACAGGCGGACGGCTGAGCAGGCCATGAAGATGCTGGAGCTGAAGACGAAACTCGTCGAGATCAGTGTTAGAAAGTAGCGAAAAAGAGAGAACAAGCGGATAAACTTTTGAATAATTGAAATTTTATTATCCAAAAAAGATATCATTTACAAAGGTATGACCTCCCTTATATAGAATGGAGGAGATAAGAAAGAGAGTATACAAACAATGTGAGACTAAACATTTACAGTACTGAGCGGCTAGAATAAAGGAGACCGCACAGGCCGCGCGGTTAGTCAGATGGGTTAACCGCTCGGCAACTCCAGCAGGATAGAACAGGCCGCAGTGGTAGACCGATAGACCGCCCGGTCTCCAGGCTTCAGAGTGAGACCGCCAGACCGCTCGGTCAACAAACCGCTGGATCAGACCGCTAAGCCGCTCGGTCAACAAGCCGCTGGATCAGACCGCTAAGCCGCCCGGTCTAATACTTCAACACTCCCCCTCAAGCTGGAGCATAGATATCAATCATGTCCAGCTTGTCACAAATGCGGAAGAAGGAAGTAGAAACCGGCTTGGTGAAGATATCTGCCAACTCCTTGTCAGAGGTGACAAAAGGAGTACAAATCTGTTTCTTCAAAATCTCTTCCCGAATGAAGTGACAGTCAACCTCTATATGCTTTGTTCTCTCATGGAAGACCGGATTTCTGGATATATGTATAGCGGCGTTGTTGTCACAGAAAATAGGGAGAGGACAGTCATATACCTCGCCTAGGTCAAGCATGAGAGCCCGCAACCACTTTAACTCACACGTGGTTGACGCCATACTCCGATATTCTGCTTCGGCACTGGATCTGGAAACAACAGACTGTTTCTTGCTCTTCCAACTCACGAGATTACCTCCAACAAAAGTACAAAAACCTGATGTGGACTTACGATCGCCTTTGTCATCCGCGTAACTTGAATCTGAGTAGACCTCAACCCTCAGATGACCATTCTTCTGAAAGAGTAACCCTCTGCCCGGTGCTGCTTTGATATACTCTAAAATCTTCAGGGCAGACTGAAGATGACACTCCCTGGGAGCTTGCATAAACTGACTGACCTTGCCTACAGCGTAGGCGATGTCGGGTCTAGTCACCGTGAGATAGATGATTTTGCCTACCAAACGTCTGTACCGTGTGACATCAGATAGAAGATGCGAATCATCCGTCCACGTCTTGTCTTCTCCAACAGCCATGGGAAAACGAGCTGGTTTGGCACCTGTCAATCCTGCTTCTCGTAGAAGATCAAGGGCATACTTCCGTTGAGAGAGAACCAAGGAGTCAAGTTTCCGAGAGATTTCTATCCCCAAAAAGTACTTTGAGGAGCCCATATCATTCGTGACCAAGTGCTGACGGAGGTGCTTCTTCGTCAAGTTCACCCCATCTCGGTCATCGCCAGTAAGGAGAATATCATCCACATATACGGCCAAAACCACCAGTCCCGAGGCCGTTTTGCGAATGAATAAGGAGTGATCGGCCGAACTCCTTTGAAAGCCGATGGTAGCCACAATACCACTGAATTTGTCGAACCATGCCCGAGAGCTCTGCTTTAGGCCATAAATGGCCTTCTTCAAATGTCAGACACGTGTCTCCCCCTGAGCAACATACCCAGGAGGTTGCTCCATATAGACGTCCTCCTGAAGATCGCCATAGAGAAAGACATTCTTCACATCAAGCTGGGAAATAGCCCAAGCCCTGTTAACAGCCACAGAAAAGAGAACCCGGATGGTGCTGAGGCGAGCAACCGGAGAGAAGGTATCAAAGTAATCAACGCCGTAAGTCTGAGTAAAGCCCTTGGCCACCAGTCGGGATTTGTAGCGATCCACAGTGCCGTCGGGGCGAAACTTCACAACGAAGACCCAGCGACAGCCAACCACATCAGTGCCCACGGGAGGAACCAGGGTCCAGGTACCCCGTTCAGTAAGAGTAGCCATCTCCTCATCCATGGCAGACTTCCAATGAGGGAGAGCAAGAGCCTCCTGGTAGGTACGGGGAGTAGAAGTAGCAGAGATAGCCAAGACAAAACACCTGCGAGAAGGAGAAAGCTGATCATAGGAAACAACAGCCGTGAGCGGGTGTTGAGTACACGCCCGCACCCCTTTGCGAAGGGCAATGGGAACATCCAGGTCAACGGGAGCGTCGGCGACGGGAGCGTCAGTGACCGGAGCGTCCGTGGCGGAGAAGGCTGGCCCGGGACTAGAGAGAGACGACAACGGAGAGGAGGGTGGAGGGGTGGGTGGGGAGACGGACTGGGAAGGAGTGGGTGGAGGAGGAGACGAAGGTGGGAAAACGTGGAGAGGTGTGGAAGGAACGGAGATATCAGAAGGAAGAGAAGGAAGAGAAGAGAGAGGAGAGAAATAGGAAGCATTTTCGAAAAAAGTCACATCTGCGGAGACAAACTGCTTGCGGAGAAGGGGGTCAAAGCAGCAATAGCCTTTTTGAGTGGTAGAGTACCCCAAAAAGACACACTTGGTGGAACGGGGGGAAAGCTTGTCGCGGGTAGAGGATGGAGTGTGAACAAAGGCCGTACAGCCAAAGACACGGAGAGGAAGAGGAAAAGGTTCCTGGTGGGGGTAGAGAAGGGAGAAGGGAGTCTGGCCGTGGAGAACCGTGGAGGGAAGTGGGGCAGAAGCTGACGAATGAGCCGAGGAGGAGGATGGCCAAGACGAAGATGCCACTGAAGGAGATCGGTGGAGGAGGAGTAGGCAGAGAGAGCGGAAACATCGTCGAGGAAGTAGAGGCCGCCGCTCTCAGTCCCAGTAGCAATCGTCCGCTGGGTCCTCGGGTCCTGAAAAGAACAAGTAGTGGGAGTGAATAAGACGGAGCACTGAAGTTGCCGGCATAAAGTAGTAACTGATAACAAATTGTACGGGAACTTCGGGACATAGAGGGTGTCCTCCAAGCAAAGCGATGGAGTGAGTTGAACCATGCCCGTCCCATGAACCGGGGACGGGGAACCATCCGCCACACGAACTGGGGGTAAGCGGTCATGGGTCTCAAGACGGGAGAAGCAATGAGGGTTGCCCGTCATATGATTGGTGACACCGGAGTCAATCAGCCATTTACCTTGGGTAACGACGTGGGCACTACCTGACGTCGTGGCCACAGAGGCAGACGGCCTAGAAGAGGCGGAGGCAGAAGGAGCATCACCGGAAGGGCGAAGATGAGGATGTTTCTGCCAGCAGCGGTCAACAGTATGGCCAGTACGACCACAGTGAGAGCAGAGGAACCGGGAGGAACCCCGTCCGCCAGAGGCGCCACGGCCACTAGGGCCCCCCCTCTGAGCTTGGTGAGCAAACAAGTCCTGGGAAGGGGGGGGAGGCCAACAGAGGCCGCTGGAGGAGCGAAGTAACAGCGGCAATGCGAGCCGCAGTGGCATCCAAAGTAGGAGATTCCGCCTCACCCAAGATCTGCTGGCGGATCATATCATAAGAGTCGGGAAGACGAAGAAGATAACAAACAACCAGGAGTTGCTGGAAGTGTTTGTGCTGGTCGGCCAAGTCCGCGGAGAAGGGGCGATTCTGGAGGATTTCAGCACCAAGAGCCTGAACCTGCTGATAAGCCGCAGCCGGTGACATGGAAGGGCAGGCGAAGAGGTCCGCATAGAGAGTATAAATGCGGGACGTCTGGCCCCCCTTAGAATAGAGAGCAGCGAGGTGAAGCCAGGCGGCCTTGACCGTCTCATTATGGCGAATGACGGGAAGGCACTCATCAGAAAGGCTGTTGGCCAGTCAGGTGCGAACAAGAGCATCACTCGCATCTCAGTCATCAAACTCAGGAGATGTGCGAGGAGGAGGGTCATCGGTGAGGTGATGACGCTTGCGTTGAGAACGAAGGAGAAATGTGAAAGAAACGCTCCAATCGGGATAGTTGGAGCCAACAAGCTTGGAAAGGGTGCCAAGGTTGCCCGAAGGAGGAGGAGGAGAAGGAGCTGCAGGAGTAGTGGTGAGACCAAAGGTAGTCATAGAACCCGGCAAGCAGAAGAAGCCGCGCGAACAGTAGCGGTTAGAAAACAGAAGAAGCCGCTCGAACAACAGCGGCTAGAAAGAGGTCAAAGGCACAGCGGGGAAGAGGTCGCGCGGACTGAAAAGGCCGAGCGAACAGAAGAGAGGAGAAGAGCAGGTGACCGCGACCAAGATGCGGGTAAGAAAGGAACAACCCGCACGGTCAGGCAGATCACAGCAGCTGCGAGAAAGCGGTCAAAGGCAAAGCGGGGAAGAGGTCGCGCGGACTGAAAAGGCCGAGCGAACAGAAGAGAGGAGAAGAGCAGGTGACCGCGACCAAGATGCAGGTGAGAAAGGAACAACCCGCACGGTCAGGCAGATCACAGTAGCAAACCGCGAGTATAGAGACAGTACACGCGGACAGAGACAGACCGCAACGACTAGGAAGTCGGAGAGGCAAGAAGGAACAAGGAGCGCGGCGACAAGGAAACAGGTCGCTGCGACAAAGAGCAGTAGAAGAAGAAAAACAAGAAGAAGCAAGCCGCGCGAACAGGGCAGCAGACATAAACAAGGCAAGTCGCGAGACAGGTCGCAGGAAGCGGAAAACAAGCCGCGAACAACAGAGAGCGCACAGAATCAGGAGGAAATGACCGTGTGCTCTGATAGCATGTTAGAAAGTAGCGAAAAAGAGAGAACAAACGGATAAACTTTTGAATAATTGAAATTTTATTATCCAAAAAAGATATCATTTACAAAGGTATGACCTCCCTTATATAGAATGAAGGAGATAAGAAAGAGAGTATACAAATAATGTGAGACTAAACATTTACAGTACTGAGCGGCTAGAATAAAGGAGACCGCACAGGCCACGCGGTTAGTCAGATGGGTTAACCGTTCGGCAACTCCAGCAGGATAGAACAGGCCGCAGTGGTAGATCGATAGAACGCCCGGTCTCCAGGCTTCAGAGTGAGACCGCCAGACCGCTCGGTCAACAAACCGCTGGATCAGACCGCTAAGCCGCTCGGTCAACAAGCCGCTGGATCAGACCGCTAAGCCGCCCGGTCTAATACTTCAACAATCAGTACGAGGGGAAGCAGAGTCGGTAGTAGCAGCAGAGGCTTGCGGACGAGGAGGTCGGCCATGTTTGCGATAGCAGGTGGCCTCAAGATGTCCATCTTTATCGCAGAACGAGCACTTAGGCCTAGACCGGCCACCCCGACCCCGGCCGCGAGAGTCAGAGCGGCCGCCACGGGCAGAAAAGGGGAGAGGCAATAAGGGAGCTGGTGCCTGTTGAACAAGGGCCGGAGAAGGAAGTCCGGGCACATCCGGAGGCGGGGAGACTTTGAGAAGCATAGAGCACACATCGGAAAAAGATGGTGTAACAGTAGAGGAGAGGATGTGAGCCCGGACACTGTGAAGATGAGGCGGTACCCGGGCCATCATCATGGCGATACCCACAGCTTCCTTTTGATGGTATCGAAGCCTGACCGGGCCAGCAAAGGATGTTAGGTCGGTTGCGCCACTGCTATCAAGGGCCTGGAGAGCAGTGATGATGTCATATAGATGGTGGAGACTATCCTTGCCAGAGTAGAGGGTGTGGAGCTCGTCCCACATGCCTTTGGCCGTCTCATGATACATGGCCAGGCGATAAGATTCGCCATCAAGAGAGTTGAGAAGCCAAGTCTGCACACGACCATCATTGCGTAACCATTCCTCAGTAGGGTTACCGATAACGGGCTGAGTCAAGTGATGAATGAACCCCTTTGACTGCAGGACACGGCGAATCGAGTGTGCCCATTTCACAAAGTTCTTCTTGCCAGTGAGAGAAATTGTAGTAATCCGAAGCTCGTCGCGGACTTCCTGGAGAGAGGCCGGGCGTTCAGGAGGAACAGCCGTGCCGACAGAGTCCGCAGATGTAGACATGGGGGCGACCTGGAGGAGAGGAAGCGGGAAGACAGCGGACTGGAAGAGGCCGCGGCGAGCTGGAGGAGGCCGCAGCGGGCTGGAGGAGACCGCGGCGGACTGGAGGAGGCCGCGGCGGACTGGAGAAGGCTGCGGTGAGCGCAGACACGTTCAGCAAGGAGCGGGCTATGAGAGGCCGCGGAGGATTGGATAGGCCGAGGCGGACTCGATCAGACCGCGGCGGACTGGATCAGACCGCGGCGGATTGGATCAGACCGCGGCGGACTGTAGCGGGCTGAGAAGAGAGGACAAGCAGAGAGGCCGCGGCGGACTGTAGCTGGGGAAGCACGACACGTCGTGGGAACAAGAGAGCGACCGCAGCGGGCTGGACCAGTCCGCAAGACTGAAAACACGCAGAGAGGCGAGCCCGCGGCGGACAGGGAAAGGAACTTGGCCGCCTGAAGAGGAAGGAGAGCAGCCGCAGGCAGGAGAGAAGTGCGGACAGAAGGAGGCCGCCGCGCATACGGCGGACGGAAGAGAGCAAGAAGAGGAGGCGAATACCGAGTTCGCAGCGGACAGAAGGAGACCGCGGAGCTAGGGATCGAGTTCGCCGAGGTCGCGCCGGACAAGAAGAGGCCGCAGCGGACTATGGGAAGCAGTGGACCCCACAGGATCAGAGATAGGGCTATAAAGAAGGGCCTGAAGAGGAGGGAAGAGGAGTGGTTCCACGGGAAGAGAGGAAGCGGTTTGGACAAGGGAGGCCGCAGGGGGGGACGCGACTAGGAGGCGCGGACACACATATGCAGACCGCAGAGACCGCAGGCCGCAGGGCGGATAGAAAAGGGAGTCCGCAGGAGATCGGAACCTGGCTCTGATACCATGTAGAAATGGAGAAAGCCAACCTTGTATATATGTCCACTTGGTACAAATACAATGAATGAGTACAAATATATAGATGAGAGAAAGAGAGAGGAAAGTCCTATACACAATGTGGGACTAAAGAGAGGAGAGAAAAACAATAAAAGCTATACAAATGAGCCTAGTTTAAGTGGGCTTTTCCAACAAGTATCTTATGTGTTTTAAGGTAGATCTCACATATAGATGTTATAATTTCCATAGTTAAGGAAAGTGATTTAAATGAAGGAATGCTTTATAGGCAAAGTTTACAAAGTTTGATTAAGCTTGTTGTGACTAAAGAGAAATTGATATCTAGGTGGTTGGACAAAAAGCTATGAAGAATTTGGATAAAAAAAAATTTAGGCTCCGTTTGGCACTATGGCAGCAGTCATGAACACGATGGTTAACTTGTCATTCGTTAACGCCCACCTAAAGAACCTCATCCACATTTATGTTCAAATGGATTGTGTTTACGACTGCCACAACTTTGCCAAACGGAGCCTTAGATCGAAAATAACACAGATATAACAGTGCAAAAATACATGTTTTGTATGGTATAATCTTAACACTTTGAGCGAAGCACTAGAATGAGCGGATCAAAGACTTCCCCTAGAAATTAGCATAATTACAAGTTGCACTCATGTTACTTTTGAAATTACAGAAACTGTTAGTATACAAGGGAGGTTTTTGTAGTTTCAAAGGTAAGAGGGGGAGGTCCCGGTAAATGGCCCTAATTTGTGTAGTATTATGTTTATTTGGATTTAAATTTCCATCTCATTTATTCTAATTTTTTTTTTGTTGCTAACTTTAAGATATGACTGCTGCTCTTTAAGCAGAGTGGGGCAAATCTTGCTATATTAGCTGACAGTTTTCTGCACGAGATTGCGTTCAAGCTTTGGAAGGCGCCCAAGTATGGAGCTTGACTGTTTCATCGCAGCAAGTTCTTCTCTGTGTCGAAAATATTCGGTCGTTATTTCCGGGTACCAACGGACTTCCTCACCGCCGAATCTTGAACGGGATTATGTTCTTGAAGAATGATATTTAATTTTTGTTCATTTATAGTGCCTCGAATTGTTGATTTAGGGATTTCAGAAGTAATTGTAGAATTTAAAATCCATTTCGATTTCTTTTTATATGTTATTATCTTGCATATTTCTTTTTTTTCAAAACATTTATATTATATGATGTTTTGCGCTTTTCCTAGAAGCTGTCCTTTGCAAAAATGCAGGGTAACAATTGCTTACATTTCACCTTTGTGATGGGATCCTTCACTGAACTCTTGCTGCACGGGAATACTTTGTTCACTGGAAACTTTCACTCGGCCCAAACAGAATAATAATATGATTCATTGATTTAAATTAGCGTTGCTTTAATTAACATGCTTGGTTAGTGAATTGATGAATAAAATAAGGGTCCGTTCGTTTGCAAGTAATTGGAATTCGTTATTGGAATTGAATATTGGTGAATATTGTGGAATTAAATATTGGTGACTAATTTCAATTCCAGTGTTCGTCTAATAAAGAATATTGTTGAATATTATGTAATTGATCAATTCTTTTGTTCGTTTATTGAATAAAATTCAATATAAAAATTGAAAAATATTATAAACAAATTACTATAAACAACTGTGCGTTATAACCGCGACTTTTTCGTACGAGAGCGATAATTTTGCCCGGCCGCGAGTTTTTTCGCCCGGGCGAGAATTTTTTCGCGCGACCGTGATTTTTTTCTCGCGGGCGTGAATTTCTCACTGATGCGAATTTGTCACATGGCTGCGATTTTTTCGTTCGGTTTCTTTTTTTCGCCCGGGCGCAATTTTGTCGCCCGGGCGAGTTTGTCTCTAGAGCGTGATTTTTTCGCCTGGGGGAAAATATCTCGTCCAGGGGAAAAAATCTCGCCTGGGGGGAAAAATCTCGCCCCGGGGGAAAAACGCGCCCGGGGGAAAAAAACGCTCCCTGGCGGAAATATCGCGCTCGGGCGAAAAAATCGCGCTCGGGCGAAAAAATCGAGCCCGGGCGAAAAAAGCGCGGTCGGGCCAAAAAATCGCGCCCAAGCGAAAAAATCGCGCCCGAGGGGAACGTGTCCGGGAGAAAAATTTGCGCCCGGGCTAAAAAATAGCGCCCCGGCAAAAAAAGCGCGCCTGGGCGGAAAAATCGGTACCGGCCGAAAAGGGCATTGGACAAAAAAACGCGCGCCCGGGCGAAAAAAATGACGCCCGGTCGAAAAATCACACCCGGGCGAAATAATTCTCGCACGGGTGAAAAATCGCGTTCGGGCGAAAAAACGCGCGCCAAGGCGAAATACGTCGCCCGGACGAAAAATGCGCGCATCGGCGAAAAATTCGCGCTCCGGCGAAAAAATCGCGGTGGGGCGAAAATAGTGCGGTCGGGTGAAAAAAATCGTTCCCGGCCGAAAAAAAACGAGTGCCCGACAAAAAAATCGTGCGCGGGCGAAAAAAATTGCGCCGACGTAAAAATCACGCCCGGGCAAAAAAAAAATCGCACCCGACCGAAAAATCACGCCCTGGCAAAATAATTCGCCCCCGGGTGAAAAATTTGCGGTCGGGCGAAAAATCACGCCCGGGCGAAAAAATCGCGCCCGGGTGATAAAATTTGCGCTCGGATGAAAATTTCGCCCCCGGGCGAAAAATTCGCGCCGGGGCGAAAAATTCGCTCCCGGGCAAAAAAATTGACGCCCGGCCGTAAAATTCGCGTCCGAGTGAAAAAAATGCCCGCCATGGCGAAATACCGCGCCCTGACGAAAAATGCTCGCCTCCGCGAAAAACACGCTCACAGCAAAAAACGCGAGCCCGTGCGACAACATTCACTCTCGGGTGAAAATCACGCGGCTAGCTTAAAAATATGTCTCACACGGAATTGTCCAATTCTTATATAGATTGCAAAGAATTGTCTTTAGTTCAAAAAGAATTCCACGGAATTCATTAAAATTCAAATTCCAATGTCAAGCGAGCAAACGAACAACGGAATTGGAATTAGACCATCGATTCCAATTCCAGGAGCTCAATTCCGTACAAACGAACGGACCCTAAGGGAATTGTTAAAGGCATCTTATTTTTGATTATTGATATCATTTTGTTAAAGGCGCAAGCTAAAGATATTTAAAAATGTTAATTGCAAATCAAAAAATTTAAATACACCGTAAATGAAAATTCGATAATGAAAATTTGATAATTGCACGAGAATTTTTAGAGTTTCGATTGTATTAGCATGACAACTGACATACAGCTTTGTGAAATTGCATACAGTAATTTTTTTTTAAAACATACATTGCTAACTTGCAAAAAGTCTTTGTTTTCAAGAGTACCTAAACACACAGAGGTATGTGATTAGATTTTTATGTCTTTTATGACAATCTTTTTGCTTTGGTGCGTTGTGACTTAGTTTTAAGTTAACTTTCAAGAATATACAACACAAGTGTTTATAGTGATTTTCCAAGATATGGGTACATCCACTGTCCATTTCATCTTTCTAATAGTGTGTTAGACAATGCCAACTCCAATCTCGGTTCCAAGAGCTTACAACATAGATTCATCAGGATCTCTCAGACTCTTCCAAGTTCTATCTCAGGCCCAAGATCCTATCACTCAGAGCAATTGATGCTCATACAGCTCAGTGATGCACAGATCACCTACAATAGACTTTAATCAAAGCCTTACAACTCATGCTAGGAGGATAGCCCTACACTCAGATCCACCACAGGATCATACCTTAGAGATTGAATTTCCTACAACTTAGGCGCACATGCCCTACCTCAGATCCATAGAAGGATCCTATCTCAGATCCACAAAAGGATCCTACACTTAGATCCACAGAAGGATCCTACTTCAACCTTTATAGTTCAAGCTTACAACTCCGATCAGGAATGATTTTACAGAGAGAATAAGTTTGTTGGTAATGAATGACTCTGAAGTTATCTCCGTGTCAGCCTCTTTCTGGACTGAAAAGACTTAGTCCTATCCTCTTCACAGCACAAAGAAAGGATCTTCAAGATTGGTTCTGCTTGTGCTGAGAAGTAACTGCATATGTTGCTTCTTCTTACTCAGAAAGAAATCTTCCTGACCTTGCTGTTGAGAGTTGATTTGATCTTCAGAGAGAAATTCCTTCAACAACAAACTCTGTGTTTGTGATTCATAGACTAATAAAAGTAGCAAGTTCGTGGAAAGCTTCAACTCAGTCCAAAGGAAGAAGACGACCTGTTTCTTTTTTTTCTCCAAAAAAAAAACTCTATTTAATTTCTTGGAACAATCCTTTTGTATCCCTCCGCTCAACGGCACTTTGCGCAGTTTGGGCTGGCTGGAAATGACAACTGCTCCATCACTTTTTCATTTACAGCTGTACTAAAGGCAAGCAGCGCATTTTGTCTTCTATCAAGCAAATCTCGCGATATTTAGATTTCTGCTGACGTCAGCATGACTCAGCGCTTCTGGACATAGTAAATTCCATACAACCTTCTCAGGCGTTGAGTGAAGACTTGACACTCAACGCAAAAGTACTTAGCAGAATTCTGCATCTCAGACGTTGAGTGCGTTGTGTGAGCCTTCATCACTCAATGCATATAAACTTTTATAGTCTAACAACTTAGGCGTCGAGTGAGCCTTCATCACTCGATGCTTCTGGACTTAGTTTGATTTCTCTGAATGAAGGCGTTGAGTGCATCTTCTTCACTCAACGCTTTATGCTTTTGCCTGACTTCTTGATGAGGCGTTGAGTAAACAGTCTTCACTCAACGCTTCTGTCCTTAAACATAATCCTTGTTGAGTAGGCGTTGGGTGAACTACATTCACTCAACGCTTCTGTTTTTAGACAGATTTCCTGACAGCAACACTGCAGCATTGACTGTTGGGTGTTCTGTCAACGCTTTTAGCCTCTTGACGTTGAGTGAACCGCCTTTACTCAACACTTTTGGACTTAGCCAGATTTCTGTTTTGACAGCATCATGTCTTGAGTACATCTGTCTTTGTGACTCAGACTACCTGTCAAATCAGTTTAACAGATAACAACCTACATACATTGAACTTAGAGCATGCATCAAATACATTCATGTGTATACCATTGACTTGTGAGGCTTCTTCAAATCTAAAACATTGTGATCAATGGACCCAACACTTACATTTAAAATTCTCAAAAATGATTGTTTATGAAAAAACAATGGTGGAGAACAAAATGATTACCAATTCCTGCTATCAGTCAAAGAAGCCCAAGCCATCTTTGGAGATCAAATCCTTTCCTGCATCTTCACCCATCTCAACCATCTCATCAAGACTATAATTTCATTTGATTCAAAACAAAGTCACCGCTGTAATACAATATTGTCCGACCTGAAATTGATAATATAATAATGAAAAATTGTTTGTGAAATTATAATAACACAAATGAATTCTTGATCATCCTTATCAAAAATCCTCCAAGCCGATAAGCGAATTACTTTTTGGGTTTCTTGTCGGTGAAGTTGTAATCCGTGACATATATAGATGCTCATGTTTGTGCAAATTTCTTATGATAACTTCTTCATGGCATGAGCAATAGTGGCAATGGACTTGCGTCACTCAATTAGCAAAATAATATTCATTAAATCACACATGCAACACAAAGCATGACTAAAAACATGTCAATCAACAACCACACATTACATAATACAAGACCGATTGATATAGTTTTCATGATGATTTTTGCTTTCTTTTTAATCTTCCATTTCAATTTCTAACATACCCTAAAGCAATGAAACACAACAAAATTATGTGAAACATATACACACCCAAGCAATAACATCAAAAATGCAAGGGGAAAGGAGAAATACTGGATCCATTCCGATTGAGAAATGAGAATGAAAAGTGCAGCTTAGAGGATAGGGGATGCACATATAGCTGCGATTAGGGCATGAAGATCTGTGAAAATGAAAAAAAGGTAAAGAACTTCAATGTCAGAGAAAGAAGACAAGAAGCGGTAGATGAAAAAAGGGAAAAAAAGAAAAAAAAAGGAAGGAGATTAACCGGACGGAGAATGTGGGAGAGCGGCGAAGTTCAATGCAGAGGAGCAGTGCCCAGAGAGGAAATGTTGGGTGTCTTTAACAATTCCCTAAAATAAATGATTCCCCATCTATGTATTAAATATATTAATATTTGTGAGAGAAAAATAACCGAACAAAAAATGAATAGACAAGATTTGTGCATATATAGGCTGAGGATGATGATGGAGCGGCTGAGAGTTAAAGTTCGCATGCACACTTTAAGGATTTGAATAAGGTTCTGTTTGGGACAGCTCTGGCGGCTGGAGAAGCTCTTTCCCAGCCGCCAGAGCTGGTATTGTGTCTGTTTGGGACAGCTTTTTAATGAAATCGTTGTTTGAAGAGCTGCTCCCAGAGCTCTTTTCCGGAAGCCCCTCCCCCCTGCGTTCAGCGCTCTAAAAAATCGCGGATGTTATTTTTCCCCTCCCCGTGCGGTTTTCTTCCCGATCCCGCGTCCCTTCCTTCTCTCCGATTCTGCGGCTATTTCTCCTTCCAGATCGCAGAACACAGGCGATCGCCGACCGCTCTTTCTCCTTCCGCTATTTCTTATTCCCGATCGCAGAAATCGCCGCCGCTATTTCTTCTTCGCGATCGCAGAAATCGCCGCCGCTATTTCTTCTTCCCGATCGCAGAACACGCCGCCGCTATTTCCTCTTCCTGATCGCAGAACACGCGCGCGCATTGGCAGACGATAGATTGCATTTTCCGCATCCCCCACAAGGTATACAAATCAATATGTTTACATTCATTCAAATTTTTCGTATTTCATAATGTTTACCTGTTTAACAAACCAAGTAAATGCAGGTAAATATTACTTAGTGGATGATGGATACCCCTTAAAGATGGGTTATTTGAAGCCGTACCCAGAAACAAGATATCACTTGACAGATTTTGCCCGTGGGAGTCGGCCTGTACAAGAAAGGCAAGAACATTTCAAGAAGGCGCATTCATCTCTTCGCAGTGTGATCGAGCGAACGTTTGGAGTGTGGAAAAAAATGGCACATTTTGAGCAAAATGCCACAGTACAACTTCAAGAAACAGCGTTCCATAGTGCTAACGACAATGGTCTTACATAACTTCATTCGGAGACATCCGTCTCGCTGAGACCCTGAGTTTAATGCTTGTGATGCTGATGAGTCTTCTTTCGTTCCCTCAGAGGATGAAGACCGTGCGATAGAGGATGATATTGAAGGCGATATGTGTGATGCTGCTGGATCAGAACATATGTTTACAGTACGAGATAGCATTGTCGAAGAAATATACAGTGCGCGGAGGTAAAAATTCAATCAATGTTTTACTAAAAAAGTAAAGGATTTAAATTATCAAAAGTTTGATTTATATCAGTTTATTTTCAAACAGGTGATCGGAAGGATTGTAAAAAGCAGTCGTCGGATATTGGAAGACCTTTTTTTCCTATCTTATAGAACTATGTAAAATACTCCTGTTATCAGTTATTTTTATATATTTATATATTTTAGTTTTTAAAAAAATAGCTTCCAAAAGTTGTTTCTTCAAACAGCTAAAAAAATCGCTCTTCAAAGCGCACTTCTGCACAGAACACCCAAACACTCTGTAGCTTTTCAAAAATGCTCCACAGAGATCTATTTTAAAACAGATCTATCCAGACAGCAGCTTTTCAAACCGCTAGAGCTGTCCCAAACAGACCCTAAGTGTTATGAGGGCAACAACAACAACTATAATTAAAGCTATAACTGATGAAAAGATGTTGAAAAATAAATGTTTTTGCAAAATAGAATTTTGCTATAAAATTGTTTGGATGAAATTAGTTGTGTTCAAAAAGTTTGATTGGGTCGGACTTGGCCCGGGCCGGTCAAGCCTGGGCTTTTTGCCAACCGGGCTCGGCCCGGACCCAGCTTGAGCCGGGTCGGGCTCGGGCTTCCTCTTAAAGAGAGGGCCCGAAAAGGCCCTTCAGGCTAGCCCGGGCGGCCTGATTTTCAAGCGGGATTAAAATTTCCCCTGAATTAGGCCGGATTTTAATCCCGCCTGGATTAGGCGGGATTAAATCCCGCCTACTTGGCGGGATTTCCCCCAATTAGGCGGGATAATCCCACCAATTAGGAGGGATTTAATCCCGCCTATATATCCCGGGTATCGGGCTCAGGCTTGCCCGGCGCCCGAGCTTTGCCCGGCCTGGGCACCGGGCCTGGGTAAACCGGCTAAAATGGGGGCCCGGTAAGGCCCCCAAGCCCGGCCTTGGCCCGGGCCGGGATTAGCCGGGCTTTTCTCGGGCCGGGCCCGTGCGGGCTTAGCCAGGCTTTTCTCGGGTCAGGCCCGCGCGAGCTTTCGGCCTCTGACTTTTTGTACACGACTAGCTGAAATAGAGTTTGGAGAGTTGCTTGATTAGCTGTTTTGAAAGAAACTGTCTATAGCAAAAACGAAATTTTCTCAGATGAAATTTTTCTAATTAAATTAATATTATTCTTTTAGATCCCTAGTTTGATTTGGGCTAGGTTCACTAAGTTAGGATTTTGTGACCCATCATGTATAGCCAGGGTCATAGTTGTATCCTAGAGTCTAGGCCATGTCCTTAATTTCAACATCTCATGGACCAGCCATCATCTGACTGCCAGAGACTCAAGACTTAGAGATTTTCCAAAGACTCGGTAAAATGAGTTCAACGTTCGTCGAACTCAGGTCGACGATTGTTGTGCTCAGCTCGACGATCTCAGAGAAAATTCTCTGAGCTGAGCTCGACGAACTTGATTCTTTGGTCGACGATCTTTGGACTCTACCTTCATCATTCCAAGTCCAGACTTTATTCTCTAGACTCCGTTCGACGAACTTAGTTCTCTGGTCAACGATTTCTGGATTCTCTACTTCAACTTATTTATTCAAAAGCCTCTCAGTTTCCTAAGTCCAGAATCATCTCCAGTCGACGAATTCAAGATTCTCATCTCGACGAAACAAATTCTCAGGTCGACGATTTCTGGATACTTCACTTCAACACTTCATTCCAGAAACATCTGAAAATATTCTAAGTCCAGAATTACTTTGCTGAACTTCAGTCGACGAAACCAGTTATCAGCTCGACGAACTCCATACACAGAAAAGGCAAAGCTTCTAGATAATGCAGTTCTGTTTTAGCTCGACGATCTTGGAACTCAGCTCGATGAACAGAAGCCATCTGATTGACGAACACAGCAACTCGGCTCGATGAAATGTGAACTCATCTCGACGATTTCTGTTATCTGTTCGACGAATCCAGACTTAGTTATTTCCTTCATTCTGTCCCCTTCTTACTGCAATAATTCCCGTGTAATTAATGCTCAAATATTCTCTGAATATAACCGTTAAAAGGAGCATTGATTATGGTCTTCTCCAGGATTATTGCTTGCCGTTTTTCCATGGGACAGTTGGGGAAATAATTCAATGCAGTTTTTTCTCAAGGCCATCAGCATTAATTGGAGAGGATTTCAAATTTCGAAAGAAAATTTTTGACAGGAAATATAAAAGAGATTTTCCCTCTTTTCCTGCAGAGCAGATAGACACACAGACAGTCAATAATATAATCAGTCTGAATCAAGGAATTCTCTTCTCTTTCTTTCACAGATCTTTGGCACAGAGAAGAAGCCCTAGACCATAAGAACATCTGCTATCTGAAGAAGAAGAACAATCAATCAAAAATCAATTCCATCTGTCAAGAAGTTCCTGAAGATCTTTTCTGGTCAAGGCTTAAAGATTGAAGACCTATCACCCTGAAGCAAAGCTCCAATTTTTCCTGAACCATTCTACATCTCAGGGGGAGCTCTTTGCTAATATCATTTCCACTTAAGTCTTCCCAGTTGTATATTGAGAAAGAGAAGACAATATCATCTCTCATCCCCCAATGTATAAAGGGTTATAACTCCCTTCAAAAGTTATTCCTGCTTGCAAGTCACCTGACCAAAAGACTTGAGGATTGGTTTTTGAGTACCTGATCAAAAGCTCATTGGTGTCAGGCACCTGATTAAAAATCTGAGTGGATTCCTACCAGGGTGCTCGAAGAGTGGATGTGTAACACCCCAAAATCCAGAAATTTGAAAAATTGGGTGACACGTCCTGGGACACGTGCGTGTCCTTCCTGGGTGAATAATCGACGAGTGGTCGATAAAATTTGGTCGACGATCGTCGAGTGCTTAGGACACGACCTGTGACACGGGCGTGTCATAGGGCGTGTCAGCGTGGTCGACGAACTCAACTTGAGCTGGGGCATGTCTAATGTCGTGTATGGGCACACGGGCGTGTCATAGGCCGTGTGAGTCTCGGGTCGATTTCGATTTTGTGTAGTCTGATGAATACGTCCACAGACACGAGCATGTCTGGAGGCGTGTCGGGTGACATGGCCCGTGACACGGGCGTGCCACATGGGCGTGTACTGGACTAGATAAGTCGGTTGAGCACCGCTTTGGGAACACGACCCGTGACACGTGACACGGGTGTGTCACAGGCCGTGTCAGGCAAAATTATGCTTTTGTGGCAAAATCGTGGCCGTCCGTTCCTTCAGCTGGGATCCAAGGGTTGAGCTGCCTCCCTGCTTCCTTAAGGCCGTGGATTGAGATGAAAGAATTCATTTCATACTTGGCTTTCATCTTTCTAATTCCTAGTGAGAGAAAGGGAAAGGAAGAAGGGGGAGGAGGAAAGGGGTTGGTCACTGGTAGTGCTGCGGTTTTCCGATGAGAGATCCGAGGCCGGCGTTGCGGAGGAAAAGCTGTTGCGGTTTTTCCTAACCAGTTAGGAGCTCATGGCACCAAAGCGGTCTTCGAGGGTAACGACCTTTCTTCCTAGCCATGTGAAGGCTTCCTTTTTGGCATATGCATATGATTCCCCCACCATAGGGTGGTTTGGTAAGGGAGTCTTTGGGTGGATTCATGGAATCCCCAGTTGATTGGCATATAGATCTGGAAATGGAGTACGGAATAGGCATGCTGTGTGAAGCCCATCTGGACAGGTTGGTCTGGATTGGTGATGTTGCACACACACCGGAGAAGACTCCGTGATAAACGTGTAGTTTAGAAGTCGACGGGTTCTACCTGTGAAGGAAGTAGCAGGAAGTACTGGAGTGGTAGTCCAAGAAATTACCCGTATAATGCTTGTGTTGCTTGTGCTGTTGGGTTTTATCTGCGAAGAGAGTAGCAGGAAGTACTGGACTGGAAGTTCAGGAAAAGCCCTTTGTAATGCTTAATGTTCATAGGTGGTACTTGTGAATGAAGTAACAGGAAGTACTGGCGTGGTAGCCAGGAAAGACCCCTAACATTGGTGATATTTACGGTGTCATACCTGTGAAGAGAGTAGCAGGAAGTACTGGTGTGCCCAGAAAAGACCCGCTGCTGTGTGATACAAAATGGGTGTAATGGTAAGTACTGGTGCGCCCAGGAAAACATCCAGGCTTGAATGCCAGAACAGGATCGGTGAAACCGACCCGCGCCTTTTCTTAGCCGCGAGTACGCCGTACTTCGGTGATGGCAAAACGATTTGAGCAACGGGGGGTGGAGGATCCGACATGCGTTATGTCCGTCCGACGTGAGACATGAAAGTGCGGTCTGTTGGAGTGCATAGCAAGAGTCTTAGGCCTGCGCGCTGCAATACAATGGGGGGCTACGGGCCAATCCCGGTTCACTAAGACTATAAAACTCCGGCTGCACGCCATGGAGTAAATGCTCAAGTGATTTGCCATTGGGTTGCGACCCTGATATGGTGGTGGGCAACTGGTTCGCCGATACACCAAGAATGTGCCCTGAGTGCACGGATCGTCGGGCCGGGTGGTTGACGATTGTGATGGCATGTGTGCGTGAAAGAACCTTATATGTGAGAATATATAAATGCTTGTGATATGCTATGCCTGCAGGGAAGAATACCGCTGCCCCGAGAAAGGGATAGAGTCGTTATAATTTGGTCAGCTGAATGGTGACCGTTGCCTCTGTTTGCCACCCTTGGGTGGAATGTCCCTGTGTAGGTGCTGGAGAGCCGAGTGGGACGCATAAGGGCTGAAGTCCCTGCTGCCTTTGCTGCTGCCGTTGCTAGCCCTCGAAGGCTAAACGAAATGGAAATGCTATGTTTTCTTTTTATGTGGTCAGCCTGCGTGTCAATGTTTGAGGCCACTGTTTTGAAAGCCCTGTAAGGCCATAAGGCCAACTACTTGTATGTGTAAGACATTCCTATCATGTATAGAATGTGGAGTTTTTTTATGTTGGACATTCAGGTGTGGAGTTCAAGTGTAGTGTTATAGGCTTCCGCTAGAATGCAATGTGTTAGGGTGCGCTGCGCTACTCTGGTATCACACCGTAACGTCACCACCTGTTTTGTGGTCTATGCTGTGGGGCCCCGGCCGGACCTTCTAGTATATACTATGTGAACGGATGGGGTTGTTACATTTTTGGTATCAGCTGTCTTGGTCTTTCCCTCTCGAAGTCGTGGTCGCCTTCTTTTGTGGGGGTGGCGAGCACGTGTCTGTGCAAACCAAGTTAACACGATTGAACTCCTGAATGTCCATGGTAGGAATGCAAATACATGTGTTTGAGGAACCTGCGTGTTCCTAACCTGTTGATATTGCTTGTGTACGGTCGTTAATGTGTGTGTTGTCCACCTTTAGGTGATGCGGAGTGGTGCGGGGCAAACGGAGCACCAGCAGTCTGATGAAAGTACGACACCAGCCGAGGTGCCTACACCTCCGCCTTCTGCAGAAACAGTACGATTAGTTGCTGAGGCTGTATTTGCCATGATGCAAGCACAACCGCTTGGGCAGGCACAAGGGCAGGCGAAGCCGACATTAAGGCATGAACCTGTACCGGCTATGAATCCTCGAGTAGCTGAGAAACAGTTAAAGCAGTTCATGAGTTTTCACCCACCTACGTTCTCGGGAGTGGGATCTCCTGCGCAGGCTGAAGACTGGTTGTTGCGTGTCAAGAGGATTATGATGACGATTGGAACGGAGGAGCATCAGAAAGTAACCTTAGCCTCCTTCTTGCTAGAAGGAGAGGCTCGTTTGTGGTGGGACGAAATGGAGCTACACCACTTGGCGGGTAGACCGTTGACACAAGTGTCCATGGAGGAATTTTCTCGGCTCTTCCTTGCAAAGCACCTCCCGGCGACACAGCGTATAGCCATGGAGAACGAATTCCAAAGGCTGACGCAAGGAGAAGGCAGTGTGGAAGCTTACCTGCATGAGTTTACATGCTTGCGGCGGTATGCGGGTTCGATATTTGCTGATGAGCAGAGAAAGACAAATAGGTTCTATGAAGGACTGCGGGACGAGTTGAGATTCCTGCTTTCTAGTTCTGTGAACCAAGGCTTCCAGGCGTTAGTTGATACTGCCTGCGTGCTGGAAAAAGACATGAAAAGAGTGCAGGGGAAGAAGGCATTGGCTGTGACACAGCCGGAGTTTAAAGTGCCCCGACCGACGAAGTCATTTTATAAGAATAAATGGGGCAAGAGGCCTAAGACGATGGGACAAGCTCCTTCTTCGGTTGCATCTGGAGCAACGTTGGGGACCACTTCAAAGCCGGATACTCGTACGTGCTTCAATTGTGGACGGGTGGGGCATATAGCCCGGGATTGTCGGGTGCCGCCAAAGAGTGAAAAGAAGGCAGGAACATCATATGCGGAAAAGGGCAAGTCAGTGGTGGAATCCTTTGAATCGCAAATGCAGCCCCGGGTCATCAAGCAGAGTGACGTCGTCACAGGTACGAGTTAAGTTTTGCGTATTGTATTGCTCGTATGCTTGGTTTATTGTATATGTGTATGCGGTTTGTATGTGTGACATGATGGTCACATGATTTGTATGATTCGGAACACGCTATCGCGAGCACTGTTTGATACGGGTGCGTCACATTCTTTTCTGTCTAAAGAGTTCATAGCGCGGCTCGGGATACTTAGTCGTGTGAAGACAGACAACGTCAGCGTGATGTTGCCGAATGGTTGTATGATGCTTGCGGATCAAGCTTGCGATGTGGCTGTGCAAATAAGAAGTCGGGATTTCGGCTTGACTGCATCTGTATTACCGATAGCGGAATTCGACGTGATATTTGGTATGGATTGACTCGCGGAGTAGCATGCCTTGATTGATTGCCAGTCCAAAGAGATCACGTTGGGCCAGAATACCGAGCAGTAGACGAGGTTCGCGGGTATGCGAGGAGTTGGCGGGACGTTGATGTCTGCACTCCAAGTTGTCAAAGCTGTTCGGAAAGGCGCAGAGTTATACTTCACGCTAATTCATGCTGTTGAGCCTAAGGCCAGTGTGTGCAATGTTCTGATCATGTCGGAGTTTACAGATATGTTTCCCAAGGATCTCCCTGGGCTACCACCCCAGCAAGAGATTGACTTCACGATCGAGTTGGTGCCAGGTGCGAAACCTGTGGCCCGCTCGCCATATCGCGTCGCGCCTAAGGAAATGACGGAGTTGAAAGTCCAACTGCAGGAATTGATGGAGCAGGGTTATATACGCCCAAGCATGTCTCCTTTGAGCGCGCCTGTGCTTTTTGTGAAGAAGAAAGACGGTGGCTTGCGGTTATGTATTGATTACCGCGAACTGAATAAGCTAACCGAGAAAAATAAATATCCTATTCCACGGATTGATGAGTTGTTAGATCAGCTAGTGGGATCGTCCGTCTATTCGAAGTTGGACTTGAAGTCTGGGTACTACCAGTTGAGAATCCGGGAAGGTTACATTCCCAAAACCGCATTTGGAACACGGTACGGGCACTATGAGTTCACGGTAATGCCATTTGGGCTGTGCAATGCGCCCTCGGTATTTATGTACTTGATGCACCGAATATTCCGAGAGTACCTGGATCTGTTCGTGATTGTGTTCATTGATGATATCCTGGTGTACTCGAGATCGGAAGCTGATCATGAGAAGCACTTGCGGTTGGTGTTGAATACATTGAGGCAGAATCAGCTCTATGCCAAGTTCTCGAAGTGCGAGTTTTGGCTAACATCAGTGGCGTTTCTAGGCCATGTAGTGAGTGGAGCGGTCATAGCAGTGGATCCAGCGAAGATAAGGGTCATACAGGAGTGGCCGGTATTGTCTTTAGTGGCCGAAGTCAGGAGCTTCCTTGGACTAGTGTGCTACTATCGAAGATTTGTTGAAAACTTCTCGCGGATTGCTTTGCCGCTAACCACACCGACAAGAAACGATCAGAAGTTCGTTTGGACGCCAGCGTGCGCACGAGCTTTTGAAGAGCTGAAGGTTTGGTTGACCACGGAGCCTGTGTTGTCCTCGCCATGTGGTACCAATGAGTTTGTAATCTACAGTGATGCCTTAGGGAGCGGCTTAGGTTGCGTTCTTCTGCAAAATGGAAAGGTGATCGCTTATGGCTCAAGCCAGCTGAAGGTGCACGAGCGAAACTATCCCTCCATGACTTAGAATTGGCGGCGGTGATCTTTGCACTAACGTTGTGGCGACACTATCTTTATGGAGTGAAAGTGGAGATCTATACAGACCACAAAAGCCTAAAGTACCTGTTGGAGCAGAAGGACCTGAATATACGACAACGAAGGTGGTTAGAGTTCCTCGGGAACTACACCTTTGAGATTCATTATACTCCCGGGGATGGAGAGAGGGGGCCTTGTGCCTACCTCTCCCCCAAGGCACGGGCAGCATGGGGGTTCGGCGAATGGAGATTGGCGACGTGATTGCGGCGGCGACAGTCCGTCCTCGTGGGAAGGAACCGCTTCGGCGGAGGGAAGAGGTGGTCACAATGCTGGCGCTCGCTCTGATCATGGGGGACGGCATAATGCTGGAGGGAAGTTGGCGGGGGCTGCTACTTCGGAGCAGGCCATTGTGCCTTTTGGTGCAGCTTTTTCCGACGATGAAGCTTCATGGGCCTCGATGGTGGAGGCGGAAGAGTCCGACATTGCTGCTCAAGAAAACTGCAACAATACACCGTGCCCACAAGGTGTTTGTCATAATGCCCATGCTGCAGAAAACTACAACGCTACACAGTGCACACAAGGTGTTTGTCATAATGCCCAGCCAAAATCTGCTTGGGGCAATCCTAACCGGGTCTGACCGAAACCTTCGCATGATGCTTTTGATCAAATCGAGCCCCTCCAGGATTTCTTCCCGGACGGAAAAATTGTCCAAATGGATGCTCACCTTGTTCGCCAAGCGATGGGGCGCTTTGAATTCGCTATTGTTGGGAAGCTCTTGGGACGGCGACTCCCGTTTCAGTTTTTACTCGCTGATTTGAACAGGAAATGGAGCTCGTTTGGTACTTTTCAATTGATTATGCTCAGTACGGACTGCTTCACATGCATTTTTCAGACAGCAGAGGCACGGGACGGGGTCCTCATGGGCGGTCCTTGGTATGTGAACGACTATATTGTGGGGTTGGATGTTTGGTCTAAGGAATTCTCCCCCTCTTCGTTGAACGGTATGTCCTCTCCGCTCTGGGTCCGCCTACCGCATCTCCCTTTAATCTATTGGGACAAGAAGAATTTGGGCCGAATTGCTGCCACCCTTGGGGAGCCCCTTTGGATTGATATGGTGACAAGCCGCTGGGAACGGGCTGAGTATGCACGTTTTTCGGTGCGGGCAGATCTCTCTAAGCCTCTCCCAGCTGGTATATGGATTGGGGGTCCCTTTGGCAATTTTTTCCAGAAGCTGGAATATGAGGGCATTGCTTCAATTTGCTTCACTTGCGGCTGTATTGGCCACAACGTTGACAAATGCCCCCAACGCCCGCCCCCGGAAGTGCAGCCTAAGGCTTCTATTCATAAGCGGGCTGGCCCCTCCAAGCAAACCCCCGCTGCCTCCCCACCTTTTGCTGCTAGTGCTCCTCCCCGCGACCTGAAAGTTGATAAAGGCAAAGCTCCCCTGATTCCGGAGCCAGGTATTCCCCCTCCTATGGGCGATGCGACGAACGCTAATGATGTTACTCACTACGGTCCTTGGATTATTGCCCGCCGACGACGCCGTCCGAAGGACAAGAACGGTCCGCTGATGCCGGACGCGGTGCCTCCTCCCCCTCCCCCTGCTCCGGCGCCGGATCCTCGTGCTGCTTTTGGTTCTGTCATCCCGCCGGGTGGTTTTTTTACAGCTGTTGCGCCACCATTGGTCCAGGAACTCCCAGATGTGGACACCACCGTTAAGCCCAAGCTCAACAAGAAGAATGCTGCCCGGAAATCCAAATCTGCTGTGCATGATGATTTCTTTCTCCCTTTCCCAGCACAAATTTTTGGTCGCAAGCGACGCAAATCAGTGGCGGACAACCTCCTTGACGACATCGGGGACGCGTCCCCTTTGGTTGATTAATGTCGTCCCTCATTATTTGGAATTGCCGGGGGGCACGGAAGAAGGAGACGGGCCATTATCTTCGCAGTTTGCTTCATACGCATGATGTGGGTCTTATTGGCCTTCTCGAAACCAAGGTGGAGGTGCTAACTCGCAGGGACATCGATGCTATTGCGGGTCGGAGTTGGGAGTTCTTCCACCAACGTGCAGTAGGTAAGTCTGGTGGTATTCTTCTCTTATGGAGGCGAGATGTTATCAACGTCGTTATTCAGCATGCCATGGCCCAATGCATTCTTGTAAAGGCTACGTTCCCAACTCACTGTCAATGGTTAGTTGTTGTTGTTTATGCCAACAAGGATTATCATCTTCACCATCAGATTTGGGAGCTGCTCGCGGATCACGTTGGGACCTCTATGCCCATGATCGTTGGGGGAGATTTCAATTGCCTCCTCTGATCGGATGACAAAAGTGGCTTCTCACCGTTCTACTATACTATTGGGTCTCGTGAGATGGATGAATGGATCACCTCCTCCGCCCTTCATGAGCTGCACTTTATCGGCCCTGCTTTTACTTGTTGTAATAACAAGCAGGGTCCTGACCGTTTACTTAGCCGGCTGGACCGCATGTTCATCAATAATATTGCCTTAGACATTCTTCCTTTGGCCACTGTCCAACACCTTAATCGGGTTGGTTCTGATCATTGCCCACTTCTTCTCTCTCTCAGTGATGGGGCTTCCTCTCCCTCGCCTCGGTGGCTCAGGTTCGAGGATATTTGGCTCTCTTACCCGGCGGTTTGGAAGGTGGTGGCCGTTAATTGGGTGAAGGCCGACCATGGGGCTGCAGTCGATATCCTTACCCGTAAATGCCGGCGTACTCTACGGGCCCTTTTTTCTGGAGCCGACATAAATTTCATGAGTTGGGGGCACTCCAAACTTCTCTTGAAGCCGATATTTCCAAGCTCCAACTTTTGGAAAGTGAACCGAACGGTTTGTCCGCGGACCGAACGACGACTCTCATTCATAAAGTTAAGGAGCTGAACATCACGCTTGGGCGATTGAACACTTGGTGGCGTCAGCGGGCCAAGGTTCGATGGTTGATAGAGGGGGACTCCAACACTGCTTATTTTCATTCCATGGCTTCTAATCGTCGGCGGTGTAACCGAATTAACCAAGTTTTGGATTTGAATGGGGCGCTTATGGAAGACCCAGCGGCTATTGAGGCAACTTTTCTTCACTTCTTTGAATAGAAATGGTTGAATATTAATCCTTCTCTTGATGGGTGGCCGTCTTTGGAGGCTAAGCCTACTCTCTCGGCTCCTGCGAGGCATGCTCTGCTGCGGCCGGTTATGGAGGATGACATTTGGGATGTGGTTAAAAGTATGAAGCCAAATCGATCGCCCGGGGCGGACGGTATTACCTCCTCCTTTCTTACTCACTTTTGGGCTTTGGTTAAGATTGACGTGTGCAGGGCTATTATGGATTTCTTTAGCTTGGGTGTCATGGACCCGAGCTGGAAGGAAACTCTGGTTGTTCTTTTACCAAAGTCCGCAAACGCTCATGCTCCGGAGCTCTTCCGTCCCATTAGTCTCTGCTCCATATTTTACAAGATCGTCGCTAAGCTTCTTGTGAGGCGTCTTCAGCCCATCCTCCCTTCTTTTATCTCGGAGGAGCAAGGTGCCTTCGTGCCGGGTCGCCAAATTTCTCACCAATGTCTCCTTGCTCAGGAGATCATTCACAAATTTCGTTTCTCTACGGTGAAGTCGGGATTCATGGCCTTAAAAATTGATATGGCGCAAGCGTATGATAAAATGTGCTGGGCAACACTTCTCAAGCTCCTTCATGGGTTGAATTTTCCCTCCCAATTCATTAGCTGGATCATGCAGTGCATCAGCTCGCCAAGTTTATCCCTCCTTATTAATGGAATGCGGTCTCGACCGATTGTGGTGGCCCGGGGTTTCCGGCAAGGGTGTCCCCTTTCTCCTTATCTTTTTATTCTTTGCTCTGAACTCCTCTCCCTCGCTTTTCAGCAACAGGGCCCGGATTTGGGTATTGTTCTCTCTTCACCAGGGCCTCGCATCTCCCATCTTTTATATGCTGATGATATCCTCATCTTCTCGGAAGCCTCCACTACCGCGGCCAATACGTTGCGGGGCATTCTTGATTCTTACTGTGCTTGGACCGGACAATGTATCAATGGCACGAAATCATTTGTGCTTTTCAATCAGGCGACCCCGCAGTGGAAGAAAACTCGCCTCACCCGTCTCTTTGGCTTCCCCCGGGTTGAGGAGTTTACTTACTTAGGTATTAAATTGGCCCTCCGAAAACTACATAAGGCTGATTATGCGGACATCATCCGTAAAGCTCACTTGAAGATTCAAGCGTGGGGCTCACGCCATCTCTCCTTAGCGGGGCGGGCTGTTTTGATCAATCACTCTTTGCTGGCCTCCACAGCATATCTTATGTCCCATGCTCTTGTTCCGAAGGGGGTTCTGGATGCTTTAGAGCTAGCAGCCCGCAGTTTTCTTTGGCAACGGTCCGCAAACAATCGTGGCATGCACTATGTGGATTGGGCCTCGCTTTGTAGACCGTGGAAGTGTGGCGGCTTGGGTTTTCACGCCACCGGGACCTGGTCAGGCCCGCTTCGTGCCTGGTTTGCCTGGGAGTACCTACAACCCCAACAATCATTATTCGTACATGTCATGCATGGCCGCTATTCGGAAAAGCTATTCACATGCCCAGTTCGCCGTAGCGCCTCAGCTGTCATTAAAATCCTCCGGGACGGCGCAACAAGCTTGTTAACGATCTCCCGCTGGCGTATTGGCCGCGACGATGATATTCCTATTCTTGTCGGGCGATGGATACAGGATCGAGTTCTTGCCCGCTGGCCTACATTCGTCCATTCTCAGATCCCTGATTCTATGTTACTCTCGGAAATGCTAACGGATGCAGGGGAATGGAATCATCCCAAGCTCCTGCAGTTTTTTGGCCCCCTTCTGGTTGATATCATCATGCAAATACCGCTCTACCCTGATGCGGGCTGGGACAGATTGGAGCTCAATTTTCAACATAGTGGAAAGACAATCGCTTCCTTAGCATACACGGCCTGCTTCCCAAGCCCACCTGCTGACTTTGATTGGCTCTCTCGGCTGGCCCTTAGGCCTCGTGAACGCCTTTTTTGGTGGCGATTGGCACGAGATGCCATCTCCACCCGCTGTTGGCTGCTACGACGGGGCCTCCTTGCTTCGGCTGCGTGCCCATGGGGCTGCTCTTCCCCCGAGGACCGAGACCATATTTTGCGGGACTGCTCCAATGTTGCAGCTATCTCACGGGAGCTCCACCGGTGGGGGATTGACATGCCTACTGTTCATGACTGGGCGTCCTTCCCGTTGCTTCAACCTGCAAACTAAATTTGGGCCCTCTCCGCATTTTCTGCTATGTCGTGTACCAGCATTGGCGGGCACGGAACGCCAAAGTTCATGGGCGCGAGTTTGGCACGCCGCTGGTCCTTGCGGCAACTATCATGGAGAACATCTCATGCACTACTGATTTTCCATCTACGCGCTACTGGGGCACCAATCGGCCGGACAGGCCGTCTCCTTCGATTTCTTGGTGCCCCCCGCCGCCGGACTGGATTAAAATCAATGTGGATGGTGCTCTTTTCCCCAACAACAAGGCAGGTATCAGTATTGTTGTCCGCAATCACTGCGTGGTTGTCCAACTTGCTGCTGGCTCGAGCTTTGCTCATTGGGATCCCGGGCAACTTGAGCTTGCTGCGCTCCTTTATCTCCGTCGGCTTCTCACCCTGGCTATGCTCGAGGCTAAGGGGATCATTATTGAGGGGGACTGCAAGAATGTGCTGGACGCTTGCCGCACCTCTTTGCACCGGGCGAATTGGAACGATGCCACCTTCATTGAGCAAGACCTCTACTTTCTGGCTGAGCTCAACCAACTGCTCATTCGCCATATTCCGCGTGAGGCCAATAGGCTTGCTGACTTTTGTGCTAAGTATGGTAGCTCTTGTAATTTTATTTGGCACGATGTGGTAGCTGCCCCTCCAGAGTTCATGGAACTTGTCCATGATGACTTTGGTTAGGGTGTTTTTTGCTTCTTTTTTGTATTTTTGCACGTTCTGATGCTAATGCAATTATCATGGGAAGGGAAACGTAGTCGCAGATGCCTTGAGTCGGAGAGCTCCGGTAAGGGCAAGCTGGTTGCAGAGGCATGATGTACGTCTCATCCAGGAGTTGGAAGCGCTAGAGATCTCGTGTGTTGACAAGAATGCTATAGACAATGCATGTCTGAACTGGACGGAGGTACAGTGTGACCTTGCAGACCAGATTCGACGAGCAACGGGGCTGAATGAAGATCTCCTACGCTATGCTACAGCTGGGCCAGAGGGCAAATTCTCCTGGGATGACGGTCTTTTGCGGAAAGAGGGCCGTTTGTGAGTCCCGAATTTGGGTAAATTGAGGGAAGAACTGATGTATGAAGCACATTATACGAAGTACTCGATTCACCCGGGGAGAACGAAGATGTTCAGGGATATGAAAAAGCTATTCTGGTGGCCAGGGCTCAAGAAAGATGTTGCTCATTATGTGGCCAAATGCCAAACATGTGCTATGGTGAAGGCGGAATGCCAGAAGCCGGGCGGCTATTTGAAGTCATTGCCGATTCCAGAATGGAAGTTTGACGATATTTCCATGGATTTCGTACACGTGTTGCGAGATCTCAACGAGGAAATGATTTCATCTGGGTGATTGTTGATCGGCTAACAAAGGTGGCACACTTCCTGCCGAGCAGACGGGATAATTCAGTGGAAACTTTGGCAAAGTTGTATGTTGACCAGATTGTGCGGCTACACGGTGTTCTCCGGAGCATCGTAAGTGATCGAGACGGGCGGTTCACATCGAATGACTGGAGGCCAGTTCATCAACTGTTGGGCATAAAGTTGACATTCAACACAGCCTTTCATCCCCAGACGGATGACCAAAATGAAAGGACTAACAAAACAATGGAAGACATGCTTCAGATGTGCGCCCTCGACTTCGGAAAGAGATGGGAAGATCATCTCTATATGGTGGAGTTTGCTTACAATAACAGCTACCAAGCAAGCATCGGCATGGCGCCGTATGAAGCTCTGTATGGACGGAAGTGCCATACTCCGTTAGCTTGGGTAGAAGCGGGCGAAGCCATAGTTTATAGGCGTAATGAAGTCGATGAAGCAAACTCGACAATACGCACTATTCGGGAACGACTATTGATCGCTCAAGATCGACAAGCGAAATACTACAATGCCAAGCACCGGAACGTGGAGTTCGCGGTAGGCGATTGGGTATACTTGAAGATCAAACCCTTCAAAGGCGTATCCAGGATTCGACGTCTGAAAAAGTTAAGTCCAAGATACCTTGGTCCATTTGAAGTGGTCGAGCGAGTTGGAGAAGCCGCATATCGGCTAGCTCTTTCGACAGACTTGGGTGGATTGCATGATGTGTTTCACATCTTGGTGCTACGGAAGGCCGTGAAAGATCCAGCTCAGGTGATCATGGATGATCAAGTGCCGGTGGAGTACGGGCTAACGACGAAGGTTAGGCCCATTCAGATCGAGGATCGAGCCGAGAAATTGTTACGGAACAAGACGGTCGGCATGGTTAAAGTCCGGTGGGACAATTGCGGCCGTAAGGAGATTACATGGGAGCGAGAGCAGACCATGGGAGCTGAGTTTCCCGAACTTTTTGGTTAACGGTTATGCAGTGTGTATCGACTTGTATGGAAACTATTGTGAAATGAAAATCTTTCTGTTTGCGTTCCTTACTTGATGCAAATTTCGGGGACGAAATTTTTGTAAGGAGGGGAGGGTTGTAACACCCCAAAATCCAGAAATTGGAAAAATTGGGTGACACAGCCTGGGACACGGGCGTGTCCTTCCTGGGTGAACAATCGACGAGTGATCGATAAAATTTGGTCGACGATCGTCGAGTGCTTAGGATACGGCCTGTGACACGGGCGTGTCACATAGCGTGTCAGCGTGGTCGACGAACTCAACTTGAGCTAGGGCGTGTCTGATGTCGTGTATGGGCACACGGCCTGAGACACAGGCGTGTCACAGGCCGTGTGAGTCTTGGGTGGATTTCGATTTTGTGCAGCCTGATGAACACGGCCACAAACACGAGCGTGTCGGGTGACACGACCCGTGACATGGGCATGTCACATGGGCATATACTGGACTAGATAAGTCGGTTGAGCACCGCTTTGGGAACATGGCCCGTGACACGGGTGACACGCCCGTGTCACAGACCGTGTCAGGCAAAATTATGCTTTTGTGGCAAATCGTGGACGTCTGTTCCTTCAGCTGGGATCCAAGGGCTGAGTTGCCGCCCTGCTTCCTTAAGGCCGTGGATTGAGATGAAAGAACTCATTTCATACTTGGCTTTCATCGTTCTAATTCCTAGTGAGAGAAAGGTAGAGGAAGAAGGAAGAGGAGGAAAGGGGTTGGTCACTGCTGGTGCTGCGGTTTTCCGACGAGAGATCTGAGGCCGACGTTGCAGAGGAAAAGCTGTTGCAGTTCTTCCTAGCCAGTTAGGAGCTCATGGCACCGAAGCGGTCTTCGAGGGTAACGACATTTATTCCTAGCCATGTGAAGGCTTCCTTTTTGGCATATGCATATGATTCCCCCACCAGAGGGTGGTTTGGTAAGGGAGTCTTTGGGTGGATTCATGGAATCCCCAGTTGATTGGCATATTGATCCGGAAATGGAGTACGAAATAGGCATGCTGTGTGAAGCCCATCTGGATAGGTTGGTCTGGATTGGTGATGTTGCATACGCACCGGAGAAGACTCCGTGATAAACGTTTAGTTTAGGAGTCGACAGGTTCTACCTGTGAGGGAAGTAGCAGGAAGTACTGGAGTGGTAGTCCAGGAAATTACCCGTATAATGCTTTTGCTGCTTGTGCTGTTGGGTTTTACCTGCGAAGAGAGTAGCAGGAAGTACTGGACTGGAAGTTCCGGAAAAGCCCTTTGTAATGTTTAATGTTCATAGGTGGTACCTGTGAATGGAGTAACAGGAAGTACTTGCGTGTTAGCCAGGAAAGACCCCTGACATTGGTGATATTTGTGGTGTCATACCTGTGAAGAGAGTAGCAGGAAGTAATGGTGTGCACAGGAAAGACCCGCTGCTGTGTGATACAAAATGGGTGTAATGGTAAGTACTGGTATGCCCAGGAAAACACCCAGGCTTGAATTCCAAAACAGGATCGGTGAAACCGACCCGCTCCTTTTCTTTAGCCGCGAGTACGCCGTACTCGGTGATGGCAAGGCGATTTGAGCAACGGGGGGTGGAGGATCCGACCCGTGTTATGTCCGTCCGACGTGAGACCTGAAAGTGCGGTCTGTTGGAGCGCATAGCAAGAGTCTTAGGCCTGCGCGCCGTGATACAATGGGGGGGCTACGAGCCAATCCCGGTTCACTAAGACTATAAAACTCCGGCTGCACGCCATGGAGTAAATGTTCAAGTGATTTGCCATTGGGTTGCGACCCTAATACGGTGGTGGGCAACTGGTTCGCCGGTACACCAAGAATGTGCCCTGAGTGCACAGATCGTCGGGCCGGGTGGCTGACGATTGTGATGGAATGTGTGCGTGAAAGCACCTTATATGTGAGATATATATACATGCTTGTGATATGTTATGCCTGCAGGGAAGAATACCACTGCCCCGAGAAAGGGGTATGGTCGTTATAATTTGGTCAGCTGAATGCTGACCGTTGCCTCTATTTGCCACCCTTGGGTGGAATGTCCCTGTGGAGGTGCTGAAGAACTGAGCGGGACGCATAAGGGCTGAAGTCCCTGCTGCCTTTATTGCTTCCGTTGCTAGCCCTTGAAGGCTAAACAAAATGGAAATGTTTTGTTTTCTTTTTATGTGGTCGGCCTGCGTGCCAATGTTTGAGACCACTGTTTTGAAAGCCCTGTAAGGCCATAAGGCCGACTACTTGTATGTGTAAGACATTCCTATCATGTATAAAATGTGGAGTTTTTATATATTAGACATTCAGGTGTGGAGTTCAAGTGTAGTGTTATAGGCTTCCGCTAGAATCCAATGTGTAAGGGTGCGCTGCGCTATTCTGGTATCACTCTGTAACGTCATCGTCTGTTTTGTGGTCTATGCTTTGGGGCCCCGTCCGGACCTTCTAGTATATACTATGTGAACGGATGGGGTTGTTACAGGATGTACCCAGGTTGGGGAATCACTATAATTTCTTGTGTTGTCTGGTTGCCCTTTCTTTTTGTTCTTGTTGTGTTTGTGCTAACTAGTTCTGATGTGTGTTTGTGGTTATTTATTTGTTATTCTGTAGTTTTTATTTACAGCAAAAGCTGTAAAGTTTTCTGAAGAATTTTAGGATACTCTATTCACCCCCCCTCTAGAGTATTTCATATCTAACACATCACTTTCAATTGGTATCAGAGCAGGATTCCATTGGTTGTACAAGCTAACCCTTGAACCAAAGATCCTGAGTTAGATCTGTCTTTTCATTTCCATTAGATTTATTCTCACACAGCATGACACAGAACAAAGATTATGCAAGCACCAGACCTCTAGTATGCAATCTGAATAAGTTTGCCATCTGGAAGGCAAGAATCAAATTGTACATGAACTCTATTGATGAGGATATTTTTAATTCTATTATGACAGGTCCTCCTCAAGCCACTGTCTCCACATCTACAGCAGCTTCAAGCACAAATGCAGTTCCACCACCTGAGTGGACTGAAGCCAGAGGAAGGCTAAAATTGCAGATGTCAAGGCCATGAATATTCCGGCCTAAACAATGTCTAATGATATTTTTCAAAAGGTGGTTGAATGCACATCAGCCAAGGCCATCTGGGACTGTCTAAATCAAATGGTGGCTGGATCTGCAGATGAAAGGAAGGACAGGAGATCCAATCTTATATCCATATATGAGAATTTCAAGAAGGAGGAAGCTGAGACAGTAGCTGATATGTACAACAGGTTAAGATCAATCATCAATGAGCTAAAACCTTGGACAAGGACATCACCCTCACTGAGGTGAATGATAAGATCCTTATGTGCTTCCCAAGCTCATGGGATTCAAGGATCTGGCCCATCAAGGAGGTCAGAAGCCTAAATGAGATTTCCACTGAATCTCTTTTAGGAAAGCTTAAGTCCTATGAACAGCTGATCAAATCCAGAGAGGCAGCTGAGCAAAGAACACCTCCTCCAGTAAGAAAAGAACAAAGCATTGCATTCAAGGATGCTGAGGAGACAGAGACTTCAACCACAAATGAAGAGCTGATGAGTTTTTTTGCCAAAAGATTCTACAAAATGGCAACGAAAGACTTCAGGAGAAAGTCATCAAGGCAGGATGACAAACCAAGGTATGACAAAACACCAACTAAAGAAGTGGTGTGTTTTGGTTGCAGGAAACTTGGACACTTCATCTTTGAGTGTCCAGAGAATCAGAAGAAGGAGAAGAGAAGAGAGAAAGATACCAGAAGATATCACAACATCAGGCCTTCCTCCAGCAAATATAAGAAGAAGGAGAAAGACTTTGTGACTGAATCTTGGAGTGAAACTGAGAATGAATCATCATCTTCCAGCTCCAGTGAAGATGAATAAGAGGCAAGGGACAAAGAGGTTTGCCTCATGGCCATTGATGCCTCAAGGAGCCATTCAGAAGAAGAAGATTCAGACAATGAAGCAGTTTCAGATTCTGAAGCTGACAAGGTATTATCTTCCTTTGATTACAGTTCTGATTCATTTAAATCTGAATTTAAAACAATGTGCATAGACTTAATTAACTCAGAAAAAGAAATTAAGACTCTTAGGGAAAAATTTGGAAACCTAGAGAATGTTAATTTAGAAAATAATAGGTTAAAGGATGAATTAACCATAGCTAATGAACAAATTATATTGTTAAAGACTGAGCTATGTGAGGCTAAACAACTTGAGGAATCTTTCAATGGGAGAAGCCTCAAGCTGATGGACATCACAAGCACTGTAAATGCCAGATTGAATGACAAGCTAGGCTTGGGTGCTTCATCAAGTTTGCCCCCTATTCTCAAGAAGAACATTCTGACTACCCCCATTAATTTTGTTTCCGCTAAGGGAAGGAAAAAATAAACCATAATCAAACCATAAAACAAATTCCAAAATCAAATGGTTAAAATAACAAAAATTAGAAAACCACAAGTAAAAATAAAGTTCAGCAAAATTCGTTGAACTCAGATCGACGAAATGTTGCCCGTTCGTCGAACCCAACTCGACGAACGCTGAATGCAAACTTTAGCTATAATTATTCATCTAACTACGATCGACGAACTCTGTATGGTTCGTCGAGCAGAGGTCGACGAACGTAGGGCACATAAAATGAACATGTTCATTCTCTGG
The DNA here is from genome assembly GCA_039583875.1 of Platanthera guangdongensis. NCBI lineage: Eukaryota > Viridiplantae > Streptophyta > Magnoliopsida > Asparagales > Orchidaceae > Platanthera > Platanthera guangdongensis. Next base: position 173,736,699 of record CM077166.1, on the reverse strand, counting down.
GCAGAGATCGATGATCTCATCCCAATTCATCGAACTCTGGTCGATGAACTCACAATAATTCGTCGAACCCAGAAAGACTTAACAAAAACTGTAATTTTAGCAGCAACTCTAATAATTATAGGAAACCATTTAATCCTGTAGCTGATTGGGTAATACCACCTAGAAGATATCACCCACTAGGATATAAATCTCAACCTGAATTTTCTGTTATATCCAGTTTCTCTTACCAGCAAAACAAAGGACCCAAGGTAACCTGGGTCAAGAACAATTAATTGTTTTTCATTACAGGTGAAGAGCTGTCCAGTAAATAATCAAACATGGTACCTGGACAGTGGATGCTCCAAACATATGACTTGCAACAAGGACAACTTAACCAACTATTAGTCCAAGCTAGGACTAAAGGTTATCTTTGGTGATTCAAAATGTGGCCAGTCTGAAGGTTTTGGAGAAGTGAAGATTGGAGCAGTCACATTCAAGAAAGTAACCTATATCAGAGGACTCAAGCATAATCTCATCTCTATAAGACAGTTATGTGATGAAGGTTATCAAGTACACTTTAACTCATCTTCTTGCACTATTGCCAATAAAGAAAAACAAACTGTTTTAATTTGGAATAGACAAGGTAACATATACTTCGTTGATTTTCTTTCTGCCAATTCTGATATCTGCTTACTTAATATAACTAGTAATCATAATGATTTATGCCATAAAAGGCTAGGTCATGTAAACTTGAAAAACATTGCTAGGTTATCAAAAGACAATTTTGTGAGGGGTCTACCTTCTGGTCCCTACAAGAAGGAAGGTCTCTACAGGGCTTGTTAACTAGGCAAGCAAACTAAATCTAGTTTTAAATCTGTTAATAAAAGTGATTCACCTAGGATATTGTACTTGCTACACATGGATCTCTTTGGACCCATTGTTGTACAAAGCCTAGGAGGGAAATCCTACACCTTAGTTATAGTGGATGACTTCTCAAGGTTCACTTGGGTGTCCTTTCTGAGATCTAAGTTAGATACCTTTAAGGTTCTTACAGATTTTCTCAGGACCATACAGATTGAGTTCTCTACTCATGTTGCATTGATCAGAAGTGATCATGACACAGAGTTTGATTCTCTTCTTATGCATGAGTTTTTTGAGAAGGAAGGTATCAGACATTGCTTCTAAGCTCCTAGAACTCCTCAACAAAATGGGGTAGCTGAAAGGAAAAATAGGACACTAATTAAAGCTGCAGGTACATTACTTGCAGATGCTTACATGCCACTATCCTTTTGGGCAGAGGCTGTAAACACTGCAAATTATGTCCTGAACAGAAGCTTGATACATAAACTAAAGAATAGGACTCCCTATGAATTACTTAAAGGGAAGAAACCTAAAATCAACTATTTTAAAGTATTTGGATGTATATGTTATATTCACAACAACAATAAAAGATACATTAAAAAGTTTAAGGCTAAAGCTGAAGAGGGAATCTTTCTAGGATATTCCCAAGTAAGCAAATCCTATAGGGTTTTTAATAAATCATTACTAAAAATTGAGGAATCCATTCATGTTACATTTGATGAAACTAACATGTCTTGCAAGGAGAAAGAGATTTCTACCAATAACATTTTGCAGGTACCTCACTTGTGTGAGAATTTGGATGGACTAAAACTCACCCAAGAGGTTCCAACACATCCTTCTCCACAAGTCATTGAAGAAAGTAAAGATGAAGGCACTGAAGGAATTGATCTTCCCCCAATAGCAAACATAATTCCACAAGAGGAATTAGTTCCTAATGCTGTTGCAGTACCAACTCCACCCACTGATCTTGTCACACTAAGGGATCACCCCAGATCTCAAGTGATTGGAGACATATCAGCAGGTGTACAGACAAGGCATCAACTCAACCAAGATTTGATGCATGCATGTTTTCTCTCCCAGGTTGAACCTCTATCCATCCATGATGCAGAGCAATATCCCCACTGGATCATTGCAATGCAGGAGGAATTAAACCAATTTGAGAGATGTAGAGTTTGGGATTTGGTTCCAAGACCCCAAAACTACCGAGTAATTGGAACCAAATGGGTTTACAGAAACAAGCTGGATGCCCAAGGAGTGATTGTGAGAAACAAGGCTAGGCTTGTTGCTCAAGGATATAGGCAAGAGGAAGGAATAGATTATGACCAAACCTTTGCACCTGTGGCAAGGTTAGCAGTAATCAGAATATTCCTTGCCTATGCAGCCTACAAGAGATTCAAGGTCTATCATATGGATGTAAAGAGTGCTTTTCTGAATGGAGTATTAAAAGAAGAGGTTTATGTTGAACAACCTCCATATTTTATTTCTCCAACTCACCCTTATCATGTTTTTAAATTGCATAAAGCCCTCTATGGTCTAAAGCAAGCTCTAAGAGCTTGGTATGAGACCTTAGCTAGCTATTTGATAGAGCATAAGTTCATTAGAGGCATAATAAATAAGGCACTTTTCACTAGACATCATAAGGATCAAATATTGTTAGTACAAATATATGTAGATGACATCATATTTGGGTCTACTGATTCCAAATTATGCAAGAGGTTCTCTGACCTCATGCATTCCAAATTTGAAATGAGTAGCATGGGTGAGCTCTCCTACTTCCTTGGTCTCCACGTGAAGCAGCTCCCTGATGGCATCTTCATCTCCCAAGCTAAATATGCAAAAGAGCTTATCAAAAAGTTTGGGATGGCTGATGTCTCAGCAAAGAAAACACCTATGGCTATAAATGCTGTAATAGACTCTGATCCACATGGGAAACCTGTTGACCATAAATTATATAGGGGCATTGTTGGGTCCCTATTATATCTTACAACTAGAATACCTGATATCGTGTTTTCCACATGCCTTTGTGCTAGGTGTTGGGTTTCTCTATGAGGATGGAACAACGCTTGTGCACGCAGCGGAAGAATAAAACATCAAGAAAACCCAAAATAGATGGGATCGGGCCATGGTAGTTGAATCAAGAAGTTAACATACAACTAGGCAAAAATTACCTCGGTGGCGTTGAGTCACAACTCAACGGAGATGCTCCAAACTTCGTCTTCTTGTTAGTGGCGAGTTCTACGTGGAATGATATCCACGTCTCTGCAGAAATCCACACGAGCGGGAGAACGCCGATCTTTCTGTCGCACGGAAAATCGGGAAGGAGGAAGACCGCACCTTGCTTTTTCACGGACTGCTAGGCCCGCGCCAGGAAGAGCAACACCAGCGACGATCGCCGGAGAAGAGGAGGTCGACGGAGCGAGCACGGCGGCGGAACCCTTCCGTCGGCGGGATTCGGGATCGGCGGAACGAATGAGCGGCGGAACACTTCCGTCGCGGGATTCGGTTCGATCAGCTGCCAGAGAGCCTCATTCCCGAAAACCCTAAGTGTCCCTTTTATACCGAAGGCATAAATAGACTTAGGAATATCGCTATCCGTAGACCACCCAGTAAAATAGGGTCCCAGTTTCGGCGAGTATCAGTCGGCGAGAATTGGCGAGAATCAGAGTACAATACTCGACGATTCTCGTCGATCGTCGAGCCGCTATCGACGATTCTCGACGATTCTCGTCGATCGTCGAGCCGCGGTCGACGACACTCGTCGATTCTCGTCGATCGTCGAGCCGGGGTAGACCACACTCGTCAATTCTCGTCGATCGTCGAGCCAGGGTCGACGACACTCGTCGATTCTCGTCGATCGTCGAGCCGGGGTCGACGACACTCGTCGATTCTCGTCGATCGTCGAGCCGGGGTCGACGACACTCGTCGATTCTCGTCGATCGTCGAGCTGGGGTCGACGACACTCGTCGATTCTCGTCGATCGTCGAGCCGGGGTCGACGACACTCGTCGATTCTCGTCGATCGTCGAGCCGGGGTCGACGACACTCGTCGATCGTCGATTCTCGTCGATCGTCGAGCCGGGGTCGACGATCCTTACCAAGACTTCAAGGCAACACTTTGCCCAAAAACCCCATTCGGGTCGGTGATTGGTAACCTTTACCAACACAGTCAATCATCCAACTTCTCCACATCTCTTATGTGCGACCCTGCAGGCTCATATCGCGTTGGCAGTGAGATTATATGTTTGACCACTTCTAGATCACCATGGTAACTCCAACAGACTCCCACTTGATCTTGAAAGTATCAAATCAAAAACCTCACAAACAATGAGCGGCATCTAGCAATGCATCATTGCTCCCCAAGTAATAAGAGTTTATAACTCATAAGCCTTTATGACCAATGTATCAGTGTTGTCTTTGTCCCTTACATCTAGAAAGAACTAGAGGCATGGACCGTGTCACCCTCGTAATAGCTCAATCCAAGTTTCTTGATTCAGGACGGACTTCCAGATAATGGTGAGTCCAATATCACATATTGACTCAACCAAGTATGGCCATGCATTTCTCAGTCCAGTTCCATCAAGGGGCCCATGGATGCAACTCCTATCATATAGGAGGACAAATCCCATATCTGCTCACACACAAACACCCAAATGATTCGTAACATGCCCAACAACCACCCTTATCATCAACCTTTCTCAAGGAAGACTTTAGATGGCATCAAAGCACGCTCTTCCTCACTCGATGAATGCTGTGACTTCAGGTCAAAGGACCACAACACCATTGTCAATTGAGACCTACTCGTGACACGATTGGATGACAATCCACAGAGTAGTCTCAGGTTGGGTCTGTCCAGTACAACTTGTTCACTAACAAGTACCCACGTGATGACTTGATATCACAATATCATGACCTGTGAGAACCGGTCATCAGTCAACGCACGTGCTAGCCTTCATGTACCATCATCACCCTTAGTTTCTATGATGATACTCGACCAGGGACCTTTTAAGAATGAAGCTTCAAATAAATCATAGGCTCTCACATTCAAGTCACGTACTTGATATCCCATGGAAGCGAACATTCTAAGGGTATCTATTATGTTAACATTTAACTATCATATAGAAAAACTCATAATAAAAGAACTTGTCATTAATTGTAAGAGAAAAACTAGGTACAATGTTCATCATATGAACAAATGGCCAACAAAATACATGTTTACATGCTATCCACAAGATTCTCACTAGAGTTGATCATTTAGGTATCGTATACCCATCGATCTAGTATGACCATCATGCTTTCTCTGCGCAAGAGGCTTTGTCAGTGGATCCGCAATATTCTCCTCAGTCGGCACTCTGCAAATGTTCACATCTCCTCGTTCGACAATCTCACGAATAAGATGAAACCGCCGAAGTATGTGCTTGGAGTGCTGATGGGATCTAGGTTCCTTAGATTGTGCAATTGCACCATTGTTATCACAGTAGAGAACTACGGGACCAACAATGCTAGGAACTACATCAAGCTCGCCGATGAATTTCCTAATCCATACAGCCTCCTTCGCCGCATTAGCTGCGGCGATATACTCGGCCTCTGTTGTAGAATCAGCAACTGTCTCTTGCTTGGAACTCTTCCAGCTCACAGCTCCTCCATTCAGGCAAAACACAAAACCTGACTGAGACTTGGAGTCATCTCTATCAGTTTGGAAGCTAGCATCCGTGTAACCACTTACAACGAGCTCTTCCTCTCCACCATACACCAAGAACACATCCTTAGTCCTTCTCAAGTACTTCAGGACATTCTTGACTGCAATCCAGTGACACTCACCGGGGTCTGACTGATAGCTGCTAGTCATGCTCAAAGCAAAGGAGACGTCGGGTCGAGTACATAACATCGCGTACATGATTGATCCAATTGCCGAAGCATATGGAATCAACTTCATGCGGTCCTTATCTTCACAAGACTTCGGACACTGGTCCTTAGAGAGATTCACACCATGAGACATGGGCAAAAATCCTTTCTTGGACTCAAGCATGTTGAACCGCTTCAACACCTTTTCGATGTACGTACTCTGGGTCAAACCCAGCAACTTCTTCGATCTATCTCTATAGATCTTAATACCGAGTATGTAAGTTGCTTCACCCAAATCCTTCATTGAAAAGCAGTTCCCTAGGTTGTTCTTAACAACTTTCAGGGTAGGAATGTCATTCCCAATCAATAGTATGTCATCTACATACAATATCAGGAAGACAACAATGCTCCCACTGATTCGCTTATGAACACAAGGCTCATCTTCATTCTTGATGAAACCAAACTCTTTGATTTTCTCATCAAAACGAAGATTCCAACTTCGAGAGGCCTGTTTCAGTCCATAGATGGACTTATTCAGCTTGCATATTTTAGTGGCTTTATCTGGGGATACAAAACTCTCGGGTTGTTTCATATACACTTCCTCAAGGAGGTTTCCATTAAGGAAAGCCATTTTGACATCCATCTGCCAGATCTCGTAGTCATAATACGCAGCAACAGCAAGCAATATCCTTATGGACTTTACCATGGCAACAGGGGAAAAAGTCTCATCATAGTCAATACCATGAATTTGCTTGAAACCCTTAGCCACCAGTCGCCCTTTGAATGTCTGTACATTCCCATCCATGTCGGTCTTCTTCTTGAAGATCCACTTGCACCCTATGGGTCGTACCCCTTCAGGTGGTTCCACCAAGTTCCAAACTTGGTTTGCATACATGGAGTCCATTTCAGATTTCATAGCCTCAAGCCATTTGTCGGAGTCCGGTCCATTCATAGCCTCTTGGTAGGTTGCTGGCTCATCATCATGATCCATAAGCAACACATTACCTATTTGAGACACGAGAAATCCATATCTCTCAGGCTCAAACCTCGGTCTACCAGATCTACGCAGGACTTGTGTTCCTTGAGCAGGTTCTCTAGCTACAACATCTTGTAGTCCAGTCTCAGAATCCAATTCCGGTTCATTCATTACATGTGGTTCTTGAACTTCTTCAAGCTCTACCTTTTCAGTCTTTCTTGATAATAACTCTTTCTCCAAGAAGACACCAGTCCTTGCGACAAACATTTTGCCCTCAGACGGTAGGTAAAAGTAATACCCTTTTGTTTCCTTAGGATATCCCACCAGATAACATTTATCTGATTTGGGTTCCAGCTTGTCAGGCATTTGACATCTCACGTATGCCTCACAGCCCCAAATTTTAATGAACGACATATTAGGATGCTTCCCAGCCCATAACTCATATGGTGTCTTCAGAACCGTTTTCGTTGGAGCACGATTTAATGTCATTGCAGCAGTCTCTAAAGCAAAACCCCAAAAGGAAACACGCAAGTCTGCATGACTCATCATCGAACGTACCATGTCTAACAGTGTACGATTTCTCCTCTCAGACACACCATTATGTTGTGGTGTTCTAGGTGGAGTGAGCTGTGATACAATACCACACTCTTTCAGATGATCACGAAACTCATGACTCAGGTATTCGCCACCTCGATCAGATCGGAGTGCTTTAACCCTTTTACCCAACTGGTTTTCTACTTCATTCTTGAACTCTTTGAACTTTTCAAAGGTCTCGGATTTGCACTTCATAAGATACACATATCCGTATCTACTGAAATCATCAGTAAATGTAACAAAGTAGAAATACCCACCTCTAGCCATGGAACTCATGGGTCCGCATACATCACTATGTACAACACCCAAGAGATCCTCAGCCCTCTCAGTATAACCAGTGAAAGGAGCTTTAGTCATCTTGCCTAACAAACAAGATTCGCATCGCTCAAATGATTCATAATCAAATGAGTCCAAAAGTCCATCTCTATGGAGCTTGGATATGCGCTTCTCGTTGATATGGCCCAAATGACAATGCCAGAGAAATGTAGGGTTCGAGTCATTTGTTCTTAGTCTTTTATTATCTTGAACATTACAGATCAGATGGTCCAAGTTCAAAACATAAAGACCATTAAACAATTGGGCTACAGCATAACAAACATCATTCTTAAATATAGAACAACAGTTGTTCTTAATTATAAAAGAAAATCCAATCATGTCCAAGCAGGAAATAGATATAATGTTTCTAGTTATGGCCGGAACAAAATAACAATTATCTAGTTCTATTACAAGCCCACTGGGCAAAGAAAGACGGTAAACCCCTACGGCTACAACAGCAACTCTTGCTCCATTGCAGACGCGGAGGTCCACCTCCCCTTTACTCAGCAATCTTCTCCTTCCCAGTTCCTGCACATTTGTACAAATGTGAGAACCACATCCGGTATCCAATACTGTTGGGTACATTGGTCAAATGTACCTGATTTGAAGAAGCCTCACCTAACTCAATGATATACATCAGAATGTATTTGATGTTTGTTTGAGTTACTTGTGCAGGTTAGATATACACTGGACTGAAGCTGAAAATTTCTAAGTCCATGTGTCGACACCCAGAGGCATAGTGTCGACACTTGAGAAAGCTTGTGTCGACACCCAGACAAGCAGTGTCGACACTTGGAGTCTTTGTGTCGACACCTGGGAAGAAGTGTCGACACCAGTCAGAAAGTGTCGACACTTGGAGCTGTGTCGACACTCAGTGTAGAAGAATGCAGAAAAGCTGTGTCAACACTTAGCAGAAGTGTCGACACCCAGAAGAGCTGTGTCTACACCAGAAAGTGTCGACACTTGAAGTGAGTGTTGACACTCAGCAAAAGTCTACAGATTCTAAGTACAAGTGTCGACACTCAACACAGTGTGTCGACACTATGCAGAAGACTCAGCACTGGAAGTAAGTGTCGACACTCAACACAATGTGTCGACACTTAGCTAAAGACTCAGTATTTGAAGAATGTGTCGACACTCAGCACAATGTGTCGACACACACTCAAAGAAGTCAACACTTGAAGAATGTGTCGACACTCAGCACAATGTGTCGACACATAACCAGAAGACTCTACACTTGAAGAAAGTGTCGACACAAGGAGCTGTGTCGACACTTAGCAGAGAACAGAAAAGTTTACAAAATATTCTAAGTACAAGTGTCGACACTAAGGGAATGTGTCGACACTCAGCTGAAGAATCAAGAATGAAGACTTGTGTCGACACCAAGAAGCTATGTCGACACTTGACAGTTTCAACACATGAAGATGTGTCGACACAAAGGAGATGTGTCGACACTTAGAAGAATACAGTTAAAGGATGAAGTACAAGTACTTGTGTCGACACTCAATTTCAGTGTCGACACATGCAGAAGAAACTGTGTCGAGACATACAAGGAATTGTGTCGACACATTGTAGACTTGTGTCGACACTTACACAACATGTGTCGACACTTGGTCTATAAGTGTCGACACTTAAGAACAGAAAGTCTCGACACTATATGACAGTTAGTGAGATTTCAAGAAGTGACTGGTTGACATGACAGCTGCCAATCCAGCCGGTCTACAGCAACTGTCAGAGAAGTCAAAAGTCTGTTATAAACCGGATCAGTCGGTTACCATGAAGGAAGCCTATAAATAGGCACCCACAGTTTACAGAATAAGAAGTTAAGTGGTTAAGTGGTCAAGTTGTTCACAATCATTACTTGTTGTGAGAATAATTGAAGTGGTTGATCAGATTAAATCAAGAAGTGATACATAGAGGATCAACACAAGAAGATCAGGCAGTCCAACTGCAGATCTAAGTAGTTGGAGAGAGAGAGCTCCAACTAAGGATTCAGTCTTTGGAACTAAGGCTGAGAAGAACAATTCAGAGTCATCTGGATTTCAAGAAGCAGAGATCAAGGATCAACTGCAGAAGATTCAGACTAATTCAGTTCTACTCAAGAAGCTTTGAAGAAAGCTAAGTCAGTTTGGATCAAGCTGAGTTCTTCCAAGAACTCTTCAAGAAGCTCTCAACTCCTCTCATCCTTTCTGAGTTGTAGAGTTAGCATTTGTAATTTCTATTTTAAACTTGTAAGATCCATAGGATCTGAGTGATTGTAAGCCTATTTTATAAAGGCTGAGGGTAGGGCTTGGTGCCTGAGTGTAGGAGTTGAAGAACTCTGAGTGTAGGCCTTGATTGGCTGAGTGTAGGCCTGGGTGGCTGAGTGTAGGCCTTTTGGCTGAGTGTAAGGCTTTGGGCCTGAGGTAGGAACCTTGTTGGGTTCTGAGCTAGTGGAGAAGTTTGGCCGAATCTAGTACACTGCTAGATAGGCGAAGGGGGAAAGTGGATGTACCCAAAGATTGGGGAACCACTATAAAATCTTGTGTATTCTGTGCTGTGATTGTACTGTGTTGAGAATTGCTGTGTGCTGTGATTACTTATTCAGAAATCTGTGTTATAAACTGTTGACTGCCAACAAAGAAATAAGAAAAGGATTAGGTCACCTATTCACCCCCCCCTCTAGGTGTTTAGGTACCATATCTTTCAAGTGGTATCAAAGCAAGGTTCCTCAAAATCAGGAATAACTGTCTGAGGAGATCCAGTTTGGCAGATTCAGTATAAGTCAGGAAACAGGAAACAGTTTCAAGAAAATCAAGAACATGGGTTCTTCAGAGAATCATAAGGAGTTGGGTTCAATGAAACTACCTATATGCAGAAAAGAGATCTTTGGGATCTGGAAAGAGAGGGTTAGGCTTTTTATGGAAGCCTCTGACCCTAGGATATACATCACAGTCAGAGAAGGGCCATATGTGCCCATGAAGATTTCAGTATTGGATGCAAATCAGAGGACTCCAAAGGATTTCTCTGAAATGACCAAGGATGAGATTGTCCTAGCAACCATGGACAAAAGAGCACAGAATATAATAGTTAGTGCAATTGATGATGCCACCTTCCAGAACCTTATTCACTGTAAAACTGCAAAAGAAATGTGGGACACCCTCATTGTCTATATGGAAGGTTCTGAAGAAGTAAGGCAAGATAGGAAGTCCTTGCTTAATCAAGAATATGAAAGCTTTAGGCAAGGAAGAGGGGATAGCATCACTGAATGCTACAAGAAATTTTATAGAATTGTAAATGAACTCATGTCATATGGAAGAGAGTTCACAAACTATGAGTTGAATGATAAATTCTTGAGGTCCCTCACCAAAGACTGGGACACCAAGATCTGTGCCATCAGAGAAATGGCAAAGTTGGGAGAAATTCCTCCTCCCACACTTTTTGGCAAGTTGTTATCTTATGAGATGCAATTGTCAGTAAGAAAAGAAGAAGAAAAGTCAACAAGGACTGAATACAGAGAAAAGACTGTTGCCTTTAAGTCAGATGTACCCAGAAAGAGCAGGACCAAGTCATCAACTCCTCCTCCTGAGGTAGTTGAATCAGAATCTGAAGAGTCAGAAAGTACAAAATCTACAAGCAGTGAAAGTGATGAAGACTTTGCTGCATTCACCAGACATTTTCAGAAGTTCCTTAAGAAGAAACAGTGGAGGTCTAGACCTTCATCTTCCAAAGGGAAAGAGGTTCAGTATCAGGAAAAGAAGCCTTCAAAGAAGGACAAGAAAAGGACCAAGACTAGTAAGGCAACTGGATCCAAGATAATTTGTTACTGCTGCAATAGACAGGGCCATGTTATTGCAGACTGTCCTGAAAGAAGGAAAGAATACAGTGACAAAAAGAAAACACACTTCAAAGGAAAGAAGGAGAAGTCCTTTGTTGCAAAGAATGAGAAGACTCTTTCAGATATGTCTTCTTCAGACACTGAGACAGATGCTGAAGCCTATATTGGGCTATTTGCTGAGGAAGAAGAAGAGTTTATGCAGATCATGGAATCTATCTATGAGCAAGAAGACTGTCAAAACCAAGGACTGATGGCTTTGACTGAAAGTACTAAAAACCTGGAGCAGCCAGGACCCAGTCAGGTACAAGGTTTAACTCAAAGTTCTGATTCCAGTTCTAGTTCAGAGTCAGATTATTATTCATCAAGTGATGAGAATATATCTGAGTCTCAGGGAGATATTCATCAACTCCTAGATGAATATCAAGTACTATTGCAAGCCTATAAGAAAAGCATGACCCTAGCCAAAAATTTGGCCAAGGAAATTGCTGATCTCAAGGCAGCTGCAATAGATTATGAGAAGAATTATGATCAAAAACTGAATGAAGTGGCTAGGCTGAAACACATTACTGTGATTCAGATGGGTACTATTACATTTAAGAATGATCAAATTAAGAAACTGGAGATTAATCTTCAGAAGGAGAAAGAGCTAGCAGCTAGGTATTCAAAACCTAAATCAGTGCTACCCTTGATTGATGATTTTGTTCATCATAAAGGAAAGACTGGACTGGGTTTTGTTAATCCAGCTAGGACTGTTCAGGATCAGTCCAAGTCCAAGGGCAAAGCCCCAACATTCAACAAGACTGCTGTAGTTAAGACAGCTAAGTCAGAACCTAAGCAAAGGTACAACAAATTTGAATGTTGGTGCTGTGGCAAGGTTGGCCACTTTGCTTTGGATTGTTGGCACAATGCCAGTGCCAAGTTGAGTAGCAAGTTACCTGTTGGAAAGACAGCAGGTAGCTATGTCAATTTGCAAACTAACAATCACCAAGGACCCAAGTTTACTTTGGGTTCTAAGGTTCATTAATTTGTTTTGCAGGAGAATCCAAGTGGCCATACCCCTACATGGTACTTGGATAGTGGATGTTCCAGACACATGACTGGAACTAGGGGACTACTGAAGGACTACATCCCAATCAAAAATGGTCCAAAGGTGACCTTTGGTGGTTCTGAAAAAGGAATCATCAAAGGGTTTGGTAACATTTCTTCTAACCTTGTTACCATTACTCAAGTGGCTTATGTTAAAGGTTTGAAACATAACCTCATTAGTATAAGTCAATTAAGTGATGTAGGGTATGACATCTCATTTGTTAAAAATGGTTGTCATATCAAGAGGTCAAGTGATCAAAAGATCATTTTGACAGGTTATAGGAAGAGAAATGTCTATTGTTTAGACATTATGGTTGAGAACAATAGTTCTCCAGTTTGTCTTGTAGCTGATGAGACAGTCTCTCAATGTGTCAAGTGGCACAAGAGGCTTGCTCATCTTAATTACAAGACTATTGGCAAACTCTTTAGTAAAGAGTTAGTGAGGAATGGTCCTCAAGTTAAGTGTGTCAAAGATGGCATTTGCTCAGCTTGTCAAAAGGGCAAGCAGACTAAATCCACCTTTAGAAGCATTGACAACAAGGATGCTGTGAGGTGTTTATACCTCTTGCATATGGATCTATTTGGTCCAATGCCAGTTCACAGCTTAGGTAGGAAGGTCTACACCTTTGTAGTTGTTGATGACTACTCAAGGTTTTCCTGGGTGTTCTTCTTAAAGCAGAAATCTGAAACACCTAGTGTCTTCCACAGTTTTGTTAGGCAAATTCAGAATGAATTAAACTGTACAGTGGTCAAAATTAGAAGTGACCATGGTACAGAGTTTCAATCTGAAAGCATGACAAAATTATGTGAAGACTATGGGATATTTCAAGAATTCTCTTCACCTAGAACACCTCAGCAAAATGGCATTGCTGAAAGGAAAAATAGAACCTTGATAGAGGCTGGTAGAACCCTATTAAGTGATTCATCACTGCCAGAATATTTCTGGGCTGAAGCAGTAAACACTGCATGCCATGTGATAAATAGGGCTACCATCACTAAAAGGTTAAACAAGACCCCCTATGAAGTAGTGAAAGGCAGGAAACCAAATCTATCCTATTTCAGGATTTTTGGTTGTAAATGCTTCATACTTAACAATGGGAAGTCTTACTTAACTAAGTTTGCTGCCAAATCCCAAGAGGGAGTGTTTGTTGGGTACAGCAGTAATAGTAAGTCTTATAGAGTCTACAACTTGACTACACAAGTTGTAGAGGAATCTGTGCATGTAGTTTTTGATGAGTCACAACTAATTAACAATGAGTTGTCTAGTAGTGTGTGCAGCCCCTCAGGTCTTATTAAGAAGATGGACAAGCTAACCATGGAAGATGTACCTGCTGCAAGACAGCAAGTAGAAGAAGATGGCTTATGTCCAGGGGGAGAATTACATGTACCAGGAGCTGAAGAAGTTCAAGGAACTCAGCATGATGAAGATGCTGAAGAAGTACAACCAGAAGTAAGGATGCCTCCAGCCAACAGGCATCTAAGAGATCATCCAGTGGAGCTGATCATTGGAGATCCAAGACAAGGTGTTCAGACAAGGAGCAGAAATCAGAATGCTGCAGTATATTCAAGTTTTCTGTCTCAAATAGAACCAAAGAAATTTGAAGAAGCAATACAAGATCCACAGTGGACTGAAGCTATGCAGGAAGAGCTAAACCAGTTCAAGAGGTGCAAGGTTTGGGACTTAGTTCCTAAGCCTAAAGATCACAATGTGATAGGAACAAAATGGATCTACAGAAACAAGTTAGATGAACAAGGAGTCATCATTAATAATAAGGTAAGACTGGTTGCAAAAGGATATAGGCAAGAAGAAGGTATTGATTTTGATCAAACCTTTGCTCCAGTAGCCAGACTGGAAGCCATCAGGATGTTCTTGGCCTATGCAACCTACCAAGGATTCAAAGTATACCAAATGGATGTGAAGTCAGCATTCCTTAATGGTAATTTAAAAGAAGAAGTATATGTGGAGCAGCCTTCAGGTTTTGTTGATCCTACTCTTCCTCATTATGTCTATAGACTTAGGAAAGCATTGTATGGGTTAAAGCAAGCTCCTAGAGCTTGGTATGAAACCCTATCTAGTTTCCTCATTGAGAACAAGTTCACAAGGGGGAAAATAGATAAGACTCTATTCCTTAGGGAATCTAGAGGCAAAGTAATACTTGTCCAAATATATGTAGATGACATTATATTTGGGTCTACTGAAAGTAGCCTTTGCAAAAAGTTTGCAAAGCTTATGCAGAGTCAATTTGAAATGAGTAGTATGGGAGAACTGAAGTTTTTCTTGGGTCTCCAAGTTAAACAGACTGAAAGTGGATTATCCATATGTCAGTCTAAGTTCACCCTAGAACTCATAAGGAAATATGGTATGGATTCCTCCAGTACCATGAAGACTCCTATGGGGTCAAGTATGTCTCTAAGCAAGGATGATGCAGGGAAACCTGTGGATGAAACCTTGTATAGAGGGATAGTTGGCTCACTACTTTACTTGACTGCAAGTAGACCTGACATTATGTATGCTACATGTGTTTGTGCCAGGTATCAAGCCTGCCCTAAAGAGTCTCACTTGACTGCAGTCAAGAGAATCTTGAGATATCTAAAGGGCACACCTTATCTAGGCCTCTGGTACCCTAGGAATGGAGATTTTGATCTAACAGGTTATTCAGATGCAGACTTTGCAGGATGCAAAGAAGATAGAAAGAGCACAACTGGATCCTGTCAATTCCTAGGTGGAAGACTCATTTCATGGAGTAGTAAGAAGCAAACCAGTGTGGCCATCTCCACAGCTGAGTCAGAATATGTAGCTGCAGGAAGTTGCTGTGCTCAACTTCTGTGGATTCAACATCAGCTAGAAGACTATGGATGTCAGGTAAGTAGAACTCCACTTTATTGTGATTCTACAAGTGCTATTTCCATAGCTAATAACCCTGTATCACATAGTAGAACTAAACATATTGAGATAAAATATCACTTTCTTAGGGAGCATGTAGAAAGAAATGATATTGCACTTGAATATGTTAAAACAGATAATCAGATAGCTGATATGTTTACTAAGCCCTTAGAAGAAGCTAAGTTTAATAGGTTCAAAATTGAACTAGGTATGATAAACTTAGACTAAGTATACAGAACAGAAATTGGCTAAGTAAAAAGGTGTCGACACATAGACAAGTCTATGTCGACACAGAATAGTAAGTGTCGACACTTCAGGAAAATGGTGTCGACACATCTAGGAAGTTAGTGTCGACACTTCAGAATGTTAGTGTCGACACATGTCGAGTAGGTGTCGACACATCCAATAAAGTGTCGACACTTAAGTTTTACTCAGAATTTTTCTAAGTAAAGTCTCGACACATGTCGAGTATAGTGGTGTCGACACTTAACCAAGTGTCGACACATAAAATCTGTTGACTAAATTTGTGTCGACACATGAGTGTCGAGACATTATAAGTCAGTGTCGACACTTATTGACAGTGTCGACACATCATTAGAAATTCATCCCGCCTGTTCGTCTTCAAACAAGAAAGGTATAAATAGGGTTCTGTCTCTGATTGTCGACACGCTTTCAAAGTTTCGAGACCTAAACTCTTGTGTCGACATTTCTCTCATCTCAAGACTAATTCTCAAAACCCTAATGGCTCCCAAGCTGGAAGAGAACGTAAACGAAGGCTATGAGCTTGTGCGAGGCGCATTTGACGACAGCGACCAAGAAATCAAATCAGTGCTAACCCTAATTGTCAATTCTGGATTGGAGTTCTTGGTTTCAGAACCAACGAAAATCTGGAAGAAGGAAGTCATTGAATTCCTTTCTGGCGCGTCTATAGATGACTCAGGTTTCAGGATTAAGTCAAGGGTGCATGGCACCAAGGTCAAGATTTCACCTAAGTCACTGAGAAAGGTACTTCAGCTACCTAAAGTTCAAGTTGAAGAGGAAGTAACTGCTTCTAAGACCAAGGAAGCTCTTACTTGGTGTGGACTGGATTCAAAGATGAAGGTGGGATCAGTCTTTCACAGGAAAGGTATGAATATTCAAGGCAAGTTCTTGTCTGAAGTAGTAGACAAGGTTATACTGAGCAAGCCAGGAGGGCATGACAGGGTGTCTGCCTCCATGTTTGAAGTCATGACCAGAATCATCTTCAATCTGAAAACAGACTGGTCAATGGTGGTTTATGAGAAAGTAAAAGAAAGCCTGAAGAAGCCCAATCTGGGCAGGATACTAAGTCTCTACCTGGCTGGATTAATTCCAGAGGTAATGAGCACTGCTGCAGGATCTAAGATCAATCATATGAGGAGAATGGACTCCAGGATATTCTCTAGATGGGAAAGGGTGCTGGTGTCAAAGGAATTGACCACCCCTGAAAAGCAATCTTCTAAGAAAGACTCTCCTCCCAGGAAGAAGAGGAAGACTGCTGCTGTGCCTCAAGAGTCCTCCAGCAGCTCAGGCAGTGAAGAACATGTGGTCTTCACTCCTGAAAGTCCAGTAGATGTGGCTGCAGAGAAGACACCTGCTCCACAGGAGGCAGCTGACATCCAGGGGGAGCTTCCAGGTGTAGCAGAACCATCTACACTGGAGAGTGAACAAGCCACCCTCCTCATTCAAGAGGTACTTGTTGACCTTAATACTTTGAATTCTTCTATCACAAATTCTGATTTGTCTGATGATCATCAGCACCATCAGCCAGCAAGTACAGTACCAGATGTTGGTCTTCCTGACACATCTGTTGTACAAGAAGTTATCCCTGATAAAGAAGTTGCTGAACCAAGTACATCTCATGCACAGTCTCCAGCAGAATATACAATGGAAGATCTGTTTTTGAACTTGGATCAAGAAGATTTTGATATGGAAAAGAATGATGCTGATACAGTAAAGAATGCTGCTGCTGAGGGGGAGAACATTGAAGTTGTGGAAGAGCCTATAAGGCTAGATACTGAGAAGGCACAGGATGTGCAAACTGAAAAACAATCCAGCCCTAAAGATAGGGTGGATATAGCCAGTACATCAGAATCTGAAGATGAGGAAGCTGAGCAAGCTAAGAAAAAGAAGTTCTTTGTTTTTAAAAGAAGAAGCCAGAGCTACAAGAAGGCTCTTCAAACAGTTGCTCAACACTCACTGGTCCAACAAGCTCCATCCACTGATTATAGTGCTCTACTGCTTGCAATGCAAATCAAGATGGATGAACAAAGGAAAGCCTTAGAAACTTATGTTGATGAAGGGCATAAGGCACTACAATCTGATCTGGGCCAGGAACTCAAGTCCATAAGGTTTGAAATGAACCTTAATAAAAGGGAAATGACTGATTGTTTTACCAAGGGTGCTAATGCTGTGGTATATCTGGCTAAACATCAAGAAACAATTAAAGAGAAAGTGGATGATATAGCACTCAAGCAAGGCTATGTGCTGGAGAATCAGTTAAGGATGAATGATAATCTGACTGCATCTCACAATGCAATAGTCACAGAACTCAAGAATAAGTCAAATGAACCTTCAACTTCCTCTGCTGCTGCCAAAGCTGATTTTGATAAGATATTTCAAGCAGAGATTGCTGCTGTACAGACTGCAATCAAAGACTCACAGAAGGTCATTTCAGAACAGCTTACAAAGCTTAGACCTTTCTTTAAAGAGGGCATAAGGTATTTGGATAGCCAAATCAGATTCCAGAAAGATGATGTGAGAGATCATGTGGCCCAAGAAGTCATAAAGGGGGAGAGAGTGTTAGTCAAGGCCAGTTCTGAGCATGCAAAATGGATTTCAAATTCTATCAGGGCTACACTTGGATATCCTCCCCTGTGTGATGACAATGAAGTAGCTGAATCTGGTATTCAAGGCACATATCTTGGAGGTGAGCAACAAGCAGTGGCTGATGTAATCTATCCACCTCCAGACTTTGAAATGATTCATGCAGATATTAGCACAATGTATAGTCCACCTGCTGGCAAGCCTAATATTATTCTGGAAAAGGTTGTTCAACCTATCACAGCTGCAATGCAAGAGGCTTTGGACAAGGAAGAAGAAACTAGGCTGTCAAAGAAGAAGTTTAGGGAAATTGCTGAGCAAAAGCCAGATTTTGAACAATGGAGCCCTACTTCTAGAAACATAATTCTCACAGCCTGGAAAGCTGCCAAGGACAATGCCCATGAGAGGAACAAGTGGTTCTCAGAGGCTGAATGGAGAAAGCATGAGAGTAGGCAGGAAGCAATTGTCCAATTTAGAAGGAAGGCTAAGTTAGGAAAGCTACCTCCAACAGCTGTGGAGCCTAGCAAGTACTTTCCTAAGCCCTATCATTATTTTGAAAGACAAAAGATCAAGGCTGAAGAACAGAAGAAGAAGGACTCTAAAGGGAAGAAGACTGCTGAAGCTGAGCCTGCTGCTGCTGCTGCTGTGAAAGCTCAAGTCAAAGCTGGAAAAGGCATTGTTATTAAAGAACCTGATCAACACTAGATTAGGAATTAACTTGATGCTTGTTGTAATCTGTTAAGTGATAAACATTGTAATACTTCATTGAAAATGTATAAGGAACATTATTGGGACAGTATATGATAAATATAGTATGAATGTTCTGAAATATGTGTGTTTCTTAATTGTTCTGCAATGTTTAATAAGTATACATGTGTGCTTTATTACATGTTCAAGTTTACCCTGTTGTCATTTATATGCTTTACATCATTTTGTAATTTTTAATTATGAGTGGTGTATATCATTGACTAAGGGTTATGACTTCTCCAAATAGGGGGAGATTGTTGGGTACATTGGTCAAATGTACCTGATTTGAAGAAGCCTCACCTAACTCAATGATATACATCAGAATGTATTTGATGTTTGTTTGAGTTACTTGTGCAGGTTAGATATACACTGGACTGAAGCTGAAAATTTCTAAGTCCATGTGTCGACACCCAGAGGCATAGTGTCGACACTTGAGAAAGCTTGTGTCGACACCCAGACAAGCAGTGTCGACACTTGGAGTCTTTGTGTCGACACCTGGGAAGAAGTGTCGACACCAGTCAGAAAGTGTCGACACTTGGAGCTGTGTCGACACTCAGTGTAGAAGAATGCAGAAAAGCTGTGTCAACACTTAGCAGAAGTGTCGACACCCAGAAGAGCTGTGTCTACACCAGAAAGTGTCGACACTTGAAGTGAGTGTTGACACTCAGCAAAAGTCTACAGATTCTAAGTACAAGTGTCGACACTCAACACAGTGTGTCGACACTATGCAGAAGACTCAGCACTGGAAGTAAGTGTCGACACTCAACACAATGTGTCGACACTTAGCTAAAGACTCAGTATTTGAAGAATGTGTCGACACTCAGCACAATGTGTCGACACACACTCAAAGAAGTCAACACTTGAAGAATGTGTCGACACTCAGCACAATGTGTCGACACATAACCAGAAGACTCTACACTTGAAGAAAGTGTCGACACAAGGAGCTGTGTCGACACTTAGCAGAGAACGGAAAAGTTTACAAAATATTCTAAGTACAAGTGTCGACACTAAGGGAATGTGTCGACACTCAGCTGAAGAATCAAGAATGAAGACTTGTGTCGACACCAAGAAGCTATGTCGACACTTGACAGTTTCAACACATGAAGATGTGTCGACACAAAGGAGATGTGTCGACACTTAGAAGAATACAGTTAAAGGATGAAGTACAAGTACTTGTGTCGACACTCAATTTCAGTGTCGACACATGCAGAAGAAACTGTGTCGAGACATACAAGGAATTGTGTCGACACATTGTAGACTTGTGTCGACACTTACACAACATGTGTCGACACTTGGTCTATAAGTGTCGACACTTAAGAACAGAAAGTCTCGACACTATATGACAGTTAGTGAGATTTCAAGAAGTGACTGGTTGACATGACAACTGCCAATCCAGCCGGTCTACAGCAACTGTCAGAGAAGTCAAAAGTCTGTTATAAACCGGATCAGCCGGTTACCATGAAGGAAGCCTATAAATAGGCACCCACAGTTTACAGAATAAGAAGTTAAGTGGTTAAGTGGTCAAGTTGTTCACAATCATTACTTGTTGTGAGAATAATTGAAGTGGTTGATCAGATTAAATCAAGAAGTGATACATAGAGGATCAACACAAGAAGATCAGGCAGTCCAACTGCAGATCTAAGTAGTTGGAGAGAGAGAGCTCCAACTAAGGATTCAGTCTTTGGAACTAAGGCTGAGAAGAACAATTCAGTCATCTGGATTTCAAGAAGCAGAGATCAAGGATCAACTGCAGAAGATTCAGACTAATTCAGTTCTACTCAAGAAGCTTTGAAGAAAGCTAAGTCAGTTTGGATCAAGCTAAGTTCTTCCAAGAACTCTTCAAGAAGCTCTCAACTCCTCTCATCCTTTCTGAGTTGTAGAGTTAGCATTTGTAATTTCTATTTTAAACTTGTAAGATCCATAGGATCTGAGTGATTGTAAGCCTATTTTATAAAGGCTGAGGGTAGGGCTTGGTGCCTGAGTGTAGGAGTTGAAGAACTCTGAGTGTAGGCCTTGATTGGCTGAGTGTAGGCCTGGGTGGCTGAGTGTAGGCCTTTTGGCTGAGTGTAAGGCTTTGGGCCTGAGGTAGGAACCTTGTTGGGTTCTGAGCTAGTGGAGAAGTTTGGCCGAATCTAGTACACTGCTAGATAGGCGAAGGGGGAAAGTGGATGTACCCAAAGATTGGGGAACCACTATAAAATCTTGTGTATTCTGTGCTGTGATTGTACTGTGTTGAGAATTGCTGTGTGCTGTGATTACTTATTCAGAAATCTGTGTTATAAACTGTTGACTGCCAACAAAGAAATAAGAAAAGGATTAGGTCACCTATTCACCCCCCCCCCTCTAGGTGTTTAGGTACCATATCTTTCAAATACCCAAGATGAAGGAGCAGAAATGTTTATCTCTATAACGTGAATATTTGAAGCGGAAGTCATACCTCCCTTCTTTTTCTGCAGACCTTCAATGTACGAAGGACAGTTCCTCCTCCAATGACCAGCCTTGCCACAGTGGTGGCATTTCCCTTCCTTCACCGTGCTTTTCTTTTTCATTAGTGTAGAAGACTTGGGCTCAAGATATGACTTAGGTCCCACCTTTGTCTTCTTAGAGCCCTTGGCCTTGGCCTTGCCCTTATGCACCATCAGTATGGGGCTGGCAGGCTTGGCCTTCTTCATATTGATTTCGGCAGTTCTCAGCATGCCTAGGAGTTCGGGCAGTGTCTTGTCTATTTCATTCATGTTGTAGTTCAATACGAACTGCTCATAACTGTCCGGCAACGATTGCAGGATCAGATCTGTGGCCAACTCTTGACCAAGAGGAAAACCCAGCCTTTCAAGGTTCTCTATATACCCAATCACCTTGAGTACGTGAGTCCCTACTGAGTCTCGAATTCCCATCTTGCACTGAAACAACGCTTTTGTGACGTCGAACCTCTCTTGACGAGCTTGCCCTTGAAACATTTTCTTGAGATGCTCGTCAATCTCCTTGCACCCCATGCTCTCATGTTGCTTCTGAAGCTCAGAGTTCATAGTGGCAAGCATAAGGCATTCGACATCTAAAGCATCATCAATATACTTCTTATAAGTATCCTTCTCAGCACGGGAAGAGTTCCCGGTCGGCACCTCGGGGGCTTCTTCTTCCAAAACATAGAGCTTTCGCTCTTGCCTGAGAACAATTCTCAGGTTCCTATACCAGTCCATGTAATTTGTCTCACTGAGCTTATCCTTCTCAAGGATGGCTCTCAGAGACAAAGTGGAGTGTGAAACACTTGCCATGGAATTCTACAATAATTTATGCAGAATAAAATCAGTACCAAAATTTCAAATACAATTTATTTTAATTTGGACTTCAATTAAAACACTCCCACTATTTTATTCGAAATGATAGCCCTCACTAATAATTCGGAGAGTTCATGCGAGCTACTCTCTTAGTGGACAAGATCCGTATTTCACCAACACAATGAGTCAGCATTGGCTTTCCTCTCACGATGCGGTTATTTAGGTAGGCAACGCTTGCCAATTGCATCCTCATGCAATTCTTGTATGGTTGGTGAATAACTCCTTACTCGCATCCATCATATGGTGCATGCCAACCCTATGCCTCTAGTCACTCAACCTTTGAGGTCACCTAGTTAAGTTGGACCCGATGTCGACAGTGGGATATCACAATTATCCGCTCACACCCTTACCAAGATAGATTAATGCACCTTGCTTTGGCAAGCCCACACTTCATCGATCGAGGCAGGAAGAGTGTCATCCATCGGAAGGCATCCGACACTTAATATTTGATGAAGGGTTTTTAATTATAGGTTAACAATTAACCATGATCAATATTTGATCAATGTGCACATCCAAAGAAAAACAATTTTCTAAAACCACATGCATCCCTTATGTGCACAACCTGACACCATCAACATTTGATAGAAGGAAGGGCTAAATCTGAACATCTGGAAACTTCCAAATCCTCAGATTTGCATGCATTGGACAAATGCAAAGACAACTCAACTTAAAGCAGTAGACAAGCTCATCTCTCTATGTTGGATTCAAAATCCAAAACAAAATCGAGGGATGGTTACTGCTAAGGAGACTATAATTTCTAACAATTAGAAATTTCCACGAAATCCCAGACGTTCTTGGCGGGGTACCAAGACTAAATCTAGACATTTAGAACACTTCTAAATCCCTAGGTTTACACGCACTGGAATAACAAAACTTCCAATACAACAATCATGGCCGCAACCTCGCTTTGATACCACTGTTGGGTTTCTCTATGAGGATGGCACAACGCTTGTGCACGCAGCGGAAGAATAAAACATCAAGAAAACCCAAAAGAGATGGGATCGGGCCATGGTAGTTGAATCAAGAAGTTAACATACAACTAGGCAAAAATTACCTCTGTGGCATTGAGTCACAACTCAACGGAGATGCTCCAAACTTCGTCTTCTTGTTAGTGGCGAGTTCTACGTGGAATGATATCCACGTCTCTGCAGAATTCCACACGAGCGGGAGAACGCCGATCTTTCCGTCGCACGAAAAATCAGGAAGGAGGAAGACCGCACCTTGCTTTTCCACGGACTGCTAGGTCCGCGCCAGGAAGAGCAACACCAGCGACGATCACCGGAGAAGAGGAGGTCGACGGAGCGAGCACGGCGGCGGAACCCTTTCGTCGGCGGGATTCGGGATCGGCAGAACGAATGAGCGGCAGAACACTTCCGTCGCGGGATTCGGTTCGATCAGCTGCCAGAGAGCCTCATTCCCGAAAACCCTAAGTGTCCCTTTTATACCGAAGGCATAAATAGACTTAGGAATATCGCTATCCGCAGACCACCCAGTAAAATAGGGTCCCAGTTTCAGCGAGTATCAGTCGGCGAGAATCGGCGAGAATCGGAGTACAATACTCGACGATTCTCGTCGATCGTCGAGCCGCTATCGACGATTCTCGACGATTCTCGTCGATCGTCGAGCCGCGGTCGACGACACTCGTCGATTCTCGCCGATCGTCGAGCTGGGGTCGACGACACTCGTCGATTCTCGTCGATCGTCGAGCCGGGGTCGACGACACTCGTCGATTCTCGTCGATTGTCGAGCCGGGGTCGACGACACTCGTCGATTCTCGTCGATCGTCGAGCCGGGGTCGACGACAGTCGTCGATTCTCATCGATCGTCGATCCGGGGTCGACGACACTCGTCGATTCTCGTCGATCGTCGAGCCGGGGTCGACGACACTCGTCGATTCTCGTCGATCGTCGAGCCGGGGTCGACGACACTCGTCGATTCTCGTCGATCGTCGAGCCGGGGTCGACGATCCTTACCAAGACTTCAAGGCAACACTTTGCCCAAAAACCCCATTCGGGTCGGTGATTGGTAACCTTTACCAACACAGTCAATCATCCAACTTCTCCACATCTCTTATGTGCGACCCTACAGGCTCATATCGCGTTGGCAGTGAGATTATATGTTTGACCACTTCTAGATCACCATGGTAACTCCAACACTAGGTTCCAAGTGAACCCTAAAGAATCTCATCTAATTATCTTAAAAAAAATTTTGAGATATATAAAGAGTTGTCCAAGTCTAGGCCTATGGTATCCTACTAAATCAGAATTTGAGTTAACTGGATACTCAGATGCTGATTTTGCTGGATGCAGGGTGGACAGGAAAAGTTCTTCAGGTTCTTCAGATGCACCAAAGAAAAATTTATAATTTTCTGGTTATGCATTTTGAACTTTATTATTGCTATATGTATATCCACAAAGCACAATTGTTTATATCTGCTGAAGTTCTATAGTTCTGTCAGATATTTTTCATGCTTTGTGATTTTGTTTATTTTTATTTTTATTTTTATAATGACCTCACCCAAATAGGGGAGATTGTTGGATCCCTACTTGTGATTTGGGCTAGGTTCACTTTTAGGATTGTTTAGATGACCCAACATGTATAGTCTAGGATCATAAGTTATTTCTAGGGTCAAGGTCAGTCACATGATGTTAGATTATTGGAATCGACTTTCAGAAGACTTTAGAGACAGAAGAATTCAGAGGAGAAGCAGAAAAGGAATGCAGAAAAGGTGTTCAATGATAACTGAACTCAGCTCGACGATCGTAGATCTCAGATCGACGAACTCAGAGTTCGATCTTTGAGTTGAGCTCGATGAAATTCTAGTTGAGATCAACGAATTGTGATCTCATATCAGAAGTTCAGCTCGACGAAAGTCTAGCTGAGATCGATAAACTGTGATCTCATATTATAAGTTAAGCTCAACGAAGGACAATCTCATTTCGACGAACTTGGAGATCAGGTCGACGAAATCCTTGCTGAGTTCGACTAACTCCTTCTAGGTTCTGTTCGACTAATCTTCTCTGCAGTTTCTCAGTTCGACTATAGCAGTTTGATTTCAAATTATATTATATTAAGACAGTAATACTCTGATAATTAATGCTCAATATTCTCAAGAATATAGACGTTACCTGACAACATTAATTATGGATTTCATCGAGTTATTACTCTATCAAAGTTACTGGGACAGTTAGGGAAATACATTCAAGACAAAATTGCTTGTTCCAACTCCCAGAAATTATGCAGAGGATTTCAAGGAAACAATTCAAAATTTAAATGTTTTTGAATCTACAATCAATATATGAAGTGATTTTCAGCAGATTACCAGTAATTAGAAGAAGAATGAGAAAATCAGTAATCAAAGAACAAGAGATAGAGACATATAAATCTTGTTCTTTATCATCTGTTTAAAGTTTTTCTTCCAGCAACAGATCTTCAATCTGAGACCAAAAGTTCCCATCTCTCAGAAACATTTACTAGAGGAAGAAGTTTTAAAGAAGGCCTACACAATGAAGCAATGCTTACACTCCTGATCAGATCGATACAACTCATGGGGAGCTTTGACATCATCAACAAATCCACCAGTATTCTTAGAGATTTGAGACAGAGAAGACAACATCATTTTTATTCTTTCTTTCACCTTGTACAAGGTTATAACTCCCTTCAGAGTTAAACCTTTTAGTTCACAAGTCACCTGATCAAAATACTTGGGATTGGTTTTTGGGCACCTAATCAAAAGCTCAAAAGGTTGCGAGATCTCCCTTGGAAAAATAGATCTTCAGGTGACAGGGTATCTGATCAAAAACCTATGGTGACATGACACTTAATCAAAAACCTATGGTGGCAGGGAACCTGAGCAAAAACCTATAGTGGATTACTACCAGGGTGGTAGAAGTGTGGATGTACCCATGTTTATTGGGGAACGACTATAAATTCCTTGTGTCATTTTGTTGTGTCTTTACTTGTTTATTTTTTATGCTGTGATTTTTATCTTTATATATATATATATCACCTATTCTAATCCGCTATAAAAATAAATTAATTTTTTTTTAATACTCTATTCACCCCCTAGAGTTAGTTATATCTATCCCTCACTTTCAAAGGATTGGTTCGCTCTAATACTATGTAAGAAATGGACAAAGACATAAATAAACCGCAAACTTTATTGCTCCAAAAAGATAATTATTACATAGGTATGCCCCTTTTTTATAGAAAGTGTGTGAGATGAGATAATTACATCAAATGATATGGGACTAAATACAATCTGTGCGGCTTATGCAGTTTGACAATTTCAAACTGCACACAATAAAAAAGAAAAACAAAAATCCTAAAAGCACCAAGCAAAACCGCCAGTCCGCCAGGCAAGACCACTGGTCAAGCCGCCAGTCAGAAACTGTGGGTTGCCACCAGCTGTAGTTTTTACTAACCACCATACCAATTCTATGGCTTGTCACATGACTGCATCTACAGTTAATCATCAGACCACTTCTGTGACAAACCTCTAGACCGCAACTACAGGTTGTCACTAGGTCGCAGTTGCGGCTTAATCACTAGACCACCAGTAGAAGATCACTACCAGACTGCTGTAACAACCCACCAAACAATCTGAGCACCTGGACAAATCGCCAGGGCTAACCGCCAGACCGCCCGAATGGCTAATTCCCGACTAGAGGTCAAACCGACAATTTCTAACACGTGAAAAAGAATGATGGAAGTCTGTGGTTTTGTATCGATTATTGGAAACTGAATAAGTTAACAGAGAAGAACATGTACCTGATTCCAAGAATCGATAATCTGTTCGACCAGCTGGTTGGGTCGATGGTGTATTCTAAACAGGATTTGAAGTCTGGCTATTATCATCTAAGAATCAGGTAAAGCGATATTCCCAATACGGTGTTTAGTACACTTTATGGGCATTATGAGTTTATGGTCATTCCTTTTGGGCTGACTAATGTGCCATCCATGTTCATGGACTTGATAAACCGGACATTCAAGGAATATCTGGATCAGATCGTGATAGTGTTCATTGATGATATCCTCGTATACTGCCAGTCTGAGTTGGATCATGCAGAACATTTACAGATTGTTCTGGAGACTTTGAGAAGCAGTTAACTTTATGCCAAGTTCTTGAAGTGTGAGTTCTAGGTTTCTTCGGTTGCATTCCTTTATCATATTGTCAGTGGTGAGGAAATCGCTTGGATCCGGCGAAGATTGTTGCTATATGGGAGTGGCCCATATTGTCTTCGGTGGCTGAAGTACAGAGTTTTCTCGGGCTTGCCGGCTACTATTGGCGCTTCGTGGAGAACTTCTCTCGGATAGCAATACCCCTCACGACCTTGATAAGGAAAGATCAGAAGTTTGTTTGGACGGCGGCGTGTGCGCAAGCTTTTGAAGAACTGAAAAGTCATCCGACCACGGCGCCTGTCATGTGTACGCCATGTGGTACAGAAGTCTTTGAGATTTACAGCAGTGCATCGGGCAACATCTTAGGCTATGTTCTACTTCAGGATGGGAGTGTAATAGCGTATGGCTCACGCCAAATTGAAGGTGCATGAGAGGAATTATCCGGTCCATGACATGGAGTTGGTGTCCGTGATATTCGCTCTAAAGCTTTGGTGGCACTACCTATATGGTGTGAAGGTCGATAATTATGCCGACCATAAGAGCCTGAAGTATCTAATAGATCAGAAGGACATAAATATGAAACAGCGGGGGTGGATGGAGTTCCTTGGAGACTATACCTTCAAGATACACTACGTGCCTAGGAAAGGTAACACGGTTGCGGAAGCGTTAAGTCGCGGAGCTCCCGCACAGGCCAATTGGTTGTCAATGCATGACCAGCGTTTGGTTCGAGAATTGGAAGCCTTGGATATCTCTTATGTTGATAAGAGGTCTAGTGTTGAAGCTCAGCTGAACTGGACAGACGTGTAGTATAACCTGGCTGATAGAATTCAACCGGCTTTGGAGTTGGATGACCGCATGAAGTAGTTCATTGCTTAGTCTTTGGATGTGTTAAATGCCCAATTTACTATCGATGATGGGTTATTGTGGAAGGACAGTCGTTTGTGTCCAAAGTGTGTGTAAACTACATGAGGAATTCATGTATGAGGCTCATCATACTAAGCACTCGATTCACCCGAGGAGTTCAAAGGTGTAAAGAGAAATGAAAACGCTATTCTGGTGGCCGGGACTGAAGGACATAACACTTTATATGGCAAAGTATCAAATGTGTGCCTTGGTGAAGGCGGGTGCCAGAAGCCCGGAGGATTCTTGAAGTTTTTTCTTATACCAGAGTGGAAGTTCGACGATGTAACCATGGATTTTGTGCATGGTTTGCTGAGATCGCAAAAGGGAAAGATGCCATCTGGATGGTCATAAATTGTTGGACAAAATCCTCGCACTTCATCCCAAATAGGAAGTACGATTCAATTGAGAAACTGGCAATGTTGTTTGTAGAAAACATTGTACGACTACACGGTGTGCCCCATAGTATTGTGATTGACCGAGATGGGTGCTTCACGTCCAATGACAGGAGGTTGGTGGATCAATAGTTCGGGACCAAGCTGAAGTTCAGTACATCCTTTCATCCGTAGATGGATGGTCAGACTGAGAGGGTCAACAGGACGATGGAGGACATGCTTCACATATGTGTCCTGAATTTCGGTAAGAGGTCCGAAGATCACCTGTATAAAACAGCCACCAGGCAAGCATTCAAATGGCTCCCTTTGAGGCCCTATACAGTAGGAAGTGTCATACTCTGTTGTCTTGGTTGGAGACGAGCGAGTCAAAGCTCTATAAGTGGAAGGAAGTCGATGATGCAACTTCAGTTGTGAGAACAATCTATGAGCGATTGCTGGTTGCTCAGGATAGGCAGACTAAGTGTTATAACGCCAAGCACAGGAACATTGAGTTCGCCGTAGGCGATTGGGTATATTTGAAAATTAAGCCTTTCAATGGTGTCTCAAGGGTTCGACGCTTGAAAAATACTGGAGCGTATTGGAGAGGCTGCATATCGATTGAAGTTATCAACGTAATTGAGTGGTCTATAAGATGTATTCCACATATCAGTGTTACAAAAGGCGGTGCAAGAGCCTAGGCAAGTGATTGCTGCAGATCAAGTACCGGTTGTTAGTTGGTTGACAACGAGTGTCAAGCCCATTCGAATTGAGGATGTACAAGTCAAACAGCTTCGTAATAAAGAAATCAGGCTGGTCAAGGTCCAATGAAACAACTGTGGCCTAGAGGAGCATTCATGGGAGAGGGAGCAAGCCATGAAGTCGGAGGTTCCCGAGTTATTCAATTGAGGTACACAATTTAAAGTTGATTTAATTCCTTAGTTTCTTGCATGACTTAATTTCGGGACGAAATTTTTTAAGTGCGGGAGATTTGTAACACCTAAAAGTTTTTAAGGCTGGAAATGGTTCCCTGGAGGTTATCGCCCGACGATAGCTAGTTAACGCGTGGTGGTAGCCCCAGGGTTAGCGTCAATAACGTTGAGAGCGTTGAGTCAACTCAATGCTGGACTTACCACGTGGCAGTAGCTGGGTAATTAAACTGGCAGAGCTCTTGGGAAGCTATCGCCTGGCGATAGGGTTACCGCTGGCGATAGCTGGGTCAATTTAATTGATGAGTATCTCAGGATTCTACCGTGCACGGTAGCAGTTAGAATGCTGCGATAGCGGCAGGTGTCGTGTGGAAACCGACGTCTGCTATAGTGCGGCATTAACATCCTATCGTGCAATGATAGTGAAACTGTAATGGCATGGCCACATTTCAGACTATGATTGGAGGGCATGTGCGGTTATATGTGAAATGGGGCAGTATCGCATGGCGCTAGCCAGTTACCGTGCGGGAGTAGCTTTATTTATATGCCTGGTTCGGCTATTTCCTCTTCATTATTCTGGAGTTTGAGATCTTTGTAACACCCCAATAAGGAGAAGTGGTTATTGGAGGTTATCATGCGGCGATAGTGTTATCATCGGCGATACCTCAGTGAATTAAAAGACCCGGGTTGTTATCACTAGGGCAATAGCAGTTACTGCGTAGCGCTAGCCTCTCGATGAATGTCGAGAGTAATTTCTCGAGAAATGGATCTACCGCCAGGTGATAGTTTTTATCGCAGAGCGATAGCTATGGTTAGCAGCGTTGGCTCATCAAAGCAATTACCTCCTGTGATACCGCGCGGAGGTAGTAGTGATCATGTGGCCGTAGCTTTCAAATGAATGTAGACTTGAGATTTTATTCTCATTCTCTCACACACTCTCTCTTGCTTAGTTCTGGAGAGGGAAGAGGAGGAACAACCCAGGAGCTCAAGAGGAGATTTGATCCAAGGCGTGCTTATGCTTGGAATCGCGGGTCGATGGTAGATCCACGGAGAGGAAGTGGTGACATTCAATTCCATCCGGATCAAAGATCAAGGTCATGGCTCCGAGGAAGACTACAAGGGTAACGACCTTCCTTCTTCAACATGTGAAGTCCTTGTTTTGTCATATGCATGGAATCCCCCAGCAAACAGGTGGAGAATCAAGGGAATTCCTTTGGGTCGATTCATGAAGTCCCTAGTGAGTCTTGCATATAGATCCGGAAATATGTAGTACGGAATAGGCATGCTGTGTGAAGCTTATCTGGATATGTTGGTCTGGATTGGTGATGTTTATTTTGCACACCGGAGAAGACTCCGAGAATAAACGAGTAGTTCACGAGGTCTGCGGGGTTGTACCTGTAAACTGGAAGCAGCAGGAAGTACTGGAGTTGCCTCCAGGAAAATACCCATGAAATGCCATAATTTGAAGGAATGATGGATGTTGTCGGGCGACAGTAAGTATCTCCATTGGCGATAGCTCTTGGTGAGCTATTTGTGCTATGAAAGTCCAGTGTTTCTGGCACTGCAGATCACTGCAGTGTTTTGGCTAAGTCTGGTACAGAAATTGATTTCTGTGGTTAACGCCTGGCAACAGTGAGTATTGCTGGTGATAGCGGCCAGATACCCTTTTGATGTTAAAGCCTGTCTCTAGCAGACTGTGAGGCTATTGTGTGAGATGCGAGCTCCTAAAGGCCAGTGAGCCGAACGGATAAGGGGATGCCGACCCGTGTCAGACTAGCCTTAGATTTGATGATTTGAGCAACAGGCAAAGGATGAATTGTATCCACGTTATGGTTGTGTAACTCGAGTGCCTAAGTTATTGACTTCATTAGGATCGCATAATGAGAGTCTGAAGTTGTACGCCGTAAAGACTAAAGTCTCATGTCGGGGGCCCCGGAGATTGGGAATGCTCATGTTTTGCCATTAATTCTAGGACTAAGAATGGTGGTGGGGCCCGAAACTTCGGCACACCGACAAAGTGCCCTCAGTGCACAGAACGTTTGGATGTTGAAGGATTCGTTTGTGAGATATTGAACTGTGAGTAAGTACACATTCTTGTGATATGTCTACTTGTAGAGAATGATATTCCTGCAGGGATCGAATTCCACTACCCCGGGAAAAGGGGTAGGTTGGTTATAAATTGGTCAACTGAATGCTTATTGTTGCCTTGTTTGCCATAATTGTGATGGATTGTTCTTATGCAGGTGCTGGAGAGCCGAGCTGGTAATAGTGGTCTAAGGCCCTTGCTGCTGCTATGCTGGCCCTCAAAGGCCAAGTGAAGAAAGTTTACTATTTTCATGTGTGGGCGGCCTGCTTGCCGATGGTTGTAATCCACACTAGTGAAATGTAACTGTAAGGCCTTAAGGCCATAACTTCTGTGTATTTGTACTTGACATTCCTATTATATATATAAATGATGGTTTATATATTGTCGACATTCAAATGGGTATGAGTTCAAGTTACCTTTAAATCTTCCGCTAGAATGCTCTGAATTAGGGTGTCAGTAGTCTTTGATATTAACCTATAGTCCTGCTGCCTATCTGTGGAATATAGTGTGGGGACTCGGCCGGACCCTCTATTATATTTCATGTGATGGACATAGGTGTTATAATTTGGTATCAGAGAGAGGTTTCGATTCTCTAACCTGTGGGTTATGGGCCCACCACGCTTCTGTTGCGCTACTAATGAATGAAAATACACCTGTTTGAGAAACCTACGCGTTGCTACAAAGTTGTTGTTGCCAGGCATTAACCACATAAATCACTTTTTGTAACAAACCTAGCCAAAACCATGCAGTAACCTATAGTGCCAGAAATAGTGGACTTTCACAGCACAAATAGCTCACCAAGAGCTATTGTCGATGACGATACTCACTGTCGCCCGGCGACATCCATCGATCCTTCAAACTATGACATTTCATGGGTATTTTTCTAGAGTGCAACTCCAATACTTCCTGCTACTTCCAGTCCTAAGGTACAACCCCGCAGACCCCGTGAACTACTCGTTTATTCTCGTAGTCTTCTCTGATGTGTAAAATAAACATCACCAATCCAGACCAACCTGTCCAGATGGGCTTCACACAACATGCCTATTCCGTACTAGACATTTCCGGATCTATATGCAAGACTCACTGGGGATTTCACAAATCACCCAACGGAATTCCCTCGATTCTCCACATGTTGGTGGGGGATTCCATGCATATGCCAAAATAAGGACTTCACATGTCCAAGAATGAAGGTTGTTACCCTTGTAGTCTTCCTCCAAGCCATGACCTTGATATTTGATCTAGATGGAATTGATTGTCACCACTTACTCTCCACGGATCTAGCGTCGACTCATGATTCCGAGAACAAGCACGCCTTGGATCAAATATCCTCTTGAGCACCTAGACATTTCCTCCTCTTCCCTCTCCAGAACTAAGCAAGATTGTGTGTGAGAGAGAATGAGAATAAAATCTCAAGTCTAGCCTTTATCTGAAAGCTACCGCCCTGCGGTCACTACTACAACCGTGCGATCACTACTACTGTCGCGCGATATCACAGGCAGTAACCGCTTCGACCAGCCGACGCCGCTATTCTGAGCTATCGCTCCGCGATAATTACTATTGCCTGGTGGTAGATCTGTTTCTCGAGAAATCCATCTCGACATTTGTCGAGAGGCTAGCGCTGCACGGTAACAGTTATCGCCCTGACGATAACAACCCGAGCCCTGGGTATTTTAATTCACTCTGCTATCGTCAGCGATAAGACTATTGCCGCACGATAACCTCCAATAACCACTTCTCCTTTTAGTGGTGCTACAACCCTCCCCTCATAACAGAAATTTTGTCCCGAAATTTTACAAATCTATAAGGAAAACCAGCAACAAATATGTCAAAGCATATTTTCTTTTCAAAAAATAATGTTACAGTATCAGTTTACAAATAACTCAGGATATTCTTAGCGCATGGTTTGCACTTGCTCCCATGTCAACTCTTCACAGCCACAATTGTCCCAACGGACATTGACCATCCTGATTGTCTTGTTCCGCAGTTGATTAATCTCTGTATCCTCGATCCTAATGGGCCTAACCGTCATCATTAGCACATGATCGATCGGTACTCGATCATTTGCAATCATATGCGTCGGTTCTTTCACAGCTTTTCATAGCACCGATATGTAAAACACATCGTGCAAGCCGCTTAGTTCCACAGATAGTGCTAAACTCTAGGCAGCTTCTCCAACTCGTTCCACCACTTCAACAGGACCAAGGTACCTCGGACTTAACTTTTTCAAGCACTGAATCCTAGACACACCGTTGAATGGCTTGATCTTTAAGTATAACCAATCGCCCACCGCAAATTCCACATTTTGTTGTTTGCATTGTAGTTTTTTGCTTGCATATCTTGGGCTACCTGTAGCCTTTCTTGCATAGTACATATGGTCGAATTTTCTTTTTCGGCCTCCTTACGCTTATAGAGCTTTGACTCGCCTGTTTCCACCCATGCTAACGGTGTACGACACTTCCTATCATATAAAGCTTCAAAGGGTGCCATCTGTATGTTATCTTGATAGTTATTATTGTAGGTGAACTCAATCATATAGAGGTGATCTTCCCACCTCTTCCCGAAATCCAAGACACACATTCGGAGCATGTCCTCCATTGTGCTGTTGGTCCTTTCGGTTTGACCATCCGTTTGGGGATGAAAGGTCGTACTAAATTGTAAGTTAGTACCCAACTGTTGGTGGACAAGCCTCCAATCACCTGAACTAAAATGCCCATCTCGATCACTGACGATGCTATGAGGCACGTCGTGTAATCGTACGATGTTATCCACATACAGTTTGGCCAATTTTTCCACTGAATCGCCCTTCCTGTTGGGTATGAAGTGCAAAACTTTGGTTAACCGATCAATGATCACCCAGACAGCATCGTTTCCGCTTTGAGATCTCGGCAGTTCATGCACGAAGTCCATAGAAATGTCATCGAACTTCCATACCGGGATTGGTAATGATTTCAAGAAACTGCCAGGTTTCTGACATTCAGCTTTTACTAATACGCAAGTCTGACATTTTGCCACATAATGGGCTATATCATTCTTCAAACCCGGTCACTAAATGCCTTTTTCATGTCCTTGTACATCTTTGTGCTCTCTGAGTGAATTGAGTAACTTGTAAAATGTGCCTCATACATCAATTCCTCCCAAAGTTTATACACATCCGGGATCCACAAACGACCATCTTTCCGCAAAAGGTCGTCATCCAAGGAGAATTGGGCATTTGACTCATCAACTGCATTGTGTTCTAGACTCTCATCGAGTTCCGTTGTACGCCGAACCCAGTCCGCAAGGTCATACTGTACCTCCGTCCAGTTCAGGCACGCATTTGTTATAGCATTCTTGTCCACACAAGAGATGTCTAAGGCCTCCAACTCCTAGATTAGATGCTCATCAAGCATCTACAACCAACTTGCCCTTATCGCAGTCCTACGACTCAAGAAATCTGCGACCACATTTCCCTTCCCGGGGGTATAATGAATCTGGAAGGTGTAGTCCCCAAGGAACTCCATTCACCTCCACTTTCGCACATTTAGATCGTTTGGATCCAAAAGATACTTAAGGCTCTTATGGTCCGTGAAGATGTCAACTTTCACGCCATATAGGTAATGATGCCACAGTTTAAGTGCAAATATCACCGCCACTAACTCCAAGTCATGGACGGTATAGTTCCGCTCATGCACTTTCAACTAACGCGAGCCATAAGCGATCAACTTTCCAAACTGAAGAAGAACACAGCCTAAGCCTCTCCCTGATGCATCTCTATAAATTTCAAAGAAGTCCGAACCACATGACGACGTCAAGATTGGAGCCTTGGTAAAATGACTTCAGCTCCTCAAAAGATCGCGCGCACTCCGGCATCCAAACGAACTTCTGATCTTTCCTCATTAGTGTGGTAAGAGCCAAGGCGATCCGCGAGAAGTTTCCTACGAAAAGTCTGTAGTACCCCGCTAGTCCAAGGAAACTCTGGACTTCTGCTACAGTAGACAGCACGGGCCACTTCCGTATTGCCACTATCTTTGATGGATCCACCGCAATGTGTTCACCACTCACCACATGGCCAAGAAAGGCCACTGACGATAGCTAGAACTCACACTTTTAGAACTTGACATAGAGCTTGTTCCTTCTCAGGTAGTACAACACCATCCACAACTGGTTCGCATGATCTTCTTCAGACTGAGAGTACATTAAAATGTCGTCAATAAAGACGATTACAAAAGTCCAAGTACTCTCGAAATGTTTGGTGCATTCGGTCCATGAATACAAATGACGCATTAGTTAGCCCAAACGGCATTACTGTGAACTCATAATGACTGTAGTGTGTTCCAAATGCCGTATTGGGAATGTCACATTCCCGAAACCTCAACTGGCAATAACCATACTTTAAGTCCAGTTTAGAATATACGGTTGATCCCACAAGCTGATCTAACAAATCATCAATCCGTGGAATTGGATACTTATTCTTCTCCGTTAGCTTGTTCAGTTCTCGATAATCGATGCACAAACGCATGCTACCGTCCTTCTTTTTTACAAAGAGGACGGGTGCACTCCAAGCTGACATACTTGGGCGTATATATCCTTGCTCTAGCAATTCATGCAGTTGGACCTCCATTTCCGCCATTTCTTTTGGCGCTACACGGTACGCTGAGCGGGCCACGAGTTTCGCACCTAACACCAGCTCAATCTAGAATTCAATCTCCGCCTGGGGTGGTAGCCCCAAAAGTTCCTTAGGAAACACATCAGCATACTCCGATACAATCAGAATGTCACTCACACCAGCTTTTGGCTCAACAGTATTTATAAGCATGAAGAATAACTTCGCGCCCTTCTGAATAACTTTTACGACTTGGAGAGCAGATATCAATATTTTGCTCAATCCTCGCATGCCAGCGAATTTTGTCTCTAGCTCGGTATCCTATCCCAGGGGATCTCTTTTGATTTGCAATCTATAAAGGCACGCTGCTCCGAGAACCAGTCCATACCAAATAATACATCAAACTGTGAAATCAGCAACATAGATTCTTCCAATCCAAAATCCCGACTTTCTATCCGTACCTTAATACAGCAAGACTGATTTTCCCGCATCACACATCCATTTGCCAACAATATCGTAGGCTCTCGGTCGACATGCAATTAGGAACTCCAATCTGAGACACGAAGTCCTCAAATAAAAACGAATGCAAAGCACCCGTATCAAGCAGTGCTCTCGCCTGACTGTCCCGAATAAGGACAAAGCCTAATACAAATAAATAATACACAGGCTACGCACAAGGTATGAAGTACAAAGGGTAGTAATGCAATATCCTAACTCATACCTATGACAACCTCACTTTGCTTTATGGCCTCTTGTTGGTCAAGATTGTATACTCGAGGCTGAGCTGCAGCATAGTGGGATGTAGTGGACTCCACTGCCTTTCCCTTTTCAGCATATGTTGCTCCTGCTTTCTTATCACCTTTGGAGGACCATTTTGACATTCATGAGCAAAGTGTCTTGGCTTACCGCTGGTATAATAGGGACGCGAGCCTTGCCCTGAAGTTGCTCAAAAAGCAACAGTTGAGGGAGCCTGTCCCGAAGATTTGGACATTTGATGGTTAAAACTCGCGGCTCCCTGTGGGTTTATGATGGCGACGGCCATCATGATGGCGATTACGATGATGGCGGCCTAATTGGTAAAGATGATGGCGATGACGACGATGGCGGCGATGACGACGATGGCGCACGTGGTGTTCATGGCGATCGCGGGATATTGGCGGAAGATGAAGATGATGATCCACCGGCCAAGGATTTGCGGCGCCGCAGCGGTCATGGCTACAATCTTCGCCAACGGAAATAGACTTATTATCATTAATAATTTTAATTTGCTAGTTTATGAGTTTTTAATAATTGACATTTTTATGCTGGTGTGCGTTTAGCCACTGTTTTGGGCTGCTTATAGTTTTTGTTTGATGTAAGCCTTATAAAAGGCCATGACTATTGTTTTTATCATTAGTTTATGAATGAATTGAAAACCTAAATTCCTCCAACCTAATTTCTCTCCTTCCTCCCTCTTAGCCGCCGCATCCCTTAGGGGTTCTTCTTCTCCAAAGCTCTTGGCCGCCCCTCCTTCTCTCTTCTTTTCCTCTTCTTTCATCTACTCTCTTTCCCTCACTCTTCAATACCTCCATCATCGTGTTTCTCCTCCACGGTTTCTTCACCGCCCATCAATCTTCGGCCTCCTTCGGTTTGGGGAGTCAAGCGCAAGGAAGAAGAGGTCATCGTGGACTCCTACGGCGAAAGGCGGGGAAGACGATCGAGTTTTCTCATCATTGGTGCATCTCCCGTCGCGTCCAAGGAAAGCGATCGTTCTTGTTTGTGGATCCAACATATCGGATCTACTATTCCGAGCGGGGTAACGAAACCATCTACTCACGAGATTTCTTTCTTAGATAGTTCTTGTGGTGACGACTTTTGCGTGGAATTTGAATCGTTGAATTTTCGCGGTACTACTTTTAATAGTTTGTCATTTTCGTTTGGTTTTTCGAAGATCCTTCGAGAGGAGTGGCGATCCTCGCTTCTTTGTTTTAGTTGGGATAGATCCTACCATTTTCCGAATTCGTGATTTATTTCTTGGTGGATCTACTTTGGTACAACTCCAAGCTCGTCGGAATAAATATTATTCCCTTTAGCCGGAAAGGATTTTGGCCTATAGCCAGTCTCCATTCCTTTAACGGATCGGCTATCCGTATGTTAGCGCGAGAGATAAATTACATCATTGTGACGGCTGCGTTTCATAGTGTGCTGGTTAGAGAGCGTTGAGAGTTGCGAGCGTCGTCGTCACGCCGTCCGTGTAGGATCTTTTAGGACGGGCCTACATCAATTTGGTATCAGAGGGAGGTTCTCGTCAATTTCCTAATTGGCACTCCTCCTCCTCTTCAAATTAAAAACAAATAAATTTCAAATTTTAAATTTCAAATGTCAAATTTCGAATTTCAAACTTCAAATTTCAAATTTCAAATATCAAATTTCAAATTTCAAATTTCAAAATTTAAATTTTGAATTTCAAATTTCAAATTTCAAAATTTCAAATTTCAAATTTCAAAATTTCAAATTTCAAATTTCAAATTTCAAATTTCAAAATTTAAATTTCAAATTTCAAATTTCAAAATTTCAAATTTCAAAATTTAAATTTCAAATTCCAAATTTCAAATTTCAAAATTTCGAATTTCAAATTTTAAATTTCCAATTTCAGAAATCAAAAAAAAAAAAAATTTTCATTAAATCATTATTTTTATTAAGTTATTTTAAAATTTAATAGTTGGTCTGCAAATAGCGGCTTATATTTTTATATTTTCAACAAAATTCAAAAATAAAATTTTTTTAATAATCCTCATATTTTTTCCAGCAAGAAAATCTATTTTATATAATTATAATCTTAGTGGCTAAGCGGGAACAATTCTATCTTTCCTAGAATTAGTTGTTCAGGTACCCTTTCTTTGCATTCGCATAAAATCCGGATCGAGTGTCCTCTCCGGTTCACACTGAAATGACTTTCGACGTTAACGCTTCCAATCATCCCCTGACTTATCTACACACTAATATTTTTACCTATGATGGTTATGGGGATCCCAAGTATTTTAGATACTGGCTTGAAGGGGTAGAAACCTATTTTAATTATAACAAATTGGGCGACTACCAAAAGGTTAATGTAGTCCGAGAGCGATTAAGAGGTCGAGCCCGTGTGTTTTGGCTGAACGAAGAGCGCGGAGCTGGTAGCTATCCATATGCCTGGCCCCACATGCGAAGAATACTCTCGGAGAAATTTGATTCCCCCTACTGCCTTACTACTAGCCCGACATCCACTAACCAGTATAGTTATGGCACCTTATCCAAGCCTGATCATAGGGGTGACCTATTCACCCAGGACAGATCCTTTCCCAGGGCTGGGGGAGCTACCCATAGCACACCTGCACCTACCTATAGAGGAAAGGAAATAGTGAGGTCCCCTATCTCGAGTTCGGTACAAGTGACTGCTAGGACTGTCATGAGCCCGCGGGGTGAGAGTAGTCCTATCTGTAGGGGCAGACAGACGACTACGACTTGTGAGTCTAGTGGCGTATCTGACCATGGCTATATTGAGTATCCTACCCTGATTACGGCCATAGATGCTTTTAAGTCTTTCCCCGAGTTGCCTGAATTAGTCGTTGACTCTCCTGTTGAGTCTGAGGCGGTGTCTAGGACTGTGTCTGTCACTGAGGACGAGGTTGAATACGCTGGCGATTTGAGTGACGATGAGGAGATTGGTTACCCTAGTGACCTGGACGAGGATTTCTCCTCTGAGGAATCGTCTCCTTTTCCTTTCGGCGATGTTTCTGAGGCGTCTCCCTTGATAGTTATGGTGTCTTCTGATGACCTTGAGTCAGAAGACATTCCGGCTGAGTCACCCTATATTGAGAGCTTACCTGTAGGTGATGACCTGCTAGAACACGAGGTAGTTCCTTCTATCCCGGAACATATTGAGGTGCCCATTTATTTAGCTTCCCCGTTAGATCAATCCAGTCAGATAAGTGCGAGTGAGGATCACAATATTATAATGATTGATCCAGGATTGGTAGATGTTTCAACGGTGTTGGAAGATTCACCTTGGGATGAATGTTTATCTTGGGATAATCTTAGTGGTGCACATCCGGGAGATAGTTCATTGATATTATCATCGTTGCTTGAGGGTCATACTAATTTAGATTCTCCCCGGGATTCGATTTGCCCAACCCTCCATCATGATTTAGACAATGTACCTACTTCGTGAGAAGATTTGGTTAGCGAAGGATGTGACGTTCTGGAAGATTTACCCTGTGTGGGAAGGCTATTTGTGGATGATGGTAGCACTGAGGACCCGATAGACATTTCTTTGATGTTAGATCCTTCGCCAGAAGTCCGAAATGGATTCGAAATTTTGTCGAGTACGATTTTGCCTACTTTTGAGACCAATACTTATTCTGATTTGGACGAAATATCTAGTGGGTTGGAAGACATATCAGCTGAGTTGGTAGAGTCACCCCATGATGAATGTTTATCTGATAGTGAGTTAGATGATGACGATCCAGCTGAGTTTTCGGTAAGGACGAATCTACTGTTTGATTTTTCCTTTGATTTTGATGGCTTGCACCCGGAGGATTTTTCTTGGACGTTAAATCCATGTTTTGACGGTGAGTATGATTTAGTTCCTCCTCTGGAATCGCCCATGTCGACTCCTCCTCCGGTTCACTTGATTCGATTAGATGACTTGTTAGGGAACGAGCTTGTCATTTCTAGCCCGAGATATCTAGAGATGTTTATTTATCCAGCTTCCCAATTAGACTTACCCAGACGGGTGTGTGTGAGCGATCTGTTAGTTGTCGCGTTCGGTCTTTCCACTACTGTTCATAGTTCTGACTATGCTGTTCCTAGGATGGACCGTTCATCTGACCGTTTGCCGTTGGGTAAGGCTTCATTTTGGACCGCTAGTGATTCCATGGCGATGTTACGTTTTGATGTGGTGTCCCCCAAACACAATTATTTTCCAAGCCCGGTCGCTTGCATTTATCCTCCGCCTTTTGATGATCTGTGCATGCACACGTTAGTGAACGTAGTTGGGTTTGTGGAGTTGTGTCTCCCGCACTACCTTTCAACTCCGAGAGCATCCAACTATACAGTTGGAGATGAGCGTTTTCCGCAGGCATTTCTTTGTGAAATTTTTAAATCAAAATTTAAATCTAAATTTAAAACTACGACGTTGGACTCCACGGAAATCGTTAATGAATGTAGAGCACCCGTGCCACCAGACTTAGTCCCGTTATTTTCTACTGTTAACTCAAGTCATGTTGCACATGGGTTCACCCCTCATGGAGGTACGTGGGACCTTGTTCTTCCGCATGCTCAATTAGCGTATAATAATTCTAAGAATAGGTCCACCGGTTTATCTCCGAATGAGATAGTGCATGGATATAAGGCGCCCGTGCCTCTTGACTTGATTCCGTTACCCCCATCCTTTAAATCTAGTCAATTTGCACAGGACTTCGCCTCACACGTTCACGCTCTCCATGAGCACATTGGTAAGATGTTAGCTACACAATATGATACTTATCAATCGAATGCTAACGTACATAGGCGAGCAGTCCACTTGAATATTGGTGATTTGGTAATGGTTCGACTTA
The DNA here is from genome assembly GCA_039583875.1 of Platanthera guangdongensis. Lineage (NCBI taxonomy): Eukaryota > Viridiplantae > Streptophyta > Magnoliopsida > Asparagales > Orchidaceae > Platanthera > Platanthera guangdongensis. Next base: position 173,694,858 of record CM077166.1, on the reverse strand, counting down.
TCCCTGAACGGCTTCCTTCGGGCACCATAAAGAAATTAGCGAATAAGAGAGCCGGTCCTTTTCGGGTTTTAAAGAAGATAGGCGAAAATGCATATTTATTAAAGTTACCCGCTGATTGGGGAATCTCTCCTGTTTTTAACATTTCAGATTTAACGCTTTATGTCGCTCCACCACCTGAACTTTCTGTCTCTCCGTTTAATATTTCCACTATATCATCTCATGGGGTGGGGGTGAGATTGTTTCTGGATCGCTTCCTCCTTCGGATTCTCAGGGAGGTATGTTACCTACTGATGATGTAACTGGTTTTTCTTCTTCGCCTAACGCTTTTCTAAGGTTCCCCCGGACCGATTTCTTGCCTGACAGGATATTACAGGACGCGGTGTTTCGCACCCCAGACGGTGACATTCACAGGTTTTTGATCAGATGGCGTGGTCGTCCTGCTTCGGACGATTCTTGGCTCTCAGCTGCACAGGTGGATCTTCTAGATGCGGATCTCTTGCGCCGTTACTTTCCCGCCCACTCATCGGTGATGAGTCCTTTTGAGCGGGGGAGGATTGATGGCGACGGCCATCATGATGGCGATTACGACGATGGCGGCCTAATTGGTAAAGATGACGGCGATGACGACGATGGCGATGATGACGACGATGGCGGCGATGACGACGATGGCGCACGTGGTGTTCATGGCGATCGCGGGATATTGGTGGAAGATGAAGATGATGATCCACCGGCCAAGGATTTGCGGCGCCGCAGCGGCCATGGCTACAATCTTCGCCAACGGAAATAGACTTATTATCATTAATAATTTTAATTTGCTAGTTTATGAGTTTTTAATAATTGACATTTTTATGCTGGTGTGCGTTTAGCCACTATTTTGGGCTGCTTATAGTTTTTGTTTGATGTAAGCCTTATAAAAGGCCATGACTATTGTTTTTATCATTAGTTTATGAATGAATTGAAAACCTAAATTCCTCCAACCTAATTTCTCTCCTTCCTCCCTCTTAGCCGCCGCCTCCCTTAGGGGTTCTTCTTCTCCAAAGCTCTTGGCCGCCCCTCCTTCTCTCTTCTTTTCCTCTTCTTTCATCTACTCTCTTTCCCCCACTCTTCAATACCTCCATCATCGTGTTTCTCCTCCACGGTTTCTTCACCTCCCATCAATCTTCGGCCTCCTTCGGTTTGGGGAGTCAAGCGCACGGAAGAAGAGGCCATCGTGGACTCCTACGGCGAAAGGCGGGGAAGACGATCGAGTTTTCTCATCATTGGTGCATCTCCCGTCGCGTCCAAGGAAAGCGATCGTTCTTGTTTGTGGATCCAACATCTCGGATCTACTATTCCGAGCGGGGTAACGAAACCATCTACTCACGAGATTTCTTTCTTAGATAGTTCTTGTGGTGGCAACTTTTGCGTGGAATTTGAATCGTTGAATTTTTGCGGTACTACTTTTAATAGTTTGTCATTTTCGTTTGGTTTTCCGAAGATCCTTCGAGAGGAGTGGCGATCCTCGCTTCTTTGTTTTAGTTGGGATAGATCCTACCATTTTCCGAATTCGTGATTTATTTCTTGGTGGATCTACTTTGGTACAACTCCAAGCTCGTCGGAATAAATATTATTCCCTTTAACCGGAAAGGATTTTGGCCTATAGCCAGTCTCCATTCCTTTAACGGATCGGCTATCCGTATGTTAGCGCGAGAGATAAATTACATCATTGTGACGGCTGCGTTTCATAGTGTCCTGGTTAGAGAGCGTTGAGAGTTGCGAGCGTCGTCGTCACGCCGTCCGTGTAGGATCTTTTAGGACGGGCCTACATCAGTTTATTTTTGGAAAAGTGTGCAGATTTATTAAATATAAAAAATGTTGAAACACAGTTTTAACGAAAGGAGGCAAGTGCACCTATCGCGTGTAGTACAAGATATTCTGCTGAGGAATATTGTGGTCGTATTATTCTTGGAGACGGGTTGATTATTTCTACTCTTCCATAGAGTGAAGTATTATTTTACCAAAGATAATTTGTTGGGTTATTATTTATATAAAAACAGAAAATAGAGTTAAAACGCCGATGAAGAATCAGCGCAACAGTACCGAATGAAATTTGAACTAAAATAACTTTTAATAAATAGAGATCCTAAATTTCAAATTAATTAAGTCGGAGACTTGGCCGTGGAGGTTCCACAAAAATGAGCTCACCTATCTATAGGACTATCGCTCACCTGAACATTAAGACTATTTGATCGAGCTCTCGTCCAATGAAGGATTCCTCTTAATGCCCGCATTACGCTAAGAACCCCGCTATTAGGTGGGGAACCCAATCCGGTAAAATTCTGCGCCTTCTCGATCGAGGGTTAGTGTGGAACTCCCTTTACCCAAGGGTGAACGTTCCATATGCAAAGCCTCTCGTCTAGCTAGCATATGGAAATAGAGCCCATAAATCGATATGTGGTTCTAAGCGTCGTAAACCTGGGGCAAACCTTAAGTAATTTAATTAACGAGAAAAAGAGGACCTTTAATTATTTAAAGTGATTTTATCTATCCCAATGCTCTTCGATACTGAGGGCTAAGAGCGGTTAGCCACTCATCGGAATGAGGATGGATTGCGGAAAGAAATGCATAATTGAAATGTGCAAGTCCTACTCAAACGAGTACGCAAGAAATGAAAGCGATAAAATTGCAAGTCCTACTTAAACGAGTAGGCGGGAAATGAAAGCGATAAAATTGCAAGTCCTACTTAAACGAGTAGGCGGGAAATGACAAGTCCTACTCAAACAAGTAGGCGGGAAATGACAAGTCCTACTCAAACGAGTACGGGAGAAATTAAAGCGAGTCCTACTCAAATGAGTAGAAAGAAATAGATTCACACACGCACACACTCTACTTGAATAAAACACACACACTCTTCATAAAAGAAAACCTAAATCATACACTCACGCACACAAGCGAAAACAAGAAAAACTAAGTGACTGAAAATTTAAAACAACTATATTTCTACTGTTAGAATACGATAAAAATGCATAAAAAAAGAAAATAAAAACTAAAAGAGCAAAAGTTTTGAAAAGTAAAAACAAAAAACAAAGTGCTCGAAAATTAAAACGATTATGAATCCTTTCTTATAACTTCTTAAAAGTGTGTAAAAGTGGAAATAAAGTTGAAAAAACAAAAACATTTACAACCTAAAAGAGAAAATCTAAGTTAAAGAATAATGAAAACCACCTTGAATACACTTTTACGGATTTATAAAAATGAATAGAAAGCTATATAAAGAAACATTAAAACTAAAAGAGATAAGTAAAATGAAGGAAGAAAATTGTAAATTTAGCAAACTATACACATACACACACACACTCATATTAAAAGAACAAAAACAAAGATAAAACAAATAAATAAGATTGCTTAAGGAGGGACACTCAGATGCATTCCAATACCATATTTGGAGAAGAAAAACATATATTTTATTAAGACAAAAAGGAGATTACAAAGTTAAACATAAAAGAGAGGGGGAGAAATTTCCCTTACATAGCATAGAATAACACCTAAGCAGCCCATCCCTTAATCAAAATATTTCAAAGAAAACGAGCCCACAGCTCAAATTGATAAGTTCTATTTATAGGCAAAAATTTCGGGTTATACGCCCTAGGTCACGAACATATAGGGGGGCCTGTCCAGAAGGTTTACCTAGGGAAGGCGTCGTGTCATTTCGTCGTCAGCACCGTCTTGTCTGGGATAGGTGGAGAGGTCACGAGAGTGTCGAATATTGACATGGGCGTGATGGGAGGTTCAGCAAATCGTCGACCGACGATCGTTGAGTCAAGTTCGACGAACGTCGAGGGAGTGACACAGGGCGTGCCGGCTTGAACACGGGCATGTAACATCGTACACGGGCGTGTACTTCAATTTTTATTTGAATGCGGCAACTTCTGTTGGAATCAAAGTCACATGCCCAGGTCACAGGCGTGACCGAGAAGTACACGGGCGTGTACTTTGAAATTTTGGTAGTTTCTGTAAAATTTTAGGAAAAAAAATTAAAGGCAAGTTAGAGAAGAATATTCAAAAAAAGAATAATTTTATTGAACAAAATTAACTAAAAATGATAAAAATAAACTAAAATGACTTAATTAATCTACGTAAAAATACGTATATTTACAACTTATTGACAACTCTAATTATAACGTTATTTTTATATAGATTTTATTTAATAAATAATAAGATTATAATTATATTTTCGTAATCATGTTTCTAATTTCTTTATTTTTATATTTCAGGTCAATCTGGGATCCAAATATCAATTTGGAGCTTGTAGAAATGATTAGGATATGAAACTGAAGATTGCTGGAAAAATCAACTTGACACGTTCTGGACACGGGCGTGACTCTCTGGTCACGGGCGTGACATGTGGTCGTGACCCATAAAGGCAATTCAAAGTACTTGACACGGCAGATTAAAGTTACATGCCCCTATCACGGGCGTGACCAGTAGGCGTGACCAGCAGACGGAGCCCGGAAGTCAGTTCCAGACAATTATCGGCCTATATGCCCCGGTCATGGGCGTAACTTTTGGGTCACGGGCGTGACAGCGGGCATGACATCTAGGCATGCCGAGCTTAATGTCGCTAGTTTTAGATCCAGTAATTTTTCAACATACACGCCCAAGGTCACGGGCGTGATCTAGGGCGTGACCCTTCAGAAACAGCCACAATTATTTCCCGTCGTTTCGAGTTCCCGCCATTTCCAGAAACAGTATAGACATGCATTGGTCACGGGCGTGACCTAGGGGCGTGACCCTTCAACAACTGCTTTTGTTAACTCCTGCCATTTCCTGTTCCCACCATTTCCAGTAACAGTATAGACACGCCCAAGGTCACGGGCGTGATCTCGGGGCGTGACCCGTAGAACGACAATTTTGGCTGTTTTTCTCCCAATGTTCACGGTCTTTCAAGATGACGGTTTCTGAACCTTACATGCCCTAGGTCATGGGCGTGACCGAGGGGCGTGACCTTCCAGAAATTTTCCTATAAATTGCAGACAAAGTCAGAAGCTAGGGATCATCTAGGGAGGCATCTAGGAGTAGTTATTAGCCAGTTTTAGTAGCTTATTTTCCTGTTTTCATGCATTGTACATTATGTACTTTTTCATTGTTAGTTAACTTTTATTTATAGCACTTTTATTTCAAGCTTGAATTTGTTTATCTTTACATGTATCCCTCTTTTCATTACCACTTGATCTTGACAAGCTTTTTAATAAAATAAAGTCCTTCTTTCTTAACAAAAACTCTATTATTTCCGATTCGATCTATCTTTGATTTATTTACTTCGATTTCGATTTTAGATCCGTATCCTAGATTTACCGAGAGGTTGTGGATACGAGTACATCACTAAAAGGTAGAAGGAGCCGCATATACTCCTCGAGAGAGGATGACACGGATCTTCCGGATTGGAGTCAAATCCAATAGCAGGGTTCATCGCATAAGCCAAGCTTAGGGTTTTCGTCTGGCCGAGAGGTCTTAATCGATCAACCTAAGTTTAGTCAAAAGCATGAGTTCGAGAGAGATGCTTTTGTACTTTAGGAACCTCCACGGTCGAGAGAGATGTTTTAATTCACTCCTTTTATTTTCCGATAAAATAATATTAATTTGCGTGAGTAGAAGTACTCAACAGACCCCGAGTCTAGTACGTCAATTTATATACTATATTTCGATAGATATGCTTGCCTATTTTGGGATTATAGTTTGAAATTATTTTTAAAACTATATAAATTCTCCATCAAGGTTTTGACGCCGTTGCCGGGGAATTATTTTGGTGATATTTTGAAATCGCGAATTTTACTACTTTTATCATTCTTCTTCTCTATCTTAATTCTCTTTTCTTTTTCTTTTTAAATTAATTTCTATTAGGTAACGGTTGTTTTTATTTTCTTTCTTTAAAAAAATGCTATCTCATTTGGCCGCTAAAATTGTCGAGCTCACACAAAGTTAATCTTTTGGAAGCCGCAAAAAAGCGCCAAAGTTTTTGTTATTATTGTGGTGTTCCTCATCAAAGTGATAATTGTTATTATTATTATTATCAAAAATTTTGTTTTGAAAATAATTTTGTAATTAATAATTATTCTCTCTTTGATGCTAATTCTTTTTTTATTTTTCATGAAAATAATTTTTCCAATTCTTCTAATTTTCAAGAAAATAATTTTTTGAATTTTAATGAGAATAATTATTTTGATTAAAATAATTTTTCTTCTACCTCGAATTTTGGTCTTTCTTGTTCGCAAGATCAACCGGAAGGATTCCCGAGTTATAAGAATACCTATTTATATCATAATTTTTATTCTTCTTTTTTGACGACACCACAACCTTTTTCTTCTAATTTTGGAGATTTTAGACAATTTATAGTTGATCCTCCCCAAAATTTAGAAGAAATTATTTCTTGTTCTAATGATTTTTCCCCCTCTTCGAATATTTCACCTAGGACGTAACATGACTCCTCATGTGCTATAAGACCCCCCTCGCGAAATCCAAAACACGCCACGAAGGGGGTCTTATGACTAGAATAGCCGCCTTGCGATAGCATTAGCACATGGGCTAACCTGTATCACAAGACGTCTATTCTGACAGCTACAACCAATATCAATAAATGCCAACCCAACCACAATATAATTTAGAAATCAATCCACACATAAGCATAAATAGTACAAAAGTACAACAAGTCAAGAAACTACTACAAGCTTCTAAAATATTAGAGTACAACTAATAAATGCCCAAATGCTACATCAAAGTCTCTCAAAACTCACATTGGTGACCGACGGTAGTGACGGCACCGTCCCTTCAGGACCTGTCGTCCTGGCCTGTCTGTCCTGCTGCATAGTCTGCGGCTGCTCTACCTACAGGGTTTCCTCCTATAAAGGAATACGTAGCAACCATTAGTCAAAAAGTGTAAGTGGCTTTCACATCCACTCCACCGGCGACTCCTCGGCACCGGGCGGAGAAAGGAATCAGGGTGCAATATATAATAAGTAATATAAGCATGTACAAGCAAGTGGAATAAGTATATATAATGTGAGAAGTAATAGGGGAAATGTATAACATGATTAATAGCAGTCTACACTAGCAATTCTACACAAGTCATACCAATCCATCTAGTATAGAGTTCTACAACAAGAAAGTAACTTAACTTATAAGGATGCCTATACAAGCTTATAAGTTAAGGATCAGTTTAACATAAAGTAACTCATCGTATAGGAGTGCCCATACAAATTTATACGATGAGAATCAAGTGATGCAATGTGTTATAATGGTATGTATGCAATGCAATGACTCACCCATGATCACATACATGCAACCGCTATGTCGACACAGACTTGTAGTTCCCACTTTTCGAGCAGGTAGCTAACCTCTCAGGCGTCAACCGCCGTGGCCAGGTGGTGACAGTAGAGCGGGCTTCTCTACTACTAAACGAGTATCCACACTACTTCGCCTACGCTCTGTATGCCTCAACGCTAAGAACATAACAGCGGAGCCCCTTGCATACTATGGCCCAGCGGGAGTCTCGGGTAGATGTGCACTGAGAACCAAGCCCCGAACTGGCCTTATGTGACCCGGAAGGAGCCTTGGAAAAAGCACGAGAACCAAGCCCAACCGTTCACTTGGCACAGAAGAAGCCCCGGGAAATGAACACCGATGACCAAGCCAAACCGCCCAAAGTCTATTCGTCAACTCCCGTCGGTGTGATGACTGGCGAGCCCGTAGACCTGCCACACTATCCTTAACCCAGGATTACGACACCGCGCGTCGACTCACACCGCATGCAATTCCACATCACCGTGGCACGAAAGGAGCCTCGGAGAGAGAACGAGGACCAAGCCCAACCGTCCACTCGGCACGGAAGGAGCCCCAGGAAATGAGCACCGAGGAACAAGCCCAACCGTCCGTCTATGTTGCGTCTCAACATTACCCGAATCAATGCGGTCTCCAAGACTATCTACAATCTATGTTCACATAACTCTAACATAGCCGATTACCATGCTTTAATCAAGTTCAATCATTTGTGCGCACATGAATCAATAATCTAAATAGCAACGATCGTTTGTTCATAACAATCACCACCAATCGGGTATACAAATTTGAGTCAATCTTATCAATAATCGACATATTACCATTATCGTTATGTCCTCAATATTACTCCTATTGAAATCATTCTAATCTCATCAACACGTCAAAACGTTCATTCACTAATTTCTACCAAATAGATTCGTTCAAGTACAATTTACTTCTCCATTTGTTTACGTGGGATCCATCCAACAATTTCATCACTCGTTAAACTATGACATTTAAACATAAAGAATTCTCCAGCCCCTACATCAATTAATTATAATGTCTCTACCGAATTCAATTCCATTGTTATACCAAACCTAGAATTTTAAGCATAGAACACCATCAGGATAGCACCTTCGACCGGAGATTCCCGAGGCTACAGAAATATGGTGAAGGCATGTAACCCCTCATTGGAAAGGTATTTACAGCGGCTACAACTTTCATGTTTAGTAGAAAGCCCAGATCTGGCTGTACCACACTTGAAAACAACAACGAAGATTGTTTTGTGCAGAACACAAATTTCTGCACGCATCTTAAGGCGGAATGAACGACATCGGTTCATCTTCCTGCTCAAGCCGATTTCCAAAAAATCACATCCAGATTTCCTCCCCCCTTATTCACCCTCACAAGGCCACTTCTCTTCATGAAACCATCCTCCATCATCACATAGAAGAAAGGAGAGCTTGAAGATATCTAAAACCTAGGACACATGTCCTAGCATGGCCATTCCTAGGAAGCTTCTTCTCTCCATCAAGACTATCTTGAGTCGATGTCTCTCCTAAGAAATAACTAGAGATCTAGCACCAAGGGAGAGGGGAGGAAGGTCACCTCGTTTCCGGCGTCTCCACCATTTCCGGCAAAGGATCTTGTAACTCTTCTCGGCGGCATCTTCTTCTCCTCAGTGCCGGTGGTACTTCACCTCTTGTACTTGCTACAACACCTTCTTCCTCCTCTCCAGCAGTTTATCCAGGAAAAGGGCTTGGAATGAGAATGAAAGCAGCTAGGGTTTTCATTTCCCTTATAAGTGAAAAATAACACGGGTAGGTGCACGCTCGTGTCCTTACCCGTGTCCCGCTCGGGCGAAGCGTCGTCGACGGTTCGACAGCCGTTTCGAGACACAAACACGGGTAGGGACATGCCTGTGTCTCTACCCATGTCCAAGTGACACGGCCATGTGGCTAGCCGTATCCTGCTCGGGTCTAGCTTCGTCGAGTTCCTCTTGACGCACACGGGTAGGGACACGCCCGTGTCTCGACCCGTGTCCTCACACACACGGGTAGGGACACGCCCGTGTCCATACCCGTGTCCTTCTCTGGGACTACACGAGCAATCGACTCTAGTGCTCGCTGGAGGCACATAGGTAGGGACACGCCCGTGTCTCTACCTGTGTCCTTCTCGGGACACTCTTCGTCGACCTCTACTCGACGCACACGGGTAGTTACACGCCTGTGTCACTACTCGTGTCCTTCTCGGGAATAACTCGAGTTGTCAACTCGAGTACTGGGTGGACACACACACAAGTAGGGACACGCCCATGTCTCTACCTGTGTCCTTCTCTGGGCTAACTTCACCACCCCTACACTAGTGTAAGCCTAGCTACCAGCACTTCCTTAAGCCCAAGTCAGCTCTCCTGACTCAAAAACGCGCACGAGGGGCCTAGTGTGAATCGGGACGTTACAAATCCTATAAATAAAATAAAAGATTTCGTCCCCGAAATCAGGCTAAGAATATGGGGAGAAAAAGCATAACAGAAAATAAAATATGCTTTTTAAAATTACCTTGAGTAAATAATTCCGGGTAGCGTTTTTGCATCAAGTCCACTGGCTCCCATGTATACTCCTCCTTCCCATGATTAGACCACAGCACCTTCACCAAAGGAACACTTTTGCGGTGCAAAATTCTTGTCTCGTTGTCTACGATCTGCACCGGCTCTAGTTGCATAGACCTATCAGTCGCCACTGCACCATCAGTGGTGGGGATATATTAATTGAGCCGCAACAGAGCCTTTCTAAGTGACGACACATGTAATACATTGTGGAGGCTCTATAGCTCTGGTGGTAACTCCAACCGATAGGCCAAAGGGCCAATTCTTTCTAATATAGTGTAAGGCCCAACGTACCTTGGGCTGAGCTTTTTCACACCACACACCCGTGACACTCCATGCATCGGGCGGATCTTCTGAAACGCTTTATCACCCACTTGAAATTCCACCATCCGGTGCTTTGCGTTATAATATTTCGCCTGCCGACTTTGAGACTCAAGCATGTGGTCCCGTATTAGTCTTACCACAGCATCAGTATCATCAATATACTCAATTCCCAAAGCCTTCGGGTCTTCATCTTGCACCCAAGACAAGGGTGTTCTACACCTTCTTCCGTAAAGGGCTTCATGGGGAGCCATGCCGATGCTAGCTTGATGTTTTTGTTATAGGAGAATTTCACCAGTGGTAAGAGCCTTTCCCACGGCTCTCCTCTATCCAGCACACATAACCTTAACAGGTCCTCCAATGTTCTGATGGTCCTCTCAGACTTCCCGTCCGTTTGAGGATGAAACGCGGTGCTAAAGGTAAGGCGTGAAACCAAATACGCTTGAACAACCTTCCACTCCTTGGATGTAAAATGACCATCCCGGTCAGAAATGATTGTCTTTGGTACGCCATGATACCGTACAAACTGCTCCACAAAGAGGCGTTCCAAGACATCAACGTGAGCCTCTTTCTTCATAGGGATGAACCTGGCTACTTTTGTCAGGCGATCAACGATCACCAACACTGAATCATTCCCTGAGCGTGAGCGAGGTAACCCGTGAATGAAGTCCATGGAGATATCCTCAAACTTCCACTCGTGGATGGGCAATGATTGTAACAAGCCACTGGGGTTCTTGCATTCCGCCTTCACTCTTTGACATGCCTCGCAATATGTAACAAAGTACATGACATCTTTCTTCATTCCCGGCCAACACATGGTCATTCGCAAGTCTACGTACATATTGGCAATACCGGGATGAACTGAATACTGAGAGCAATGTGCTTCCCTCAAGATATTATCCCGAATTTTGCCGCCCTTGGGAATGTAGTGCCGACCATGAAAATGAACGAGGCTGTCTTTTAACATATAATCCTTGGTGGATCCACCCTCAATGGACTTTATCATGACGGCCAGAGCAGCATATTTCCCTTTCTCTGCCCGGATTCGGTCCTGAATATCGCAAACTATGCTCATGGGCGCCAAGTACTCTATATACTCCTCCGAAGGAACCTTATATACCAAAGTAATCTCCATCTTCTCGAGTATCCGATCTAACACCATACTCATCAGCCGAGACTCTGAGCTCGAGTCTGGTACCTTTCTGCTCAATGCATCAGCCACTGAGTTCGCTTTTCCGGGGTGGTAGTTCAAGGTGAACTCATAATCGCACAGAAACTCTAACCACCGCCGTTGTCTCAAATTAAGTTCCTTCTGAGTGTGAACATACTTTAAATTTTTGTGGTCTGAAAATATCTCGCAGTGAACTCTATATAGGTAGTGTCTCCAAACTTTGAGGGAGAACACCACTGCCCCCAATTCTAAATCATGAACTGGATAGTTGAGTTCATGCTTCTTTAGCTGCCTTGACGCATAAGCAATTACATGACCGTGCTGCATCAGCACCACTCCCATCCCTTGATAAGATGCATCGGTGTAAACTTGAAACCCTTCCTTCCCAGATGGAAGTGCTAGGATGGGGGCGGAGGTAAGTCTATCTTTCAACTCTTGGAACGCAGCCTAACACTAGGGTGTCCACTCATATGGCACACCTTTCTTCGTCAAGGTAGTAAGAGGAAGGGTGATCTTTGAGAATCCTTTTATGAACTTGCGATAGTGCCCGACAAGTCCAAGTAAGCTCCGCACATTGGCCGCTGACTTCAAAGGTGACCACTCCTTCACGGCACGCACCTTGGCCGGATTCATAGCTAGTCCAGCCCCACTGATCACATGGCACAAGAAAGCAACCTCTTTAAGCCAGAATTCACACTTGTTGAACTTGGCAAACAAGGCGTACTCTTTTAGCTTCTTCAGCACCAAGGTCAGATGTTCGATATGCTCCTCCTCTGTCTTTGAGTAGACCAGGATGTCATCGATGAAAACGATGATGAAGATGTCCAAATAAGGCTCAAACACCTTGTTCATCAGGCTCTTGAAAGCTGAAGGGGCATTTGTGAGCACAAACGACATTACGGTGAACTCGTACAGTCTGTATCTTGAGCTAAAAGCCGTTTTATGGATGTCCCCTTCTTGTATCCTCAATTGAAAATACCCAGAGTGCAAATCCAACTTGGAAAACCAATGCGCTCCTGCCAGTTGATTGAACAGCTCGTCGATCCGGGGTAGCGGATAAGTGTTCCGCACCGTCAGTCGATTGAGCTCCCGATAGTCTATGCATAATCGCAAGGTTCCATCCTTCTTCTTGACGAATAATACAGGGGCTCCCCAGGGTGAGGAGCTGGGGCGAACAAACCCTGACTCCACTAATTCTTGTAACTGAACTCTAAACTCTGCGAGTTCCTTCGGGGCCATCTGGTAAGGGATCCTGGAGACGGGATTGGCACCCGGTAGTAGATTAATTTGAAATTCAACTTCTCTATACGGTGGTAATCCTAGCAATTTCTCAGGAAATACCTCGGGGAAGTCCCTCACTACCCGTACATCTTTCATATCCAACGTTATCTCCTTCAACTCGAAACAAATCATGAAAACTTCTGCCCCCTTCATATGGGCTTTTACAGTCTGAATCGAAGATAACAACATACGAGGTGCGAATCTAATACCTTGAAAGATGACATTGGTGTCTCCGTGTCACAAGTAAATTCGTTTATCCGCACAGTCAATCCTTGCAAAGTGCCAGTCCAACCACACCATGCCCAGAATGAGGTCAAATTCTAGCATCCTCAAGACTGTGGTAGGGGTATCAAAGGCCTTTCCCCCAATGAATATCTCTAACTCGCATTTGGCGGTTGCGGTCATCTTAGAGCTGTATGGGAGGCGTACTCATCGAGAAATACCAGTGAAGTATTGCACTTCTTCTACATCTTTAATAAAGTCCTCCGACATGAAAGAGTGTGAGGCACCGGTATCGAATAATGTATAGGCTGGTTTCCCGCTGACCACAACGGTGCCTAAGTACCAATACAATATTCAATGCTAGATATCTATTATGTCTTAAGAAATTTAATGTTTGACAATGAAAATGTGATAACTAACTGTAACATACCTGCAATCACCTCCAGAGGGTTCCATTCCTGTGTCATGTCTAGAGAGAACACTTGATCCCGAGTCGGTCCGGGGTTTCCTCCTCATGGTCCTCATCCTCGACCACGCATGTGTCCCCGCCCTCGATGAGCTGCTGGAGGGAGAGTAAGAGGAGCATTCCCAAACAACTATGGACAGTAACGTTGGATGTGGCCCGATTGATTGCATTCGAAGCAAACCCGCCCATAACGCCCTCTAGTTGCTGAAATTATTGAGGCTGTGTCGGTGGAGGCAACGCAGGCGGCTGCGAAACCTGATGCTCCACTCTAAAATTTCGGTGGAAACGCCTGCCACCTCTCTGATGTACTCTTCCTCCTCTATAGTCGTGTCTCCTTCTGTTGCTAGGGCCGGCTTCCATCACACCCTCAGTAGGACTCTTACTACTTCCCAGGTGGTCCGCTTCTAGTCTCTTTTCCATGTCAATTATTTCCGCCAAGATGGAGTCCGCTATAAACCAAAGGGCCTGCCTTAGGGGGCCCCGCAGCCATTTATAGAAGCGGTTAGCGTAACTGTTGAAGTTGGTGACCGGGCGGTCTGGCGGTCTGTCTTGGCGGGTTGAATACCGCGCGGTATGGCGGTTTGTCTCAGCCGGCTTGGAGACCGGGCGGTCTGGCGGTCTACCCTGGCAATCTCTCTTTCTCTCTGGTGGTAGCCGTGTGGTTAGCCCTTCTGTCTAACCGCGCAGCTTGTGCGGTTTTTTTTGTATAGTCCGCTTAGTCATGTAAATTTTTAGTCCCACATCACTTATTTGTATTCTCTCATCTCTCCTCCATTCTATATAAGGGAGGGCATACCTTTGTAATAGACATATTTTTCGGATAATAAAGTTTCAGTTAAAACCATTTCGGTTTGTTTTCTGTTCGGTTTTTAACATGGTATCAGAGCACTCGATCTATTCCTCCTGATTGTGTGCGCTCTCTCTGCTTTCGCGGCTTGATTCCCCGTCTGTCCGCGCGACCTGTCCGCGCGGCCTGCCTCTTCTTTTTCGCGACCTGTTTTCACGATCTCCTCTATTCGCCGCGCTCTACTTCTTGTTGCCTTCTACCCGCTCCTGCTTGCTAGTCGCCCCGGCCTCATCTTTCGCCGTGCGACTTGTTCTCCTCTGTTCGCCCGACTTTTTCAAGTCGTGCGACTTCTTTCCCTCTGCTTTGCTCTGCTTCTTGGTAGAGGTCTTCCTAGCAGCACGACCTGTTTTTCTGTTCGCCCAGCTTGGTGCTCTTTTCTCTTCTTCGCTTCACCGTTCGGCTTCTTTCTCTTCTCGCGGCTTGTTCTTATCGTCGCGGTTTGCTCCTCTCTTGCTTCCATGGCTTTCCCCTCCTCCAGCCTGTCCGCCTCCGCGGTCACCTCTTCTGGTAGTGCTCACGTTGTTACTCGCGGAAGATGGCTAATCGACTCTGGTGCAACAAATCATATGACAGGCAATCCTCAATGTTTCTCTCTTCTTGAAACACATGCTCAGTTGCCCCCGGTCATTGTTGCTGATGGATCTCCCTCCCCGGTCCATGGGACGGGCATGGTTCAAGTCACTCCATCTCTCTGCCTGGCCGATACCCTCTATGTGCCCAAGTTTTCGTGCAATTTATTATCAGTTACATCTTTATGCAAGCAACTACGGTGTTCTGTCATATTCACCCCCACCTCTTGTGCTTTTCAGGATCCGGACTCCCAACGGACGATTGCTACCGGGACTGAGAGTGGTGGCCTCTACTTCCTCGACAATATTTCTGCTCTATCCGCCTTCTCCTCCTCCTCTATAGATCTTCTCCAATGGCATCTTCGCCTTGGATATGCTCCTCCCCGAATTCTACGTCAGCTCCTGCCGCACCTCCCTCCTCATCATCCTCCTCTAAACTGTGATACATGTCAACTTGGCAAACATCACCGCTCATCCTTCCCACCAACGCAAAGTCGGTGCTCTTCCCGTCTGTTCGATCTCGTTCACTCTGACATATGGGGTCCCGCTCCTAACCTCATCATAGGTCGGGATAGTTCATATTTTGTCACCTTCATTGATGATTTCTCTCGATGTGTGTGGGTGTATCTTCTCAAAGTTCGCTCCGAGCTGTTCTCTGTTTGGACCTCATTTTATTCTATGGTTAAGACTCAGTTTGATACGTCTATTAAAATCCTTCGTTCTGACAATGCTAAGGAGTATCTTAGCCAAGACTTCTCCTCTTTTTGTATTCACCATGGTGTTATTCGTCAAACAAGCTGTGTCTACACCTCACAACAAAATGGGGTGGCGGAACGCAAAAACCGTCACCTCCTTGATGTCGCTCGCACTATGGTGACTCAAATGCATGTTCCTCGCTCCTATTGGGGCTATGCTGTCTTCCTCTCCTACTATCTCATCAATCGCCTTCCCTCCATAGTTCTCCACGGTGCTACCCCCTTATCCATTCTTTATCAGGACAAGGATCCCTTTCCTCTTCCTCTGCACATCTTTGGGTGCACCGCCTTTGTGCACTCTCCCGCTGCCACCCGTGATAAACTCTCACCATGTGCCACTAAATGTGTCTTTCTTGGGTACTCTCCCACTCAGAAAGGTTATTGTTGCTTTGACCCCGTTACCCGCAAGCAATTTGTCTCTGCGGATGTCACCTTCTTTGCCAATGCATCTTACTTCTCTCCCGCTTCCTCCTCTCCTCCTCCTGATCCTACTTCTCATACCAACCCATCCATTCCCTCTGCTCCCACTGATGTTCTTCCATCTCCACTCACTCCACCATATTCCCCATCCACATCATCTCCACCCTCTACTCCGCTTTCTCCCTCCACTCCGCTTCCATCTCTCTCTACTCCCGGGCCAGCTCTCTCCACCACGGATACTCCGGATACTGAGGCACCTGCTGACCTGGATCTCCCGATTACTCTTCGCAAAGGGGTTCGGGCATGTACCCAACACCCGCATGCTGCAGTTGTTTCCTATGATCGTCTTACCCCTTATCGCAGAGCTTTTGCACTGGCTATCTCGGCCACTGCCACCCCCCGTTCCTACCAGGAGGCCCTTACTATTCCTCATTGGAAAGTTGCCATGGATGAGGAGATTGCTATTCTCACTGAACGGGGTACCTGGACCCTTGTTCCTCCTCCTTTCGGCATAGATGTTGTTGGTTGTCGCTGGGTCTTCGTGGTGAAGTTTCTCCCAGGTGGCAGTGTGGATCGTTATAAGGCTCGCCTGGTTGCCAAGGGTTTTACCCAAACTTATGACATTGATTACTTTGACACTTTCTCTCCAGTGGCTCGTCTCAGCACTATTAGGGTTCTTCTCTCTGTGGCTGTCAACAGGGATTGGCCCATCTCGCAGCTGGATGTTAACAATGCCTTCCTCTATGGTGATCTGCAGGAAGATGTTTACATGGAGCAACCTCCTAGGTATGTTTCTCAGGGGGAGACACGGGTATGCCGGCTAAAGAAGGCTATCTATGGCCTCAAGCATAGTCCTCGTGCCTAGTTTGACAAGTTCAGTGGCATTGTTGCGGCCATTGGTTTTACAAGAAGCTCAGCAGATCACTCCTTGTTTGTTCGGAAAACCGCCTCTGGTCTTGTTGTTCTTGTGATTTATGTTGATGACATTCTTCTTACTGGCGATGACCAGGATGGGGTATTGATGACCAAGAAACACCTTCGTCAACATCTGGTCACAAATGATATGGGCTCCCCGAAATACTTTCTGGGGATTGAAATCTCTAGAAAGCCCAACTCCATGGTCCTTTCCCAATGGAAGTATGCTCTTGATCTTTTAAAGGAGGCAGGACTGACTGGTGCTAAACCTGCACGTTATCCTATGGCTGCTGGAGAAGACAAAACTGGGACAGATGACTCGCCTCTTCTCTCCGATCTTACGAGATACCGACGTCTGGTGGGCAAGCTCATATATCTCACGGTAACCAGACCCGACATCTCTTATGCTGTTGGCAAGGTGAGCCAGTTCATGCAAGCTCCGAGGGAGTGTCATCTACAATCTGCTCTGAGGATATTAGAGTATATTAAAGCCACTCCAGGGAAAGGACTCCTATTTTAGAAGAATTGTCACTTAAGGGTTGAAGCTTACTCTGATTCAAGCTATGCGGATGACAAAGGGGACCGCAAATCGACATCAGGTTTCTGCACGTTTGTTGGAGGCAATCTTGTGAGTTGGAAGAGCAAGAAATAGTCTGTAGTTTCCAGGTCTAGTGCAGAGGCGGAATATCGCAGCATGACATCGACTACATGTGAGTTGAAGTGGTTGCGGGTTCTCATGCTTGACTTAGGAGAGGTTTACAACTATCCTCTTCCTATGTTCTGTGACAATAAGGCCGCGATATACATTTCCAAAAATCCGGTCTTTCATGAGAGAACAAAACACATAGAAGTCGACTGTCATTTTATTCGGGAAGAAATATTGAAGAAATAGATTTGCACTCCATTTGTCACTTCCGACAACGAGTTGGCAGATGTCTTCACTAAGCCGGTGTCCGCTTCCTTTTTCCACATCTGCGACAAGCTGGGCATGATCGATATATATGCTCCAGCTTGAGGGGGAGTGTTGAAGTTGGTGACCGGGCGGTCTGGCGGTCGGTCTTAGCGGGTTGAAGACCGCGCGGTCTGGCGGTTTGTCTCAGCCGGCTTGGAGACCAGGCGGTCTGGCGGTCTACCCTGGCAATCTCTCTTTCTCTCTGGTGGTAGCTGTGCGGTTAGCCCTTCTGTCTAACCGCGCGGCTTGTGCGGTTTGTTTTGTATAGTCCGCTTAATCCTGTAAATTTTTAGTCCCACATCTCTTATTTGTATTCTCTCATCTCTCCTCCATTCTATATAAGGGAGGGCATACCTTTGTAATAGACACCTTTTTCGGATAATAAAGTTTCAGTTAATACCATTTATGTTTGTTTTCTGTTCGGTTTTTAACAGTAACCACTGTCATCCAATTCATACGAGTCTGCAAATCTCACGAGATGTTGGAACTCTCGCTAATACTCTGTAACTGACTTCGATCCTTACATCAGGAGTAGAAATCTCTCTTCGAGTTCATCTCGAGCGGTCGAGGGAATGAAGTGCTCTAAGAAGACTCCTGAGAACTCGCTCCAGCTTATCTCCGTATAAACTCGCCCTTGAAAGGTGGAGCCCATAAGGGACTTCCACCACCTCTTGGCGTGCAGTTTTAGGATGGACACTGCCAATGTGACAGCCATGTTGGCTGTGCAATGGATTCCTGCCAATGGCTACTGCACAGTATCGAGCCATTCTTCTGTGCGCACGACTGACTCTGTCCCGAGGTAGGCGGGAGGGGATAGATCTCGGAAAGTGATCAACCTGTTTGAGCTTGGAGCTTGTTGTTGTACTAGGGTCTACTGCGACCTAAAGACATCCAGGATGGTCGTGAGCGTCTGTCCCAATTCAGATTGTTGGAACTGAGTAGGTACGGAAGGGGCAGGAGTGCCCCCCATCGGCTCAATGTGCACTATAATCTACATGTAGAGTACAAACCTATGGTCAGGTTGGCTAATCTTAAGGTCAAAGTTGGGCATACTTAGTGTGAATTACATATGGGCACACCACTGCTTCCGCTAAGTCAGTTTGTCCCCAAACTGACTAATCGAACGGGGGTGATACCATTGTTTAATGACTTCTTTAGTTCAGGATCGTGGCTAGTTGATACCATTTGTAAGATCCCCCTCCTGAAACCCAAAACACGACACGAATGGGGTCTTATGCCCAGAACAACAACCTTACGTTAACATTAGCACACGGGCTAACCTGTACCACAAGACGCCTATTCTGCTGGCTACAACCAATATCAATAAATGCCAACCCAACCAAAATATAATTTAGAAATCAATCCACACATAAGCATAAATAGTCCAAAAGTACAACAAATCAAGAAGCTACTGCAAGCTTCTAAAATATTAGAGTACAGTTAATAAATGCCCAAAGGCTACATCAAAGTCTCTCAAAACTCACATCGGTGACCGACGGTAGTGAAGACACCGTCCCTTCAGGCCCTGTCGTCCTGGCCTGGCTGTCCTGCTACATAGTCTGCGGCTGCTCTACTTGCGGGGATTCCTCCTAAAAAGTAAGACGTATTAACCGTTAGTCGAAAAGACTAAGTGGATTTCACATCCGCTCCCCCGGTGACTCCTCGACACCGAGCGGAGAAAGGAATCAGGGTACAATATATAATAAGTAATATAAGCAGGTACAAGCAGGTGGAATAAGTACATATAACGTGAGCTTTAATAGGGGAAATGCATAACATGATTAATAGCAGTCTACACTAGCAATTCTACACAATTCATACCAATCCATCTAGTATAGAGTTCTACAATAGGAAAGTAACTTAACTTATAAGGATGCTCATACAAGCTTATAAGTTAAGGATCGGTTTAACAGAAAGTAACTCATCGTATAGGAGTGCCCATACAAACTTATACGATGAGGATCTTGTTATGCAATTTATTATAATGGTATGTATGCAATGCAATGACTCACTCATGATCACACACATGCAACTACTATGTTGAAATAGACTTGTAGTTCCCACTTTTCGAGAGGTAGCTAACCTTTCAGACGTCAACTGTCGTGGACAGGCGGTGATAGTAGAGCGGGCTTCTCTACTACTAAGCGGGTATCCACACTACTTTGCCTAGGACTCGCTACGCCTCAATGCTAAGAGCACAACAGCGGAGCCCCATGCATACTATGGCCCAGCGGGAGTCTCGGGTAGATGTGCACTGAGAACCAAGACCCGAACTGGCCTTATATGACCCGGAAGGAGCCTCGGAAAAATCACGAGGACCAAGACCAACCGTTCACTTGGCACAAAAGGAGCTCCGGGAAATGAACACCGAGGAAGAAGCCCAACCGCCCAAAATCTATTTGTTAACTCTCGTCGGTGTGACGACTGGCGAGCCTGTAGACCTGCCACACTATCCTTAACCCAGGATTACGACACTGTGTGTCGACTCACACCGCATGCAATTCTACATCACCGCAGCATGAAAGTAGCCTCGGAGAGAGCACGAGGACCAAGCCCAACCATTCACTCGGCGCGGAAGGAGCCCCAGGAAATGAGCACCAAGGACCAATCCCAACCATCCTTCTATGTTGTGTCTCAACATTACCTGAATCAATGGGGTCTATAAGACTATCTACAATCTATGTTCACATAACTCTAACATAATCGATTACCATACTTTAATCAAGTTCAATCATTTGTGCACACATGAATCAATAATCTAAATAGCAATGATCGTTTGTTCCTAACAATCACCACCGATCGGGTATACAAATTCGAGTCAATCTTAACAATAATCGACATATTACCGTTATCGTTACGTCCTCAATATTACTCATATTGAAATCATTCTAATCTCATCAACACGTCAAAACGTTCGTTCACTAATTTCTACCAAATAGATTCGTTCAAGTGCAATTTACTTCTCCATTTGTTTACGTGTGATCCATCCAACAATTTCATCACTCGTTAAACTATGACATTTAAACATGAGGAATTCTCCAACCACTATGTCAATTAATTATAATGTCTCTACCGAATTCAATTCCAATGCTATACCAAACCCAGAATTTTAAGTGCAGAACACCATCAGGACAGCACCTTCGACCGGATATTCCCAAGGCTACAGAAATCTGGTGAAGGCGTTAACCCCTCATTGGAAAGGTATTTAAAGTGGCCACAACTTTCATGTTTAGTCAAAAGCCCAGATCTGGCCATATCACACTTGAAAACAGCCACGAAGATCGCTGTGTACAGAACACAGATTTCTGCACACATCGTAAGGCGGAATGAACGGCATCGGTTCATCTTCCTCCTCAAACAGATTTCCAAAAAAACACATCCAGATTTTCTCCTCCCTTATTCACCCTCACAAGGCCACTTCTCTTCACGAAACCATCCTCCATCATCACATAGAAGAAAGGAGAGGTTGGAGACATATAAAACCTAGGACACATATCCTAGCATGGCCATTCCTAGAAAGCTTCTTCTCTCCATCAAGACTCTCTTGAGTCGATGTCTCTCCTAAAAAATAACTAGAGATCCAGCACCAAGGGAGAGGGGAGGAAGCTCACCTTATTTCCGGCGTTTCCACCATTTCCGGCCAAGGATCTTGTAACTCTTCTCGGCGACATCTTCTTCTCCTCGGAGGCGGCGGTACTTCACCTCTTGGACTTGCTCCAGCACCTTCTTCCTTCTCTCCAGCAGTTTATCCAGGAAAAGGGTTTGGAATGAGAATGAAATCGGCAAATGTTTTCATTTCCCTTATAAGTGAAAAATGATACGGGTAGGGACACACCTGTGTCCTTACCCGTGTCCCGCTCGGGTGAAGCATCATCGACGGTTCGACACCTGTTTTAATACACAAACACGGGTAGGGACACCCCCTTGTCTCTACCCGTGTCCAAGTGACACAGTCGTGTGGCTGACCGTGTCCTGCTCGGGTCTTGCTTCGTCGAGTTCCTCTTGACGCACAGGTAGGGACACACCCAAGTCTCGACCCGTGTCCTCACACACACGGGTAGGTACATGCTTGTGTCCATACTCGTGTCCTTCTCTGGGACTACTCGAGCAATCGACTCGAGTGCTGTATGGAGGCACATAGGTAGGGACACGCCCGTGTCTCTACCCGTGTCCTTCTCGGGATACTCTTCGTCGACCTCTACTCGACGCATATGGGTAGGGACACATCGTGTCCCTACCGTGTCCTCATACACACGGGTAGTGACAAGCCCGTGTCACTACCCGTGTCCTTCTCGGGAATAACTCGAGTCGTCGACTCGAGTACTGGGTGGACACACACACGGGTAGGGACACGCCCGTGTCTCTACCAGCGTCCTTCTCTGGGCTGACTTCACCTCCCCTACATTAGTATAAGCCTAGCTACCAGCACTTCCCTGAGCCCAAGTCAGCTCTCCTGACCCAAAAACATACACTAGGGGCCTAGTGCGAATCGGGAGGTTACATGTGCCCCCTTAGTGGTTTATTACAAAGAGGGGGAGGAATTATTATATTAAGAATTTATTAACCACTTTTCTAATGATTTTTCACCCTATTCAAATAGTTCACCTAGTACGGAACATGAATATTCATGTACCCCCATGGTATCTTATTCGAAAGAGGAGGAAGAATTATTATATCAAGAATTTAATAAAGTTATGGGCACACCGGGTGAAATAGAAGAAAAACATGTTTTTTCTCATATTTCTCCCGATTTTCCTTCTTCTCATAAATTTTCAAACCCCACTTATGAATATTTAAAAATTGAAATTCATGAAAATATTGTGCCCAGTAATTTTCTTTTTAATAAACTTTTAGATAACAATTTAATTTTAGAAAATAAACAACCTATACCTAATCAAATAGCTTCGCAAGAACCTCGTCCTTGCGAAGATTTTTCTAACACGTTTCTTTTTGATTTCCATTTAACTAACAAATTTCAGGAAGAAGATGAGCTGTTGCAATACAACGTTGTCCCCAATCCATTTGTCGCTCATCTACAAAGATTCGAATCAGCTAAAGTATGGAGAGGTGATTTGAATTTACATTTTTAAGCCAACTGGTACAACAAGGAAAATCAACAAGTAAGCGGAGGAGTACCCAAGAGTCCAACTTTGGCACATACGCTGAAATGCGAATTAAGGGAGTTGCCCGTTCATTTTAATTTTTATTTTCCCTTCTTCTAACCCAAACCGTCTAGCTTAAAGACGGGGAAAAGAAAAGCGCTCTTGGGAGACACCCCTTACTTATCCTTGCATTTTCTTTTATTTTTTTTAAAAAATATATAAAAATTATTACTTTCCCCCCATACTTGGCATATAAACATTGGGGACAATGTTTATTTTTAAGTATGGGGGTGTGATCACTTCTGTGTTTTTTTTATTTTAAAAAAAATTTAAAAAATGTAGGTTTAATTTTAAATTTTTAATTAGAGAAATCATTATTTCTATATTTATTCACATGCAAAATCTCTAGTATTTCATCTTTTACATAGTGTTTAGAAATTTTTCACGCTTCAATTGAATTTTGAATTTTGGAGTAAAATTGTTGGTCATGTTGTGTTCCTAGTTAAGTGCACATGTAAGTAGAATTTTATGTAGAATTAAATATTCAGCATATGATTGATTATTATTTTTTTAAATGTGTAAAAATAGTTTATTCTACTTTTACTTTGAAACCGGTAAAAATCTAAAAATAATTTAGGAGAGTGTGTAGAAGTTTACTAGAGAGATATTTTACGAATCAAGAATGATATTATTTCTCGATGTCTAGAACTTGCCCTCTAGCTATTCTCAAGACTTTGCATAGGTTAAACTCATTAACATAAATATGATTTAGGCATTTCTTTTGACAAGTTTGAGCCTTTGCACCTGCACCTAAATGTTTTATCTTTGCTAAGCCAATTTGATCTTATACCTTTTTTTTGTTTTAGCTCCACCAAATACTTTACCCAAGCCTAAAAAGCATCCTAATTACACACCTAAGACCGAGCTTAAAATATATATACAGACGGTTTATGCGTGATTAGGAGACATTTTATTTTGGTGGCTAATTGAGAAAAATGAGTTGATTTATTTTTTCTTTCCTCCTCAAAAAAAATATACATAAAAAAATGAAAATAAATAGAGGTAGTGGAAAAATCTTCAACATGTTACGGAGAAGATACAAAGGGATTTAGGAATTGGCAGCATTCTTTAAGCAATAATCATTTATTTTGTACAAGCTCTCTTTAGGTCTTGGTGTGTCTATCCATTGTTTTTTACCTTTGATTTTCCATACCAAAAAAAACCTAAGCTTATGTTTCAAACTAGTTAAGTCCTAATGATTTGTGCTTATAAGTTGAACTAGTGTCATGGCGAGAGTTTAAAAGGGCAAGCCTACGGCCACAGACATTGATGGATTTCTATGGAGGGTATCTCGATCTTCGATTTGTGCAATGTTATCTTAGTAAACACGCTACTTTCTCCCTCAATGCGATTTTAAGATTTACCAGATTTTAATTTTAAAAGTAGAAATAATAAGTGGAAACACATTCTAGAAAAATAAAAACTAATTCATATGCTGAGTAGATTTTTCTACTAAAATAGCTACGCACATAGGCATAAGACTTCGCATTTTACTCCATATGTTCAATTTTCATTTCTAGCATTGAAATTTTTCTTCTCCCTATGGAAAGTTGTTTGCTCGAGACGAGTAAACGAGTAGGTATGGGGGTATTTGATAACTCTAATTATATCATTTTTATATAGATTTTATTTAAAAAATAATAAGATTATAATTATATTTTAGTAATTATGTTTCTAATTTCTTTCTTTTTATATTTCAGGTCAATATGGGGTACGAATATCAATTTGGAGCTTGTAGAACTGATCAGGATATGAAACTGAAGATTGCTGGAAAAAGCAACTTGACACGGTCCGGACACGGGAGTAACTCTCAGGTCACGGGCGTGACATGTGGTCGTGACCCATAAAGGCGCTCTAGAGTACTTGACACGGTGGATTAAAGTTACACTCCCCTGTCACGGGCGTGACGGGCATGACCAGCAGGCGTGACCAGCAGACGGAGGCCAGAAGTCAGTTCTAGACCATTTTTGGCCTACACGCCCCGATCACGGCTTGACTTTTGGGTCACGGGCATGACATCCAGGCGTGCCGTGCTTAATGCTGCCAGTTTCAGATCCAGTCGATTTTTCTCTTACACGCCCTAGGTCACGTGTGTGTCCTAGGGCGTGACCCCTCAAAAACAGCCACTATTATTTCCCGTTGTTTCGAGTTCCCACCATTTCCAGAAACATTATAGACAAGTCCTTAGTCACGGGCATGACCTAGGGGCGTGACATTTCAATAACTGCCAGAGTTAACTCCCGCCATTTCCAGTTCCCGTCGTTTCTATTTCCCTCCATTTCCAGTACAATATAGACACACCCTAAGTCACGGGCGTGACCTAGGGCCGTGACCCACAGAACGACAATTTTGGTTGTTTTTCTCCCAACGTTCCTGGGCTTTCAAAATGACGGTTTCCAAGCCTTACACGCCCTAGGTCACAGGCGTGACCGAGGGGCGTAACCTTTCAGAAATTTTCCTATAAATTGCAAACAAAGTCAGAAGCTGGGGATCATCTAGGAGGGATCTAGGAGTAGTTATTAGCCAATTTTAGTAGCTTATTTTACTATTTTCATGCATTGTCCTTTATGTACTTTTTCGTAGTTAGTTAACTTTTATTTGTTGCACTTTTATTTAAAACTTGAATTTGTTTATCTTTACATGTATCTCTCTTTTCACTACCACTTGATTTTGACAAGCTTTTAAATAAAATAAAGTCCTTTCTTAACAAAATCTATATTATTTCCGATTCGATCTATCTTTGATTTATTTACTTCGATTTAGATTTTAGATCTATATCCTAGATTTACCGAGAGGTTGTGGATATGAGTAGATAACTCAAAGTTAGAAGGAGATGCATTCACTCCTCGAGAGAGGATGACACAGATCTTCTAGATTGGAGTCAAATCCAATAGCGGGGTTCACCGCATAAGGCAAGCTTTGAGGTATCGACTGGCCGAGAGGTCTTAATTGATCAACCTAAGTTTATTTAAAAGCATGAGCTCTAGAGAGACGCTTTTGTACATTAGTAACTTCCACGGTCGAAGTAGGTAATTCAGAAGTTATCTTTTATGGAAGGTTTTTTTTAAAGTGAGTCTAGATAAAGTGTTTTCATTTAGTTTATTTTCTAGTTATAGTTTTAATTCACTCCTTTTATTTTCCGATAAAGTAATATTAATTTGCATGAGTAGAAGTACTCAACAGGCCCCAAGTCTAATATGACAATTTCTATACTATATATTGATAGGTACGCTTGCCTGTTTCGGGATTATAGTTTGAAATTATTTGTAAAACTATATAAATTCTACATCACTTATAAACTTTCTACCCCATTTCCTTCGGTAGTTCGATTTTCCTGGGTCCGGCACTTTGAACTCGAGCTTTGCCATAGCCAAGTCCCTTTTTCTCTGCACCCTTTTCATGTTTTTCTCAAATGCACAGGCTGTATCGACCAATGCTTGAAATCCTTGGTTCACCGAACTCGAGAGGAGGTATCTCAGCTCATCCTGCAACCCTTCATAGAACCTATTAGTCTTACACTCTTCTTTCGCAAATATAGACCCCGCATAGCATCCCAATCTGGGAAACTCATGTATGTAAGTATCGACGCTAGTTTCTCCCTGAGTTAGATGTTGGAACTCATTTTCCATGTCTATGTGTTGTGTCGATGGCAGATGAGAACAGTCTCAAAAACTCCTCCATCGATACCGCTGCTAGTTGTCTGACTGCTAAGTGGTGCAACTCTATTTTGTCCCACCAAAGCTAAGCCTCTCATTCCAGTAGGAAAGTGACCAAGGTGACTGTATGTTCCTCCTCAGTTCTTATGGCCGTCATGATCCTCTTAACTCGCACAAGCCAGTCCTCTGCCGGCATTGGGTATCCTGCCCCCGCGAACATTAGAGGACTGAAACTCAAGAACTACGTCAGTTGTTGTTCTGCTGCTCGTGGATCTACCACAGCCTCAATAGGTGCTGGCCTCACACCAACCTGTACTAGAACTATTGCAGTATGCGCCTGCCTAGTAGGATATGCTTGTATCATCGCAAACAATGCCTCAGCAACTAAGGCACTGTCTCTACAGAAGGAGGAGGTGTGGGCACCTCAGCTGGTGTCGTACTCTCATCAGAATGCTGGGGCTCAGACTGCCCCACAACACTTTGAGTCAACTATACGTATAACAGACACACTTTAACGACTTTGCAAAAGCAACAACAACTTTATAGGAATGTGCAGGTTCCTCAAACAGGTGTATTTTCATTCCTTAGTGGACATTTTTGAGTTTCTTTATGTTATAACGGGTCAGATAACCCTTTGATGTTAAAGCCTGTCTCTGGGAGACTATGAGTCTATTATGTGAGCTGCAAGCTCATAAAGGCCAGTGAGCCGAACGGATAAGGGGATGATGACCCACGTCAGAGTAGCCTTAGATTTGATGATTTGAGCAACGAGCAAAGGATGAACTGTGTCCGCATTATAGTTGTCTAACTCGAGTGCCTAAGTTATTCGCTTCATTAGGATCGCATACGAGAGCCCGAGGCTATACGCCGTAAAGACTAAAGTCTCAGGTAGGGGCCCGTGGAGACTAGAAATGCCCAAGTATTGTCATTAAGTCTGGGACTAAGAATGGTTGTGGGGCCTGAAACTTCGACACACCGACAAAATGCCCTGAATAGACGAAAAGTTTGGCCATTGAGGCATTCTTTTATGATATGTTGAACTGTACGTGAGTGCACATTCTTGTGATATGTCTACTTGTAAAGAATGATATGCCTGCAGGGAAGGAATGCCACTACCCCAAGAAAAAGGGTAGGATCATTATAAATTTGTTAGTTGAATGCTGACCGTTGTCTTGTTTGCCACGATTGCGGTGGATTATTTTTTGTGCAGGTGCTGGAGAGCCGAGTGCGAAATAGCGGGCTGAGGCCCTTGCTGCTTCTATGCTGGCCCTCGAAGGCCAAGTGTAGAAAGTTTACTATTTTCATGTATGGTCGGCCTGCTTGCCGATGTTTGTAATCCACACTAGTGAAATGTAACTGTAAGGGCTTAAGTCCATAACTTTTGTGTATTTGTACTTGAAATTCCTGTTATATAAATAAATGATGGTTTATATATTGTGGTCATTCAAATCGGTATGAGTTCAAGTAACCCTTAAAGCTTCCGCTAGAATGCTCTGAGTTAAGGTGCGAGTATTCTTTGATATTAACCTGTAATCCCGTTGTATGTCTGTGGAATATGGTTTGGGGGCCCGGCCAGACCCTCTATTATATTTCATGTGATGGACAGAGGTGTTACAATCTTGGACAAGTTTTTTGGAGGAGGAGTAGCACCGGGAAGGAGGGTTCTTGCCATCTTTCATGTTCTGGGTCTCAGATTCACAAGGCAAGTTCAGATTTACGGAGGCATGGTTTGAGCTGTAGTTTTCAACTATCTAAATTTCTCCCATGGCGACAAAGCGTACATCAAGGGTAACGATCCTCTTCCTTTGACATGTGAAGTAGTTTGTTTTGGCATTAGAGGGTAGACACTCCATGAACACGTGGATGTTGTTCTCCCGACAGGTAGATCAGTGTATCCTCATAGTATTACATTTAGATCCGGAATAAAAGTACAGAATAGGCATGTTGTGTGAAACCCTTTCGGACCGGTTGGTATGGATTGGTGATGTTTCTATATTTTGTATGTCGGAGAAGACTCCGTGGTTATAGTGTAGATTTCAGAGTTGCGGGGTGTGCAAATGGCTGCGTTGAGAGTACTGGAGGTAGACTCCAGGAAAACACCAGATTTAGGGGAAGAACAAATATTTTGTCCCTGATGAATTGTAAATATACCTATTTTTATGTACATTAAATAAGTTGTTTTACTTTATTTTTGTCATTTTTACTTATGTTTCTTTAATAAAATTGTTCCTATTTTGTAAATTTTATTCTAACATAGCTTTATTTTTTGTTTCCTGAATCTCCTAGGAAATTGTCAAATTTTGCATGGGTCACGCCCGTGTACTATGGGTCACGCCCGTGACCAGGGCGTGATACGTCAATTTCCCGTGAAATCAACCATTTTCAAAAGAAAAAGCATGACACGCGCAGGCACACTCCCGTGTCAAACTGACACGGCCGTGACCGAGCCCTGTGTCACCGTTCTCGACATTTTGCTCTCGACATTTGTCAACCGATCCAACACGCCCGTGTCCAATGATCTGACACGCCCGCGTCATTCACGATCGACGATCAAAGCTTCCAGCTCGACGAAACCGCGCTCGATGTTCGTCGATACTATCCGACACGCCCGTGTCATTCCCATCGACGATCAAAGCTTCCAGCTCGACGAAACCACGCTCGACGTTCATCTACACTCCCCGACACGCCCGTGTAAAGATGCCACACGGGCGTGTACTCCTCCACCTGGCCGACAAGACCGCGCCGGCGACTTTTCATTGCGACCCGCGCCCAGATCCACCTCCTCGACACAACCACAGTCACGCCTGTGACCTGGGGCGTGACCGCAACGTAACTAACACGTGTCTAGCCCGAAGTCAACTAAGTCATCACCTCGCCAGATCGAATCGATGAATAGTGCTGACACGCCCCCTGACACGCCCGTGGGCGTGTCCCATGAAATGTTTGCCTATAAATACTTATGTTCTGTATGAAGACATGTTCCACTTTTTGGTTCCATTTTGTATAGGGTTATGCTGCTGAGATGAATTCCAAATGTTATGTAAGGGAATTTCTCCCCCTCTCCTTTATTTTCTTAGCTTTGTAATCTCCTACTTTGATTAATAAAATTTATAGATTTTCTCTTTCTATGGGTTTGGATTTCATCTATGTGGGCACTCTTATGCAGTCTTATTTTTTTCTTTTGTTTTAACTTTTGTTTTCGCTCTTTTTATGTGTGTGTGTGTATGAGATTAATTTTCATGTTTTTATGTTTAGTCATTGTTTACTTAGATTTAGTTAGATTTAGTCTTTTATAACTTTTATTTCATTCATATAGATCCGTAAAAACGTTTTGAAAGTGTTTTCCTTTTTTCATTAACTTAGATTTTCTTTTTTAGGATGTAAAACTTTTTCGTTCTTTTTCCTTTATTCGCACTTTTTTAGCATTTTTACGGAGTTATAGGAATGATAATATAGTTGTTTTAATTTTTCAAACATTTTCATTTCATTTTAAACATTTGCTCCTTTAAATTTTTCGTCTTCTTTTTATGCATTTATACCGCATTCTACCGGTAGAAATGTAGTTGTTTTAATTCTTAGATAACTTAGTTTTTCACATTTTTGTAAGTGTGCACATTTATTTCTGCCTACTTGTTAAGAGTTAAATAGTGCAGTGTTTTATTTCCTTTCCAGTAGAGTGTGTGATTTTCCTTTCCAGTAGAGTGTGTGAGTTTTCCTTTCCAGTAGAGTGTGTGAGTTTTTTTCATTCTGTTGTGTGCGTGTGTTTCATTTCATGTCGAGTATGTGCGTGAGTTTTAATTTCTGTCGAGTGTGTGCGTGCATTGCGTTTATTTCCTCCTACTCGTTTGAGTATGACTCGCTTTCATTTCTCCCGCCCACGCATTTGCACTGGGACTCGCACATTACTGCTTTCATTTCAGTCCTACTCGTTTGAGTAGGACTTGCAATTTACTGTTTTATTTACTGCTTTCCTTTACTGCTTTCTTTTCATGCTTTCATTTACTGCTTTCTTTATCACTTTCACCGCTTTCCGTCCCCATTCCGATGAGTGGCTAACCGTTATTAGCCCTCAATATCGAAGAGCATTGGGACAAAAAATTAGCTTTAAATAATTAAAGGTCCTTATTTTCTAATTAATTAAAATTACTTAAGGTTTGCCTAGGTTTTACGAAGCGTAGGACCACATATCGATGTGTGGGCTCTATTTCTGTAGTCCATACGCTAGCTATCCGAGAGGTCGTGCGTATGAACCGATCACCCCTTGGTAAAGAGAGTTTCGCACTAACCCTCGAGAGTGGAGGCGCGCTAACTCTACCGGATTGGGTTCCCCACCCAATAACGGGGTTCTTAGCGTAATGCGGGCGTTAAGAGGAATCCTTCGTCGGACTAACGTTCAGTCGAATAGTCTTAGTGTTCAGGTGAGCAATATCCCTATAGCTAGGTGAGCTCATTTTAGTGGAACCTCAACGACCAAGTCTCCGCATTAATTAATTTGAAACTTAGGATCTCTTTTTATTAAAAGTTTATTATAGTTCAAATTTTATTCGATGCTGTCGCGCTAAGCTTTTCATCGGCTCCACCTTTTATGCTTTCATTTTCTGTCATTTTTATTATATATATAAAAATAACCGACAAGTAATTATCAGTAAAATAATAGTCCCCTCCAGGGAAGAGTAAAAATAATCGACCCGACCCCGAGAACAATACGACCTCGATATTCCACACCGGAATATCCTGTACTACTCACGATAGGTGCACTTGCCTCCTTTCGTTAAAACTCGATCTAAACCATTTTATATCCAAATAAATAAATCTGCGTGCCCCATTTTCTAAATAAAACCAAATCCGCTTTTTCTAACTAAATCGTCGGGGGCTCCGCAGGAATACTCACCAATTTTTGGAGTTTTAACCGCATCAAGTTTTTGGACTTGATGCAAAAATAATCAATCAAGTTTTTGGCGTTGTTACCCGGGATCGAACCCGGGTCTCCCCGTACTCGTCTTCCGAGAAGCTTCTATCCTCACTTTTCCTTTTTTGCGCATATTATATTTTGTCTATTATCATTCCGCATACTTAGATTGTAACATTGCGGACAATGTTGTGTTTAAGTATGAGGGTGTTTTCCTATTCTACATATTTTATATTCTGTACTTAGCAAAAAATACAAAAATGCAAAAATTTAAAATCTCAAAAAAAAATTTCATTGTTTTTTATAAAATCAAAAAAACTTCGAAAAACTTCATAAAACAACAAAATTCAAAAAAATTATAAAACCAAAAGTTCAAAAAATTTCATAAAATAAAAATTCAAAAAAATTTCTTTTACTTTGTAAATATTTTTTGTAAAAAATAATCTTTCTCTCCCCCCCCCATCTTCTTATTTGTAAAAGCTCGCTTTTTAGCATACCCGCGATATTTGACTCATCGAACCAACCACCTAAATTAGAGTCTATTCGCGGGCCATCGAGTTTTTTACTTTGTACTTTTTGGTGCCGTTGCCGGGGATTTTTTTCGAGTCGTTATTTTGAACCCTGGAAATTTATTAATTTTAAAAAATTTTAAATGGCCAACAAAAAAACATAAATAATACTAGTAATAATAATAATAATAAAACTACCAAAAAAACCTTACAAAAAAGAACTAGCTTATTTTATACTTATTATTTTATATATATTGATCTATACAAAAAAGAAACCCAAAAATGAAATAGTGTTGTTTCTACAAAAAAATAAAAAAAACCTATTAAAATAAAAACTTGAAAAACCAATAAAACCACAAAATTTTAACAAATAAAAATAACTAAATTTTTTTTTATGAAAAAACAAGTCAAACACTAAAAAAAACAGAAACCTAAAAATCTAAAAACTAAAAAACTCTAAAAAAATCTAAAAAACTAACAACAAAAATAAAATCTTAAAAAAAACCTAAAAAAACTAAAAACCCACAAAAAATCTAAAAACAAAACAAAACCTAACAAAAAAAAACTAAAAACACTAATAAAAAATCTACTTAAAAAAACAAACACCAACAAATATAATAATTTGATTTTAACAATGTATATATTTTGTTTAACTTATTTTAACTTGTTTTGTTTTAATTCAGCGCGCTTCACACTTTTGTGTGCGCTAGGGGATCGCATTTTTATCACACTCATATAGCTAAGACGTTAGCTTACAAGTCCCCCACACAATTGCCCCCTCCCGCCCGCATACCTTTTGGCCGAGTTTATCTTTTTTGTTTTTTTTCTTTATCTTTTTGCGTTTTCTTCTAAATAATGCAGGGTATCAACCCGGGCCTCCCCGTACTCGTCTTTCGGGAAGCTTCTAACCTCACTTTTCCTTTTTTTGTGCATATTATATTTTGTCTATTATCGTTCCGTATACTTAGATTGCAACATTGCAGACAATCTTGGGTTTAAGTATGAGGGTGTTTTCCTATTCTGCATATTTTATATTCTGTACTTCGCAAAAAGTACAAAAAAATGCAAAAAATTAAAATCTCAAAAACAATTTTCATTGTTTTTTATAAAATCAAGAAAACTTCAAAAAAGTTCATAAAACCACAAAATTCAAAAAAATTTTAAAACAAAAAGTTCAAAAAATTTCATAAAATAAAAATTCAAAAAAAAATTCTTTTACTTTGTAAATATTTTTTGTAAAAAATAATCTTTCTCTTCCCCCCCCCACATATTCTTATTTGTAAAAGCTCACTTTTTAGCATACCCGTGGCGTTCGACTCATCGAACCAACCACCTAAATAAGAGTCTGTTCGCATGCCATCGAGTTTTTACTTTGTACTTTTTTTGTACAAATCTATCTTTCCCCACTATCTTCTTTGTAAATAACACTTCTTTCTTTCCTCTTTCTTGTAAATAACTTATCAAAATACACTAAAAAATAAAAAAATTTAGAAAAACCAAAAATCCTAAAAAATAAAATAACTCTAAAAATCTTAAAAAGATAATAATCAAAAAATAAAAAAAGAGATAAAAACCTTTAAAAATTCAAAAAAAAAGTTAATAAATTAAAAAAATAAATCAAAAAAATGATGAAAACTCTAAAAAATCCAAACAATTTTTAGAAATTATGTAATAAAATAAAATCGAATATACCATATCTTAACCCTTTTTTGCTTTCCAAAAATCTAGTTTCGAGTTAATTTATATGCAAAATTTACTTATTCTTTATTTATTAATTAAAGTTCGATAGATTTAAGTGTCTGTGGTTAAGTTTTAAAGAATTTTTTATGTCTTTTCTTTCTAATAGAGAACTTGTTTTTCACCACTACTTCTAATTTTTATAAATAGAAGCTCGTCTTTTATGTTAGAAAATAACAACCATGGATTACAATTATTTCTACTTCATGCTTTTAGAAATATCGGAACGTTCATTTTAAAAAGGTTGCTCTCAAAACTTTTTTTATTAAAATCTAGTTTTCTTTTTGAAAAAATAAACCCACCTCCTTTTTTTCATATCTTACCTGACATGCTTACCCCTATTTTATCCCTTAAAAAGATCCTATGTTACTGGGAATAAGATTTCATTCCGTAAACATAGACACCCAATATTTAAAAAGATTATAAGTTACGGAGTAAGAGGATAAAATTCATTACTCCTATATATATACATTGGGTTAATTTTATTTATGAAGAAAGAAAAAAATTTATATGTTAGGAAAATAAGATTTCATTTTCCTAATTATTCAAAAGAAAAAAATATATAGAGGTTCGAGAAAAAATTACCTCGCCTCTAAATCCAAGCCCTCTTCATAACCCACCAAACCACTTAGCATATTTCAATGATTCTAGAACGAATTTAAAATTTTTTGAGAGCATAATTTGTAAATTGCATTATTTCCTTTAACTTCTTTTAAGCTAAAATTTTTTTTATATAATTTCAATCCATCTTTGTTAAACTAACAAAAATAAATTTTTGCTCTCTATTTTATTTTATCTAGAAATCTTTTTGAAACTCTTCCTCTATTTATAACATTTTCATAAATTAGGATTTAACTCTAGTACCCTGGATGCTTATTTTGATCTTTCTATTAATTAAGTCAAGTTGTAGCTAAACTTAGGATTTCTTTAATTCCTTATAAGTTCATCTCCAACTTTTGCTCTGGAATAGCAAAAGCTTAAGTATGAGGGCATTTGATGAATTGTAAATATACCTATTTTTATGTACATTAAATAAGTTGTTTTAATTTATTTTTGTCATTTTACTTATGTTTCTTTAATAAAATTGCTCCTATTTTGTAAATTTTATTCTAATATAGCTTTATTTTTTCTTTCCTGAATCTTTCGGGAAATTATCAAATTTTGCATGGGTCACGCCCGTGACCAGGCATGATATGTCAATTTCCCATGAAATCAACAATTTTCTGAAGAAAAAGCATGACACGCCCGGGCACACGCCCGTGTCAAACTGACATGCCCGTGACCGAGCCCCATGTCACCTCTCTCGACGTTTTGCTCTCGACGTTTGTCGACCGATCCAACACGCCCGTGTCCAATGATCCGACACTCCCGTGTCATTCCCGATCGACGATCAAAGCTTCCAGCTCGACGAAACTGCGCTCGACGTTCGTCGACACTATCCGACACGCTAGTGTCATTCCCGATCGACGATCAAAGCTTCCAGCTCGACGAAATCGTGCTCGACGTTCGTCGACACTCCCCGACACACCCGTGTCAAGATGCCACACGGTCGTGTAATCCTCCACCTGGCCAACAAGACCGCGCTGGCGACTTTTCAACGCGACCTGCGCCCAGATCCACCTCCCTGACACGCCCACAGTCACGCCCGTGACCTGGGGCGTGACCGCCACATGACCGACACGTGTCCAGCCCGAAGTCAACTAAGCCATCACCTCACCGGATCGAATCGATGAATAGTGCTGACACGCCCCCTGACACGCCCGTGTCAGAGGGCGTGTCACATGAAATTTTTGCCTATAAATACTTTTGTTCTGTATGAAGTCCTGTTCCACTTTTTGGTTCCATTTTGTATAGGGTTATGCTGCTGAGATGAATTCCAAATGTTATGTAAGGGAATTTCTCCCCCTCTCCTTTATTTTCTTAGCTTTGTAATCTCCTACTTTGATTAATAAAATTTGTAGATTTTCTCTCTTTTTATGGGTTTGGATTTCATCTATGTGGGCACTCTTATGCAATCTTATTTTTCTTCTTTTGTTTTAACTTTTGTTTTCATGTTTTTATAACTTTTATTTCATTCCTATGAGCTCAAAAAACATCGTCGAGCAGAGCTCGACGAACATCATCGACCAGAGCTCGACGAACATCATCGAGCAGAATTCGTCGAGCGCAGAATTCTCCCTTGGCAAATTTTCGAGCTATGTCCTTTCGAAATGACTCATTTAATGTGATGTTTGGCGGTCCAATGTCAGGCTGACAAGTGGCTAGGCAGTTACCCTAACTTCTCACTATAAAAAGGGACATGAGGAAAACCCTAGCCTTCTTTTTTTTTATTACCTTATCGCGCAGCCGTCTCTGTCAAGCTGACGGAATAGTGAAGCCGCCAGATTCTGGAATAAATCCTCTCTTCCTCCTCTTTCTCGTGAAGAACGAACACCAACCAAGGAGAAGAAGATGCCGCCAAGAAGGGTGACAATATCCATGGCTGGAAACAGTGGAAACGCCGGAAATGAGGTGAGCTTCCTACCCTCTCCCTTGGTGCTAGATATCTAGTTATTCCTAGGAGAGATATCGACTCAAAAGAGTCTTGATTTGTGAGAAGAAGGTTTCTAGGAAGAGGCCATGCTAGGACTTGTGTCCTAGGAATTAGAGTCTTGGACCTTTCCTCACTTCAAATAAAGTTTATGGACTGGTTTCGTGAAGAGAAGTGGCCATATGAGGGTGAATAAGGGAGGAGAAATTTTGGATGTTATTTGGAAAGTTTGGTTGGAGGAAGAAGACGAACCGATGACGTTCGATCTGTTTTAAGATGGGCGCAGAAATCTATTTTCTACGCGCAGTAATGTTCGAGGCCATTTTTAGACATGATGCAGCCAGATTTGGGCTTTCGACTAATGAATAAAGTCGTAGCCCTTGGAAATATCTTTCCAACGAGGGGTTATACGCCTTCACCAGATTCCTATAGCCTCTGGAATCCCCGATCGAAGTTGTTGTACCGTAATCATTCCTGCATATATAGTTCTCTTGTTTGTTTTGTATCGGCTTTGGGTTTGGTAGAAAGATTGTAGTACAATAACGTTAATGTTTTGTTGAATTTAGTCTATAAGTAATTGTGATAAAATATGTTAATGACATTTGTTGGATAGATCCCTAATGAACAAATAGTGTAGTAAAGTGTACTTGATCGAGGTGATTTGGTGGAGGTTAGTGAACGAATGGAGTGACGAGTTTGGATGGTAGGAATGATTTAAATACGTGAATCGATAGGGATGTACTTGATAATGGTAACACATTGAATAATGAAGAGGTTGACTTGAAGTTTGTTGTACATAACTTGTAGTAATTGCGATGAACAAATGATTGATGGCTTTTAATTGGTAGATCCATATGTACACGAATAGTTCAAACTTGGTAAAAGAATTGTAACCAGTGATGTTAAAGTCATGTGATCATAGTATACATGTAATTATGATAACCAAATGGTTGGATAATATGTGTGTAGTACCATTATGTTGATGGTGAATCCTTGGTGTGCTTGGATGCACAAAAATGTGGAAGGGTTGAAAGTGTGTGTGTGTGTGTGTTGCCACACTGGAATTATGTATTGGTAAGAGACTCGGTGTGGAGCTCTTGCGTGCTGTTGAGCACGAAATGTGAATAATGAAAAGGGGGTTCAATGTAGAGCCCCGTATGTGAAATGCATGTGGTGTGAGTCGACACACGATGTCGTAATCTTGGGTTAAGGATAGTGTGACAGGTCTACGGGCTCGCCAATCATCACACTGACGGGAGTTGATAGCTAGACTTTCACGGTTGGGCCTTGGTCCTCGGTGCTCACTTCCCGAGGGACCTTCTGTACTAGTGGACGGCTGGCCTTGGTCCTTTGGTGATTTGTTCGTAGAGGCACCTTCCATGCCACGAATATAGGCCAGTTGGGCTGGGCTCTTGGTGCACATCTACCCGAGAGCCCTTCTGAGTTGTAGTATGCATGTGAGCTCCATTATTTTGTTCTTAGTATTGAGGCGTACGGAGGCCTAGGCTTGGTAGTGTGGATTCCCGCCTAGTAGTGGAGAAGCCCGCTCTACTGTCACTGCCTGGCCACGACGGTTGACGCCTGAGAGGTTAGCCACCTACTCGAAAAGTGGGAACTACAAGTCTGTGTCGACATAGCAGTTGCATGTGCGTGATCATGGGTGAGTCATTGCATTGTATTGATGGCATTACATTACATTTCATACACAAGATCCTCATCATATATATTTGTATGGGCACTCTTATACGATGAGTTACTTTACTGCTGAGCCGATCCTCAACTTATATGTTTGTATGGGCGTTCATATAAGTTGAGTTACTTTCTATTGTAGCTTTACATTTTTCATATACTGCTGTAGATGATAGAATTGCTAGAGTAGATAGTTTACTCATTTATTATACTGCTGATATACTCTATATTGCTCACTCTATACCACTTGTTTGTAGTACTATTTATTTATACATATTGTACCCTTGTTCTTTTCTTCGCCCGGTGTCGAGGAGTCGCTGGGGGAGCAGATGTGATAGCCACTTAGTCTTATGACTAACGGTTGATATGTCTTCCTTTTATTAGGAAACCCCTCAGACAGAGCAGCAACAGGTTATGCAGCAGGACAACCAGGCCAGGACGACAGGGCCTGATGGGACGGTGTCGTCGCTACCGTCAGTGACTGTTGTGAGTTTTGAGAGACTCATAATGTAGCCCTTTGGGCAAGTTTTACTCGTACTCTGATATTATAGAAGCTTGTTGTAGCTTCTTTTTCTTGATGTTTTTTTGGACTATTTTACTTATATGTGGATTGACTTCTATTTTATATTCTTTGTTGGGTTGGCATTGGTTGATATTGGTTATAGCCGGTAGGATAGCCGTCTTGTGGTACAGGTTAGCCTGTGTGCTAACGCTATCGCAAAACGGCTGTTCTGGGCATAAGACTCCCCTCGTGCTGTATTTTGTGTTCCGGGAGGGGTGTCTTACACCCTCTGTCCCTGCCTCCAGGCCTGGCTGGTTGAACCTACTTTGCTCGCGATTGTTGTCCCTTTCTTGGAAACCACCACCCTGTCCCTGAGGGTGACCTTCCTGGGGCCTCCAGCCCAACCTATTGTTCGGCTCACGCGGCCCCCAACCTTGCAATTGCCCTTGTCCTCGGGGTTCCTCCCTTCTTCTCTCCTCTCTCTGCTCCCTCTGCTTCCCTGCTCTTGATTCTTTCACATCATCCTCCGCCAACTTGGCCAACTTCTTGGCAAATGCCGGATTGGCCGCCTCAATCTCGATTTCCTTCGTCGCCCTCTCCATCATCTACTCAAAGGAGAGGTGGGGCTCTCTTCAGCTCCATGCTAAAGAAGCTGGGCCTCAACCTAAGGGTGAAGACAAGTATCACCATCTACCCCGACATCTCCCGAACCTGCAGAATCTCCTCTTGGAACCTATCAACATAGCGTCCCAGTGTCTCCTCCGGCCTCTGTTTGATGGCAAACAAGCACTCTGCTCCCTTCTTCCTCTTCTTGGAAGTTTATAACCTCAGCAAGAACCCGCGTCGCAGATCCTCAAAATAGTAGATCGAACTCGTAGGCAACTGGTGGAACCAGTCCCTGGCCTTCTCCTTTAGAGTGATGGAGAAGATCCTACACTTGAAGGCATTCGACGTTTTTCTTATGGAAACAACATCTTCAAACCACTGTACATGTTGCGTGGGGTCGTCCCTCCCCATATAGTAGGTCATGTCTGCCTCCCGGAACCCTTCCAAAACTGGAGCTGAGATGATGAGCTCACTGTAGGGGCTCCCGCCCCTGCCTACCGAGAGGGTTCGTCGCGCGACCACGACTCGCTAGCCTTGTCTGCACTGGTCTGTCCGGGGATTAGCTCCCGCCTGGGGACATCCCTTTCCATAGACTCTATCGGTACCTCCTTCCCCAGGCGTTGCCCGAGAGCGTTCTCCCCCAATGATGGGGCGGGAACCACCGGGACCTATGGCCTAGCCCACTCGCTCCTTGCCGAGAAGGCCAAGTGGATGGTCTCGAGGACCTCCCTCCTGAAGTCTTCTAGCATCCCCAACATCACCCCACTTCCCAAGAGAGATAACCCCCCAAGCCTGCTCCTTATTCTTCATCCCCAGCCATGAGACTTAACTTGGGATTTTCCTGTGTCAGCTACGATCCACGCTCACCGCATCAGAAATGTTGAAGACAAAAACTGACCTCAACTAGAGTTTGGACCTAGGGGTGTAGCTGACACTTATTTCTCCCAAACCTAAACTCCTGACTATTGATAAAGGACTAAGAATTGACCCAAAGCCTCAGCTAGGAGGTCCCTCCTCTAACCCGGAAGTTCTTTGAGTGCTTCCCCTCCAAAGCCAATTGTTGGCCTAGGAGTTACTCAAAAAGCAACAAACAGAAATCTGTGGAAGTATCAAATGCCTGCCTTCTGAGGAACGCTATGGGTCTATTTATAGATTTTTCAATATCTTGTCTGCAAAAAACATAATTCTGTTCCCCTAAAATTACTAAAATGCCCCTGGGCCGATATGCCAATAGCCAAAATCCGTTGTTCTGAGGAGCTAAATGCAAACCCAGGTGTATTCAGATAATTTCAGGTCTGGGTCCCATTTGGCGGAAGCTCTTCCACTGAGCTCTATGGGAACCCTGCTTGCTCTGAGTGCGAGCCTGCCCGCCTACCCAGGGTGGGAACCAAAATACTGAAGGGCCGTTGAGTGGAGAAACATCACTCAACGCCGAGGGTTGATGGGCTTCCACAAACCTGAGGCACAATCCCTTTCGCCTGCCCAGGGTGGGAGCCTTCCCGCCCACTTATCTGATCTAGTTTTATCCCAAAGCTAGCTCAATTCGGGACCTTGGGGCATCTTGGTCCCACCCAGCGAATATGGGGTTGTACAGTTTCCACAATAACTCTGATTTGAAGACGTGTCCCCTGAACTAAGATGAATTGAGTTTGTATTTGATGTATTTTCTAGTTATGTGCTTGCAGGTCGATATTGCTAAGAACAACCCGTTGCCAGGTTACAGTGGGTCTTGAAACACAGGACTATACAATGTAATCCCTCATTGCGTAGGCCAAGGTGTTGACTCACGTATAATCTCTCTATCAGGATGTGCTTCTATATTAAGTACATTAGAAGAATCCAATAAGATCAAATTGCGGCCTTCAAAAGAGAATATTTTCTCTAAATAAAATTCATCGAGTATAGTTATGGATACTCGTCAAATTCGTCGAGTATACTTATGTATACTCGTCGAATTTGTCATGTATTCGTACTAGCAACTCGTCAAATTCGTTGTATTTACTTATAGAATAATCTTTGAAATCCTAGAAATCAGCTAAGTAATAGTCGTCGAATATCATCGTGTATACACGTCGAATTCGTCGAGTATACTAGCTCATACTCGTTGAATTCGTCGAATATACATGTCGATACACGACAAATTCTTTGAGTCTTCTCGACTTTACTTCTCTGGATTTCTACAAGTGATATTTGTCGAGTATACTGCGCGATACTTGTCGAATTAGTCGAATATCACTTGGTATGGCTTCGAATGCGTCGAGTCAGCTAGTCGATACTCATCGAATTCGTCGAGCATACTAGCCGATACTCGTCGAATTCGTCGAGTATCTCTTCTGCCAAGCGTTTAGTCATAAAATCGATTTGGATGGACTTGTCCAAGTAAAATTCGTTCAGTTTAATAGTGGTTCGACGAGTATACTCGTAGATACTCGATGAATTATACTTAGGGTTTTTATTCTTATGTTTTCAAGGTTTTGGCTCGGGTTATCTGGATCGCCATGTACAGTGTTTTAGGAACTCTCGATTAGGAAGGATTTTTATAGTGTTGTAGAAGGGGATTCTCTATATATATGTATGGTGGATTTCAATCAACCCTAATCATGCGTATTTGGAAAAATCGAGAATTCACGAGAACAAAACATCTTTCGTTGGCCTTCGCTCGTTCGTCACTACTCTGTTCGGCCGAAGAATCTTTGCAGCACGATTCGTCCTTCTTCAAGCGAATCGACTAGATCATCGATCTCTGAAGGTTCTGATTCTTTCAGATCTAATCAATCCATGCATCCAGATCTGAATTTTCAAGACTTCGATTTTTTTGTTCTTCAAGACATTCATGATCAAATTTTCAGAGGAATGAGGGATCGAAGATTTCAGATTTGTTGAAGATTTTTGTTAATCTTTTATTGCATATAACTTTATATTATTGTAGGAGGTTTTCCCTCCTAGTTGTAGATCCGTGTTTGGATCGGGTTGTGGATCCGTGTTTGGATCGAGTTGTAGATCCGTGTTTGGATCAAGTTGTAGATCCGTGTTTGGATCCAGTGGTAGATCCATGTCTTTATGGAGTTATAGGAGAGTTTGTTCTCCGAGTGGTAGGAGTGTTGTCTTCGAGTTGTAGGAGTTGTGGCTCTGAGGTGTATGATTCATTGCATTCTGAGATAAAGTTGAAGTAGCTGAATCTAGCCCTTCGTGATAGATAGGCGAGGCAGGACAGTGGACGTACCCAACTCGGGGAACCACTATAAATCTCTGTGGTCTGTGTACTTAATTTCTCAGTTATTTTTATTCCGCAAAAAGACGTAGAACTCACTTATTCACCCCCTTTTATTTAATTTAAGTTGATGCTAGATACTTTCAATTTCTATGTACCTTGATCATTGCTTTCTCCCCCTTTATGACTTCTTCATAGATTACAGTAGTCAGGAGTTCTTGGTGAGGGAGATTCTATCATCCAAATAGTTTACTTCTTTGGTGACATGACTTTTGACTTCAAGCATATGATCATCTATGAAAGAAATTGTACCTAATCACCTAGAGGGGGGGGGGGTGTGAATAGGTGACTAAATCTTTTTAAACTTTTAGGCAGATTATATCACAGATTTATAACTACTTCTTCACAACAATCAATCAGCAATCACAGAATAAAGCATGCACACAGTGAAAACACAGATTTATAGTGGTTCCCCAAGGTTTGGGTACATCCACTTTCCCCCTTCGCCTATCTAGTAGTGTACTAGATTCGGCCAAACTCCTCCACTATTCCTCAGATCCTCAGATCTTACACTCAGAACCCCAAATGGTTCCTACAGCTCAGAGTGATCCCACTCCTACAACTCAGGCTCAACAGCCCTACCTCTCAGTCTTCACAAAGACCTACACTCAGCCATAAGGCCTACACTCAGAGATATGAATCTCCTACACTCAGGCACACATGCCCTACCACTCAGCCTTTATAATTTCAGGCTTACAACTCAGATCCCTTAGGATCCTACAAGTAATTAAGAATACAATGTATATACCTACAACTCAGAATAAAAGAGAAGAGTTGACAGGTTTCTTGATGAGTTCTTGAAAGAACTCTGTTGAGATCAACCTCACTTGGCTTTCTTCAAAGCTTCTTGAATGTCGAACACAATAGGGTTGAGTCACTCTGCAGCTGATCTTCAATCACTGCAACTAAGTTTTAGATCTTAATCTGAAACCTTCTTCACAGCCTGGTTCCAACAGTTGTCTTCTTGGAAGGAGCTCTCTCTCTCCAACTACTTAGATCTTCACTTGAATTGATTCTTCAATGAATAGCTAGATCTTCTTCTCTTTTTTTCAATCACCTTCTGTTGACAGAATAAGCCTTTATATAGGCCTTCTTCATGGTGACCGGCTGATCCGGTTCCTAACAGCTTTATGACAACTCTGACAGTTGCAGTAGACCGGCTGGAATGGTAGCTGTCAAGTCATCCAGTCAGTTCTTGAAATATCTGTAACTGTCTAAAAGTGCCGAGACAGTCTGTCTTTAAGTGTCGACACTTATAGACTAAGTGTCGACACAAGTAGACTAAGTGTCGACACTAGCCTTCAAGGTGTCGACACAACTCCTTATGTTGTAGAATTTACTTCTCGACACATCTTCTTCAATATGTATCGACACTGAAATTGTGTGTTGACACAACTCCATGTTCTTCAGTATTTAGTTGAATTCTGCTAAGTGTCGACACTACTCCTTTGTGTTGACACATCTTCTTGTGTTGAACTTGTTCAGTGTTGACACATCTTCTTGGTGTCGACACATGCCTTCTGTGTTGATACTTGCTGAGTGTCGACATAGCTCCTTGTGTCGACACATTCTTCTTCTGTTGAGACTTTGGCTGAGTGTCGACACATCTCCTTTGTGTCGACACTTGTACTTAGAATTTTGTTGAACTTTGCTGAGTGTCGACACAGCCTCCTAGTTTCGATACTTTCTTCATGTATTGAGTCTTCTGCTGTGTGTCGACACATTCTTCATTATGTCGACACTTATACTTAGACTCTGTTGAAATTTGCCTTGTGTTGACACAGCCTCCAAGTGTCGACACTTTCTGATGTAGACAAAGTTCCTCTAGGTGTCGACACTGCTTCTAAGTGTCGACACAGCTTCACTGGACATTTCTTCATTGAGTGTCGACACAACCTGTATGTGTCGACACTTTCCTTCTGGTGTCGACTCTGCATCCCTGGTGTCGACACAATTACTCCAAGTGTCGACACTGCTTCTCTAGGTGTCAACACAAGTCTTCTTAAGTGTCGACACTTTCCTTCTGGGTGTCGACACATGGACTTAGAAACTTTTCAGCTTTCCCTGCAAATACTTAACCTGCACAACTAAACTCAAAACACATCAAATATATTTTGATGTATATCATTGAGTAGGGTGAGGCTTCTTCAAATCAGGTACATTTATTCCAATGTACCCAACAATCTCCCCCTATTTGGAGAAGTCATAACCCTTAGTCAATGATATACACCATACATAACAAAATCACAGTATGATGTAAAACAGGATTATATAACAGGGTAAGTTCATAAACATGTATTAAATAAAACATGTATACACAGATATCTCAGAACAATAATGTAATAGAATTAGCACACATCACATAGTTCTAAGAACTTCAACATTTTCATTATTCACAAGTTTACAGAAGTTTTAATACAAGTGATTACAACTGTAAACTTAAAGAATATTCTATTCTATTGCTGCTCAGTCTCCTTGATCACTATGCCCTTTCCAGATTGTATCTTTGCTTGGACAGGGGCTTCAGCATCTTCAGCAGC
Organism: Platanthera guangdongensis; assembly: GCA_039583875.1. Taxonomy (NCBI): domain Eukaryota; kingdom Viridiplantae; phylum Streptophyta; class Magnoliopsida; order Asparagales; family Orchidaceae; genus Platanthera; species Platanthera guangdongensis. The sequence continues at coordinate 173,649,933 of CM077166.1, read as the reverse complement.
AGCAGGCTTCTTGCCTTTAGAATCCTTCTTTTTCTGTTCTTCAGCTTTGATCTTTTGCCTTTCAAAATAATGATATGGCTTTGGAAAGTACTTGCTAGGCTCCTAAGCAGTAGGAGGTAGCTTTCCCATCTTAGCCTTTCTTCTGTATTGCACAATGGCTTCTTGCCTGGACTCATGCTTCCTCCACTCCAGTTCAGAATACCACTTGTTTCTATCTTGAATATTATCCTTGGCAGCTTTCCAAGCAGTCAAAATGATATTCCTGGAAGTGGGGCTCCACTGTTCAAAATCAGGCCTGAGTTCAGCTTGCTCTCTGAATCTCTTCTTAGATAGTTGGGCTTCTTGTTCCTTCAGCAACAAAGCTTCTTGTTCTTTGAGTAAAGCCTCTGGCACTGGATGAACCACTTTTTCTATGATGACATTTTGCTTTCCCTCAAGTGGGCTATACATTGACTGTATATCTGCATGTATCATATCAAAGTCTGGTGGAGGATAGATCACTTGAGCTACTTCAACTTGCTCACCTCCAAGATATGCAGGATTAATCCCAGACTCTGCAACATTGTCATTATCACACAATGGAGGATATCTAAGGGTGGCTCTGATGGAATTTGAAATCCATTTGGCATGATCAGAGCTGGCTTTCACTAACACCCTCTCCCCCTTTATGACTTCTCTAACAATATGATCCCTCAGATTATCTTTCTGAAATCTTATTTGGGCATCCAAATAGTTTACTCCATCCTTAAAGAAAGGTTTCAACCCGTGGAGCTTGTCAGTTATAGCCTTTTGAGAGTCCTGTATATCAGTTTTAACAGCAGTTATTCCCTCTTGTAATGCTTTATCAAATTCTGCCTTAGCTGTAGCATTAGCTGTAGTCTGACCAGTAGCTATATTCTTCATTTCTGTGACTATTGCATTATGTGAAGCAGTTAAATTATCATTCATCCTTAGTTGGTTCTCCAGAACATAGCCTTGCTTCACTTCAAGTTCATCCACTTGAGCTTTGATCTTCTCTTGATGAGTTGCTAGATAGACTACTGCATTCCCTCCTTTATGGAACCAGTCAGTCATCTCTTTCTTATTCAGATTCATCTCAAATCTGATGGACTTAATATCCTGTGCAAGATCAAATTGCAGAGATTTTTGTCCTTCATCCACATATTTTTCCAGTGCTTGCCTTTGCTCATCAAACTTAATTTGTAAGGCCACCATCAATGAACTGTAATCTATTGATGGCGCTGGCTGTGGTGCAGGCTGTGGTGCTATTGTTTGCAGAGCTTTCTTATAATTCTGGCTCCTCCTTTTGAAAACCTGAAATTTTCTCTTCTTGGCTCTTGCAGCCTCTTCATCTTCTGAAGCAGATGTGCTATCAATAGTCACTATGTCCTTAGGACTTGGAGGTAACTCCTTCTCAGTCCTTTGTACTTGCTCAGCATCTTGTGGCACCTCAGTCTCTTTGCCTGCTGTTTCTTCTATATTCTTCACTTGCTCCCCCTCAATATGAGCCTTCTCCCCCTCAGCAGCAACACTTTCTTTTTCAAAGTCAGTTTGGAGTAGGTCAGGGAATAGCTCTTCTAGGGTGAATTCTTATGGAGGATGGGGTTGAGAAACTCTTATCTCATCAGCAACTTGATCAGATACCACTTGATCTGCAATAGATGTGTCCTCCATGACAACATCTTGGTATTGGCTATGTGTTTGTGTTTGCTGATTAACATTAGGTAATGAATCAGACACAACATCATCCTCAATAGGGAAATTTAATTTATTAATGTCAGTGATTACCTCAAGTATGGTATGGGTAGCTTGTTCACTTTCTAGTGGAGTTGGCTCTTCCACTAGTAGAGGCTCCCCCTGGATGGAATCCTGGTGAAGTGGGCTAGCCTGTGGTAGCTCCCCCTGCCTCTTTGCATCATCTTGTCTAGCTGGAGACTTTCCAGCATTTCCATTTTCTTCTTCATCAGGAGTGAACACTACTTGTTCCTCAGAACTGCTTGATGATTCTTGAGCCACAGGGGCTGATTTCTTCTTCCTTTTCTGGGGTGTTACCTTCTCAGGAGTTGGCATTTCCTTGGTCAAGACCCTATCCCATCTAGAGAAGATTCTCATGTCCATCTTCCTCATGTGATTGATCTTAGATCCAGCTGCTTTACTCATCTCCTCTGGTATACTAGCAGCTAGGTATGGACTTAGAATCCTACCTAAATTGGGTTTCTTCAGGCTCTCCTTAATCTTCTCAAACACTACTGCAGATCAATCAGTATTTAGCTGGAAGATTAACCTTGTCATTAGATTGAACATATAAGCTGAAATCCTGTCATGTCCTCCAGATTTGCACAGGATAACTTTTCCAACTATTTCAGACAAGAATTTGTCTTGGCTGTTCATTCCTTTTCTGTTGAACATAGAACCTATCTTCAGGTTGGAATCCAGTCCACACCAACTCAAAGCTTCTGTTGTCTTAGATGCAGAAACATCTTCTTCCTCCTTGGTTCTTGGTAGTTATAGTACCTTCCTCAGACTTTTAGGAGAAACTTTCACCTTAGCCCCATGAACCCTTGACTTAATCTTTAGTCCTGATTCATCTAGGGTTGCGCCATTCAGAAATTCCAGGATCTCATTCTTCCAGATCTTGATGGGTTCTGAAACAAGGAATTCTAATCCAGATTCTGCAACTAGGGTTACCACACCTTTGATCGCGAGTTCCGCCTCATCAAATGCATGCCGCACCAGTTCATATCCTTCATTCACGTTCTCTTCGAGCTTGGGCACCATTAGGGTTTGAAGAAATTTGAATTGAGAGAAGAGAGGTGTCGACACACAAGTTTGGTCTCGAAACTTTGGTGAGCGTGTCGACAAACAATGTTGAAATCCTATATATACCTTTCTAGGATCGAAGATGAAAGGGCGCGTCAAGATACTCAAATTGTGTCGACACTGTTGATAAGTGTCGACACAGACTTATAATGTCTCGACATCTATGTGTCGACACAAGTATAGTCAACAGAATATATGTGTCGACACTTGTTTATGTGTCGACACCACTTAGCTCGACACTTAGTCGAGACTTTACTTCACTAATTCTGCATAAAGTCTAAGTGTCGACACCACCTTGGATGTGTCGACACCTATCCTGTATGTGTCGACACTAATTCTCTGAAGTGTCGACACCAACTTCCTAGATGTGTCGACACCTTTTCTCTGAAGTGTCGACACCAATTCTCTGTCTCGACACAGACAACTCTGTGTGTCGACACTATTTTACTTAGTCATTTCTGTAAACTTATTCTAAGTTTATCATACCTAATTCAATTTTGAATCTATTGAATTTGGTTTCTTCTAAAGGCTTAGTATACATGTCAGCTAGTTGATTATCTATATTAACATATTCCAGTGAAATATCTTCTTTTTCCACATGTTCCCTTAAATGATATTTTATTTCAATGTGTTTAGTCCTACTATGGGAAACAGGATTGTTTGCAATAGATATAGCACTAGTAGAATCACAAAGTAGAGGTGTTCTACTTGTATATCATAGTCTTCTAGCTGATGTTGTATCCATAGAAGTTGAGCACAACAACTTCCTGCAGCCACATACACTGATTCTGCTGTGGAGATAGCCACACTTGTTTGTTTCTTGCTACTCCATGATATCAGTCTTCCACCTAGGAATTGACAGGTACCAGTTGTACTTTTCCTATCTTCCTTGCAGCCTCCAAAATCTGCATCTGAATAACCTGTCAGTTCAAAGTCTCCATTCCTAGGGTACCAAAGGCCTAGATAAGGAGTGCCCTTAAGATATCTTAGAATTCTTTTGACTGCTGTCAAATGAGACTCTTTAGGGCATGCTTGGTACCTAGCACAGACACATGTAGCATGCATGATATCTGGTCTACTTGCAGTCAAATACAATAGGGAGCCAACTATCGCTCTATACAAAGTCTCATTTACAGGTTTCCCTGCATCATCTTTGCTAAGAGACATACTTGACCCCATAGGAGTCTTCATGGTACTGGATGATTCCATACCATACTTCCTTATTACTTCTAGGGTGAACTTAGACTGGCATATGGATAAACCATTCTCAGTATGTCTAACTTGGAGACCCAAGAAGAACTTAAGTTCCCCCATACTGCTCATCTCAAATTGTCCTTGCATAAGTTTTGCAAACTTTCTGCAAATACTATTTTCAGTAGACCCAAATATGATGGCATCTACATATATTTGGACTAGAATGATCTTGCCTCTGGATTCCCTAAGGAATAGAGTCTTGTCTATTTTCCCCCTTGTGAATTTATTCTCAATGAGGAAACTAGACAGGGTTTCATACCAAGCCCTAGGGGCTTGTTTTAACCCATACAAAACCTTCCTAAGTCTATAGACATAATTAGGTTGAGTTGAATCAACAAAACCTGATGGCTGTTCCACATAGACTTCTTCTTTCAGATTACCATTCAGAAAGGCTGACTTAATATCCATTTGATATACTTTAAATCCTTGATAGGTTGCATAGGCCAAGAACATCTTTATGGCTTCCAGTCTGGCTACTGGAGCAAAGGTTTGATCAAAGTCAATACCTTCTTCCTGCCTATATCCCTTAGCAATCAGTCTTGCTTTGTTCTTGATAATGACTCCATGTTCATCCATCTTGTTCCTAAAGATCCACTTGGTTCCAATTATGTTGTGGTCTTTTGGTTTAGGAACAAGCTCTCAGACTTTGCATCTCTTGAACTGATTCAGCTCCTCTTGCATTGCCTCAATCCAATGAGGGTCTAGGATGACTTCTTCAAATTTCTTTGGCTCTACTTGGGATAGAAAACTGGAGTAGAGTACTGCACTTAGATTTCTGCTCCTTGTTTGTACCCCTTGACTTAGATCACCAATAATTTGATTGGCTGGATGATCTTTCAAATGTCTACTAGCTGGAGGCAGTCTGGCTTCAGGTTGAACTCCTTCAGCTTCTTCAACTTGCTACACTCCTTGGTCTTCTTCTGCATCAGGTGCATGTAGTACTCCTCCTGGACAATAGCCACTATCATCTACATGCTGACTTGCAGTAGATCCTTCTTCGATAGTGAGCTTGTCCATCTTCTTAGTCACACCTATGGAGCTGCAAATACTTCTAGACAACTCATTGTTAATAAGTCTAGATTCATCAAATACTACATGTACTGACTCTTCTACAACTTGAGTAGACAAGTTGTAGACCCTATAAGTCTTACTATTGTTGTTGTACCCAACAAAGATCCCCTCTTGGGATTTGGCAGCAAACTTGGTCAAGTAAGACTTTCCATTGTTAAGTATATATCATTTACAACCAAAGATCCTGAAATAGGATAAATTTGGTTTTCTGCCTTTCACAATCTCATAGGGGGTCTTATTGTGGCTCTTGGTGATAGTATCCCTATTAATTACATGGCATGCAGTGTTTACTGCCTCAGCCCAGAAATATTCTGGGAGAGTTGTGTCAAAGAGAACTGGTGCGCTCCAAGGCGACGAACTTGGACGCACATAACCTTGCTCTAGCAACTCTTGCAGTTGCACCTTCAACTCTGCCATCTCTCTTGGAGCTATCTGATAGGGGGAGCGTGACACCGGTTTGACACCCGGTACCAGCTCTATAGTAAAGTCTATCTCCCGCTGAGGAGGGGCTCCTGGAAGATCATCTAGAAACACATCAGGATACTCGGACACAACTGGGATGCTGTCCAAACTAGGCTTAGGCATCGAAGTCTGCACTAGTGCGACATATAGTTCTGCCCCAGACCGGACTGCCTTGAACACCTGAAGGGCCGACATCAGAACTTTCCCTGATCCCTTCATGCCCGCAAAAATCGTCTCCCAATCTGTGTCCAGACCCAACTTGACTTCCTTACGGTTGCAATCAATGCATGCACTCTGCTCTGAGAGCCAATCCATACCGAAGATTACGTCATACTCCGCTAACGGTAGAACCAACGCCCCAAATCGAACTCCTGGTCTCCAATCCGAATCTTCACAACGCAAATCCTATCCGCACGCATTGAGCAACCATTAGGCAACAACACATCCAACTTATTTTCTGCCATCGAGGACGGAACTCCGATGCGCGATATGAATTTTTCGGACACAAAGGAATGCGATGCTCCCATATCAAACAGGGCTCTCGCCGGAAACCCAAAGATTAACACAAAGCCTAGGACTAACAAACGTAAGCTAACAAATACGAAGGTAACAACTATAAAAGTTAAACCACTATAATTTAACTCATACCTGTTACCACGTCCGCTTGCTTTATGGCCTCCTGCAAACCAAGGTTGTAGACTCTAGGCTGGGCTGGAGCATGATGGGATGCGGTTGACTCCACCGCCTTCCCTTTCTCCTCATAAGTCGCTCCAGGTTTCCTCTCGGACTTTGGACGTCCGCTCCAACACTCCCGATCAAAATGCCCCGTCTTCCCGCATTTGTAGCAAGCTCCGGGGGCCCGACTTGTAGTTGCCCCCGACGCATCAGCCGAAGGGGCTGAGTTCGAAGTCCTCCGCTTCTTGTTCCACCTGCGGAAACTTGACTTGGTATTTGGCACTTTGAACTCGGACTTCTTTTCTCCTGGGTCCTTCTTCTCTTGAACTTTCTTCGCAACCTTTTCCAACGATCGGGCCGAATTGACCAAGTCTAGGAAGCCCTGCGCCTTAGGCCCAGTAAGGAGTAACTGTAAATCGCGGCGAAGACCCTCATAGAATCGGTTGGTCTTCCTTTCTTCTTCTGTAAACATAGCACCAGCATAACGACCCAACCGTGTGAACTCATGCAGATATTCTTCCACGCTTCTGGATCCCTGAGTCAACCCAAGAAATTGATTCTCCATCTCCAACTTCTGAGCAGAGGGTACAAATCTGGCTAGGAACAATCTTGAAAATTCCTCCATCGGCACATCCGCAAGTTTCCTTCCCACTAGAAGATGAAACTCCAACTCGTCCCACCACAGCCTTGCTTCACCATCCAAAAGAAAAGTCGCTATGGTGGTCTTCTGCCACTCCTCAGTTATTGTGGCTGTCAACACCCTCTTTATCGAAGAGAGCCAGTCCTTAGCTTGAGTTGGCGTTCCAACCCCATTGAACCTCAGAGGGTTAAAGCCCATCACATGCTTTAGCTGCCTCTCCGTAGCTCTCCTCGGCTCTACCAACTCAACTGCTGCGTGTTCCACCACTCTCGGCTCTGCCGCACTAACCAGTTCTTGCTCATTCGCAGGAGGAGCGCGATGCATTTGCCCTGCAGGTTGGGCATTTATCATTGCAAATACGGCTTCAACCACCATCCTGATGGTTTCCGCTGAAGGAGGTGTAGCAGGCACGTCCCTTGGTGCACCACTTTCCGCTGATTACGGATGCTCTGACCGACCAGCACCGCTTCTAGCTGCCTATAATAGCAAAGACACATGATTAGACGACAAACAAATTGCTAAAAGCAATCATTGCAACGTTCAAATTCCACAAAACAAGTGTATTTTCATTCCTAAGTGGACATTCATTGGTTCTTTTTGATGTTATAACGATGACGCACACATGTGCTCACCACCCCTTAAAAGAATTCGCCCACGAATTCATTTAATCCTGACCGTAACCAGAAGTCTGATACCAAATTGTAACACCCCCATCCGTCGCATGACATATAACAGAAGGTCCAGCTGGAACCCGACGCCATATACCACGGACAGTCGGAAGGGTTACCAAATGAATATTCAAACCATCCAATTAAGACTACTCATCCTACACAGATCATTCTAGCGGAAGTTTTTAAAGTTGAAAGAACCCAAACTTAGATCCAACAAATATGAATGTCCACAACTACAACTACAGGAATGAAACCCCAAATACACTGAAATGGGTACATGGACTTATGGCCTTACAATAGTTCACTTAATAAAACATGTCTTACATACATCGGCTCGCAGGCCGGCCACACATGATAAACGTAAAAACAACTATTCTACGGCCTTCTAGGGCCAGCACAGCAACATGGGCTCCAGCCCGCTATTTGGCGCTCGGCTCTGCAACACCTGCAAGCACATACCACCGCACAGTGGCAAACAAGGCAACGGTCAGCTAAAAGCCGACCAAATTATAACGACCCCGCCCCTCACTTGGGACGGCGGTGCTCTTTCCCTGCATATCATTAGCCCAATATAATAATACAGCGCAACTATCTATTTCGCCACAGATGTAGGCTCGCACGGCCAAACACCCCGTGCACTCAGGGCACATTAACGGTGAATCCGGTCATTCCAACGTCTTCACCACCACCGTCAGGATGGAAACAACATGTGAGCATTTAGCCTTTTTGACCACCGTCTAAGGCTCCTGACTATGCTAACGGCCAGTCCCCGTCTTCGGGTCTCTCGCACCGAACCACATAGCCTAGGTCCGATTCCACTTGCCCGTTGCTCACGCCGCCTAGTCAATTTAAGTCCTACGCGCGGGCCAAGCTTCTCTCGGATCCCAAAATTTTTCCAAATAATTTCATAACCCAGTTATGATCAAGGCCAGTTCCCAGACCGCCAAGTTAGCAGAACACGTTTCCGCTCAATTTTCCGGGTGCGCCTTGAAGCTAACCTCCAAGGATCCATGCTGCAATCTACCGCATAGAAACCCGAAAAACCCAAAACACGGAGTCTTCTACGGCAATTCATATCAAATGCAACATCACCGATCCAGACAATACACGTCCGGGTAGGCTTCACACACAATGTCTATGCCCGTACTTACGATTCCGAACTCTATATGCAACATAAGGGGGACTATTCACATCAACCCCAAGGAACACCACACACTCGCCGCACACTCGCGGGAGCGGGATTCCCAATGCAGAAAGAAAGAGCTTCTAACGCTCAAGTTGAGAATCGTTACCCTTATAGTCCATTTTGGCGCCATGGAAGAACTACGCAGACAGAACTCTTCGCAACGACCTTCCCTCCATGAATCCGCTCTCAGATTTCGAAATGGTGCTCCGGTGCTCCGCCGGCGGCCGGAAACCTCCTCTTCTTCCTCTTCTCTCTAACACCTTGGAAGGAGAAAGCCTTGGAGAGAAATGAGGGATTAACTCCCCTATTACCGGCCTTAACAGAGCAGGAACCCATCTGGGCCGTTGGATCTTAATTAAAGAAAACGAACGGCTCAGATCTGCACAAAATTCTCCAGACCTGGTTCGAACACGGCTTGGCACACGGTCGTGTCAAAGGCCGTGTGCCTCGATCCAGGCACAATCATCGAACTGAGAAACAACACACGGGCCAAGACACGCCCATGTCTCACCTGACACGCCCGTGTCGGGTCCCTCGACACGCCCGTGTTCGTGGGCGTGTCACGCATAATCGCCACGGCAACGGACACGACCCAACTGGACACGGGTATGGACACGGGTTGGCACACGCCCGTGTCGGATGACACGCCCGTGTCATCCGGCCATGTTCCTGGTTGTGTCCTTCTCGGGATGAAAACGACCAAAAACGCCAGCCAGACACGGCCTTAGACACGCCCGTGTCCTAGGCCGTGTATGCCTATACAGGCACCAAAAATTCCTTTTTCACGACCGACTCACACACAATTTTCGGGGCGTTACAAATCTCCCCCACTTAAGGAATTTTGTCCCGAAATTAAGCAAAGGTACACAAAATCTAAATGATACCTGAGTGGAATAACTCGGGGTATTCCTCCAACATAGCTTGCTCTCGCTCCCAAGAAAGCTCCTCACGTCCGCAATTATCCCAACGGACTTTAACCATTCGGACCTCCTTGTTGCGGAGTCGTTTGACTGCAACATCTTCAATTCGTACTGGCTTGACCCTTGTTATTAATTCATAATCAACCGGTATCTGATTGTCCGCAATGATCTGCGAAGGCTCTTGCACTGCCTTATGCAACACCGATACATAGAACACGTCATGCAGCCCCCTCAACTCTATCGACAGCTTCAATCTATACGCCACCTCGCCAACACGCTCCAGGATTTCGAATGGTCCAAGGTATCTCGAACTCAGCTTCTTCAAGCGTCGAGCACGCGATACACCCTTGAACGGCTTGATTTTTAGATACACCATGTCGCCAACATTGAACTCCACATTCCTATGTTTGGCATTGTAATACTTTGACTGTCTATCCTGAGCGATCTTCAACCTTTCTTGAATTGTCTGTATCATTGAAGTGGCGTCATCCACCGCTTGACGTTTATACAACTTCGATTCGTCTGCCTCCAACCAAGACAACGACATACGACACTTCCTCCCGTACAAGGCTTCGAAAGGCGCCATTCCAATACTTGCCTGAAAGCTGTTGTTGTACGCAAACTCCACCATGTACAGGTGATCCTCCCAATGCTTCCCGAAATCTAGGACGCACATGCGAAGCATGTCCTCCATAGTCCTGTTGACTCTCTCGGTTTGGCCATCCGTCTGCGGGTGAAAGGCTGTGCTGAACTTTAGCTTAGTACCCAACAGACCATGAACCAACCTCCAGTCATTCGACGTGAAGCGCCCATCTCGATCTCTAACAATACTGTGGGGCACACCATGCAATCGTACAATATTATCCATGTAGAGTTTGGCTAACGTTTCCACCGGATCTTCCTTCCTGACCGGGATAAAGTGTGTAACGCCCCCGGTTTTTCTTTGTTTTGTTTGATATTGGATTCACGTTACGATGACGCATTTCCGGCCCTTCGCCGTTGTAGAGCGCGGTCCTATCTCTGTAGGTTCCTTGTGTAGCCTGGTTGTAGCCAGTTGGCAAGTTTCCCCAGCTAGCCGTAGTCTGTTTTGGTGACTCGGTTGGGCCTCTTAGGGAAATGCTTGTGTTTTGGCATCGGGAGGTGTTGCCCGAGTGTGCGATCATCGGATGTTGCCTTCGACCTCACCGTTGTTTTGGTTTTGGTTTTGGTCGAGATCCGGGATCGTTTGCTTTCAGGTCGTTTCGACGTTCATCTTTGGTTAGCTGCAAGTTTGTAATGTTTGTTGTGCTGTGCGTGGTCTGTTGTGGCTGAGCTTGTAGGCTGGTGCCTTGTCTCTTGTTTGATAGGTGATAGTAGGTTTCTTTTTCTGTGTAAGTTTGGGTGACACGGCCTGGGTCACGCCCGTGACTCAGGGAGTGTCGTGCTCGGGTAGAGCTCCCGTTTCTCAGGTCGACGAATTTTTGGTCGACGGGGTTTTTTTTGTAGGAACACGGCCGTGACACGGGCGTGTCACGGGCGTGTCCCCCCTTTGGTTCGTCGAGCTGCGCTCGATGGTCGTCAGGCGGTGTTTTAGTGAGAACACGGCCGTGTCACGGGCATGTCGTGTCGGACACGGGCGTGACATTGGGGCGTGTCTCTGTGTTCGACGATCGGCGCTCCACGATCGTCGGGCGGTGTTCGGGTTGGTACACGGCCTGTGACACGGGCGTGTCACAGGGCGTGTCCCTTGCTTCGTCGAGCGGAGATCGACTTTCGTCGAGTGGGTAGGTGTGTGAGTACACGCCCCGTGACACGGGCGTGTCGGGCCGTGTCACGGGTGTGTCGCGGGCGTGTCCCGTGTTTCGTCAAGTGGAGATCGACGTTCGTCGAGTCAGTACACGCCTCGTGACACGGGCGTGTCGGACCGTGTCATGGGCGTGTCTTGGGCGTGTTCCGTACTTTTTCCTGGGAGTCATCTTTTGTTGCCGTGAACCGTTTTTCCTCCTCATTTTTCCTTGTTCCCGAGTCTGGAGAGCTTCCAGCGGAAGGGTTTTGAGAAGAGGCGGTGGTTGTTCTGGACGGCGATTTCGGGAGGGTTAGAGCTCGTTTTTCTCGTGCGATAGCGGATTTGGCTTACTCTCGTGTAGATCTTCCCTTCCATGTAAGTTTTTCTTGAGTTAGGGTTTAATTCCAGGAATTTGTTAACATCTGATTTCTTCTCTTTTCCTCAAGTTTCAGCTTTGGCCTTTTAGGTGGCCGATCTTGCCGCCGGATCCAAGCGGTGGTGTTAGTGGTTGTTTTTTTTGGAGGTAGAGGCAAGTGGCTCCCTTGCCCTTGCCAAAATATTCTAACTCTTGCTCTGTTCTCTTTTCTTTTCCTATGCAATACTTCTGTGTTCATTATTTTAACAGTAGGATGTTTCCTTCATTCATTTCGTCCATGGGCTGTTCTATTGTCCTTTTAAACCAAGGTTCTCTCTTTTGTCTGAGGTTTGGTGTTCAGTGGGTAGCTAGAGTTAGGGTGAGGCTGCGGTAGAGGTGGTTCAGGTTTGGTTGCGATAGTCCCGAGTAGTTAGGACGGAAAGCGTTGACAGCGTCGAGTGAGCCGAGCTCACTCAACGCCGTCACCCAGCGTAGGATTTGCGGCTAAGTATTTTTAGGTGTCATGTGAGTGGAGCTTACTCAACGCTGCTTCAAGTGGGCTCGACCTTTCTGTCCTAGGTTCGTGTGTTTCCTTAGGGTTGTTAGTGTGACTTTTCCCTTTCTCTAGGGGGCGGTATTGGGTGTTCGGATAATTTTGCTTGCCGACTCTTGGGTTGTGGCAGGTGATGGAGTTTTTAGTGGCCTCTAGAGGGGTGGATTTTGATGTGGAGAGCTGTGGCCACCGCCTTTTTGCCCCGGTTTGAGTTGGTGTGTGTGGGACCCTAAAGCTGCCACTGGTGACCCCTTAGCCCTTTTTGGATCTGATTTTGGTTATGTATTCAGATCCATGTTTTGACCACTGCCACTTACCCACGTATTAGGAATGTTAGACTCATTCGTTGGGCATGTTGCTTTTATTGCTCGCACTTGGTGTGCTTTGCTATGCTTTAGACAGTGCTCTTTTATTACTGTCATGCCCCTTTCTTTTGCTTATAGCAGTTTGTTGCCGGATTGGTAAACCCTTCTTTTGATCATAATTCTAATGCTTTACTTACCTTTTTTTTGATTATTTCCTTGCTGAGGTGTTCTTTTCTTGAATGCCCCAGGTCCAGGTTGTAGCCGGTTCAGCGGCTAGTTCTTTTGGAGGGGCTGGTTTGCGGCCTCTTGGGTAGCTGAGACAGCCGATCCCCGATTTTGTGAGGTAGTTCTTTACCTTTCTGTATAGACATACATACTCACCAGTGGGTTCGTGTCAGGTTGTTGACGCTCACTGGTGGCTTCTTGTGATGCTGGGTATGAACTTAAACTGCTGCCTTTTTGCCTATTTGTGGTTGTTTACTTGCTTCTGGGAAGGATTTATGCTAGGTTGCATGTTAGATATTTTAAACTCTAAAAGCATTATTATATGTAGTTCATGCATAACATATTTATAAAACAAAGACACTATATTTCCTTAGCGTAAAAAGACTACCTTTTATATCTATTATATTCACTTAGAGTCGTGCATAACATGAGTTGTCCCTCGGGGACACTTATGCTCACTAGGGTGTCCACTTAATCGAACCAAAGTGTTTTCTGCTGCGTATAAATATATTTTAATTGTGGACTAGCTGATCCACTGTGCCGAGGGATACGACCATTCAACATAACTGGTTTTCTTTCATAATTAATCAACGATTTTCCTTAAAATCTAAGGTCTGGAGTTTTGCCTGAGCGTGTGCAGTTATCCCCTGCACGACGTGGCATCACGACACGCATTTTCTCTAGCTTTGATATGATTCTAACGTTGATAAAATGCGGGTTGTGACAGTTGGTATCAGAGGGAGGTTGCTTGACAAATGGTCGGGCAACCTTTCCCTTGTTTGCATTAGTGGTTAGCGTCATACCATACACACACCGATATGTCATCGGCACGTCTTGGCTAAAGCACGAACACTACACTCATGAGCATAAAGAAGTATACGGGGCATATTATGTAGTATGGGATGCATAATATGTGTTCGTATATGGATCCACCATAGGAGGCAACATGTGAGGGTTATGTAGTATGGGATGCATAACCTCACCACATGAATACGGCTAGCACGTTTTCTTTTCTCATTGCATGGGAATGTTATGTAGTATGGGATGCATAACATTTTCATGTGTACGCCGCCCATGGCATGCATTAAGGCTTTGTTTTTAGAATGCATAGCACATCATGCATAGCATAACATTTCATAAGCACAACGTGCCAAGCTAAATATTTGCAAGATGACATATGTACACACATGGTTTTGAGTCAAAAAAATAATACAAATACATGCATTCATGGTTTAGGCACATGAGTTAGTATGATGGTGGTGAACCATCTTAGGTTAAGCATAACATCATCATGATAAAAACAACTCCCAGAGCAAGTTTTGCAGTTGAAGTTCATATTTAATTGTGTTTGTCTGTACCGGGTAGTTTTGTTCTAGCTGTTGGGCTAGGTCTTGTCTAAAGCTTGTGCGATTATAGGATGGCGAGACGTCCTGCAACGAGATCGACCCCCCAATCCGAGGGTAAGACGTCAGGAGCGCAGAGCGAGGCGCTGGTGGAAAACCTGCGGCAGAGCAATGAGGCCTTATCGAGGCAGGTGGTGGCTATGCATGCTCAGATTCAGTCCCTTGTAGCAGTGGTGGCGGGATAGGCCCCGAGAGTTCCGGACCCCGCTGAGGGGGTAGCTGTTCCTGCCCCTCCTGCTCCTCCCGTGCCTTTGGTTGTGGTGCCCCCGGAGATGGCATTTATATCCCAGTTTCAGCGGTTGAGACCCCCTACTTATGATGGGCAAGCAGATTTCATGATTTTGGATGACTGGCTAATTACTATTGAGGAGATGTTCTCTTATTCGGGGATTACGGATGATCAGAGAGTGATGCTCGCTGCCTACCAGCTCAAGGGCTTAGCAAAGAATTGGTGGATGAGGGAGAAAGAAAGCTTGGTGGCAGGATGCTCTTGGGAGTCATTTAAAGGGATGCTGTTGAGTAAGTTTTTGCCTTCAGTCGAGAGGGACCGGCTGATGAATGATTTTCTCTATCTGAAGCAGAGGAAACTCACGGTCAGTGAGTATGAGATTGAGTTTAGTAAGTTGAGTCGGTTTGATCCTGGTCTGGTGAGTGTTGAAGCAGACCGAGTTAAGCGATTTCTGGGTGGACTAAGAAGTGACATTCAGCAGTTAGCGAATGCCTACGGTGCAGTCAGTTATGCCAGCGTGGTCGAAGCTGCCTTGATGGTTGAGGCCATTGAGAATGCCAAGAATAGAGGTCAGCAGTTGTGGAAGGATAAGCGGAAGTCCGGTGGAGGGAAGAGCCCTCAGGAACCCGATGCGGTCTCGAGAAAGAAGAACAAAGAGGTTTGTAGTTTTTGTGGCCGGCCAGGCCACCCCTTTGAGAAGTGTTTCAAAAGGTTGGGAGCGCAGAAGAAGGAACAGGTGCATACGATTCAGGGTGCTCCCAGAGGAGACTTGGTGTGTGCCTTGTGTGGAAGGAAGGGGCATGATGCTGCCCGTTGCTGGTTAAGAGATAAGGTCTGTTTTCAGTGTGGGCAGAAGGGTCATCTCAAGACAAAGTGCCCACAGCTCCAGCCTGTTCTGCAGCCAGTTCCCCTCCAGGCTTTGCCACCGCCTCAGCAATTGGATAGAGGAAAGGGGAAGCTGAATGTGCTTTCGACAGACAAAGCGCAGACTTCGACCCAGGTTATCTCAGGTTTGACTTCTCCTCAGTCATTTCGTTATGATCCCTTTGTGGTTGTAGTTTTCATTTTTGCGTTTGTTTCCTTAGATGCGTGCGCTATTTGTAGGACGATTAAAGGTAAAGAACCGCTGGGCTCGCGTTCTCTTCGATTCAGGCGCTACCCACTCGTTTGTGGCTAGAGCCTTCGTGGAGCGGTTCAGTTTGGGCCTAGATCGTGTTGGTGGTGCCTTTTACGTTAAGTTCCCCTCTTACGACTCTGTGATTACTGACCTTGGTGTCCTGGATTGTCCGATTTTGTTGGGGGATTTTGTAGCCAAGGCAGATCTGAAGGTGATTGACCTGGAGGACTTCGATGTTATCTTGGGCATGGACTGGTTGTCAAGGTACGATGCTGTTATCCAGTGCAAGGGTAAGCGCCTGGACTTCGTCAAAGACAACGGTCTGCCAGGGAGCGTTTTTGGGTATTCTCTCCAGGAGTCTCCAGTCATTTCTGCGGTGCGTGCTCGGAAGTTGCTTGGTTCTGGCTGTTTTGCTTGTTTGGTCTCTCTGGTAGGGTCAGTTGTTGGAGTGTCGTGTTTGCAAGAGATCCCTGTGGTGTGTGACTTCTCCGATGTGTTTCCTGATGATCTTCCCGGTCTTCCACCCAATCGAGATGTCGAGTTTGCTATAGATTTGGAGCCAGGCACACGTCCTATTGCCAAGGCGCCGTACCGGATGGCCCCGCGAGAGCTGGAAGAGTTGCGAATTCAGCTGGATGAGATGTTGGCAAAAGGGTTCATTAGGCCGAGTTCTTCACCATGGGGTGCACCAGTGCTGTTCATTAAAAAGAAGGATGGGTCGATGAGGCTATGCATCGACTATAGAGAACTGAACAAGGTTACTATTAAGAACAGGTACCCCTTGCCTCGGATTGACAATCTGTTTGACCAACTGCATGGTAGTGCCGTGTTTTCCAAGATAGACCTTCGTTCGGGCTATCACCAGTTGAGAATTCGGGAGTCAGATGTTCCGCGGACGGCGTTCCGCTCTCGTCATGGGCATTTTGAGTTTTTAGTTATGTCATTTGGTTTGACTAATGCGCCCTAAGCTTTTATGGATCTGATGAATAGAGTTTTCAAGGATTTTCTGGATAAGTTTGTGATTGTCTTTATAGATGATGTTTTGGTGTATTCTAAAGATGCGGAGGAGCATGATCGGCATTTGCAACTGGTCTTGGCGACTCTGAGAGACCATAAGCTATACGCCAAGCTGAGCAAATGCGAATTTTGGTTGCCTCAAGTTTCTTTTCTCGGCCACGTGGTGAATAAGGAGGGAATATTGGTGGACCCAGAAAAGGTCGCTGCTATTATGGAGTGGGCGAGGCCTGTTAGTCCCAAAGAGATCAGAAGCTTCTTGGGCTTGGCTGGATATTATAGAAGATTTGTAGAGGGATTCTCTACCTTTTCTGCGCCGTTGACCAGGTTGACGCAGAAAAATGTAGCCTTCATATGGGATGGCAAGTGTGAGGAGGCTTTTGAGGAACTAAAGAGGAGGTTATGTTCGGCTCCAATTTTATCCTTGCCTACTGAAGATAGTGAGTATGATATATATGTGGACGCGTCGCACGTCGGACTGGGCTGCGTATTGATGCAGGGCGGGAAGGTGATTGCGTACGGGTCGAGGCAGCTAAAGACTCATGAGAGGAATTACCCTACGCATGACCTGGAGTTTACAGCTATGATCTATGCGTTGAAATTGTGGAGGCATTTGCTTTATGGCGCGCAGTGCAAGATTTTCACGGATCATAAGAGTTTGAAGTATGTCTTCACTCAGAAAGAGTTGAATCTGCGCCAGCAGCGGTGGTTGGAGTATGTGGCCGACTATGATGTTGAAATTCAGTACCATCCGGGTAAAGCAAACGTGGTGGCCGATGCCCTGAGTCGGAAGTCAGGGAAGATTTTCAATCTCTCCGCCGAGCGTCTAGTAGAAGAGTTCCTTTTGATGGACATTTCTGTGGGAAGCTGCGATTCGCAGAGTAGCTTGGCAGTGGTAGAACCTTCGTGGATTGCGCTTACGCGACTGCATCAGAAGGATGATCCCGATCTTTTGCATTTGTACCTTCGAGCTGAAAAATGTGAATTACCAGATTTCTCTATAGATAATGCGGGTACCTTGAAGTATCGTGGCAGGTTTTGCATTCCCGCAGTTGGAGATATCCGGGGTATGGTGTGCAGAGAAGCCCACGGATCTAGTGTTGCCTACCATCCAGGGTCTACCAAAATGTACCATGATTTAAAGCAGATTGCCTGGTGGTATGGGATGAAGAAGGACATAGCCAGATTTGTTTCTGAGTGCTTCACTTGCAGGCGTGTTAAGGCCGACCATGGGAGGCCTGGTGGAAAGCTAACTCCCTTGGAGATTCTGATGTGGAAGTGGGAGAGTATCTCGATGGATTTCATTACAGGCTTACCGAGATCCCCTAAGGGGCATGATTCAGTTTGGGTGATCGTAGACAGATTGACGAAGTGTGCTCACTTCGTACCATTTAAGATTGATTATCCGATGAGGAAGATAGCCGAGCTGTATCTGGATGAGGTTATTAGATTGCATGGTGTACCCGTGAGTATCATATCAGATCGAGACTCCAGGTTTACGTCTCATTTTTGGAGGAGCCTTCAAGAAGGGTTGGGTACAGATTTGAGATATTCCACGGCTTATCATCCGCAGACCAATGGTCAGACGGAGCGAGTGAATCAGATTGTGGAAGATATGATCCGATGCTATATTCTGGACCACGGAGGAGCGTGGGATGAGCGGTTGCGGCTTATGGAATTTGTGTATAACAACAGTTATCAAGAAAGCTTGCAAATGGCTCCTTTTGAAGCTTTGTATGGGAGGCGCTGTAGGACTCCATTGTTTTGGGCTGAGGTTGGCGAGAAACCTTTGTTGGGTCCAGAAGCACTCGAGGAGATGGAAACCACTGTGAGGCTTATACGGGAAAAGCTTCGATTAGCCCAGGAGAGATATGAGAAAAATGCCAACCGGCGTAGATCGGACTTGGAATTTGTGGTGGGGGACTCAGTGTTCTTAAAGGTCTCCCCGTTGATCGGAGTCAAGCATTTTGGCAAGAGCAGGAAGTTGGACCCGAGGTATGTGGGCCCATTTCCGATTGTTGAGCGGATTGGGATTTCAGCTTATAGGCTGGCTTTGCCCGCAAATTTCCCTGGCGTGCATAATGTCTTCCACGTCAGTCAGCTGCGGAAATGTGTGATGAATGGCAGGCAGGTTTTGGATTTTGTGCCTGAGTTGGAGCCGAATCTTTCTTTTGTGGAGGTGCCTGTCCGCATTCTGGATTCTCAGGTTCGTGCGCTGCGGAAGAAGTCTATTCCGATGGTTAAAGTTTTATGGAGGAATCAGGATGTAGAAAGCGCGACTTGGGAGTTGGAGTCGGCTATGAGGGAGGCTCACCCTCATCTTTTTCCCTGATCTTGTGCCTGGTATGTTCTGTTTTATTTATATTTATGTAGCCTTTTTCCTGGCTCTTTCTCTCTCCTTCTTCATAGGAGTGTTGTGAGTATAGTTTCGAGGCGAAACTTTCTTTTAGGGGGAGTGGCTGTAACGCCCCCGGTTTTTCTTTGTTTTGTTTGATATTGGATTGGCGTTACGATGACGCATTTCCGGCCCTTCGCCGTTGTAGAGCGCGGTCCTATCTCTGTAGGTTCCTTGTGTAGCCTGGTTGTAGCCAGTTGGCAAGTTTCCCCAGCTAGCCGGAGTCTGTTTTGGTGACTCGGTTGAGCCTCTTAGGGAAATGCTTGTGTTTTGGCATCGGAAGGTGTTGCCCGAGTGTGCGATCGTCGGATGTTGCCTTCGACCTCACCGTTGTTTTGGTTTTGGTTTTGGTCGAGATCCGGGATCGTTTGCTTTCAGGTCGTTTCGACGTTCATCTTTGGTTAGCTGCAAGTTTGTAATGTTTGTTGTGCTGTGTGTGGTCTGTTGTGGCTGAGCTTGTAGGCTGGTGCCTTGTCTCTTGTTTGCTAGGTGATAGCAGGTTTCTTTTTCTGTGTAAGTTTGGGTGACACGGCCTGGGTCACGCCCGTGACTCAGGGCGTGTCGTGCTCGGGTAGAGATCCTGTTTCTCAGGTCGACGAATTTTTGGTCGACGGGGTTTTTTTGTAGGAACACGACCGTGACACGGGCGTGTCACGGGCGTGTACCCCCTTCGGTTCGTCGAGCTGCGCTCGATGGTCGTCAGGCGGTGTTTTAGTGAGAACACGGCCGTGTCGTGTCGGACACGGGCGTGACACTGGGGCGTGTCTCTGTGTTCGACGATCGGCGCTCCACGATCGTCGGGCAGTGTTCGGGTTGGTACACGGCCTGTGACACGGGTGTGTCACAGGGCGTGTCCCTTGCTTCATCGAGCGGAGATCGACTTTCGTCGAGTGGGTAGGTGCGTGAGTACACGCCCCGTGACACGGGCGTGTCGGGCCGTGTCACGGGCGTGTCCCGTGTTTCGTCGAGTGGAGATCGACGTTCGTCGAGTCAATACACGCCTCGTGACACGGGCGTGTCGGACCGTGTCACGGGCGTGTCTTGGGCGTGTTCCGTACTTTTTCCTGGGAGTCATCTTTTGTTGTCGTGAACCGTTTTTCCTCCTCATTTTTCCTTGTTCCCGAGCCTGGAGAGCTTCCAGCGGAAGGGTTTTGAGAAGAGGCAGTGGTTGTTCTGGACGGAGATTTCGGGAGGGTTAGAGCTCGTTTTTCTGTGCGATAGCGGATTTGGCTTGCTCTCGTGTAGATCTTCCCTTCCATGTAAGTTTTTCTTGAGTTAGGGTTTAATTCCAGGAATTTGTTAACATCTGATTTCTTTTCTTTTCCTCAAGTTTCAGCTTTGGCCTTTTAGGTGGCCGATCTTGCCGCCGGAGCCAAGCGGTGGTGTTAGTGGTTGTTTTTCCTGGAGGTAGAGGCAAGTGGCTCCCTTGCCCTTGCCAAAATATTCTAACTCTTGCTCTGTTCTCTTTTCTTTTCCTATGCAATACTTCTGTGTTCATTATTTTAACAGTAGGATGTTTCCTTCATTCATTTCGTCCATGGGCTGTTCTATTGTCCTTTTAAACCAAGGTTCTCTCTTTTGTCTGAGGTTTGGGCGTGTCCATGGGACGTTTTGGGCCAGTTTTGGGTTCTGGCTGCAGGCACACGGCCTAGGACATGGGCGTGTCCCAGGGCGTGTCAAGCCTGTGTCGACACTGAGACGGGAAGTCGACACTTTGGCCTCGACATTGTGTCGAGACTGGGCACACGGCCTGCGACATGGGCGTATCGTAGGGCGTGTCGACCCGTGTCTACACTCATCCCGCAAAGTCGACACTTTGGTCTCGACATTGTGTCGAGACAAGGCACACGGCCTAGGACACGGGCGTGTCCAAGGTCGTGTCATCAGGTCGACGATCTTCACTCGACGAAGTGTCGAGTGTCGAGACCGTGTACACGGCCTAGAGCCCAGGCGTGTTGGGGTAACATGGGTAAGTACACGGGCGTGTCCTTGAACCCGTGCAATGCTCGGGTTGTTTTTGGGGAAAAATAATAGGGGTACACGGCCGGCCACACGACCGTGTCAGGTGGAACACGGACGTGTCAGGTCGAACACGGGCGTGTTCGATACCCGTGTGTCGTTCCAGGCGATTCGATTTTGACGGCGAATGAGGCACACGGCCCTGGACACGGGCGTGTGCCAGGCCGTGTTCGGTCCAGATTGGGCATTTCAGTCCCGAATCAAAGCCGTTCGTTTCTTTATTTTGGGATCCAACAGCTGGAGGTTGTTCCTGATGGGATATACCCGGGATTGGACTTAGAAACCCTCACTTTTCTTAAGTGGTTATCTTTCTAAAAGCTTAGAGAGAGAGAGGAGAGCCAAGGAAGGAAGAAGGAGCTAGATCCAGCCATTGGAGGAGCTTCGAAGCTCCAAATCGCGAGCCGACTCCGGATCCACGGAGGAAAAGCTAGTGCGGTGCTTTTCATCCGCTTACTTTTCCATGGCGCCAAAGAGAAATGCTAGGGTAACGATTCTCTTCTTGAGCATGAGTAGCTCTCCTTCTTTGCATAGGAAGCGCGCTCTCGTGAGTTTGCGGTGAGTTGGAGGCGTTCCTTCGGGTAGATATGTGAAGTCCCCGTTGTTTAGAGTCCGTAAGCGAGAACGGACATAGGCATGATGTGTGAAGCCTATCCGGCCGTGTTGGTCTGGATCGGTGATGTTGCATTGCATAATGCCGGAGAAGACTCCGTGCTATTGGTTGTTTTTCGGGCTTTCTACGCGGTAGATTGCAGCAGGGAGCCTTGGGGATTAACCCAAAGGTGCACCCGGAAAACTGGGCGGATGCGAGATATTGCCAACTTGGTGGCCTGAGAGCCAGCTTGAACATAATTAGGTTATGTGAAATGTGATGGAAATGAGACTCGGGAGAAGTTTGACCTGCGCATATGGTTTAAATTACCGTTGCGGGCGCATATGGTTTAAATTACCGTTACGTTGTGAGCACGGGTTAGATGGAACCGTACCCATTCTATGTCGTTCGGATTAGAGCCGTTGGCAT
Source organism: Platanthera guangdongensis (assembly GCA_039583875.1). Classification (NCBI taxonomy): domain Eukaryota; kingdom Viridiplantae; phylum Streptophyta; class Magnoliopsida; order Asparagales; family Orchidaceae; genus Platanthera; species Platanthera guangdongensis. The sequence continues at coordinate 173,627,836 of CM077166.1, read as the reverse complement.
AGATGAGAGTCTTTGGCGGTCTATGGTTTTAATTACTGTGACCCATGCCGGGAAGACAAACTGCTCATTGTTTGGCCGTCCAAAGGGGATGGCGGTGAGTCGGCAGACTTAGACTGCATTCACCGAGAATGTGCTCTGAGTGCACGGGGTGTGTGGCCGTTGAGCCTATGCCTGTGATGAAATGATTATTGCTATATCGCTCGCTTATGCTAATGAAAATGCAGGGAAGGAGCTTCGCCGCCCCGAGTTGGGGGCGGGATCGTTATAATTTGGTCAGCATTGCTGACCGTTGCCTTGTTTTGCCACCGTGCGGTGGTTTGTTGTTTGTAGGTGCGGCTGGACCGAGCGGTCAATAGCGGGCTAAAGCCCAAGTGCGAAGCCGACCCTCGAAGGCCTATTTAGAAGTGTTTACTGTTTTATTCATGTATGACCGGCCTGCTTGCCGTGGTTTGTAAATCATGTAATATCAAGTGAAACATTTTGTAAGGCCTTAAGGCTAACGGTTGTATTTGTAATACATTCCTATTTTGGTTTAGTGGACATTCATGCTTTAGTGCTGGGTTCTTTAGTGCAACTTTTATAAACTGCTTCCGCTAGAATGCTCTGTGTAGGACGTTGATTGGTTGGATGGTTTCCATGAGTAACCACCCGGTCTGTCTGTGGTATATGGTGTCGGGCCCCGGCCGGACCTACTGCTATATGCTATGTGACGGATAGGGGGTGTTACAAGTTCTCTACGAAACGCCTATAGTAGCCAGCAAGCCCCAGAAAACTCCGGACCTCTGCCACTGTAGTCAAAGTAGGCCACTCTAGTATTGCCACTATCTTCGCCGGATCCACAGCTATTCCTTCTCCACTGACAACATGACCAAGGAACGCTATCGAGGATAACCAGAATTCACACTTAGAGAACTTTGCATACAACTGACTTTTCCTCAATGTCTCCAACACCAAGTGTAAATGCTTGTAGTGATCCTCCTCACACCGCGAATACACCAGGATATCATCGATAAATACTATCACGAAATGATCCAGGTATTCTCTAAACGTCCTATTCATCAGATCCATAAACACAGATGGCGCATTCATCAACCCAAACGGCATGACCGTGAACTCGTAATGCCCAAACCGCGTACTGAATACTGTCTTTGGGATGTCGCTCTCCTTTATCCTCAACTGATAGTAATCGGACTTCAGATCTAACTTCGAATATACTGTTGACCCAACCAACTGATCAAATAGATCATCAATCCTCGGGATTGGATATTTGTTCTTCTCCGTAAGCTTTTTCAATTCCCGGTAGTCGATACAAAGCCGCAAGCTCCCATATTTCTTCTTAACAAAGAGAACTGGTGCGCTCCAAGGCGACGAACTTGGACGCACATAACCTTGCTCTAGCAACTCTTGCAGTTGCACCTTCAACTCTGCCATCTCTCTTGGAGCTATCCGATAGGGGGAGCGTGAAACCGGTTTGGCACCCGGTACCAGCTCTATAGTAAAGTCTATCTCCCGCTGAGGAGGGGCTCCTGGGAGATCATCCAGAAACACATCATGATACTCGGACACAACTGGGATGCTGTCCAAACTAGGCTTAGGCGTCGAAGTCTGCACTAGAGCGACATACAGTTCTGCCCCAGACCGGACTGCCTTGAACACCTGAAGGGCCGACATCAGAACTTTCCCTGATCCCTTCATGCCCGCAAAAATTGTCTCCCGATCTGTTTCCAAACCCAACTTGACTTCCTTACGGTTGCAATCAATGCATGCACTCTGCTCCGAGAGACAATCCATACTGAAGATTACGTCATACTCCGCTAATGGTAGAACCAACGCCCGCAAATCGAACTCCCGGTCTCCAATCTGAATCTTCACAACGCAAATCCTATCTGCACGCATTGAGCACCCATTAGGCAACAACACATCCAACTTGTTTTCTGCCATCGAGGACGGAACTCCGATGCGCGATATGAATTTTTCGGACACGAAGGAATGCGATGCTCCCGTATCAAACAGGGCACTCGCCAGAAACCCAAAGATTAACACAAAGCCTAGCACTAACAAACGTAAGCTAACAAATACGAAGGTAACAACTATAAAAGTTAAACCACTGTAATTTGACTCATACATGTCACCACGTCCGCTTGCTTTATGACCTCCTGCAGACCAAGGTTGTAGACTATAGGCTAGACTGGAGCATGATGGGATGCGGTTGACTCCACCACCTTCCCTTTCTCCTCATAAGTCGCTCTAGGTTTCCTCTCGGACTTTGGACGTCCGCTCCAACACTCCCGAGCAAAATGCACCGTCTTCCCGCAGTTGTAGCAAGCTCCGGGGGCTCGACCTGTAGTTGCCCCCGACGCATCAGCCGAAGGGGTTGAGTTCGAAGTCCTCCGCTTCTTGTTCCACCTGCAAAAACTTGACTTGGTATTTGGCACTTTGAACTCGGACTTCTTTTCTCCTGGGTCCTTCTTCTCTTGAACTTTCTTCGCAACCTTTTCCAACGATTGGGCCGAATTTAACAAGGCTAGGAAGCCCTGCGCCTTAGGCCCAGCAAGGAGTAACTGTAAATCGTCGTGAAGACCCTTATAGAATCGGTTGGTCTTCCTTTCTTCTTCTGTAAACATAGCACCAGCATAACGACCCAACCGTGTGAACTCATGCAGATATTCGTCCACGCTTCTGGATCCCTGAGTCAACCCAAGAAATTGATTCTCCATCTCCAACTTCTGAGCAGAGGGTACAAATCTGGCTAGGAATAATCTTGAAAATTCCTCCATCGGCACATCCGCAAGTTGCCTTCCCACTAGAAGATGAAACTCCAACTCGTCCCACCACAGCCTTGCTTCACCATCCAAAAGAAAAGTCGCTATGGTGGTCTTCTGCCACTCCTCAGTTATTGTGGCTGTCAACACCCTCTTTATCGAAGATAGCCAGTCCTCAGCTTGAGTTGGCATTCCAACCCCATTGAACCTCGGAGGGTTAAAGCCCATCACATGCTTTAGCTGCCTCTCCGTAGCTCTCCTAGGCTCTACCAACTCAACTGCTGCGCGTTCCACCACTCTCGGCTCTGCCGCCCTTACCGGTTCTTGCTCATTCGCAGGAGGAGCGTGATGCATTTGCCATGCAGGTTGGGCATTTATCATTGCAAATACGGCTTCAGCCACCATCCTGATGATTTCCGCTGAAGGAGGTGTTGCTGGCACGTCCCTTGGTGCACTACTTTCCGCTGATTGCGGATGCTCTGACCGACCAGCACCGCTTCTAGCTGCCTATAATAGCAAAGACACACGATTAGACGACAAACAAATTGCTAAAAGCAATCATTGGAACGTTCAAATTCCACAAAACAAGTGTATTTTCATTCCTAAGTGGACATTCATGGGTTATTTTTGATATTATAACGATGACGCACACATGTGCTCACCACCCCTTAAAAGAATTCGCCCACGAATTCATTTAAGCCTGACCGTAACCAGAAGTCTGATACCAAATTGTAACACCCACATCTATCACATGACATATAACAGAAGGTCCAGCTGGAACCCGACACCATATACCACGGACAGTCGGAAGGGTTACCAAATGAATATTCAAACCATCCAATTAAGACTACTCGTCCTACACAGAGCATTCTAGCGGAAGTTTTTAAAGTTGAAAGAACCCAAACTTAGATCCAACAAATATGAATGTCCACAACTACAACTGCAGGAATGAAACCCCAAATGCACTGAAATGGGTACATGGCCTTATGGCCTTACAATAGTTCACTTAATAAAACATGTCTTACATACATCGGCTCGCAGGCCGGCCACACATGATAAACGTAAAAAACAACTATTCTACGGCCTTCTAGGGCTAGCACAGCAACATGGGCTCCAGCTCGCTATTCGGCACTCGGCTCTGCAACACCTGCAAGCACATACCACCGCACGATGACAAACAAGGCAACAGTCAGCTAAAAGCTGACCAAATTATAACGACCCTGCCCCTCACTCGGGACGGCGGTGCTCTTTCCCTGCATATCATTAGCCCTATATAATAATACAGCGCAACTATCTATTTCTCCACAGATGTAGGCTCGCATGGCCAAACACCCCGTGCACTCAGGGCACATTAACGGTGAATCCTGTCATTCCAGCGTCTTCACCACCACCGCCAGGATGGCAACAACATGTGAGCATTTAGCCTTTCTGACCACCGTCTAAGGCTCCCGACTATGCCAACGGCCAGTCCCTGTCTTCGGGTCTCTCGCACCAAACCACATAGCCTAGGTCCGATTCCACTTGACTGTTGCTCACGCTGCCTAGTCAATTTAAGTCCTACGCGCGGGCCAAGCTTCTCTCGGATCCCAAAATTTTCCAAACAATTTCATAACCCAGTTATGATCAAGGCCGGTTCCCAGACCGCCAAGTTAGCAGAACACGTTTCCGCTCAATTTTTCGGGTGCGCCTTGAAGCTAACCTCCAAGGATCCCGGCTGCAATCTACCGTGTAGAAACCCAAAAAACCCAAAACACGGAGTCTTCTCCGGCAATTCATATCAAATGCAACATCACTGATCCAGACAATACATGTACAGGTAGGCTTCACACACAATGCATATGCCCGCACTTACGATTCCGGACTCTATATGCAACACAAGGGGGACTATTCACATCAACCCCAAGGAACACCACGCACTCGCTGCACACTCGCGGGAGCGGGATTCCCTATGCAGAAAGAAAGAGCTTCTAACGCTCAAGTTGAGAACCGTTACCCTTGTAGTCCGTTTTGGCGCCATGGAAGAACTACGCGTACAGAACTCCTCGCAACGACCTTCCCTCCACGAATCCACTCTCAGATTTCGAAATGGTGCTCTGGTGCTCCGCCGGCGGCCAGAAACCTCCTCTTCTTCCTCTTCTCTCTAACACCTTGGAAGGAGAAAGCCTTGGAGAGAAATGATGGATTAACTCCCCTATTCCCGGCCTTAACAGAGCAGGAACTCATCTGGGTCGTTGGATCTTAATTAAAGAAAACAAACGGCTCATATCTGCACAAAATTCTCCAGACCTGGGCCGAACACGGCTTGGCACACGGCCATGTCCAAGGCCGTGTGCCTCAATCCAGGCACAATCGTCGAACTGAGAAACGACACACGGGCCAAGACACGCCCGTGTCTCACCTGACATGCTCGTGTCGGGTCCCTCGACACGCCCGTGTTCGTGGGAGTGTCACGCATGACCGCCACGACAACGGACACGACCCAACTGGACATGGGTATGGACACGGGTTGGCACATGCCCGTGTCGGATGACACGCCCGTGTCATCCGGCTGTGTTCCTGGCCGTGTCCTTCTCGGGATGAAAACGACCAAAAATGCCAGCTAGACACGGCCTTGGACACGCCCGTGTCCTAGGCCGTGTACACATATACATGCACCAAAAATCCCTTTTTCGCGACCGACTCACACACAATTTTCGGGGCGTTACATGTAACATACATGATATCAGGCCTACTGGCAGTCAAGTAGAAGAGGGAGCCAATTATGCCTTTATACAAGGTTTTATCAGCAAGTTTCCCAGTTTCATCCTTGTCTATTGACACACTTGACCTCATAGGAGTTTTCATTATGGAGGCACTCTCCATTCCAAACTTCTTGATTAACTCCTCGGTAAACTTAGACTGGGAGATGAATAACCCATCCTCTAATTGTCTAACTTGGAGGCCCAAGAAATACTTGAGTTCACCCATACTGCTCATTTCAAACTGCTCTTGCATAAGTTAAACAAACTTCTTGCATAGGCCATCATCAGTAGACCCAAAATGTAAGACCCCTTTTTTTTCTTTTTAAACCACGGGGTCTTAGACCCAGAATCGCCGCTTTGCGGTGACACTTCCACGCCCGGGAAGGTCGTCACTACAAAGCGCCAATCCTACCGGCCATATCGATCACAGAAAATGTAGTAAGAGAGTAAATGAAACAAAAACTCTAACACATGTCCACAGAGATTATATATATATAAATAATCTCCACGATGGGAGAGTCCATAGTAATAATAATAAAGGTACTGAAAATAGGGCTCACGCCCGATACATCAATGTCCTCACTACATATCTCGCATCGCGGAAGCAAAACTAAAACAACTACTAGCGATCGGGACTCACAGTCCCAGCTGTTTGAACCCCAGTACTAGACTATCCCATCTCCAAGCGTGTCGATCTCTGGGGCTGCTCCTCTATGTTGGGCTCCACGGTCCCCTAAAATGATGTGGTTCGAAAATCGTTAGTCTAAAAGACTAACTCTTATCATCCCCTACCCCTCCCCCATGGCTCCTAGGCACCGTGCAGCGAGGAGGAAAAGGAAGCTCTGAAGGTGTAGAATAAACAAAACAGGTGACTGTGGAACTATTCTAGCATGAGTATATAAGCAGAACAAGTGTATGTAAGCCGTAGTAAATGAAAGGTAAACTAAGAAACATGCAACCTTTACTTATAAGAATGCCCATACAAACTTATAAGTTAAGGGATCTTTTGCAAAGCTCCCATCGTATAAAAAGTTTCATACCGATTTATACGTTGGGGTGTCAGTTTTCAAGCAAGCAATATATATATATATATATATATATATATATATATATATATATATATATATATATATATATATATATATATATATATCCAAAGAGTAATAACCTTAGCTTATAAGCACGCTCACACAAGCTTATAAAATAATGGGTCGTTTTACAGGGCCTATTATATAAAGCGTCCCATACCACTTTATACAATAGGTGTCAGTGGTTATATTCAATGATGATGTTATGACATGCAAGTATGTCATGATGCAAACATGTAAGTGCAACACACCCACCCGACTCTTTGTACACAGACCTTTAATTCCCCCTTTCTGGAGCCTAACCTCCCAGGATACCTCCGTAGTGGCAAACGGAAGCGGTGGATTGGGCCTCGCCCACCTCTAAACCGGTAATTGCACTACCAGTCTGACCTATCATATGCCGCGACGTTGGTGCACTAAACGGAGCTCCTGCGTACTCTTTGCCGGCAAGTCCACCAGACTTATCTTGGCGAAGTGCAAAACCACACTTGCCGAGCCAACGTTTTGGCATCGGTGCATTGACCCTCCAATACCGAAGACCCACCATCTTATACTTTATGCACATGCAACCTTATGTATCAACAACCGAGCCAAAGCTCGTTGGGCCAACCTGCCCATCATCAAAACTACTGAACCTACTGCCCGTGTGACCCAACCTAACATCCCGAGACATTGAGGTGAGTGAATGTGAATCCCTAGTTATGCTAGTTACTCTTGCAGTTTGTTTTGCCTACAATTTAGGTTAGTCAAGGACTGCCAAAGGCATACCCCGTGAAGGGTTCTCGAGGGCACTAGGAACTACGATGGACTGAAGCCCAAAGCTCCCTTTCGCAAGGCACTTACTATTATTGGTTAATACCAGTCTCCTGATCGCTTTAATATTACTCTGGATCTAACCCTAGTGTGTTTTGACCTTCTCTCTCCCTCCACAGGAAAGACGATCTTTCGTCGATCCCGAGCACCACCTAAACCTAGTAGACTCAACACTCTACTCATCCCAACTTCCAATGATGAACTCAATATCATTTACCCAATCCAGCAACTATTAACCACAACCCATATACCAAATTCAAATGCTAACGCATTTTCTGCAGTTTTACTAAATGCAGACCAACCTAAGCTATATGATGTACATGATAGGAGGTACTCCAAATTTTCTTCCAAATGCCCTAAGATAATTAATGGGGGCCTATCATGAGATTTTTCGTCTAAATCCATAAACTTTGAATTTTCCTATTTAAACAGATATTTTATTTATTTTCTCTAAAAATCCAAATGCCCTAGTTATGAATATGAAGTGGCTTTTATAATCATGAAAAATGCTCCACAAAATTATGATAAATACTAAGCAACTAATAGACAGTAAATTCATATCATCCAAGTTTTTGCAAGGTTTAGGCCTCTGAACCAGAATTTTAAATGAAAACACATATTTATCAATTAAATAAACAAGTGCTGCAAATAGGCTTCCAAAAATTATAAGAAAATTCAATCATGACCAATATGCAAAAAGAACACTCCTGACCAAGTTTCCAAACTTTCCAGTGAATAATGAACTCTAATTTTAATTTAGAACAATACTCCTCTTTCATAAATTAATGAAATAACTACTGAAACTACTCATCTAAAAATTATGATAAAATTCCCTCATAAGCATAATGACCTAAGTACACTTTTGCATAAGTTTCACAATTATCTAACCTCCAATGAGCTCTGAATCTATTTTTGAACATAATTACATAATTATAAGCCTATGAAGTAAGTACTGAGAAAATACACCAAAAGAATTATAATAAAATTCAAGTGTGAGTATTATGACTTAAACAATCCTCTTCCCAATTTTCATAATTTTCTAATGAACAGTGAGATTATAATAAACAAATAACTATCAGGGGTAAATCCATGTATTACAAAGAAGGTACTAAAATTGTTGATCCAAAAATTCCAATAAAATTACTAGGGGCTCATATTAACCCTATGACTACACTACCCAAGTTTCAGAACTTTTCATAAAGTCTTGATGGCCTATTTTATATGTGTAATGTTTGTGCCCTAAACTAGGGTTAGGGTTTTGGGGAGTTTATCAGCCTCTAAATCTCATGATATTTTTAACAGAGGACCTTGACAACCCTAAAGTCCTCTCCACCAAGTTTCAAGTCATTTCAAGGTCACTTATCCCCTTGAACTTCAAACCCTAGGTTTGCACACATAGGACCTACCCTAGTGTCCTAGGGCTCTACCCTTCAACTTCCACCCAATAATAGTGGGGTGGGGGTATTTTGTGTACTAATAGCTGAATGCCAAGATCCATCACCTTTGGGTGAGGTTGGCCAACTCTAGAGCACTTAGGGCACTTAGCCCTAATTTGACCTAAAAGGGTCAACTCTTGGCTACACAATTACCCTATCAAATCAAACCCAAAAGTGGAGAAATTTTTACCAAAGCCATAAAATACGCCCAAAGATCACCCACCAAAAGTTTGGGGGTTTTTGAGGTGTTTAAAATACCTAATTAATTAGTACATGATTTATTAAATTTTTCCAAAATCTATAGAAAATATATCACCAAAAATTCCCATTTTTGGTCAACACCTAGGTATAGTTAGAAAGACTCCCTATCCAAATTTCAGGTCATTTGGACAGTAGATGAAGTTGGGGCACACATTTTAGTCTCTGACAAACCCTAGGTATAGACCCCACCAAAATGAGTGCCCTGGTCAAACTAGACATCCAAATTGGTTCAAAGCAATTTGAAATTAAAGAACACCCCTAGAGCTACAACTTTGGTGTATTCCATTTTTTCACTAGAGGTCTATAGGTATTTTTAATAATTAAAAATATTGACTGTATAAAGTTTGACAGAAAATCACATGAAATGGAATAATTAACCTAAGATTAAAATCAAGCTGCACGAATCTTGGCGCGAAATGGAGATATCGGGTCGTCTTCTACAGCGCGCCAGCATTCAGGATTCATTCTTCCTGGAGCTGCTTCCATGCGCTGCCACCGGCCACCCAGCCACCTCCTCGGCCGGCCGCTGCCACCGGCCACCCAGCCACCTCCTCGGCCGGCCACCGCCACCACCACCTCCATCGAGGTGGTAGCTATCTCCAGGCGGCTGAGCGCCGCCGGAGGGGCCGTTCCGGCGATTCTGACAGGTGGAAATTTACACAAAAACCAGGAATTTTCTTCACCTGATCGGGCTCAATTGAGCCCGATGCTTGTCCCTATTGATTCCTATGATCTACCTACAGAGAGAGGGGAAGGGGAGGACCTTTATGATGGTCTGGAGTCGAGCCGATCGCTAGGTTGCCATTAGCGGTGGTGATATCGCCGGAATTCTGCAACAGCATATTATAGAAGCTTGAAACCACCGAGGGAAGGGTGGAAACGACTCCTTGGTGCCCAGTGATGCTTTTAAAACACCCGAACAGGATATGGGAAGAGTGTGGGTTGAATGGCCATTAAGGGCCATTCTCGGCCATGGTGGTGGGCGTGAATCTGGCTTAGGGTGGTCTGGAAACGGCTGGAAACTCCTCCTCTTCCCCAGAGGAGTTGAATCCAGCCATTAAAGGTGGCCCTTGGCCTCCCTAAGCCATGAATGGCTTCTTCCTCCCTCTTTCTCTTTCCTCCATTAAGGGTGAGGTGGAGTTCTCTCTCTCTCCTAGTCACCAAGGCTGACTTGGTCATCCCTTTAAGCTATTTGCAGCCCACTAAATCATATCATCCATAATTAAGAGGTGGTTAGCCCAAATGAAAAAGGGCTTGAGCTTGGGTTAGCCCATTTGGGCTAAGTTGACCTAAACTAGACTAGGGTTGACATTGGTCATTTTGACCTTTTGGGCTGACCACAGTGGGTCCTTGGTGATACATTGGCCTCCCCCTAGGGTCTAGGTTGGGCTGGGTAGGGTTGTCTTAGGATTGTCGGGGTCACTTGACCCTTAGGAAGGGTACTTTGACCAAATTAGGGCTAGAGTTGACTTGGGTCAACTTAGCCTCCTTGGTTGACCCCAATGAGTCCTTGGTGACCCATTTGGCCTCCCTTAGGGCTTGGGAAGGTCTAGGTGGGTCCCTTTGGCCAAGGGGAGGTCAGTTGACCATGTATGAGCTTAGTTTGACCTGTTTAGGGTTTGGATTGACTTTGGTCAACTTGACCATTTTAGTTGCCCCTAGTGGGTCCCTATGGCTCTAATGGACCCTTTAACAGGTTGGTGAGGTTGTGGTGAGGTCTTGGAGTCATGGTGAAGCCCCATGATCACCCTAACCTAGTGTTTAGAAATCTATTATTTGCAGACCATAGTAATCTCACTTACATTCCTCGGTTCACTTGGTCTTCCCAGGGTTTTGTCATGACCTAGTCATGACAAAACCACTCCCGGGGGTCTAGTTGTCTGATGGATGTTACAAATCCTAATACATAAACCAAAAATTTTGTCCTCAAAATTTAAGTTAGGCCTACAGGATTTCAAGTATGAAAAATAAAATGTAACATCCCGAGAGGTTGCAAGGAATATCTGACTGAAAAGTTCGGGGTACTTTTATTGCATCAGATCCTGCGGCTCCGAGGTGTGCTACTCCTGACCGTGATTCCTCCACAGGATTTTGACAAACGGAACTTTCTCACGTCGCAAGTCCAGCATCCCAGTATCCTCTATCCGAATCGGCTCCAGGTGCACCGATCGATCGAAATCTATAGGCCCATCTGTAGTCAAAATCTGCTGCTCAGGCCGAAGTAGAGCTCTCCTTGGGGAGGAGACGTGGAAAACGTCGTGCAGGCCCTCCAGTTCTGGTGGCAGCTCCAGCCTGTATGCTAAGGGACCGATCCGCTCCAGGATCCTGTAAGGCCCCATATATCTCGGGCTGAGCTTCTTCTTCCGACCAGGCACCCGTGAAACTCTATGCATCGGTCGTATCTTCAAGAAAACCCGGTCTCCAACCTGGAAATCTACCTGACGATGTCTCGCGTCGTAATACTTAGACTGCCTGCTCTGCGCCTCCAGCATCTGATCCCGTATCAGCCTCACCTGAGCCTCGGTGTCCTCAACAAACTCCGGGCACAGCACCTTCGGGTCCTCATCCTGTATCCATGACAGCGGAGTCCTACACCTTCATCCGTATAGGGCCTCATAAGGGGCCATCCCTATGCTGGACCGGTAGCTATTATTATATGAGAACTCGACCAGTGGCAACAACTTCTCCCAAGGCTCTCCACAGTCCAGAATGCATAGTCACAGTAGATCTTCCAAAGTTTGATTGGTGCGTTCTGTCTGCTCATTAGTTTGGGGATGAAAAGTTGTACTGAACGTCAACCGAGTGCCCAAATAGGCTTACACTGATCGCCACTCCCTGGACGTAAACCGTCCATCCCGATCTGATACGATCGTCCTGGGTACGCCATGATAACGAACGAACTGGTCCATAAACTTCCGCACCAGCACACCAATCGAGTCACCCTTCCTGATCGAAATAAATCTGGCTACCTTTGTCAGCCGATCGATGATTACCCAGATCGAATCGTTCCCCGTCCGCGATCGGGGAAGCCCATGTATGAAGTCCATCGCAATATCATCGAACTTCCACTCCGGCACCGGGAATGGTTGCAACAATACTGCGGGGTTCCTGCACTCCTCCTTCACCAGCTGGCATGTCTCATAGTGGGTGACGAAGTAGGTGATATCCTTCTTCATGCCTGGCCAGTACATGGTCTTCTTCAGATCCGCATCCATCTTTGTAACTCCCGGGTGTACCGAATACCGGCTGTAGTGGGATTCCGTCATGATATCCTCCCGGACCTGTCCTCCCTCTGGAATATAAACCCGTCCTATGAAGCATAACAGGCCATCCCTCAGTGTGCAATCTTCAGCAGTGCCTGCCTCTAAGTCTTGGAATATTAGCTCCAGCTTGGCATCCTGCCTCTGCCCATCTCTGACTCGGTCTCGAATGTTATCTGTGGCGCTCATCGCGACTAAATACTCCTCATAGAGCTCGGGGTCTTCAGCCGATACCAGCGTGATGTGAATATCTTCTAATCTCTGCAATAGCTACATGGAGATAATCTGGGGCTCAGCTCCGGAGGTGGCGGCTCTCCGACTCAGCGCATCGGCTACCACATTCGCCTTCCCTGGGTGGTAGTGCATCTCGTACTGGTATTCTACCAGAAACTCCACCCAACTCCTCTGCCTGATATTTATCTCCTTCTGCATGCCCACGTACTTCAGATTTTTGTGATCATAGTATATGTCGCAGTGGACACCGTAGAGGTAGTGCCTCTAGACCTTCAGAGCAAACACGACCGCTCACATCTCCAAGTCATAAACAGGGTAGTTCTGCTCATGCTTCCTCAGCTGGCGGGAAGCATAAGCAATCACATGGCCTTTCTGCATCAGCATTGTACCCATGCCCTGGTAAGAAGCGTCGGTGTAGACCTAGAATCCTTCTTTCCCCAAAGGAATGGCAAGGATAGGAGTCGAGGTGAGTCGATCCTTTAGCTCCTGGAAATTCGTCTCGCACTGCGTGGTCCAGACAAAGGGCACATCCTTCCTCGTTAGGGATGTGAGTGGGAGGGAAATTCGAGAGAATCACTCCACAAACTTTCGGTAATAATTGACAAGTCCTAGAAAACTACACACGTCTGTGGCCATCTTCAGCGGCGGCCAATCCCGAACTGCCTAAATCTTAGCTGGGTCCACTGCCAACCCAGCTCCGCTGATAATGTGGCATAGGAAGGCAACCTCCTTCAACCAGAACTGGAATTTGCTAAACTTCGCATAAAGACGGTGCTCCCGCAGTCTCTCTAGAGTCAGTGTCAGATGTCGGGCGTGCTCCTCCTCCGTCCTTGAATAAATGTGGATGTCGTCGATAAACATGATGATGAACACATCCAGATAAGCCTCGAACACACGATTCATGAGGCTCATGAACATCGATGGTGCATTCGTGAGACCGAAGGGCATCACGGTAAACTTGAACAACCCATATCTACTACTGAAGGCAGTCTTAGGAATGACCTCCTCTTGAATCCGTAGCTGGTAGTAGCATGACCTCAAATCCAGTTTTGAAAAGAAATGCACCCCCTCCAGTTGATCAAATAGCTCATCTATCCTCGGCAGTGGATAGGTATTCTGGACTGTCAGTCTGTTCAGAGATCGGTAGTCGATGCACAATCTGAGTATCCCGTCCTTCTTCTTGACGAACAACACCGGGGCTCCCCACAGTGAAGAGCTCGGCCAGACAAATCTGGCTTCCACTAGCTCCTACAGCTAGCTTCGAAACTCCACCAACTCCTTCAAGGGCATCCGGTAAGGAGCTCTAGATGCCGGCTTAGCCCCAGGCACGAGCTGTATCTGGAAGTCCTTCTCCCGGTACGGGGGTAGCCCTGGCAGCTTCTCTGGGAATACGTCAGTAAAATCCCGTACCACCGGGATACTAGAGATGGAACCCTTGGCCTCGGCCATCTCAAATAGCACTTCATAGACCTCTTCTCCCTGCAGGTCGGCCTTGACGGCCTGCATAGATGATAACAAGTGAGGGATAGTAGTTCTAATACCTTCGATGACGATATAGGAATCCACATGCCTCAAGGTGATGCTCTTTGATAGGCAGTCGATCTGGGCATGGTTCCAATGCAACCATATCATGCACAAGATCAGATCATAGGCTGGCATCCTTAGGATTGTCGTTGGTGCTTCGAATGTCTTCCCGCCTGTTGGACCCCTAGTTGATTTGGGTTAGGTTTACTAGCTTAGGATGTGACCCAACATGTATAGCCAGGGTCAAATTTGTGTCCTAGAGTCTAGGTCAAGTCCTTAGGTTCAACATCAGATGGACCAGCTATCATCAAGACCTTCAGAAACTCCAGACTTAGAGGATTTCAAGACTAAGTAAAATGAGTTCGACGTTCATCGAACTCAGGTCGACGAAAGGGGTTCTGAGCTCGACGATCTTGAGACATTTCTTTGAGCAGAGATTGACGATATCAGCCCTATTCATCGAACTCTGGTCGACGAACTTACAGAAATTCGTCGAACCCAGAAGGACCAAACATAAATTATTTCTTTTACAGAAATTCTAATATAGTTAATAAGACATTCAATCCAGTAGCTGATTGGGTTATTCCACCTAGGATATATCACCTCTCAGGTTATAAATCTTAACCTACCTTATCAGTTATTTCCAGTTTTTCATTTCAACCAAATAAAGGACCCAAGGTAACCTGGGTCAAGAACAATTAAGTTTTGTTTTTCATTACAGGTACAGGTGAAGAACTGTCCAAGGGTGAGTTAGACCTGGTACTTGGATAGTGGTTGCTCCAAGCATATGACAGGCAGCAAGGACAATTTATCCAACTACAAGTCCAAGCTAGGACCAAAGATGATCTCTGGTGATTCAAAGAGTGGCCAGTCAGAAGGACATGGAGCAGTAAAGATTGGATCAGTTACCTTCAAAAGAGTAACATATGTAAGAGGACTCAAACATAACCTTATATTCATAAGTCAATTATGTGATGAAGGTTATTAGGTACACTTTAACTCTACCTCCTGTTCTATTATCAATAATGAAAACCAAACTGTTTTAATTGGAATTAGACAAGGTAATATATATCTAGTAGATTATATTTCTGCCAAAACTGATGTTTGTTTACTCAATATCACTAGTAACCAAAATGAGTTGTGGCATAAAAGATTAGGACATGTAAACCTTAAGAATATAGCTAGGCTATCTAAAGACAACCTTGTTAGAGGTTTACCTTCTGGCCCCTACAAGAAGGAAAACCTTTGTAGGGCTTGTCAATTAGGCAAGCAAACTAAAACTAGTTTCAAATCCATTAATAA
This sequence comes from Platanthera guangdongensis, assembly GCA_039583875.1. Taxonomy (NCBI): domain Eukaryota; kingdom Viridiplantae; phylum Streptophyta; class Magnoliopsida; order Asparagales; family Orchidaceae; genus Platanthera; species Platanthera guangdongensis. The sequence continues at coordinate 173,612,415 of CM077166.1, read as the reverse complement.
AAGTGATTCACCTAGGATTTTGTATTTGCTTCATGTGGATCTATTTGGACCCATTGCAGTACAAAGCCTGGGAGGGAAGTCTTATACTTTAGTGATTGTTGATGACTTCTCCAGATTCAGTTGGGTAGCCTTTCTGAGAACTAAGTCAGATACATTCAAGGTTCTTAAAGATTTTCTCAGGACCATACAGATTGAGTTCTCTACTCATGTTGCATTGATCAGAAGTGATCATGACACAGAGTTTGTGTCTCTTCTTATGCATGAGTTCTGTGAGAAGGAAGGTATCAGGCAGTGCTTCTCAGCTCCTAGAACTCCCCAACAAAATGGGGTAGCTGAAAGGAAAAATAGGACACTCATTGAAGCTGCAGGCACATTATTGGCAGATGCTTACATGCCTCTATCCTTTTGGGCTGAAGTTGTAAATACTGCTAACTATGTCCTGAATAGAAGCCTTATACATAAGCTAAAAAATAAGACCCCCTATGAATTGCTTAAAGGGAAGAAACCTAAAATCACATATTTTAAAGTTTTTGGTTGTATATGTTATATTCACACAAACAACAAAAGATACATTAGAAAGTTTGAGGCTAAGGCTGAAGCAGAGATTTTTCTAGGATATTCCCAAGTAAGCAAGGCCTATAGGGTGTTTAATAAATCATCTCTTAAAATTGAAGAGTCAGTCCATGTATCCTTTGATGAAGCTAACATGTCTTATATGGAGAAAGAGATTTCTACCAATAGCTTTTTGCAGGTTCCACAACTGTGTGAGTCTATGGATGGACTAAACCTTACCCCTGAGGTATCAACCCATCCTTCTCCACAGGTTGCTGAAGATAGTGAAGAAGAAATTCAAGTGGAAGTGGCTGAACTTCCCTCAACAACTAATAATATTCCTCAAGGGGAATTAATTATATAAGTTGTTGCTGAACAAACTCCACCAACTGATCTTGTCACACTTAGAGATCACCGCAGATCTTAAGTGATTGCAGACATTTTAGCAGGTGTACAGACAAGGAATCAACTCAACCAAGACATGATGCATGCCTATTTTCTCTCTCAGATTGAACCTCTCACCATCCATGAAGCTGAGCAAGATCCCCACTGGATCATTGCAATGCAAGAGGAACTAAATCAGTTTGAGAGATGTAGAGTTTGGGATTTGGTTCCAAGACCTCATAACTACCCAGTTATTGGAACCAAATGGGTCTACAGAAATAAGCTAGATGCTCAAGGGAACATTATGAGAAACAAGGCTAGGCTTGTTGCTCAAGGCTACAGGCAAGAGGAAGGAATTGACTATGACCAAACCATTGCCCCTGTTGCAAGGTTAGAGGCCATAAGAATATTCCTTGCCTATGTAGCCCACAGGAGATTCAAAGTTTTCCAAATGGATGTCAAGAGTGCATTTCTGAATGGAGTGCTTCAAAAAGAGGTTTATGTAGAACAACCTCTAGGTTTTATCTCTCTAACTCAACCCTCTTTTGTATTTAAATTGCATAAAGCTCTCTATGGTTTAAAGCAAGCTCCAAGAGCTTGGTATGAGACCTTAGCAAGCTTTCTTTTAGAGCATAAATTTACAAGAGGAACCATAGATAAAACTCTTTTCACTAGATATCATAAGGACCAAATATTGTTAGTACAAATATATTGGATGACATCATCTTTAAGTCTACTGATCCCAAATTATGCAAGAGGTTTGCTGACCTCATGCATTCCAAATTTGAGATGAGTAGCATGGGTGAGCTTTCCTACTTCCTTGATCTTCAAGTGAAGCAGCTCCCTGATGGTATCTTCCTCTCCCAAGCTATGTATGCTAAAGAGCTTATTAAGATGTTTGGGATGGGTGATGCTTCAGGAATGAAAACACCTACGGCTACCAATGCTGTTGTGGATTTTGATGCAGCAGGGAAACCTGTAGATCAGAAACATTATAGGGCAATTGTTGGATTCCTATTATACCTAACAGCTAGCAGGCCTAATATCATGTTTGTCACATGCCTTTGTGCTAGGTTCCAAGTGAACCCTAAAGAATCTCACCTTATTTTCTTAAAACAAATTTTGAGATATATAAAGAGTTGTCCTAATATAGGACTCTAGTATCCTGTAGAGTCAGAGTTTGAGTTAACTGGATACTCAGATGCTGACTATGCTGGATGTAGAGTGGACAGGAAGAGTACCTCTGGAACTTGCCAGTTCCTGGGTATGAGACTTGTCTCCTAGTTTTGTAAAAAGCAAACATCTGTGTCTACATCAACTGCAGAAGCAGAATATATGGCAGCTGGCAGCTGCTGTTCACAAATGTTATGGATACAAAACCAACTCCTAGACTATGGTGTCAACTTAAATAATTTAACATTATTTTGTGATAATACTAGTGCTATTGCTATAGTACAGAATCCAGTTCACCATAGTAGGACAGAACGTATTGAAATAAGACATCATTTCATTAGGGATAATTTAGACAAAAAGAAAATTAACCTAATCCATATTCCTACTGATTTACAGAGAGCAGACATTTTCACCAAACCCTTGGATGATTAAAATCATCTGTTCTGCATAAATCAACTGGGAATGATCAATGGAGAAGAGTTAAATTAGTTTCTGTCTGCATTCGACGAATTCTCCAGAGTTCGTCGAACGGATTTCGACGAATTAGGGAAAGTTTGAGAGGTTCTCGTCGAACGGAGATCGGCGAATTCTCTGTGTGGAAACAATTTTCGTCGACCGGAGATCGACGAACTTTGCTTCAGAAGACTTTTCGTCGAACGGAGTTCGACGAACTGTTTTCGATTCTTTTGGATGAGATCGACGAATTATTTATCTATAATTTATTTCGTCGACCTCAGTTCGAAGAACTGTTTCTTTTTCGTGGAACGGAGATTGTCGATTCATATTCTGGAAAACTTATATCTAGGTTTTTCTTCGACCTCCGTCCCGCGCTTTCAGTTCTTGTGCTCTTGATCGCCGTGTTCTCTGTCTTTCTTGCAGGTCATCAATGGCGATTCCAGCGAGCACTCTGGCTGTCATGAAATTCGACATCGGTTTTGACATGGATTTTTATTCTTTCCAGCACTCTGACCCAATATTTCTATACATTCTGGAACTCTTGGAAGAACTTAGTCTCAAAGATTTTATGACTAGAAGCATTAAACTACATGCAACTGAAATTCGAGAATGGGTATACACTTCGACAGTTTCTGAGGAAAATGTTCTGACAGGAAATATCGGGAGTAATGCTGTCTCTCTATCTCCCGCCGTTCTTTCTGAAATTTTTGGGTTGGTAAATGGAGAAGATGACATGGATATGGATTCTGAAGAATACAGTTCGATGCTAAAGTTGATGGGGTTTTCTGGAAGCAACCCTAACAAGTTGTTAAAGAAACAACTTTCTGCCGCCTACCAATTCTTGGCGGACATTATAGGGAAAATACTGATGGGCAAGCACACCGCACACGACTACATAACCAGACATCAATTTCTTGTCATGTGCGTCGTGGTGAATAAGCGTCCTGTTGATTGGAGCAAGATCTTCTTTGAGTTGATAAAGAAGAAGAACAATAAGAAAGAGGTTTGTTTTGGAAGAATCCTGGGGATCTTCCTCAAGGAAAAGGCTGGTGAATTCATGGTCTCCCCGACCATCTTCATCAATGCCAGCAAGCGCCTCACCTGCGCTTTGTTTGGCAGATGGGAGAGGACGATCTCCAAGCCATCCAAGGCTTCCTCCTCTTCCATCCCTGCTTCAGAAGGCACCAGGGCTGTTACAGCCACTCCCATACCTGCTGAGGAGATCCATCCCCCTCCACCATCTCTTCCAGCACCCCTTCCAGCAAAGCAGCCTCCTCTTGTGCCTACTCCTCCACCATCTCCACCACTGGACATCACCAACATCCCATCTCCACCTCCATCTTCCCCTCTGCCAGCTAATCAACAATCAACACCCCCTGCTTCACCTCATGACACACATAATCTTACACCTCCCCAGTCTCCACTTCCCCCTCATATTTCCTCCATTCCATATTACACCCTATCCACAGACATTGCCATGCCAGATGCCACCATTCCATCTTCATCACTATCCACTCATCAAATATCTGCTATTCCACCGTCCATTCCATCCTCTTCCCCTTCCTCCTTTGATTCAACTACCCTATCATCTATCCTCACCTTCCTCACTCCTCTCATCAAAACCCTTATCACAGAGGCCATTACACCTCTTGTGAATTCTATTAATTATTTATCTGCCCAAGTTTCTACCCTTTCTGCTGCCCCCTCCTCAGTCCAGGGCCTGGCCTCAGTCCCCACTGAACCCAGGCAGGGGGAGATGCCTGATGATGAAACAGCAGCACAAGCTTCAGATACAGCTTCCCCAGCAGATACAGCTTCGAAAGTTCTTCTAGATTGTACAGATACAGAATTATTTGATTTGATTAATTTTATTAATACTGATATGGATATTGCTGACATGGATACTGCTAAAACTGTTGGTGATTTTTCTCTCAATCCCACAGTTAATCTACAAGAATACTGCAAGTTTTTGATACTGTACATATGCAGTCTCTTCCAGTAGAATTTACTAAGACACAGTTGGCTATTGTGCCCTACACTTCTCCAATAAGTCCAGCAGTTGCTAAGCAACTCTATGACAGTTTTACTATTCTAGCTTTAGCTCCAATCCCTGCAGCTATTCCAGAAAATATCTCAGCCCCAATTGTTTTTATGGATGACTCTCCTATGCTAGATTTGGATGAGCTAATCCTGGCTGATATTGAAGAGGAAAATAAGACAGCAGCTGAAAGCTTTGTCCCCATTATTTTTGATTCCTATACAGTCTCCTCCTCCCCTGTTGCTGAAACTTCAGTTCCTTCAACTTCTGCCCCTGCTACAACAAAAGCTGTTATTGATGATAAAACTTTAAAAGCATTAGATGTTTTATATGATAACCCTCAGCGTTTTGATACTGAAGATGATGAAGCTGATGATGATGATGATTTAGATGAAGAAGCCTCCAAGAAGAAAAAGAAAATGTTATCAAAGAAAAGGAAGGCTCCTCCTCCTCCAGCTCCTAAGCCTAATCCCAGTGCTGACACTCCCTACTATATTCTACACAATGTTACTCCTTACAATGGAATGCATGCATGGATGTGGTTATCCAAGAACCAGCAGAAGGATAGGAAAAGAAGTAGGAGATATTCTCCTCCTCCAGTTCATAGATATAGAAAGGATCCACCTCCTCCTCCTCCAGCAGCTGGTGCCACTGGCTCCTCTAGCTCTCAGAGATCTACCCCCATGCAAACATATCAGAGACAGTCAGGGAGATCCTCTAGAAGAAGCCAGCAGAGGCAACCATCCTCAGGAAACCAACATCAACATCAACTGCAACAACATCAACAATAACAAATATCTGAAAAACATAAAGCAGACAATCCTGAAAGGCCTTACTCTCCTCCCATTCCATTTGAAGATCCTGAAATAGCCAATACTGCAAGAATGGCTAGGTTCCAGGAACTGATTGGTCTGTTATTAATCAATAAAGGCAAAGCTGAAGGTAAAGACACTTCTGGATTCACAACAATATCTAAGTATAGAAAGGAAGAACTAAAAAGGTTTGACAAAGGCAACAAAATTTTCAATGTTGATGATTATATGAAGCTCCATCCAGAAGCAGTTGTCCCCAGAGCTACATCATTGAAGATCATTGGGGCAGCTGACATGACTATGACTCAAGCACAAGCTCAAGATCCAACCAGGGAAATTATCTTCAAAAAGCCAGGAGAGAAGACAACAGAAGACCAGTCTCTGCAGAAGAAGAAGTAATCTTTATTTTGTTTCAATTTCTTTCTACAATTTGTTTTCAAACTATTTTATTTGTTTAAACAAAGCCCATGTATATATATATGTTGCATGTGTTGGTAATTCTCTGCCAGATATATTTCTTTTCCTGCTTTGTTTATCTGTTTGTTTATGCTTTGAGTCTCTTAGTGACCTCACCCAAATAGGGGGAGATTGTTGGACCCCTAGTTGATTTGGGCTAGGTTCACTAGCTTAGGATGTAACCCAACATGTATAGCCAGGGTCAAATTTGTGTCCTAGAGTCTAGGTCAAGTCCTTAGGTTCAACATCAGATGGACCAGCTATCATCAAGACCTTCAGAAACTCCAGACTTAGAGGATTTCAAGACTAAGTAAAATGAGTTCGACGTTCATCGAACTCAGGTCGACAAAAGGGGTTCTGAGCTCGACGATCTTGAGACATTTCTTTGTGCTGAGCTCGACGATCCTTGTCCTCAGTTCGACGAAAATTAGGACTCTTCAACTCCAAAAATTTTCTAAGTCCAACTTCAAGCTTTGGTCGACGAACTAGATTCTGAGCTCGACGAACTTGGACCATCAAGTTCTCAACTTCTCAAGTCGACGATTTCAGTATTCTACTCAACGATTCCTGAATTCATAGGATTTGTGTCGACACTTAGGGCATGTGTCGACACCAGACAATTTATGTCGACACCAGAAGATTTATGTCGACACCAAAAGATTTGTGTCGACACCAGGATATCAGTCGACACCAGCTTATGTCGACACAGAATATTAGTTATACAGAATATTTTAACCAAGTCCAGAACTGTTCTGAGCTCCTCAGTAATTAATGGCAGATCCTCTCGGAATGTTACTGTTAGAACACACATTGATCATGGATTATTTCATGCTGTTGTTCCATGGGACAGTTAGGGAAATCATTGATTGTCGCTTCCTTCCCAGGCCGACTGCAATTACTGCTCAACATTCAAATTTCGAATGTTCTCAGTCAGTAAAAAGTCAGAAAAAAAGGATCAAACAGTACAGCAGTGATACAGACACACACTCAGTACTAAGAACAATCATACAGAAATCTAAAGTTCTACTGCAATCAGCCTAAACCAGAGAATAATTTCATCAAGGAGAAGAAGAACATTCAATCCCTATCAAGAGTCTTCTTCCTTGAATTCTACAGTATAACTTCAGCAGGACAACAAATCTCTATCTGTCAAAGAAGTTCCTGAAGCAATCTCTGGTCCAGGCACTAAAGCTCTTTGAAGACCTGTCAACCTGAAGCAGTGCTCTAGTTTTCCTGATCACGTCAAGATCGTAGGGGGAGCAATCTGCTGACATCAATCCACAAGTCTTCTCAGTTGATATTGAGAAAGAGAAGACCTCATCACACCTTTTTCCATCCTCTGTATAGGGTTTTAATTCCCTTCAAAATTATTCCTGGTTGCAAGTCTCCTTCCAAAAGACTTGTGGTTTTGGTTTTTGAGCACCTGAACAAAAGCTCATTGGTGTCAGACACCTGATCAAAAACCTGAGTGGATTCCTATCAGGGTGGTAGAAGAGTGGATATACCCAGGTTGGGGAACTACTATAAATTTCTTGTGTCGTCTGGTTGCCCTTTCTTTTGTTTTGGTTGTGTTGCTCTGTGATTAGATAGGTTGCTGTGATTATTTATTTTATTTACTGACCTGTTCACTTAGGAATACAACAAAAGTTGTAAAGTTTTTTAAGAGAGCACAATACTCTATTCACCCCCCCCCCCCCACCCCCTCTAGAGTATTTCAGATCTAACCTGCACTTTCACCGCAGATCTCCGCCTCCATGTTGTAGTGGGCAGAGGTGAATAGCTCTGATCCGTCGGGTAGTCGCACCCTCATCATCAAGCATGTGTATCGTTCCACACCTTCTAGTCCTTCCACGAAAGCTTCCAATACGAATGAGTGTGAAGCACCCTGTTGGAACACCCTATTACTAATTTGGGTCAGGATCACTATGTCTCTAGGAAACAAATGCTTGACCTCCTGTATAGCTCAAAAGGTCAATTAGAATTGAGTCTAAGGGTTAGAAGTCTAAGTTTGGAAGCTGCCCTCAAGACCAAGACTTTTTCAGTTTGAGACTAAGTCATATCGTCGAGCTCAGCACGACGATTCGTCGAACTCCGATCGACGATCGTCTAGCTCAACTTCGACAGATCGTCGAACTCCATTCGACGATCGCTGAGCTCAACTTCATCATATCGTCGAACTCCATTCGACGATCGGTGAGCACAGTTCGACGATCTTGACTCAGTATTGGGTCTCTATCTCTGAGCTTAGTTTGACGATCTTTGAGCTCAGATCGACGATATTTTGTTGCAATATAAATCCATATCGCTGAGCTCAGTCCGACGATAGCAGAGCTCAGTTCGACGTTTTCAGATAACTTCAAGGATGTTTCTAGATTCAAATTCAAATCAGTTAAGGAGTTATTCTGCAATTAATTCAGAAGATTGTCTAGCCGTTTTTATTTATTTCTGGACCAAGTTTCAAGGGATTTTCAAGAAATATTTCTATGGACTTTCCTCCAGAAGATATTTTGTAATTAAGGATGCAATTAATGCAGGCCAACGACTATTCTTGACAGAGGATGTTTTTCTATTCAGTATCAGAGAATAAAAGATAAGAATTTTTGAATCTCTCAGACAGATCTTAGATACACATACACAGACAGACAAAAAGACAGACATCAGTAATCTTCAGAACAAGAACAAAAATTATTCTCTGTCTCAAAGAATTCTCAAGAACACACATCCAAGGAGATCAAATTTTTCTGAAATCTTCAGATCTCTCTAGTTTCAAGTGTTCAAGGCCAACATCTTTCAAGACTCCAGACATCCAACATTTCAGTTGTTGCTGAAATCATCTTTTGCTGGAGCTTAACTTTTGAAGGCCTATCACCCTACAGCAAAGCTTCTTTTCCTGAAGATCTCAAGGACTCAGGGGGAGCTTTGACACCATCAATCCACATAGTCTTCTCAGTTGTTTGAGAAAGAGAAGACTTCCATCACTCTCTCACCCCCATCTCTGTAAAGGGTTTCTCAAACTCCCTTCAAAAGTTTGAATTTGGTTTTTGAGCACTTTGTCAAAAGCTCATTGGTGGCAAGACACCTGATCAAAAAATCTGGTTTGGTTTTTGAGCACCTTATCAAATGCTCATTGGTGCCCAGGACACCTGATCAACTCATCCTGCAGTGGATTCCTACCTAGGGTGGTAGAAGAGTGGATGTACCCAAGTTTAGGGGAACCACTATATTTCCTTGTGTCATCTGGTTTTGCTTATCTTTATTTTTGTTTCTGGCTGTGATTGTTCTGGGTTTAGTTTGTAATTAGTTTAATTCTGTAATTAGATTTATTCATTGCTTCCCTGCTCACTCACATTACAACAATTGTTGTAAAAAGTTTTCAAGCACCATATACTCTATTCACCCCCCTCTAGAATATATCAGATCTAGCTGCACTTTCAATTGGTATCAGAGGGAGGTTGGTTAAACATACCACACCTTGGTGGTTGCACAGGCCAACACCTGAACCCAAAGATCCCTAGTTAGATCTGTTTTCTTTTGTAATTTAGTATTAGATTTTATTTTCACAAATCATGGCCCAAAACAAAGATTATGCTAGTACCAGACCTCCAGTGTGCAATCTATCCAAGTTTGCACTTTGGAAAGCAAGGATTAGACTATACATGAATTCTATTGATGAGGACATTTTTAAATCTGTTTTGACAGTGTGTCCAAGACCTCCAGAGAACTCAAGTACAAATGCTGTTCCACCTCCATCAGGAACAGATGCTGACATCAAGAAATGGAAGGTAGCTGATGCCAAGGCTATGAACATCTTAGCCCAGACAATGTCTGATGACATATTTCAAAAGGTGGCTGAATGCAATTCAGCAAAGGAAATTTGGGACAAACTCTCTAAAATAGTCTCAGGCTCAGCTGATGAGAGAAAAGACAGGAGATCCCACCTCATATCTCAATATGAGAATTTCAAGAAGGGAGAAACTGAGTCAGTGGGAGATATGTACAACAGGCTTAGTCTAATTGTCAGTGAACTCAGGACATTGGATAAAGAGATCTCACTAACTGAACTAAATGACAAAATTCTAATGTGCGTCCCTAGCACTTGGGATTCAAGAATCTGGCCAATTAAAGATGCCAGAAGTTTGAATGAGATCACCACTGAAGCTCTTTTGGGTAAGCTCAAATCTTATGAGCTACTCATCAAAAATAGAGAAGAAGAACAGAAGGCTGCCTCACCAGCCACAAGAAAAGAGAAGACCATAGCCTTCAAGGCAACTGAAGATCAGCCTGAAGACAAAGTCACAGGCAATGATGAGCTGCTCAGTCTGTTGGCCAAAAGATTGTACAAGATGGCCAGAAAGGACTTCAGAAGGAGATCATACAAAGAGCATGATAATCCAAGGTATGACAAGTCAATTAATAATAAAGAAATTGTTTGCTTTGGTTGCAGGAAACCAGGACACATAGTTCCTGACTGTCCAGAAAACAAAAACAAGGACAGAAGGGACAAGAAAGAAAGAAGAAAGGAGAAAGAATCCAAGAGGAATGGCAATGGCAAACACTCATCAAGCAAAAACAAACATACAAGAAAGAGGTTTGTTGCTGAATCCTGGAGTGAGACTGAAGAGGAGTCAGAAGCCTCATCCAGCTCCAGTGATGATGAAGATGATGCAGAAGAGAAAGAGTTCTGCATGATGGCAATCAATGCCTCGCAACATAATTCAGAAGAAGAGGAGTCAGAGTCAGACTCAGAGACTCAACCTGAAGAAGATCAGGTAATTGGTTCTTTTGATTTTAATTCAGAGGACTTTAAATCTGAATTTAAAGCATTGTGTTTAGATCTGCTAAAATCTGAGAAAGAAATTATCTCTCTCAGAAATCATTTATCTGAACATAATACTTTAAAGTCAGAAAACCTCAAACTCTCTCAGGAGTTGGAGTGTTGTAGGGAGCAGATAGCTTCACTGAAAAGTGAGCTATCTGAGGCCAAGAAGCTTGAAGAATCCCTTAATGGGAGAAGCATCAAGCTGATGGACATCACAAGCACAGTGAACTCCAGATTTAATAGTACACTGGGCTTGGGTGCCTCATCCAGCCAACCCATAGTTCTAACAACTCCAATCAAATTCATTTCTGATAAAGGAAAGGGAGTTGTAGAGGTAGCTAGGAAAAATTCTGATCTACCCAAGAAAACCAAGTCCCAGCAGAAATCGTCGAACGGAGATCGACGATTGTCGTACACAGATCGATGATCTTAGGCAAAATCATCGAACTCAGGTCGACGATCTCAAGTCCTTGAACTTTGTTATAGTCAACCGTCGAACGGAGCTCGACGATCTGACCCAAGATCGTCGAACGCAGCTCCAAGATCGTCGAATAGAGGTCAGAGCTCTGGAAATTTTTCAAGGGCAAATCAAAATTCAATCCTAAGGGTCCTTCATCCCAAATCTTTAACCCTTATACAGAATGGATTATACCTCCAAGGAGATATCATCCTGAAGGATATAAGAGTCAACCTGGGATGTCCTTTATTTCAGAATTTAAAGGTTATCAACCTAGGCCCAAGGTAAACTGGGTCAAAAACAAATGAATTATCTTATGTGCAGGTGAAGACCTATCCAACATCTAACCAGCAATGGTACTTGGATAGTGGGTGCTCTAAGCACATGACAGGGAATAAGGACAACCTCACCTCCTTTAGAGCCAAGCTTTGACCCAAAGTTATCTTTGGTGATTCAAACTTTGGACAGACTAAAGGATATGGTGCAGTCCAGATTGGATCAGTAACATTCAAGAAGGTAGCTTATGTGGAAGGACTGAAGCACAACTTAATAAGCATCAGTCAGATGTGTGATGAAGGCTACCAGGTGACCTTCAGCAAAGCATTATGCAAAATCAAGTCAGAGGACAACACAACTATGTTGACAGGTAAAAGGAAAGGTAACATCTATCTAGTAGATTTTCTTTCAACTGATGTAGATATTTGCCTGTTTAATTCTGTTTGTAGACCAAATATTTTATGGCATAAGAGACTAGGACACCTAAACCTTAGAACTATTGCTAGGCTATCCAAGGACAACCTTGTTAGAGGACTACCTTCTGGCCCCTACTAGAAGGAAGGACTCTGCAGGGCTTGTCAATTAGGCAAGCAAATTAAAAACAGCTTTAAGTCACTTAATAAGAGTGATTCACCTGGGATATTGTATCTGTTACACATGGATCTTTTTGGACCCATCACAGTACAAAGCCTAGGAGGGAAATCTTACACTTTAGTAGTTGTAGATAACTTCTCTAGATTCACTTGGGTGTTCTTTCTAAGGAAGAAGTCTGATAACTTTAAGTGTCTGACAGAGTTTCTCAAATGTATACAGATTGAGTTCAATACTCACATTGCCCTGATCAGAAGTGATCATGGGATAGAGTTTGATTCTCTTCTTATGCAAGAGTTCTGTGAGAGTGAAGGGATCAGGCATACTTTCTTAGCTCCTAGAACTCCTCAACAAAATGGAGTAGCTGAAAGTAAAAATAGAACCCTTATTGAATCTGCCACTACATTGTTGTCAGATGCTCATCTACCTCTATCCTTTTGGGCAGAGGCAGTGAACACCTCCAACTATGTGCTGAATAGAAGTTTGATACATAAATTAAAGGGAAAGACTCCCTATGAATTACTCAAAGGGAAGAAACCTAAAGTTGATTATTTTAGAGTCTTTGGTTGTATTTGCTACATACATAATAATGACAAGAAATACTTAGCAAAATTTCAAGCTAAAGCTGATGAAGGAGTGTTTCTGGGATACTCCATGATCAGCAAGGCTTATAGGGTTTATAATAAATCATCTCTAAAAATTGAGGAATCTGTTCATATATCATTTGATGAATTTAACATGTCTTTCAAGAAGAAGATCCCTTCTACCATAGAACCTTTGCAGGAACATTCTCTAGTTGAAGACTTGAACAAGTTACAGGTTACTCAAAGGGATGAAAGCAGTGAAGATGAAGAAAGTGCTCAACATATTGAAGAACAACTTGAAGAGCCAGTTGTTGTACCACAAGAGGAGACAACAACACAGGTTGGTGAACAATCAACACCCCCTGTTGATTTAGTAACATCAAGAGACCATCCAATTTCCCAAATAATTGGAGACATCTCAGCTGGTGTGCAAACCAGAAATCAGGTAAACCAAAACCTGTTGCACACCTGCTTCCTATCTCAAATTGAACCTCAGTCCATTCAAGATGCAGAGCAAGATCCACACTGGATCATTGCAATGCAAGAAGAGTTGCATCAATTTGAGATGAACAAAGTATGGGAACTAGTGCCAAAGCCTAAGGATCACTCCATTGTTGGAACAAAGTGGGTGTTCAGAAACAAACTGGATGATCAAGGAGTAATTGTAAGGAACAAGGCAAGGCTAGTTGCTCAGGGATATTCTCAAGAAGAAGGAATAGACTACGACCAAACTTTTGCACCAGTTGCAAGATTGGAAGCCATCAGCTTTTGCAGCACATAAAGGCTTCAAGGTATATCAGATGGATGTCAAAAGTGCATTTCTAAACGGAGACATCAAAGAGGAAGTATATGTCAGACAACCTCCAGGTTTTATCTCTCCAACTTATCCTGATTATGTTTTTAGATTGAACAAAGCATTATATGGTCTCAAGCAAGCTCCTAGAGCATGGTATGAGACCCTAGCATGCTTTCTTTTGGAAAATGGATTTATAAGGGATAGAATAGACCAAACTCTTTTCATTAGAACCCATAAGTCCCATACCCTACTAGTACAGATTTATGTAGATGATATTATTTTTGATTCTACTGACTCCAAATTGTGCAGAAGGTTTTCCAACCTAATGCATTCTAAATTTGAAATGAGTAGCATGGGTGAGCTATCCTTCTTCCTAGGATTGCAAGTCAAACAGCATGCTGAAGGCATCTTCATTTCTCAAACCAAGTATGCAAATGAATTGGTTAAGAAATTTGGCATGTCTGAAGCATCTTGTATGAAAACACCTATGCCTACTAATGCTGTATTGGATGCTGATGAACATGGGAAACCTGTTGATCAGACAACATATAGAGCAATGATTGGCTCTTTACTGTACCTTACAGCTAGTAGACCAGATATAATGTTTGCTACATGTATATGTGTTAGGTTCCAAGTAAGCCCTAGAGAGTCACACCTAACACTAGTAAAGAGGATTCTCAGGTATGTTAAAAGTTGTCCAAATCTAGGTCTCTGGTATCCAAAAGACTCAGCATTTGATTTAACTGGATTTTCTGATGCTGACTATGCTGGATGTAGAATTGACAGGAAAAGCACCAGTGGAACTTGTCAGTTCCTTGGTGACAGACTTGTCTCTTGGTTTTGTAAGAAACAAACTTCTGTGTCAACTTCAACTACTGAAGCTGAATATATGACTGCAGGCAGTTTTTGTTCACAAATCTTGTGGATTCAAAACCAACTCCTAGACTATGGCTACAACTTAGAGAAGTCTAAAATCTTTTTTGATAACACCAGTGCTATTTCTATAGCTCAAAATCCAGTCCTCCATAGTAGGACAAAACACATAGAGATTAGGCATCATTTCTTAAGGGATAATGTTGAAAAGAATAAAATTGAACTACAATATATCCCAACTGATTTACAAAGGGGAGATATTTTCACCAAGCTCTTGGATGAAAAGAAACACACCTTCTTCCTAAATCAGTTAGGAATGTTAGATGGAGGAAGTCTATAATAAGTTCCAAGATTTTGAAACTTTAAAAATTGACCAAGACTAGGCAAACATCCTGATTTTTCCAAGTGTCTAGAGTGTATTTCTGGTCTCTGAACTGCGCTCGACGATTTTCCCCCAGATCGTCGAACGGAGATCGACGATTTCTGAAATCGTCGACCTGAGTTCAGCGTTTCTCAGATAGTATGAACTATCTCTTCCGGTCAACGATCGTCGAACGACGCTCGACGATTTTGTTCTCTGAACGATCGTCAAACAGAGCTCGACGCTCTCCAATATCGTCGAACGGAGATCGACGATGTCGAAGACTCTTTAGATTCCTTTAGAAGCCCCGATCGTCGAACTGAGTTCAACGATCTTTCCTTTTCTGCGTCGAACCCTAATATAAAATTCATTTTTCCGCCGTCGTTCTCCTTTGCACTTTCGATTTCTCTGCAAGAACTTTCTTTCCCTCCAAATACTTCTGCACTTGGTCATTTTGTTTGTTGAATCTTTGCAGGTAACTATGGCTGTGTCTGTTGCTGTTCTCGCCGCCATGAAGTTTGATGCTGGCTTCGACATCGACATGGAATCCTTCAGCACAACAGACCAGGTTTTTCAGGACATCATAGAGTTATTCAAAGAGCAGAAACTTACTGCAATCATGACTACAAGGATTAAGATTGCTTCTGATGAGATTAAGGAATGGGTCTACACTGCACACAATCAGGACAACAACACCATTGTTGGATCAATCTCTGTCACACAGGTACCTCTGACCCCAGCAATTTTAATAGAGGTTTTTGAGTTGAGAACTGGTGGAGATACTGCTGATTTGTCTGGAGAAGAATTTGCTGACTTGCTTGCCAGAATGGGTCATTCTGAGGCTAACCCTAGCAAGCTATTAAAGAAGAATCTTTCTGTGGAATACAGATTCCTGGCTGATGTAGTTGGGAAAGTCCTACTGGCTAAGCACTCTGCTCATGATACAATTTCCAGGTATCAGCTCTGCCTAATGGGAGCCCTAGTAGACAGGAAGAATCTGAATTGGGGAGAGGTATTCTTTGACCTCATTAAGAAGAAGATCAACAAAAGTTTTGTGAACTTTGGAAGAATTATAGGGGTGTTTCTGCAGCATAGGTGCCCTGCATTGCTGGTCTCCTCTGGAACCCACATTAATGCATCCAAGAGACTGTCTTGTTCCCTTTTTGGTAAATGGGACAGACAAATCATCAAGCCCAGCTTGCCCTCCTCTAGCACTCCTTCAGGCACCAGGACTCTCAGAGTCACTTCCCCACAGGTCTCTGCCCCTGCAGATGACCTGCCTGCTGATGCCTCTCCTCCTCCTCCTCCAATTCCATCTCTTCCCATTCCATCTACCATTCAGACTCCATCCACCATCATCATCTCCAGCCCCTCTCCAACATCTACACCATCTCCAGTCCCTACTCTTCCACTCCCAGAAGACCAATTCCATCCATTATTCACCTACCCTTCATCAGACATTGCCACTTCATCACCCTCCAATCCATCCTTCCACCTCATTGATGATTCCTTCATGGATGATTCACCATCCTCTCCTCCTGAGCTACCCTCATCCTCAACATCCTATCAAGCTCTTCTGCAAGACATCATTGACCAACCCACCTTCACCCCATCTATCTCCATCCCCCTGTCCTCCATATCCACATTACCCACACCTCAACCATCCTTGCCCCACTACTCCAGCTCTCCACTACCCTCACCAATAGCTACTCCTCCATCCTCTACCTCTGCTCCAGTCACTACTGAGCAAGTAGACATTCCAGCCCTTGCTGATAGGCTGTATGAATTGCTAGCCCCCAGGCCATCTCTTCTCTTGGAGACCTCCTTGGCTCCATTACTCCTGTCAGTGGCAGCCCTTTCTGCCAGGCTCTCCTCTCTATTCCCTCAGGCAGCCCCTATAGCAGTGTGCCTTGATCCAGCCATGTCTGAATCTAGGCAGGGGGAGATGCCCTATGAAGTGAGTCTGTCTGCTGCTGCTGCTGCTGTTGTTGCTATTTCAGTGAGCCTGCCTGCTGCTGTTTCTTCAGTTCTTGAATCTGCTACTTCTCCTGCTGCTGTGTTTCAAGCTTCAGTTCAACCTCCTGCTGCAGTCTTTGCAATAGACCTCAGGTCTTTGCTCTCAGAATTTGACTCTCTATATTTCAGATGTCTGCCAGAGACAATTGCTATCCAGCCCCCAGAGGATCTGTCCAAGGCCCTTGTGCCACTCTCTTGCTGTGACCCCAGCATCATCACCTCATTTGTCCACTCAGTATATGCTGCTGCTACTTCTGCTGAAAGCATTGCTGTTGTTTCTGATGTTGCTGCCCCTCCTGCTGCTGATACTTCTGTTACTGCTGATTGTAACGCCCCAAAACTCAAAGGAGCAGAGGGGAATAATTTGGGCTAGTTTGAGTTCTGGCTGCAGGCACACGGCCTGGGACACGGGCGTGTCCCAGGGCGTGTCAAGCCTGTGTCGACACTAAGGCGTGAAGTCGACACTTTGGTCTCGACATTGTGTCGAGACTGGGCATACGGCCTGCGACACGGGTGTGTCGCAGGGCGTGTCGACCCGTGTCGACACTTAGCCGTGAAGTCGACACAGTGCTTCGACGTTGTGTCGAGACACGGCACACGGCCTGCGATACGGGCGTGTCGCAGGGCGTGTCAACCCGTGTCGACACTCGTCCCGCGAAGTCGACACTTTGGTGTCGACAATGTGTCGAGACATGGCACACGGCCTGCGACACGGGCGTGTCGCAGGGCGTGTCGACCCGTGTCGACACTTAGCCGCGAAGTGTCGAGACCATGTACACGGCCTGGAGCCCAGGCGTGTCAAAGTGACACGGGCAAGGACACGGGCGTGTCCTAGAACCCGTGCAGTGCTCGGGTTGAAAACGGCGAAAAATCATGGGGTACACGGCCAGCTACACGGCCGTGTCAAGTGGAACACGGGCGTGTCAGCTCGAACACGGGCGTGTTCGATACCCGTGTGAGGTTCCAGGTGATTCGATTTTGACGGCGAATGAGGCACACGGCCCTGGACACGGGCGTGTGCCAGGCCGTGTTCGGTCCAGATTGGGCATTTCAGCCCCGAATCGAAGCCGTTCATTTCTTTGACTGAAGATCCAACGGCTGGGGGTTGTTTCTGAAGGGATATACCCAGGTTTTGACTTAGAAAACCCTCACTTTTTCCACTTATTCTCTCTCCAAACCCTTGGAGAAAGAAGAGCTAAGGCAAGAAGAAGAGGAGCTAGATCCGCCATTGGAGGAGCTTCGGAGCTCCGAATCGCAAGCCGACTCCGGATCCACGGAGGCAACGCAAGTGCGGTGATTTCCATCCGATTACTTTTCGATGGCGCCAAAGAGGACCGCAAGGGTAACGATCCTCATCTTGAGCATGATAGCTCTCTTTCTTAGCATCTTTCTTAGCATAGGAAGCCCGCTCTCGCGAGTTTGCGAAGAGTTGGAGGCGTTCCTTCGGGTAGATATGTAAAGTCCCCGTTGTTTAGAGTCCGTATGCGAGAACGAACATAGGCATTTTGGTTGAAGCCTACCCGGACATGTTAGTCCGGATCGGTGATGTTGCATTGCATAAGGCCGGAGAAGACTCCGTGCTATTGGGTGTTTTTCGTGTTTTCTACGCGGTAGATTGCAGCAGGGAGCCTTGGGGACTAACCCAAAGGTGCACCCGGAAAACTGGGCGGACACGAGGTCTTGCCAACTTGGTGGCCTGAGAGCCAACTTGAACATAACGGGGTTATGTGACTTGTGTTAGAATGGGACTCGGTGAAAGTTTGACCCGCGCATATGGCTTAAATTGCTGTTGCGATGTGAGCACGGGTTAGATAGAGCCGTACCCACTTTATGTCGTTCGGGTTAGAGAGACCTAAAGTTACATGGCACTCGCCGTTGGCATAAATGGGGGTCTTCGGTGGTCAATGGCTTAAATTGACGTGACCAATACCATGAAGACGAATTGCTCATAGGAATGGCCGTCTAAGTGGCGGTGGTGAGTCCGGAATGTTAATGGCTTTAATTGACGTAACATCGACCGGTTCACCGAGAATGTGCCCTGAGTGCACGGGACGTGTGGCCGTACGAGCCAACGTCTGTGATGAAATGGCTATGGTTATATGCATTGCTCGCTTGTGCTAATGAAATGCAGGGAAGGAGCATCGCCGCCCCGAGTTGGGGGCGGGATCGTTATAATTTGGTCAGCATTGCTGACCGTTGCTTTGTTTGCCACCGTGCGGTGGTTTGTTTGCTTGCAGGTGCAGCTGGACCAAGCGGTCAATAGCGGGCTAAAGCCCTTTTTGCGAAGCTGGCCCTCGAAGGCCCGAATGGAAATGCTTTATGTTTTATTCATGTATGGTCGGCCTGCGTGCCGAGGTTTGTAAATCATGTGTTAAACAAGTGGAACATTCTGTAAGGCCTTAAGGCCGAATTTGGGTATTTTGTAATAACATTCCTATTATCATGTTAGTGGGCATTCATGCTTGTTGCTGGGTTCTTGTTTTGCAACTTATATAAACTGCTTCCGCTAGAATGCTCTGTGTAGGACGTTAAGATTGGTTGGATGGTTTCCATAAGTAACCACCCGGTCTGTCTGTGGTATATGGCGTCGGGCCCCGGCCGGACCTACTGCTATATGCTATGCGACGGATAGGGGGTGTTACAATTTGGTATCAGACTACTGGTTTTGGTTGGGCTTGAATTGAATTCGTGGGCGAATTCTTTTTAAGGGGTGGTGAGCACATTGTGTGCGTCATCGTTATAACAGTAAAAAGAACCCATGAATGTCCACTTAGGAATGAAAATACTCGTGTTTGAGGAACCTGCGTGTTCCTATAATTGCTGTTTGCAATATATTTGGTCGCTTAACGGTGTTTTGTACCACTATAGGTGACCCGAAGTGGTGTTGGGCCGTCAGAACGCCGAGTTTCTGAGGCAAGTAGTGCACCGGAAGTTGCTCCCGCAACACCTTTGTCGGCTGAAAATATAAGATTGGTGGCTGAAGCGGTGTTGGCCGTGATCAATGCGCAGCCTGGGAGGCAAGCGCAGCAGCCAGCTCCTGTGATGGAGCAAGTACCTCTTCAAGAGGCGGAGCCGAGGAGGGTGGAGCAAGTGGTTGCAGAACCAATAGTGCCAAGGAGGGCGACTGAGAGGCAGTTGAAGCATGTAATGAGCTTCAACCCTCCGTTATTCTCGGGGTTGGGAACCCCATCGCAGGCTGAAGACTGGCTCTCTAGGGTGAAGAGAGTCATGACAGCGACGGAGACGGAGGAGTGGCAGATGACCACCATCGCTACATTCCTGCTGGATGGAGAAGCGAGGATGTGGTGGGAAGGTTTGGAGCTGCATCACCTGAGAGGTAGACAACTGATAGACGTTCCGATGGAGGAGTTCTCGGAGTTGTTCTTAGCAAGATACCTCCCTTCTACTCAGAGGATTTCAATGGAGAATGAATTCCTGAAGTTAGTGCAGGGTGAGAGGAGCGTGGATGAATATCTCCACGAGTTTACGCGGTTGAGTCGTTATGCTAGCTCCACCATCATGGATGAGGAGCGCAAGACTAATCGTTTTTATGAAGGCTTGAGGGATGAGCTGAGATTATTACTGTCGGGGCCAATGACGCAGGGTTTCTTAACCTTGGTCAATACTGCCCGGTCCTTGGAGAAGGACATGAAGAGTGTACAAGCGAAGAAAAGCTTGGGTGAAAAGAAATCTGAGTTCAGAGTGCCGACTACTTCAAAGTCAGGCTATCGAAGGACTTTTAAGAAGCATAGGACTTCGGGTCCAGCTCCTTCTGGCGCTTCTGGGGCGACTACGGGTCGGACCCCGGGTGCGTGTTTTACTTGTGGTAAGACGGGGCATTTCGCCCGTGATTGTTGGAGCGGACGTCCTAAGTCCGAAAGGAGGCCAGGAGCTACTTATGAAGAGAAGGGCAAGGCGGTGGAATCGACCGCATCCCATTATGCTCCGGCCCAACCAAGGGTCTACAATCTAGGCCAACAGGAGGCCATTAAACAAGCTGACGTGGTGACAGGTACGGTTTAATTTATAGCAAGTCAATTCCTTTATATGTTTGTTATGCACATGTTACCTTACCACTGCTTGTTTAGGATTCGTATTGATTTGTGAAAATCCTGCACGAGCACTCTTCGATACGGGAGCTTCACACTCCTTCTTGTCCGAAGGATTTATATCACGCATCGGAGTCCCTTCTTCGATGGCGAAGGATAAGTTGGATGTGTTGTTGCCCAATGGGTGTTCGATGCGAGCGGTTAGGATCTGCGATGTTAAGATTCGTATTGGGGAGCAGGAGTTCGACCTGCGGGCGTCTTTACTTCCGTTAGTGGAGTTCGACGTCATATTTGGCATGGACTGGCTCTCGGAGCAGCAGGCCCATATAGATTGCGGTAGCAAGGAAGTCAAGCTGGGAGCGAGTCGTGAGACGACTTTTACGGGCTTAAAGGGGTCGAGCAAGACGTTGATGTCTGCTCTTCAGGTGGTGAAGGCGGTTCGTGCCGGAGCAGAACTGTTCTTTACACTTGTGGAGGTTGCAAAGCCGAAGCCCGCTTTGGATTGTATTTCAGTGGTATCGGAATACCCTGATGTGTTCCCCGCAGATCTTCCTGGAGCCCCGCCTCAACGGGAGATAGATTTTACTATCGAGCTAGTGCCAGGTGCAAAGCCTGTGTCACGATCTCCGTATCGGCTAGCGCCTAAGGAAATGGCGGAGCTGAAAGTTCAATTGCAAGAGTTGTTGGAGCAAGGGTATGTGCGCCCGAGTTCTTCGCCTTGGAGCGCACCGGTCCTCTTTGTTAAGAAGAAGGACGGAAGCTTGAGATTATGTATTGATTATCGGGAGCTAAACAAGCTGACTGAGAAGAATAAGTACCCGATCCCTAGGATTGATGATCTCTTTGATCAGTTAGTCGGGTCGACGGTGTACTCGAAGTTAGATCTCAAGTCTGGGTACTATCAGCTGCGGATAAGGGAGAGTGATATCCCGAAGACAGCGTTTAGTACGAGATACGGGCATTATGAGTTTACGGTCATGCCGTTTGGGCTGACTAATGCGCCGTCAGTATTCATGGATTTGATGAACAGGACGTTCAGGGAGTACTTGGACCATTTCGTGATCGTCTTCATCGACGATATTTTGGTGTACTCGCAAAGTGAGGAAGATCACTTCAAGCATCTTCATTTGGTGTTGGAGACGCTAAGGAGAAACCAGTTGTATGCCAAGTTCTCGAAGTGCGAGTTTTGGCTATCCTCAGTGGCGTTCCTCGGGCATATAGTGAGTGGAGAGGGTATTGCTGTGGATCCGGCGAAGATTGTTGCGATACGGGAGTGGCCTGAGCTTGCTACGGTAGCAGAAGTCCGGAGCTTTTTGGGGCTTGCCGGTTATTATAGGCGCTTCGTAGAGAACTTCTCGCGGTTAGCGTTACCTCTCACTACTTTGACGAGGAAGGAGCATAAGTTCGTTTGGACGCCGGAGTGCGCGCGAGCTTTTGAGGAGTTGAAGTGTCGGTTGACCACGGCGCCTGTGCTGAGTTCGCCGGTTGGAACCGAAGGCTATGAGATATATAGCGATGCTTCGGGCAGCGGTTTGGGTTGCGTGCTATTGCAGCACGGCAGCGTGATAGCTTATGGCTCGAGACAGCTAAAAGTGCACGAGAGGAATTATCCGGTCCACGACTTGGAGTTGGCGGCCGTGATTTTTGCCTTGAAGCTGTGGAGACACTATTTGTACGGTGTGAAGATTGATATCTACACCGATCACAAGAGTCTAAAGTACCTGATTGATCAGAAAGATCTGAATATGCGGCAGCGTAGATGGATGGAGTTCCTGGGGGACTATACATTCAAGATCCACTACGTGCCTGGCAAAGGGAATGCGGTTGCGGACGCGTTGAGTCGCCGAGCCCCAGCTCAAGCGAATTGGCTATCAGTGCATGATGAGCGGTTGGTGCAGGAGCTGGAGGCGTTGGAGATTGTTTGTGTGGATAGACAATCTAGTGCTGAAGCAGTGCTGAATTGGACTGAAGTCCAATATGACCTGGCTGATCGGATTCGGCAGGCTTTGGATATGGATGCTCATATGAAGCAGTTCATGATAGAGGCTCTGGATGGGTCAAATTCCCAATTCGTCGTGGAGGACGGATTGCTGTGGAAAGACGGTCGTTTGTGCGTCCCAAGTGTGGGCAATTTACGGGTGGAGTTGTTGTACGAGGCACACCATACCAAGTACTCGATTCACCCGGGGAGCACGAAGATGTACCGCGACGTCAAGAAGCTATTTTGGTGGCCGGGTTTGAAAAAGGATGTGGCGCTATACGTAGCGAAGTGCCAAACTTGCGCCTTGGTAAAGGCGGAGTGCCAAAAGCCGGGAGGATTTCTTAAGTCCTTGCCTATTCCGGAGTGGAAATTCGACGACATCTCTATGGACTTTGTGCACGGTTTGCCAAGGTCGCAAAAGGGGAACGACGCCATTTGGGTGGTGGTCGATCGATTAACGAAGGTGTCGCATTTTATTCCGCATAGGAAGGATGATCCGGTGGAGAAGCTGGCAAAGCTTTATGTGGATAACATAGTGCGGCTTCATGGTGTGCCCCGCAGCATCGTGAGTGACCGAGATGGGCGGTTCACGTCCAATGATTGGAGGCTGGTGCAGCAAATGTTGGGGACAAAGCTGAAGTTTAGCACAGCCTTCCATCCGCAAACGGATGGGCAGACCGAGAGGGTCAATAGAACGATGGAAGACATGCTTCGCATGTGTGTCTTGGACTTTGGAAAGCAATGGGAAGACCACCTTTATTTGGTGGAGTTCGCATACAACAACAGCTACCAAGCAAGTATTCAGATGGCGCCTTTCGAGGCCCTATATGGTAGAAGATGTCGCACGCCGTTGTCTTGGTTAGAAACGGGCGAGTCGAAGTTGTATAAGCGATCGGAAGTGGATGATGCTACTTCTTTGGTGAGAACCATTCGGGAGAGGTTGCTCATCGCTCAGGACCGGCAAGCAAAGTACTATAATGCCAAGCACAGGAACGTGGAGTTCGCTGTGGGTGATTATGTGTACCTAAAGATCAAGCCGTTCAAGGGTGTCTCGCGGGTGCGACGGTTGAAAAAGCTAAGCCCGAGGTACCTTGGACCGTTTGAGGTTCTGGAGCGAGTTGGAGAAGCGGCCTACAGGTTGAAGCTTTCAGTGGAGCTAAGTGGTTTACACGATGTGTTCCACATTTCGGTGCTTCGGAAGGCGGTGCAAGAGCCTACGCAAGTGATCGCGGTCGATCAAGTGCCGGTGGATAGTGGGCTAACGACTAAAGTCAAGCCCGTGCGGATTGAGGACTCGGAGGTCAAGCGGCTACGCAATAAAGAGATCAGGATGGTCAAAGTCCGGTGGGACAATTGCGGTCGTGAGGAGCTCTCTTGGGAGCGAGAGCAGACTATGCTTGACGAGTATCCGGAGTTGTTCCGCTCAGGTACAAATGTTGGTTTTTGTATATCTTTCCTTTATGTAATTTCGTGGGCGAAATTCTTTTAAGAGGGGGAGAGTTGTAACGCCCCGAAACTCAAAGGAGCAGAGGGGAATAATTTGGGCTAGTTTGAGTTCTGGCTGCAGGCACACGGCCTGGGACACGGGCGTGTCCCAGGGCGTGTCAAGCCTGTGTCGACACTAAGGCGTGAAGTCGACACTTTGGTCTCGACATTGTGTCGAGACTGGGCACACGGCCTGCGACACGGGCGTGTCGCAGGGCGTGTCGACCCGTGTCGACACTTAGCCGTGAAGTCGACACAGTGCTTCGACGTTGTGTCGAGACACGGCACACGGCCTGCGACACGGGTGTGTCGCAGGGCGTGTCAACCCATGTCGACACTCGTCCCGCGAAGTCGACACTTTGGTGTCGACAATGTGTCGAGACATGGCACACGGCCTGCGACACGGGCGTGTCGCAGGGCGTGTCGACCCGTGTCGACACTTAGCCGCGAAGTGTCGAGACCATGTACACGGCCTGGAGCTCAGGCGTGTCAAAGTGACACGGGCAAGGACACGGGCGTGTCCTAGAACCCGTGCAGTGCTCGGGTTGAAAACGGCGAAAAATCATGGGGTACACGGCCAGCTACACGGCCGTGTCAAGTGGAACACGGGCGTGTCAGCTCGAACACGGGCGTGTTCGATACCCGTGTGAGGTTCCAGGTGATTCGATTTTGACGGCGAATGAGGTACACGGCCCTGGACACGGGCGTGTGCCAGGCCGTGTTCGGTCCAGATTGGGCATTTCAGCCCCGAATCGAAGCCGTTCATTTCTTTGACTGAAGATCCAACGGCTGGGGGTTGTTCCTAAAGGGATATACCCAGGTTTTGACTTAGAAAACCCTCACTTTTTCCACTTGTTCTCTCTCCAAACCCTTGGAGAAAGAAGAGCAAAGGCAAGAAGAAGAGGAGCTAGATCCGCCATTGGAGGAGCTTCGGAGCTCCGAATCGCAAGCCGACTCCGGATCCACGGAGGCAACACAAGTGCGGTGATTTCCATCCGATTACTTTTCGATGGCGCCAAAGAGGACCGCAAGGGTAACGATCCTCATCTTGAGCACTAATAGCTCTCTTTCTTAGCATCTTTCTTAGCATAGGAAGCCCTCTCTCGTGAGTTTGTGAAGAGTTGGAGGCGTTCCTTCGGGTAGATATGTAAAGTCCCCGTTGTTTAGAGTCCGTATGCGAGAACGGACATAGGCATTTTGGTTGAAGCCTACCCGGACATGTTAGTCCGGATCGGTGATGTTGCATTACATAAGGCCGGAGAAGACTCCGTGCTATTGGGTGTTTTTCGGGTTTTCTACGCGGTAGATTGCAGCAGGGAGCCTTGGGGACTAACCCAAAGGTGCACCCGGAAAACTGGGCGGACACGAGGTCTTGCCAACTTGGTGGCCTGAGAGCCAACTTGAACATAACGGGGTTATGTGACTTGTGTTAGAATGGGACTCGGTGAAAGTTTGACCCGCGCATATGGCTTAAATTGTCGTTGCGATGTGAGCACGGGTTAGATGGAGCCGTACCCGCTTTATGTCGTTCGGGTTAGAGAGACCTAAAGTTACATGGCACTCGCCGTTGGCATAAATGGGGGTCTTCGGTGGTCAATGGCTTAAATTGACGTGACCAATACCATGAAGACGAATTGCTCATAGGAATGGCCGTCTAAGTGGCGGTGGTGAGTCCGGAATGTTAATGGCTTTAATTGACGTAACATCGACCGGTTCACCGAGAATGTGCCCTGAGTGCACGGGACGTGTGGCCGTACGAGCCAACGTCTGTGATGAAATGGCTATGGTTATATGCATTGCTCGCTTGTGCTAATGAAATGCAGGGAAGGAGCATCGCCGCCCCGAGTTGGGGGCGGGATCGTTATAATTTGGTCAGCATTGCTGACCGTTGCTTTGTTTGCCACCGTGCGGTGGTTTGTTTGCTTGCAGGTGCAGCTGGACCAAGCGGTCAATAGCGGGCTAAAGCCCTTTTTGCGAAGCTGGCCCTCGAAGGCCCGAATGGAAATGTTTTATGTTTTATTCATGTATGGCCGGCCTGCGTGCCGAGGTTTGTAAATCATGTGTTAAACAAGTGGAACGTTCTGTAAGGCCTTAAGGCCGAATTTGGGTATTTTGTAATAACATTCCTATTATCATGTTAGTGGGCATTCATGCTTGTTGCTGGGTTCTTGTTTTGCAACTTATATAAACTGCTTCCGCTAGAATGCTCTGTGTAGGACGTTAAGATTGGTTGGATGGTTTCCATAAGTAACCACCCGGTCTGTCTGTGGTATATGGCGTCGGGCCCCGGCCGGACCTACTGCTATATGCTATGCGACGGATAGGGGGTGTTACACTGATTACCCAATTTCTAAGGGGATCCTTATGACAGAGGCACATGAGTTTGAGCCTTCTGAATTTTCTGCTGATATTTCTGCTACTGATATTGCTGTTAGTGAAACTGTTGCTGCTGCTGCTGTTACTTCTCCAGAACCTGTAGTATCTAATGTTGTTGTTACTGTTTCAATTCCCACTGCAACAACTTCTGTATCTGCTGTTGTCACTACTGTTACTACTTCAACTTCTGCTGCTACACCCTCTGCTGCCTCATCTGCTTTTATACAGCTCAAGAAAGATTTGATGAAGAAGATTGATGCCCTGTATGATGATCAGAGTTCTGAAAGTGATGAGTTTAGAACAGACTCTGATGATTCTTCTTCTACCATTATCAGGAAAAGAAAGGCAAGGAGCAAAGCCATGAAGAGAGTACCTCCTGCCAAGATCAAGGATAACAATGATATACCATACTATATTCTTCATGATTGCCCCATCACTGAGCACTGGATGCAGTACTCTAAGAATCAACTCAAAGCTATGAAAAAGAAAAGGAAATATGAAAAGGGCTCTTCTCAATTCCAACATTCTCATCCTCCTCCACCACCTCCTCCTGATGCAGGTGCGGGTGGAAGTTCAGCTGCTCAACCCTCTGCTAGAAGTCAAACTCCCTATCAGCCACATGCTAGATCCTACCATAGGGGAAGCCAATCCAGCGATTCTCAATCCAGGAGAGGAGGATATAGAGGCAATCAAAGAGAAGTCCAGGTTTACTCCAAAGGATACTCAAGGCAACATCCATACTCCAGGGAAGGACAAATCTCATCTGACACCACATCTGGTCCTTTTCCCTATAAGCTGAAGGAAACTGTTTCATCCAGGCCTCCTCAAGACAATCCTTCTAATAGATATGAGCCACTAGTACCTTTTGAAGACCCTGAGAACAATCCAGCTACTTGGACTGCAAGGATAAAAGAACTTGCTGCACTGGATCAGATCAAGAAAGCTAAAGAGCAAGGAAGGGATTCCTCCAACATCTCCACAATGTCTGAACAGAGAAAGAAAGAGTTAGAAAGATATGCATCAAGCAAATTTTTTGATTCTGACAGGTACATGTAACTGCATCCTGAAGCTGTAGTTCCCAGGCCCAAACAGCAAACCACTTTAGGTGCAGCAGATGATACTAGATCAAAGAAGGAAGCCCTCAACCCCAACAGAGAAATCAAACTTGTTAAGGGCAAGGAAAAGAAATGATTGTAAGGTGACAATCTCTCTGACTTCTGGTTATTATCTGGGATGATATATATATATCTCTGTGGTTCTGCATGTCCAGCTTTTCTTTTTGTTTTTCTGTATTGATGCTTGTATGTTGTTATTTAAATTTTTCCAAACCCTGTAAATAGTAATCCTAACCCAAATATGGGGAGATTGTTGGAACACCCTATTACTAATTTGGGTCAGGATCACTATGTCTCTAGGAAACAAATGCTTGACCTCCTGTATAGCTCAAAAGGTCAATTAGAATTGAGTCTAAGGGTTAGAAGTCTAAGTTTGGAAGTTGCCCTCAAGACCAAGACTTTTTCAGTTTGAGACTAAGTCATATCGTCGAGCTCAGCACGACGATTCGTCGAACTCCGATCGACGATCGTCTAGCTCAACTTCGACAGATCGTCGAACTCCATTCGACGATAGCTGAGCTCAACTTCATCATATCGTCGAACTCCATTCGACGATCGGTGAGCTCAGTTTGACGATCTTGACTCAGTATTGGATCTCTATCTCTGAGCTCAGTTCGACGATCTTTGAGCTCAGACCGACGATATTTTGTTGCAATATAAATCCATATCTCTGAGCTCAGTCCGACGATAGTAGATCTCAGTTCGACGTTTTCAGATAACTTCAAGGATGTTTCTAGATTCAAATTCAAATCAGTTAAGGAGTTATTCTGCAATTAATTCAGAAGATTGTCTAGCCGTTTTCATTTATTTCTGGACCAACTTTCAAGGGATTTTCAAGAAATATTTCTATGGACTTTCCACCAGAAGATATTGTGCAATTAAGGATGCAATTAATGCATGCCAACGGCTATTCTTGACAGAGGATGTTTTTCTATTCAGTATCAGAGAATAAAAGATAAGAATTTTTGAATCTCTCAGACAGATCACAGATACACATACACAGACAGACAAAAAGACAGACATCAGTAATCTTCAGAACAAGAACAAAAATTATTCTCTGTCTCAAAGAATTCTCAAGAACACACATCCAAGGAGATCAAATTTTTCTGAAATCTTCAGATCTCTCTAGTTTCAAGTGTTCAAGGCCAACATCTTTCAAGACTCCAGACATCCAACATTTCAGTTGTTGCTGAAATCATCTTTTGCTGGAGCTCAACTTTTGAAGGCCTATCACCCTACAGCAAAGCTTCTTTTCCTGAAGATCTCAAGGACTCAGGGGGAGCTTTGACACAATCAATCCACATAGTCTTCTCAGTTGTTTGAGAAAGAGAAGACTTACATCACTCTCTCACCCCCATCTCTGTAAAGGGTTTCTCAAACTCCCTTCAAAAGTTTGAATTTAGTTTTTGAGCACCTTGTCAAAAGCTCATTGGTGGCAAGACACCTGATCAAAAAATCTGGTTTGGTTTTTGAGCACCTTATCAAAAGCTCATTGGTTCCCAGGACACCTGATCAACTCATCCTGCAGTGGATTCCTACCTAGGGTGGTAGAAGAGTGGATGAACCCAAGTTTAGGGGAACCACTATATTTCCTTGTGTCATCTGGTTTTGCTTGTCTTTATTTTTGTTTCTGGCTATAATTGTTCTATGTTTAGTTTGTAATTAGTTTAATTCTATGATTAGATTTATTCATTGCTTCCCTGCTCACTCACATTACAACATTTGTTGTAAAAAGTTTTCAAGCACCATATACTCTATTCACCCCCCCTCTAGAGTATATCAGATCTAGCAGCACTTTCACACCCGTATCGCATAGCGTATAAGCAGGCTTACCGCCGATGAAGACTATGTCTGGGGGTGGTTAGATATTTAGAACTCTAGTTATGGTTTTCCTTCCTAGTTCTAACAATTCTACATCCATGAGTCCAACTTTTTAGAAAAGAAAGAACTTAAAATTTACTTGCGTACCTGTTATCACTTGCTCCGGGTTCCGTGGTTGAGCCAGATCCAGGGCATACACTTGCTCCCTCTCCTGCCTGCGGTCTCCGCCCTGGTATCCACGTCCTCGGCCACGTCCTCGGCCTCCAAACTACTGTGCAGATGGGGCAGCCGATGGTGCTGGTAGTGGTGCCCCCCTCATGGTGTAATTTCTCCGGATATGCCCCACCTGATGACAGTAGTAGCACTCAGTCAGGGGATATGTCATACCCCCTGGTCTCTGCATCTCCCATATCTAGAGAGGTTGAGGAGCCATTACCACCGGCTCCCTCAGCTCTTGTCTCACTTCCTGATGAGGTTGGTCCTCTTCCCTTCTCCCATCTCTCCAATTAGCAATGCGGCCCCTTCGCTGATCATTTCTGGCTCCCTGGACCTGATCCTCCATTGGCCTCTTCCGACCTCTAGTCGTGTGCCAATCTGCCTCAATCCTCTTTGTCATCTCCAATATCTGAGGTATAGGACCGTCGGATACGAACAGCAGAGCCTCTCTTTGATCCTCTCGCATGCCCTTATAAAACCTCTTGGTGTATCCGACCTCATCCAGCTGATAGGAGTCCGCAAACCGGGCTAAATGATTGAACTCCCGGTGGTACTCCACCACTGTCTTGTTGCCTTGCCTCAACTGTAGAAATCTATCTTCTAGCTCATCTCTGGCCGACTGCGGAACAAAGTGCTCCGACAATGTAGCCCTGAAGTCCTCCCAAGCAATGTATGTAACCAATCTATCAGCAAACGTCGTGTCCAGCAGTGTCTTCCACCATCTCTTGGCATGGGACTCCAAGCAAGAGACCAACAAAGGCACCCTCTCCTCCCATGGGCACTGTATCCCGGTCAGCAACTCATACATGATATCCAGCCACTCCTCTGTCCGCACAGCTGACTCCGTCCCCAAGTAAGAAAGGGGGAGAAAGTCCTCGGAAGATGCTCAGCCAATTGGCCCCCGGGTTTGGCTGCGGAGCCGGAACCTGTTGGGCCCTGAAAGCCTCCAGAATGGCTGTCAGGATTTGTCCCATCTCCGACTATAGAAACGGAGTGGGAGCCTGGGGAGGTGGTGCAACATTCGGAGTTTGCTGGACTCCGCCCTGTGGTGTAGGATGTGTCGGAGGCTGCATAATAAAGACCATTTGTAAGCAATTGACCCGAACCTAGTTAAATGTGGACAATTTACATGTGATCCCCCATATGGGCCCACCATTGCTTCCGCTGCTTAGTTTTTCCCCAAACTAAACTCGTGCGGGGGTGACCTAGGGTTTGTGGACTGCTACTTTTTCGATCGATCTGCTCTGATACCACTTGTAATACCCCCCCCCCCCCTTTTTTAAAACCACGGGGTCTTAGGCCGAGAACCGCCGCTTTGCGGTGACACTTCCATGCCCGGGAAGGTCGTCACTACAAAGCGCCGATCCTGCCGGTCATATCGATCACAGAAAAAGCAGCAAGAGAGTAAATGAAACAAAAACTCTAACACATGTCCACAGAGATCGCATATATATAAATAATCTCCACGAAGGGAGAGTCCACAGTAATAATAATAAAGGTACTAAAAATAGGGCTCACGCCGGATACGTCAATGTCCTCACTACATATCTCGCATCACGGAAGCAAAACTAAAATAACTACTAGCGATCGGGACTCACAGTCCCAGCTGTTTGAACCTCGGTACTAGATTGTCCCATCTCCAAGCGTGCCGACCTCCGGGGCTGCTCCTCCATGCTGGGCTCCACGGTCCCCTAAAATGATGTGGTTCGAAAACCGTTAGTCTAAAAAACTAAGTCTTATCATCCCCTAACCCTCCCCCATGACTCCTAGGCACCGTGCGGAGAGTAGTAAAAGGAAGCTCTGAAGGTGGAGAATAAACAAAACAGGTGACGGTGGAACTATTCTAGCATGAGTATATAAACAGAACAAGTATATGTAAGCAGTAGTAAATGAAAGGTAAGCTAAGAAACATGTAACCTTAACTTATATGAATGCCCTTACAAACTTATAAGTTAAGGGATTTTTGCAAGGCTCCCACCGTATAAAAAGTCTCATACCAATTTATACGTTGGGGTATCGGTTTTCAAGCAAGCAATATATACATAGAGTAATAACCTTAGCTTATAAGCACGCTCACACAAGCTTATAAAATAACGGGTCGTTTTGCAGGGCCTATTGTATAAAGCGTCTCATACCACTTTATACAATAGGTGTCAGTGGTTATATGCAATGATGATGCTATGACATGCAAGTATGTCATGATACGAACATGCAAGTGCAACACACCCACCCGACTCTTTGTACACAGACCTTTAGTTCCCCCTTTCTGGAGCCTAACCTCCTCAGGATACCTCCGTAGTGGCAAATAGAAGCGATGGGTTGGGCCTCGCCCACCTCTAAACTGGTAATTGCACTACCAGTCAGACCTATCATATGCCTCGACGCTGGTGCACTAAACGGAGCTCCTGCGTACTCTTTGCCGGCAAGTCCACTGGACTTATCTTGGCGAAGTGCAAAACCACACTTGCCGAGCCAACGTATTGGCGTCGGTGCATTGACCCTCCAATACCGAAGACCCACCACCTTATAATTTATGCACATACAACCTTATGTATCAGCTATCGATCCAAAGCTCCCCGGACCATCCCGTCCGTCACAATCAACAACCGAGCCAAAGCTCGTCGGGCCAACCTGCCCATCATCAAAACCACTGAACCTACTGCCCGTGTGACCCAACCTAACATCCCGAGACATTGAGGTGAGTGAAAGTGAATCCCTAGTTATGCTAGTTACTCTTGTAGTTTGTTTTGCCTACATTTTAGGTTAGCTCAGGACTGCCAAAGGCATACCCCGTGAAGGGTTCTCGAGGGCACTAGGAACTACGATGGGCTGAAGCCCAAAGCTCCCTTTCGCAAGGCACTTACTATTATTTGTTAATACCAGACTCTTGATCGCTTTAATATTACTCTGAATCTAACCCTAGTGTGTTTTGACCTTCTCTCCCTCCACAGGAAAGACGATCTTTCGTCGATCCCGAGCACCACCTAAACCTAGTAGACCCAACACTCTACGCATCCCAACTTCCAATGATGAACTCAATATCATTTACCCAATCCAAAAACTATTAACCCCAACCCATATTCCCAATTCAAATGCTAACGCATTTTCTGCAGTTTTACTAAATGCAGACCAACCTAAGCTATATTATGTACACGATAGGAGGTACTCCAAATTTTCTTCCAAATGCCCTAAGATAATTAATAGGGTTCTATCATGACATTTTTAGTCTAAATCCAGAAACTTGGAATTTTCCTATTTAAACAGATATTTTTTTTATTTTCCCTAAAAATCCAAATGCCCTAGTTATGAATATGAAGTGGCTTTTATAATCATGCAAAATGCTCCACAAAATTATGATAAATACTAGGCAACTAATAGACAGTAAATTCAAATCCCGCAATTTTTTTGCAAGGTTTAGGCCTCTGATCCAGAATTTTAAATGAAAACACATATTTATCAATTAAAGAAACAAGTGCTGCAAATAGGCTTTCACAAATTATAAGAAAATTCAATCATGACCAACATGCCCTAAAAACATCCTGACCAAGTTTCCAAACTTTCCATTGAATAATGAACTCTAATTTTAATTTAGAACAATACTCCTCTTTGATAAATTAATGAAACAACTACTGAAAAAACTCATCTAAATATTATGATAAAATTTTTGCATGAGCATAATGACCTAAGAACACTTTTGCATAAGTTTCACAATTATCTAACCTTCAATGAGCTCTGAATCTATTTTTGAACATAATTGCATAATTATAAGCTTGTTAAGTAAGTAATGAGAAAATACATCAAAAAAATTATAATAAAATTTAGGTATGAGTATAATGACTTAAAACACCCTCTGCCCAATGTACATAATTTTCCAATGAACAGTGAGATTATAATAAACAAATGACTATCAGGGCAAATCCATGTATTACAAAAGAGGTACTAAAATTATTGCTCCGAAAATTCCAATAAAATTAGCAGGGGCTCATATTAACCCTATGACTACATTACCCAAGTTTCACAACTTTTCATAAAGTCTTGATGGCCTATTTTACATATATAAGGTTTGTGCCCTAAACTAGGGTTAAGGTTTTGGGGAGTTTATCAGCCTCTAAATATCATGATATTTTTACTAGAGCACCTTAACAACCCTAAAGTCCTCTCCACCAAGTTTCAAGTCATTTCAAGGTCACTTGTCCCTTGACCTTCAAACCCTAATTTTACACACATAGGACCTACTCTAGTGTCCTAGGGCTCTACCCTTCAACTTCCACATAATAATAGTGGGGGGAGGGTATTTTGTGTACTAATAGCTGAGTGTCAAGATCCATCACCTTTGGGTGAGGTTGGCCAACTCTAGAGCACTTAGGGCACTTAGCCCTAATTTGACATAAAAGGGTCAACCCTTGGCTACACAATTACCCTATCAAATCAAACCTAAAAGGGGAGAAATTTTTACCAGAGCCCTAATATACTCCCCAAGATCATTCACCAAAATTTTGGGGGTTTTTGAGGTGTTTAAGACACCTAATTAATTAGTACATGATTTATTATATTTTTCCAAAAACTATAGAAAAAGTATCACCAAAAATTCCCATTTTTGGTCAGCACCTAGGTATAGGTAGAATGACTCCTGTCCAAATTTCAGGTCATTTGGACTGGAGATGAATTTGGGGCACATATTTCAGTCTCTGACAAACCCTAGGTATTGACCCCACCAAAATGAGTGTCCTGGTCAAACCAGACATCCAAATTGGTTCAAACCAATTTTAATTTAAATTATACCCTAGGGCTACAAATTTGATGTTTACCATTTTTTCACTAGAGGTCTATAGGTATTTTTAATAATTAAAAACATTGACTGTATAAAGTGTGACAGAAAATCACATGAAATGGAATAATTAACCTAAGATTAAAATCAAGAGGCACGAATCTTGGCGCGAAATGGACGATATCTGGTCATATTCTCCAGCGCGCCAGCGGCCAGGATTCATTCTTCCTGGAGCTGCTTCCATGCACTGTCACCGGCCACCCAGCCACCTCCCCGGCCGGCCACCGCCGCCACCACCTCTGTCGAGGTGGTGGCTATCGTCAAGCGGCGGCACAGCCACCAGAGGGGACATTTCCGGCGATCCCGACATGTGGAAATTTACTCAAAAACTAGGAATTTTCTTCACCCGATCGGGCTCAATTGAGCCCGATGCGACGTGGGGTGATTTCAACTCCTCCCGTCTTCTTTTGCCTCGATCTGCGACATGGGGTGATTCAGAGGATTTTTCCGGTAAAATCAAGGCAAGTGGTGTTCTTGCTCTCCCTCTTGCTCCTTTATTCTAAATTTTTTCCACATTTGGTTGAGTTTCTCATGTTTCAATTACATAGAAACTTGTCCTTAAATTCTAAATTTTTCTCTTTTCCTTGAATTACAACTTGTTTCCCCTAGAACCGCACCCCCAATTTTTATTTCATAGAATTGGTAAACAAATTGGTTATCATGTCATTTTAACTATAAAGTCATCTTGATCGTTGTAACACCTTGTGCATTCTGTTGTTTTTGATTAAACTTCACTTTGCTTGACGTTGAAATGTCCTTATGAAGTCCACATTGATTATTGACCGTGAGTCTGTGACGAATAAAAAGGAATTCTGCTTGTATAATTATGTAACTAAAGAAACACAGATGGACTGTACGTGTTGGATTTTCTCCCTCAGCATAGTGCCTTATGGTTGAGTCTGTGTGTGTTGTAGACTTTCATCCCCGACACATTAGCATAGCTTGGTCCGTGCGCGTTGGGGTTTCTCCCTCGGCATGGTACCTGTTGGTTGGGTTTGTACGTGTTGTGGACCTTTTTCCACGGCATAGTACTATTTATTGTTGAGCTGATCAGTCTCATTTTTATTGATGAATAACATGAATATTAATAAAAGATGAAAGTTTGAACTTCTGATGTTGGTACTTTGTTCTGTCCTGATGATGTGATTAGTCATTCTTGCTCGGCTAGATTTTCTGTTTGTTTACTTTTACTCTGCTCCTGACCCTTTTATTGCAGTCGTTTTATAAATTTCCTTCACTTTGAGTTTTGTTTGGTCTGTCTTTACTCTTTGCACCATTTCTAACTTGCTTCTGAGGTGTT
Source organism: Platanthera guangdongensis (assembly GCA_039583875.1). NCBI lineage: Eukaryota > Viridiplantae > Streptophyta > Magnoliopsida > Asparagales > Orchidaceae > Platanthera > Platanthera guangdongensis. Next base: position 173,576,600 of record CM077166.1, on the reverse strand, counting down.
CTTCTTTTGAATGCCTCAGGATCTGAGCAGTAGCAGGTTTAGCTGACTGTGTTGTCCTTCTGGTGCTGCGGGTTGCTACGGTCGTTTGCTTCCACCTCAGAGCTTTGAGGTTGTTGACTTTGTTTAGACTTGTCAGATTTTACTATGGGTTTGTGTCAGTTGTTGACGCCCATAGTCTTTAACCTTTTTTGTGGTAGACTACTTGCTGTTTTTACTGTTGTTTTTACTGTTGTTACTTTTTACCTGTTTATACTTGCTCTCTGGGAAGGATTTATGTTAGGATGCATTTAGTTATTTTAAAGTATACAAAACTGCATTCTGGAGTATCGGCATGATATGACTTTTAACTGCTAAATCTACTACTTTTAAGCGTTATAAAAGTCCTCTATATATATTAAATGTAGAAGTCACATCATCATTTTAAGATACTAGACCTTCACTCTTATATAGGTTAACAAATGAATCAACTCAGTTTTTTTTCCGCCATGTAAAACTTATATATTTTCTCACCTATGTACTAGTGATCCACCCGACCGAGGGACACGGTCAGTAACTCTAATAACTTATATGTATTGTTTTTAACTTAATTTTATAAATCTTTTACATGAAGTAAATGTGAGGACGAGTATCCTGAGCGTCTGTAGTTGTCCCCTGCACGGCGTAGCATCACGGCGCGTATTTTCTCTACTCTGATGTATTTTGAATACGGAGAAAATGCGGGTTGTGACAGTTGGTATCAGAGGGAGGTTTTGCATGAAATGGAATAATTAACCTAAGATTAAAATCATTGACTGTATAAAGTGTGATAGAAAATCACATAAAATGGAATAATTAACCTAAGATTAAAATCAAGTGGCACGAATCTTGGCGCGAAATGGACGATATCTGGTCGTCTTCTCCAGGGAGCCAGCTGCCAGGATTCATTCTTCTTGGAGATGATTCCATGCGCTGCCATTGGCCACCCAGACACCTCCCCGGTCGGCAGCCGCCGCCACCACCTCCATCGAGGTGGTGGCTATTGCCATGCAGCGGTACAGCCGCCGAAGGGGCCGTTTCCGGCGATCCCTACAGGTGGAAATTTACCCAAAAACCAGGAATTTTCTTCACCCGGTCGGGCTAAATTGAGCCTGATGCTTGTCCCTATTGATTCCTATGATCTACCCATAGAGAGAGGAGAAGGGGAGGACCTTTATGGTTATCTAAAGTCGAGCCGATCGCCGGATTGCCATTTGCGGTGGTGATGTCGCCGGAATTCTGCAACAGCACAGTGGACAAGCTTGAAACCGTCGGTGGAAGGGTGGAAACGATTCCTTGGTGCCCAGTGATGGTTTTAAAACACCCAAACAGGGTAGGGTATGTTGGGTACATTGGTCTAAATGTACCTGATTTAAAGAAGCCTCACCCAACTCAATGATATACATCAAAATGTATTTGATGTGTTTTGAGTTTACATGTGCAGGTTAAGTATTTGCAGGAAAGAAGAAAAAGTTTCTAAGTCCATGTGTCGACACCCAGAGGGAAAGTGTCGACACTTAAGAAGACTTGTGTCGACACCCAGGCAAGAGTGTCGACACTTGGAGTCATTGTGTCGACACCAGGGATGCTGAGTCGACACCAGATAGAAAGTGTCGACACAAGGAGCTGTGTCGACACTCAGTGAAGAAAAGTGCAGTGAAGCAGTGTCGATACTTAATAGTTGTGTCGACACCCAGAGAAACTGTGTCTACATCAGAAAGTGTCGACACTTGGAGGCTGTGTCGACACTCAGCAAAAGTCAGCAGAAACTAAGTACAAGTGTCGACACCAAGAACAATGTGTCGACACTCAACAGAAGAGTCAACACTTGAAGTAAGTGTCGACATCCAGAACAATGTGTCGACACTTAGCAGAAGAGTCAACACTGGAAGTAAGTGTCGACACCCAGAACAATGTGTCGACACTTAGCTGAAGACTCAACACTTGAAGAAAGTGTCGACACAAGGAGCTGTGTCGACACTTAGCAAAGAACAGCAAAGTTCAACAAAATATTCTAAGTACAAGTGTCGACACTATGAAAATGTGTCGACACTCAGCCAGAGACTTGACAGAAGAAGAATGTGTCGACACAAGGAGCTGTGTCGATACTCAACAAGTATCAACACTGAAGACATGTGTCGACACCAAGAAGCTGTGTCGACACTTAACAGATTCAACACATGGAGATGTGTCGACACAAAGGAGTAGTGTCGACACTTACAAGAATTCAGCAAAATACTGAAGTACAAGTACTTGTGTCGACACTCAATTTTAGTGTCGACACATGAAGAAGAAGCAGTGTCGAGATATAAAATCTACAGCACAAAGAATTGTGTCGACACCTTGTAGGCTAGTGTCGACACTTAGACAACATGTGTCGACACTTGGTCTATAAGTGTCGACACTTAAAGACAGATAGTCTCGACACTTTTAGACAGTTACAGAATTTTCAAGAACTTACTGGATGACTTGACAGCTGCCATTCCAGCCGGTCTACGGCACCTGTCAGAGTTGTCAGAAATCAGTTATGGACCGGACCAGCCGGTTACCATGAAGAAGGCCTATAAATTGGCTTACACTGTTTACAGAACTAGGAGTTGAGACAGATCAAGTGGCTGTTCAGACAAGTAATACAAAGAAGATCTAGCTATCAAGTGAAGATCTAAGAAGTTGGAGAGAGAGAGCTCCATCCAAGAAATCAGTTGTTGGAACCAGACTGAGAAGAAGGGTTCAGATTTACACAGAACCTTAAGTAGCAGAGATCAAGGATCAACTGCAGAAGGAGTCAATCTTATTGAGTTCTACTTTCAAGAAGCTTTGAAGAAAGCTAAGTCAGATTGATTTCAGCTGAGTTCTTCCAAGAACTCATCAAGAAACTCACAACTCTTCTCTCTCTTTTCTCTGAGTTGTTGAGTCACAATTTTGTATTCATTTTATCTTGTAGGATCCTTTGGATCTGAGTCTTGTAAGCCTGTAATTATAAAGGCTGAGTGTAGGGCTTGAGAGCCTGAGTGTAGGAGATAGAAATCTCTGAGTGCAGGCCTTGGTGGCTGAGTGTAGGCCTTGGTGGCTGAGTGTAGGCCTTTGTGGCTGAGTGTAGGCTTTGTGAAGAAGCTGAGTTGTAGGGCCTTGAGCCTGAGGTGTAGGAACCAGTTTTGGGTTCTGAGATAGTGGAGAAGTTTGGCCGAATCTAGTACACTGCTAGATAGGCATAGGGGGAAAGTGGATGTACCCAAACCTTGGGGAACCACTATAAAACTATGTGTCTTCTGTGTGTGTTGTGCAATAATAGATATAAATCTGTGTTAAAAACTGATTGCTGCCATAAAAAGTTAAAAAGAATTTGGTCACCTATTCACCCCCCCCCCCCCCTCTAGGTGTTTAGGTACTATATCTTTCAAGTGGTATCAGAGCCAGGTTACTCAAAAAGGGACATAACTGTCTGAGTAGATCATGTTGGCATATTCAGTATAAGTTAATAATAGAATCAAGAAAATCAAGAACTATGGGTTCCACTGAAAATCACAAGGAATTGGGATCCATGAAGCTACCTATATGTAGGAAAGAGATCTTTGGGATCTGGAAGGAAAGGGTGAGACTCTTTATGGAAGCTTCAGACCCTAGGATTTATATCACAGTAAAGGAAGGGCCATATGTGCCCATGAAGGTGTCAGTATTAGATGCAAATCAGAGAACACCAAAGGATTTCTCTGAAATGACAAAGGATGAGATTGTTCTAGCCACCATGGACAAGAGGGCTCAGAACATCATAGTGAGTGCCATAGATGATGCAACGTTTCAGAATCTAATACACTGTAAGACAGCCAAAGAGATGTGGGATACTCTTATTGTGTATATGGATTGTTCTGAAGAAGTAAGGCAAGACAGAAAATCCTTGCTAAATCAAGAGTATGAAAGTTTTAGACAAGGAAAAGCTAATAGCATAACTGAGTGCTATAAGAAGTTCTACAGGATAGTGAATGAGTTCATGTCCTATGGCAGAGAGTTCAGTAATTATGAACTCAATGATAAGTTTCTAAGGTCCCTAACAAAAGATTGGGACACCAAGATCTGTGCCATTAGAGAAATGGCTAAGTTAGGAGAAATTCCTCCACCAACACTATTTGGCAAACTGCTCTCTTATGAAATGCAGTTAATGGTGAGGAAAAAAGAGGAGAAATCTACAAGAAGTGAACACAAGGAAAGGACAGTGGCCTTTAAATCAGAAGCCCCCAGAAAGTACAGGAGTAAGTCACCAACTCCACCTCCTAAAGTAGTTGAGACTGAGTCAGAAGATTCAGAAAGCACAAAATCTGAAAGTAGTGAAAGTAATGAGGACTTTGCTGCCTTCACAAGACATTTTCAGAAATTCTTAAAGAAGAAACAGTGGAGGACAAGGCCATCTACTTCACAAGGAAAGGAAGAGTCTTATTAGAAAAAGAAGTCTTCAAAGAAAGACAGGAAAAAGTCCAAGTCTAGCAAAGCTACACTATCAAAAATTGTGTACTATTGCTGTAATAGACAAGGACATGTCATTGCAGACTGTCCAGAGAAAAGGAAGGAGTCTAGTGACAAGAAAAGGACTCAATACAAGGGCAAGAAGGAGAAGTCTTTTGTTGTCAAAAAGGACAAGAGCCTGTCAGATTTATCTTCATCAGAAACTGAGTCAGATGCTGAGGCATATATTGGACTGTTTGCTGAGGAAGAAGAAGAAGAGTTCATGCAGATTATGAATTCTATATATGAACAAGAGGACAGTCAGTGCCAAGGACTAATGGCATTGACAGAAAGTGACAAAATCTTGGAACAGCCAGGACCTAGTAAGGTACAAAGTACAACTTTAAGTTCAGTTTCTTGTGCCAGTACAGAATTAGATTCATCCTCATCAAATGATGAGAGTGCATCTGAGTCTGAAGAAGATATTCATCAGTTGATAGATGAATATAGAGTTCTGTTGCAAGCTTATAAGAAGAGCAAGTCCCTAGCCAAAAGTTAGGCAAAGGAAATTGCAAATCTCAAAGCTGCAGCAACAGATTCTGAGAAGTTGTTTGATCAAAAGCTTAATGAGATAGACAGATTGAAGCACATAACTGTGATTCAAATGGGAACTATATCATTTAAGAATGATCAAATCAAGAGTCTGGAGATTAATCTTCAGAAGGAGAAGGATTTAGTTGCTAGGTTTTCTAAACCAAAGTCTGTTTTACCCATAATTGATGAATTTATTCATCACAAAGGTAAAGCTGGACTAGGGTTTACTAGACCTGCAAGGACTGATTAGTCCAAGTCCAAGTCCAAGGGCAAAGTCCCAACTCTCAACAAGTCAACTGTAAATAAAACAGCAAAGACAGTACCTAAGCAAAGGTACAATAAGTTTGAGTGTTGGTGCTGTGGCAAGGTAGGCCACTTTGCAATGGACTGTTGGCACAATGCTAGTGCCAAAGTGAGTAGCAAACTGCCTGTTGGAAAGCCAGCAGGTAGCCTTGTCAGGATGCAAACTAACAAGTACCAAGGACCCAAGAATTCTTTGGGTTCTAAGGTTCACTAATCGGTTTTGCAGGTGAGTCCAAGTGGCCATGCCCCTATATGGTACTTGGACAGTGGATGTTCCAGACATATGACTGGAACAAGGGAATTGCTGAAGGACTACACTCCAATCAAAGATGGTCCTAAAGTCACCTTTGGTGGTTCTGAAAAAGGAATCATCAAAGGGTTTGGTAACATTTCTAGTAACTTAGTTACCATTACTCAAGTGGCTTATATTAAAGGTTTGAAACACAACCTAATTAGTATAAGTCAATTAAGTGATGTAGGATATGACATCTCATTTGTCAAAGATGGTTGTCATATCAGGAGGTCAAATTATCAAGAGATCATTTTGACAGGCTATAGAAAGAGGAATGTCTACTGCCTAGACATTATGTATGAGACCAATGGTTCTCAAGTGTGTCTTGTAGCTGATGAGAAAGTCTCTCATTGTGTCAAATGGCACAAGAGGCTAGCAAATCTAAACTACAAGACAATTGGCAAACTCTTTAGCAAAGAGTTGGTGAGGAATGGTCCTCAAGTTAAGTGTATTAAAGATGGTATTTGCTCAGTTTGTCAAAAGGGCAAGCAGACTAGATCCACCTTTATGATAGTACAGTGGTCAAAATAAGAAGTGACCATGGTACTGAGTTTCAGTCTGATAGCATGACAAAACTGTGTGAAGACTTTGGGATATTTCAAGAGTTTTCTTCACCAAGAACACCTCAGCAAAATGGCATTGCTGAGAGGAAGAATAGAACCTTGATTGAGGCTGGTAGGACCCTATTAAGTGATACATCACTACCAAAATACTTCTGGGTTGAGGCAGTGAATACTGCATGTCATGTTATTAATAGGGCTACCATTACTAAAAGCCTCAACAAGACCCCCTATGAGGTTGTGAAAGGCAGGAAACCAAACCTATCCTACTTAAGGATCTTTGGTTGTAAGTGCTTCATACTTAACAATGGTAAGTCTTACTTGACTAAGTTTGCTGCCAAGTCCCAAGAGGGAATTTTTGTTGGGTACAGCAATAATAGTAAACCTTATAGAGTCTACAACTTGTCAACTCAAGTTGTAGAAGAGTCTGTACATGTAGTATTTGATGAAACTAGACTTATTAACAATGAGTTGTCTAGTAGTGTTTGCAGCCCCACAGGTTTAACAAAGAAGATGGACAAGCTCACTCTAGAAGGAGAACCTACTGCAAGACAGCAAGTAGAAGACAGTGGCTGTTGTCCAGGGGGAGAACTACATGTACCAAATGCTGATAAAGTTCAAGGAGTACAGCATAATGAAGATGTTGAAGAAGTTCAACCTGAAGTCAGGATGCCTCCAGCCAATAGGCATCTTAGAGATCATCCAGCTGAACAAATCATTGGTGATCCAAGACAAGGGGTACAAACAAGGAGCAGAAACCTGAATGCAGCAATCTACTCCAGCTTTCTATCCCAAGTTGAACCAAAGAAGTTTGAAGAAGCCATCCTAGACCCTCTTTGGATTGAGGCAATGCAAGAAGAGCTGAATCAGTTCAAGAGATGCGAGGTCTGGGAGCTTGTTCCTAAACCTAAAGACCACAATATAATTGGAACCAAGTGGATTTATAGGAACAAGATGGATGAACAAGGAGTCATCATTAAGAACAAAGTAATATTGGTTGCTAAAGGGTATAGGCAGGAAGAAGGTATTGATTTTGATCAAACCTTTACTCCAGTAGCCAGACTGGAAGCCATAAGGATGTTCCTGGCCTATGCAACCTTTTAAGATTTTAAAGTTTACCAAATGGATGTCAAGTCAGCATTTCTGAATGGTAATCTTAAAGAGGAAGTCTATGTGGAACAGCCATCAGGTTTTGTTGATTCAACTTTACCTAATCATGTCTATAGACTTAGGAAAGCTTTATATGGGTTAAAGCAAGCCCCTAGGGCTTGGTATGAAACCATGTCTAGTTTCCTCATTGAGAATAAGTTCACAAGGGGGAAAATAGACAAGACTCTATTCCTTAGGGAATCTAGAGGCAAAGTAATACTAGTCCAAATATATGTAGATGACATTATATTTGGGTCTACTGAAAGCAGCCTTTGCAAAAAGTTTGCAAAACTTATGCAAGGTCAATTTGAGATGAGTAGTATGAGAGAGCTGAAGTTTTTCTTGGGTCTCCACGTTAAACAGACTGAGAGTGGTTTATCCATTTGTCAGTCCAAGTTCACCCTAGAACTCATAAGGAAGTATGATATGGATTCATCCAGTACCATGAAGACTCCTATGGGGTCAAGTATGTCTCTTAGCAAGGATGATGCAGGGAAGCCTGTAGATGAAACCTTGTATAGAGGGATAGTTGGCTCCCTATTATACTTGACTGCTAGTAGACCAGATATCATGTATGCTACATGTGTCTGTGCAAGGTATCAAGCCTGTCCTAAAGAGTCTCATTTGACAGCAGTCAAAAGGATATTGAGATATCTAAAGGGCACTCCTTATCTAGGCCTCTGGTACCCTAGGAATGAGGATTTTGAACTAACAGGTTATTCAGATGCAGACTTTGCAGGATGCAAAGAAGATAGAAAAAGCACTACTGGAACCTGTCAATTCCTAGGTGGGAGACTAATTTCATGGAGTAGCAAGAAGCAAACAAGTGTGGCTATCTCCACTGCAGAGTCAGAGTATGTGACTGCAGGAAGTTGTTGTGCTCAACTTCTGTGGATACAACATCAGCTAGAGGACTATGGATTTCAGGTAAGTAGAACTCCACTCTTCTGTGATTCTACAAGTGCTATTTCAATTGCACATAATCCTGTTTCCCATAGTAGAACTAAACATATTGAGATAAAATATCATTTTCTTAGGGAGCATGTAGAGAAAGAAGATATTTTACTAGAATATGTTAAAACTGATAATCAACTAGCTGATATGTATACTAAGCCCCTAGAAGAAGCTAAGTTCAATAGGTTTAAAATTGAACTAGGAATGATAAACTTAGAGTAAGTTTATAGAATTGGAAATGGCTAAGTAAAAAGGTGTCGACACACAGAGATCTCTGTGTCGACACAGAATGGTGGTGTCGACACTTCAGTGAAAAGGTGTCGACACATCTAGGAAGTTGGTGTCGACACTTCAGAATATTGGTGTCGACACATGACAAGTAGGTGTCGACACATCCAAAGTGGTGTCGACACTTAGGTTTTACTCAGAATTGTCTAAGTTAAGTCTCGACTAAATGTCGAGTTAAGTGGTGTCGACACATAAACAAGTGTCGACACATATAATCTGTTGACTAAACTTGTGTCGACACATATGTGTCGAGACATTATAAGTCAGTGTCGACACTTATCGACAGTGTCGACACAATTTAAGTTAGCTGCCCGTCTTTTCATCTTCAAACCTAAAAAGGTATAAATAGAATTTTACCTTAGTCTGTCGACACGCTTTCAAAAGTTTCAAGACCAAAACTTGTGTGTCGACACCTCTCTTCTCTCAGTTCAAATTCATCAAACCCTAATGGCGCCAAAGCTTGAGGAGAACATCAACGAAGGTTACGAGCTGGTGCGCAATGCTTTTGATGATGTCGATCAAGAAATCAAGACTGTAGTAACCCTAGTTGCAGACTCGGGGTTAGAATTCCTTGTTTCTGAACCTACAAAAATCTGGAAGAAAGAGGTACTGGAATTCCTCAATGGAGCTGAAGTGGATGAATCTGGATTCAAGATCAAGTCTAGGGTCCATGGTGAGAAGGTTAAGGTCTCTTCAAAAAGTCTGAGGAAAGTACTGCAGTTACCAAGAACTAAAGAAGAAGAAGAAGTTACTGCTTCTAAGACCAGGGAAGCTCTAACTTGGTGTGGACTAGATGCTAAGATGAAGATCGGTTCAGTCTTCAATAGAAAAGGAATGAACAGTCAGGGGAAATTCCTGTCTGAAATTGTTGGGAAAGTGATATTGAGCAAGCCAGGAGGGCATGATAGAGTGTCTGCCCATATGTTCAGCATTATGACCAGAATAATCTTCAATCTGAAAACTGACTGGTCTATAGTAGTTTTTGAAAAGATCAAGGAAAGCCTGAAGAAGCCCAATTTGGGCAGGATCTTAAGTCTCTACCTTGCTGGAAGTATTCCAGAGGTAATGGGTCAAACTGCTGGAAGCAAAATTAACCATATGAGAAAAATGGATATGAGAATATTCTCCAGATGGGACAGGGTGTTGTCTAAAGAGATGCCAACCCCTGAGAAGATAACTTCTGAGAAAGTAACTCTACAAAAGAAGAAGAAGAAAGTTGCCACAGTGTCTCAAGAGTCAACTAGCAGCTCTGGGAGTGAAGAGCAAGTAGTCTTCACACCTGATGAGGAAGACACTGGAACCGCTGTAAAGTCTCCAGCTCCTCAAAATGTTGCTGAAATCCAGGGGGAGCTACCTCAAGCTAGCCCCATACACAAGGATCACATCCAGGGGGAGCCACTAGTTGTGGAAGAGCCCACTCCTCTTGAAAGTGAGCAAGCTACAACCACAATTCTAGAGGTAATCACTGAGCTTAATGCTTTGGTTTTTCCTATAGAAGATACTGATTTGTTTGATATTTATCAACAACCACAGATTCATAGTCAAGTCCCAGATGTTGTCTTGGAGGACACATCTGTCACAGTTGAAGTTGTATCTGATCAAGTAGTATCTGATCAAGTGGTTGATGAGCCAAGAATTTCTCCAGCTCATTCTCCACAAGAATACACAATGGAAGATCTGTTCCTTAACCTGGATCAACAAGACTTTGACAAGGACAATGCTGCTGCTGAAGAGGAGAATGCTCCAGTTGAGGGGGAGCAAGTGCCAATTGTTAAAGAGCCTGCAAGGACAGAACCTGAAAAGCCCCAAACTGTTCAAGAGCTACCTAAGGAGAGGGTAGAGATAGCCAGCACATCTGCTTCTGAAGATAAGGAAGCAACAAGGGCTAAGAAAAGAAAGTTTCAAGTTTTCAGAAGAAGTAGCCAGAGTTATAAGAAGGCTCTCCAAACTGTTGCTCCACAGCCTATATCACTGTCAGCACCAACTGTTGATTATAGTGCACTGATGGTTGCAATGCAAATTAAACTGGATGAACATAGGCAAGCTATTGAGAAGTATGTTGATGAAGGGCAGAAATCTTTGCAATTTGATCTGGCCCAGGATATCAAGTCAATAAGATTTGAGATGAATCTTAATAAGAAGGAGATGACAGACTGCTTCCACAAGGGAGGAAATGCAGTGGTGTGCTTGGCTACACACCAGGAGAAGATAAAAGCACAAGTTGATGACTTTGCAGTCAAGCAAGGATATGTACTTGAAAATCAAATTAGGATGAATGATAATTTGACTGCATCTCATAATGCTATAGTCACAGAGTTGAAGAATCTAGCTGCAGGGCAGACTCCAGCTACAGCAAAAGCAGATTTTGACAAAATATTCCAAGAAGAAATAACTGCTGTTAAGACTGCCATCCAAGATTCTCAAAAGTTGATAACTGACAAACTCCAAAGGTTAAAACCTTTCTTTAAAGATGGAGTTAATTATTTGGATAATCAAGTGAGATTTCAGAAAGATGATGTCAGAGATCATATAGAAAGAGAAGTCATAAAGGGGGAGAGAGTGTTAGTCAAGGCCAGCTCTGATCATGCTAAGTGGATATCTAATTCTATCAGAGCAACTCTTGGATATCCTCCTCTTTGTGATGATGATAATGTTGCTGAATATGGAATTCATCCTGCATATCTAGGAGGGGAGCAACCAGAAGTAGCTCAAGTGATCTATCCTCCACCATATTTTGACATGGTTCATGCTGACATACAATCCATGTAAAGCCCACCTGGGGGTAAGGATAATGTCATCATAGAGAAGGTAGTTCAGCCAATCTCTGTAGCTATGCAAGAAGCTATGCAGAAAGAAGAAGAAACTAGATTGTCAAAGAAGAGGTTCAGGGAGCAAGCTGAACAAAGACCTGACTTTGAGCAGTGGAGCCCCACCTCTAGGACTATTATCTTGACTGCATGGAAAGCTGCAAAAGATAACATTCAAGATAGGAACAAGTGGTTTTCTGAGGCTGAATGGAGAAAGCATGAGTCAAGGCAGGAGGCTATAGTCCAATACAGGAGAAAGGCCAAGATGGGAAAGCTACCTCCTACTGCCCAGGAGCCTAGCAAGTACTTTCCCAAGCCTTATCATTATTTTGAAAGGCAAAAGATTAAGGCTGAGGAACTTAAGAAGAAAGATCTGAAAGGCAAGAAGCTTGCTGATGCTGAGGTTGCTGAAGCTCCTGTTTAAGCCAAAGTACAAGTTGGAAAAGGAATAGTGATCAAGGAGCCTGAACAGAAATAGAATTAGAATTTTCTTAAAGTTTACTATGTAATCCTTTTGATATAAAACATTCTGTAAACTTTTGAATATGAATATGACAGATATTAGAACAATGTGTTATATGTTAAATCTATTTCATATTTGTTCTGTGATGATATCTCTGTATACATGTTTGATTGATACATGTTTATGATTGCCCTACTATATATAATCCTGCTTTACATCATTTTGTAATTTTATTATGAATGGTGTATATCATTGACTAAGGGTTATGACTTCTCCAAATAGGGGGAGATTGTTGGGTACATTGGTCTAAATGTACCTGATTTGAAGAAGCCTCACCCAACTCAATGATATACATCAAAATGTATTTGATGTATTTTGAGTTTACATGTGCAGGTTAAGTATTTGCAGGAAAGAAGAAAAAGTTTCTAAGTCCAAGTGTCGACACCCAGAGGGAAAATGTCGACACTTAAGAAGACTTGTGTCGACACCCAGGCAAGCAGTGTCGACACTTGGAGTCATTGTGTCGACACCAGGGATGCTGAGTCGACACCAGACAGAAAGTGTCGACACAAGGAGCTGTGTCGACACTCAGTGAAGAAAAGTGCAGTGAAGCAGTGTCGACACTTAACAGTTGTGTCGACGCCCAGAGAAACTGTGTCTACATCAGAAAGTGTCGACACTTGGAGGCTGTGTCGACACTCAGCAAAAGTCAGCAGGAAATAAGTACAAGTGTCGACACCCATAACAATGTGTCGACACTCAACAGAAGAGTCAACACTTGAAGTAAGTGTCGACACCCAGAACAATGTGTCGACACTTAGCAGAAGAGTCAACACTGGAAGTAAGTGTCGACACCCAGAACAATGTGTCGACACTTAGCTGAAGACTCAACACTTGAAGAAAGTGTCGACACAAGGAGCTGTGTCGACACTTAGTAAAGAACAACAAAGTTCAACAAAATATTCTAAGTACAAGTGTCGACACTATGAAGATGTGTCGACACTCAGCCAGAGACTTGACAGAAGAAGAATGTGTCGACACAAGGAGCTATGTCGACACTCAACAAGTATCAACACTGAAGACATGTGTCGACACCAAGAAGCTGTGTCGACACTTAACAGATTCAACACATGGAGATGTGTCGACACAAAGGAGTAGTGTCGACACTTACAAGAATTCAGCAAAATACTGAAGTACAAGTACTTGTGTCGACACTCAATTTTAGTGTCGACACATGAAGAAGAAGCAGTGTCGAGATATAAAATCTACAACACAAAGAATTGTGTCGACACCTTATAGTCTAGTGTCGACACTTAGACAACATGTGTCGACACTTGGTCTATAAGTGTCGGCACTTAAAGACAGATAGTCTCGACACTTCTAGACAGTTACAGACTTTTCAATAACTGACTGGATGACTTGACAGCTGCCATTCCAGCCGGTCTACAGCACCTGTCAGAGTTGTCAGAAATCAGTTATGTACCGGACCAGCCGGTTACCATGAAGAAAGCCTATAAATTGGCTTACACTGTTTACAGAACTAGGAGTTGAGACAGATCAAGTGGCTGTTCAGACAAGTAATACAAAGAAGATCTAGCTATCAAGTGAAGATCTAAGAAGTTGGAGAGAGAGAGCTCCATCCAAGAAATCAGTTGTTGGAACCAGACTGAGAAGAAGGGTTCAGATTTACACTGAACCTTAAGTAGCAGAGATCAAGGATCAACTGCAGAAGGAGTCAATCTTATTGAGTTCTACTTTCAAGAAGCTTTGAAGAAAGCTAAGTCAGATTGATTTCAGCTGAGTTCTTCCAAGAACTCATCAAGAAACTCATAACTCTTCTCTCTCTTTTCTCTGAGTTATTGAGTCACAATTTTGTATTCATTTTATCTTGTAGGATCCTTTGAATCTGAGTCTTGTAAGCCTGCAATTATAAAGGCTGAGTGTAGGTCTTGAGAGCCTGAGTGTAGGAGATAGAAATCTCTGAGTGTAGGCCTTGGTGGCTGAGTGTAGGCCTTGGTGGCTGAGTGTAGGCCTTTGTGGCTGAGTGTAGGCTTTGTGAAGAAGCTGAGTTGTAGGGCCTTGGGCCTGAGGTGTAGGAACCAGTTTTGGGTTCTGAGATAGTGGAGAAGTTTGGCCGAATCTAGTACACTGCTAGATAGACGTAGGGGGAAAGTGGATGTACCCAAACCTTGGGGAACCACTATAAAACTGTGTGTCTTCTGTGTGCTGTGGTTTGCTGTGAATGTTGTGTGATTGCTGTGCAATAATAGATATAAATCTGTGTTAAAAACTAATTGCTGCCATAAAAAGTTAAAAAGAATTTGGTCACCTATTCACCCCCCCCCCCCTCTAGGTGTTTAGGTACTATATCTTTCAGGGTAAGAGTGTGGGTTGAATGGCCATTAATGGCCAGTAAGGGCCATTCTCTGCCATGGTGGTGGGGGGTGAATCTGGCTTGAGGTGGCCGGGAAATGGCTGAAAACTCCTCCTCTTCCCCAGAGGAGTTTAATCCAGCCATTAAAGGTGGCCCTTGGCCTCCCTAAGCCATGAATGGCTTCTTCCTCCCTCTTTCTCTTTCCTCCATTAAGTGTGAGGTGGAGTTCTCTCTCTCCTAGTCACCAAGGCTGAATTATTCATCCCTTTAAGATATTTGTAGCCCACTAAATCATATCATCCATAATTAAGAGGTGGTTAGCCCAAATGAAAAAGGGCTTGAGCTTGGGTTAGCCCATATGGGCTAAGTTGACCTAAACTAGACTCGGGTTGACCTTGGTCATTTTGACCTTTTGGGCTGACCCCAATGAGTACTTGGTGACCCATTAGCCTCCCCCTAGGGTCTAGGTTGGGCTGGGTAGGGTTGTCTTAGCATTATGGGGGTCACTTGACCCTTAGGAAAGGTACTTTGACCTAATTAGGACTAGAGTTGACTTGGGTCAACTTAGCCTCCTTGGTTGACCCCAATGGTCCTTAGTGACCCATTGGACTCCCTTAGGGCTTGGGAAGGTCTAGGTGGGTCCCTTTGGCCAAGGGGAGCTCAGTTGAGCATGTATGAGCTTAGTTTGACCTGATTAGGGTTTGGATTGACTTTGGTCAAGTTGCCCCTAGTGGGTCCCTATGGCTCTAATGGACCCTCTAACAGGTTGGTGAGGTTATGGTGAGGTCTTGGAGTCATGGTGAAGCTCCATAATAACCCTAACCAAGTGTTTAGAAATCTACTATTTGCAGATCATAGTAATTTCACCTACATTCGTAGGTTCACTTGGTCTTCCCGAGGTTTTGACATGACCTAGTCATAATAAAACCACTCCTAGGGGTCTAGTTGTCTGAGGGATGTTACACAAAAACTATGTCATCTACATAAATTTGGACTAGAATGATCTTACTTTTGACTTCCCTAAGGAATAATGTTTTGCCTATCTTTCCTCTTGAAAATTTGTTCTCAATGAGAAAGCTAGACAGGATTTCATTCCATGCTCTAGGGGCTTGTTTCAACCGATACAAAGCTTTTCTAAATTTGAACACATATTCAGGAAAGTTAGGATTAATAAAGCCTTAGGGTTGCTCAACATAGACCTCTTTTTTTTATGTTATCACTTAGGAAAGCTGACTAAACATTCATTTGGTAAACCTTAAATCTCTTGTATGCAACATATGCAAAGAGTAGTCTGTTTGCTTCAAGTCTAGCAACTGGTGCAAAGTTTTGATCAAAATCAACATCTTCCTCTTGTATGTATCCCTTGGCAATCAGTCTAGCTTTCTTTTTGATGATAACACCATTCTCATCAAGCTTATTCTTATATATTGACTTGGTTCCAATGATGTTATGTCCATAAAGTCTGGGAACCAGTGTAACACCCCAGATTTTTCGGGAATTATTTAATCCTCTTGTTGACGTCATAATGATGTAATGGGTGTTACTTTAACGTGGAGTTGACGGTGCGTTGCCGTTAATGCGTTTTCACGTCTATTTGATCGAGTCGGCCAGATTCGTCAATCCTTGCCGAAAATGGAAAATTTCACATTGGAAAATTAAATTGACTAATTTTTGACATGTTCGTCAAGTTTCGTCGCGATCCGAGTGTTATTCGAGCCTCGGCGAATTTCCGAAGTTTTGTAGAATTTATGTTCGCCGTATATTTTCAAAATTTATATCTCAAGAACGGCTCGTCGGATTTTGGTTCCGTCTTCGCCGTTGTGTTCGTTGCGTCAGTGTTCGCCTACGGTGTGAACTTCATTTAATCTGGCACGCGTTTGAGCCTTCGTTTTGATCTCGTATTTCCTTGTTCAAAAATATAGTATGTGTTTATTTTAATATTAAAGTACTATTCAAAAATGAAAAGTACTATTCATTTATATAGTTTGATCAAAAAGGTATTTTTGCAAAAAAAAATTGTTATTCATGCAAATTAATTGTATAATTACTCGAGTCCTGCCTTATATTACTCGGGTCCTGCCTTATATTACTCGAGTCCTGCCTTATATTACTTGAGTCCTGCCTTATATTACTCGAGTCCTGCCTTATAATTACTCGAGTCCTGCTTTATAACTACTCGAGTGCTGCTTATTAACTACTCGAGTGCTGTCATCTTATACTCGAGTGCTGCCTTCCAACCTCTCGAGTTTTGTCTGTTGTCCTCGAGTGCTAAATTTTAGTACTCGAGTGCCAAATTTTAGTACTCGAGTACCAAATTTTGGTACTCGAGTAGCCTTTTTCTACTTCTCGAGTACCTGTAATCTTGTTCCCGAGTGCTGTATTTTCATCCCGAATAGTTCGTTATAGTTTGCATTTGGGTGCCTTTTTGAGGGTCAAAACGGTGTCGTATAAAAAATTGGTTAACATAAAATTTGTTCGTCTCGACGAGATATATATATATATATATATATATATATATATATATATATATATATATATATATATATATATATATATATATATAGGTTTGGAATATATAAGCTCAAGTTTTTTTAAGCCTAAAAAATTTGAGTCGGTTCTCCCACAATACATGTCGGAATTAAGCAAATAATATATGCATTTTGTAGCCAAAAACGAGATCTACAACTTTCATGTTGAACATTTTTCAAAATTTGCATGGTTTAGCCGAAATCTCGCCTGAAAGGTTACTGGCTCGAATTTTGAAATTTATTATTATTATATTAATTTCGAGCCAGCAACCTTTCGGGGGAGATTCCGGCCAAACCGTGTAAATTTTGAAAAAATGTTCAACATGAAAGTTGTAGATCTCGTTCATGGCTACAAAATGTATTTATTATTTGTCTAATTTCAACATGTATTGTGAGAGAATCAGTTCAAGCGTTTTTAGGTTTAAAAAAGCTTGAGCTTATATATGTTATTCTGTATATATATATATATATATATATATATATATATATATATATATATATATATATATATATATATATATATATATATATATATATATATATATATATATATATATATATATATATATATTCTTATACTTAGGATAGTTAAAAAGAAAGAACTTCTTCTTCTTCTCTTGCCCGAACCAGAGAGCGAAAGTGACAGCAGAGACCTAAGTTGTGAATCTTCCGGTGGCCGCCGGCGGAGCTCCGTTGCTCGAAATTTCCAACAGATCATAGATCTGGAAAGCTCTCGTCGAGAGCTACGCCATCATGGTAGATTTTTTCACATTTCTTGAGTTTTCTCGTTAGGGTTTTTCGACACTAACCTCTATTTTGACCATTTTTGTTCAGATTTCGACTCCTCCTGTCTTCTTTTGCCTCGATCTGCGACGAGGGGTGATTCGGGGGATTTTTCCTGTAAAACCGATGCAAGTGGTGTTCTTGCTCTCCCTCTTGCTCCTTTATTCTAAATTTTTGACACATTTGGTTTAGTTTGTCATGTTTCAATTACATAGAAACTTGTCCTTAAATTCTAATTTTTTTCTCTTTCCTTGAATTGCAACTTGTTTCCCCTAGAACCATACCCCCAATGTTTATTCCGTAGAATTGGTAAACAAATTAGTTATCGTGTTGTTTTAACTATCGAGTCATCTTGATCGTTGTAACACCTTGTGTGTTCCATTGTTTTTGATTAAACTTCACTTTGCTTGACCTTGAAATGTCCTTATGCAGTCCACATTGTTTGTTGACCGTGAGTTTGTGATGAATAAAAAGGAACTCTGCTTGTATAATTATGTAACTAAAGAAACACAGATGGACTGTGCGCATTGGGGTTTCTCCCTCGGCATAGTGCCTTATTGTTGAGTCTGTGCGCGTTGTGAACTTTCATCCCCGGCACATTACCTTAGCTTGGTCCGTGCGCGTTGGGGTTTCTCCCTCGGCATGGTGCCTGTTGGCTGAGTTTGTGTGCATTGTGGACCTTTTTCACCGGCACAGTACTCTTTATTGTTGAGCTGATCAGTCTCATTTTTATTGACGAATAACATGAATATTAATGAAAGATGATAGTTTGAACTTCTGATGTTGGTACTTTGTTCTGTCCTGATGATGTGATTAGCCATTCTTGCTCGGCTAGATTTACTGTTTGTTTATTTTTACTCTGCTCCTGACCCTTTTGTTGTAGTCGTTTTACAAATTTCCTTCACTTTGAGGTTTGTTTGGTCTGTCTTTACTCTTTGCATCATTTGTAACTTGCTTCTGAGATGTTCTTCTTTTGAATGCCTCAAGATCTGAGCAGTAGCAGGTTTAGTTGACCGTGTTGTGGTTCTGGTGCTGCGTGTTGCTGCGGTCGTTTGCTTCCACCTCAAAGCTTTGAGGTTGTTGACTTTGTTTAGACTTGTCAGATTTTACTATGGGTTCGTGTCAATTGTTGGCGCTCATAGTCTTTGACCTTTTTAGTTGTAGACTACTTGCTGCTTTTACTGCTGTTACTTTTTACCTGTTTATACTTGCTCTCTGGGAAGAATTTATGTTAGGATGCATTTAGTTATTTTAAAATATACAAAACCGCATTCTGGAGTATCGACATGACATGACTTTTAACTGCTAAATCTACTATTTTTAAGCATTATAAAAGTCATATATATATATTAAATGTAGAAGTCACATCATCATTTTAAGACTAGACCTTCACTCTCATATAGGTTAACAAATGAATTAACTTAGTTTTTTTTTGCCGCGTAAAACTTATATATTTTCTCACCTATGGACTAGTGATCCACCCGACCGAGGGACACGTTCAATAACTCTAATAACTTATATGCATTGTTTTTAACTTAATTTCATAAATCTTTTATATAAAGTAAATGTGAGGACGAGTAGCCTGAGCGTCTGCAATTGTCCCCTGCACGGCGTGGCATCACGACACGTATTTTCTCTACTCTGACGTATTTTGAATACGGAGAAAATGCGGGTTATGACAGTTGGTATCAGAGAGAGATTTTGCAAGAGGGTTGGTTGGTTTGGCAAGCTAGTCGAACAACTTTCCCTTAAGCAAAACTCTAATCATATCGTTTCATTGCATACACACACCGATATGTCATCAGTAGATCATGATGGAAGCACGAACACTACACTCATAGCATGATAAGAAGTATACGGGGCATATTATGTAGTATGAGATGCATAATATGTGTTTGTGTATGGATCCACCATAGGTGGCAACATGTGACGGTTATGTAGTATGGGATGCATAATCTGTTGGGTTTCTCTATGAGGATGACACAACGCTTGTGCACGCAGCGGAAAAATAAACATCAAGAAAAACCCAAAGAGATGCGGATCGGGCTATGAACGTTGAATCAAGAAGTTAGCAAAAACTAGGCAAAAATTACCTCGGTGGCGTTGAGTCACAACTCAACGGAGATGCTCCAAATTTCTTCTTCCTGCTAGCGGCGAGTTCTACATGGAATAATGTCCACGTTTCTGCAGAAGTCCACACGAGCGGGAGAACGCCGATCTATCCGTCGCACGGATTATCGGGAAGGAGAAGACCGCACCTTTGCTTTCCCACGGACTGCTAGGTCCGCGCCAGGGATTGCAACACCCGCGACAGTCGCCGGAGAAGAGGGGGTCGACGGAGCGAACACGGCGGCGGAACTCTTCCGGTGGCGGGAATCGGGATCGGCGGAGCGAACGAGCGGAACTCTTCCGTCGGATTCGATTCGCTACAGGAGAAAATCGCGAGAGAGTGTCCTTTCCCGAAAACCCTAAGTATCCCTTTTATACCAAAGGCATAAAAGACTTAGAAACTCCGCTATCCGCAGACCACCCGAAATTAGGGTTCAGAATCGGCGAGTATCATTCGGTGAGAATCGGCGACAATCGGCGAGAATCACTGATCAGGTTCGGCGAGAATCAGTCGACGAGTATCACCAACGATCGGCGAGAATCAGAGTATAATACTCGACGATTCTGGCCGATCGTCGAGCATGACTTGATGATACACGATGAATGCGTCGATCGTCGAGCCGCGGTCGACGATACATGTCGAAGTCGTCGATCGTCGAGAATCAACATATTGATTCTCGACGATTCTCGTCGATCGGCGAGAATCAAAGAGATGATTCTCGTCGATCAGCGGGAATCAGAAAGACGATTCTCGACGAATGCTATCGACCCTCGGACGACAATCTAACCAGCCTTCCAAGGCAACATTTGCCCAACCCGACGATCCTTTTAAGGCAACACTTTGCCTACAACCCTATTCAGGTCGGTGATTGGTAACCTTTACCAACACAGTCAATCGTCCAACTTCTCCACATCTCTTATGTGCGACCCTGCAGGCTCATATCGCGTTAGCAATGAGATTACATGTTTGATCACTTCCAGATCATCATGGTAACTCCAACAGACTCTCACTTGATCTCGAAAGTATCAAAGCAAAAACCTCACAAACAATGAGCGGCATCTAGCAATGCATCATTGCTCCCCAAGCAATAAGAGTTTATAACTCATAAGCCTTTATGACCAATGTATCAGCGTTGTCTTTGTCCCTTTGTCCCTTACATCCGGAAAGAACTAGAGGCATGGACCGTGTCACCCTCGTAATAGCTCAATCCAAGTTTCTTGATCCAGGACGGACTTCCAGAGAATGGTGAGTCCAATATCACATATTGACTCAACCAAGCATGGCCATGCATTTCTCAGTCCAGTTCCATCAAGGGGCCCATGGATGCAACTCCTGTCATACAGGAGGACAAATCCCATATCTGCTCACACACAAACACCCAAATGATTCGCAACATGCCCAACAACCACCCTTATCATCAACCTTTCTCAAGGAAGACTTTCGATGGCATCAAAGCACGCTCTTCCTCACTTGATGAATGTTGTGACTTCAGGTCAAAGGATCACAACACCATTGTCAATTGAGACCTACTCGTGACACGATTGGATGACAATCCACAGAGCAGTCTCAGGTTGGGTCTGTCCAGTACAACTTGTTCACTAACAAGTACCCACGTGATGACTTGATATCACAATATCATGACCTATGAGAACCGGTCATCAGTCAACGCATGTGCTAGCCTTCATGTATCATCATCACCCTTAGCTTCTATGATGATACTCGACCAGGGACCTTTAAGAATGAAGCTTCAAATAAATCATGGGCTCTCACATTCAAGTCACGTACTTGATGTCCCATGGAAGCGAACATTCTAAGGGTATCTATTATGTTAACATTTAACTATCATATAGAAAAACATAATAAAAGAATTTGCCATTAATTGTAAAAAGAAAATTAGGTACACAGTTCATCATATGAACAAACAGCCAACAAAATACAAGATTACATGCAACCCACAAGATTCTCGCTAGAGTTGATCATTTAGGTATCGTATACCCATCGATCTAGTATGACCATCATGCTTTCTCTGCGCGAGAGGCTTTGTCAGCGGATCCGCAATATTTTCCTCAGTCGGCACTCTGTAAATGTTTACATCTCCTCGTTCGACAATCTCACGAATAAGATGAAACCGCCGGAGTATGTGCTTGGAGCGCTGATGAGATCTAGGTTCCTTAGATTGTGCAATTGCACCATTGTTATCACAGTAGAGAACTACGGGACCAACAATGCTAGGAACTACATCAAGCTCGCCGATGAATTTCCTAATCCATACAGCCTCCTTCGCCGCATTAGCTGCTGCGATATACTCGGCCTCTGTTGTAGAATCAGCAACTGTCTCTTGCTTGGAACTCTTCCAGCTCACAGCTCCTCCATTCAGGCAAAACACAAAACCTGACTGAGACTTGGAGTCGTCTCTATCAGTCTGGAAGCTAGCATCCGTGTAACCACTTACAACGAGCTCTTCCTCTCCACCATACACCAAGAACACTTCCTTAGTCCTTCTCAAGTACTTCAGGATATTCTTGACTGCAATCCAGTGACACTCACCGGGGTCTGACTGATACCTGCTAGTCATGCTCAAAGCAAAGGAGACATCGGGTCGAGTACATAACATCGCGTACATGATTGATCCAATTGCCGAAGCATATGGAATCAACTTCATGCGGTCCTTATCTTCACAAGACTTTGGACACTGGTCCTTAGAGAGATTTACACCATGAGACATGGGCAAAAATCCTTTCTTGGACTCAAGCATGTTGAACCGCTTCAACACCTTTTCGATGTACGTACTCTGGGTCAAACCCAGCAACTTCTTCGATCTATCTCTATAGATCTTAATACCGAGTATATAAGTCGCTTCACCCAAATCCTTCATTGAAAAGCAGTTCCCTAGGTTGTTCTTAACAACTTTCAGGGTAGGAATGTCATTCTCAATCAACAGTATGTCATCTACATACAATATCAGGAAGACAACAATGCTCCCACTGATTCGCTTGTAAACACAATGTTCATCTTCATTCTTGATGAAACCAAACTCTTTGATTTTCTCATCAAAACGAAGATTCCAACTTCGAGAGGCCTGTTTCAGTCCATAAATGGACTTATTCAGCTTGCATATTTTAGTGGCTTCATCTGGGGATACAAAACCCTCGAGTTGTGTCATATACACTTCCTCAAGGAGGCTTCCATTAAGGAAAGCCGTTTTGACATCCATCTGCCAGATCTCGTAGTCATAATACGCAGCAATAGCAAGCAATATCCTAATGGACTTTACCATGGCAACAGGGGAAAAGGTCTCATCATAGTCAATACCATGAATTTGCTTGAAACCCTTAGCCACCAGTCGCCCTTTGAATGTCTGTACATTCCCATCCATGTCGGTCTTCTTCTTGAAGACCCACTTGCACCCTATGGGTCGTACCCCTTCAGGTGGTTCCACCAAGTTCCAAACTTGGTTTGCATACATGGAGTACATTTCGGATTTCATATCCTCAAGCCATTTGTCGGAGTCAGGTCCCTCCATAGCCTCTTGGTAGGTTGCTGGTTCATCATCATGATCCATAAGCAACACATTACCTATTTGAGACACGAGAAATCCATGTCTCTCAGGCTCAAACCTCGGTCTACCAGATCTACGTAGGACTTGTGTTCCCTGAGCAGGTTCTCTAGCTACAACATCTTGTAGTCCTGTCTCAGAATCCAATTCCGGTTCATTCACTACATGTGGTTCTTGAACTTCTTCAAGCTCTACCTTTTCAGTCTTTCTTGATAAGAACTCTTTCTCCAAGAAGACACCAGTCCTTGCGACAAACACTTTGCCCTCAGACGGTAGGTAAAAGTAATACCCTTTCGTTTCCTTAGGATATCCCACCAGATAACATTTATCCGATTTGGGTTCCAGCTTATCAGGCATTTGACGTCTCACGTATGCCTCACAGTCCCAAATTTTAATGAACGACATACTAGGACACTTCCCAGTCCATATCTCATATGGTGTCTTCAGAACCGTTTTAGTTGGAGCGCGATTCAATGTCATTGCAGCAGTCTCTAAAGCAAAACCCCAAAAGGAAACAGGCAAGTCTGCATGACTCATCATCGAACGAACCATGTCTAACAGAGTACGATTTCTCCTCTCATACACACCATTATGTTGTGGTGTTCTAGGTGGAGTGAGCTGTGATACAATACCACACTCTTTCAGATGATCACGGAACTCATGACTCAGGTATTCGCCACCTCGATCAGATCGGAGTGCTTTAACCCTTTTACCCAACTGGTTTTCTACTTCATTCTTGAACTCTTTGAACTTTTCAAAGGTCTCGGATTTGCACTTCATAAGATACACATATCCGTATCTACTGAAATCATCAGTAAATGTAACAAAGTAGAAATACCCTCCTCTAGCCATGGAACTCATGGGTCCGCATACATCACTATGTACAACACCCAAGAGATCCTCAGCCCTCTCAGTATAACCAGTGAAAGGAGCTTTAGTCATCTTGCCTAACAAACAAGATTCGCATCGCTCAAATGATTCATAATCAAATGAGTCCAAAAGTCCATCTCTATGGAGTTTGGATATGCGCTTCTCGTTGATATGGCCCAAACGACAATGCCAGAGATACGTAGGGTTTGAGTCATTTGTTCTTAGTCTTTTATTATTATCTACATTACAGATCAGATGGTCCAAGTTCAAAACATAAAGACCATTAAACAATTGGGCTACAGCATAACAAACATCATTCTTAAATATAGAACAACAATTGTTCTTAATTATAAAAGAAAATCCAATCATGTCCAAACATGAAATAGATATAATGTTTCTAGTTATGGCCGGAACGAAATAACAATTATCAAGTTCTATTACAAGCCCACTGGGCAAAGAAAGACGATAAACCCCTACGGCTACAGCAGCAACTCTTGCTCCATTGCCGACGCGGAGGTCCACCTCCCCTTTACTCAGCAATCTTCTCCTTCCCAGTTCCTGCACATTTGTACAAATGTGAGAACCACATCCGGTATCCAATACCCAAGATGAAGGAGCAGAAAAGTTTATTTCTATAACGTAAACATTTGAAGCGGAAGTCATACCTCCCCTCAATTTCTGCAGACTCTCAATGTATGAAGGACAGTTCCTCCTCCAATGACCAGCCTTTCCACAGTGGTGGCATTTCCCTTCCTTCACCGTGCTTTTCTTTTTCATCAGTGCTGAAGACTTGGGCTCAAGATATGACTTAGGTCCCACCTTCGTCTTCTTGGAACCCTTGGCTTTGCCCTTGCCCTTATGCACCATCAGTATGGGACTGGCAGGCTTGGCCTTCTTCATGTTGATTTCGGCAGTTCTCAACATGCCTAGGAGTTCAGGCAGTGTCTTGTCTATCTCATTCATGTTGTAGTTCAAGACGAACTGCTCATAACTGTCCGGCAACGATTGCAGGATCAGATCTGTGGCCAACTCTTGACCAAGAGGAAAACCCAGCCTTTCAAGGTTCTCGATATACCCAATCATCTTGAGTACGTGAGTCCCTACTGAGTCTCGAACTCCCATCTTGCACTGAAACAACGCTTTCGTGATGTCGAACCTCTCTTGACGAGCCTGCCCTTGAAACATTTTCTTGAGATGCTCGTCAATCTCCTTGCACCCCATGTTCTCATGTTGCTTCTGAAGCTCAGAGTTCATGGTGGCAAGCATAAGGCATTCGACATCCAAAGCATCGTCAGTATACTTCTTATAAGTATCCTTCTCAGCACGGGAAGAGTTCCCGGTCGGCACCTCGGGGGCTTCTTCTTCCAAGACATAGAGCTTTCGCTCCTGCCTGAGAATAATTCTCAGGTTCCTGTACCAGTCCATGTAATTTGTCCCACTGAGCTTATCCTTCTCAAGGATGGCTCTCAGAGATAACGTGGAGTGTGAAACACTTGCCATGGAATTCTACAAGAATTTATGCAGAATAAAATCAGTACCAAAATTTCAAATACAATTTATTTTAATTTGGACTCCAATTAAAATACTCCCACTATTTTATTCGAAATGATAGCCCTCACTAACAATTCGGAGAGTTCATGCGTGCTACTCTCTTAGTGGACAAGATCCGTATTTCACCAACACTATGAGTCCGCTTTGGCGTTCCTCTCACGATGCGGTTATTTAGGTAGGCAATGCTTGCCAATTGCATCCTCATGCAATTCTTTTATGGTTGGTGAATAACTCCTTATTCGCATCCATCATATGGTGCATGCCAACCCTATGCCTCTAGGCACTCAACCTTTGAGGTCACCTAGTTAAGTATGACCCGATGTCGACAGTGGGATACAATTATCCGCTCGCACCCTTACCAAGATAGATTAATGCACCTTGCTTTGGCAAGCCCACACTTCATTGATCGAGGCAGGAAGAGTGTCATCCATCGGAAGGCATCCGAACACTTAATATTAGATGAAGGGATTTTTCAATTATAGGTTAACAATTAACCATGATCAACATTTGATCAATGTGCACATCCAAAGAAAAACAAAATTCTTCTAAAACCACATGCATCCCTTATGTGCACATCCTAACACCATCAACAATTGATAGAAGGAAGGGCTAAATCTGAACATCCGGAAATTTCCAAATCCTCAGATTTACATGCATTGGACAAAGGCAAAGACAACTCAACTTGAAGCAGTAGACAAGCTCATCTCTCTATGTTGGATTCATAATCCAAAACATACTCGAGGGATGGTTACTGCTAAGGAGACAACAATTTCTAACACTTAGAAATTCCCACGAAATCCCAGACATTCTTGGAGGAGACCAAGACTAAATCTAGACATTTAGAACACTTCTAAATCCCTAGGTTTACACGCACTGGAATAACAAACTTCCAAAACAACGATCATGGCCGAAACCTCGCTCTGATACCACTGTTGGGTTTCTCTATGAGGATGGCACAATGCTTGTGCACGCAGCGGAAAAATAAACATCAAGAAAAACCCAAAGAGATGTGGATCGGGCTATGAACGTTGAATCAAGAAGTTAG
This sequence comes from Platanthera guangdongensis, assembly GCA_039583875.1. Lineage (NCBI taxonomy): Eukaryota > Viridiplantae > Streptophyta > Magnoliopsida > Asparagales > Orchidaceae > Platanthera > Platanthera guangdongensis. Next base: position 173,549,921 of record CM077166.1, on the reverse strand, counting down.
CAAAAACTAGGCAAAAATTACCTCGGTGGCGTTGAGTCACAACTCAACAGAGATGCTCCAAATTTCTTCTTCCTGCTAGCGGCGAGTTCTACGTGGAATAATGTCCACGTTTCTGCAGAAGTCCACATGAGCGGGAGAACGCCGATCTATCCGTCGCACGGATTATCGGGAAGGAGAAGACCGCACCTTTGCTTTCCCACGGACTGCTAGGTCCGCGCCAGGGATTGCAGCACCAGCGACAGTCGCCGGAGAAGAGGGGGTCGACGGAGCGAACACGGCGGCGGAACTCTTCCGGCGGCGGGAATCGGGATCGGCGGAGCGAACGAGCGGAACTCTTCCGTCGGATTCGATTCGCTACAGGAGAAAATCGCGAGAGAGTGTCCTTTCCCGAAAACCCTAAGTATCCCTTTTATACCAAAGGCATAAAAGACTTAGAAACTCCGCTATCCGCAGACCACCCGAAATTAGGGTTCAGAATCGGCGAGTATCATTCGGTGAGAATCGGCGACAATCGGCGAGAATCACTGATCAGGTTCGGCGAGAATCAGTCGACGAGTATCACTAACGATCGGCGAGAATCAGAGTACAATACTCGACGATTCTCGCCGATCGTCGAGCATGACTTGATGATACATGACGAACGCGTCGATCGTCGAGCCGCGGTCGACGATACATGTCGAAGTCGTCGATCGTCGAGAATCAACATATTGATTCTCGACGATTCTCGTCGATCGGCGAGAATCAAAGAGATGATTCTCGTCGATCGGCGGGAATCAGAAAGACGATTCTCGACGAATGCTATCGACCCTCGGACGACAATCTAACCAGCCTTCCAAGGCAACATTTGCCCAACCCGACGATCCTTTTAAGGCAACACTTTGCCTACAACCCTATTTAGGTCGGTGATTGGTAACCTTTACCAACACAGTCAATCGTCCAACTTCTCCACATCTCTTATGTGCGACCCTGCAGGCTCATATCGCGTTGGCGGTGAGATTACATGTTTGATCACTTCCAGATCATCATGGTAACTCCAACATAATCATCATCACATGGATTCCCATTAGCACTACTTTTCTTTGTTACATACAATATTATGTAGTATGAGATGCATAACATTGTATATGTACCCCGCTCATATCATGCACTAAGGCTTTTTTTAAGAATGCATAGCACTGCATACATAACATATCATCGCATGAGCACACCTGCCAAGTTAAAGATCTGGATGATGACATATGTACACCCATGATTTGAGACGAAATTTAAACATTGATGCATTCATATTATAGGCACAATTTAGAAGCATAACATCATTTTATGATTTCCCAGAGCAAGGTAACAGCAAGAGCAAGTATCTATTCTTTTCGGATCTGATCTGAGGCAGGGTATTCGAGTTTTCTAGCTTCGGTGTCGTAAGCTAGGTCCTTGATAAGTCGTTTGTTCGTATCGGTAAAATATGACCCCAAAACAGTTTGCTAAGGGAATATCTTCCCAGTTTGTGATGTCTTATGCAAGGTTTGACTAGATATCCGTTTATTCTGTAGAATGCCGCCTAAACGCATTGCGACGAGGTCGACTCCCCAATCAGAGGGTGAGTCTTCTCGTGCCCAGAGCGATGCGGTGATCGAAGGGCTGCAGCAAAGTAATGAGGCCCTAACAAGGCAGATGGTGGACATGCAATCTCAAATTCAATCATTGTTGGCTGTCGTTGCCGGGCAGCAGACTAGAGCGCAGGACCCTGCTATGGGCCAAACTGTTCCTACTCCTACTGCTCTAGTTCCCCCAGTCGCACTTCCGCCTGAGATGAATTTCATTTCTCACTTGCAGCGACTAGGACCCCCTTCATATGATGGTAGAGCAGACTTCATGGCATTGGATGACTGGATCATTGCCATGGAAGAAATGTTTCCCTACTCTGGCGTTTCCTCCGATCAGAAGGTGATGATTGCGGCGTATCAGTTCAAGGGTCTTGCGAAGAGTTGGTGGATCAGAGAAAAAGAGAACCTTTCTGATAGGTGCTCGTGGGAATCATTCAAGAGTATGTTACTGAAGAAGTTTTTACCATCGGTCGAGCGAGACTGTCTAATGAACAACTTTTTACACCTGAAGCAGAGGCAACTCACTGTTAGTGAGTACGAGGTCGAGTTTAGTATGCTCAGTCATTTCACCCCAGATCTGGCAGCATCCGAAGAAGGCAGAGTAAAGCGTTTCCTAGGTGGTCTGAGGTATGACGTCCAGCAGTTGGCTAGCGCGTACAAGTCTGAGACCTTTGTAGAAGTAGTTGAAGCCGCCTTAAAGGTTGAGGCGATAGAAAATGCGAAGAATCAGGGATTGCATGCAAAGAAGGACAAGAGGAAATCTGACGATGTAGGAAGTGTTAGGGCATCTGTCCCTGCAGCGAAGAAGGATAGAAGGGAAACGTGTAGATTCTCCGGTAAGCCAGGACACCCTTTTGAGAAGTGCTTTAAGAGACTGGATGCGCAGAAGTTGTCTCAGGTACACGCGATCCAGGATGCTCCAAAGGGAGGCCCTGTCTGTACTTATTGCTGGAGGAGTGGGCATGATGTGGCCCATTGTCTCAAAAAGGCTGGAGCTTGTTTTTTCTGCGGCTAGAAAGGGCACATGAAGGCTAATTGCCTGCAGAGCCAGCCTGCACTGCATGTAGTTCCGTTGTAGACTCTACCACTGCCCCCGCCTCTCGTGGACATGGGAAAAGGAAAGTTGAATGTGCTAACTAAGGAGGAAGCCCAATCTTCGACTCAAGTGATCTCAGGTTAGTCTCTGACTCAGCTAGTAATCTCTTTTAGTAGATTTATAGTTTTCACATTTTAGTTGGGCGTGCTATGTGTTTAGGTGAATTTAAGGTGAATAATAAGTGGGCCCGCGTTTTGTTCGATTTGGGTGCTACTCACTCCTCTGTGGCGACGAGTTTTTTAGACCGACATCGCTAGGCTCTCGACTAGTTAGACACCTCTATAAATGTCAAATTTCCTTCAGGAGAGTTCGTGATGTCAAGTCAGGGTATCCAAAAATGCCCCATCTTCCTAGGTGGTTTTTTAGCCTTTGCGGATCTGAAGGTGCTAGATTTGGTAGACTTCGACGTGATTTTGGGCGTGGACTAGCTGTCCAGCTATGATGTTGTCATTCAGTGCAAGCACAAGCACTTGGATTTTAAAGGTGACGATGGCCAGCCCATGAGTGTGTATGGTTTGACACGTCAGGAATCTCCGATCATTTTTACGGTACGTGCTCGCAAATTTCTAGAGTCTGGCTATGATTCTTTCCTTGTCTCTGTTTCTGTTATGGGAGCTGCACCGGTTGAGCCTCGGGTTGAGGATGTTTCTATGGTGCGTGAGTTTCCGGATGTCTTCCCTGTTAGTCTTCCCGGACTTCCTCCTGAGAGAGAGGTGGAGTTTGTTATAGACCTTGAGCCAGGCACTCACCCTATTGCAAAGGCACCATATCACATGACGCCACGTGAGTTAGAGGAGCTGCATACTCAACTGAATGAGTTATTGTAGTGCGGTTTTATTAGACCCAGTTCTTCCCCCTGGTGTGCACCAGTGCTCTTCATGAAGAAAAAGGATAGAACGATGAGGCTATACATTGACTATCGAGAGCTAAACAAGGTGACCATTAAGAACAGATATTCGTTACCTAGGATCGATGACTTGTTCGATCAGTTGTGAGGTAATTCCATGTTCTCGAAGATTGACCTCCGTTCAGGTTACCATCAGTTAAGAATCCGGGAGTCAGACATTCCACGAACTGCTTTTCGTTCTCGATATGGTCACTTTGAATTTCCGGTAATGTCATTTGGATTAACGAACACACCGTCAGCCTTTATGGACATGATGAACAGAGTGTTCAAGGATTTTCTGGATAAGTTCGTGGTGGTATTCATTGATGATGTCCTGGTATATTCCAGAAATGCAGATGAGCACGCCTTGCACTTACGCTTGGTCTTATCTACTCTGAGGGAGCACAAGCTGTATGTGAAGCTTAGCAAGTGCGAGTTCTGGTTGTCTCAGGTGTCATTCCTTGGACACATTGTAAGTAAGGACGGTATCTCAGTGGACCCCGGGAAGATAGCTGCAGTCTTGGATTGGAAGAGACCTACATCGCCTAAGGAGATAAGGAGCTTCTTGGGGTTGGTAGGTTACTACAGAAGATTTGTGGAAGGATTCTATGTGCTCTCTGCGTCGTTGACCAGGCTTATGCAAAAGAGCGCAGCTTTTGTTTGGAGTGATGCCTGTGAGGAAGCTTTTCAAGAGCTCAAGAAGAGATTGTGTTCTGCTCCAGTGTTGGCATTGCCGGTGGAAGTAGAAGAGTATATGGTTTATGTGGACGCCTCGCGAGTTGGACTCGGTTGCGTGTTGATGAGGGACGATAAAGTGATTGTGTATGGATCGAGACAATTAAATGTGCATGAAAAGAATTACCCTACGCATGACCTGGAATTCGCTGCCGTCATTTATTCCTTGAAGTTGTGGAGACATCTTCTGTATGGAGTGTCGTGCAAAATTTACTCGGACCACAAAAGTTTGAAATATGTCTTCACTCAGAAGGAATTGAATTTGCGCCAGCGTCGATGGCTAGAGTATGTTGCGGACTACGAAGTTGATATCCTTTATCATCCCGGCAAGTCTAATATAATAGCGGATGCGTTGAGCCGGAAGCCCGCACATATCTTTAACCTCTCGGTGCAATCCCTTGTTGAAGAGTTTTTTCTCATGGACATAACCGTAGGGAATAGCGCTTCGCCGAGTAGCTTAGAGGTGGGAGAGCCTTCGTGGATTACTCTCACTAAGCTACATCAAAAAGACGATCCTGATTTGCAAGACCTCCGCAGTAGGACTGAGAAAGGGGAATTACCTGACTTTTTAATTGACGATGTGGGTACCCTAGAGTACCGCGGCAGATACTGTATTCCCGCTGTTGGGGACATATGAGCAAGAATATGCAGTGAAGCGCATGGTTCCAGTGTTGCTTATCATCCTGGTTCCACGAAAATGTACAGAGATTTGAAACAGATTGTTTGGTGGTCAGGCATGAAGAATGACATTGTAAGATTTGTATCTGAATGTTATACCTACCAGCATGCCAAAGCCGATCATAGAAGGCCAGGTGGTAAGTTAACGCCTTTAGACATACCAAGTTGGAAATGGGAGAGTTTATCCATGGATTTCATAACCGGTTTGCCAAGATCACCCCGCGGGCATGATGCGGTGTGGTTATCGTGGAGAGACTAACCAAGTGTGCCCACTTTGTGCCTTTCAAGATTGATTATTCTATGGAAAAGATAGTTGAGCTTTATCTGGACAAAGTTATCAGACTGCATGGTGTACCTATGAGCATTGTGTCAGATCGAGACTCCTGATTCATGTCTCGTTTCTGGCAGAGCTTGTAAGGAGCTCTAGGTACTGACCTGAGATATTCTACTGCCTATCATCCTTTGACAAATGGTCAGATGGAGAGAGTGAATCAGATCTTAGAGGATATGATTAGATGCTATATTCTAGACCATGGTGGGGCTTGGGATAAATGCCACGGATTGATGGAGTTCGCGTACAATAACAGTTATCAGGAAAGTTTGCAGATGACGCCCTTTGAAACCTTATATGGAAGGCGTTGTCGAACTCCCCTATTTTGGGCAGAAGTTGGTGAGAAGCCTTTGCTCGGTCTGAAAGCACTGGAGGATATGAGAATTTCAGTGACGCATATTCGTGAAAAGCTGAGGTTAGCTCAGGATCGATACGAGAAATATACAAATCAGCGCAGAGTTGATCTGGAATTTACAGTTGGGGATATGGTATTTCTGAAGGTATCTCCGATGTCAGGTGTTAAGAGATTTGGAAGGAACCATAAGCTAGATCCCAGGTATGTGGGACCTTTTCATATTCTAGAGCGCATTAGAGTTTTTGCCTATAGATTGGAATTGCCTGATTCTTTCTCTAGTGTTCACGACGTGTTTCACGTAAGCCAGTTGCGAAAGTGTGTTCGTCGTTATCGGCATGTCCTTGACTCCGTGCCCCAGTTGCAGCCTAATCTCACGTATGTCGAAGAGCTTGTCCGTATTCTGGGGACGCAAGATCGTGTGGTAAGAAAGAAAACAATTCTGATGGTTAAGGTTCTCTGGCGAAATCAGGATGCTAGAGGTGCAACTTGGGAATTGGAATCCGCAATGAGAAAAATCTCATCCTCAGCTGTTCGCCTAGTCTTCCTTGGTTTGTATTCTTATTTAATGAATTCTTCTGCCGCATCTCTCCCTCTGCCCTCTTGTTTCGTTTCGTGTTCCAAGTTTCGGGACGAAACTTCCTTTTTGGAAGGGTGACTGTAACGCCCCTGATTTTTTGGCAATTATTTAATCCTCTTGTTGACGTCATAATGACGTGAGGGACGTTACGTTAACGTGGAGTTGACGACGCGTCGTCGTTAGTGCGTTTTCGAGTCTATTCGATAGAGTCGGCCAGATTTGTCAATCCTTGCTGAAAATGGAAAATTTCACATTGGAAAATTAAATTGATTAATTTTTGACATGCTCATCAAGTTTTGTTGCGATCCGAGCGATATTCGAGTCTCGGCGAATTTCCGAAGTTTTGTAGAATTTATGTTCGCCGTAGACTTTGAAAATTTATATCTCAAGAACGGCTCTTCGGATTTTGGTTACATCTTCGTCGTTGTGTTCGTTGCGTCAGTGTTCGCCTACGGTGCGAATTTCATTTAATTCGGCACGCGTTTGGGCCTCCGTTTTGACCTCGTATTTCCTTGTTCAAAAATATAGAATGTGATTATTTTAATATTAAAGTGCTATTCAAAAATGAAAAGTACTATTCACTTATATAGTTTGATCAAAAAGGTAATTTTGTAAAAAAAAATGTTATTCATGCAAATTAATTGTATAATTACTCGAGTCCTGCCTTATATTACTCGAGTCCTGACTTATATTACTCAAGTCCTGTCTTATATTACTCGAGTCCTGCCTTATATTACTCGAGTCCTGCCTTATAATTACTCGAGTCCTACTTTATAACTACTCGAGTGCTGCTTCTTAACGACTCGAGTGCTGTCATCTTCTACTCGAGTGCTGCCTTCCAACCTCTTGAAGTTCTGTATGTTGTTCTCGAGTGCTAAATTTTAGTACTCGAGTACCAAATTTTGGTATTCGAGTAGCCTTTTTCTACTTCTCGAGTACCTGTAATCTTGTTCCCGAGTGTTGTATATTCATCCCGAGTAGTCCGTTATAGTTTGCGTACGGGCGCCTTTTGAGGGTCAAAACGGTGTCGTATTAAAAAATAATTAACATGAAATTTGTTCGTTTCGACGAGATCTACAACCTAAGATTAAAATGCGTGTTGTGACAGTTGGTATCAGAGGGTGGTTTTGCAAGAAATTGAATAATTAACCTAAGATTATAATCATTGACTGTATAAAGTGTGACAGAAAATCACATGAAATGGAATAATTAACCTAAGATTAAAATCAAGGGGCACGAATCTTGGCGCGAAATGGACGATATATGGTTGTCTTATCCAGCACGCCAGCGGCCAGGATTCATTCTTCCTGGAGCTGCTTCCATGCGCTGCCACCGGCCACCCAACCACCTCCCTGGCCGGCCACTGCCACCACCACCTCCATCGAGGTGGTGGCTATCGCCAGGCGGAGGCACAGCCGCCGGAGTGGCCGTTTTCGACGATCCTGACAGGTGGAAATTTACCCAAAAACCAGGAATTTTCTTCACCCGATCGGGCTCAATTGAGCTCGATGCTTGTCCCCATTGATTCTTATGATCTACCCACAGAGAGAGGAGAAGGGGAGGACCTTTGTGGTTGTCTAGAGTCGAGCCTATCACCGAGTTGCCATTAGCGGTGTTGATGTCGCCAGAATTTTGCAACAGCACAGTGGACAAGCTTAAAACCGTCGGGGGAAGGGTGGAAACGACTCCTTGGTGCCCAATGCTGCTTTTAAAACACCCAAACAGAGTATGGGAAGAGTGTGGGTTGAATGGCCATTAAGGGCCATTCTCGGCCATGGTGGTGGGGGGTGAATCTGGTTTGGGGTGGCCGAGAAATGGCTGGAAACTCCTCCTCTTCCCCAGTGGAGTTGAATCCAGCCATTAAAGGTGGCCCTTGGCCTCCCTAAGCCATGAATGGCTTCTTCCTCCCTCTTTCTCTTTCCTCCATTAAGGGTGAGGTGGAGGTCTCTCTCTCTCCTAGTCACCAAGGTTGACTTGGTCATCCCTTTAAGCTATTTGTAGCCCACTAAATCATATCAACCATAATTAAGAGGTGGTTAGCCCAAATGAAAAAGGGCTTGAGCTTGGGTTAGCCCATTTGGGCTAAGTTGACCTAAACTAGACTAGGGTTGACCTTGGTCATTTTGACATTTTGGGCTGACCCCAATGGGTCCTTGGTGACCCATTGGCCTCCCCCTAGGGTCTAGGTTGGGCTGGGTAGGGTTGTCTTGGCACTGTGGTGGTCACTTGACCCTTAGGAAGGGTACTTTGACCAAATTACGGCTAGAGTCGACTTGGGTCAACTTAGCTCCTTGGTTGACCCCAATGGGTCCTTCGTGACCCATTGGCCTCCATTAGGGCTTGGGAAGGTCTAGGTGGGTCCCTTTGCCCAAGGGGAGGTCATTTGACCATGTATGAGCTTAGTTTGACCTAATTAGGGTTTGGATTGACTTTGGTCAACTTGACCATTTTAGTTGCCCCTAGTGGGTCCTTATGGCTCTAATGGACCCTATAACAGGTTGGTGAGGTTGTGATGAGGTCTTGGAGTCATGGTGAATCCCCATGATCACCATAACCTAGTGTTTAGAAATCTACTATTTGTAGACCATAGTAATCTCACCTACATTCCTAGGTTCACTTGGTCTTCACAGGGTTTTGTTATGACCTAGTCATGACAAAACCACTCCTGGGGGTCTAGTTGTTTGAGGGATGTTACACAAAAACTATGTCATCTACATAAATTTGGACTAGAATGATCTTACCTTTGACTTCCCTAAGGAATAATGTTTTGTCTATCTTTCCTCTTAAGAATTTGTTCTCAATGAGAAAGCTAGACAGGATTTCATACCATGCCCTAGGGGCTTATTTCAACCCATACAAAGCTTTTCTAAATTTGAACACATATTCAGGAAAGTTAGGATTAATAAAACCTTAGGGTTGCTCAACATAGACCTTCTTTTTAGGTCATCATTTAGGAAAGCTGACTTAACATCTATTTGGTAAACCTTAAATCTCTTGTATGCAACATATGCAAATAGTAGTCTGATTGCTTCAAGTCTAGCAACCGGTGCAAATGTTTGATCAAAATCAACACGTTCCTCTTGCATGTACCCCTTGGCAATCAGTCTATCTTTCTTTTTTATGATAACACCATTCTCATCAAGCTTTTTTTTATATATTGACTTGGTTCCAATGCTGTTATGTCCATAAGGTCTGGGAACCAGCTTTCAGACCTTGTATCTCTTAAACTAGTTTAGTTCCTCTTGCATAGACACAATCCAAAATGAATCTATGTTAGCATCTTCAAACTTATTTGGTTCAACTTGAGACAGAAAGCTTGAGCACATGGTAATGTTGAGACTTCTGCTCCTTATTGTAACACCTTGGTTTGCATCTCCTATGATTAGATCTCTGAGATGATCTCTAAAGTGTCTGACAACAACTGGTATATTGTCCTCAGCACCTTGAACTTTAATTACTAGATCTTGATGATCTTCATCATAATCCAGTGCACTTAGAACTTCTTTAGGAATGATTACTCCATCACTTTCCTCATGTATAGTAGGAGGAGTGTCATTGATGCTCAACTTGTCTAACTTCAATTCTACACCTGCAGATCTAGAGGAGCTTGATATCTCACTGTGAATCATGGAAGACTCATCAAATACTACATTGACAGACTCTTCTACAACTTGATTCTTCGAGTTATAGACTCTATATGTTTTGTTGTAATTGTTGTACCCAACAAAAATTCCCTCATAGGATTTGGCAGCAAACTTTGTCAAGTAGGACTTCCCATTATTGAGCATAATGTATTTTGTTTGGTACATTGGAAAATCTGTACCAGATTTTAAGAAGGCCCACCTTACTCAATGATATGCATCAAGGTGTATTTGATGTTGTTTTGAGTTTATATGTGCAGGTTAAGAAAATGCAAGAATGCAGGAAAAAGTTTCTAAGTCCATGTGTCGACACCAGAAGAAGCTGTGTCGACACTTATGAAGGCTTGAGTCGACACTGGAGAAAAGCTATGTCTGAAAGTCCACCTAGTGTCGGCTATGTGCACCTATGGGGGGGGATAGGTGACGTGTGGTTCTTTTGCGGAATTCACTGATGTACCTACACAATAAAAACAAAAACCACAGCACACAGAATACACAGCAAATTTATAGTGGTTCCCCGACTTGGGTACATCCACTTTCCCCCTTCGACCTATCTCCCCAACAAGGGACGACTCGGTCGCTTCACCAACGGGATTGAAATCCAATCCCTGCACTAACGGAAGGAGCCCTTCCACACGTGAGAGTCAACACTCCCACAAAGCGGGTTGCACCCAACCCTTACAACTCGGAACAAAAGTTCCTTTACAACGAAATGAAAATGTAGAATGTACACGTGATACAAACTTCTTTTGGAGACTACGGTGTTCCTCTTTGTTCGACGACGTGTTCTTGAAGTCGATGAAGAGTCTACGACCTTGGTCTCTCTTGGAGAGGATTTCCCCGGAACCGGCGGCGGCACACGAGCGGCGGCTAGCTCCGGGATCGGCGGCTGCGATAACGAGCGGCTGCAGAACTTGGAGATCCAAATTTCGTTGCGAAGCAAGCTCGGTCTACCAACGGTCACTCTAGGATCAGTCGTCTCGATCGATTCGGACGGGGGAGTTTTTCCCGGTCAACAAATCGAGAGACAAGAGATCTCCGGATAGACACGTGAGACTCAAGCTTTGCTAAGCTTCTGTCACCGGAGATCGGGAAGAAGATCGATCAGCGGTGGCGACGACTTGACGCGAGCGGCGGCGGCGGAGCGGAGCGATTTCGCGAATTTAGGGTTATGTCGCGGCTCGGTTTTCTTTCTCTCTTCTCCGTGGATTTACTGTTCAAAATACCCATGTATTTATACCCTGTAGATACAGCACATGTGACCGTTGTGGGACCCACAAAAGAAATCCCCAAAATCCGGTTCAAACAAGTCCAGAAGCAGAATCCGGTCCAGCAGCATTCTGAGAAAAAGCCAAGTCAAAATCGGCGAGAATCGCAGACGATTCTCGACGAATCGACGAGAATCACCAAGTGATTCTCGACGATTCGTCGAGAATCGTTTGTGATTCTCGTCGAATCACTTGTCGATTCTCAACGAATTTTACTTTATACATGGGCTGCTTGACCACTGGTTCGGCGGGAATCACAAATGATTCTCGCCGAATCTTACTTGGCACTATTTTGAGATGGCCAAAAGGAGTCGGCGAGAATCACTGATGATTCTCGTCGATTCGGCGAGAATCACTAGTGATTCTCGCCGATTCGGCGAGAATCACTTGGTGATTCTCGTCGAATTTGCCTTGTACGATTTTTCGTCTTCCACCTAGGAGCTGCTCCTTGATCCTCCATGCTCCTTGTCTTCTCTTGCATATGAACGACCCTGTACTTGAAAGTAAGTGCACTCCAATAGAGAGAGTACACATAGGCCAACACACTGATCTGCTCAACGAGGGATTACGTCGTGCAGACCCGTGTATATTGACCTACTGCACCCTGACATTGGTGTGCACTTAGCGTGGAGAAACTGCAAGTACAACTTGAAAAAGTTTATCAAATACATTGTGAATTCATCTTAGCTTGACAGGGGGCTTCCTCAAATTCAGGTAATCGTGGATACAATACCCAACAATGTCGACACTTGGAGTTAATTGTGTCGACACTTGGAAAGGCTATGTCGACACCAGAAGAAACTGTGTCGACATACAGAGGCAGTGTCGACACACAAAGAAGCATAGTCGACATCAACTGTGTCGACACATAGAGGCAGTGTCGACACACAGAGAAAGTTTAGTCGACATCAACTGTGTCGACACACAGAGGCAGTGTCGACACACATAAGCTTAGTCGACATCAATTGTGTCGACACACAGAGGCAGTGTCGATACATAGAAGACTTTGTCGACATCAACTGTGTCGACACACAGGACTTGTGTCGACACACAGTAGCGTTTCAACAAAGTTAAAGAAAAGAAGTGATTGTGTCGACACACTGAATTAGTGTCGACAAATTCCACAGATGTTGTGTCGATAAGCAGTGTCAACACCAAAGGAGCTATGTCGACACCATCAAGGCTTGTGTCGACACTTAGTCTACTTGTGTCGACACATGAAGAAGTTCAGTCTCGACACTTTGCTGACAAAGACAGAGTTTCAAGAAGTGATTGGATGACTTGACAGCTGCCATTACCAACCGGTCTACTACAACTGTCAGACTTGTCAGAAGATTGTTAGAAACCGGATCAGCCGGTTACGATGGAGAAAGTCTATATAAAGGCATTCTCCTTCAACAGATGATGATTGATGAATTTATAGAAAAAAGTATATACACATACAGAAGAAGATTTTCGTCAGAAGATCTAAGAAGAAAGTGGAGAGAGAGCTCCATCTATTGAAGTGCAGTTGCTGAACCAGGCTGCCAAGAAGGATTCAGATTGAGATCTGAATATCAAGAAAGAAGCTGATTGAAGATCAACTTCAAAGGAGTTCAACCCTACTGAGTTCAGATTCAAGAAGCTTTGAAGAAAACTAAGAGTGGTTGTTCTCTGCCATCAGATTCTTCCAAGAACTGATCAAGAAGCCATCCATCCATTCTCTCTCTACTAGGGTGGTGGTATATTACAAACTTAAATCAATTTTCTATTGGATCTTTTAAAGATCTGAGTTGTAAGTCTGTGTTTATAAAGGCTGAGTTGTAGGAGATTTAGATCTATGAGTGGTAAAGCTGTGAGCCTGAGTTGTAGGAGATTTTTATCTCTGAGTTGTAGGCCTTGTTGAAGGCCGAGGTAGGGCAGATTTCCTGAGCAGGAGTGTGGACTCACTCTGAGTTGTAGGAGCCTTGTTGGGTTATGAGCTGTAAGATCTGAGGATCTGAGGTGAAGAGAAGAAGTTAGGCCGAATCTAGCACACTGCTAGATAGGCGAAGGGGGAAAGTGGATGTACTCAGACCTTGGGGAACCACTATAAAACCTGTGTGCACTCTGTGATTGTATAATTCTGTGAATTATGTGTTGTGATAGCTGTAGAATTATCTGTTTATGACTAATTAACTGAATATATATTCTGTCTTAGAAGAAAAAGGAATTACACATATTCACCCCCCCCCCTTCCCCACCCCCTCTAGGTGGTTAGACACTAATTCTTTCAAGTGGTATCAAAGCGAGGTTCCTCAAAGTTAGACTTAACAGTCTGGAATTTACATAACAGTTAAGGAAGGACCATATGTTCCTATGAAGATTTCTGTTCTTGATGTCAATCAAAGAATTCCAAAGGATTTCTCTTAGATGACTAAGGATGAAATCATCTTGGCAACAATGGATAAAAGAGCCCAGAACATTATAGTAAGTGTCATTGATGATTCAACATTCCAGAATCTAATTCATTGCAAAACCTTCAAGGAAATGTGGGACACATTGATAGTCTACATGGAGGGTTCTGAAGAGGTTAGGCAAGATATAAAATCTATGCTTAACCAAGAATATGAGAGTTTCAGACAAGCCAAGTCCGAAAGTATTACTGAATGTTATAAGAAGTTCTATAGGATTGTCAATGAATTAATGTCTTATGGAAGAGTTTTCAGTACTTATGAGTTAAATGATAAATTCCTTAGGTCTTTGACTAAGGATTGTGATACAAAAATCTGTGTCATAAGGGAAGTGGCTAGACTGGCTGAGATTTCCCCTCCAACACTATTTGGCAAACTGCTGTCTTATGAGATACAGCTGATGGCCAGAAAAGAGGAAGAGAAACATACAAAGTTTGACTCTAAAGAAAAGTCAGTGGCCTTCAAGGTTGAAGCCACCAGGAAGAATAGGAGAATGTCTCCATCTTTTCCTAAGAGAGATGCAGAAATGATCTCAGAGAATTCAGATAATCCCAGTATAGATAGTAGTGACTCAGATGAAGACTTTGCAGCATTCACAAGGCAGTTCCAGAGATTCTTAAAGAAGAAGCAGTGGAAATCTAGGTCTTCCACATCTCAGTCCAGGGATGACTATTATCAGAAGGGGAAATCATCCAGGAAGGACAGGAATGGGACAAAGCCTGGCAAGTCAACTTCATCCAAGATTATATGTTATTGTTGCAACAAAGCTGGACATGTTGTGGCTAACTGTCCAGACAAAAGGAAGGAGTCTGCTAATAGAAAGAAGTCACAGCACAAGAGCAAGAAGGAGAAATCCTTGGTTGCTGAGAAAGAGAAAAGCTTGACAGATCAATCAACTTCAGAGTCAGAATCTGAGGCTGAGGCATATATTAGTCTGTTTGCAGAAGAAGAGGATGAGTTCATGTAATTACTGGACTCTATCTATGAGCAGGAAGACCATCAGTGCAAAGGACTAATGGCTGTGTCAGAAGAAGACAAGTGTCAGGATCAGCCTGGCCCCAGTAAGGTAAAATGTGTTTCTGTAGATTCTAATTATTTCACTGGGTCGGAATCAGATGCATCTCCATCAAGAGATGAAGATGGGTTTGAATCTGAAGGAGATATTCATCAGTTGATAGATGAATATAGAGATTTATTGCAGGCACTTAAGAGAAGTAAAAACCTGGCCAAAAATCAGGCTAAGGAAATTGCAGCTCTTAAGTTGGCTGCATCTGATTCAGAGAAGTTGTTGGATCAGAAGTTGAATGAGATAGCCAGACTGAAAACTTTATTGTTATTCAGATGGGTACTATCACATTCACAAATGATCAGATTAAAAAACTGGAAACTAGACTTCAGAAAGAGAAGGAGATTGTAGCTAGTTTTTCTAAGCCAAAATCTGTATTACCCTTGATTGATGAGTTTGTGTCTCAAAAGGGTAAGGCTAGAATAGGGTTTAAGAGAACTGCATGGACTGCTAAGTCCAATTCTAGAGGCAAAGTTCCAACACAAAACAACAGACCTGCTGTAAATATTACAGCTAAGATTGCACCTAAAAAGAGGTACAATAAGTTTGAGTGCTGGTGCTGTGGCAAGATAGGCCACTATGTCTTAGACTGTTGGCACAATACTAGTGTCAAGGAGAGTAGCAGTCTGCCTGTTAGAAGAGCTGCAAGCAGATTTGTTAAGTTTCAGACTAACTTGCACCAAGGACCCAAAAGTTATTTAGGTTCTAAGGTTAAGTAATCTGTGTTGCAGGTAAGTCCAAGGTGTCATGCCCCTATATGGTACTTGGACAGTGGATGTTCCAGGTATATGACTAGAACAAGGGGATTGCTGAAGGACTACTCACCTATGTTGAATGGTCCTAAAGTAATCTTTGGTGGTTCTGAAAAGGGAGTCATCAAAGGTTTTGGTAACATTTCTGATAACTCAATTACAATCACTCAAGTGGCCTATGTAAAGGATTTGAAACACAACCTAATTAGCATAAGTCAGCTGAGTGATTTAGGTTATGACATTTCATTTGTCAAGAATGGTTGTCATATCAAGAGATCAAGTGATCAAGAGGTCATATTGACTGGATATAGAAAAAGAAATGTATATTGCCTAGACTTTGTGTGTGAGAATAAAAATTCTCCTATATGTCTTGTGGCTGATGAGAAAGTCTCTCATTGTGTCAAATGGCATAAGAGGCTAGCCCCGTCTTAACTATAAGACAATTGGTCAACTCTTTAGCAAAGAGTTAGTGAGGAATGGTCCTCAAGTTAAGTGTTATAAGGATGGAATATGTTCAGCTTGTCAAAAAGGCAAGCAAACTAGATCCTCCTTTCATAGCCTTGAAGCCAAGGATTCAGTGAGGTGCTTGTACCTCTTGCATATGGATTTATTTGGTCTTATGCCAGTTCAGAGCCTAGGCAGGAAGGTCTACACTCTTGTGCTTGTAGATGACTATTCTAGATTCTCATGGGTATTCTTTCTGAGATAGAAATCTGAAACCCCAAAGGTCTTCTACAATTTTGTCAAACAAATTCAGAATGAATTAGATAGTTCAGTGGTCAAAATCAGAAGTGACCATGGAACTGAATTCCAATATGAATGTATGACAAGGCTGTGCGAAGAATTTGGGATTCTTCAGGAATTCTCCTCACCTAAAACACCTCAGCAAAATAGCATTGCTGAGAGAAAGAATAGGACATTGATTGAGGCTGGACGAACACTATTGAGTGACACTACTCTCCTAGAATATTTTTGGGCTGAGGTAGTTAACAATGCATGTCATGTGCTCAATAGGGCTTCCATCACCAAAAGCCACAAAAAGACACCCTATGAGGTTGTGAAAGGCAGAAAACCAAACTTATCCTATTTTAGGATTTTTGGTTGCAAGTGCTATGTACTTAACAATGACAAATCTCACCTTTCTAAGTTTGCTGCCAAATCCCAAGATGGGATATTTGTTGGGTACAGCAATAATAGTAAGGCCTATAGGGTCTACAACCTGGCTACTCAGGTTGTAGAAGAGTCAATTCATGTCATTTTTGATGAAACAAGACTTATTAACAGTGAGTTGCCAAGTGATTCTTGTAGCTCCACAGGTATTCAGAAGAAGATGGACCAGCTTACTATCAGAGAAGATCCAACTGCAAAGCTGGATGAGGAAAATGGTAGTTACTGTCCAGAGGGAGTACAAGAAACTCAGGATGCTGATGAAGAACATGAGGTGCAGCATAATGAAGAGAATGGAGAAGGTCACACTACTGATAGATTACCTCCAGCAGTTAGACAGTTGAAGGATCATCCTGCACACCAGATCATTGGTGATCCAAGACAAGGAGTACAAACAAGGAGTAGGAACTTGAATACAGTTCTTTGCTCTAGCTTCTTATCTCAAGTGGAACCCAAGAGATTTGAAGAAGCTGTTAAGGAACCACACTGGATTGATGCCATGCAAGAGGAGTTAAATCAGTTCAGAAGGTGCAAGGTCTGGGATTTGGTTCCAAAACCAAATGGCCACAATGTCATTAGGACAAAGGTGGATATATAGAAACAAGCTTGATGAGAGTGGGATCATAGTGAAGAACAAGGCAAGATTAGTTGCCAAAGGATACAGACAGGAGGAGAGCATAGACTTTGATCAGACTTTTGCCCTTGTGGCAAGACTGGAAGCTATCAGGCTATTTCTAGCCTATGCAGGATATCAAGATTCATAGTGTTCCAGATGGATGTTAAGTCTGCCTTCTTAAATGGAGACTTAAAAGAGGAGGTCTATGTAGAGCAGCCCTCAGGTTTTGTTGATCCACTCAATCCTACTTATGTCTATAGACTTAGGAAAGCTTTGTATGGGTTGAAACAAGCCCCAAGGGCTTGGTATGAAACCCTATCTACTTTCCTCATTGAGAACAAATTCTCAAGGGGGAAAATAGATAAGACTCTATTCCTTAGGGAATCCAAAGGAAAGATTATCCTAGTCCAAATATATGTTGATGACATAATATTTGGGTCTACTGAAAGTAACCTTTGTAGAAAGTTTGCAAAACTTATGCAAAGGAAATTTGAAATGAGCAGTATGGGTGAACTTAAGTTCTTCTTGGGTCTAAGTAAGACAGACTGAAGATGGCTTGTCCATATCCCAGTCTAAGTTCACCCTGGAGTTAATTAAGAAGTATGGTATGGAGTCATCCACTACCATGAGAACTCCAATGGATACAATTGTATCTCTTAGCAAAGATGATGCAGGAAAACCTGTAGATGAAACTTTGTATAGAGGAATAGTTGGCTCCCTCCTATATCTGACTACTAGTAGACTAGATATCATGTATGCTACATGTGTCTGTGCTAGGTACCAATCCTGCCCTAAAGAATCTCATCTTATTGCTGCCAAAAGGATTTTGAAATATCTTAAGGTCACCCATAATCTAGGCTTTTGGTATCCTAGGAATAGAGATTTTTTAATAATGGGCTATTCAGATGCAGACTTTATAGGTTGCAAAGTAGATAGGAAAAGTACTGCAAGCACCTATCAATTTCTAGGAGGAAGATTGGTGTCTTGGAGGTATAAGAAGCAGACCAGTGTGGCAATTTCCACAGCTGAGTCTGAGTATGTTGCTGCTGGAAGTTGCTGTGAACAACTATTATGGATACAGCATCAGTTAGAAAACTATGGTATTCAGGTAAGTAGAACTCCATTATTATGTGATTCTAGTAGTGCGATTTCTATTGCTCATAATCCTGTTTCTCATAGTAGAACAAAGCATATAAAAATAAGATACCATTTTCTTAGAGACCATGTAGAGAAAGAAGATATCTCTTTAGAATTTGTTAGTACTGATTTACAACTAGCTGACATGTTTACTAAGCCTTTAGATGAAACTAAATTCAACAATTTCAAAATTGAAATAGGTATGTTGAACATAAATTAGTTTACAAATGTGGCTAAGTAAAATTGTGTCGACACAAGAAGTTGTCTGTGTCGACATATAGTAGTTGGTGTCGACATTCCAGGAAAGTGGTGTCGACACATAGTAGTTGATGTCGACATTCCAGGAAAGTGGTGTCAACACATCTAGAGAATTAGTGTCAACACTTCAGAGAAGTGATATCGACACATCCAGTAGTGGTGTCGACACTTAGAGTAAACACGCAGATTCGTCGACCTCAGATCGTCGAACTCGACAAAGTCAAATAGAATTGATGTCGAGTCATTAGAAGTCTGTGTCGACACTTTTCAACAGTGTCGACACATTAAGAGATTGTTGACGCGACTTTTGACCTTCATTACTTAAAAAGGTATAAATAGGTCAACAACATATTCTGTCGACACACTCTCTATATTTTCGAGACCAAAACCCTGTGTCGACAACTTCTCTCTTCTCAATCCAAGCTTTCACTCAACCCTAATGGCTCCAAGGCTAGAAGATAGTGTCAATGAAGGTTATGAGCCGGTACGCAACGCCTTTGATAATGCGGAACCTGAAATTAAAGCAGTCGTAACCCTAATTGCTGAAAATGGGTTGGAATTTCTGGTATCTGAACCAACAAAGATTTGGAAGAAGGAAATACTAGATTTCTATGGCGCAACTACTTTGGATTCTACTGGACTTAAGATTAAGTCAACAGTTCAGGGAACTAAGGTTAAACTAAGCTTGAAGAGCTTGAGGAAAACTCTTCATCTTCCAAGAACTCAAGAAGAAGAAGAAGTACCTTCATCCAATACTAGGGAAGCACTTCAATGGTGTGGATTGGATCCCACCTTAAAGATTGGATCAGCAATGAATAGAAAAGGGATGAATCTACAAGGCAAATTCCTTTCAGAAGTAGTGGGAAAAGTCATTCTCTGCAAGCCAGGGGGCATGATAGGATTTCAGCCTATATGTTCAGCCTGATGACCAGGATCACCTAGAGACTAAACACAGATTGATCAGTAGTAATTTTTGAAAAGATTAAGGAAAGTATTAAGAAACCAAATCTGGGAAGGATTATGAGTCTCTACTTGGCTGGAATAATTCCAGAAGTAATGACACAGTCTGCTGGTTCAAAGATTAACCATATGAGAAGAATGGACATCAGGATTATCTCCAGATGGGATAGAGTCCTAACAAAGGACATGCCTGATGAGGAGAGGCAAAAGATTCCGAAAAAATCTCCAACACAAGACATTCCTGCACAATACCCTACAGATGGTGCTCAGGTGCAGGGGGAGCCTCAACTTAAGGAAGAGCCAACTCACTTGGAAAGTGAAATGGCTACACAAACTATTCTTGAGGTAACTCAAGAGGTTAATCAATCAATTCTCATTGATAAGGATGAAACACTAACTGAATCTTTGATTGATGTTGACCAGCCAACTCAACTAAATAGTCAAGCACAGGATGTTATCATGGAGGATACATCTGCTGCTGCTGATGCTCCAGAGATAAGAGAATCTCCAGTCCCTACTCAACAATAATTCACCTTTGAAGAGTTATTTCCAGATCTAGTACAAGCAAGAACTGAGGGGGAGCAAACTGAATTTGAGGGGGAGAAAACAGACTTTGAGGGGGAGCAAGTTAACATTGAGAAGGAGCAAGTAAGTACTGTGGGGGAGCAAGGGACTCAGGGGGAGCTACCTAGGACTGCACAGGAATTGCCTCCTAGTCCTAAGGATAGAGTTGATATTGCCAGTACCTCAGCTTTAGAAAATGAAGCAGAAATTCAAGCCAAAAAGAGAAAGCTAATGGTTTTCAAAAGGAGAAGCCAAAACTATAAGAGGGTTTTACAAACTGCTCCACAATCTGCTCCAGTAACTGATTATAGTTCTTTGTTGATATCTTTACAAGTAAAGTTGGATGAACAAAGGATTGCCATGGAGAAATATATGGATAAGACCCATAAAGATCTGCAACTCTCCTTGGCTACAGATATTAAATCTATCAGATTTGAAGTAAATCAACATGAGAAGGAAATGACTGATTGTTTTCACAAAGGTGGCAATGCTGTGGTTTTCCTTACCACACATCAAGATAAAATCAAGACTCAAGTTGATGATATAGCTCTTAAGCAAGGCTATGTTCTAGAGAATCAACTTAGAATGAATGATAATCTGACAGAATCCCATAATGTGATTGTTACAGAAATGAAGAATATTGCTACTACCCAGACTGAGGCAAGGACTAAGGCCAAGGCAGATTTTGATAAGCAATTACAGGAAGGACTAGCTGCTGTAAAAATAACTATTGAGCAATCTCAAAAGACTATTTCTGCACAGCTACTGAAGTTAAAGTCTTTTTATAAAGATGGTGTAAAGTTTCTTGATGAATAAATCAGATTTCAAAAAGATGACCTCAGGGATCATGTTGCAAGAGAAGTCATAAAGGGGGAGAGAGTGTTAGTCAAAGTTGACTCAGATCATGCTAAATGGATATCTAATAGCATTAGAGCCACACTTGGATATCCACCCCTCTGTGATGATGACAATGTCGCTGAGTCAGGTATACACCCTGCCTATTTTGGAGGTGACCAACCTGAAGTTGCTCAAGTTATTTATCCTCCAGCTAATTTTGAAATGATTCACCAAGAAGTACAGTCTATATACACCCCTCCAGAAAGTGCTCAAAATATTATCCTTGAGAAAGTAGACATGTCAGTGTCAGAGGCAGTTTTGAACAAAGAGCAAGAAGCTCTATTGTCTAAGAAAAGATTCAGAGAACAGGTTGAGTTGAAGCCTGATTTTGAGCAGTGGAGTCCAACATCCAGGAACATTATACTGACTGCTTGGAAAGCTGTAAAGGATAAAACCCATGATAGGGGCAAATGGTACTCTGCATAAGAATGACAAAAGTATGAAGCCAGGCAGGAAGTCATTGTTCAATATAGAAGAAAGGCAAAAACTGGGAAGCTACCTCCTAATGCTCAGGAGCCTAGCAAGTACTTCCCTAAGCCCTTTCACTACTTTGAAAGGCAAAGAATAATGGCTGAAGAGCAAAAGAAGAAAGATCTAAAGGGCAAGAAGCCAGTTGATGATACTGATGCTCCAGTACAAGCCAAGATCCAATCAGGCAAAGACATAGTTATCAAAGAGCCAGATCAGCTTTAGATTAGATTTACTTGATTTTACAACTTTGTAATCTTTAGTGTTGAAATCTATGTAAACTTTTGATTAGAAACTTTTGAGAGTTGAAACAAAACAATAATAAATGTTCATTTTGGTTGCATTATTATTCTGTGATGACTTGTCATGTATGTTTTGTTTAGAAGTTACTCTGTCATATAATGTTGTTATACATCATAATGTGTATTTATTATGAATGGTGTATATCATTGACTAAAGGTTATGACTTCTCCAAATAGTGGGAGATTGTTGGGTACATTGGAAAATATGTACCAGATTTGAAGAAGCCTCACCTTACTCAATGATATGCATCAAGGTATATTTGATGTTATTTTGAGTTTATATGTGCAGGTTAAGAAAATGCAAGAATGCAGGAAAAAGTTTCTAAGTCCATGTATCGACACCAGAAGAAGTTGTGTCAACACTTATGAAGACTTTAGTCGACACTGGAGAAAAGTTGTGTCGACACTTGGAGTTAATTGTGTCGACACTTGGAAAGGCTGTGTCGACACCAGAAGAAATTGTGTCGACATACAGAGGCAGTGTCGACACACAGAGAAGCATAGTCAACATCAACTGTGTCGACACATAGAGGCAGTGTCGAAACACAGAGAAAGTTTAGTCGACATCAACTGTGTCGACACACAGAGGCAGTGTCGAGACACAGAAGCTTAGTCGACATCAATTGTGTCGACACACAGAGGCACTGTCGACACACAAAAGACTTTGTCGACATCAACTGTGTCGACACACAGGACTTGTGTCGACACACAGCATAGTTTCAACAAAGTTAAAGAAAAGAAGTGATTGTATCGA
Organism: Platanthera guangdongensis; assembly: GCA_039583875.1. Lineage (NCBI taxonomy): Eukaryota > Viridiplantae > Streptophyta > Magnoliopsida > Asparagales > Orchidaceae > Platanthera > Platanthera guangdongensis. Next base: position 173,527,380 of record CM077166.1, on the reverse strand, counting down.
CACACAGAATTAGTGTCGACACATTCTACAGATGTTGTGTCGAGAAGCAGTGTCAACACCAAAGGAGCTGTGTCGACACCATCAATTCTTGTGTCGACACTTAGTCTACTTGTGTCGACACATGAAGAAGTTCAGTCTTGACACTTTGCTGACAGAGACAGAGTTTCAAGAAGTGACTGGATGACTTGACAGCTGCCATTACCAACCAGTCTACTGCAACTGTCAGACTTGTCAGAAGTTTGTTAGAAACCGGATCAGCCGGTTACCATGGAGAAAGTCTATATAAAGGCATTCTCCTTCAACAGATGATGATTGATGAACTTATAGAAAAAAGTATATACACATACAGAAGAAGATTTTCGTCAGAAGATCTAAGAAGAAAGTGGAGAGAGAGAGCTCCATCTATTGAAGTGCAGTTGCTGAACTAGGCTGCCAAGAAGGATTCAGATTGAGATCTGAATATCAAGAAAGAAGCTGATTGAAGATCAACTTCACAGGAGTTCAACCCTACTGAGTTCAGATTCAAGAAGCTTTGAAGAAAGCTAAGAGTGGTTGTTCTCTGCCTTCAGATTCTTCCAAGAACTGATCAAGAAGTCATCCATCCATTTTCTCTCTACTAGGGTGGTGGTATATTACAAACTTAAATCAATTTTCTATAGGATCTTTTAAAGATCTGAGTTGTAAGCCTGTGTTTATAAAGGCTGAGTTGTAGGAGATTTAGATCTCTGAGTGGTAGGGATGTGAGCCTGAGTTGTAGGAGATTGTTATCTCTAAGTTGTAGGACTTGTTGAAGGCCGAGGTAGGGCAGATTTCCTGAGCAGGAGTGTGGACTCACTCTGAGTTGTAGGAGCCTTGTTTGGTTATGAGTTGTAAGATCTGAGGATCTGAGGTGAAGAGAAGAAGTTAGGACGAATCTAGCACACTGCTAGATAGGCGAAGGGGGAAAGTGGATGTACCCAGACCTTGGGGAACCACTATAAAAATTGTGTGCACTCTGTGATTGTATAATTCTGTGAATTCTGTGCTGTGATAGATATAGAATTATCTGTTTATGAATAATTAACTGAATAGATATTCTGCTTTAGAAGAAAAAGGAATTACACATATTCACCCCCCCCCCTCTAGGTGGTTAGGCACTAATTCTTTCATATTTGCTTCCAATGATCCTGAGATAGGCAAGATTTGGTTTTTTGCCTTTCATAATCTCATATGGAGTCTTCTTGTAATACTTGTTGATAGATGCTTTATTCAGGATAGGACAAGTAGTGTTTGCTGCCTCAGCCTAGAAGTATTTTAGAGAGAAGTGTCACTGAGTAATATCTAGCCAGCCTCTATGAGAGTCTTGTTCTTGCTCTCAGTAATCCTATTTTGCTAGGGTGTTCTTGGAGAAGAAAACTCCTGATGAATACCTTGCTCTCCACAGAACTTTGGCATGCCTTCAGACTGAAATTTAGTATCATGATCACTTCTAATTTTGACCGCAGAACTGCCATTTTCATTCTGAACTTGCCTAACAAAGGTCACAAAGATGTCAAGGGTTTCAACTTTTTCTTAAGAAAGAATATCCAAGCAAATCTGGAATAGTCATCAACCATCACAAGTGTGTAGACTTTCCTACCTATACTACGAATTGGCATAAGATCAAACATGTTCATATGCAAGAGGTATAAGCACCTCTTAAAATCCTTGGCCCCAATACTCTTAAAGAAGGCCTTTGTATATTTGCCCTTTTGGTATGCAGAACAAATGCCCTGTTTGGTGCATCTCAGATTGGGTCCATTTATGATTAGCCCTTCATTGAAGAGCTTGTTGATTGCCTTGTAATTCAAGTGAGCAAGTCTCTTGTACCATTGCACACAATAAGAGACTTTCTCATTTGTAACAAGGCATGTAGGAGAGTCTGTACTAATATAAAAGAAATTTAAATAATAAATATTCCACTTCTAGTGTCTGTCAAAATGGCATCTTGGTCACTTGACCTTTTGATCAGGCACTTATCCTTGTGGAAGACAATGATATGACCAATATCACATAGTTGGCTTATGATGATAAGATTGTGTTGTAATCCTTCCACATATGCTCCTTTTGTTATGGATACTATGTCATTGGTGATTATACCATAGCCTTTGGTAACTCTTCTATCTGAACCACTAAAGGTGACTTTAGGTTCATTCCTCACTAGAGTATAATCCTTTAGATGGCTCCTTGTTCCAGTCATATATCTGGAACAATCACTGTCTAAGTACCATATTGGCATTGTATGGGTACTTGGACTATCTTGCAATCATATATTAGTTTACCTTAGGAACCCAGAAGGGTTTGGATCATTGGTTCATGTTAGCCTGAGAATGACTATGTCTACCTATTATAGCCCTGACAGGAAGACTCACCCTTGTCATTGGCACACTTGGGTTATGCCAACGGTCTATGTAAAGTGACCCACCTTGTCACAGCACCAACACTCATGAATATTATATCTCCTCTTCTGAACAGCCTTTGGAGTATGCAAGTTATCAAGTTTTGTCTGTTCAGAGAGGAGAGCAGCAACCTTTTTCCTATTTCTTTCAACAAGTATTTGACTGAAAGTAAGTCTGCCAGTAGGTATACTAGGTTGATTCTGATTTACACCAATAGATGCCTTCTTTGTAGCTGACATGGTGTTGATGGCATCAGAAACAGACAAGTGAGGCTTATTGATTGGCATTCTCATAGTCATGCTCATTGTTGAAGGAACATGAGGATTGGCCACAGCCTTGTCATTGAGAGTAGGAGCTAGAGCACTAAACACAAATGGTCCATGATGAGCCATTTGAATTTCCTCATGGGAGCCTTCAGTGCACTAAATCTCATGCCTTTTCGTATTTCATTGCAAGATTCACTTGTATCCTTACAAGAAGAACAAGCATTCTTTCAGTGACCATACATACTGTCATGGTCATACCTATTAGAAGGGAGAATTACCTTCTAAAAGGTGGTCTGAGACACTACTGGAGTCTTGCCCTTTCCTTCCAGATCCTAAAATTTTCCTTCCTACATATGGGAAGTTTCATAGAGCTCAACTCCTTATGGTTATCACCTGAACCCATGGAGATAATCTTCTGCTACTCTTGGAGATCAGTTCAGACTGTTAGGTCCTTTTTGAACCTCGCTCCAATACCACTTGAAAGTATTTGTTCAAGAGTAACTACACACCTAGAGGGGGGTGAATATGTATGTTTTATTTTTTTTAGTTCTTTTGTGCTTAGGTTAGGTTGTGTGTTAGATTTATTTGTTTAGCTTTCAAGAGTCACCACAACACACAAGAGTTTATAGTGATTCCCCTATCTAGGGTACATCCACTTTCCCCCTTCACCTATGTAGTAGTGAGCTAGATTTGGCTAACTCCTTTTACTCGGCTCCTTGAGCTAACACCCCAAATCTCTCAGGATCAAGCATGCAAAGCTGACCTTCAACAGAGAATTTTTGAAGAAGTCATAAAGGGGGAGAGTGTGAATGCTGACCAATCTATATAGAGTCTACAGTGAGTTAGGTTTGTCCTCAATCTACCTCTTCTTGACCTCTCAGAAGAAGAAGCTCAAAGGCCACAAGAAATAAGGCATGCTCAGAAGTCAAGCTACAGAACAAGGCAAGGGAAAAGGCAAGCAGAAACTTGATGTCTTCAGAGGAGTTCATGGGTAAGAGAAGAAGAGAGGTGGCCAATGATCCTGATCATGAAACATGGAGCCCCGCATCAAAGAACATCGTCATAAACACTTGGTTAAACCATTGCAACATTGGAAAAGACATAGACAAAATGTATCTCTCTGCAGAACGGGCAAAGCACCAACAAGTTGAGACAAACATAAGTATTCATTTTGAGAAATACAAAAATACCTCAAATCCTCCTAGAGGTCCATCAAGATACCATTCAAAGCCATTCAACTATTATGATAGGCAATGGCAGAAGGAGAGGGAGTTTAGAAAGAAGCATGTGCCTTAAAGGAAGATGTGTGTTAGCAAGGCTGAATGCAGATGAAGTTTGATAAACTGTTAAAAACAATTGACTACATTATATATATATAATATTTATGATGCTTCTCTATTTCTATGTGAATGATGCTGTTGTGATCATAATTTTTGTGTTGACTATTATTTTTACTATTCTTTGTATGTATCTTATCATTAGTTGAGGTTCTGACTTCTTCAAATAGAAAGATTATTGGAAACCTTGCACTCAATGTTCCTGATTTGAAGAAGACCACGTGTTAATGATAAATATATTTTGTATTTAATGATCATTTCATTTAGTATGTGAAGGACTACTATAAAATCATTTTAATCACCTTCAGTAAGTCGAGAGAACAGTAGAAGTTAAAAGGACACCTAACTGAGCCACAGAATTGGACTAAATATAATACTGTTGTGTTAAGTCAAACATAACGTTGAGACCACTCTCAAGTATCGTCGTGAAGATCACCAACACTTAATCAAGCATCGTCGTGATGAAGCTCGTGAAGCCTAGACTATATTTCAAGAAGCATATGAATTGTTGAATGCTCAAGTGCATATCATTGTGATATGATTTCGTTGTGGTAGACCAAAGACTCAGATCAAAAGAGTTGGTATTTTTTTCATGACAAGCTGAAATGTCATCGTGATAAGACTAAACATGGTCGTAAAGACCACAAGCATTAAAAAGAAAATGAATTATTGTCATGATTGCTACGTCACTTTAACAAAAGTTGACTCAAAGTTTGAATAAGCTTGAATCGTCGTGTAGAAGCAATTATCGTCGCGATAAAGTGAAAAATCATCGTGATTGATGAAACATCACAGTGACAATTTAAATTGCTGAAATTCAAATTTTTGACGCCACCAAAAGAGCTAATCAGATCAGCTCTATAAGAAATGTCTTTTCAGACAAGGAGATTATCCTATTGGACTGTTGCTTCCCTCAATCATATAAATAGACATAAGAAGAGAAATAAAAGCCTAATCGTGTAGAAAGAAAGAAAAATTCAATTGCACGATAATTTTTCTCAAGGCAACGCCGTCAGTTAGAGAACAATCTTTGAGAAGGAGCAAACCCAACAAGAAAATTTTCTTGTGCTCCTGCTCAAGATCAAGATCCTTCTGCTGAAAACCATTTGAGAGCAAAAAGAAATTATCTACACCAAAAGTTCAGAACAAATTAAGATTTCAAGAATACAACTTTTATTGATCTGTTGCTGACTGATGGCTTTTCAACATCCAAGCCTAAGAAGAATCAAACAACTAAAGTTTTATCCGTCATGAGGGTGAGCTGTACGGTCAAATGTAGGTGATCTCAGGCGAATGCCGCACTGCCGGTTCTGCACGACTCAGTGTCGCGCAGCCGGCTCTGCACGACTCAGTGTGCCGCGCGACGTATCGCCGTGTGGCCGGATACACCGCCCCCATTCAGCGGTGATTCTTTCCGTCGTGATGGTGAGCTGTCTGTACCCCAATTTTTACTTAGAATTCTAGGATACCCTGTCAACACTTAAAAATTTCAATTATTTAAAATTTAAAATAAACTTATAACGACCCTATTAATCCATTATATCATTCAATGTTGAGGAATACAAAAGATAATGTACAGTTGACAGAAATATTAAGGCGCTGTGGCAAAAGAAATTATATAAATCCAACTTTTACTGAAGCCCGTGTGCTCTTGTGAAATAGCCAAATCTTGCTTAAAATGTGGAAAGGTCAAATATACAAAGCCTTTGAAGTTGGAAATAGAAACACATGATCAGGCTTACAACCCTACACTAATATCAGAAGCATGTTCCTTGCAAACAAGCACTTCCACCTTCTCTAAAGAACAAGGGCAAGCTGAAACCCACCCAACTCCAGGACTACTGAACATGAAGCCAGGAGGGCCTATCAAGGGTACAATCAGATCTTCAAAAAAAACTTGTTTAATGTTAGACAGGATCACAAGAAAGAAAAACACTGAAACCTGTTCCTAAAAATGCGGACACTCAATCCGTGGTCTGTTCAATGATTTCGGTGTCTGGCTCAGGATCATTTTCCTGTCCATCATCACCAGCAATGTGGGTGACCTCAGGCGAAGCATGTGCAGATTGGACTACGGTTTCCCGGCTTTCAGGATGGAAGTTGATGGGGAATTTTGTGACGCGGGGTTTGTCGGCGAGTATATTCCGCTGAACTCTATCTATCAATACCTTAGGGGGAGGCTCTTCCCTCAGCTGTTCATCATCATAATCATTGTTGACATAATATCCTACTCGTATGAACTCTTGTCCGACGTAAGAGCAGGTCAGAAGTAGCACGGTGACACCGAGAATATCCTCTTCACGGATCTTTGCCGGGTCTGGCGGATCTGCCTGATGCATGAAAAAAGAAATTGTTAGCATCTTGCAAAAATTGAAACGCCTGATGATCAATGTGTGAGAAATTGCCTGAAAGACAAATCGGTAATTTCCCACGTTGACCGGACCAACAAGCACACTCTCAATGAGCTGATCATATTTCTCATCCTCAGCAGATCCGACGTAAATAAGTTTCCATTCTATATCTGAGATACAAGAGTAAACGCTTGCATTAGCATTTAGTTCTTGAGATAATGTTACAAGTTCATTGAAAAGCTAATGTTTCCTACCACAGTATCAATGTTAGGATTGTTATGAATCTCATTTCAGTCCAGTCAAATACAATTTAAAACGGAATAAAATATACTATATCCAAATTTTGACTTAGTATCTCAATATGTTAATTTCACATTTCAATTATGGGTTAATTGCTGGGACCTCCCCTGGAACTTTGCATAATTACAGGGTGCACCCCTCTTCGTTTGAAAGTTACAATTACCTCCCCTATGAATATCTCCAGTTTACATACTCATTCCATTAAATACTATTAAAAGTTGTGTTTAAAAGACTGCATTGCCCATTAAAATACAGCACTAAAATGATTCTCGCCCCCTCTCCTGTTTCCGAAAAAGAGCTCTGGTGCTTCTCGCTTCAGCCGACCTAATTGTGGGGTTCTTCTTCCTCCATTCAACTACTTAGGCTTCTTGCTGCTTCTACTCTTCTTAACTGCTTTGACTGGCTGCCACTTCAACTCCAATGTGTTCTTCCTTTCGGTGTGCAACATCCTTCTGGCATTTCGACTCATGAACTTCTTCGACTGTTCTTATGTCGCATCCCTTCGACTGGTTGCTGCCTATCCATAGCTGCTCAGATAGTCAAACTGAAAAAAAAATTGAGCCTGGTTTGTGTTTCGGGTTTCCTGATTCCTTGCACTGATATATAGCTTTTTTGAGTTCTGTTTTTGTTGTAGCCTCCATTGTCCAATTCCAGTGAAATGCCTACTTTTTTGGGTGTTTTATTCCATAAGGTGAATAGTTTTCCCTTTTTTAAAGACATACGGACTACCAATGCTGATGATGAGTTAGAAGCATTTATTAGTTGTGATGGGTGTGAAATGAGTAATAGTGATGTTTTAGAAGGCATGGTTAATCAAGATGACAGGTGGAGATAGTAGTCATGACTCTATTATCAAATTATGACTCTACCGGAGAATGCGACCTGAATTAACTGATGGAGGGGTTAGCAAATCTCAGAATGATGGAACATCAGGGATGATATGTAGCCCTAACATAGTTAAATTTGAAATGCCTAAAACACAACTGAATCTATAATATTTCAAAAGGGCATGGTGTTTGCTGACGTGAATGCATTCAGAAAAGCATTAACTGTCGAGAAAGCGCGGGTTACAGTTGTGCAAGTGGAGAATGCATGCATCTCATATGGTGGATGGAATGACCTATCAAATCAAATCATGTTCCTACTCATAACCATGTCAGGATAGACAAGACGAAGGAGGCAAGTGCCAAGTGGATGGAAGATAGATTGATTGATAGACCTTGTAAGAGATAATCCTGAAATAAAACAAGGGGTAGAGACATGAGCTATTGAGGCATGGGGTTGCACAGGAGCACATGCAATTATATAGGAACAAAAAGGCCCTAGAGAAGGTTGAGGGTAGAATACTGAATCTTTTAGTAAGTTGTTTGTATTTGCAGAAATGATTTTTAAAACCAATCACATGTGTAGTGAAGTTCCAATACTGGAAAGTAAAATTAGAACCCATTTTCAAGAGAATGTTTATGGGATTGCCTGCTCTTAGAGTGGGTTTTTGGAGGTTTGTCAATCATTCTTAGGGTTTTATGATTGTCATTTGAAAGGTCCATTTGGAGGTGTGTTGGTAGCTGTTGTTAGCTTGGATGGGAATGGGACTGCCCACTTATTTTTGTTGTAGAGGTAGAGAGCAAATAGAGTTGGGGATTCTTTTTTAATCGCCTTGAGGAAATGATAGAAGGATTTGTGGATGAAAAACCTTGAACCTTCGTTACCCACAAACAAAAGGTAGTATTCTTATTAGTTCTTTCATTATTTTCTGGTATTGCTAATAATGTGCATTTATCCTTTGTTGTTGTTTTATGCAAAGGTTTGTCGAAGCCATATGAAACTATTCTTATAGCAATTAATAAAAAATGTTGTACACATATATACATCTATCTGAGGCTACTTTATCCTGGTGTGTAAGTGTGTTAGAAAAGATCTTTTAGGAGACAGCGAAAACATACTGTAAACCGGTATTCAGAAAAGCAATGGATAATCTATGAGAGGAGTCGAATTAAACCATTTGTAACATACTGTAAAAGGCTCATCACTATAAAGGCTCGTTTATTTCTATTATTGTTTGGCTTCACTCCCTTTGTATATATATGGGGGGCAGTCCATTGTAATGGATACAATTCCATTTTTCTTGCTTACTTGGAATCAGAGATACGTTTTGGAGCTGCGGTCTCCACAGTTTCCTCGTATGAGTTTGTCAGCCCAGCTTGTGCGGTCTCCTCGCGTGAATTGCATGAGCTCGTTACTTCCCCTTGCAGCTCGGGTGAACTCGCGCTGACAAACTGGCGCCCCCTTTCGTGCGAACTTCAGCTCTTAAGCGGCTCTTGTTTCCACTCTGACTTCCCCGCTTGTGTGGTCTCCAGCATGTGCGGACTCTCCAGCGTTGCAGATTTTTCTTGCAGTGTTCCCAGTTGAGCAAACTCTCCAGCTTGTGCGGACTCCACTATCTTCCAGTGGACTCTCCGGCTATGCGAACTCTCCATTTTGTGCGGTCCACCTAGTAGTTTAGTTTCACTTGTCGTGCGGTCTCTTCAGGCTGTCCTCCCCTTCCGCAAGCTCGCTCTTCTTCTTTATGGCTTTCATCATCATGTTTAACTCATCAGACTCAAGTATTCAGACTCGTTCCTCAATTATCCCTCAATTGGGAAGTGATTTCTCACGATCTCATGGTCCTCCGACTCCTTCCAGATTACCATTGTTCGTTTGGAAGGAACAAATTATCCCAAGTGGTCTTGAGCGGCACAACATGCTATCTGCAGTTATCAGCTCTATAGGTACATTAACAGGACGATTGTTCAACCTCCTAGTACTGATCGGGATTGGAGAAAGTGGTACGCTGACAATTCCTTTGTCATCTCGTGGATGCTTCACTTCATGTACCTTGGTCTATCACAGTTATATGATGATGGACTCAATACTTGAGAACTGGACTCGGGCTCGTGAAACTTATTCCCAACTTGGTAGCACTCTTTAGGTATGCAAGCTCACTCGGCGTCTCCAGGAACTCAAGCAAGGCTCTTCATTCCTAGATGCTTACTTCTTCGAGTTCGAACGCCTCTACCAAGAGTTAGACAACTTTGAGGACGTCACTCCTGCATGCACTACTGATGACCAGGTTTTAAAAACAAGGAAGGTCGTTATCGGCTCCATGTCTTCCTCATGGGCCTTAATATGGAGTTCGACACGATGAGCACACATATTTTGAACTGGCAGTCCCTTCACTCTCTTAGAGAAACCTTCATTATGGTCATAAAAGGCAAAGATCTTCGTCGCTCATTCAACTCTGATTATAGCTCTGATCACTCTGACCTTGCTGGCATTCGTCGAGCTCCTTCCACTTCTTCTATCAAGATGTGTGATTACTGCGGGAAACAGGGCCATGCACGGGATTCCTGTTTCTGTCTTTATCCTCATCTTACTCTTGATTACAAACCCTCGCACATACTCAGAGGAACTGGATGTTTTGTGTCGTCTCATGAGTACTCAGGTTTCGTCCCCTACAGCTGCATTCGCAACGCTTGTTCGCCCAGCACCCAGTCGGCCTCCACTACTTTTGAATGGATTATTGACTTCGGGGTGACAAAAACATCATCAAATTTTACCTCTTGCACCACCCTCTCAGGGCGTTTTAAGGTTGTCATTGCCAATGGCTCACTCTCATTGATTGTTGGCAAAGGGACCATCATTTGTTCCTCTGCAATGTCACTCGCATCGGTGCTGCATGTTCCTTCTTTTTCTCGCAATTTCGTGTCAATTAGTCGTCTAACTACATCCTTAAAATATTATGTCACATTTTCTCTTGAAGGTTGTGTTTTCAACATTTAGCAACGAAGCAGCGTATTTGCAGGGGTAGGAACTGTGTGGGGTTGTACATCTTAGACCATCCATCAACTCAAGCTCTCTCCAGTACCACTCCAGCTCTCTTTAGTCCTCATCCCTCTACTACGGATGTGCGTCGATGACATCAACATCTTGTGCACCCCTCCACTAACTATCTTCTCAAGTTATTTCCTATGTTTTCGAGCTTTCTGAGCCGATTTGTCTATAATGAATGTTGTTAAGAAGAAATAGTAAAAGGCCAGTATGAAAAGACAACTCTTGAAGCTCATGTACATTCGCTTTAGTCCCGCATCATAGGATTGAGATTCGCTCCTCTCTCTTCCTATATAAATGTATGCATACATGTATTCGTGTAGGAGAAAAATTAATAAATTTGAATTATTTTCCTCTGTCCTGCTTTTCTTTACATGGTATCAGAGCTAAAAAGGTCCTTGTGGTTAGCTTTTTTTCTCACTGTCGGCCTTGCTCTTCTCTCTCTATCCGCACAAGGCTGCGATCTCCCTTTTCGCTAACCGCCTTTTCCCCTCCCATGGCTTCGAATCCCCTCTCGCTTCCCCACCTCCCCCCCCCCCCCGCCCCTGGCTTTTAACTCTGACCAGTATAACCCCTCCCTCCCCCCTCTCTCCCCTGGCTTTTATCCGCTGCGACCTCTGCCTGTTTATCCGATGCAAGCTCAGTCTACCGCAAACCCATCTAGCCACCGCTAGCTCTGCCTACTGCGAACTCTTTTAGCCGCTGCGACCCTTGCCTGCTGCAAGTTATCCTAGCCGCAGCTCATCTACCTTGGCCGCCACGAGCTCTGCCTGTTGCGATCTCGTTTAGCCGCTACGAGCTCTGCCTGTTGCGGGCTCTTCTAACCGCTAGACTCTTCTAGCCACTGCGGGCTCTTCTAACCGCTCGTCAACCTTGCCCGCTGCGGGATCATCTTGCAGCGAGCTCTTCTAGATCACCTTGGTGCAAGCTCATCTTGCTGAAAGCTCTGCCTGTTGTGATTCCCTTTACGGCCTGTCCTCTTTCGTTCTGGGTTCAATTGTTGTTATTGGCATCTCAGGCCGCTCCCCTTCTACTCCTAGACTGCTCTCCTCTACTCGACAGGCCGCTATCGCAGGCCGCACTCCTCTACTCGCCAGGCAGCTCTCTCAGGTCGTCCTCTTCTATTCGTCAGGCCGCCCATTCTCCTCGCCCGGCCTTTTTTTCTCTTGCCGTCATGGACTCGACAGCTGCCTCCTATCTTCCCGCTCTTGCCACTGCGCCTTCTCTTGAAGTTCGTGATGAGCTCAAGATCACCACCATCTCTCTAAGCGAGAAGCAAAACTTTGTGGAATGGGTGCATTATGTTCGTCGTGTTCTACAGACCAAAGTTCTCCTTCATCATCTTACTCGGGACACTCTCACTGTCCCCACTGACGAATAGCTCTGTGATGACGACCGAGTCCAATCCCGGATCCTCAATTCCATGGACACTGAGTCATACTGAATGACCATGTATCATGAGATGGCTAAGGCAATGTGGACGGAGCTTTACTCTTTATACTCTGGCAAAGACAGCTTACAACATTTGTTTGACATCTCTGCGCTTCAAACACCGGACCCTGGGGCAATAGGCGATTTGACCTCCTTTGTTGTCAAGGCCAAAACTCTGGTGGAGGCCTGGATACAGCATCAGCCTCCTACGGATCTCGCGACACAACGGGCACAAAAGGAAGCTGTTGGGATTGCTATGATGATAACTCGTGTTCCTCCCCATCTTCACAGTGTCTGGGCTCAGATTCTTTCCTCTTCTACAATGACGTCTTTGTTCGATGTGTATTCTGTGCTCCTAAAGGTTACACCACCACCCGAGGTCCCTGACAATCTCTCTTCGGCTCTCCTCCAGGAGCCCCTCTTACTTACTCCTGCTCCTTCAGTTCGTGGCTCTTCAGCTCGAGCAAGTCGCCTCACATCTCGGGGACGAGGACGTGATGGGCGTTCTACTCTTAAATGTGTCTACTATGGTCGAGATGGTCATCTTGTATCCACTTGCTACCACAAGAATGATCTGCCTCCACATCTTACTGCTTCCACTACAGCTGCTCCTCATCCCACTGCTTCTACTCTACCAGATTCTCACACCTCTACCCGGCAAAACATCAACAATCTCCGCACTTAGCTTCAACAGCTCCAAGGCATTATTAATCATTCGTCTGGCTCTGTTGCGTCGTTCTACACTGAAGGTATATTTTGTCTCTTTCATAACTCCCACTGGATTGTGGACTCGGGTGCTACTCACTATATTACCACCCAGAAACCACCTCAGTTCATACACTGTCTATCCCAAGTTCATCATTGTAGTTAATGACGACCCACTCCGGTTTCTAGCGTTGTTGATTTACGGCTTACCCCAACTCCCTCTCTCTTCGGTCCTTCATGTTCCGGGGTCACTTTTTAATCTTCTATCAGTTAGTCTCCTTACTCAGGAACTTGATTGATGTATAAGATTCTTCACTTCCTCTTTTGTTGTGCAGGATCGACAAACGCGGAATACCATTGGTAAATGGAGGCTGTCTAATGGGCTCTACCTCTTGGATGTTTCACCTACCGTTCTCTCTGCAGTCTCCGTTGTTGATTGGCATCGTCACCTTGGGCATTCTCCCCTCCTGATTCTCAAGAAGGCACTTCCTGATGTTTTATTACGAGAGTTTACTTGTGAATCTTGTATCTATGGCAAATAACATCGTACTTCTTTTTCCCCTACGTGTACTCAGAGTGATACTCCTTTCCCTTTAGTGCAGTTTGATATCTAGGGGCCCTATAAAATCCCTATTGTTTTGGATATCGCTATTTTATTACATTTATTGACGATTGGTCGCGTCTCACCTGATTATATCTACTTTATGATCGTACTGAACTTACATCTTTTTTTGTGCATTTATTACTGAGAAGCGTGTGCAATTCTCCACTATCTTAAAGATAATTCGTACCGACACCTTCTCTAATTTATGCACCGAGTTTGGGAATATACACCAAACCTCGTGTGCTTATACACCCCTCAGCAAAATGGTGTGGCTGAGCGAAAAAATCGTCACCTCCTTGATGTCGCCCGGTCACTCATGTTTCAAATGCAGGTACCCACACAATATTGGAATTTCACTATTTTTTTTACCTGTCATCTCATCAATCGCATGTCCTCCTCTGTGCTCGACTTCGCGTCTCTGTTTACTCTTCTTTTTCCTTCCAAGTCTCATTTCTCCCCACACCTTGTGTCTTTGGTTTTACATGTTATGTCCACACTCTTGGTCCGCCTACTGACAAGCTTGCTCCTCACACTACCAAATGTATGTTCGTTAGCTACTCCCGCACTCAGAAAGGTTATGTATGCTACTCTCTTACTAATGGCAAGCTGATCGTCTCGGCTGATATAACCTTTCTTGAGGATTAACTGTTCTACTCATCTCCTTCAACACCGTATCCACCTTCCCCTGTGGCTTGTCCTATTGCCCCTGTCACGACTCCATCTCTCCCACTTCTTCCTCCACCGCTCTCGGTGCCAGCACCACCTCGACCAACTCTTCGTGTTTATACCTGTCGTTCTTCCAAGAATGATGTCCTACAATAGCTCCCTTCCACCAATGCTATCTTGCAGACCGTCGATTCAACATCAATCTCTACGGCTCATCCCTTGGCAAATTATGTATCATTACATCGCCTCTCTTCGCCACTCCTCAAATTCGTCATCTCTCTTTCCTCCATTTCTATATCTAAGTCCTTTGCGGGAGGCTCTACAACATCTGAGGTGGCGTGCAGTCATGGATGAAGAAATGACTGCCCTTTAGGATAACCAGACCCCACCTCCCGACCAGTCTTGTATCGGTTGTAAGTGGGTCTTTGCTATCAAATAGGCTCCAGATGGGACTGTTGAACGCTTGAAAGCTCGCCTCGTGGACCGGGGCTTCACTCAACAACAAGGTCTTGATTATGATGAAACTATCTCCCTGGTTGCCAAGTTAAATACCGTTCGAGTCTTGATCCCTTTAGTTGTGCATCGTTAGTGGCCCTTATATCAGTTAGATATTAAAAATATATTTCTCAATGGCGATCTTCTCGAAACTGTCTATATGCACCAACCTCTCGGGTTTGAGAACACGGAGGAGTCTCGTGTATGTCATCTCAGAAAGTCTATATACGGTCTCAAATAGTCTCCATGCGCTTGGTTTGACAAATTCAGTAAGGTTGTTTGCGAAATTGGATTTACACTAAGTTCGGCTGACTTCTCCCTCTTCACTCGTCACCAATCAATAGGCATTGTAACACTCCTTGTTTATGTTGATGACATTCTAATTACGGGTGATGACTTCACGGGGATACAACAAATCAAGCAACAATTAAACTCAACATTTCAGACAAAAGACCTGGGAAATCTTTGATACTTCCTTGGACTTGAAGTCGCACGGCGACCTTATGGCCTTGTCCTATCCCAACAGAAGTACTGTATTGATCTTCTTCAAGATGTCGGCTACTCGGGGTGCAAACCTGCGGACACCCTTATGGACATCAATCACAAGCTTTTTGCACCTGAATCTGACTTCGACCCACTGCTTGAAAATCCAGAGTACTATCGACACTTGGTGGAGAAGCTAATTTATCTTACGGTTACCCGACCTTATATCTCATTTACTGTTGAAGTTGTGAGTCGATTTATGCATGCTCCTCGGACATCTCATGTTGTCGAGCGTATTCTCAAATATTTGAAGATTATTTCGGGAAAAGGACTTGTTTACAAACCATCTTCCTCTCTATCTCTTGTTGCATACTCTGATGCTGACTACACGAGTTCTCTTGATGATAGGAGCACCACAGCTGATTTTATACATACTTCGGTGGAAACCTTATTACCTAGCGCAGCAAGAAGCAGTTTGTTGTTTGCTCGTCTGCTGAGGCCGAGTATCGTGCTATCACAGTTGTTGTCTTTGATCTTACCTGTCTTGAAAGTCTTCTTAATGATTTGGCAGTTAAACTCTCCTCACCGGCGAGCTTATTTTGTGACAGTCAAGCAGCGCCAAGAATCTCGTATTCCATTAGTGAACCAAGCATATTGAAGTTGATTTTCACTTCATTCGGGAAAGTTCAATCAAAGAAGTTGGAATTAGAGCATGTCCCTGCTACCGAGCAAGTTGCTGACATCCTCACCAAAGTCCTTTCTCGACCGTTATATCATCAGTTCTTATCCAAGCTTGGTGCCTACGACTTGTATGCTCTAGCTTGCAGGGGAGTGTTAAGAAGAAATAGTAAAAGCACAGTATGAAAAGTCCACTCTTGAAGTCCATGTACATTCTCTTTAGTCTCACATCATAGGCTTGGGATTCTCTTCTTCTCTCTTTTCCTATATAAATGTATGCATACATGTATTCAAGTGTGGGAAAAAATAATAAAATTTGAATTATTTTTGTCCTATTTTTCTTTACAAATGTGAACTTTGTAAGCATGTACGGTATAGTGGGAATCATTTTTCTTCTCCTAGAATGGTTCCTTATGATGTTATTCATATTGATGTTTGGGGACCATTCCCTGTTGTTTCTCTCTCTAGTTATCGATGGTTTGTGACCATTATTGATTGCTTCTCTATCTCTATTTGGGTGTATTTATTAAAACGAAAAAGTGAGGTCTACAAATACTTTTGTATTATTCTAAAAATGATGGCCACTCAATTTGGCGGTACTATTCGCATGCAACGTAATGACAATGGGGGTGAGTATGACAATCATGGTATTTTTGACACTTATCTTGCTGATCATGGGATTCTTCATCAAACAACATGTATCAACACCTCAACTCAAAATGGTGTGGTTGAACGTAAGAACAAGCATGTCCTTGAGGTCACCAGATGTCTTCATCTCACCATGAATCTTCTCAGGGCCTATTGGGGTGACGCGATTCTCAACGCCGCTTACCTCATCAATCGTCTACCCTCCAGTACCTTATAATATTCCTCTCCTCTTTCATATTTGTCCATTAAATGCATTGTTCACACCTCTCATCTACCTCGACGTGTGTGTTGGGTGTGTATGATTCGTTCATGTTCATCAGAACCATCATGATAAATTGGATACGTGTTCCCTCCAATGCATCTTTGTTGGCTACTCTGCTACTATAAAAGGGCACCATTATTATCATTCTCCCTCTCCACGATTCTATTGCCCCATAGATGCGATGTTTCTTGAAGAGGAACAATATTTTGGGTCTCGTGAGAGGGAGAGGGACACTATTGTCGATGCTCACAATCTTCATCTTCCTATTGTGGCCACACAACTACCTCTCATGACTGCCTCTAACAATCTTCTTATTCTTATTATGGCCACCTTATAGTCCCTCCATAGCCACCCACAAGCCCATTTTACCTCTTTGCTAGCCCCCAAACAGACGTATTTCATTGTTTCTCCGTCCATAATCCATTTCCAACCTAACCACAGTCACCCCATAGCTTCTATGCACCCTTCCATAGCCCTCCTAGTTCATTCTATCCCACCAAACAGCCACCATACCTCTCTGACAACCCCTACACAACAGCATCTACACCCCCAGACAGCAACCATCACCATCGAATCTCCCCCATCACCTTCGACATTGAGTACTTAGTGAGTTTTTACATTATAATTTTATTTTCTCTGCATTATATGAGAACTACTTGTATTCCTTGAAGTTATCGGACTTCTAGTTCTTAATTGTGCGTCGTATATTTACCTACATTTACTTTCCACGCACTCTCAATTAATTTATAATTATTGCTTGCTTAATTTAACTGCAATATTTGTAATCAATTGTGATACATGCACGGGATTTAAAAATTATTTTGTTTATAAAAATGCAAGGTAAAATTTGCCTACATTTCACCATTGTGATGAGAACCTTCAACAGACACTCGTTGCGCGGGGATGTTTTGTGCACCGGGATGCCCTTATTTAATTAATTGTGTGTCAAAAAATACTTGTGTGATTGAATCATTGTATGTGCATCACATTGGGGTTATCCTTTGTTAATTCATTGGATTGTGTACTTGTGTTCATCTACATTTTTAATTTTAGGGTTCATCATCGATCAATCACATTCAACGCATGATCACTTGTGTTGCATTCAGTGTTAGGGCATCGTAAGACCACCACCAATAGATTTGTCCTGCATCATCCTTTGGTTTATCAAAGACGCAATACTAGTGTTGCGGTGTTACAATCTTCGTTCATTCCACCATCGCAGATATCCTCTTCGACTCAGGTTCTGATGACGAGCTTCGTTGCCCTCTTATACATCTAAAGCGGAAGTTGACATCTGCTAAATACTCACTCGTCAATTATATCACTTATCATAATCTGACAAAGGCACAGGGCCTTCATCTCCTCCTTGAATTATGTTCGCATTCCTAACACTTTGCAGGAAACAATAGAGATACATGTATGGTGCAAGGCAATGGAAGAACATATGTTGGCATTGGAGAAGAAACTGACATGTGCGTTCACCCATCTTCTCGCCGGGAAGAAATTTGTTGGTTCCAGATGGGTGTTCACCGTTAAACAAAATCAAGAAGGGGTTGTTGAGAGATACAAAGCGATGCTAGTTGCTCAAAAATATACTTATACTCCGGGTGTGGACTATCATGACATGTTTGCACTTGTTTCCAGATGAACTCCATCCATGTCATTTTATCATGTGTTGCATATTTAAGATGGGAGTTGCAACAACTTGATATCAACATTGTCTTTTTACATGGTGATCTTAAAAAAAAAGACTATATGAAGGTTCCACTAGGTTTCGTAAAACGGAATCTGACGAAAATGTGTGTCAACTTAAAAAATCCCTGCAATACCCCAGGGCTTGGTTTGGGATATTCCAAAAGGTTGTGACTTTATTGGGATATAAATATGGTTACTCTTATCATACCCTCTTTGTGAAAAGGACAGTTGAGAAAGTGGATATTCTCCTTGTCTATTTCAACGACAAAATCATCACGGGTAATGATGTTGCACGTGGCTTAAGGCGCGCCTGTATAAAAAGTTAGAATTTGAAGATCTAGGAAATTTGAAGTATTTCTTGGGAATAGAAGTTCCATATTCTGACCACGAAATATTCATTTCTCAGAGGAAACATATCCTAGATGTTCTAGAAGAAACGGAGATGCTTGGTTGTGCTCCTGCCAGTGTTGTAGATGTCGTCTGACATGTCCGATATGTTAGCTGACATTAAGGTTTTGGGTGTATACCGCAACAAAATCAATTTATTTGAACAAAATAACGTTTAGTAAAAACACAGCGATATATCGTGATATATCGATATATCTTTTGCCGATATATTGCGAGCGCATTGTATGTAATATTAAAAAAATTCCCGTTTCTATTTGATTTCACGGGAGGAGTCTCGTCTTTTCTTATTCGCGTTCAGCCCTAACTTTCTCTCTAGCGGCGTGGTCGACAGCTCCGCGTAATCGACATCTCCGGCGACGAATCAGCATCTCCGGCGACGAATCGATGACGCCACCTGGCTCTCTCGCAACTGCTCATGCTCGACTGCTTTGGTTTTGAAGGGTTTTAGGTATTCTACTACTTCACTCCACTGTAAGCCCCCTTCTTCTATTTTCTTCTTCTTCATTCTTTGACAATGGTGTTCTTCGCAGCCATCCAGCACAGACCACCTCTATTTTGTTCTTCCAAGATGAGTTTGTCACCTAAATGATATTTAGGATGTTTAGATTTTTGGTGCTCACTCATGCTAATCTTTGTATACTTAAATTGAATTCCACTTTGATGTTTAGATTTTTGGTGTTCTTACTTCACTCCACTGTTTAGATTTTTTTTATTTTATCTGATTTTTTTGCTTTGTACTTTGTAATGTTTGTGTTGTATGCCCATTTTACTACACAATTGTTATAGATTTTACCTTCTTCATTCCTGTGGCAGTTTGCCTTCAGTATACAGCAATCATACCATCTCCTATTCTTGCTACAAGAACTTTACAAAAGCATAATCATTATCAATTGAAGATGAAAAAGAGCACATTGTTTGTTTTTTTACTAGAGTGCCATAAATTCGACCACTCTCTCATCTTCTCTAATTTTTGAGTTGCTCCGTGGCCTCATCTTGATTTTTGAACTTTCAGTGTGACTTTTGAACTATCCGTGTGAATTTTGAACATTATAATGAGGGTCAGGTATTATTAACTTTCAGTATGACTTTTTGAACTTATGATAACTTTTAATTTCACACGCACGCAAACATATATTATTTGTGCATTATAATCATATTATTGCATGTTTATTGCATAGTTTATAAACATACATTATCTGTGCATTTTTACTTATTTACAAAAAATGTGTTTATAAATACTATTATATTTATTTAAATATTAAAATCTGATATTATAAAATATCCTTGATATATCCCCGCAATTCGACATATGACATTTCAAACCCAAACCAAAGACTAATGCGAAGGTTGATCAATCTCTCACATACTCGGCCGGATATCACGCATGTTGTTGGGATTTTTAGCAGATACAAGCATTCTCCCAAATTGCGACATCATGAAGTTGTCATGTATGTGCTATGGTATTTGAAAAACTCTCCTAGACGTGGAATTCAATTCTCCTGGAATAAACAAATGGATGTTGAAGTTTATACAAATATTGAATGGGTTGGAAGTCAAGATGATAGAAAGCCCACCACGAGATATTGCACATTTGTTGGAGGGAATCTAGTGACCTGACGAAGTAAGATAAAAACTATCATAGCAAGATCCAGCGTAGAAGCGGACTACAGGGGAATGTCACAAAGGATACGTGAAGGGATTTAGCTTAACGCAATAATGCGGGATTTGGGACTATTAGGTTATGATGCGACAATAAAGTAGTTATCAATATTGCACATGATCCTGTTAAACATGATCAAACAAAACATTTCAAAATTAATAGATACTTTATCAATGATCACGTGAAAAAAAGTAATGTTTGCACTCCGCTTGTTCAATCTCAAGATCAGCATGCAGACATGATGGGGAGCCATCGGATGCACTTGGTGGAGCTCGCCGCAAGGCGGGGCCCACATACATGTACTCGCGCAGGAAGACTTGATCGGATCGCCGATCGGACTCCGCGGTTGCGTCCGGGACGTCGCCGCGAGTCAAAACGCTACATTACTTTATGTCTTTTGAGTTTATTTTGATGTATTTGATGGGTTAACCCACCGGCCAATCATAGCCGTTGATTGGGGTTGCCCTAAGTCATGTTTTCTTATAAATAGGATGCTAGGGGGCTGATTTGGGGTATTGTAGAATTTGGAGAAGTGCTTTCCCGGATTCCTGCGATCCCTCCTCGGTGCCGACGCTGTGGAACCCTAGGTGACGACTCCTAGGACCGCCAAACTTCCCCCAAAGGTAAACCCTACCCCCCTCCTTCATTTTCCATCTTGTTTTCCCCTATTCCGCCACCGGAAACCCCCTAAATCTCCAGCCGACCGCAGCCGGTCTGCAGCCAAGCAACCGGCCAGAACCCGCCCCTTTTCCCCCCTGTCCGTCGCCGCCTGGGTGCCAAAAACCGGCCGCCGGCCTTGCTACCAGCCCCAGCCCCTCCGCCCCCTCTTTCCCCCCAAAACCGGCCACCCAAGGGACTTTCCAGTCCTAGCCGACCACCCCTCCCCCTTCTCCTTCGTGGATCCACTTCCCTCCGCTCCGAAAACCCTAGATCTCTTTCGATCTAGTGCTACCACCCTCTGATCCATTATTCCCTCCACCCAAACTTTCCATTTTTGTTCGGATCCGCTCCAAATCATCGGATCTATTCACCCCCGGCCCGGATCTACTCATTTGTGGCCGGATCCGCCGTCTACCATCCGTTACCACCACTTTTTGCCAAAGGCAGCCACCGCCATCGCCGCGCCTCCGGTTCCACTTCCGATCGCTCGTTTTGCATCCGATTCGTCAAATCCTCCATCGCCTCGGATCAGCCCACTGCATCGTGAGTATTTCATGGTATTATGTTTGCACTTGACATTTGCACTTGATTTTTTATCTATATTTGTGCCGTGATTATAGTTTGGTAGTTGTTGTCTTATATGCTAATAGTTGTTGTGGAATTAGTCGCCGACGCTTGCTAAGGCCCTCCGCGCGGAGGAAGCCGTTGCCTAATTGCCAAAGTTATTTAATTGTTTCTTTATTTCGGTTAATTGCGTGGCGTTGCTAATTTTCATTGCTTAAATTACTAATCATTGCTATCCGACTGTTCATTGCATGTAGCATTGCATTCGCATCTCCCCTCACATGTGCACGTAGGGTTCTAGCTTCCGAGCACCACTAGCTTACCCCTACATCATTTGGTATCAAAGCGAGGTTAGGCCACTTGCATGCTCCGTAGTGGTAGGACTTTTAGAGTAAGCATGGTAGAACCACAGAACACTGAGGACCGAGCGACGAGTTCGAATTCGGACGCCGCTTTCGCTGAGTTCCAACGCCTTGACACCATAGGAGCCCAGTTCGACGATGTGCGTCATGACCTTGCCGAGGTGAACCTTCGTTTAGGCCACTTAGAGGATGCCAGGGACACTCCGACACAGCGTGACGATTCTCTTGAGGACGACCCTGACGCTCCTCCACGTCAAGGGCAACGCCCGAGGGATGGCCCACCTCCCGCAGACCGTCACCATCGTGATAGTCCTCATCGAGCCCCGATTCCGCCAGTAAGGCGACATCCTGATTTTGCGAGAGATTATAGGCAAGTCCCGGCGAGGGATAGCCTGCCCCCCCAGCGTGATGAGTACCGTATGCCACGTCAGCCTCAGCCGAACCCCAGAGATCGTGTGCCCCCACACGGTCGCCGCGACCATCACCAGGATGATTATTATCCCCCGGGTCGGAGAGAGCGTGGTCCCCCACCCGCTCGATACGACTACGCTCATGATGACTACCCCGAGGACTACCCCGATCCTAGGAGAGGGGGCCACTATCATGACATCACTCGTCGCATCCGACTCGATGCCCCTTCGTTCGATGGTCGCCTAGATCCGAAAGTCTTCAGCGATTGGCTCTTGGACATGGACCACTACTTCGAGTGGTACGACATGAGTGACGAGCGTTGCGTCCGCTTTGCAAAGATGAAGTTGATCGGGCAAGCTAAGGTGTTCTGGATTAGTGTCGAGAGAGCTCTAGAGCGGGATGGTTACTACCCCACTGGGACGAGATGAAGGAGAGACTGAAGGAGAAGTACCTCCCCGCGTCATATCGAGATCAGCTATTTGAGCAGCTACAGAACTTACGACAGGGGACACTTACTGTCGCCGAGTACATGGCTCGCTTCGATGAGCTGGTCGTCAGGAGTGATATTTCAGAGGAACCTATTGCCACTGCCGCCCGTTTCAAGGCGGGCCTTCGTTCCGATATTCGGAGAGAGTTGATTCCCCACCGCTTGAAGACCGTTGATCAGATATTCCAGCTCTCCCTCGAGTATGAGCAGTACCTTCGTTTGTCTAGTACGAGGCAGTTCACCTCTCGGACTGATTCCTCGACCTTTAGGAAACCCGCTCCGCCCCAGACCACCACGGCCTCACCCTCGCGCATCCTAGCGGATGCGAAGGGTAAATCCGTAGCCACTGATGGCCAGCGATCTGGGGGCATTGTATGTTTTAGATGCTCTGGCAGGGGCCACGTGGCGGCGCAGTGCCCCACGCGGAAGCTGTTACTTGAGGAAGAGGAGGAACAGAGTTTAGAGGGTGAAGAGGAGGCCCTAGAGGAGGTTAGGGCTGCAGTCGAGGAAGGTTGGGAGAGTGACGCCGAGCGATCATTAGAGGTGGGAGTGATTCGGCGCCTCCTACACACCCCACGTGTGGACGAGGACTGGCGACGCACGACCATCTTTTATACGTACTTCTCTAGTGCAGGCGGTCCCTGCAAGCTAGCCATTGATGGTGGGAGTTGCGTGAATATTGTAGCCCAGAAGGCGCTTGACCGTATGCAGGTGAAGGCAGAGCCTCACCCCCATCTGTACCGTGTCGTCTGGGTTGACAAGACGGCGATTCAAGTCACCCAGCGTTGCTTAGTCCCGATCACCATTGCGTCCTTTCAGGACAAGGTCTGGTGCGATGTTATTCCCATGGACGTCGCTCACGTGTTGCTTGGCCGCCCCTGGCTTTTTGATCGTGATGTCACGTGCTTCGGCCGCTCGAACACGTGTGTCTTTTATGATAAGGGGCGGAAGATCACGTTGACACCCACCCAGCCCCGAGATCGACCCAAGGGTGTGGTAGAGTCATCTTCGAGCACGAGCGCTTCGCGACCACTGCATATTCTGAGGCGAGGTGAGTTTCTGCGGGATAGTGCGGAGTCCGACGTTATTTATGTAGTCGTCGCTACCCAGGTTACTGAGGACGCCCCAGTCGATTTCCCACTCGCGGTGCGTCCCCTGTAAGGCGAGTTTGCGGACATTATGCCGGACGAGCTCCCCGATGAGCTGCCTCCCCCTCGGGACATTCAGCATGCCATTGATTTAGTCCCGGGAGCTTCCCTCCCGAACCTGCCCCACTACCGCATGCACCCGGATGAGCACGCTGAGCTCAAACGGCAAGTTGACGAGCTTCTTCGGAAGCAGTTCATCGGCGAGAGCATGAGTCCTTGTGCGGTCCCCGCCCTTCTTACCCCTAAGAAGGACGGTAGTTGGCGTATGTGCATCGACAGCCGCGCCATCAATAAGATCACAGTCAAGTATCGCTTCCCCATCCCACGACTCGATGACTTACTGGATACTATGTCCGGTGCCCAGATCTTCTCCAAGATCGACCTCCGCAGCGGGTACCATCAGATACGAGTTCGCGAGGGGGACGAGTGGAAGACCGCATTTAAGACCAAGGACGGTTTGTATGAGTGGCTAGTCATGCCATTCGGGCTATCCAATGCCCCGAGCACATTCATGCGAGTTATGACGCAGGTGTTGCGGCCCTACATGGGCAAGTTCCTGGTGGTGTACTTTGATGACATATTAGTCTACAGCCAGACTCAGGCCGCTCACCTCGATCATTTGAGACTTCTCTTCGGCACCCTCCGTCAAGAGAAGCTGTATGTGAACCTGAAGAAGTGCGCCTTTCTGTCTGAGTCCGTCCACTTCCTAGGATTTATTATTTCCTCCACTGGAGTCTCCGTGGACCCTGAGAAGGTCAAATCTATTCGAGATTGGCCTGTGCCTAGGAATATCCACGAGGCTCGTAGCTTTCACGGGCTTGCCACCTTCTATAGGAGGTTTGTCCAGGGGTTCAGCACGATCATGGCCCCCTTCACGAGCTGTCTCAAGAAGGGAGAGTTTCAGTGGACCCCCGCAGCCACTAGAGCCTTCGAGGAGATCAAGGAGAGATTGACGACAGCTCCCGTCCTGAGGTTACCAGATTTCAGTCGCGCCTTTGAGGTCGCCTGCGACGCGTCCGGTATCGGTATAGGTGGCGTATTGAGCCAAGAGGGACACCCAGTTTCCTACTTTAGTGAGAAGCTGAATGACGCAAAGCAAAAGTACTCGAACTACGATCGAGAATTTTATGCTATTGTCCAGTCTCTGCGCTACTGGCGACACTATCTCCTTCCCCGGGAGTTCGTGTTGTATTCCGACCACCAGGCCCTCCGTTACCTCGATTCGCAACGCAAGCTGGGCCACCGGCATGCGAAGTGGGTTGAGTATCTGCAGGATTTTCATTACGTTCTCAAGCACCGCGCGGGTGTTGAGAACAAGCCGGCCGATGCGTTGAGTCGCCGCGTGTCCCTATTGCAGACGATGAAAGCGAGTGTGCAGGGACTTGAGCGACTGATGCTCGATTACCCTACGTGCCCTGACTTTGGTGAGATTTATATCGCCCTATCCCGAGACCCACCCGACCCTGTTGAGGGATACCAGATTTACGAGGGATATCTGTATCGGGCTTCCCGCCTATACATTCCTCAGACGTCTTACCGAGATTACCTGATTTGGGAACTGCATGCGGGCGGAGCCGCGGGTCACTTCGGGCGAGATAAGTCCATAGCCCTTGTTGAGGACCGTCTCTACTGGCCTAGCCTCAAGAAAGACGTAGCTCGGGTTGTGCGCCACTGCCGTATCTGTCAGACGGCCAAGGGAAATAAGCAGAACACCGACCTTTACACGCCCCTACCCATGTCACACCGCCCTTGGGAGGACATCAGCATGGATTTTGTTCTCGGACTCCCTCGCACCTTACGAAAACACGATTCCATCTTCGTGGTGGTTGATCGGTTTTCGAAGATGGCACACTTCATTGTTTGTCGCAAGACGGCTGATGCGACCCACGTTGCATCTATATTCATGAGGGATGTCTTTCGGTTGCATGGCCTGCCCAAGCCGATCGTGTCTGACCGCGATGTGAGGTTCATGAGCTACTTTTGGAAAACCCTGTGGCACAAGACTGATACTATCCTTAGGTTTTCCTCGGCATATCACCCACAGACGGACGGTCAGACTGAGGTAGTGAATAGGAGCTTAGGGAATCTGTTGCGGTGTCTAGCTGATGAGCATGTAGGTAGTTGGGACTTAGATTTGCCGATCGCCGAGTTTGCCTACAATAGCTCAGTCAATAGGTCCACCGGGTTGAGTCCATTTCACGTAGTTTCAGGATACGACCCTAGGAAACCTATAGACCTTGTCCCGAGCCCTCTAGAGTCCCGTCCTAGTGAGTCTGCTGAGTCATTTGCACGGCATTTGCATGATTTGCATGAGTCGGTCCGCCGACAAATAATAATAAGCAATGATAATTATAAAGCTCATGCAGATAAGCGAAGGCGAGAGCAGATATTTAATGTAGGCGAGAAGGTAATGGTGCGAGTCCTCCCCGAGAGGCTCCCTTCGGGGCCTGCCAAGAAGTTAAGCGCGAGGCGAATAGGTCCATATTCCATTATTAGTCGTATTGGGACCAACGCCTACCGGCTTGACATCCCGGCCAGTATGGGAATTCACCCCGTGTTTAACGTTGAGGATCTGACTCCATACTATGAGCCTCATGAGTATGTGGACCCGAGCGAGGGGGATGCTCAGCCACCCCCACCACCTGCTAGCCATCCTAGCCCATCCACTATTGTCACCCACCCACCTGGGATTTCGTCCCCTTTGGTTCCCCCGCAGGCACCACCGATCGCATCGGGACCCACCTTCCGAGAGGCGAGAGATGAGAGCGTCACAGAGATCAGATCCCACCAGTTTGTTCCCACCTCGGCCGGACCGCGTTGCCGCTACCTGGTACATTGGCGGGGTCAACCTGACACAGATGATACTTGGATACTACCGGCAGAGTTAGATCGGCTCGCCCCCGGACTTCGACTTCAGTACGATCATCTTCATTTATCGGAGATGAAGGCCTTTCAGTCGGGGGGAGTTGTTGGGGAGCCATCGGATGCACTTGGTGGAGCTCGCCGCAAGGCGGGGCCCACATACATGTACTCGCGCAGGAAGACTTGATCGGATCGCCGATCGGACTCCGCGGTTGCGTCCGGGACGTCGCCGCGAGTCAAAACGCTACATTACTTTATGTCTTTTGAGTTTATTTTGGTGTATTTGATGGGTTAACCCACCGGCCAATCATAGCCGTTGATTGGGGTTGCCCTAAGTCATGTTTTCTTATAAATAGGATGCTAGGGGGCTGATTTGGGGTATTGTAGAATTTGGAGAAGTGCTTTCCCGGATTCCTGCGATCCCTCCTCGGTGTCGACGCCGTGGAACTCTAGGTGACGACTCCTAGGCCGCCAAACTTCCCCCAAAGGTAAACCCTACCCCCCTCCTTCATTTTGCATCTTGTTTTCCCCTATTCCGCCACCGGAAACCCCCTAAATCTCCAGCCGACCGCAGCCGGTCTGCAGCCAAGCAACCGGCCAGAACCCGCCCCTTTTCCCCCCTGTCCGCCGCCGCCTGGGTGCCAAAAACCGGCCGCCGGCCTTGCTACCAGCCCCAGCCCCTCCGCCCCCTCTTTCCCCCCAAAACCGGCCACCCAAGGGACTTTCCAGTCCTAGCCGACCACCCCTCCCCCTTCTCCTTCGTGGATCCACTTCCCTCCGCTCCGAAAACCCTAGATCTCTTTCGATCTAGTGCTACCACCCTCCGATCCATTATTCCCTCCACCCAAACTTTCCATTTTTGTTCGGATCCGCTCCAAATCATCGGATCTATTCACCCCCGGCCCGGATCTACTCATTTGTGGCCGGATCCGCCGTATACCATCCGTTACCGCCACTTTTTGCCAAAGGCAGCCACCGCCATCGCCGCTTCGCCTCCGGTTCCACTTCCGATCGCTCGTTTTGCATCCGGTTCGTCAAATCCTCCATCGCCTCGGATCAGCCCACTGCATCGTGAGTATTTCATGGTATTATGTTTGCACTTGACATTTGCACTTGGTTGTTTATCTATATTTGTGTCGTGATTATAGTTTGGTAGTTGTTATCTTATATGCTAATAGTTGTTGTGGAATTAGTCGCCGCCGCTTGCTAAGGCCCTCCGCGCGGAGGAAGCCGTTGCCTAATTGCCAAAGTTATTTAATTGTTTCTTTATTTCGGTTAATTGCGTGGCGTTGCTAATTTTCATTGCTTAAATTACTAATCGTTGTTATCCGACTGTTCATTGCATGTAGCATTGCATTCGCATCTCCCCTCACATGTGCACGTAGGGTTCTAGCTTCCGAGCACCACTAGCCTACCCCTACATCAAGACATCTTCACCAAGTGCCTGAGTCGTGACATTTTCAAGGATAATATTATCATGTTGGGAAATTCAACATATACTCCCATTTTTTGGGAGAGTTGAATTAAATCATTTGTAACATATTGTAAAAGGTCCACTATACAGGACCATTTATTTTTATTCTTGTTTGGGTCCACTCCCTTTGTGTATGTATAAGGGGGCAATACATTGTAATGGATATACAATTACATTTTTCATGCTTACTGTAAGTCCCGGTGCACATGAATGGTTAACAAATTTGATAAGTTTATGGGCAAGACATGTGTTTCCATTGCAATTAAAGAATGAACATGTCACAAACAACATAAATGAATCTTTTAATAATTGGATTAGTGATCTTAAGACCAAATCAATTTTAACATTGCTTGATGGCATTAGGTCAAAGTTAATGGCTAGAAAAGAGTTAAGGTATCAAAAAGGTAAAACATGAAATAGCCTTATTTGTGAGAGTGTTATTTATAAGTTCAATGGAGCAAAAGATGAGGTGGTTAAGTGCATACTACTAGTAAGTAGTGAATTTGAGTTTGAAGTAAGAGATGGCCACACCCATTAAATTATTAACTTAATGCATAGGAGTTGTTATTGCAAAGCCCGGGAAATATCTGGAATTCCATACAAACACATATTGGATATAGCTCATAGGAGATAAGACATACAATCATACACAACTTCCTAATATTACAACGAAACTTGCATCAGAGCATACAATCAAAAGATCAAAAGATTATGTATTCCATGTTTTGGACTTTAGTTGATGTAGAGCCCTCTACCATCCTACCAACTCACATGAAAAGATTCCTAGAAGAGCCAGAAGGAATGGGAAAAAAGAGTTTGGTGAGCAAACCAAAATAAGCCTATCAAGAAAGAGTATGAGCACTAAATGGAGGTGTTGGTCATAATAGTAGGACGTGCAAAAAGGAAGTTTTCAGGTTTATTTAATATATTGTGATCTTAATTTGTAATTACATGTATGTGGTATTACTAATTAGAATTTCTTATATTTTGCAGTTGGATGATGAAACGTCACTTGGTACATTTGTTGACAGTAGAAAAAAGCCAAGGCAGGCTCGAGCAGAGAGTCAAGAAGGATGAAAAATTACGACATGCTTAATTTTGGGATTTTTTTTTGAAGAAGCCGACAACGAAGCACAAGTGTCATGCCAATGAGGTTATCCATGGCAGCTTCAATTCGATTGCATCGAGCATTTACTGTGTCCGGAAAGAGGGCCATGGCGGAAAAAAGGAATGAGAGGAACGGGGCGGCCAACCGGCGGCCCTCTTTTGCCGGGGGGGGGGGGGGGGGGGGGGGGCCGGGGGCGCCGCCGGGTTCTACTCTAGTATGAGGGGGGAAAAAGGGGGGAGGGAAGAGAGAAAAAGAGGGGGAGGAGAAGGAAAGGGGGAGAGAGGGAGAAGAGGGAAGGAAAAAAAGGGGCGGGGCGGAGAGCGGGTTTGGGTGCACTAGCTGCAGTCAGGCTATGGGCCCAGGTCAACCTTTATATGGTCGGCCTTGACCTTTCTATGGTCGATGAGCCCACTTTCAACGCCCCTATTTGCAATTTTATACCCCTTATGTGAATGGTCTTTGTTCTATAAAACGTGATTTTTTTTATATAATTTTAATGACATCTGAGTGTGTTGTTTAGCTTAGCCTATTTTGATATCATATTAGAATATGTGTATGAGTGTATCCAATCTTAAACCAATTGTTTATAGGCGGAGAAGACCTCACTTTTAGTTTAAAAGAGATCTCCTAATTTTTGCATGTTATTCCCTTTCTTTTGCCCTGACAAGAACAAGCAAAAGAATTCATGGATGACTCTAGAGTGAGCAACATTCTTTCATGCAAATTAGGAGATCTCTTTTAAACTAAAATCCAACACAAATTATTTTCATTAATAAATTGTATGAAAATTATTTTTTTGCTTGGAGGAATCGATTTATCCAATGGAAGAAATGTGACAGTGTGGCTTAGATGCTTGAACAACCCCAACATTGCAGCTCTAGATTACAACAAATTCTATAATAGACATGTACATTCACTTTCCTAGTAGAGTGGGCATGACTATCTGATCGAGTGTATTTAGTAATTCTCTTAAGCTCCGTTTGGCACGGTGGCTTAGATACTTCAATTATTGTTGTTAAGTTGTGCTCTGCTACCTTCATATGATCCTATCTAACTCCAAATTTATATCATATTGTCAAATTGTGACATCACATTTTATTTGAGTTTTGCGGTCATTGTCTATTTTGTGTAAAATTAACAGTATTTGATCGTGAACAAATCATATTGTCAAACCACGCTATTTTTGCATGTTTGAACAGTCTCAATTTGGAGACATCAATGCCCCCAAAATGACATTTTATGTCTGAATCCAACCGTAGGGAGAGCACCTGATGGGGGACCATCGGGTGCATCTCGGCGCAAGGCGGACCCCACCTTCGTCTATTCGCGCCGACGGACTTGATCGGACCGGCGATCCGTTACCGCGGATGCGTCCGGCTCGTCGTTTAGATTCAGTTTCATATATGACATTGTGTATTTTGAATTTTATTTCATGTAGTTATGGGGTCGGAACCGCCGGCCAAATCATAGTCGTCGATTCCGGTAGCCCTAATCCCATTTTCTTATAAATAGATCTATTAGGGCTGCTGGAATTTTATTGCTGAAAGTTTGGAGAGGTTCTTCTTCCTTGCTTCTGGTGATCGTTCCACGGTGCCGACGCCGTGGAGCCCTTGGTGCCGACGCATTGGGGTAAGTTTCCTTGTTTTCCCTCCCTCCTTCCCCTAAGCCTTGCTGCCGCCTACAGCCCCTAGCCGCCCGCCTCTTCTAACAGCCGAACCCTCCCCCTTGTCCGCCCAGTTTGGGCTGCCGGAACCCCCCACCGCCCATTCCTTTTCCCCCGCTGGTTCCCACGTGCCGCCACCCTCCAGCCCTCCCTTGCTGCCACCGACCAGCCCCCTCCAAGTCCAGCCGCACCCCCCCCTTTTCCCCTACAGCCGGATCTGGACAGATCCGACCAGATCTGTCCAGACTGGGGTCGGACCTTGCCGGATCCAGCCCCGCGCCCACCAGCCCCCGTTTTCGCTCCCCGTAGCCACTCTCCAACCCCCCCCCCCCTTCCGTGGAACCACCCTCCCTTACCCGATCTCTCCTCGTACCACCCGGGAGCCCCATTTTCCTCCAAGATTTCAGTTTTGCTTGATTTCGCAGCAGCCCTCATTTTATATTTCAGATTTTGTACTCGTATTGTGTGGATTTATTATTGTTGGTATAAAATATTATGCACGTCGTGGATCCTTGTGATTGACAGGAAATATAGTACGTTGAATTCTCCCGTGAACTTACCTTGCAGGACGCTTGATTCGCCGCGCGCTCAATTTAGCCCTCCATGCGGAGGAAAGCTATTGCCTAAATCGCTCAAAGAAAATTGTTTTCCTTTATGAATGAATGCAATGGTTATTATTTTGTCATGTTGCTTATGTTGATGAATTCGCCTGAATAATATTGTCTCACATATAGCCCACGGTTAGGGTGAGTCCTCAACTCACGTCCACTAGTTTGCATTTTAGGAGTCCACTACACAGCCTACCCTACATCAGTTGGTATCAGAGCCCAGGTTGGGCCGTTTTGCATGCTCCGTAGTGGTAGGGCATTTAGAAGCATGGTAGATCCACCAGCCACCAACGATCGGGCAGCGGGCTCGAATTCGAGCGCCGCTACCACAGACTTTCAGCGCCTAATTCTAGAGCATTTTGACGCAATGGGTGCCCAATTCGAAAATGTGTGTCACTATATCGCCGCGGTGACTCGTCGTCTAGATCTGATAGAGCACGCTAGGGATACTCCCTCCCTACACGACAATGAGATCGCGGGTGACCCGGATGACTCTCCCCGTCGCGGGCAGCAAGTCAGAGATGATCCGCCACCGGCAGACCGCTACCATCGGGAGGTCCCCGTGAGAGTCCCCACCCCGCCAGCATGGCAAAACCCAGAGCCACCACGTGGCCGACCCCCACCCCCGTGCGAGGATTACCGCATGCCACGACAGCCTGGCCCTAGCAACCGTGTACCCCCACACGGTCGCCATGACCAGCGTCGAGACGAGTATTATCCACCGGGTCGACGTGAGCGCGGGCCCCCGCCCGCTCGACAAGATTATGACCGTGACGATGATCCTGATGATTATCCTGACCCGCGGAGAGGCGACCGCGCCTTTGACATCACCCGTCGGATTCGCCTCGATGCTCCGACGTTCGATGGTCGCCTAGACCCGAAGGCCTTTAGCGATTGGCTCCTTGACATGGACCACTATTTTGATTGGTACGACATGAGTGATGAACGTTGTGTCCGGTTCTCCAATATGAAGTTAGTGGGCAGGCCAAGGTATATTGGATTAGTGTCGAGAGATCCTTAGAGCGTGACGGTTATTACCCTATCACCGGATGGGGAGAGATGAAGCAGAGGCTGAGCGAGAAGTACCTCCCTGCGTCCTACCGGGATCAGATATTCGAGCAATTACAGAACTTGCGTCAGGGAACGCTCACGGTGGCCGAGTATATGGCTCGATTCGACGAGCTAGTTATTAGGAGCGATATTTCGGAGGAACCCATCGCCACTGCCTCTCGATTCAAGGAGGGCCTCCGTTCGGATCTCCGGAGAGAGCTGATTCCCCACCGCTTGGAGACGGTCGACCAGATATTCCAGCTCGCTCTAGAGTATGAGCAGTACCTTCGCACCTCTAGTACGAAGCAGTTTCCTTCCCGGACGGATTCGTCGACGTTTAGGAAGCCCGCTCCGGCCCAGACTGCTACAGCCACCCCACCCCCTCGGGTCACTCCTGACATGAAGGGGAAGGCTATCGCTACTGAGGGCCAGAGGCCTGGGGGTATTCAGTGTTTTAGGTGCTCGGGCAGAGGACACGTAGCGGCCCACTGCCCGACGCGGAATCTGTTGATTGAGGATGAGGAGCACGGTGTAGAGGGAGATGAGGAGATTACTGGGGAGATCACTGCCACCGTGGAGGAGGGCTGGGAGAGCGATGCTGAGCGTTCGTTAGAGGTGGGAGTGGTCAGACGCTTCCTGCATACCCCACGTGTTGATGAGGATTGGCGCCGCACTACCATTTTCTATACGTATTTCCCGAGTGCAGGCGGTCCCTGCAAACTAGCTATCGATAGTGGGAGCTGCGTAAATATCGTGGCCCAGAGAGGTCTAGACCGCATGCAGGTGAAGGCGGAGCCTCACCCTCACCCCTATCGTGTCATCTGGGTAGACAAGACAGCGATCCAGGTTACCCAGCGCTGTCTCGTCCCGATCACCATCGCATCCTTCGAGGACCGAGTCTAGTGCGATGTCATACCTATGGACGTCGCCCACGTTCTGTTAGGCCGCCCTTGGCTCTTCGATCGCGATGTCACGTGCTTCGGTCGATCGAACACGTGTGTCTTTTACGACAAGGGGCGGAAGATCACATTATCTCCCACCCAGCCCAGAGAGCGACCTAAGGGCCGGATTGAGCCTTCCACTAGCACGATTGCCTCGAGGCCCGTGCATATCCTGAGGCGTGGTGCATTTCTGAGAGATAGCACTGATGCCGGTATCATGTATGTGGTGGCAGCCACGATGGCATCTGACTGCCCTACACCTGAGGTTCATCCTGCCGTTCGACCCTTACTAGGTGAGTTTGCGGATATTATGCCAGAGGAGCTCCCTGATGAGTTACCCCCTCTGCGGGACATCCAGCACGCTATAGATTTAGTCACGGGGGCCTCGCTCCCCAATCTGCCACATTATCGCATGAATCTCGTTGAGCACGCTGAGCTCAAGAGGCAGGTTGATGAGCTTCTCCGGAAGCAGTTTATTCGCGAGAGCTTCAGCCCTTGTGTCGTCCCCGCCCTTCTTACCCCGAAGAAGGACGGCAGTTGGCGCATGTGTATTGATAGTAGAGTTATCAATAAGATTACCGTGAAGTATCGTTTCCCGATTCCTCGTCTTGATGACTTGTTAGACACGATGTCAGGAGCCCAGATCTTCTCGAAGATTGATCTTCGAAGCGGGTATCACCAGATCATAATTCGAGAAGGGGATGAGTGGAAAACGGCGTTTAAGACGAAAGACGGCCTGTATGAGTGGCTGGTCATGCCATTTGGGCTTTCGAATGCCCCGAATACATTCATGCGAGTCATGACCCAGGTCCTACGACCCTATATGGGTAAATTCCTAGTCGTTTACTTTGACGACATTCTGATTTATAGCCTTACCGAGTCGGATCACCTCGAGCACTTGAGACTCCTGTTTGACATTCTCCGAAGGGGGAAATTATTTATCAATTTGAAGAAGTGCTCCTTCTTATCTGAGTCAGTACACTTTCTGGGATTCATTATCTCCTCAGGCGTGTCCGTTGACCCTGAGAAGGTCCAGTCCATCCGCGAGTGGCCCACACCCTCGAACATTCATGAGGCCCGTAGTTTTCATGGACTTGCGACCTTTTATAGGAGATTCGTTAGGGGGTTTAGTTCGATTATGACCCCGTTTACTAGCTGCTTACGCAAGGGAGACTTTCAGTGGACCGCCGAGGCCACCCGCGCATTTGAGGAGATAAAGGACAAGCTGACGTCCTCCCCTGTTCTGCGACTTCCCGATTTCAGTAGAGCTTTCGAGGTCGCCTGTGACGCATCTGGTGTTGGTATTGGGGGCGTGTT
Source organism: Platanthera guangdongensis (assembly GCA_039583875.1). Lineage (NCBI taxonomy): Eukaryota > Viridiplantae > Streptophyta > Magnoliopsida > Asparagales > Orchidaceae > Platanthera > Platanthera guangdongensis. The sequence continues at coordinate 173,492,452 of CM077166.1, read as the reverse complement.
GAGTCAGGAGGGACACCCGGTCTCTTACTTCAGTGAGAAATTGAACGAAGCTAAGCAGAAATACTCGAGCTACGATCGAGAATTTTATGCTATTGTCCAGTCTTTACGATATTGGAGGCACTACCTTTTACCCTGGGAGTTCGTCCTCTATTCGGACCACCAGTCCCTACGATACCTTGATTCCTAAAGGAAGTTGAGTCATCGGCATGCGAAGTGGGCTGAGTATCTACAGGACTTCCACTATGTTCTCAAACACCGCGCCGGTGTTGAGAACAAACCCGCTGACGCACTCAGTCGCCGAGTCTCGTTCCTCCACACCTTGAGGGCCCAGGTGGATGGTTTTGAGAGATTGATCGCGGACTACCCCACGTGTCGTAACTTCTCTGATGTGTATACCGCGCTGTCGAGGGATCTGCCTGACGATATTGAGGGGTATAGGCTTAGTGAAGGCTATTTATTCCGGGGCTCCCGCTTATGTGTACCCAGCACGTCGTACCGCGACTACTTAGTTTGGGAATTACACGCGGGGGGTGCCGCCGGCCACTTTGGGCGGGATAAGTCGATCGCTATTGTCGAGGATCTCTTCTATTGGCCGAGCCTAAAGAAGGATGTGGCTCGCATTGTACGACACTGTCGGATCTGTCAGACGGCCAAGGGGTCGAAACAGAACACCGGCTTATATACCCCTCTTCTCGTTCCCCATCGTCCTTTGGAGGACATTAGTATGGACTTCGTGCTGGGGCTTCCGCGCACCCTGCGAAAGCATGACTCTATCTTTATTGTGGTTGACCGGTTCTCTAAGATGGCGCACTTTATTGCATGTATCAAGACCGCCGATGCCCCCCGCGTCGCGGCCTTATTTATGAGCGAGGTCTTCAGGTTACACGGTCTCCCAAAGTCCATCGTGTCCGATCGGGATGTGCGGTTCGTTAGTTACTTTTGGAAGACGTTATGGCGGAAAACAGGGACTACTCTTAAGTTCTCGTCCGCCTACCACCCTCAGATGGGCGGTCAGACTGAGGTGGTGAATAGAAGTTTAGGTAACCTGCTGAGGTGTCTAGTTGGTGAGCATGCTTCTAGCTAGGACTTGGTGCTCCCTGTAGCTGAGTTTGCATACAACAGTTCTGTCAATAGGTCGACTGGCCTGAGTCTGTTTCAGGTAGTATCAGGTTATGACCCGAGGAAGCCTATTGATCTTATACCCGTCCCGACTGAGTCACGCCCTAGTGAGTATGCTGAGTCTTTCACACGTCATTTGCATGAGTTGCATGAGTCTATCAGGCGTAAAATCAATTTAAGCAACGAACATTATAAAGAACAGACAGACAGACATAGGCGGGAGAAACATTTTCTGGTTGGCGAACAGGTGATGGTACGAGTTCGTGCGGAGCGGCTCTCTCAGGGGCCTGCTAGGAAGTTAAGCGCCAGGCGAATTGGGCCCTACACTGTTTTGAGGCGGATCGGGTTGAATGCCTACGAGCTGGACATTCCTGCGAGCATGGGTATCCACCCTGTGTTCAATGTTGAGGACCTGACATCCTATTTCCCACCTCACGAGTACCCCGATCCCCACCTTGGCGGCCCTCCCGAACCTCCACCTCCATCCCTTTTCCCCACCACCTAGCCTCCAGTTGGTTCCCACTTCCCCAGGAGTTCCCCACCATTGGCTTCACCTGGTGCACCACCACCATCGCCGGACCACTTTTCCCGAGAGCAGAGGGTCGAGCAGATTACGGAGATCATTGCACACGAGTCCGTCCCCTCTACGGTTGGACTCGTGTGTCGCTACTTGGTTCGCTGGTGTGGACGTTCCTCTTCCGACGACACTTGGATTGCTGCTGCTGAGCTTGATCAACTCGCCCCCGGGCTTCGACTACAGTACGATCATCTCCATTCATCGGAGATGAAGGCTTTTCAGTCGGGGGAGTTGATGGGGGACCATCGGGTGCATCTCGGCGCAAGGCGGACCCCACCTTCGTCTATTCGCGCCTACGGACTTGATCGGACCGGCGATCCGTTACCGCGGATGCGTCCGGCTCATCGTTTAGATTCAGTTTCATATATGACATTGTGTATTTTGGATTTTATTTCATGTAGTTATGGGGTCGGAACCGCCGGCCAATCATAGCCGTCGATTCCGGTTGCCCTAATCCCATTTTCTTATAAATAGATCTATTAGGGCTGCTGGAATTTTATTGCTGAAAGTTTGGAGAGGTTCTTCTTCCATGCTTCCGGTGATCGTTCCACGGTGCCGACGTCGTGGAGCCCTTGGTGCCGACGCCTTGGGGTAAGTTTCCTTGTTTTCCCTCCCTCCTTCCCCTAAGCCTTGCTGCCGCCTACAACCCCTAGCCGCCCGCCTCTTCTAACAGCCGAACCCTCCCCCCTGTCCGCCCAGTTTGGGCTGTCGGAACCCCCCACCGCCCATTCCTTTTCCCCCGCTGGTTCCCACGTGCCGCCACCCTCCAGCCCTCCCTTGCTGCCACCGACCCGCCCCCTCCAAGTCCAGCCGCACCTCCCCTTTTCCCCTACAGCCGGATCTGGACAGATCCGACCAGATCTGTCCAGACCGGGGCCGGACCTTGCCGGATCCAGCCCCGCGCCCACCAGCCCACATTTTCGCTCCCCGTAGCCACTCTCCAACCCCCCCCCTTCCGTGGAACCACCCTCCCTTACCCGATCTCTCCTCGTACCACCCGGGAGCCCCATTTTCCTCCAAGATTTCAGTTTTGCTTGATTTCGCAGCAGCCCTAATTTTATATTTCAGATTTTGTACTCGTATTGTGTGGATTTATTATTGTTGGTATAAAATATTATGCACGTTGTGGATCCTTGTGATTGACAGGAAATATAGTACGTTGAATTCGCCCGTGAACTTCTTACCTTGCAGGACGCTTGATTCGTCGCGCGCTCAATTTAGCCCTCCATGCGGAGGAAAGCTATTGCCTAAATCGCTCAAAGAAAATTGTTTTTCTTTATGAATGAATGCAATGGTTATTATTTTGTCATGTTGCTTATGTTGATGAATTCGCCTGAATAATATTGTCTCACATATAGCCCACGGTTAGGGTGAGTCCTCCCCTCACGTCACTAGTTTGCATTTTAGGAGTCCGCTACACAGCCTACCCTACATTAGCACCATTCAAAACATTGTTTTATCCATGGAAAAAACAGTAAAGTGTTGCCAGAGAAGCCTCTCATGAAGATAAAGCAGATTCTTAATTGAGCTCCCTCCCTAAGGTTGAAATCAAGTATAAATTGATATTTGGGGGATTGGTGAGTCCAAAATTTGTACTTGTGTTCTTTGAAAAACACAAGTTAGAGAAAGCGGTCAAACAAACAAATACTAAATTAACAATTATTAAAAAAAACTAAGAAGGCTTCAGAGGAAAAGTTGAAAATAGAGGCTCAGATCATCTCCAAACTAGTCCAAGAAGAGGTGAAATGGATAGAGCGAATAAACACTCATTTTCCAACCACCTTCCAGTGCTAATGTTAGTTGCTGGGGTTGCCTGAGAAGCCTTCTCCACAGGCCATCCTCAATTCCCTCAACATTCAAGGAAAAAAAGACGTCATTAGTCCATGTCAGTTCCATGATTGCTCATCGCCTCTAATTGATGCAAATAAAATCTCATTAAACATGTCAACAATTGCAAAGTGAAACTCTAACAAAACAGACTCGCAGTTCGGCAGTCGAACACATCTTTAGATCTCCCCCCACCCAATATTTTATCATTTTATCTTGCTTGCACACCCACCATGGATGCACGGATTTCCTGAGGAGACTCTCCAGGCCATCCTCCGTGCATTGTCTCTTTCAAGAAAGAAATCCATTCAGGGTAAGCAGTCTGAAAACAAAGAACAAGAGCAAGGAAGAAGAATAAGAACACATCAGGATGCCTAACGCAATAATGTCAAACATATGTTCTATGACAGTGGCATTTTTATTCAAAATCACTGGAGTAAAATCGCAGTGTCAAATGAAGCCTAAGTGGAGAACTTGGGGCTCGGATCATTTCCAAACTAGTCAAAGAGAAGGAGAAGGGGGCAGAGAAGACTCTCCAGGCCATCCTCCGTGCATTGTAAAAAAACTCTCACCTGCCATCCAACCTCCCTTCAACGTTATGATGGGTTGCACGGGTTGCCTAAGAAGCCTCGTCACAGGCCCACAGGCCATCCTTCTCTCCCGTCAATGATTCGTCATCGCCCCCAATAGTTCGATCCCCTATATCAGTGTAAGGGCATATAAGAGCATATAAGATTTACAATTGGGCTTTAACATACTCAATTTTAATCTTCAAGTTGACCTGATCTTCAAGTCAGCTTATAAATAAAAAAAGACAAAAAATTGATGAAGTTGTTGCCTACAAGTTGTTAGGAGTATTATGGATGATCTCATTATTTATTTAAAATTTGACAGTATTCTAAGATATGTTGATAACTTGTCATTCATTTGTCAGAAAAGAGTTTAGGACAGACTTCAGTCAAGTTATCCCTCATTGCTAGTCATATCTTGATATACGAACTAAATGAGAGAAAATTGGTATTTAAACTTCAGATTCTTTCATTTTAAATCTCCGTTTGGCACCGTGGTGATGGTCACGAGCATGGTGGTTATGTACCGTAGTTCGTAAACACCCGACCTCACCTAAGAAACTTCATTCCCTTTTATGTTCAAAACTAGTTTTCTTTTTTGACGTCTTGGTCACAACCGTTGTCATGCCAAAAATACATTCTATGATGGTGGCATTTTTGTCCAAACTCACCGGAGAAGAAAAGCCACGTCAAATGGATCCTAAGTGAGTGTTTAAAATGGATTAGTGTTTATTGTGCGATGAGAAGATAACATGAATACTTAAATATAGGATTTATAAATTTTCTATAAGGCTAGTAATGCTATTTGAATCTAAATGTAAAAAAATTGTTCTTGATATCCAAGTTGAGTATGACATACACGAGTATTTAGATGGATTTGAGAAAACAAGGAAGGATAATTTATGTAGCGACTATTTTACATTATGTCTGGGCAACAATGTACTGGGACTGGTGATTGTGAACTAGAGCATTATACACCATAAATAAAGAATCATAAAATAGATATTTAATAGTTGGGATGAAGTGTTGCTGATGGTGTTGGTTTCATTTTTCTTCTCCTCATCTTTCTTCTCTTCACCAGACCTTACACTAACTATATCCTAGACTCACCTGTTGATTTAAAGCTTAGATAACTGCAAAAAATAATCAGCTTACATTTTCCAAAATGTTATACATACATATATCTAAACGATCGCAATAACCTTGGGAGCTAATTGACCGTTCTTCAATGTTATATATGTGATTTGTTTTAGTAAAACAACAGTGAAATGTCTGTTATAAGCTAAGTGGTAATAATTCCAGCACAAATTTCATTCTAGTTTATCAACGGCTACTCAAACTTTCAAAAACTAAAGCCCAGCTGAAGAAATCCAGCAAAAAAATGAAGAATCCAATAACAATACAAAAAAGTAATAGTCAAGTCGGCGATCACAGAAGCTTCAGATTTACTACCCTAAACCGACACGATTTGCAGAGGCATCTGCAGCCTAATGCATGCGAATACCTGCAATTGTGTGTCAATCTGGTGATATCCAGCACAATGGGGTGCTCGTGATTGGAAGGCATGACCTCGCAAACCTGTTGCCTATAATGTGGAATGTGAGCACATCTATGACACTCTCAAAACAAACAGTTACTTATAAAAAAGGCTAGCAGCCAGGTGACACTAACGTCTCAGACAATGCATGAGGCTCACATGCATATATTTTTCGCAAAAGCGTTATTCATCAAGACTTGTGTGGTTCTTGCTAAGTTTACTTTTACTGTTGTTACACTCATAATTACTTATAGGAAAGGCTAGCAGCCAGGTGACTCTTGTTACACTCATAATTACTCTTGTTACACTCATAATTACTGCTAGCAAAATCAGTTTACTGAATAGTCTTACTGATGAATGGTAATAAAGATTCTCGTTATATCCATGAAGTAGTTCATGAAGTAGTTGAAGTTCAGCAAAGAGATGCCAATATCTCATACAACTATAAATTATAGCAATCCCATACAACTATAAATTATTTCTAACTTATTGAGTAGTCCATTTGCAATAAGAATTTAATATCATGAAAACCCATTGCAATAAGAATTATTTCTAACTTATTGGTATACAGAAATGCTCACCGACTGTATGAAGACTGTATGAAGTTCTCCTTATCGATTTGGAGTTCAAGGAGTCATGGATGTGTGCGATTGAAACCATGCGTTTGAGACGGCAAACGAAGGGGGAGGCGGTGGAAATCAAAGGAGTCGCGGATCCCAAACAGCACAATTCATCACGAAGAGAGAAGTGTGAGTCGGTGTGGGGAAGAGGGGAGAACCGCCGGAGTCAGAGGTGCGAAACAGGCCTGGAAGAGGAGAGAACCGCCAGAGTCGGAGGTGCGAGTCGGTGTGGGGAAGAGGAGAGAACCGCCGGAGTCGGAGGTGCGAAACATGCCTGGAAGAGGAGAGATCGCCGGAGTCGGAGGTGCGAGTCTGTGTGGGGAATAGGAGAGAGGTGTCGGAGTCGAAGCCTTCCGCCGGGAAGAATGCTCGCTGGAGGTGGGGGATTCCGTCCGGGAGTGAGGAGATCGAGATCTAGGGCTGCGCTGGTCAGCGTGGGGGAAGAGGAGAGAAGTGCCGGAGTCGGAGCCCTCCGCCGAAAAGAACCATCGCTGGAGGTGCGGGCTTCCGTCCGAGAGAGAGGAGATGAGGGAGGAGGTAGGGCAGCGCCAGTTACGGGAAGAAGACCGCTGGAATAAAAATCGCTGATATGAACCGATGGGGGGTAAAATGGGAATACCATATTTTAAGTCTGATTAAGTCGGACCAGACAGAGGCCCGACCGGGGGGCGGCCAAGGCCGCCCACAGCGGGGCCGCCAACCGGCAGCCCCCATTTTGTGGGGCGCCGCGGCGGGGCCGCCAACCGGCGGACCCTCTTCACGGGGGGCCGCGGCCAAAGCCGCCTACAGCGGAGCGGCCAACCGGCGGCCCCCTTTTGTGTGTGTGGGGGGGGGGGAGGGGGGGGGGGGGGGGGGGGGGGCGCGGTCGAGGCCGCCCACAGCGGGGTGGTCAACCGGCGGCCCCCTCTTCTCCGGGGGCCACAGTCGGGGCCACCTAGAATGTGGCAAGAGGCTCAGGAAGGCTACCAAAATATTACAAGAGCCGACGGAGGCCTGCTGGAATGCTACAGGTGCAGCAAGAGAGCTACTAGAATTCTGCAGGAATACCGTCGGAATGTTGCATGAGATGCAAGAGCGTCATCGAAATGTGGAAGGGGTGGAGGAGGGTTGTTGGTAGGCAAAAGGAAGTTCGGACGACTGAATGGATGTCAATGGAGATGTAGGAGGATGTTGGGAGGCTGCAAGAATCACTGGAGGTGCAGTCATGCAAGGTAGACAGCGGTGCCGAGAGGCAGACGTGCCGCGAGGGTGACGAGCGGCCGCTGGAAGATGGTTGGAGAGGGTGGTTGGGCCCGCCGGAAGAGGAACGATCAGCTGGAATGCCGAAGAAGAAGATCGTTACTATAATCGTCGAGTTGCTGATGTCGTCATGTCACTATTGTGAGTGCAGGCGATCACTGGAATCGACAAAGAAGCGGTGGTCGAGCTAGAATCGTCGAGTCATTATTGTTGCCGCGTGCGGCGTCGAATGCGGATCGAGCACAAGGAGGTGGCACACGAGCGAAAGTCAACGTGCAGGGTCCGTACAATGCGTGCAAATGATCGGGAGGGTAAGCCGACTGGAGAGGGAGGAAGAACCAAATTACGGTTCCGTCGAAAACTCTAATTGAGCGATAGGTCGGACCAATTGATAAGTGGGGATTGTATCAAGATCTAAAACAAAGAACGAGAACTTGAATTGTACGAAATAAAAGATACAATCGGGAGACAAAATTCTGCAAGCACTGGGAGGTTGGGTAATCCAAAGCACTCTCCTCTCCAAAGAGAGACTCAAGACTACACTCCAAAGATAATCACTCACAACCTAAGGGGCTCCTTATATAGATGGAGACCCCGTTACATGACAAAATACATTAAGACATGTGTCTATTATGTAGTTACTAGATGAGGATCAAAAAAGAGGAACGAATTCAACTACATGATTGAACAGTAGTTCTAACTAAAGAAGGTATCAACGAAAGGTTGGTCATTAAATGATGATGGGATGAGGACAATTCAGCAGATCAATTGCCCAAAGCGATCATTGGGAGGACCACTGGATGACCATGAGAGCTTGATCGAGGGCCTTTGTAGAGGGTGAACTTGATTGAATGGTGGGAACTTTGTTTTCAATCCCTCATTGAAAAATCTTTGATGGAATGTAAGCGTTGATCGGAGTATTTGACGAACAGCTGATGCATGTCTGCGATTGGTCAAGTGGAATAAATGATTTAGGAGCTCATTCGGAGGAAAAATCATTGTAGGAGGATTGATCTAGGACTTACAGGGAGTGAATCAGGAGTCAGGAGTCGATTACTAAATTGGCAAGCGGAGGGAAGATACTGTGGACAACAGTGAAGGAGTGAGTGACATAGATACCAAATTGCTACAAACCTAGATCGTAACTAAATACGGTGGTACCTTCTCGTGGATGTCATGGGCAGGGAGCTCATAGGAGAGCAACCAAATCCCTAATCCTAGCTAAGAGAGACAATTAAAGTGTGGGTGACGAGATAATTTAATCTTCTCTATTCCATAGCCTTAAGCTCAAAGGAGAGCTACCAAATCCCTAATCCTGGCTAAGAGAGAACTAAAGAGGGGGTGAGGACATAATTTCTTCCTCTCTACTTTTTATCCTTAGGCTCTTTAAATAGAGTTTAAAAGAAAGTATTTTGCAAGTAAGTCCACATTCTTCAACTATTTATGAAAACACCAAAGACAACAAAATGATAAAAGTATTTGAGACTTAAAGAAATAGAGCTAGTCCAATTAATAACTTGTCACCGAACAAAAATAAATGAAAACAGGTATGTAGGGAAAGATTCAAATAATACGTTTTCTTTGCATTATTTTTTGTTGAGATTATCTGATGAAAGTGAAAGAACAGAAAAATGGCAGCCAGACGCACAAAGAATCACCTGCAGCGAGGGTCCGGGGAAGAAAAGAAATTGGGGGGGAAAAAGTTTGAGGCTTAATTGGGACATGGTTAAAGAATAATAAATATCTCACGATGTAAAAGAATGATCTACTGAAGAATATCAGTTAATAGAAAAAGGTACTTCAATGTTGTACAAGATACTCAACCAACCGCGTGAGGCTGGGAAAAATAGATAAAGGAGAAAAGAAACACAGTCAAGCAAGAAGAATGTACATATTATAACAAAACACATAATAAAGTAAAGAAAAAAACATTTGTTGAATAGAACCCGTAGTTCAAAAAAAATGTCAAACACATCAACCAAAACTTAAATTGTTAGAAATTTCAAGGACAACTCAGAGGTATCACAAGAAGGTATACAAAAACATCATTAATAATATAAATGATTTCCTAAGTATAAACATTATATTCTAACATAAAATATAAAATATTTAAAAAGGAGAGACAGAGAGGTGGAGAGTTGGGTAGTTTATTTACTTTAATTGCTCGAAAATTCTTAAAATAATATGACGGTGCTTCTGATACCACCTAAAATATCGGGGAGAGACGGGAATCCTCTTAGCCATCCCTAGGCTCTTTTCTATTCCAAACACAAGTCCAAGCTAATGACATAATAAAAGGGTGGAGATATATACCCCCCCCCCCACCGTAATGGCAAACTAGTAAATACGACAAACAACATTCAAAACATAACATTATAAAGATGCATCCCGCCGTTGATCGTCTCATGCTCCAATACACGCCAAGCCATGTCAGCACCTTCAAACTCTGCGTCATCTCCTTAACAATGTCGTCGTCTAAAAAATATGTCGTGTCCTCAAGGCGAAACTCTAGAAACTGGTGGTGGAAGTCATCACGGTCCCACAAAGTTGCATTGTACCTTGCCCCGCCACCACTATCTGCTCCAGGTCAGTTTGCGGCGCCATCTAGCAGTTCAATATAGCTCTGGGAAGGTATAGAAGGCTGACATCCGGTCCGAGATGAGGCGGTAAGGTCTCCTTGACAACATGATCTCCCACCACCCGTTTCAGCTGGGAGACGTGAAAAATTGAGTGGACTCGGCTATAGGTCAAAAGGCGCAAGTGATAGGCCACCTCGCCAATGCGAGTGACTACCTCAAAGGGGGCGTAGAAACGGGCAGAGAGTTTTGGATGGCTACGCTGGGCCAATGAGGATGCGGGGTTTGACAAACACCAAATCGCCCACCTGAAAATGAACGTCGCGACAGAATTTATAGGCTTGATGGAGCATCTTCTGCTAAGCGGTGTGAAGGTGGGTTTTCGGAATACAAAGAATTTCATCCCGTGCCATGAGTGCATCCTACACTGCCCCCATGTGGCACTCTATAGGAAGATGATGCAGAATGGCAGGCGGCCATCGACAGCCTGAAATGGAGTCATGTCGGCAGAGTGGTGGAAGGCGGCGTTGTAAGAGAACTCGGCCCATCCCAACCACTTGCTCCAATCTCATGGTCGGTCTGAAATAAAGCAATGCAAATTTGTCTCCAAATAGCGATTTAGCGCCTCGGACTGGCCGTCTGTCTGTGGATGGTATGTCAAACTCATCCGAAGTTGTGTCCTTTGCAGTTTGAACAACTCTTGCCAAAATCCACTCATGAAGATCAGGTCACGATCACTAACAATCAATCGAGGAAACCCATGGAGGCGCACCACCCTGGTAATGAGATTTCAGCCACGATCGACGCAGAGGAGTGTTGCAATGGGAGGAAATTCTCGACTTCGAGAAGGGGTCCACCACCACGAAAATTCAATCATACCCAAGCAGGGAAGGCACGTGATGAAGTCCATTGTCAAGTCCTTCCAAATGAGCTCTATGATGGGTAAGGGTTGTAAAAGGCCACCTGAAAAAGTGGCTTCATGCTTGGAGTGTTGGCAAATCAGACAGGCAGCAACGTAGTCTTCCACACGGTGCATCATACCCTTCCAATAAAGGGCGATCGCGAAGCGACGGTAGGTCAGAAATATTTCGGTGTGTCTGGCGGACGAGGTGGCATAATATTTGGCCAGGAGGTGCGGAATACTAGTGGAGGAGGCCGAGAGAACCATGGGGTCCCAGTAGAGTATTAAACGCCCCACGAGAGTGTGGGGCGCACGAGGAACAGTCCGCCCATAAGCGATCAAGGAGCTCTTAAAGTGTTGGATCGGCCTCGACTACCCTCTACAAGGAAGCCTCCTGCTACTAAATGGGTCGGGAGATGGATGCCAGCTCAGTTGCGCTCGGTTGCGCCTGGTTGGCAAGATAATGCGTTCGCCGCCAAGTTTGTCTTACCAAAACAGAACTCGATGGAAAAGTCGTACACCAACAGTTTTGTCATCCAGACTTTTTGGGAGGGAACGGACATCCTCTGGTTGAGGAGGTAGTGTAAGTTATGGCGGTCTGTCTGCATGATGACGGGCCGCCCTAACAGGTAAGGCCGCCAGTGTTGAACAGCGAGAACAAGTGCCATCAACTCGGTGTCGTAGGCGGAGCCGGAACGGACGGTCACGAAGGACCTACTAAAGTAGGCCATGGGTCGACCGGCCTACATTAGGATAGCTTTGATGATTGTGCTAGAGGCATCGCACTCCACGATGAAGGTTTGAGAAAAATCAAACATTGCGAGAACCGGAGCTGTCACCAAGGCCTGTTGTAAGGCCGTGAATGATGTGGCCGCCACCGAGGTCCAGCGGAAAATGGAGTCGGCAGTCTTGTGGAGCAACTGCATGAGAGGAAGAGACACCATAGCGTAATCCAGAATGAAGCGTCGATAATAACCTGTCAGGACAAGAAAGTCATGAAAGTCCCTCAGGGCCCGTGGCAGTGGCCACTGTAGGACCACATCGACCATGTTTGTGTCCATGTCACCCCCCATGGTCGCCACTATACGACCCAGGTACAAGATCTCTTATTGGTCGAATGCACACTTCTTCAGGCTGGCCACTAAGGCATAGCGACGAAGTGACGCCAGGGCGAGCTTCAAGTGGTCCTTATATAACCCGTAATTCGTCGAGATCAGAGATGTCTGAGGACGTCTCAGAAGGCCTCGCCCACCTGGGGCGAGTTGAGAAGACATCGCCCACCTGGGCGAGTTGAGTAGACCTCGCCCACCTGGGGAGAGTTGCGAAGGCCTCACCCACCTGGGGAGAGTTGAAAAGGCCTCGTCCACCTGGGGCGAGTTGAGAAGGTCTCGCCCACCTGGGGCGAGTTGAGAAGGTCTCCCCCACCTGGGGCGAGTTGAGAAGTACTCTCCCACCAGGGGCAAGTTGAGAAAGCCTCTCTCATCTTAGGCGAGTTGAGAAGAACTCCACCACCGGGGGCGAGCACAGTTTTTCTTCTCAGACCATTCAGGCCTGTGAATATCGTTTGGGTTGGGGCGGGAACGTCTATTCGCAGACCATACCCCCTCCCCCCTTGGATTTGCCTATAAATAGGACCCCAAGGCACAAGAAGAAAAGACCCCCCCCCCCACTTATGAGGGGCGAGTTCACAGTCAGCCTGACTTGTGTCGAGCTCCGCAATGGCTTTAGGAGGGGAAATTCCTATATACCTTCGGGTGTGTGGCGGGACCTCCTCGCTATAGCACGTGGGTCTTGTTTGTAGGCAGTTCGTAGTTATTTCTTTGATTTGCCACCTTCTTCTCACCAAGTCTCCCATGAGGCGACCACTAAACCAGTAAGCTTTGGTCACCAACAGGTCCGAACAACATGGACTTATTTTCTTGGTTCCAACATTTTGGTGTGGTGAGCTTGGACCGTGAACGGAGAAAGAAACTTTAGTGTGAGACCTCATGACGAGCCATGATGAGAAGGATGCGAGGCGAGTTCAAACCTTGGTGAGTTCCAGCTATAGTGAGTTCCAGTTCTGGAGGGCTCTAGTGAGGCGAGCTCAAGGCTAGCCGAGCCTGAGCTGGGCAAGTTCCAGCAGAGGCAAGCTCCAGTGCAGGTGAGTTCCAGCAAAGACGAGCTCTAGCACAGGCAAGTTCCAGCAGAGGCGAGCTCCAATGTAGGTGAGTCCTAGCCGAGGCGAGCTCAAACTAAGGGGAGTTCCAATCCCAATACTCTGCTCGCATGCGTTCTACTCGCGGGCATTCTACGCACCTATTTTCTACTCGCGAGTGTTATACTCGCATGCACTTTGTTCTCATATTTTCAACCCGCACGTGATCGGCTCGCAAGTGTTATACTCTTATGAGTTCTACCCGCACATGGTCTACTCACAAGATGCAAGATGACCCCGTGTTGACGACCTCATTGAGGGAAATTGAAGGTCGGGCGAGAGGGGGTCATAAGGTCTAATGTGACACTTCGCCCGCGTTTCAGCCCCTCTTTTACAACTAACACCTTCTTCAGACATAACATATGTTAACGCTCATAGGATTTGGTAAAACACCCATGAGTACAGCCATGCGATTTGTAAGTGGCGTTGGCTCAGATATTTCGACCACAATGGCCATCGTTACATATGAACCCACATGGTAGGGTTCTGGCCAAGCATATGTTCTGCAAGCCTATGCACGTCGGGGATTCATATATTCCGCGAGTTCACACTCGCGAGGTCATCTTTTCAACCACAGTCTTATTTTTTTATTCCGTGAGCCCCTACTGGCGAGGTCATCACATCAACAACCATGGTATTCTCTTATATTCAGTGAGCTTATACATGTTTGAGTCATTGCTGCACCAACTAAGAACATCTACTTGGTAACTATGGCGTTCTATTTAGTTCCGTGAGGTCGTACTCGTGAGGTTCTTGTGTCAACAACTACAACGCTCTCTTTAAATTCGGGGTCTTCGCTTCAGCAACCTGGTGCTCCTCTAATTCCAAAAAGTTCATCTCGCGAGGTCATCCTTCCAGGAACCACGTCCTTCTCTTTTATGCCACAAGTTCATCTCGCGAGGTCATCCTTCCAGCAATCCCGACGTTCTCTTTTATGTCGTGGGTTCATACTCGGGAGCTCACCGACTCAGCAGCTATGACGTTTTAATTAATTCCACTGGGTTGTGCTCGGGAAGGGTATTGCATAGACAACAACAGCGTTCTGTTTTACTCCACAAGCTCATCTCACAAAGACTTGAAGTATCTTATTTTGCGAGCTCATCTCGTGAGGCTTTGAGGTATTCTATCTTATTTTGCGAGCTCATCACACGAGATTTCGAAGTATTCTATCTTATTCCGCGAGCTCGTCTTGCGAGGTTTGGAGGTATTTTATCCTATTCTGCGAGCTTATCTCATGCGGTCTTGAAGTATTCTATTCTGCGAGCTCATCTCGCGAGATTTCGAGGTATTCTAACTTATTCTGCGAGTTCATCTAGCGAGGTTTTGAGGTATTCTATCATACTATGTGAGCTCATCTCGCGCGGTCTTGAAGTATTCTATTTGCGAGCTCATCTCGCGAGATTTTGAGGTATTATATCCTATTCTACGAGTTCATCTTGCACGGTCTTGAAGTATTCTATTTTGCGAGCTCATCTCGCAAGATTTTGAGGTATTTTATCCTATTCTGCGAGCTCATCTCGTACGGTCTTGAAGTATTCTATTCCCCGAGCTCATCTCGCGAGGTTTTGAGGTATTCCATCTTATTATGCGAGCTCCTCTCGCGAGGTATTGAGATATTTTATCCTATTCTGCGAGCTCATCTCGCGCGGTCTTGAAGTATTTTATTCTGCGAGCTCATCTCGCGAGGTTTCGAAGTATTCTATTCCGCGAGCTCATCTCGTGAGGTTTCGAGGTATTATATCTTATTCAGTGAGCTCGTCTCAGGCTCCTGAGAGGTATCGAGGTTTTCTCCACCTCCAGTCAAGCTTGGCACCTGTGAGGTGTCGACGCTTTCTCCACCTTCAGTCGAGCTCGGCTCATGGGAGGTGTTGATGCTTTCTCCACCTCCAATCGAGCTCAGCTCCTGGGAGGTGTCGATGTTTTCTCCACCTTTGATCGAGCTCGGCTCCTGGGAGGTGTCGACGCTTTCTCCACCTCCAGTTGAGCTCAGCTCCTTGGAGGTGTCGACGCTTTCTCCACCTCAAGTCGAGCTCGGCTCCAGGGAGGTGTCGACGCTTTCTCCACCTTCAGTCGAGCTCAGCTCCTGTGAGGTGTCGACGCTTTCTCCATCTCCAGTCGAGCTCGGCTCCTGGGAGGTGCCGACGCTTTCTCCACCTCCAGTCGAGCTCCACTCCTGTAAGGTTTCGACACTTTCTCCATATCCAGTTGAGTTCGGCTCCTGCGATGTGTCGACCTCTTTTCCACTTCAGTTGAGCTTGGCTCCTGCAAGGTGGTGATTTCTTCTCCACCTTAGTTGAGCTTGGCTCCCAAAGGTGTAGACTCTTTTCTCCACCTCCAACTGGGTTCGCTCATTTTGCGAATGGCCTGGGAGGCGTCGATATTTCTTCCTCCTCTAGTTGAGCTCCACTCTTGGGAGAGGGCATTAAGTGGCATGTTGGATCTTGCGCTCATCTCTTCGAACTACGGGTTCAACATTGTTTTTCCGAAATCGCGAGCAAGCCCGAAAATAGCGGGGATTGTGTATAACACGTAATTTGTCGAGATCGGAGTTGCCTGAGGACGGCTCAGAAGGTCTCGCCCACCTGGGGCGAGTTGAGAAGGACTTGCCCACCTAGGGCGAGTTGAGAAGGCCTCGCCCGCCTGGGGCGAGTTGAGAAGGTCTCACCCACCTGGGCGATTTGAGAAGGCCTCGCCCACCTAAGGCGAGTTGAGAAGGTCTTGCCCACCCGGGGTTTGTTAAGAAGGTCATGCCCATCTGGGACGAGTTGAGAAGGTCTCGCCCACCTGGGACGAGTTGAGAAGGCCTCGCCCACCTGGGGCGAGTTGAGAAGGACTCGGCCACCCGAGGCGAGTTGAGAAGGCCTTGCCCATCTGGGGCGAGTTGAGAAGAACACGCCCACCAGGGGAGAGCTCAGTTTTTCACCTCATCTCAGACCATTTAGGCCTGTGAATATCATTTTGGTTGGGGCGGGAGCAGCTATTCGCAGACCATACCCCCTCCCCACTTGGATTTGCCTACAAAACGGACCCTAACCACAAGTAGAAGGGACCATCACCCCCCCCCCCAAAATGAGAGGCGAGTTCACAATCAACCTCACTTGTGCCGAACTCAGTAATAGCTTTAGGAGGAGTTCTTATAGACTTTCGGGTGTGTGGCGGGACCTCCTCGCTGCAGCACGCGAATCTTGTTTGTAGGCAGTCCGGAGCTATTCCTTTGATACGCCACCTTCTCCTCGTCAAGACTCCCACGAGGCGACCACTAAATCAGTAAGCTTTGGTCACCCCCAGGTCCAAACAACAGGGACTTATTTTCTTGGTTCCAACAATCCCGCCATGTCAAACTGTACACGAGACATTGAAAAACACTAGAACATACTTACGAAGGACCGACCAAAAGATGTCATTCACGGTTACTTGGAAGGTGACCGAACAATTTGTGAGTCCAAAGGGCATGACCAGAAATTCACAGTGCCCGTCATGGGTACAAAAAGCAGTCTTCTGAATGTCTGGTGCGCACACTCGGATCATATGGTACCCGGATCGGAGAACGATCTTTGGAGAAGTAGTGCTGCCTAGCTCGTCCAGAAGTTCCCGAATGACTAGAATGAGATATTTGTCCGCTATGGTGGCCTTGTTGGAGGACCGGTAGTACAAACAAAAATGACAATTGTTATTCTTCTGCCGCACAAGAATGACCGAGCTCGAGAAAGGACTTGCACTGGGATGAATCAGGTCGGTCGTCAACATGTCGGATACGAGCTGCTCTATCTCATCCTTTGGAAATAACTGTAACAGTACGGGCGGACTGAAATCGGTTGAGTGTCATCGTGAAGCGGAATCCGGTGGTCAGTGGGTCGCGATGGCGGAAGGTCGAGGATCACAGTGAACAAGACAGAGGAAAACTACTCCAAGAGCTGAGACAACACGGGAGGTGTAACAACCCGGTTTTATAACTAAGATAATAATTATTATTATTATTATTTATAAAAACCTATTTCTCCTCTTATCTTAAACCTAACCGAGCCCCCCCCCCCCCCCCCCCGCCCGGTTCTCTCTTTCCCGCAAAGCCGCAACCCGCCGGCAAGGTTTTCCATTCCCGTAAACATCCCGCTCCCTCTCCCGATTCTCCTCGCAGCCGCAAGAGGCATGGCGTCGTTCTCCCGATCCCGTCTCCAGCCAGCCGAGAGCAGGTCGCCGCCTCCTCCTGCTCCAGGCGCCGCCTCCTCCGGCTTCTCCCCCTCTTGCTTTGGTCGACAGCTTCCCCTCCTCCTTTCCTAGGGCTGGCGGCCTCCTGCTCCTCCAGAGGTTGACTGCTCCCTTCCCTCTTTCTCCTAGGGCCGGCAAGGCCTCCTCTTCGTCGATTAGCGAAGGCAGCCGCCTCTTCTCCCTCTAGCAACCGTAATTTCGCCTCTTATTCTTCGTCTTGGCCGGGATTTGTGGCGAGAAATGCCTAGGGTTTGGTTCTCTCTCCTCCGTGAGCCCGGATTTGTTCTCCTTGGGTAAGAACTCACTCTTTTCCCTCTCTTTTTAGTTTCCCTAATTTTCATGGGAATTATTTGTCTCCAAATAATTGTCTTAACCTTGTGTTTCAGATTTTCGCCTCCTTGTGATCGCCTAATTGTGATAGGTTCGTGATTTCCAGCGCAGCTCCGCGATTCAGTTGGTAGGAATCAGGTGCAGATCTCTCCGAATTAGGGTTCCCCTAACCCAAGCATCGCCAAGTCCCTGCTTCTACGTGGTATCTCTTCGTCCCTCACCTTTGAGGGAGGTAAATTTCTTAGTCCCTCTCTTATTTGAATCTTGCGATAATTTATTTTTCGTGCTAACGTTAGGGTTTTGACAACTCATTGTCGTATATGGTGGTGCTTCAGCAGGTCTGATATTAAGTTTTCCGATTTCGCTTGTGCCGCAATTTGGTCTCCTCCGTCAGCATCAGCTTCTTTGAGGCAAGTAGAGATCATCTTTCTCTTGCAAACATTGAATTTAATTGTTTTGTCTGATCTTATGTTTATTTTGAATCAACCATTGTTATCTTGTTTCGTCAGAAAAATTTAGACATTGAATCATTTATTAAACTTGTTCCTAGTTTGAGATTCACGCGATAGAATTAGCACGAGTCGTGAATGCAAATAATGATATTTAAGTAATTGGGAGACGAATTAGTGAATGATAGTTAATTGGATATTCAATTTGAGAATTTGCATTTTGTTTGATGAATAATTTGAGGACAGTAAGCTTGAGTACGAGCATTAATAGATTTGAATGATCATTGTTAAGGCTCCTGGTTAGGAATTTAAAGATGGTTGAGTTATGTCACGCTCGTACCGTACACACATTTGAATTGGAAAATCATATTTGTAACAAATTATGAATAACAAATATATGTTTGGTGCTTCTACATCATGCTCGGTAGTGAGCGCATGTTTTTCTTGAAAGATAACTGTGCCCTAGAATTTGTTTAACCGAGGTGAGTGTTCGATATCTCCGATCTGACACCTGTCAACTTATCTCTACAATTTACTTAATAAATCTTTTTGATATTATGACCTTAACCCCTCGAACTCGCAAGAGTCAAAACTCATTGTTTGATTTCATGTTGTGTCGTCGAATCCGGTTTCTGATGTATGTCTGGTTTTTGATGTCTGTCTGATTGTAAGACCCGAGTAAAACTTATTTCCAATCTAATTTTTCTCGTTGACGTGAATCTGTTTCACGATCTGAAGTTTCCTCTCATAATATTGTCATAAAATAATATGATAAATAATTTCGTATGAAACTCGAAAACAAATCCGTGGTTGTAAGCAAATTCTTGAACTGTAACGTCTAACTGGGCATCTGTCTGTTGTCATGGTCACGACAAGCAGGATTACTTTTCCGATAAGACTTGCACTCAGATCTGATCGTGAGCCACGTGCGTCCGTTATAGCACCTACACCCTTCATCGATCACAGCTTACAACATTTTTACATGAATAATTTTAGGCTATTCTCCGAAGTAGTCTTACAAATAACTTGTTCCGTTTAGCTCTTTTATTTGCTTGTCTCGAATAACATAGCTTCATGAGAAACTGGTACACTCATATATTTCTGCTTCTCTTACTGCACTTTACTCTTACTGTGCTCCTATTTATTTCAATGTTCTGAGGTTTTTTCTTTCTGTTTTGCAATTGTCTTAGAGTTCGTGTAGCACCGTCAGGTCCTCGAGCCCGATCTGCTTCAAGTTTCAGGTTCTATGTTTACATTTCTTTTACTGTCAAATAATTCTTTTATGTAATAATTGCAATCATCCATTTTCTTGAGCTCGAGCCCGACCTGATTCATCCCAGTGCAAGTCCTTTCTCGAGCTCGGTCATTCTTGTGCGGCAGAAGAATAACAATTGTCATTTTTGTTTGTACTACCGGTCGTCAACATGTCGGATACGAGCTGCTCTATCTCATCCTTTGGAAATAACTGTAACAGTACGGGCGGACTGAAATCGGTTGAGTGTCATCGTGAAGCGGAATCCGGTGGTCAGTGGGTCGCGATGGCGGAAGGTCGAGGATCACAGTGAACAAGACAGAGGAAAACTACTCCAAGAGCTGAGACAACACGGGAGGTGTAACAACCCGGTTTTATAACTAAGATAATAATAATTATTATTATTATTTATAAAAACCTATTTCTCCTCTTATCTTAAACCTAACTGAGCCCCCCCCCCCCACCCCCCACCCCCGCCCGGTTCTCTCTTTCCCGCAAAGCCGCAACCCGCCGGCAAGGTTTTCCATTCCCGCAAACATCCCGCTCCCTCTCCCGATTCTCCTCGCAGCCGCAAGAGGCATGGCGTCGTTCTCCCGATCCCGTCTCCAGCCAGCCGAGAGCAGGTCGCCGCCTCCTCCTGCTCCAGGCGCCGCCTCCTCCGGCTTCTCCCCCTCTTGCTTTGGTCGACAGCTTCCCCTCCTCCTTTCCTAGGGCTGGCGGCCTCCTGCTCCTCCAGAGGCTGACTGCTCCCTTCCCTCTTTCTCCTAGGGCCGGCAAGGCCTCCTCTTCGTCGATTAGCGAAGGCATCCGCCTCTTCTCCCTCTAGCAACCGTAATTTCGCCTCTTATTCTTCGTCTTGGCCGGGATTTGTGGCGAGAAATGCCTAGGGTTTGGTTCTCTCTCCTCCGTGAGCCCGGATTTGTTCTCCTTGGGTAAGAACTCACTCTTTTCCCTCTCTTTTTAGTTTCCCTAATTTTCTTGGGAATTATTTGTCTCCAAATAATTGTCTTAACCTTGTGTTTCAGATTTTCGCCTCCTTGTGATCGCCTAATTGTGATAGGTTCGTGATTTACAGCGCAGCTCCTCGATTCAGTTGGTAGGAATCAGGTGCAGATCTCTCCGAATTAGGGTTCCCCTAACCCAAGCATCGTCAAGTCCCTGCTTCTACGTGGTATCTCTTCGTCCCTCACCTTTGAGGGAGGTAAATTTCTTAGTCCCTCTCTTATTTGAATCTTGCGATAATTTATTTTTCGTGTTAATGTTAGGGTTTTGATAACTCATTGTCGTATATGGTGGTGCTTCAGCAGGTCTGATATTAAGTTTTCCGATTTCGCTTGTGCCGCAATTTGGTCTCCTCCGTCAGCATCAGCTTCTTTGAGGCAAGTAGAGATCACCTTTCTCTTGCAAACATTGAATTTAATTGTTTTGTCTGATCTTATGTTTATTTTGAATCAACCATTGTTATCTTGTTTCGTCAGAAAAATTTAGACATTGAATCATTTATTAGACTTGTTCCTAGTTTGAGATTCACGCGATAGAATTAGCACGAGTCGTGAATGTAAATAATGATATTTGAGTAATTGGGAGACGAGTTAGTGAATGATAGTTAATTGGATATTCAATTTGAGAATTTGCATTTTGTTTGATGAATAATTTGAGGACAGTAAGCTTGAGTACGAGCATTAATAGATTTGAATGATCATTGTTAAGGCTCCTGGTTAGGAATTTAAAAATGGTTGAGTTATGTCACGCTCGTACCGTACACACATTTGAATTGGAAAATCATATTTGTAACAAATTATGAATAACAAATATATGTTTGGTGCTTCTACATCATGCTCGGTAGTGAGCGCATGTTTTTCTTGAAAGATAACTGTGCCCTAGAATTTGTTTAATCGAGGCGAGTGTTCGATATCTCCGATCTGACACCTGTCAACTTATCTCTACAATTTACTTAATAAATCTTTTTGATATTATGACCTTAACCCCTCGAACTCGCAAGAGTCAAAACTCATTGTTTGATTTCATGTTGTGTCGTCGAATCCGGTTTCTGATGTATGTCTGGTTTTTGATGTCTGTCTGATTGTAAGACCCGAGTAAAACTTATTTCCAATCTAATTTTTCTCGTTGACGTGAATCTGTTTCACGATCTGAAGTTTCCTCTCATAATATTGTCATAAAATAATATGATAAATAATCTCGTATGAAACTCGAAAACAAATCCGTGGTTGTAAGCAAATTCTTGAACTGTAACGTCTAACTGGGCATCTGTCTGTTGTCATGGTCACGGCAAGCAGGATTACTTTTCCGATAAGACTTGCACTCAGATCTGATCGTGAGCCACGTGCGTCCGCTATAGCACCTACACCCTTCATCGATCACAGCTTACAACATTTTTACATGAATAATTTTAGGCTATTCTCCGGAGTAGTCTTACAAACTAACTTGTTCCGTTTAGCTCTTTTATTTGCTTGTCTCGAATAGCATAGCTTCATGAGAAACTGGTACACTCATATATTTCTGCTTCTCTCACTGCACTTTACTCTTACTGTGCTCCTATTTATTTCAATGTTCTGAGGTTTTTCCTTTCTGTTTTGCAATTGCCTTAGAGTTCGTGTAGCACCGTTAGGTCCTCGAGCCCGATCTGCTTCAAGTTTCAGGTTCTATGTTTACATTTCTTTTACTGTCAAATAATTCTTTTATGTAATAATTGCAATCATTCATTTTCTCTGGTATAATGGACAACTGCTAGGCTATATAAATATTTATGTACTAGAATCTGAAATTAACGCATGTGCACCCTCTGTTGAATCATAACTGCATGAGAACTATAGTAGTAGCCTGTAAAATATGAATTTTACAAATTACATGTGCATCAAAACTCTTTTCACTGATGAATTTAAAAGCTTCCGCATAAAAATCAAGCTATTTTACTTAATAGTAACTATTTTCGGTATTCTCTGCATCCGTCTTAGCAGATATGGATTTTTTTCGCCCGTGTCTGTGGCATTACGGCCCGCCCGAAGCGCACTCTGACTTTTGTCGAGACGGGTCATGACAGTTGGTATCAGAAACAGGTTGGTTCAAAGGATACAATATTTTTTAAATATCACTTATTTTGAAACTTGTTTTATAAATATATAAGCATGCATCATTCCTTCACTCATCTTGTCATTATTTATTGTTCGCAGCTAAAACACGCACACACTCACTCATAAGCATGAATAGTATGCACACGAATGTTAAGGGGTTATGAGCAAATTTAATATTTTTGTGCATATGAATTTTCACTAAGATATACACCGCTTGCGAATATTAAATTGTATGGACGGTTTAATGTTTTCAAGTGCGCTGGCATTAGAGTCCTAATATGCATGACATGTTAAGTGATATGGGCCTTAACATGACATGTGTATCCATTCATTTGTATGAATATCATAAATCATTGAACAAGTGTTAAGCCAAGAACAACAATAATGATTGTACACACATGTATTTACTATCTGCTTGACATCGCACATATTCTCATTGTTGCACTTGCATGATTATTGTCTAAAGTTGTCCAATAAAAATGTTATAATTATTAGATAATTTATGTACTTGACAGTAAGAAATGTGTTAAAATCTCTAATTGCTAGTTCCCGATAATGGTAAATAGTTTTTGTTGTTTTGCATGTCTGTCAATCTTGTCTGGTCATCTTGTATCTCCTTTTAGATAGCTTTTAAGTTTCAGTGATGCTCTGCTAAATTTCTTCAGCATTGTCTTGTGATTCTATAACTCCAGTTTGACTCGCTCCTGTCGATACTCAATCATCCTCCAACTTTTTTTCCCCGTTGACGTTCTATATTCGCTCCGTGTAAGATCTTTTGCTCCCGGATTCTCGCATTCTGCCGCTCAATTTTGGGCTAATCGAAGACAATTTCTGTGCTCCCTGAAGTCAATCTTTTGTATATGTTGGAACTGCTAAGCCTAAAGAGTTCTCCTATGAACTTGAATCTGACCTGCATTGCAAGTATCTGCAACTTTTCTCTTGATCATAGTAAGTCTCTGTGCTTGTTCTTTTATCCGTTTCCTTGTATTCATAGTTAATTTCTATGCCTTGATCTGCAAACTTTGTTGCAATGAATGTTATCTGAATTTTCGTTGTTTTTGGCCTCATTCAGAGAATTCTCAGAAAGTTTCAGGACGAAACTTCCTAAGTACGGGAAAATGTAACAACCCGGTTTTATAACTAAGATAATAATTATTATTATTATTATTATTTATAAAAACCTATTTCTCCTCTTATCGTAAACCTACCCGAGCCACACCCCCCCCCCCCCCCCCGGTTCTCTTATTCCCGCAAAGCCACAACCCGTCGGCTAGGTTTTCCATTCCCGCAAACTTCCCGCTCCCTCTCCCGATTCTCCTCGCAGCCGCAAGATGCATGGCGTCGTTCTCCCGATCCCGTCTCCAGCCAGCCGCGTGCAGGTCGTCGCCTCCTCCGGCTTCTCCCCCTCTTGCTTTGGACGACAGCTTCCCCTCCTCCTTTGCTAGGGTTGGCGGCCTCCTGCTCCTCCAGAGGTCGACTGCTCCCTTTCATCTTTCTCCTAGGGCCGGCAAGGCCTCTTCGTCGATTAGCGAGGGCAGCCGCCTCTTCTCCCTCTAGCAACCCTAATTTCGCCAATTATTATTCGTCTTGGCCGAGATTTGTGGCGAGAAATGCCTAGGGTTTGGTTCCCACTCCTCCGTGAGCCCGGATTTGTTCTCCTTGGGTAAGAACTCACTCTTTTCCCTCTCTTTTTAGTTTCTCTAATTTTCTTGGGAATTATTTGCCTTCAAATAATTGTTACCTTGTTTTTCAGATTTTTGCTTCCTTGTGATCGCCTAATTGTGATAGGTTCGTGATTTTCAGCGCCGCTCCTCGACTCAGTTGGCAGGAATCATGTGCAGATCTCTCCGAATTAGGGTTTCCCCTAACCCAAGCATCGTCAAGTCCCTGCTTCTATGTGGTATCTCTTCGCCCCTCACCTTTGAGGGAGGTAAATTTCTTAGTCCCTCTCTTATTTGAATCTTGCGATAATTTATTTCTCGTGCTAACGTTAAGGTTTTGATAACTCATTGTCGTATATGGTGGTGCTTCAGCAGGTCTGATATTAAGTTTTCCGATTTCGCTTGTGCCGCAATTTGGTCTCCTCCGTCAGCATCAGCTTCTTTGAGGCAAGTAGAGATCACCTTTCTCTTGCAAACATTGAACTTAATTGTTTTGTCTGATCTTATGTTTATTTTGAATCAACCCTTGATAACTTGTTTCGTCAGAAAAATTTAGACATTGAATCATTTATTAGACTTGTTCCTAGTTTGAGATTCACGGGATAGAATTAGCACGAGTCATGAATGTAAATAATGATATTTGAGTAATTGGAAGACGAGTTAGTGAATGATAGTTAATTGGATATTCAATTTGAGAAATTGCATTTTGTTTGATGAATAATTTGAGGACAGTAAGCTTGAGTACGAGCCTTAATAGATTTGAATGATCATTATTAAGGCTCCTGGTTAGGGATTTAAAGATGGTTGAGTTATGTCACGCTCGTACCGTACACACATTTGAATTAGAAAATCATACTTGTAACGAATTATGAATAACAAATATATGTTTGGTGCTTTTACATCATGCTCGGTAGTGAGCACATGTTTATCTTGAAAGATAACTGTGCCCTAGAATTTGTTTAACCGAGGCGAGTGTTCGATATCTCCGATCCGACACCTGTCAACTTATCTCTACAATTTACTTAATAAATCTTTTTGATATTATGACCTTAACCCCTCGAACTCGCAAGAGTCAAAACTCACTGTTTGATTTCCTGTTGTGTCGTCGAATTCGGTTTCTGATGTATGTCTGGTTTCTGATGTCTGTCTGATTGTAAGACCCGAGTAAAACTTATTTCCAATCTGATCTTTCTCGTTGACGTGAATCTGCTTCACGATCTGAAGTTTCCTTTCATAATATTATCATAAAATAATATGATAAATAATCACGTATGAAACTCGAAAACAAATCTGTGGTTGTAAGCAAATCCTTGAACTGTAGTGTCTAACTAGACATCTGTCTGTTGTCATGGTCACGGCAAACAGGATTACTTTTCCGATAAGACTTGCACTCAGATCTGATCGTGAGTCATGTGCGTCCGCTATAGCACCTACACCCTTCATCGATCACAGCTTGCAACATTTTTACATGAATAATTTTAGGCTATTCTCCGGAGTAGTCTTACAAACTAACTTGTTCTGTTTAGCTCTTTTTTTTGCTTGTCTCGAATAACATAACTTCATGAGAAACTGGTACACTCATATATTTCTGCTTCTCTTACTGCAGTTTACTCTTACTGTGCTCCTGTTTATTTCAATGTTCTGAGGTTATTTCTTTCTATTTTGGAATTGCCTTAGAGTTCGTGTAGCGCCGTCAGGTCCTCGAGCCCGATCTGCTTTAAGTTTCAGGTTCTATGTTTACATTTCTTTTACTGTCAAATAATTCTTTTATGTAATAATTGCAATCAGTCATTTTCTCTGCTATCATGGACAACTGCTAGGCTATTTAAATATTTATGTACTAGAATATGAAATTAACGCATGTGCACCCTCTGTTGAATAATAACTGCATGAGAACTATAGTAGTAGCCTGTAAAAAATGAATTTTACAAAGTACATGTGCATCAAAACTCTTTTCACTGATAAATTTAAAAGCTTCCGCATAAAAATCAAGTTATTTTACTTAATAGTAACTATTTTTGGTATTCTTTGCATCTGTCTCAGCAGACATGGATTTCTTTCAGCTCATGCCTATGGCATCACGGCCCGCCCGAAGCGCACTCTGACTTTTATCGAGACGGGTCGTGACAGGAGGCGGGGATGGTCAGGCCGGTATGGATACGCGATCGACTGACGGGGTGATGCGCCAGAGAAGGGCCTGAAAATCCACCTCATGAGTTCGTTGTGCCACACAAGGAGAGACCGCAACACGATGGAGGATTGCCTCCCCGACGAGTTTGTAGGAACGGTGGGCCCACTGAAACATCATCCACATGGAGGCCCAATTGTGATAAATGTCGCCCAGGGACTGCAACCATATTATTCCTAGAATGACATCCACTCCACCCAGGGGAAAAACGTAGAAGTCCGCATGGGTACTATACTCCCCCATCTGCAGCTAAATGCCGCGACATAGACCCCCATGCGGGACCGCCGTCCATCCCTGAGGTAGACTAAGAATGTCGTTGTAAGGTAGGTATGCAGCTAATAGCGTGCCACAAAATCCACAGAGACAATGTTGTGACTCGTGCCACTATCGACCAAGAGAACAACTAGTGCCATGAAGAGAGCCTTGTAGCTTCATTGTCTGAGGCCCGGAAATGCCCCCGAGTTAGAGGTGGGTGAGACCCAGACACAGGGGGATAGACGGTCTGTCAAGGTGTGGTCCTCCAAGGCCAGAGCGTCAAAATCTGGAGTGGTGACTTCATCCTCGTCATCGCACATAAATACATGCAGCTCCTTGAGTAGCAGTCGTGTGTCGGAGAATATAGTTGTTCGCAACGGAAACACAACCCTTTGTTGCGCAGATCATTGTATTCCTGAAAGGCGAGATGGTTATGAGTCAGCGGTCGATGAGCAGGTGTCGATTTAGGGGGTTGATGGCCCGTCGGGTCCTGGTCTTCCGTGGGTAGCGCTGAGAAGCCATTGGAAGGGAGACGCGAGAGGTGTTGGTGATCACCAGCGGCGGGCGAGACTGGTCGGTCGGTTGAATGAAAAAATTCGCTTCAACAAAGCGGGTGACCTCCATAGCACCGAAGAAGTCCTAAGGATAATGAGTACAGAGACGAGAGCGAACATGCAGTTGCAGTCCTTGAAGGAAGAAATTCATGTAGTGATCGAGGGAAGATCGGGAACATGGTTGGCCACTTTGAAGAAGTAATTGATGTATTGATCCACAGAGGACGAGTGGCAGAGGGCGCATAAACTCTCAACTGCATTATCGGAGTAGCGGTGGTTGTAGCATTTGACTAATGCTAGCTTGAGATCGGACCACAAGACGAGCGAAGAGGAGTTACGAAGCCACTAAACCAAATGAAGCATGGAGCCCTCCATGGCGAGGAGCATCAAGGAGACCTTCTGATAGTCGGGTGTCTCGTGGATGACGAATAATTGCACGACCCGGGCTATCCACCCAAGGGGTTCAGCCCCATTAAAATGGGTAATCTCGAAGATGTGGAGAGCGTGGGACGTAGCCAACGCAGACAACGTCGGAATGGTTGGCAGTCATCGGGCGTCCCATGAAGTAGGAGGGGTTGTCTGATGAAGACAGTGGTGGAGCTTGGTCGGATGCACGGTCGTCGTGGGATTCCAATTTTTGGAGAATAGCAAATATCGAAGCTTGCAAGGCTGCCAGTCGAGAGGAGTTGTTGGCACGAGCGGAGGATTGCTCTTCCAGGCGGAATCTAAGTGGGGACTCGTCATGGCGTGGGTGGCCAGATTATGTGAGAGTGGCGTCAGCAACCGAAAGGGACGGCGGAAGACACGCCACAAGTGAGCAGGATTGGACTGATGAGTGAAATAGCTTTTGTTAATTACTATATCTTAAAACAAAGTTGCAAGGATTGTGATTGAATGCTTATGTTAAAAATTCTATACTTATGTTATCATTTACTTTTTAATGTGTTTTCTGCATAAACTAATCATCTATAGATATACGAGTGACAGTGCACGGAAGGGAGGGGGGTATTTTAGTTGCTTTGATTTGTATGTTGCAGTGTCAATGGGTTTATTCTGGAAAAGGATGATGATTTTCGCTTTGATACTTGGATTTCTGCATGTGGAAGGGTGCATTCAATCCCCCATTTAATTTCTTCTCCTTGGTTCGTTGGATAATGAGGTACTTTCTTCCCATTTATTATTTTATACAATTGGATGAATTTGGAACTTTTATTAGTTTAGGCTTCCTTAAATCAATAGTTAAGAAAACATTGTTTGGAGAGGATGAGAAATCATTATTTGGATAGGATATACCTTTCTTCAACGAACTTATGACACCCTATATATCGGATGATTGAAAAGGTATGTGGCTTATTAGTTTTCTTAAATTCCTCAAAATTTGCTAACCTGCTTAACAAAAGTACGAGGTTGATTTTCAAGGAAGACAACAAAAGAAACGATGGAAAACTCCACGTTCAACTTCATTTTCTATAGCTGCAACGTTTTTCCCATTAGCTCTCCCCACAATTGAAGGTATTAAATTAAATTAGCTTTTAAACCAGTGAAGGTATTAAATTAAATTAGACTGTTCACGATGTTCTACAAGTGTTTGTTGAGCCGTCCAACTGAGTTTGAACCGCTGATGCATTACTTATTTAGTTAAGCTTTGCTTGCTGGCACATTTATCCACAACTTATATGTCAGGACAACATGTATTTTATTTATGCTTACCTATTTATATGTGTAGAAATAGCCCGAAACTTATGTATATTGATTGAGTATGTAAATACAAAGAGAGTATACAAATATATAGGAGAGAAAGAGAGGAAACAAATCTTATACAAGATGTGGGACTAAAGGAGAAGAAGCATAAATGGGCCAACAAACATGAGCCCGATACAAGGGTTATTCTAACACTCCCCCGCAAGCTGGAGCGTACAAATCGTATGCACCAAGCTTGGACAAGCACTGATAGAAGGATGCTTTGGGAAAAGCCTTTGTGAGGGCCTCTGCAACTTGTTCCGTCCCTGTAACATGTTTTAACTCGAGCTTCTTCATTTGAACTTTCTCTCGAACAAAGTTGCAATCGACTTCAATGTGCTTCGTTCTTTCGTGGAAGACTGGGTTCTTGGCGATATGTATAGCTGTTTGGCTATCACAAAGAAGTAGAGCAGGAGAAGGTAATTTTACACCCAGATCAGTGAGAAGACTTTCAAGCCATGTGAGTTCGGATACAACAGATGTCATTGCGCGGTATTCTGCCTCAGCCGATGAGCGAGCAATGACCGCTTGTTTCTTGCTTCTCCATGTAACCAAATATCCCCCAAAGTATGTGCAGAAACCACTAGTAGACCGCCGGTCATCAAGAGAGCCCGCATAGTCCGCATCAGAGTATGCCACTAAGGTAGGAGCAGACGAGGAAGTCTGGTACACAAGTCCTTGACCCGGGGCTGTTTTTAAGTACCTCAGAATGCGTTCAACCGCCATAAGATGAGACTTGCGTGGAGAGTGCATGTAGCGACTGACAAGACCAACAGCAAAAGAAATATCCGGTCTGGTAACAGTAAGATAGATCAACTTTCCAACAAGTCGTCGATAATATTCAGGGTTCTGGAGAAGAAGATCTGAGTCAGAAGCCTGAGCACACAGCTTGTGATTTACATCCATGGGGGTATCACATGGCTTACACCCTAAGAGACCAGCATCATGAAGAAGATCAATACAGTACTTTCGTTGAGATAGAATAAGGCCGTCCGGTCGCCTGGCAACCTCAAGACCCAGAAAATATCGCAGAGTTCCCAGATCCTTTGTCTGAAAGACCGAGTTCAGATGAGCTTTGACGGCATGTATCCCTTGTGAGTCATCTCCCGTGATGATGATGTCGTCAACATATACTAATAGAAGGACCGTCCCTGATGGTCGGTGACGAGTGAAGAGCGAGAAGTCAGCCGAGCTCCGACTAAAGCCGACAGCTCGAAGTACTTTACTGAATTTCTCAAACCAGGCCCGTGGAGATTGTTTGAGACCATACAAAGCCTTACGAAGGCGGCAAACCTGAGACTCCCCCGTGGTCTCAAACCCGGGCGGTTGTTGCATGTAGACCGTCTCCTGGAGATCCCCATTTAAGAAAGCATTCTTGACATCGAGCTGAAAGAGAGGCCACTGGCGATGAACAGCGACAGAGAGGAGGACCCGAACGGTATTGAGCTTGGCGACCGGAGAAAAGGTTTCCTCATAGTCGAGCCACTGTTGTTGAGTGAAGCTGCGAGCGACAAGACGAGCCTTCAGACGGTCGATCGTCCCATCAGCAGTATGTTTGATGACAAAGACCCACTTGCACCCTACCGGTTTCTGACCCGGAGGGAGGGGGACAACGGTCCATGTCTGGTTAGCCCAGAGAGCAGACATCTCCTCTTCCATGGCTGCCCGCCAGCCCGGATGTTGAAGCGCCTCCTGTACAGAGTTAGGAACAGAAATCGAAGAGAGAGAAGTAGCAAAGGTGTGCAGAGGTGGAGAAAGACGATGAAGAGAGACGTAGGCCTCCAGAGGATGGGCAGTGGAGGGTGTTACCTGATCAGAGGGACGCGAAGTGTCCACGGCAGAGGTCGGCGGCAGAGGGGCAACGGAACTGGGAGGGCGACGAGTGTAGACTCGGATAACGGGTGGTTTGGTGGTAGAAGGAGCGGGGGGAGGGGAGAGCGGTGGTGGTGGAGTAGCAGGAATAACGGGACGGGGTAAGGACGGCGGAAGAGGAGGCGGTGGTAGAGCAGTTGGGGATGGAGCAGGAAAGAACGGTTCGTCTTCCCGGAAGGTAACGTCAGCAGAAACAGTGACCTTGCAGGTAGCGGGTGAGTAACAAACATAGTCCTTCTGGGTGTGGGAGTAGCCAACAAAGATGTGTTTCGCCGCCCTGGGATCCAATTTATCTGAGGGTCCGAGGCAGTGGACATAGCAGGTGCTTCCGAAGATACGGGGCGAGAGAGGGAAAGCCGGAGTGGAGGGAAACAATATGCTGAAGGGAGTCGCATAATTGAGGACAGAGGAAGGGAGGCGATTGATGAGAAAGCAGGCAGTGGAGACCGCAAAGTTCCAGTAGGCTTTAGGAACATGCATTTGGATCATGACGGAGCGGACAACATCCAATAAGTGGCGGTTCTTGCGTTCGGCAACCCCATTTTGTTGCGGGGTATACGCGCAAGAGGTTTGATGGAGAATCTCGTATTCCGAACATAAGGTGGTAAAGTCGTGGCTTATATATTCACGAGCATTATCAGTACGGAGAGTTTTGAGGGTGGTATTGAATTGCGTCCGGGTCTCGAGGACAAATGCCCGAAACACCCGGGGAAGCTCGGAGCGTTCGCGAAGTAAGTAGAGCCACGTGGTGCGTGAATGATCATCAATAAAGGTGAGAAAATAACGATAACCACATATACTAGGAATCTGAAATGGTCCCCAAATATCCGAATGAACAAGATCAAAAGGAGCCGCGCTCTGAGTACAATGCGAAGGAAACGAAGAACGTGGCTGTTTGCCGAGAATACATGAATCACACTGAAAAGAAGTAAAATAAAGGTCTGGAAGAGCCCGCTGGAGAACTGGCAGAGGGGCATGACCAAGTCGGCGATGCCAGGCAGTGGAGGAGACGGAAGACAGAGCGATCAGAGAGGTATCGAGAAGGTAGAGCCCATTCCGCAGCTGGCCTTTACCAATGGTAGTCCGCGTCCGCCGATCCTGTATAACAAAGGAAGAGGAAGTGAATATAACAGAACAATTCAGGTCACTCGTAAGACGCCCAACAGAGAGTAAGTTAAAAGGGGAACTCGGAACATGAAGAGCCAAGCGAAGAGGGAGGGATGGGTGGATAGAAAGATCGGCCGAGCCAGAGACAGGAACCAGCGCCCCATTGGCCACGGTGATGGACTTCGGATAAGGAGAATCCGAGTACTGGGCAGGCCGTTGCGAAGTGATGTGATGAGTAGCGCCAGAGTCCATAATCCAACCCGGGCTGTGGGAGAGACAAGCAGTACATGTGTGGGAGACGGAGGCGACGGAGGCCGAGGGAGGGGTTGAGCAGCCCCTGGAGATGCTGGAGCTAAAGACGGACGGTCTCGAGATCCGGAGTAGCGTCAGTAATAGCAGAAGCCGTCGGGCGAGGGGGGTAGCCGAGTTTCTTGTAACAAGTCGCCTCAAGATGGCCATCCTTCCCACAGAAGGAGCACTTTGGCCGGCCACGGCCTCCACGGCCACGGCCCCGCGAGCCCGACCGTCCCCCCCCCCCCCCCGAGTAGAAGGGGGAGGAGAGGGTAAGAGCGAAGGGGTATGCTGAAGGAGAGCCGGTGGAGGAGCCGGAGGATCTGGAGGAGGCGAGACCCGGAGAATCATGGAGCAGACATCCGAAAAGGAGGGTGTAGTAGGAGCGGTCAGGACCTGAGCACGAAGACTGTGAAGATGAGAAGGAAGGCGAGCCATAAGGATGGCAATGCAAGCAGCTTCCTTCTGAGCCCGCTGAGCAGCAGGATCAGTGGTCGGCGGCTGGTGCTGGATCCAGGCTTCAGCAAGCGTTTTAGCCCGAGCGACAAACGAGGTCATATCTGAGGCGCCAGTGTCGAGAGTGAAGAGATCAGTGAGGATGTCATAAAGATGCTGGAGGCTGTCGCGGCCAGAATACAAGGAATGGAGCTCATCCCACATAGCCTTGGCGGTGTCGTGGTACATAGCCATTTGATATGGCTCACCATCCAAGGAGTTCAGAATCCAAGTCTGAACATGACCGTCATTACGAAGCCAATCATCCGTAATTGGAGAAGGAGGTGCCAGAGTAAGGTGCGGTAGAAGGCCCTTAGCCTGGAGAACCCGCCGAACAGAATGTACCCAAGGAATAAAGTTCTTCTTGCCAGAAAGAGAGATGGTAGTTATCCGGAGCTCGTCACGGAGGTCGACAGAACAGGCCGGGCGGTCTGGAGGACAGGCCGGATGGACAGGGGGCGGGTTGGCCGCCGAGCTGGGAGAAGTACCAGAGGAAGTCATGGAGACAGGCCGCAGCCCTTAGACAACTAGGGAAGAATGTCGCGGATAGAGACAAGCCGGGCGGACTGAGACAAGCCGCACCGGACTGAGACAAGTCGGGCGACCAGGAGACGGCAGGAGATCGCGACCAAGATGCAGGCGAGAAGGAGACAGCCAGCACGGTCAGGCAGATCTTACGCGTCGGACTGAGACAAGTCGCGCCGGACTGAGACAAGTCGCGTCGGACTGAGACAAGTCGCGCGACCAGGAGAAGGCAGGAGATCGCCACCAAGATGCAGGCGAGAAGGAGACAGCCCGCACGGTCAGACAGATCTGAGCAGCGGACAGAGAAGGAGGCCGCGACGAGTAGAGAGGCCGCGGCGGACAGAAAAGAGCGCGGGAGCGGACTGACGAGAAGCCGCGACTAGGAGAGAGGCCGCAGCGGACAGGTAAGAAGGTGGTCCCACGGAGAGAGAAAGGGCTAGAAAAGCAAGAGGGGGGGTGAAGGTGGATCCACGGAGAGAAAAAAAGGCAGAAGGAAGCGGACTGAAAGGGCAGGCCGCAGGGAAACGCGGCTAGAAAAAAACAGTCCGCGAAAAACAAGCCGCGGGAGGAAGACCGCGAGAGAAATTACACAGTGCGGTCAGACGTCGGCAGACCGCGAGAGTCGGAACCTGGCTCTGATACCATGTAGAAATAGTCTGAAACTTATGTATATTGATTGAGTATGTAAATACAAAGAGAGTATACAAATATATAGGAGAGAAAGAGAGGAAACAAATCTTATACAAGATGTGGGACTAAAGGAGAAGAAGCATAAATATGCCAACAAACATGGGCCCGATACAAGGGTTATTCTAACAATATGATTCACTCTTATTTACGTTATTCAACTCTTAATTATTTCATCTAATCAAAATTAATATGCCATCTCTTTGTAGGGGCAGCACCATTGCAGCATTTCACAGTATTTGAAAAAGATTAAACATGTTCTCATGTAAACTAGCCTAAATGTTTCATTTTCACCAATTAATCAATACAATATCTAAATTAAATAATTGGTCAAAGATGAACAAACATCATAGTTTCATGTGCACCGAGTACTCTCCAAACCTAAAATTCACATTTTGAATTGATTTGTAGATTTATTGTTTTCTTCCAACAACTAAAAAGTGTTCTTTGAGGTTAATATGTCACATTATGAAGGTTATTTGCTAGCTTGCTCTATCAATTTATTTTCTTATCTGCACCTGTTCTATGTGTCATTAGTTCATGCAAATTAAATGTTCGCGCATCATGATTCTTACACTACTGCTCTCCATATTTTGATTTCCACTGCATTACAAAGTGGAAGAGAAGATCAGAAAAACAAGTTGCCATTGCATAAGGATTGATGAATTATATAAATTTTACTTTAAGTTGCTTTTTATGTCCTTGAGTTCCTTTTTGCATTGGGCAGTACTTGGTCTTCTTGACACTCTAATGATCAAAACGAAGTCAGAGCCCACGTCGAATGTCGCTACCTCTAAGTTATCAAAGTCGCAAGACGCGCCGAGGCGCAAAGGTCCCCTGGAGCATTGGCGCAATGCGCAGGCACGCATCTGAGGCATGTAAGGCACAAAAATTGGGGGAAATGAAACTGAGCTAATTGGGCGCCCAATTCACTCAATTCGCTGAAATTGAGCGAATTGGGCGTCCAATTCGCTGAAATTGAGCGAATTGGGCGCCCAAGTGCGCCTAGGGTTGCCTCGGGTGCGTCTGAGATCATGTTTTTGCCCATCTCAATTTTTTTTGTAAAACACCTTGAAAGGCCCAGGCGCACCTTTGGCGAGCTTGGGAGCCTGTAAGGCGTGCGCCTGGGCGGGCCTGGGCGCGCCTGGGGCACATCGCCCGCCTCAGTCGTGCTGAGGGGCAGTGGGCTGCGCCCGACGCCTCAGGCGCGCCTAGGCGCGCGCCTTGACAATTGTGCACTGCCCCCACCCTCGCCGATTGTTTCCATAGAAATCATAGGTCCCACCGAATGTCGCCGGCCACGCCTCCGCCGAATGTCGCCGCCCACGCCTACGCCGAATGTCGTCTCCACCGCCCTCGCCGAATGTCGTCATAGAAATATGACACTCTCCCACCGAATGTTGTCATAGAAATTGTAGCCCGTCGAATGTCGTCATAGAAATTGGAGCCCCGTCGAATGTCGCAGCCCACGACCAATGTCACCGCCCACAACCAATGTCGCCGCCCACACAGGAGCCCCTCATGCCCTGTGACTTGTGTGTGTGTGTCTATATAGCTTTGAATATAGTTGTATAGGCCTATTTAGTCTCACTTTGCCTAGGGAAAAGTTGTCTCTTCTCCACTCTATAAATACGTGTACATGTACTCCATGTATTTTAGATGAAGGAATGAGATTTTTTATTTCCTCCCACATGGTATCAGAGTAAGAGAATTTTCTCTCACTCGCACCCCCCCCCCCTCACTCTCTCACTCCCTCCCTCTCCCCCCCCCATCTCGCACTCTCACTCGCTCACTCGCTCTCTTAATCATGCTCACTTGCTCTCCTACTCAAGCTCCCTCGTTCTCCTATCATGCTTGCTCGAACAACCGACTGATCTCTCTCGCGCGAGAAGCTTATTGTTCTCGCTAGCACGACTCCATGCTTGAACTGCTCGTTGGACGGACAACTCTCTAGCTCATCCCTTGCAGAATTAGCGATGCGAGAACCACATTCACGTTGCTACTGAGCCCACTTGGCCCTCCAACAGTAGTTTCCGCCAGAACACTCAATGCGGGTAGTCCAAGGCTCTCGCTCTCGAGCACCTCTCGAGCCAAGCGCATACTATTGAAACGTGTTGAGGGTGCACGAATGCCATTTGAATTGACTCAGACAATTTTCAATTTGATTGAGTACTGAACTGACTATTAATAAATCTCAAAGGTGGGATTGCTCTCTATGAAGTCGTATCTGAGAAATCAATGAAGGTATTAATAAATAAAGCTCAATCAATGGACATGAAGTTACGAAATTTTCCTAAAAATTCTTTCAGTCATCTAATTGTTTCCCAATGCAAGATTAATTGAAAATAACCTCAGCGGGTGTGCTACTATTTATCATTGCAATATTCCTTCTATTGTTATACTACCATTTTTATATCATTTTCTTCATTGCTCACTCATCAAAATTATTTCTTCCCCTCCCCCAAAGTTATCATTATTGAAATGTGTGCAAGCTAAAATGCATCGAGATTGTAAATAAAGATGAGCACATAGTGGACAGATCCTGTGTGAGTCTTTTTTGTTCCACTCATGGGTATGACTAATCAACTTAGCGTTTATCCTTTGTGTTCACTTTTCCTCAAACAATCTTTGCTTTGTTCGTGAAATAGGTCAAAGCCCTAGAATTAAAACTTGATCGTTTGCTGGAGCTATTGTATGTTTTCTAGGCCACGCTTGCATAACCAACAAGTAATCACAAATACTATGTTGCCAGTTAATGCCTTCAAATGTGACTTATTTTAAATTATAACATTTTTATATTATTTGTATAAATTGCATTTGTAATGTAAGGACATTTCAGATAGTTTATTTAAGTTTATGCTTGATTATTGCGTTTGTGAGTGATTTAATTACACCTTAGGATTCCAATGCAGCTGGAGCAGTTCTGAACTGCGGCTGGAATTATGAACTGCAGCTGGAGTTCGGAACTGCGGCTGCTGCTGTTCTGAACTGGAACTGCCGCTGCTGCTGTTCTGAACTGGAACTGCCACTGCTGCTGTTCTGAACTGGAACTGCCGCTGCTGCTGTTCTGAACTGGAACTGCCGCTGCTGCTGTTCTGAACTGGAACTGCCGCTGCTGCTGTTCTGAACTGGAACTGCCGCTGCTGCTGTTCTGAACTGGAACTGCAGCTGTTGCTCTTCATCCAAACTGCTGCAGCTGCAGTTCAGCTACAGTTCATCCAAAAAGCTTCTAAGGTGAGTTAAAATTATAGAGAATTATGACAGAGGAGAGAGAAAATCAATATTTTATTAATTTCACATGTATTTTTCATGAATGCAACACAAGTATTTGTACATATATATAGGAGGAGAGAGCAGAGCCTAAACACCATCCTAAGGTGCGGGACTAATCCCTAAAAGAGCTTTACATTAGCCTATTATATGGGTCTTTCATTACAAGTTATTCAACACTCCCCTGCAAGTTTGAGCATACAAGTCGTAGGAACCAAGTTTGGACAAGAGTTGAAAATATAGTGGTCGTGAAAAAGCTTTGGTAAGAATTTTAGTGATTTGTTCTGCAACAAGAGTATGCCTCAAGTCCAATTTTCTTAGTTGAACATTTACACGAATAAAGTGACAATCGACCTCGATATGCTTGGTACGTTCATAGAACACAAGATTTTTGGTAATATGAATAGCAGTTTGACTATCGCAGAACAAGGTGGCGGGAGAGAAGAGTTTGACACCCAGGTCTCCCAGAAGACTTTCCATCCATGTGAGTTCAGAAATGGCAGGAGATGATAGGAATGGAAGAACGTGGTAAGAGAGGAGGTGCAGGAGAAGCTAGAGGT
Source organism: Platanthera guangdongensis (assembly GCA_039583875.1). NCBI lineage: Eukaryota > Viridiplantae > Streptophyta > Magnoliopsida > Asparagales > Orchidaceae > Platanthera > Platanthera guangdongensis. Next base: position 173,454,756 of record CM077166.1, on the reverse strand, counting down.
GAGGAGTTAAAAGGCTGATCTTCAAGGAAAGTTACATCCGCAATCGTTACTAATTTGCAAGTGGAAGGAGAATAATATGCATAACCTTTCTGGGTGTAGGAGTAACCAACAAACACATATACTTAGTTGCTCGAGGATCAAGCTTGTCAACATAGCAGAAGCAGTCAAAAACACGAGGCGTTACAGGAAATGGAGGGATGGAGGGGAAGACAAGACTAAAGGGAGTGGCAAAATTGAGAATGGAGGATGGCATGCGATTCATGAGATAGTAGACGATGGATACCACAAAATGTCAATAGACCTTGGGCACCTGCATTTGAAACATAATTGAACGGGCAACGTCCAAGAGATGACGGTTCTTACGCTCTGCAACGTCATTCTGTTGTGGTGTGTAAGGACGGGAGGTTTGGTGGATGGAACTGAACTCAGTACAAATGTTATAAAATGCATGGCTTGTTTACTCGCGGGTATTATCGGTCCGAAGAGTTTTAATAGTGGTTGAGAACTGAGTACGTATCTCAGCATTAAAATCTTGAAAGACACAAAGTAATTCAGAGCGATCGCGAAGTAAGTACAACCAAGTCATGCAAAAGTAATCATCAATAAAGGTAAGAAAATAACAATAACCGGAAATACTAGTCATTTTATAAGGACTCCAAATGTCAGAATAATCTAAAACAAAAGGAGCATTACTTCGAGTACAATGAGGAAAAAAAAAGAAAAGTGATGTTGTTTGCCAAAGGTGCAGGATTCACAGTTGAAGTCAGGGAGGGACAGATTTGGAAAAGCTTTCTTCAAAATTGGGAAAAGCATGTCCAAGACGTCGATGTCAGTCAACGGAGGTAACAAAAGAGTGAATGTGGAGGAAGTAACTAGGTGTACAACCCAATAGACAATCATCATCTACCAATGATATTTCGCGTCTGTCGATCATGCACAACAAAGGAAAAAAAATATTACAGAGCAATTGAGGTCTTGAGTAAGACGACTAACAAAAATAAGATTAAATGAGAGCCCGGAACATTAAGAACCGAGCTAAGAGAGAGAGGGAGATGAAGTCAGGTCCATTTTGCCAGAACCATGAACAGGAGTGGTGTCACCATTGGCCAGAGTGATGAACTCAGGGCAAGAAATGATCAAGTATTGAAGAGGCTTCTGCAGAGTAATATGAATGTGCCCCAGAGTCCATAATCCAAGTTGCATTATGGGATAAACATGAGATATTTTCATTAGAGTTGGTCGCAACAAAGCCTGAAGATCGACTATGCCCTGAAGATTCTGGAGCTGAGTGTGTGATGTAGCAACATCAAGGGAAGTAGATATGGGAGCAGTAGTCGATATAGACGCAAGGTGTGTAGGAGGGTCACCATGCTTACGAGAGCAAGTAGCCTCAAGATGACCATCTGGAGCACAGAGGGAGCACTTGGAACGCGGCCTACCAGATCGACCTCTACCCCGAGAGTCGGTGCGAGATCCATGAACCGGCGGAGGAGGGAAATGAGTAGCAGGAGATTGTTGGACAAGAGCTGGAGAGACAGTGTCGAGAGTATCAGGAGGAAGTATCACTTTTAAGAGCATGGAGCACACATCGAAGAGAGAGGACAAGGTTGAGGATGAGAGGATATTGGCACGGACACTGTGGAGATATGTGGGGACACAGGCCATTATCATGGCCATGCCGATAGCTTTTTTTGGGCTCGTTGGGAAGCGAGATCTGGAGTGGAAGGCTAATGTTGAATTCAAGCTTCAATGAGAGTCTTGGACTGCGCAACAAAGGAAGTCAGGTCACCATCCACCCCTGGATCAAGAAACTGTAGGTCGGTGAAGATGTCAAACAGGTGTTGCAAACTGTCATTGCCAGAGTATAAGGAGTGAAGTTCATCCCACATAGCTTTGGTTGTTTCATTATACATGGTCATAAGGTATGATTCACTGTCCATAGAGTTCAGAATTCAAGTTTGGACGCGCTCATCATCGTGGGGTCATTCCTCGGTGGAGGTAGTAGGTTGTGCCTTCATAAGGTGATGAAGGAGCCCATTGGTTTGGAGGACACGAAGCAATGAGTGGACCCACTCCACAAAGTTTTTTTGACCACTAAGAAAGATAGTGGTTATTTGAAGCTCATCCAAAACTTCAGGATGAGCAATCGCGGCACGAGACGAAAGAGATGAGGCGTCATTCAAGGCCATGATCGTCGAGGAGGAGAAACAAATACGAAGGAGCGCAGCAAAGTGCGGTCAGGAACTTGCGGGTAGGAGAACTGGCGGCAAGATGTGGTAAAGGACTTGTGGGCGGGAGAACGACGGACAAGAACTTGCGATCAAGAACTTACGGTCAGGAACTTGCAGTCCGGAACTTACGATCAAGAACTTGCGAGCAGAGGAGATCGACGGATAGGCGATCAAGAGCTAGTCTGCGGACTACCTTGGGGTCGCGGAAAGCGCGGACGAGAACTGGCGGGCAGAGAGCAGTGATTTGAGCAGCCAAACAACACGGCAACGAGCAAAGCTCAGCAACACCTAGAAGCAGCGGTTGGATAAGAGGGGGTCGTTAACGGCCAAAAGCAATGAGAGAGGACCGAGCAGAGACGAGGGCTGGCGAATTTGAGCTATCTGGCGGTGCGATCTCTACAACTCGAGCAATAATTGGAGGAGAGCAAAGGTTATCGACCACAAGAACAAGAAGAACGGAGCGACTAGGGGAGCACAGGATTGGAGCGGTCAAAGACGAGAGCACATCGGTTAAAACGGGGAGGTCGCAGCAATCAACAGTCAAGTGGGGCCCGGTTGGCAGCAAGGAAAGCCTATAAAAGATGGGGAAGAACAACTAGGAGAGAACAGGGAGGGAATTCCTCACGGAGCAAATTTGCGATTAGAAAAACTAACTGCAAAGAAGGGAGAGCTCGGACCAGGAACTCAAGCCTCGCGAAAAATTTGAGAATCGGTTGGCTCTGATACCATGTAGAGAATTATGACAAAGGAGAGAGAAAATCAATATTTTATTAATTTCTCATGTATTTTCCATGAATACAACACAAGTATGCGGGCATATATAGGAGGGGAGAGGAAAGACTAAACACTATCCTAAGGTGTGGGACTAATACCTAAGCGGGTAGGGCTATTATATAGGAATTTCTTTGCAAGTTATTCAACAAAAAATAAGTGCAAATTTAGGATAATAAAGTAACTACAAACTGATGATGCAATGAAGAATAAGGAGATGGATGTATAAAAGCAATCCCCACCAGCAGTCCACCATGACGAACAAACAATGTGTTGACACGCAGTCCCCACCATCTTTAACTCCATATTACTATGTATCATCACACTATAATAAGAGCCCAAATTACATCACCCCCTTAAAAAGCCAAGAGGAAATTCTAGCAGGATCATCGTACAAGAGAAGACGGTGATCTAAAGAGAAACATTCCATTTGTGGATTAATGTTGCTTCAGGCCTTAGTTCATTAATAAGAAGAACCAATGTCATTTTAAACCTGAATTGATGATAAGCATCTCCAAGGGGGCAGTTGGCATGCTCATACTGTATAAAAATGAGCAAACTTAAAGTTTTAAATCACATACAAATTTAACTTATACAGTTTATGCATAGTTTATGTAATATTGGTCAGTTTATTTCATATATCTCAGAACACTTCATGCATATATAGTTCAACAGTAACACATTTGGTAATTTCATATATCTCAAAAAACTTCATGCATATATAGTTCAACAGTAACACATTTGGAATTATCCACCGTATTCCCATGTGAAATATATGGTGTAAATTGCACAGTAGGTATTGACCCATAGTTATTAAAGACGCAAGGCGCACTAAGGCACAAAGGGATCTTGGAGCATAGGCGCAAGACTCAAGGCGCAGGTGCACACTTGAAGAAGGCAAGACGCAAGTACATTCATTTTAAATAATAAGCATTAAACATTAGTTCATCTTCTTGAACATATTCTTCATCTATTCTACTCATTAATCATTCATTACTATTATCTATCTCTTAAAAAAATCAATGATGTTGTTTGCATCATATCTAAGTCTCGACGCTCGATTACGTTTCAAAGACACCAAATCATATAAATATTATTGAGCTCTTGCATTACTTTTTTTATTATTTTGAAAAAAAAGTTTACAGCAAAAATCGCACCAAGGCGCACCTTTTATAATCCAAAGGCGCACGAAGGCGCAAACCTCTGAGCTTGTTGAGCCTTGAGCCTTGGGCGCACCTTTAACAACATAGTTGTCTTTGTTGTGTATTGTGCATGATGGGCACCATCTCTACCGAATCACCAAAACCAAACCAATTTTACATTGATCTAAAATGTTCGGTTCAATCTCAGTACCCACAAACGGGTGGAGTCAGTTAGCAACTAAGAGCAATCACGCACAAGTGTAACCTCGTGATGCATCTTTCATAGCATTTGGAGAAACATCATAGTGTCTCCTTATTTCATTACCTTATTTCCGCAATATATTAGGTGTCTTTCATTTCATGCATATATTGTACCGTCTTAACCAGAGTGACCACCCAAAAAAACCATGAAAAAATAAGTCGGGCAATTTGGGATAGTTAAGGAGAAAAAAACAAAGTTCTAAAATGCTTAAATTAACATTAATTATCAGGGGATATAGAAGCATAAAATTCTATTAAGAATAAGGAGGATAAACTCATAAACGAAAACCAAAAACTTCTCACTTACCAAATACAATTATTTTAAAACAAACCCAACTAGGACCAATAGAGGCGGCCTATTTACAAAGGGATGAAACATCTCTTGTTTCACTTTGTCGGCCTCCCAGCCGATACCTCCATAGCGCAAATCCTATGTCGATCCCAAAGGCAGGTCGCCGTCGAACTCGACAATTCCGCCTCCTGCGATCATGAACTCACATGGTCCAGTCATCGAGAATTTTGACGGTGCTTCTCCCTCACGCTGACAGGTACTGTAGAATAACGACATCGTAAATCGTCTACGTCGATCCCTTTTCCGGTGGACACCAGAGATCCGCAGCCTTCCGCCGGTAAAGGATCGAATTTCCTCCCTGCAAGAGTGACAGAAGTTGCCTGTGCAAATTTAAAGTTCACTGGCCGTGAAGAGTGTTGGGGATTCATCCTTCCGCAGTTTAGTATTTTTCTTGGGTAATACTACGCCCCCTCGCACAACTCCTAACTATTAGAATAAATTATATGCATTAATTTAAACATTGCATGTGTTGAGCCTGCTTGGATTTCTTTTGTTATCTTTGATTTGTCGTTATTTTTCCATATTTTATTTCATGTGGTTAAACTTGTCAAATACATGAACCTTGATATGGTGTGATTCGTGAAAACTTGAAAAAATTAGCCTCAAACTAAGATTTTAAAAATTCATATTTGATCTCTGTCTTGATTTTGAAAAGCATGTGTGAAACTCAATATAATCTTCCATCAATTAATGTTATCACCCCAATCAGTTTACATCACCTCGTGCCCGACTACTTGTGTGTCATCCATCCTCGAAATCTACAGATACAAAAACACTGGGGTAGAATCAAGTATGATGTGATGAGTAATGTGGCTTAAATGTTTTATTATGTAAAGAGTCTTCATGTATGTACCAAGCTAAATCTTTAAGACATAAGAGCAAATCTTCATGCCTCTATCATTTACTACTTTTACTGGTATTTCACAAATCTTAGTTTAGAGAATGTGCATGTATTTTATTAAAATATTCCTTGTAGTTCCACAAAATCACAGGGAGGATTTGAAGGCCATTTCTACAGAATCAAAGATAGGGTCATTCAATAGTGGGTTTTCTTGAAGCTTTAAGGATAAGAGTGTAATGTTGTAGTTGGTGCTTCGTAATGAAGAGGATAGAGAAAAGGACTTCTCCGCCATAAATAGGGAAGATAGTAAAATCATAAGCGAAGTGTGGATAGTTGTGCTTGTGGCCAGTTGAGCCAAACCAGATTGAACATCATTTAAACTTATTTTTCTAAATATTTTGTTGCATTTACCTTAAAACTTGTCTATTCCTTCATCTGTGGTACTTTATTTTCTAACATGCTTATGAGTTATTATTGTCAAGTATGTTATACATTTGTGTTTAAGGTAAACTTGCACTGCATTTTGTTGATGCCAAAAGTGAACTTCACAAAACAAGGGGTGAAGAGGATAAGAGCGGTCGTTTACTTCACGGTCAAGCGGGGGAAAGAAGGTTGTCGCGAGCGGCTACACCAGACTGCTCGCAACGGCAACTCCAGTTGTTGCGGGTGATTTTATTGATTCAGACAAGAAGGTTACAGATGAGTATCCGAGTCAACTAGAGAGATTGCAATAATCTTAGAGGTTCTAGATCGTGGGCTGACACTAGCTCAGGCCCGATTCAAATCAGAATGCGGATCCTGTTAGGGAAAAACTACTAAGGAGCAACTAAAGAGAGAGATCTAGAGATTAAGAAGAGATTTAGGGTTAGGAAGAAGAAGGAGGCTACCTGATCATACTCTGCATAAACCCCTAAAGGGGGCTGCCCGGATATATATATATCTGGGCATGGAGGGGCCGGCCTATATCCGGGCATGGAGGGGCCGGCCGGCCCCTCCCAAGGGGGCTGAACCCGCCTGGTTCAGCCCCTGTCCGGCCGGTTCACTGAGTGGGGGCTGAACCGGAAGGTTCAGCCCCGTTGTTTAGCGCGTCCTTGCTCCTCCGAACATAGTGGCGACCTGTAAAGCGTAGCGGGGGCGTAACATTCTCCTCCCCATCAAGAACCAACTTGTCCGCAAGTTGGTAATCCGGGTAGAGCTCCTTGAAATCGAAGAAGTCTACCCAAGAGTTGTGTGCTGGCGGCAGATTCTTCCACTGGACCAAGAGCTCTGGCCGGTATTCCGTGCCCCGAATCTTCCACCGGTGCCGTAAGATATCCTCTGGGAGCGGACGCAGCTCGCCCGCAGGCGTAACCTCAGGTAATAAGGAACTTGGCTGGACATGCGGACCCAACTTCCGCTTGAGCAAGGAGACGTGGAATGTAGGATGAATGCGGGAACCTTCCGGTAATGCCAACGTATAAGCTACCGGCCCCACCCTGCTGATGATCTGAAAGGGGTCGTAGTAGCGCGGGGAAAGCTTATGGTTGCCACGACGAGCCACAGACAACTGCCGGTACGGCTGGAGCTTGAGAAAAACTTCATCGCCCACGGCGAACTCCCGCTCCGTGCGGTGCTTGTCCGCCTGGGACTTCATGCGTTCCTGTGCCAGGCGTAGGTTCTCCTGAAGAGTGACTAACATACGATCCCGATCCAGAAGAGCCCGATCCACCGCCGGAAGGGCAGTGCTGCCGGGCTCATAGCTGGCCAAGGTCGGAGGAGGCCGTCCGTAAACCACCTCAAACGGCGTCATCCTGCTGGCTGAATGATATGACGTATTGTAACAGTACTCCGCCCAGTGTAACCAGTCCGGCCAACTCCGAGGCTCATCCATCACAAAGCAATGAAGATATGTCTCGACACCCCGATTGAGGACCTCCGTCTGACCATCCGACTGCGGATGATTGGCCGTGCTGAAGTGTAAGCGGGTACCCTGCAACCTGAATAGCTCCCGCCAGAACCCACTGACGAAGGTGGGGTCGCGATCCGAAATAATGGCCCGAGGAAGGCCATGCAGTCTAACAATTTCCCGAGCAAAGAGTGCGGCCACAGACTCCCCGGTATACGGATGGCTGAGGGCCAGAAAATGGCCGTACTTTGAAAGCTTATCCACTACCACCAAAATGACTGACATGTCTTTCGACTTAGGCAGCCCATCAATAAAGTCCATGGAGACTGTGTCCCAAATAAGCTGCGGAATATCCAATGGCACGAGGAGCCCGGCAGGAGAAGAAGTCTCATATTTCTGCCGCTGGCACATGTCACAGTGGCGAACAAACTGTTGAATGTCCCGTCGCATTCCTGCCCAAAACACGTTTGCTCGCGCCCTCTGGAGGGTCCGGAGCACCCCCGCATGTCCTCCTGTGGGAGACGAGTGGAACTCATGCATCAGAATCGTCTTCCAAGCTGAATCGGCGGGAACAACCACCCGTCCCCGATAGTATAGCCGGTCGTTACACAAGTGATAGCCGGTCGGCCCCGTCTCTCCCCGCTGTAAAGAGTCCACCAACGGCCGAAGCGTGTCCGACCGCAACACTTCCTCCTGAATATCCTCCAAAGAGTCAACCAACGGCCCCGAAATATGGGAGAGAGCAGCTCCGGGGAGGCGAGAGAGGGCATCGGCGACCACATTCTCTTTGCCGCGGCGATACACAATCTCATAGTCGTATCCCAGAAGCTTTGTAACCCATTTTTGCTGTAGAGGCGAAGAGACCCGCTGGTCCAGAAAGTGCTTCAGACTCTGGTGGTCCGTCCGGATCTTAAAGTGCCGGCCCAACAAATATGGCCTCCACACAGCCACCGCGTGAATGATGGCCAACATCTCCTTCTCGTAGGCCGAGAGACTCAAGGTACGAGGAGCCAGGGCCTTGCTGTAAAAGGCTATTGGCCGCCCCGCCTGCATCAAAACCGCCCCGATGCCGACCCCCGACGCACCGGTCTCCAGAACGAACTCCTTCGTGAAATCGGGTAGTGCAAGCACTGGTGTGGAGGTCATGGCCCGTTTGAGAGCCTGAAATGCCTCCTCCGTCTCCTCATTCCAAGAAAAAGAATCTTTCTGCAGCAGCTAGGTCAATGGCTGGGCTATCTTCCCATAATCCTGGACAAATCGTCGGTAGTACCCGGTGAGGCCCAAAAAACCCCGCAAGGCCCGGACTGTCACCGGTCGCGGCCAGGACTGCATACTCTGAATCTTCCGTGGATCGGCTCGAACGCCCTGACCGGAAACCAAATGGCCCAAATACTCCACCTCCTCCTGTCCGAAGGAGCACTTGGAACGGTTGGCATAAATATGGTGTTGGCGAAGTCTCTCAAGGACCTGCCCCACGTGGTGCACGTGGTCCTCCCAGTTGGCGCTGTAGATAAGGATATCGTCAAAGAAAACCAGGACAAACTCCCGCAAGAAATCTCTGAATATCTCGTTCATGTTGGCCTGGAATGTCGCAGGCCCTCCAGTCAGTCCATTGGCCATAACCAAAAACTCATAATGGTCGTCATGCTTTCGGAACGCCGTCTTATGAGCATCCTCCTGAGCCATCAAAATCTGATAATAGCCGGAACGAAGATCCAGCTTGGTGAATCGTTGCGCCCCATGCAGTTCATCCAGTAACTCTTCGATGTGAGGAATCGGGAAATTATCTTTGACAGTAGCGCCGTTCAAGGCCCGGTAGTCCACGCAGAATCTCCAAGACCCGTCTTTTTTCTTGACCAGAATGATAGGAGCCGAGAAGGAGCTCGTACTCGGCCGAATGATGCCGGCCTCCAGCATCTCGCGGACACTCCGTTCAATCTCCGCCTTCTGCACGTGTGGGTAACGGTACGGCCGAACATTCGTCGGCTCAGCATCCGCCTTGAGCGGAATACGGTGGTCTTGAAACCTCGGCGGTGGCAAAGTACGTGGCTCCTGAAAAACATCAGCATAATCTGTCAGAAGTAACTGTAACTGAACCGGTACCTCAGAAGGCGTGGAATCGCCGGTCTGGACCTCCCGAAGGACGGCCATCAGCTGTCCGTCCCCGCTCAACCGCTGCAAGCTGCGAAGAGAAACCTCCTTAACAGGAGATGACATGATCCCTTGCAGGCAAAACTGTTTTTCTCCGTGCACAAACTCCATAGTCATATGTTTCCAGTCAAACGTCACCCGCTGTAACTGGCGCAACCACTGAACTCCCAGCACCATGTCTGAGCCCCGAATAGGTAACAGGTAGACGTCAGTCCTTCCAACATAGTCACGTATCCGCATTTCCACTCCCCTCAGCACGCCCTCGCACTGCAGCCTGCTGCCATCCGCCACCATAACGTGAAAGGCAGCTCCCCTGTCAATCACGTGCCCAACTCGGCGTGCCACATCTGGATGTATGAAGTTGTGGCTACTCCCACTGTCCACCAGAATGGTAACTCTTTCTTGGGCAATCCGGCCCGCCAGCCGCATAGTAAGCAGGGGAGCGCAACCCTCAAGAGCATGTAGAGAAACCCCGAACTCAGTTTCCTCCACATCTACCTCCAGCTCCTCATCCGGAGCCGGCTCGTCCGCGTCTTGATGCAACATGAACACCTGTATCTTCTGGCATTTATGACCTGGCACAAACTTCTCGTCGCAGTTAAAGCACAGACCCTTCTCCTTTCGGGCGGATAACTCACTCCAAGATAACCGAGTCATAGTCGGCTTGGTACCCGTAGGCTGCTCCCGTCGTGCTGCGGTCGCAGGGGTCAAAGCCGGCCTACTCATGATGCGAGCCCTCTGCCTGTTGAACCTCTCCTCCTGTATACGAGCCAAGGTAATCGCGTGGTTCAATGATCGAGGCATGAGTGCTTGCACCTCGTCACGAATGTGCTCCTTGAGACCAGATATGAAACAGCTGTAGAGTGTCCTCTCTGACCACTGAACCCGATTTGCCAACTTCTCGAACTCCGTACGATACTCCATCACCGACCCTTTTTGACGAAGCTTCTGAAGGAGGGCCTCAAAGTTCTCGTACTCCAATGGACCAAACCTGGCCGAAAATCCCTCCACAAATTCCCCCGAAGGCACGTACTCCCGCCCTTGCAGGAACCACTACGTCCACTGAAAAGCGTCGTCCTTCAAATGGAAGGACGCTAGCTGCACCCACTGGCCTTCAGGCACCTCCTGGTATTGGAAAAATAATTCCGCCTTGTGGATCCACTCCAAGGTGTCGCCGCCCTCGAACTCCGGAAAGTACATCCGAGTTAATCCGGGAGTTAAACGTTGTCCCCCCTGACCTCCTTCCCGTCTTGCGGGCTCCCCTTGCTCGAAACCGCCGTAGCCTTGATGCGGACCTGCTCCCCAAGGAGGGGGTTGTGGCTGGCCGCCCCATCCTTGGCCAAAACCGGCCACTCCCGGTGCCCCAAATCCAAGAGGAGGGAGGAGCCCTCCCCTTGGCTGTCCCGTAACATCGGGTGGCCGCCAAAACCCACCGGGTTCTTCCCAGCCCCGGCATCCCTGGCCGCGACCCAGTCCGGTCTCGCCGAACCCGCCTGCCACGAATCCGGGCGGAATCGGCCCCGCCAAGCCCCCCTGCATCGCTGTCGAGCCCCCTGCTGGCCCGTACGCCGCCCATCCAGGGCCACCGGACCCTCCTGCGCCGATTCCGGGCGGAATCGAACCCGCCAAACCGCCATACGCGGCTGCCGAGCCCGCGCCGGGTTGATTTCCGCCCGTTCCGCCCAGTTCGGCGCCCGATCCGGCCGAATCCTCACTAGCCGGTCCTTTTCCTTTCAACAACGCCTTCAACTCCTTCATTCGGGCCTCCATCCGCCCTTCCATGGCCGCCATCGAATCGGTTAGGCCAACAACGCTCTCCTCTAGGGTTTCAATCCGTGAGGACTCCTCTTGAGTGCGAGTGGTCACCATGGACGAATGCTCTGATACCAAATGTTAGGGAAAAACTACTAAGGAGCAACTAAAGAGAGAGATCTAGAGATTAAGAAGAGATTTAGGGTTAGGAAGAAGAAGGAGGCTACCTGATCATACTCTGCATAAACCCCTAAAGGGGGCTGCTCGGATATATATATATATCCGGGCATGGAGGGGCCGGCCGGCCCCTCCCAAGGGGGCTGAACCCGCCTGGTTCAGCCCCTGGCCGGCCGGTTCACTGAGTGGGGGCTGAACCGGAAGGTTCAGCCCCGTTGTTTAGCGCGTCCTTGCTCCTCCGAACATAGTGGCGACCCGTAAAGCGTAGCGGGGGCGTAACAGATCCTTTTCAAGGTACTGTTCCACCCCATTTATACAAATAGGAGCTGCCCGAACGGGCAGTTCTAGAGAAATACGAGTTACCCAGGTTACAAGAAAGTCGAGCAGGGACAAAAGGTCACATAATGTACGGATAACAAAAAAGGCCTAGCTCACAGAAAGGATGACCGCGCGGACCGCAAGCGCTGGAGATCCTTTTGAAGGCATGCCTGGAGCTTGAAGAGGAAGGGCGGGCGAAGCCAGATTAGAGAACAAGGGCTGACATACGCTTTCTTACGTTAGGCTGGGCGGACGCTGAGTCCCCTGACCGCGCTGGCAGTAGGTCGGGGCACAAGGCTTTAGATTGACTGGGATCAAATGGGTCGTGGTAATGAGGAAAGTGCCCGTGCTTGCTTTCGAGGAGGGGGTCATGGTAAGTTGTTGAACTTCTGACCGCACAAACTAGGCTTAATTCTTCTAATTCTTGTGACCGCAGTATTCGGGGAAAACACACATGATGTCACTAGATAACCTGTATTCTTGAATTCCAATCTTTAGATTGTATATATGATGTGTTGATACTGTTTACATTTGAAGGACAAGAACTTGCAAGAAACACAACATGTATTGTCTTCTCTGTTTGGAAGGCAAAGAACGGATAATTTGAAGGCATTTGCTTTGCAATAAAAAAATGTGAAAAAAATGAATGATGAAATCATTTCATCAATGCTCTCTCTATCCAAATAAACAAATAACGTAATATACTAATATGTATGCAAATACTTTGCATCCATCTTCACCGAAATCAGCCCAAAAATATAACGCAACGGAAATTTCGACATCCATATTTCTATATCACTGAAACACAACTAAGGAAGCTATGCTACACTAAAAGGTCGCTGCCCCCACCCTCGCCGATTGCTTCCATAGAAATCATAGGCCCCACCGAATGTCGCCGCCAACGCCTCCGCCGAATGTCGTTGCCACCGCCCTCACCGAATGTCGTCATAGAAATAGGACACCCTCCCACCGAATGTTGTCATAGAAATTGTAGCCCCGCCGAATGTCGTCATAGAAATTGGAGCCCCCGTCGAATGTCGTCGTCCACGACCAATGTCGCCGCCCACACAGGAGCCCCTCATGCCCTGTCACTCGTGTGTGTATATAGCTTTGAATATAGTTGTATAGGCCTATTTAGTCTCACTTTGCCTAGGGAGAAGTTGTCTCTTCTCTACTCTATAAATACGTGTACATGTACTCCATGTATTTTAGATGAAGGAATGAGAGTTTTTATTTTCTCACATGGTATCAGAGCAGGAGAAAATTTTCTCTCACTCGCAACCCCCCCCCCCCATCTCGCACTGTCACTCGCTCACTCGCTCTATTTTATTAATTTCTCATGTATTTTCCATGAATAAAACACAAGTATTTGTGCATATATAGGAGGGAAGAAGAAAGCCTAAACACCATCCTAAGGTGTGGGACTAATACCTAAGAAGGCTTTACATGGGCATTTCTTTACAAGTTAATCAACAAAAAAATAAGTGCAAATTTAGGATAATAAAGTAACTAAAAAATGATGATGCACTGAAGAATACGGAGATGGATGTATAAAAGCAATCCCCGCCAGCAGTCCACCATGACGAACAAACGATATGTTGACACGCAGTCGCCACCATTTTTAACTCCATATAACTATGTATCATCACACTATAATAAGAGCCAGAATTACATCACCCCCTTAAAAAGCCAAGAGGAAATTATAGCAGGATCATCGTGCATGAGAAGACAGTGATCTGAAGGAGAAATATTCCATTTGTGGATTAATGTTGCTTCTGGCATTATCTCATTAATAAGAAGAACCAATGTCATTTTTAACCTGAATTAATGATAAGCATCTCCAAGGGGGCAGTTGGCATGCTCATACTGTATAAAAATGAGCAAACTTAAAGTTTTAAATCACATACAAATTTAACTTATACAGTTTATGCATAGTTTATGTAATATTGGTTCAGTTTATTTCATATATCTCAAAAAACTTCATGCATATATAGTTCAATAGTAACACATTTGGTATTATCCACTGTATTTCCATGTGAAATATATGGTGTAAATTGCACAATAGGTACTGATTCCCTTAGTTATTAAAGACGCAAGACGCACCAAGATACAAAGGGATCTCAGAGCCTAGGCGCAAGACGCAGGCGCACGCTTGAAAAGGACAAGACGCAACCACATTCATTTTAAATAATAAGCATTAAACATTAGTTCATCTTCTTGAAAAATTTCTTCATTTATTCTACTCATTAATCATTCATTACTATTATCTATCTCTTAAAAAATAAAATCAATGATGTTGTTTGCATCATATCTAAGTCTCAACGTTCAATTATATTTCAAAGACACCAAATCATATAAATATTATTGAGCTCCTGCATTACTTTTTTTATTATTTTGAAAAAAAAAGTTTACAGCAAAAAACACACCAAGGCGCACCTTTTATAATCCAAAAGTACACGAAGGCGCAAACCTCTGAGCTTGTTGAGCCTTGAGCATTAGGCGCACCTTTAACAACATAGTTGTCTCTATTGTGTAGTGTGCATGATGGGTACCATCTCTGCCGAATCACCAAAACCAAGCCAATTTTACATTGATCTAAAATGTTCGGTTCAGTCTCAATACCCACGAACGGGTGGAGCCAGTTAGCAACCAAGAGCAATCAGGCACAAGTGTAACCTCATGATGCATCTTTCGTAGCATTTGGAGAAACATCATAGTGTCTCCTTATTTCATCACCTTATTTCCACAATATATTAGGTGTCTTTCATTTCATGCATATATTGTATCGGCTTAACTAGAGTGGCCACCAAAAAAGACCATGAAAAAATAAGTCGGGCAATTTGGGATAATTAAGGAGAAAAAAGGGTCTAAAATGCTTAAATTAACATTAATTATAATAGGCATATAACCCTTTAAAAATCAGGAGATATAGAAGCATAAAATTCTATTAAGAATAAGGAGGATAAACTCATAAACAAAAACTAAAAACGTCTCACTTACAAAATAAAATTACTTTAAAACAAACCCAACTAGGACCAATAGAGGCAGCCTATTTACAAAGGAATGAGACATCTCTTATTTCAGTTTGTCAGCCTCCCAGCCGATACCTCCATAGCACAAATCCTTTGTAATCCCAAAGGCAGGTCACCGTCAAACTCGACAATTTTGCCCCCTGCGATCATGAACTCCCATGGTCCAGTCATCGTCGACCTTGAGAATGCATTTTGACGGTGCTTCTCTCTCGCGCTTACGCGTACTGCGGAATAAAGACATCGTAAATCGTCTACGCCGATCCCTTTTTCGGTGGACACCAGAGATCCGCAGCCTTCCACTGGCAAAGGATCGAATTTCCTCCCTGCAACAGTGACAGATGTTGCCTGTGCAAATTGAAAGTTCACTGGCCATGAAGAGTGTTGTGGATTCATCCTTCTGCAGCTTAGTATTTTTTTGGGGTAATAATTTTCCCCCTCCCACAGCTCCTAACTATTAGAATAAATTTTATGCATTAATTTAAGCATTACATGTGTTGAGCCTGCTTGGATCTCTTTCGTTATCTTTGATTTGTCGTTATTTTTTCATATTTTATTTCATGTGGTTAAACTTGTGAAATACATGAACCTTGTTATGGTGTGATACGTGAAAACTTGAAAAAATCACTCTCAAACTAAGATTTTAAAATTCATGTTTGATCTCTTTGTCTTGATTTTGAAAAGTATGTGTGAAACTCAATATAATCTTCCATCAATTAATGTTATCACCCCAATCAGTTTAAATCACCTCGTGCCCGACTACTTGTGTGTCATCCATCCTCGAAATCTACAGATACAAAAACACTTGGGTGGAAACAAGTATGATGTGATGAGTAATGCGGCTTAAAGGTTTTATTATGTAAAGAGTCTTCATGTATTTACCAAGCTAAATCTTTAAGACATAAGTGCAAATCTTCATGCCTCTATCATTTACTACTTTTACTGGTATTTCACAAAACTTAGTTTAGAGAATGTGCATGTATTGTATAAAAATATTCCTTGTAGTTCCACAAAATCATAGGGAGGATTTGAAGGCCATTTCTATAGATCAAGGATAGGGTCATTCATAGTGGGTTCTCTTGAAGCTTTAAGGATAAGAGTGTAATGTTGTAGTCGGTGCTTCGTAATGAAGAGGATAGAGGAAAGGACGTCTCCGCCATAAAGAGGGAAGATAGTAAAATCATAAGCGAAGGGTGGATAGTTGTACTTGTGGGAAGTTGAGCCAAACCAGATTGATCATCACTTAAACTTATTTTTCTAAATATTTTGTTTCATTTACCTTAAAACTTGTCTATTCCTTCATTTTCCTTCATCTGTGGTAATTTATTTTCTAACATGCTTGTGAGTTATGATTGTCAAGTATGTTATATACTTGTGTTTAAGGTAAATTTACTCACACTGCATATTGTTGATGCCAAAAGTGAACTTCACAAAATTCACACTAAACACGGGGTGAAGAGGATGAGAGTGATTTACTTCATGGTCGAGCGGGGGAAAGAAGGTTGTCGCGAGCGGCTACACCAGACTGCCCGCAACGGCAACTCCACTTGTTGCGGGTGATTTTATTGATTCAGCCAAGAAGGTTACAGATGAGTATCCGCATCAACTAGAGAGTTCGCAATAATCTTAGAGGTTATGGATCGTGAGCTAGCACTAGATCAGGCCCAATTTGGATCAGAATGTGGATCCTTTTCAGGGTACTGTTCATCCTCATTTATACTGATGGGAGCTGCCCAAACGGGCAATTCTAAAGAAATATGAGTTACCCGGGTTACAAGAAAGTCGAACAAGGATAAAAGGTTACATAATTTACGGATAACAAAAAATGCAGGGCTCACGGAAAGAGTGACCGCGCGGACTGCTAGCGCTGGAGATCCTTTTGCAGGCACGCCTAGAGCTTGAAGAGGAAGAGCGGGCGCAGCCAGATTGGAGAACAAGGGCTGACAGACGCTTTCTTACGTTGGGTTGGGCGGACGCCGAGTCCCATGACCGCGCTAGCAGTAGGTTGAGGTACAAGGCTTTAGATTGGCTGGGATCAAAGGGGTCTTGGCAATGAAGAAAGTGCTCGCGCTTGCTTTCGAGGAGGGGGTCATGGGAAGTTGTTGAACTTCTGACCCCCCCCCCCCCCAAACTAGGCTTAATTCTTCTGATTTTGTGACCGCATTATTCGGGGAAAACACACATGATGTCACTACATAACCTGTATTCTTGAATTCCAATCTTTAGATTGTATATATGATGCGTTGATACTGTTTATAGTTGAAGGACAAGAGCTTGCAAGAAACACAATATGTATTGCCTTCTCTGTTTGGAAGGCAAAGAACGGATAATTTCAAGGCATTTGCTTTGCAATAAGAAAATGTGAAAAGACGATATCATTTCACCAATGCTCTCTCAATCCAAATAAACAATAACGTAATATGTATGCAAATAGTTTGCATCCATCTTCACCAAAATCAGCCCAAAAATATAACTCAATGGAAATTTCGACATCCATATTTCTATATCACTGAAACACAACTAAGGAAGCTATGCTACACCAAAAGGTTGCACACAAAAATTCCAATGCCCCCAAACAAGAACCCTAATAGATTCATGGCAACATAACAAACACAGCAATAAGGGCAATGGAATTAAAAGAGTAATAGGCAGAGAGATCCGCACCGTCCGTAAGAGGCACCAAACATTCGTATGAGATCTCGAATTGGAAAGGATTGAGGAATGCCGCCGGGTTGTCGAGAACGGCGACGTTGGTTATGTTCACTGCGCTCATGGCCGAGACCTTAGGTCGCGCAAACCCTGGATTATGCCGAAACCTCGGATAGAAGAAAATATGGGCGGCGTTGATTCATGTAGTCGAGAAAGGGCGGGAAGAGGAAAGAAGAAAATGAGTGAATTTTCTGGGCAGTTGGAGGTGCCGCCTGAATTTTGGATTTAAAAAAAGTTCTGCCGCCCTAGCAAACACCGGGGGGAAGAGAGGAGGTAAAAGAAGGGATTGTATTCAGACTTGTGAGTATGATAGAACTCTGATCTAACAGTTTCAGAGTCAACTCTCAAATCAACACATAAGTAGTAATTTTTGGGTCTGGGTAGCGTTTTTAGATTTGGGAGCAAGTAAAGAGATGACTGTTGAATGACTATTCTAACCATGCAATAAAGGCGAGAAAAAATCTAAAAAAGGCTAGTACACGTTTTGATCGAACGGTGAGCAGGATTGATCCAACGGCGAGCAGGCTACTTGCACTCCTTCCTCAGGAAACGCTATCATTAGCCAAAAAAAAATTTGTTCATAAGGACCATCCGAGGAAAGCCCATCTGGATCTATATACTTGGAGCTTGATTAGGCATGTGGACCTAAAGACGCCCCCAATTTAGGTAGAAATATGGTAATGTGTCTGGCCCGAGCCAATCCCAAGCACTAGCCCGGCCCGAGACCAGTGCCTTGAGCAACCTCCAATAATTCTAAGAATTTTTGAAATTATACATTAATTTAAACATAAAATTGAAAAACAAACTAGGTCGGGGTTAGGCTCGGGCTAGGCCTAGCCTGGCATTCTGGTCCCCCTTTTGAAGATCTGCCGCCTTGAAAGTTGAGGTCTTTGGTGGTCTGTCTGGGTCAGTCAAATTTTTTTTAACACCTTTGTTGGATCCCTAGTTTGATGTGTGTTAGGTTCACTAACTTAGGATGATGTGACCCAACATGTATAGTCAGGGTCAAAGTTGTGTCTTAGAGTATAGGACAAGTCCTCAGTAACAACATCACATGGACAAGCCATCATCAGACTGCCAGAGACTCAAGACTTAGAGTTTTTCCAGAAATTCAGAGACTTCTCAAGAAACTAAGTAAAATGAGTTCGACGTTCGTCGAACTCAGGTCGACGATAGTCGTTCTCAGCTCGACGATCTTAGAGAAATATTCTCTGAGCTGAGCTCGACGAACTTCAGTCACAGACCGACGATCCTTGGACTCCATCTTCAGAATTCTAAGTACAGACTGTTCTCTAGACTCAGGTCGATGAACCTAGTTCTCAGGTCGACGAACTTCATACTTTGCTCGACGATTTCTGGACTTCCACTTCAACTCCATTGTCAGAGGTTTATCAATTTTTCTCTAATTCCAAAATCATTTTCAGCTCGACAAATTCAAGGTTCTCAAGATGTACAATCCCGTGTCCGGCGAGCAAGGCCGCCAGGAGCCAGGCAGATCGGGCTAAGGGGAGTGGGCGAGCTCGGCAGTGGAGAAGCCGAGCCCGAGCTCGGCATTCGTCGACCAGAGACTGGCATTCGTCGACCAGAGATCGGCAATCGTCGACCGGAGATCAGTATTCGCCGACCCCGAGCTCGGCATTCGCCGAGCTAGCCCCAGCTCGCGCCCTCGCAACAGAACTCGGCAACAGTAGGCGAGCAGGACCTGCCGAGGTGATCAAGCCCTCCAGCTCGCTTGGATGAACGAGCTACTTTTTACTATTTTGCCCCCGCTGGCCTGCCCATAGCCTTTCAAAACAGCGGAGTTTGGTTGTTGGCAGACCCAACCAAGGGTTTTCTGGTAATTTCATGTCAGTTCTTTTGGTTATTGGCAGTTCAGATTTCAAAAACTATAAATAGGACCCAAGGGGTACCCCAGAAAGCAGGCTTCCTACGCTTTCCTGCTCCAGTTCTCAAGTGCTTTCTGAGGGTACCTTAGCTCGGCCTCTGTCTAAGGAGGGGAAGCGCTCTGAGATCTTACGGGTGTGTGGAGGGACCTCCCTGCCGAGCCCTTGGGTCGGTCTTTCCTTATTTTCTTTGTTGTTTTGCTTGCAGGAGTAAAGTAGGCGCGATACCACCCCTTCCCCAAGGGCGAACTCCACAGGAGACCGAGAAATCGGTTTCAACATTTTGGTGCGGTGAGCGTGGAGCGTGGTCAGTGCAGAAAAGCTTCAGCGAGTTCGATGATAGGAGGACAGGGATCTGACAGGTCGAACTCACCGCACCCCCCCCCCCCTGCCTCTCGCCACGGTGGGGATGTTAGAAGATTTCAGGAATTAGGTGCTGAGCCTCGTCAAGTTCGCACTCGGCACGCGGGCCGAGTGCTCGACTCCGGCAGTCCATATCGCGGCCGCCCCCTCTATGGGCGAGGACGCCCCCGGTAGGCGAGCTGGGAAGGAAGTGGCCGAGGAAGGCCGAGGGTGCGAGCTCCCCGAGCACGAGCTCTTCCCTGGCTCGGTAGGCCGAAGCCGGTTCGGCGAGCTAGGCTCGCGAGATTCGCCAGCTCGCCCAGCAGGGGGAGGAAATCCCTTCAGCGAGTTGGTCTCTTCAGCTCCAGTTCTAGACGGGTTCAGGGAACCCGAGATGTCCTACTACACCGGGAAGGGAGACCCGGTCCAGCATGTTCAATGGTTCGAAGATGTAGTCTCCATCCGTCAGATGTCGGATGGATTCAAATGCCGACTCTTCGCTATTAACCTCAGGGAGAAGGCAAGGGAGTGGTTCCATCAGCTACCGGCCAGCTCCATCTACTGCTTTGAGGACCTGCGCCGGGGGTTCATGCTGAGGTTCACTACCTCGAAGAAGAGGAAGAAGGAGTCGGAGTCCCTGTTCCACATTAAGCAGGGGGTGAACGAGACGTTGGGGAGCTACGTGGGTCGGTATTAGGAGGAGGTTACTCAGGTCCAGGAGATGTCTGGCCACAGTCTGATGATGGCCTTTACCCTAGGCCTGCAGTAGGGTTTCTTCAGGATGGAGCTGAAGAGAGTTCCCCCCTCTCCTACGAGGAGCTGATGGAGAGGGCGGCAAGAGAAGTTGACGGGGAGGCGTCGAACCCGGAGTTTGCGCGGAAGCTGGCCAGGTGGGCCATAGAGGAAGAGAAGGAGTCGAGAGGAGGAAGAGGGTAGGAGGAGAGGAGAGGAGAGCCCCGACAGAGGGAGCAGAGGCAGCTCCAGTGGCAGCAACAGCCAAGGTGGGGGCGTCAGGAGCCCGACCGTCGACTGGGCTGGAGGCCTGAGTGGCAGGGACAGGGGCCACAAAGGGGATACCACGGAAGGGATCGCTACCAAGGGGGACAAGATTAGTTCCACCCCCCGGGCTGGAGGCAGGCCTAGAGGCCCCGGCTCCCCGATCAAGAGGAGGCTATGGCCATAGCCTTGGGGGCGAGGAGGAGGATAATAAGGAGGAGGAGGAGAGAAGTTAGGGTGGAGTTGCCATATTGCGACTTCCATCAGGAGGAGGGGCACGCAACAGCCACGTGCCCGGAATTCCTTGAGATGAGGGGAAATAGGGAGCAGCAGCAGCAGGGGCGATAAGAAGTGAGGATTGAGGAGGTCCTGCCTCGGGCGGAGGAGGATCGTTGCGAAGACCGGGTGGATGTTGGAACCCGAGGAGGGATCAGAGTGATCCATGGGGGGGGGTCAAGGCTTCCCGCAAGGCGAGCCTCCACACCATGTACCGTCGGAGCGTTGCCTCCACATCCCAGACCCCACCCCCGGAGTAGAGGATCACCTTCTCCAGGAGCGACATGCCAGATCACGAGGATCCATTCTGTGATGCGTTGGTCATCAAGGCAGCCATCGAGAATTTTACCGTCTCTCAGATCCTCGTCGACAACGGGAGCTCCATCAACGTCTTCTTCAAAAAGGCGTTTGACGCAATGAAGGTAGAAGCAAAGAGGGTGCTGACCTCGGACGGACCCTTGTTCGGGTTTTCAGGGGAGAGGAAGGAAGTGTAGGGAGGAGTAGGCCTCCATATTACACTGGGGGGGCAGTCCAGGAACTGCAGGTTCGTCAATGTGGATGCCCACAGCAGTTACAGTGCCATCTTCGGGAGGCCCCTTATCAGCGCCTTCTGCTGCGTCCCCTCATCTTTCCATCAGTGCTTGAAATTCAACGCTAAGGGGATTCAGGTCAGGGTCAGGGGGGACCCCAAGGTGGCACGGGAATGTTATATCACTGCGGTGAACACCATCTCCTGGTGGGAGGGAGCCGAGGAGATGGGGCGGAGGATGGAGGAAGCTGAGCAAGAAGAAAGAAGGGAGGAGCTGGAGATGGAGAGTTGTGCTGAGGAGGCGGCAGGAGGAGACCTGGAGGAGGTGACCGAAGTGATGGCCGAGGGAGAAGAGGTGGAGGTGGAGATCCCGGTCTTAGAAGAGAGGGATGCTGAAGGATGGGGAGGGCAGTCCATGCTAGAGGCTGCGGAAGAGGTGGTGTAGTTAGAGGTGCTCACCCGTGGAGGCAGGGTGGAGAAAGTCCGCGCCAGCGGAGGCCTGACCCCGGAGGACCAAGGCAGGATGCTGGAGTGCATCCAGAAGAATGTGGACATCTTCGCTTGGGAGGCCACGGAGATGCCGGGGTTGACGCAGATGTGGCCTGCCACCGCCTCAACCTGGACCCGGGAACACGCCCCGTTCAACAGAAGAAGAGGTCCACTGCGGACAATCTGGCGGAGCCTATCAGGGAGGAGGTGGCGAAACTACTCAAGGACGGCTTTGTGTCTGAGATCCAATACCCCGGCTGGGTCTCCACCGTGGTCATGGTCAAAAAAGGAGACGGTCGGTGGAGGATGTGTATCGATTTTTCTTTACTTAATAAAGCTTCTCCTAAGGACTGTTATCCTTTGACTCGAATCGACGCGCTGGTTGACTCAGCCGTTGGTTTTTCTGTAATGAGTTTTTTAGATGCTTTTTCAGGTTATCATCAAATCAGGATGCACCCCCCGGACATCAAGGATGTCTCGTTCATCATAGGGGATGGGTGCTACTGTTACAAGATGATGCCCTTCGGGCTGAAGAATGCAGGGTCGACCTACCAGAAGATGATGGATAGGGTCTTCAAGGAGCAAAAGGGGAGGAATTTGGAGGTGTACGTGGATGACCTCATGATCAAAAGTCGGGATGTAGACTCCCACCTCCAGGACCTAGAGGAGACCTTTATCACCCTATGCAAGTACAAGATGCGGTTGAACCCCCTAAAATGTGTCTTCGGGGCTAACAGGGGGAAGTTCTTGGGGAACCTCCTCACCCCTGCGGGGGTCGAGCCGAATCCAGATAAGGTCAAGGCTATCTTAGAGCTGGGATCGCCGCAGAATGCTAAGGAGGTCCAACGACTGACGAGGAAGCTGGTAGGGTTGAGTAGGTTCCTCTCCCGGGCAGGGGAGAAGTGCTCCCCCTTCTTCAAAACATTGAGGGGTGGTCTAAAGTTCGAATGGACCAAGGAGTGTGAGGAGGCATTCCAGACCCTCAAGATGCAGTTGACTTAGGCTTCGCTGCTCCAAGGGCCGAAGGAGGGGGAGGACCTGTTTTTATATCTCGGGGTCAGGGCGGAGGCCTTGAGCTCTGTCCTAGTTTGTGAAGAAGGGAAGAAACAGCTCCCCATTTATTACGTGAGCCGGGTCCTGAGGAAGGCCGAGCTCCGGTACCCGATTTTGGAGAAGCTGGCTTTCACCCTGATCATCTCAGCCCGGAGGCTGCGACCTTACTTCCAGGCATACTCAATCCGAGTGGTGACTGACCATCCTCTCCGCAACATCTTCGAGGGGGTGGAGCACTCAGGCAGGCTCGCTAAGTGGTCGGTGGAGTTGAGTGAGTTTGATGTTTCCTTCATCCCCCGCCTCTCAATCAAAGCTCAAGCAATGGACGACTTCCTGGCTGATTATGTGATTGAAGTGGCAGAGGAAGAGCTCACCCGTCCGGCTCCTTGGAAGGTGAAGGTAGACGGCGCCTCTGGGAGGCATTCCCTAGGAGTGGGGGTGATCTTGGAAAGCCCTCAGGGAACTAGAATTGAGCAGACGGTGGTGGTGCACTTCCCCATCACCAACAATCAAGCCGAATACGAAGCCGTGATAGCAGGGCTGCGCCTGGCCAGGGAGCTGGGGGTGTTGGACGTGGAGGTCCTCACCGACTCCATGGTGGTAGCTTCCCAGATCAACGGGGAGTTTGAGGAAAGGGAGCCTACCCTGCGATTGTACTTAGCCAAAGTGAAGGGGGTCATAGGCACTTTCCAAACCTTCTCCATCCGACACGTGCCTAGGGAAGAAAACGAACAGGTCGACCAACTAGCAAAGCATGGTCCCCAGGTGGGGGGTACCATCACCGACCTATTCCACCCCTCCATCGAGGAGGGGGAGCTCATGGAGATTGATCGACAGACTTCATGGATGGACCCAGTCGTAACTTTCCTTTCCACGGGAGAGTATCCGGAGGGGGCATATAAGAAGAAGCTAAGGCACAAGTCAGCATACTACCTCCTCTAGGACGGGCAGCTGTACCGGAAGACACTCTCGAGGATGCTGGCTCGTTGCGTGGCCGATGGGGAGGTACAAAGAATCTTGGAGGAAGTCCACTCCGTAGAATGTGGGAGCCACTCCGGGAGTCGGACCCTGGAAGGAAGGATCGTCAGGCAGGGGTACTTCTGGCCCACCCTGAGCCAAGATGCAACGGAGTTCGCAAGAAGTTGCCATAAGTGCTAGATGTTTGCCCCCCTCCAGCTACAGCCGGCCGAACGACTTAAAAGTATCACGGCCCCCTGGCCCTTCGCCATTTGGGGAATGGATTTGGTTGGGTCGTTCCCCCAGGCCAGTGGGCGGAGGAGGTTCCTCCTAGTAATGATCGATTACTTCTCCAAATGGTTGGAAGTGAAGGCGCTGGCCAAGGTGACCTCCCAGGTAATCAGGAACTTTGTTTGGGGGGAGATCATCTGTCGCCATGGGCTGCCCCAAGCCATTGTCACGGACAATGGACCCCAGTTTGCCAGCACCGAGTTCACTAGCTTCTGCGAGCAGTTGGGAATCGACCTCAGGTTCACCTCGGTCCATCACCCCAGGAGCAACAGGCAGGTGGAGGCCGCAAATAAGATCATCGTCAACCTCCTCAAGAAGAAAGTGGAGAATTTGAAGGGGAGCTGGGTGGAGCATCTCCCCGCGGTCCTATGGGCGCTAAGAACCACCCCTAACACAGCTACCATAAAGACTCCCTTCAAAGTCTCTCATGGGTGCGAAGCAGTGCTCCCCGTGGAATTTGAAGTCCAAAGACCTCGAGTTATTGCGACCAAGGAAGGTAGGGAAGAATGGCAGGCCGAGAACGAGGAAGAGCCGAGGCTCTCCCTTGACATGGTGGAGGAGCTGGGGGACCTCTCCGCCATCCGACAGGAAGAGGTGAAAAGGAGAATGGCCAAGTACTTTGACAAGCATGTCAGAGTCAAGCAGTTCGTGGAAGGGGACTTAGTGCTAAAGAAGGTGGATGCAGCAGGGAGGTCGGCATCCGTAGGGAAGCTCAACCCCAGCTGGGAGGGACCGTTTATTGTAAAAGAGGCCTTAAAATCGGGAGGTTATCGACTCCAAAATGTAGAGGGCGAGACCCTGAGTCTCACCTGGAATGGTGACGACTTAAAGCATTTTTTCCCCTGAAGCATGTAAGTAATACTTTGATTATAATAAAATTCCTCGACACTTCAAGTCCTGTCACAGCTAGATTGGATGGAGAAATGGAGTGTGTTTGGACCCCGAGCAGATCCCGCTGTCAGGCTCTCACCTAGCTAGCATGGCAGGAAGTCACTCGGTGTCATCCGTGGCCTCGAGCAGATCCCGCTGTCGGGCTCTCACCTAGCTGGCAGGGCTGGAAGTCACTCGATAGTATTGATAGTGGACCCTGAGCAGATCCCGATGTCAGGCTCTCACCTAGCTGGCAGGGCAGGAAGTCACTCGGTGTCATCCGTGGCCTCGAGCAGATCCCGTTGTCAGGCTCTCACCTATCTGGCAGGGCTGGAAGTCACTCGATGGTATCGATAGTGGACCCCGAGCAGATCCCGCTGTCAGGATCTCACCTAGCTGGCAGGGCTGGAAGTCACTCGATGGTATTGATAGTGGACCCCGAGAAGATCCCGCTATCAGGCTCTCACCTAGCTGGCAGGGCAGGAAGTCACTCGGTTTCATCCGTGGCCTCGAGCAGATCCCGCTGTCAGGATCTCACCTAGCTGGCAGGGCTGGAAGTCACTCGATGGTATTGATAGTAGACCCCGAGCAGATCCCGTTGTCAGGCTCTCACCTAGCTGGCAGGGCAGGAAGTCACTCGGTGTCATCTTTGGCCTCGAGCAGATCCCATTGTTAGGCTCTCACCTAGCTGGCAGGGATGGAAGTCACTCGATGGTATTGATAGTGGACCCCGAGCAGATCCCACTGTCAGGCTCTCACCTAGCTGGCAGGGCTGGAAGTCACTCGATGGTATCAGCCTTGGAATCGTCAGGTGACCGAGAAGTTTTGAAGACAAAGGAATAAAGGGGAAGAGATTCTGCATAGGCGAGCTTGGAACTCGCCCAACCCAGCTCGGCATCGGCAAAGGGATTTTGCATAGGCGAGCTTGGACTCGCCCAACCCAGCTCGGCATCGGCAAAGGGATTTTGCATAGGCGAGCTTGGAATCCCCCAACCCAGCTCAACACTGGCAAAGGAGTGGCAAGCCAGATCTCAGGACCCCGCTGAAGGAAGGCGAGCCAGGCCAGGGTACTTCACCCCTTCGTCTATTTTACTTAGAACTTTCCTGAATTCAACCTGGATGGCTTGCGGGCGAGATAAGGTGGCGTGATAGGGGTGAAGAGCAGCACGCTGGCGAATCGTCTGAAGCTCGGCAGGCGCTCAAGACGTACCCACTCGGGGGCGCGTATTCATGACTATCCTACTCGCAGTACCTATCTACGCAAGGTCGCCTGGTGAAGTACTCGCAGATGTACAAAACACAGCAAATAACACAAAAGTTATGTGGCACGGGTACGAACAAAAACCTTTCTTTCATTAAATAAGAGGTGTTTACAAAATGTTTACAGTGGCTCGCTTCGGCGAGTAAACCAAAAAAGAAGAGTACACACATTCAGGCTGCCCCCCCCCCCCCCCCCCCCCCGCCGGACTGGTCCTCGCCTCCACCCGACTGGTCCGGGAAGCCCTTCCCGAACATTGCGTCCATGTTGTCCTCTTTCTCGCTGGGCGGCGTCCCCGGGAACAGGCTCGACATCAGATCCAGGGCCGACATCTCCTCGCATCCCTCCACCAGCACCCCCGTATCCTTCTTCATTTGGAGGGTGCACTCGGCAGCTTGAATGGAGTTGATTCGCAGCCTCTCAGCGAGATTGGCCTCGCCAAAGATCCGCGGGCTCTTGTAGGGGAGGGTAGGGTCGATGTCGTGGGGCGGGAAGAAGATCTCCGCTTGGCGGCGGACCTCGCGGAAGAGGTGCTGATTCTCCTCCTTCATCTTTGTGTTCGCTCTCTCCAGCTCGGCAAGGCGGGCGCGCAGCTGGCTGATCTCCTCCCCCTGCTCTACATTGCGAGCCTGAAGCTCCCCTGCGGCCTTGGCGTCCTGGTAAAGAGAATTCGGTTTAGTATCAGCGCAGAATGTTCTAAGTAAAAGAGAAGAGTAGTGCTTGACCCTTACCATCCCGCCGGCGGCTTGGGCGAGTAGACCCTCCGCGATGCCGAGCCGCCTCGCCTGATCGGTGACCTTATCCTTGGCGATGTCGCGAGCTTGCTCAGCTTTTTGGAGTTGGTTGCTGAGGGCGAAGCTGCGGCGGGTCAGCATGTGGTGCAGCTCCATGGTCCGCAGGTGGGCCTGTAGGCCCTCTTGGCCGAGTTGTCGGAGGGTCATATTCTTGTAGGCCTCGGCATCCTTACGGCCATAGAGGCCGAATCCAACGGCGTAAACATGACCGGTGGCGGGCCCGCGGTCATGCCAGGATGGATGCAAGGTGGAGAGGGAGACCCGATGGGCCAGCTCATCTCACTACAGCAAGGGCTCGCCTGCCGAGTCCTTCCACCGCCCCCCAAAATTGAAGAGGGGATGTTGCTTCGGCGGCGTGCGCTCGCGGGCCGCCCTCTTCGCCGATGGAGGAGGGGAGATCGTCGTCGTAGAAGAAGGGCCCTCCCCGCCTTTCCGGCCCTTGCTGGTAATCTCCTTCAGTGGGCTCTCCGGCGACACGTCGGGAGGGGTCTCAGACGAACTGATGTATTTGGGGTTGGGATGTTGATGTTGTTGTTGCTGCCCCCGCGGAGCCAGCAGGGCTCTCCTCATCTTCTTCGGTGGCCGCTGGCGGTGTGGCAGGGTCGGCCCCGCATCTTCAGGTCACCTCTTGCTGGAAGAGGGTTGGGAGAGGGCCGCCTCATCTTGGCAGGCCGCCGCCGCCGCCTTCTCGCGGGCAAAGGGGTCCGGGTGCGACCCCGGATCCGCAAACGGCGGGTTCGCAGGAATTATCCGCTCCCCTGCAGGAAAATACTTGGAAAAACATTAGGATAAACTCAACAGCAATGTGGCGAGCTTGACCGTCGGGTGAGCTCGGCAAGAAAAGAAGAGAATGATACCTTCGCCAGGGAGAACGGGGCGGGGGGAGCGAGTCGAGGCCCCTTCGCAGGAAGGCGACCTCGAAGTCCTTGTGGAGGAAGTACTTGTGGAGCTTGGCATCGTTGCCGGACATGGCCGGCGGGCGGTATACCTCTTCGCCCTTCTGCTGTGGCGAGTAGGGGATGTTGCCGAGATCGCCCTTGATGAAGGCAATCTTGGTCATCCAGGTGTGGTGCTTATTTGCGATCTCACGAACCTTGATCAGCGAGCCGCCAAAGTAGGCGACCCCATCCGGCATCGCCTTGTAGGAGAACAGTTTCCTGAACACTGTCGGGTTGAACTTGATCCTCTCCCGTCGGAGGTAGCTTGTGAACGCCACCATCATCGCGACGGCGTTGGAGTTCAACTGGGCGGGTACCGCGCCGTAGTATTTCAGGATTTGTCGAATCTCCGGCCAGAGGGGGAGGCGCAACCCCACCTCGAAATGCGAGATGGGGAAGGCGAGCTCGTCCTCGTAGAAAGTGTTGATAGCCTCTCCCTCCCTTGGCCTGCGCGCCTCGAAACCCGGCGGCACATACCCGGCCTTGAACTCCGCGAGCTCCTCCTCGCTAGTTTGCCCCTCAAAGAAGCAATAATCAGTAAAGTGTTGCGCGCACTTGGAGTGGCCGTCGGCATCAGGATTGGTCTTGCCCATGTTCGCAGAGGAAAAAGCAGAACGCGAGCAGAGATAGAGGCAAGCACAGAAAGAGAAGGAAAGAAAGCAATAAAGGCACAGTACGAGGTTGGTGGGGGGGGGGATATTTATAGGAAAAGAAATCTGGGGCAGGCCGTCCCATCGGCTCAGCTCACCGCCCCGCTCGCCCCCCCCAAGCTCGTCAACCCCAGCTCGTCACCCCAGCTCGCCGACTTTCGGCGCGTCCCAATCAAGGCTAAGTCAAACATTGCAGTATGTTATTTGAATGACATGTTCAAGAATATTTTAAAAACTACTTATTACAGATCCAGGAATAAAAGGGCAGGGCACGCGAGCAGGGGGAGCGTTAGGATGCGAGTACCGGTCGGCTCGCCATAGGAGCCGCCCACTTACCTACCCCGACCTCGCGACCCCCGTCCCCCAGGCTGTCGCGCGCGGACACCAACCAAAGAAATTGTGTGCTATGGATGCAGAAAGCCTGGCACTTCCTCTCTGAGTGTCCAGAGAACCAAAAGAAAGAGAAGAGAAGAGAAAAGGAAACCAGAAGACAGCACACCAGCAAACCCTCTTCCAGCAAGCACAAGAAGAAGGAAAAGGGCTTTGTGGCTGAAACCTGGAGTGAGACAGAAGATGAGTCAACCTCTTCAAGTTCCAGTAAAGATGAGGAAGAAGAAAGAGCAAAGGAGGTTTGCCTCATGGCAATTGATGCCTCCAGAAGTCACTCAGAAGAAGAAGAGTCTGAAGATGAAGGAGTGTTTGAATCAGAGGCAGATCAGATAATGTATTCTTTTGACTACAGCTCTGAAACATTTAAATCTGAGTTCAAGTTAATGTGCATATATTTGATTCATTCTGAAAAAGAAATTAAAATTCTTAGGGAAAAATTAGGAAACTTAGAAGATGTTCAATATGAAAACATTAGGTTAAAAGATGAATTAACCTTAGCAAATTAAAAGATAATTTCACTAAAAACTGAGATTTGTGAGGCCAAACAACTTGAGGAAACTCTTAATGGGAGAAGCCTCAAGCTGATGGATATCGCAAGTACTGTTAATGCCAGACTCAATGGCAAGCAAGGCTTGGATGCTCCATCAGGTTTGCCCCCCATTCTGAGGAAGAACATTTTATCAACCCCAATAAAATTTGTATTTGCTAAATGGAAAGAAACAGTAAATGACAAACAAACAGTAGAAAAGATCCCTAAGACAATAGGACAGAAAACCAAAAACCAAAAAACACCTAGTAAAAACAAGGTTCAGCAATTTTCATTGAACTCAGATCGACGAAATGGGGCCAGTTCGTCGAACCCAGATCGATAAACTCTGAACGCAAACTATAGTTATATTTATTTGTTTAACTGCGATTGACGACCTCTGCATGGTTCGTCGAGCAGAGGTCGACGAACGTGGGCCAAAGAGGATGAACATGTTCATTCTCTGGGCAGAGATCGACGATCTCAACCCAATTCGTCGAACTCTAGTCGACGAACTTACAGAAATTCGTCGAACCCAGGAAGACTTAATCAAAACTATAATTCAAACAACAACTTAAATATTTCTAAGAAACCATTTAACCCACTAACTGACTTGATCATACCACCTAGGAGATATCACCCCCTAGGATACAAGTCCCAACCTGAATTCTCTGTTATTTCCAGCTTCTCTTATCAGCAATACAAAGGACCCAGGATAACCTGGGTCAAAAACCATTAACTCTTTTCTATTGCAGGTGAAGAGCTGTCCAGGGGTAAATCAAACTTAGTACTTGGATAGTGGCTGCTCCAAACATATGACTGGCAGCAAGGACATCTTATTCAACTACAAGTCCAAGCTGGGGCCAAAGATTATCTTTGGTGACTCCAAACGTGGTCAGTCAGAAGGATTTGGAGAAATAAGAATAGGAGCTGTCACATTCAAAAAGGTGACATATGTAAGTGGACTCAAGCATAACCTCATCTCCATAAGTCAGTTATGTGATGATGGTTATCAAGTATACTGTAACCCATGCACTTGTTCTATTATTGATAAAAACAACCAAACAGTTTTAACTGGAAGTAGACAAGGCAACATATACTTAGTAAATTTTCTTTCTGCCAAAACTGATAATTGTTTACTTAATTTAACTAGTAATCAGAATGACTTATGACACAAAAGACTAGGTCATGTAAATCTGACAAACATTGCTAGGCTATCTAAACACAACCTTGTTAGAGGTCTACCTTCTGGTCCCTACAAGAAGGAAGGTCTCTGCAGTTCTTGTCAATTAGACAAGCAAACTAAAATTAGTTTTAAATCTGTTAATAAGAGTGATTCACCTAGGATTTTATACCTGCTACATTTGGATCTCTTTAGACTCATTGTTGTACAAAGCCTAGGAGGGAAATCCTACACTTTGGTTATAGTGGATGACTTCTCCAGGTTTAGTTAGGTATTCTTTCTGAGATCAAAGTCAGATACCTTCAAAGTTCTTATAAATTTTCTCAGGATCATACATATTGAGTTCTCTACTCGTGTTGCATTGATCAGAAGTGATCATGACACAGAGTTTGAGTATCTTCTTATGAATGAGTTCTATGAGAAGGAAGGTATCAGACATTGCTTCTCAGCTCCTAGTGCAGCTCAATTGGTGATGAGAGTTGAAAGAACTCCATAGTTAAGCGTGCTCGGGCTGGAGTAGTACTGGGATGGGTGACCTCCTGGGAAGTCCCCGTAGTGCGGGCTTTACTATCGAGTTTACCTCATCAAAGGGAGGTTGTGGCCACCAACAACCTGCCTGTGGAGGGAGAGGGGTTGGGGTGCTTGGGCTGCAGCCCGGTAGCATCGCCTAGAGCGGAGCCGTGACGCTGTCACGTTAGATCGGCTATGGGTGTTACAATAAAAAGTGCAACTCAATTGGTGATGAGAGTTGAAAGAACTCCATAGTTAAGCGTGCTCGGGCTGGAGTAGTACTGGGATGGGTGACCTCCTGGGAAGTCCCCGTAGTGCGGGCTTGACTATCGAGTTTACCTCCCGCCTGTGGAGGGAGAGGAGTTGGGGTGCTTGGGCTGCAGCCCGGTAGCGTCGCCTAGAGCGGAGCCGTGACGCTGTCACGTTGGATCGGCTAGGGGTGTTACAATAAAAAGTGCACTTTTTATTGTAACACCCCTAGCCGATCCAACGTGACAGCATCACGGCTCCGCTCTAGGTGACGCTACCGGGCTGCAGCCCAAGCACCCTAACCCCTCTCCCTCCACAGGCGGGTTGTTGGTGGCCACAACCTCCCTTTGATGAGGTAAACTTGATAGTCAAGCCCGCACTACGGGGACTTCCACGGAGGTCACCCATCCCAGTACTACTCCCGACCGAGCACACTTAACTATGAAGTTCTTTCAACTCTCATCACCAATTGAGCTGCAGCTCAATTGGTGATGAGAAGTGAAAGAACTCCATAGTTAAGCGTGCTCGGGCGGGAGTAGTACTGGGATGGGTGACCTCCTGGGAAGTCCCCATACTGCCCAGCTTAACTGTTGAGTTCACTCATCAAAGGGAGGCTGTGGCCACCAACAACCCGCCTGTGGAGGGAGAGGGGTTGGGGTGCTTGGGCTGCAGCCCAGTAGTGTCGCCTACAGCGGAGCCGTGACACTGTCACGTTGTATCGGCTAGGGGCGTTACAATAAAAGTGCACTTTTTATTGTAACGTCCCCTGGGCCGTCCGTGGGCCTCAACCCACTAGGACTCCGTTAGACCGTTACCGGGCTGCAGCCCAAGCACCCCAACCCCTCTCCCTCCACAGGCGGATTGTTGGTGGCCACAACCTCCCTTTGATGAGTGAAATTCTCCTGTTAAGCGGACAACACGGGGACTTCCCAGGAGGTCACCCATCCCAGGATTTTTCCAGCTCAATTGGTGATGAGCGTTGAAAGAACTCTATAGTTAAGCGTGCTCGGGCTGGAGAAATCCTGGGATGGGTGACCTCCTGGGAAGTCCCCGTACTGTCCGCTTAACAGAAGAATTTCACTCATCAAAGGGAGGCTGTGGCCACCAACAACCCGGCTGTGGAGGGAGAGGGGTTGGGGTGCTTAGGCTGCAGCCCGGTAACGGTCTAACGGAGGCCTAGTGGGCTGAGGCCCACGGATGGCCCAGGGGACGTTACACCTAGAACTCCCCAATAAAATGGGGTAGCTAAAAGGAAAAATAGGACACTCATTGAAGCTGCAGGTATATTGCTTGCAGATGCTTACATGCCCCTAACCTTTTGGGCAGAGACTGTAAGCACAACAAATTATGTCCTGAACAGGAGCCTAATTCACAAACTAAAGAACAAGACTCCCTATGAATTGATCAAAGGGAAGAAACCTAAAATCAACTACTTCAAAGTATTTGGATGCTTATGTTACATTCATAACAACAACAACAAATACATTAGAAAGTTTGAGGCTAAGGCTGAAGAGGGAGTTTTTCTAGGATACTCCCATATATGCAAGGCCTACAGTGTTTTCAATAAATTAACATTAAAAATTGAAGAGTCCATTCATGTTTCATTTGATGAGACTAACATATATTGCAAGTAGAAAGAAGTTTCTACCAATAGCAACTTGCAGGTACCCCACTTGTGTGAGACCTTGGATGGACTAAACCTCACCCAAAAGGTTCCAACTCATCCCTCTCCACAAACCATTGAAGAAAGTGGAGAAGAAGAAGCTGAAGAAAATGAATCTCTACCAACAATAAATACAATTCCACAGGAGAAATTAATTCCAAATGCTGTTGCACAACCAACTCCACCCACTGATTTTGTCACACTTAGGGACCACCCCAGATCTCAAGTGATTGGAAACATATCAGCAGGTGTACAAACAAGACATCAACTCACCCAAGATTTGATGCATGCCTGTTTTCTCTCTCAGGTTGAACCTCTATCCATTCATGATGCTGAGTAGGATCCCCACTGGATCCTTGCAATGCAGGAGGAACTAAATTAATTTGAGAGATGTAGAGTTTGGGATTTGGTTCCAAGACCCCAAAACTACCTAGTTATTGGAACCAAATGGGTTTTCAGAAACAAGCTGAATGCCCAATGAGTTATTGTGAGAAACAAGGCTAGGCTTGTTGCTCAAGGATATATGCAAGAAGAAGGAATTCATAATGATCAAACATTTGCATCTGTTGCAAGGTTGGAAGCCATAAGAATATTCCTTGCATATGCAGCATACAAGAGGTTCAAGGTCTTCCAAATGGATGTAAAGAGTGCTTTTCTAAATGGAGTGCTACAAGAAGAGGTTTATATAGAACAACCTCCAGGTTTTGTTTCTCCAACTTACCCCTCTCATATTTTTAAATTACATAAGGCTCTTTATGGTCTAAAGCAAGCTCCAAGAGTTTGGTATGAGACCTTAGCTAGTTTTCTATTAGAGCATAAATTTACAAGATGAACTGTAGATAAAACTCTTTTCACTAGACATCATAAGGACAAAATTTTATTAGTACAAATCTATGTGGATGATATTATATTTGGCTCTACAAATTCCAAATTATGCAAGAGGTTCTTTGACCTCATGCATTCCAGATTTGAAATGAGTAGCATGGGTGAGCTTTCCTACTTTCTTGGTCTCCAAGTGAAGCAGCTCCCTGATGACATCTTCATCTCTCAAGCAAAATATGCTAAAGAACTTCTAAAGAAGTTTGGGATGGCTGATGCCTCAGCAAAGAAAACACCCATGGCCACCAATGTTGTTGTGGACTCTGATGTACCAGGGAAACCTGTGGATCAGAAACTTTATAGGGGTATTGTTGGGTCCCTATTATACCTCACAGCAAGTAGGCCAGATATTATGTTTGTCACATATCTTTGTGCTAGGTTCCAGGTGAACCCTAAAGAATCTCACCTAATTTTACTAAAAAGGATTTTGAGATATATAAAGAGTTGTCCTAATCTAGGCCTATGGTATCCTGCTGAATGAGAATTTGAGTTAACTGGATACTCTGATGCTGATTTTGCTGGATGTAGGGTTGATAGAAAAAGTACTTCAGGGACTTGCCAGTTCCTGGGTATGAGATTAGTATCTTGGTTTTGTAAAAAGCAAACATCTGTGTCAACCTCAACTGCTGAAGCAGAATATATTGCAGCAGACAACTGTTGTTCACAGATGCTTTGGATACAAAATCATCTTCTAGATTATGGGTTCAACTTAAATAATTCGACTCTACTCTGTGATAATACAAGTGCTATAGCCATAACCCAGAATCCAGTTAACCATAGTAGGACAAAACATATTGATATAAGACATCATTTCATTAGAGAGTGTGTAGACAAAAATAAAATCAAGCTTGTCTATATCTATACTGATTTACAAAGGGTTGATATATTCACCAAACCTCTGCATGAGAGAAATCATATGTTCTTTGTAAATCAACTTGGAATGATCAATGGAGAAGACTTTATTTAATTTCTGTCTGCACTCGATGAATTTTCCAATGTTCGTCGAACGGAGTTCGACGAACCGGGGAAAGTTTGAGAGATATTCGTCGAATGGAGATCGACGAACTCTTTGTGAGTGAAATAATTTTCGTCGAACGGAGTTCGACGAACTTTCTTCAGAAGATATTCGTCGAATGGAGTTCGACGAACTGTCTTCAATTCTTCTGGATAACATCGACAAATTATTTCATTCAAAATTATTTCGTCGAACTCAGTTCGAAGAATTATTTCTATTTTCGTGGAACGGAGTCTGTCGATTCATATTCTTGAAAACCCTATATTTAGGTTTTCTTCGACCTCCGTCCCGCGCTTTTTGTTCCTTTACACTTGATCGCCATTTTTGTGTCTCTCTTGCGGTGATTCCATGGCGATTCAGGCAAGCATTCTCGCAGGCATGAAGTTCGATACCGGTTTTGATGTGTATTTTGATTAGTTTCAACATTCTGATCCCATATTTCTTTACATTCTGGAACTACTTGAAGAACAAGAACTCAAAACCTTGATGACAAGAAGAATCAAACTGCACAACACTGAAATCAGAGAATGGGTCTACACCCTATCGCCAACAGAGGAAAATACGATGACAGGCACCATTGCGGGTAACCCCGTCTCCTTAACTCCCGCAATTTTAACTGAAATTTTTGGATTAAGGAATGGAGAAGAGCCACTAGAGATTGAAATAGAGGAGTCTGACATGATGCTGGGCCTCATGGGTTATACTGGAGATAACCTTAATAAACTTTTGAAGAAACACCTCTCTGCCCTTTATAAGTTTTTGGTCGATTTAGTTGGAAACGTTTTGCTTGGGAAACATACTGCCCATGACTACATCACCAGACACCAGTTTCTGGTCATGTGTGCAATCATAAACAAGAAACCATTGGATTGGGCACAGATTCTTTTTAATTTAATAAATAAGAAAAATAATAAAAATGAAGTTTGCTTTGGAAGGATCCTAGGGATCTTCTTACAAGAAAGAGCTGCTGAATCACTATTCTCCCAGACCATATTCATCAATGCTAATAAAAGGCTAACATGTGCCTTATTTGGCAGGTGGGAGAGGACAATAACTAAGCCAACTAAGGCTTCTACCTCTTCCACCCCAGCTTCTGAAGGCACCAGGACTGTTAAAGGCACTCCCCAACCTACTGAAGAGATTCATCCAACACCACCATCTCTTCCAGCAACACAAATCCATCCCTCTTCCCTACTTCCATCATCCACTATCTCTCCAACGCAACAACAACAACATACTCATGTTCCTACTCCACCTCTATCTCAACATGCTTCACCAGCTCCATCCTCACCAATTGACATAACTAAAATTCCATCCTCCCTTCTTCAAGAAAATCAACCACCAACACCCCCTGCTTCCCCCCATGATACCTACATTCCTACACCATCACTATCTCCTCTTCCCCCACATCTCTCTTCAATACCATCTTACCATCTACCAACAGACACCATCCTGCAAGATGCCCCTCCATCATCTCCACCACTATCTATTATCCCTCACCATGTTTCTACTCAAACCACATCTGAAACTTCTACTGCTCTTCCCTCACTGGACCACTCCACCATATCTTCTATAATTTCCATAATCACTCCCCTCCTCAAATCCCTTATAGCAGAGGCCATTAGCCCTCTTGCTACCACCATCTCCTCTCTTTCTGAACAAATCTCTGCTCTTACTGCTGCCCCATCTTCAGTCAGGGGCATGGCTTCAGGGCTTACTGAACCCATGCAGGGGGAGATGACTGATGATGAAGCAGTAGCTACAGCTCCAGAGGCTTCAGCTCCAGATCCAGCAACAGATGCTCCAGCTTCAGCCATAGCAGCAGAGTGCACAGAATACATAGATAAAGATTTTATTGATTTTATTGAAACTGATATGGATTTTGATGAATCAGACTCTGAAGAGCCTAATACTGTTGGTGATTTCATTCTAAATCCCACAGTAGATATTACTAATTTGTTAAGTATTTTTGATACTGTATATTTGAATTACCTTCCATCTGAGATTACTAAGCCATCCTTGACTATTATACCATACACCTCCCCCATCTCTTCAGAAGTTGCTAAGCAACTTAGGGAAAGTTTTGCTATTGCACAGCCAGCAGTCACTCCACCTCCAGAAGTAGTGGCTATTCCCTTTCCCCAATAATACCTTCAGCACCAACCTTTGTCATGGATGACTCCCCCATGCCAAATCTAGATGAACTGATCTTGGCTGATATTGAAGATGAAAATAAGGCAGCAGCTGAAAGCTCTGTCCAAGTTAGTTCTGACTCTTTTGTAGCTTCTCCTCCAAATCTTGTTGAAACTCCTGCTCCTGCTCTAGAAAAGCCTGTAATTTCTGCTAAGGCTTTGAAAGCTTTGGATGATTTATATGATAACCCTCAGGATTCTGAAAATGATGATGATGAAGATGAGGATGAGGACTCAGATGAGGAGGATACAAAGAAGAAGAAGCAAGTATCAAAGAAAAGAAAAGCTCCTCCTCCTCCTACTCCTAAGCCTAATCCAAAAAAAGACACTCCCTATTATATTCTTCAAAAGATAACACCATATAAAGGGATGTCAGCATGAATGTGGCTATATAAGAATCAGCAGAAGGAAAGGAAGAAGAGTAGAAGGTTCTCTCCTCCACCAGTTCAAAGGTATAGAAAAGATCCACCACCTCCTCCTCCTCCTCCTGCAGCTGGTGCTCCTGGATCTAGTTCTCAAAGATCTTCCCCTATTCAAACATATCAAAGACATCAAGGGAGATCTTATCATGAAATCAGCCAGCACATGTAACAATCTTCAGGAAAACAACATCAGCAGCAACAATAACAGCAGCAACAACAACATCAGCAACAACAACATCAATAAGCTGAAAGTCCTAAAAGATCAATCTCTCCTCCTGTTCCTTATGAAGATCCAGAAACAGCCAACATAGCTAAAATGGCCAGGTTCCAGGAACTTGTAGGCCTTTCCATGATTAACAAGGCAAAGGCTGAAGGGAAGGATATTTTTGAATACACTATAATATCCAAATACAGGAGAGAGGAACTGAAAAGGTTTGAAAAGGCAAATAAAATTTTTAATGTTGATGATTATATGAAATTACATCCTGAAGCAGTGGTCCCTAGAGCTACATCTCTAAAGATTATAGGGGCTGCTGACATGACAATGACTATGGAACAAGCTTTAAATCCAAACAGGGAAATAATATTTACCAAGCTAGGAGACAAGGGCAAGGATGTAAAGCATCAGGAGAAGAAGAAGAAGTGAAATATGAACTATTTTACTTCTATTTTTTCTCTCTTAAAACTGTTTCATATTGTCTGAACAAAGCTCTTGTGTAAATATATCTGCTGCATGTGTTAATTATCTCTGCCAGATATATGTTTTTCCTACTTTGTTTACTTTATGTTTTTATTTTGAGTCTATTAGTGACCTCACCCAAATAGGGGGAGATTGTTGGATCCCTAGTTTTATTTGGGCTAGGTTCACTAACTTAGGATGATGTGACCCAACATGTATAGCCAGGGTCAAAGTTGTGTCCTAGAGTCTAGGCCAAGTCCTCAGTAACAACATCACGTGGACAAGCCATCATCAGACTGCCAGAGACTCAAGACTTAGAGTTTTTCCAAAAATTCAGAGACTTCTCAAGAAACTAAGTAAAACAAGTTCGACGTTCGTCGAACTCAGGTCGACGATAGTCGTTCTCAGCTCGACGATCTTAGAGAAATATTCTCTGAGCTGAGCTCGACAAACTTCAGTCACAGATCGACGATCCTTGGACTCCACCTTCAGAATTCTAAGTCCAGACTGTTCTCTAGACTCAGGTCGACGAACTAAGTTCTCAGGTCGACGAACTTCATTCTTTGCTCAATGATTTCTGGACTTCCACTTCAACTCCATTGCCAGAGGTTTATCAATTTTCTCTAAGTACAAAATCATTTTCAGCTCGACGAATTCAAGGTTCTCTAGACTTAGTTCGATGAACACTATTATTTGGTCGACGAATCTTTTGGACTACTACAGTATTCTGTCAAGACAATGTTCTCTAGTCTCAGGTCAACGAACTCAGTTCTCGGCCCGACGAATTCTAGAACCAGAAGACTTGTGTCGACACTTAGAGTATATGTCAACACCAACTAAGTCGATACTAGAAGAACTTGTGTCGACACCCAGATCATCAGTCGACATTGTGGAAAGGTTGTGTCGACACCAAATAGAAGACTTGTGTCGACACACAGGAGTAATCGTGTCGACCCGCAAAATATTTGACAACACCAGAATAGTTGCTGAACTCCAGTCGACGAACACATTTACCAGCTCGATGAACTTCAGACACAGAATAAGCAAAAGAGACAGTAGTTCAGTTTCCAGCTCGACGATCATGGAACTCAGCTCGACGAACAGAAGCTGTCTGATCGACGAATACAACAT
Organism: Platanthera guangdongensis; assembly: GCA_039583875.1. Taxonomy (NCBI): domain Eukaryota; kingdom Viridiplantae; phylum Streptophyta; class Magnoliopsida; order Asparagales; family Orchidaceae; genus Platanthera; species Platanthera guangdongensis. The sequence continues at coordinate 173,414,972 of CM077166.1, read as the reverse complement.
CTCAGCTCGACGAACTGTGGACTCAGTTCGACGAATTCTGCTATCTGTTCGATGATTCCAGACTTAGTTATTTTCGGCCTTCTGTCCCCACTCTAATGCGATAATTCTTGATTAATTAATGCTCTAACATTCTCTGATTATAACCGTTAGAAGGAGCATTAATTATGGTCTTCTCCAGGATTATTGCTTGTCGTTTTTCCACGGGACAGTTGGGGAAATAAATCAATGCTGATTATTCTCAAGGCTGCCAGCATTAATTGTAGATGAATTCAAATTTTTGAAGGACAAAGAAGAAGAGAATAACTGATACACATAGTGATACACAGACAAAATTAATCAAGCATCATTAAGAAAGTTTCATACAGAGCACAGCTTACTCAGAGGCATACAAAGATTACAAAAAAACAATCAGTCTTGAACAATCTGCTCTGTCAACAAGAAGCATTCTCTGATACACAGAGGCCCTTGACCAGAAGCTCATCATCACCTGAAGAAGAAGAACAACAATACCTATATCTAGAGTCTTCTTTCTTCAAGTACTCCAGGACACTTCAAAGGACAACTTCAGTTCCATCTGTCAAAGAAGTTCCTGAAGATTTTTGCTGGTCAAGGATTCAATTTGAAGTCCTATCACCCTGAAGCTTAGCTCCTGTTTTTCTCAGGGGAAGCCATAAGCTGTAATCAAATCCACAAGTCTTCTCAGTTGTATATTGAGAAAGAGAAGACAAAATCATCTCTCACCTCCACTATATAAAGGGTTGTCATCTCCCTTCAAAAGTGATTCCTTGGTTGCAAGTCTCCTGATCAAAAGACTTGGGTTGGTTTTTGAGCACCTGATCAAAAGCTCATTGGTGTCAGGCACCTGATCAAAAACCTGAGTGGATTCCTACCAAGGGTGGTAGAAGAGTGGATGTATCCAGGTTAGGGAACCACTATAAAATTCTTGTGTCATCTGGTTGCCTCTTTTTCTTATGGTCTTGCTGTGCTTGTGCTTTAGGTTCTTTGTGTGCTAACTATTTTTTATTTATGCACCTTTTAATTTACAGTAAAAGCTGTAATAGTTGTTAGGATTTTTTAAGAATACTCTATTCACCCCCCTCTAGAGTATTTCAGATCTAACTCTCACTTTCAACCTCTATCTGTACTAGAGGCCGTATATGGGATCTAGTCATGTCCAAAAAGTTTGGTCAAGGAAAGCCTGCCCGGGCTCAGCCTAGAAAAGGCACGGCTTGGTCTGGGAGCGTGTAGGCCCATGACAGGTCTTGGGGCATAATTATGCTCCCTAGTTGGCTGAATGCTTGACTTGGTAAGGGTTGGGCACTATGACCTATCTGGTTTGGGGCCATCATGGGATAGGTCGGGCCCATATGCCCAAGCCTTAAACGACCCTGATGGGCCCCCCCTAAAGATTCTCGGGCCAAACTGGTAGGATTTTGATAAAAACACTTAAACAGTGCAATCCAACCGAGCGACAACGCACGCAAGTCGCGCACGCTAGTAAGGTCCAAGGTCACCATGAAAGAAAGGAAAAACCAAGTGCACATTGGAACTATGCATAGCACGAGAACGGGCGCATGAGAAGCCAACCTGCCCGCGCACGCCGCTATCCAGCACACCTCGCGGCCGTCACCGCTGCCGAGTACCCTACCCGAGCCACCCAGACTCAGTCAGGCGTAATTACCAGCACGTTCCTCCAAAAAGCTATAAAAGGCCCTCAGGTCTTCATTTGAAGACAAGAAACTCCAGTCGCGTTACGAACGTATATGCTCATGGGGCACAGACCGACGAGAACATCTCCCGCAAAGGATCACCTACCAAGTAAGGACTATGGAGACAAAAGAGAAAGAAGGAGCAAAATTTGAGCCTGATATCCTAAAAAGGAGGTGGGCACCTCGATGACGCCACACAGACTGGGGGCAGCTAGCAGAATCACACTTAACTCCGCTCAACACTTCTCATATAGAATTTATACAAGACATCAAGGACAACCCCTTACTACGAAGGCTCGGGGTACTCCGCCCAAATAGGGTGGATCAATCTAGATATTTCTACTACCACCAGAGTCACAAACACGACATAGAAGAGAAGAGGCAGCTAATAAAGGAGCGTCAAGTAAAGGTGCTCATCTTGCTAAGAAACTTAGGGGACCATCATGCTCCAAACACGGTCGTCGCTCTAGAAGGCCAACAATCGCAGACCCCAAATCAGATAGTGCTTGAAGATGTTGCTCGCTCCAAGAATCCTATCATAGACAAGTTATCTGATGCGGAAAACTTCACGCACCTCTCGTTACCCAATGGGCTTCCCGGGCACATGTATGATAACTCTTATGCAACAAAAGAAGTCGCCACTCTAACCAATAGAAGACTCGCTCCCGAGGAAGTGAGACACATGATCAAGGAGGAATGTGGACATAGGGGAACTGGGACACAAGTGCAGTGCCCTATTCAACACATCACCGCTCTGGCTCACAAGTCATGGCACGTCCTATTACACCCAGGTAGGGGTGTGCACGGTGCGGTTTGGTGCAGTTTTGGCCCAAATAGCAACCACACCGTAAGAGCTCGGTTTTTGCCCGAGCAAAACCGCACCGCACCGAAATTATGTGGTGCAGTTTCGGTTCGGTGCGATTTTTTGCGGTGCGGTTGCTGTTTCGGTGCAGTTTTTAACATGTATTTTACATATACTACATGTAAGCATCAGAACTATAAATTTTGCTTGATAATTTATGAGTTCTTTTATATTTTGCTGTTTTCCCCCTTTATTGTATTAAATTACATCATTTTCTTACAATAGGTGATTTCATTTTCATAAATTTTGATGCTGTTATTTGTCTTTCTTTTTGGAGATGTCATACCCACTTATGAACTATATAATATTTTGTGAATATCATGTTTTATAGATAAATATTTTCAGGCTAAACTTTATTGTAGGAGATTCATTCATTCTTATATATCAACACTTCTTATGCAATATTTTGTTTTAATTTGGATTATTAAAAAGACTATTCTAATTGATATCCAAGTTGTCTGTATGTGGAAGAGATACAACAACACTCAAACCTCTATCCCACTATAGTATGGTCGGCTATATGGATCATTTGTCGCCATTGTGCCATATCTTGACATATTCTCACTAATGCGTACATCATGTTTTCCTTATAGTTTTAAGCCTTTATTCCACTATAGTGTGTGTGGAAGAGATGATTCAGCAAAATATCTCACATAATTACAATAATTCTGACGGTAATATATCGTATAAATATATAAACTCTTACTTAATATACTTAAATGTGACGTCACATAATTATAAAAAATTAAATACACAATATTCGGTGCGGTGCAGTTTTTGCTGTTTTCAAAATCCAAAAACCGCACCGCACCGAACCGTGCTCGGTTTGTAAAAGTTTAAAACTGCACCGCACCTAAACTACGCGGTGCGGTTTAAAAATCTATGCGGTTTTTGTGGTGTGGGTGGTTTTTGCGGTTTGCAGTTTTTCATGCTCACCCCTACACCCAAATTCAAACTCTGCAACTTTGAGACGTTTGATGGGTTGGACGAACCCTAGAGCATGTCAGACACTTTGCAACAATCATGTGCATCAACAATGCCCTAGACCTGCCCTTGTTTACACCCTGAAAGAAGGAGAAATCAATAATTATGTGGAGTTAGTTTAGTTATTCACTGTTGGGAAAACCCTTTTGATTTAACTTATCAAATTATATTATAAGTGATTTTACATCATAGGATTATTATCCATGCTGTATATATAGGGTAATGTGCTCATAGATGTCCCAGGAAGTCAGTTGAGTCAAGATCATGTAGAAGACAAACTAAAATAAGAAAGAAAATCAAGCTTAGTCAACATGCATCGATTACAAATCGATGCAACTTTGATTGAAAGTCGATGCAACTTTGACTAAAAGTCAGTGCAACCACAAATGTTAAGTTGACGCTACTTCAAGGCGGGATGCGATGCATGTGTCGATGTGATGGCGACGCAACGTTAATTATAAAGTTGAGTAGACAATATTATATTTTGAATAAATATATCAACGTAACTTTTATTAGAAGTTCATGTAGCGTCGTGTAAAGCTTAAAATGGAAATAACAAAGAAAATATCTAGGCTTATTTCTAGGAAGACTTTATGAAATTATTTTAAATCTTTAGAGCTGTTGGAAGAAGATTATAAGGAACGAATTCATCATTAGAATCAGAAGAATTTATATGGAAGTGTTTTGAGAAAAATATTAAGATTTATTGTAACAAAATTGGAAGAAGATAATATCATTTCTTCTGAAGAAATTTTCCCAGAATAAGAGCAATTCAAATTTGATCAGAAATGATATACTCAGATGATATAAGAGAATAAACAACAAGAAGAATATAATGATACACAATTCAAAGAAATCGATAACAACTCTTTTTCTTCATCCCTCTTCTCCTGTTGGTTGCTGCAACAAAAATTGTGTGAAGAAAATAAGAGAACTACTTAGTTCAAGAACATATAATCTCTACAATATCTTCAAGAAGGGATTCGTCGTTAACAGAGGATCCAATACACTTAGTGTCATACAGTCCTCAGTTTTTTGTTGAGAGAGATCTCATCTTGAAGACTTTTCTTCAAATTCTTTTTCTTGCTTACTCTTATATTCTTGTATTCATTGAGTAAAGAGTTTTAAGAATCCCTCTTCAAAAAATTCAGTCACTGGTTCTAAAAGTCTCCTTATCAAATGACTTAGTCAGTCAATGGTTCAAGATCTTATTATCAAAAGATCTGGTGTTGGTTGAAGATCTCCTTATCAAAAGATGTAGTTGTTGGTTCTAATAGTCTCCTTATCAAAAGACTCAAAAACTAGGATAGTGTATTCCTACAAAGGTGGTAGAAGAGTGGATGCACCCAAAATTTTGGGAACCACTATAGTTTTGGCATCTTCTATATTGTGACTTTTTGTGATTGCTTCTTGTGTTGTGTTTATATCAACTGCAATAGCTTTCTAGCTAACATCCTGTAACTGCAAATTTTGTCATAATTAAAAAAATCAATAACCTAATTAAATCAAATTTTAGAATCTCTATTCACCCCTCTCTAGAGAATTCTCTGAAGATTTAATCAACTATTCACATTTTTAATTAGTATTAGAGTTAGGTTGATCAAATAAAGGTTAACACATTGATCAAAAGATCTAAACAGTTGAATAGTTACACATTATTATAGACATCTATTTTCAAAATGACATATAATAACATCAAAGGATTTGCATCCACAAGACATCTAGTGTGTAATTTAGAGAAGTTTACACTCTGGAAGACTAGAATCAAATTATACATGAATTATATTGATGAAGGCATCTTTGGTTCTTTTCTCATAGGACCACCTATGCCCTTCAAGAAAGATGATAGTGGGAACACTATAAATGTACAACCCCGTGTCCAACGAGTAGGGTCGGCAGTAGCAGGCCTAGTCAAGTAATGCACGGTTTAGGCCTCAGGGAGTCGGAGGGGCGAGTGTTATGGAGTTTTCCCGACTCGCCCGGGCTGGGGGAATAGAATGTGGGGCGAGTGGAGTATCTGGGCTCACACTCGCCCCTGGACCTGGGTAGGCGATGGGCGAGTGAGATGGATGGGTCCGCATTCGCCCTAGACCCCGGTAGGTGGGAGAGAGTGCCAGCCCCATCGAACACTCGCCGCCCCAGGCGAGTGGCCTTTTCATAGACTACCTGCCAGGCAGTACCATGTACTATTTTGCCCCCATTGGCTTGTCAGTAGCCTTTTAGAACAGCGAAGTTGCGCAGTTGGCAGAATGATATGGGTTGTGTATAGCCTGTTAGAATAGCGGAGTTGCATTGTTTGCAAACCGGGTTTCAAATTCTATAAATAGACCCACATGGGTATCTCAGAAGGCAAGCTTTCTCATTCTCTAGTCTTGTAGTGCTTTCCGAGGTACCCTTAGCTCAGCATTGGCTAAGGAGAGGAAGCGCTCTAAGATTTTTTTGGTTGTGTGGTGGGACCTCCATGCTATAGCTGCGGGTCAGTCTCAAATCCTAAGTTTTCGGTTGAGTTGGCTCATTAGGAGAAGTAAGTGTGCAGTCACCCCTTTTTAGGGTCCAAACTCCACAGAAGTTACTTTCCTGTTTCAACATTTCAGTGCAGTGAGCGTGGAGCATGACTAGCACAGAAAATCCTTGGCGAGTTCAATGACTGGAGGTAAAGGACAAGTAGCTGATCTAGCCGAATCTCCGCCTCCCGCTCCCCTGGCCACCCTCGGAATGTTCGAGGTCTTCAAGAAGGAAGTCCGGGATCTCGTACTCTTCGCACTCACAGCTCGCGACGAGTGCTCAATGCTTCCCATCCCAGTGGTCACTGCCCCGGCTCTAGGCGAGAACGCTCCCGTCAGGCGACCTAGGAAGGAGGTTGTGGGGGAAGGAAACGAGCGAGATATCCCAGGGCGCATGTTGTTCCCCAGTTCGGCGAGTGCGGGAAGGGTCAGCGAGGTGGATGCGCGAGATCGCCTTGCTCGCCCTATAGGGGAAGGGAGTCCTTTTAGCGAGCAGGTCGCATCTGCCCCGGTCCCAGAGGGGGTTCCTCGAGCCCGAGATGTCCTACTACACCGGTAGGGATGATCCGGTTCAGCACATCCAATGGTTCGAGGATGTGATCTCAATCCGGCAGATGTTAGATGCTTTCAAGTATCGACTCTTCACCATAAACCTCAAGGAGAAGGCAAGGGATTGGTTCCATCAGCTTTCTGCCAGCTCCATATACTGTTTCGAGGACTTGTGTCGTGGGTTCTTGCTGAGCTTTTCAACTTCAAAGAAGAGGAAGAAGGAATCAGTGTTCCTATTTTTCATCAAGCAGGGGGAGGAGACATTGGGGAGTTAAGTTAATAGGTTCAAGGAGGAGGTCCTCCAAGTTCAGGAGATGCCTGAGCAAACCCTCTTGGTGGCATTCACTATAGGGCTATGATAGGGGTTCTTCAGGATGGAGCTAAAGCGGGTGCCTCCACTATCTTTCGAAGAGCTGATGGAGAGGGCATCCAAGGAGGTTGAGGGAGAATTGGCGAATCCGGCATTTGCCAGGAGATTAGCTAAGTGGGCAACAAAGGAAGTAAGAGAGCCAGGATGAGGTAGGAGTTAAGAAGGGAGGAGGGATGAGCCTAGATAGCAGCAGTCAAGGTGGGGGTGCCAGGAGCCGAATAATCAGCTAGGCTGGAGGCATTAAGAGTAGTATGATCGGGGCCAAGGAAGAGGTTTCCATGGAGGGGGAAACTATCAAGGGGGGCAAGGCCAGTTCAACCCCTCGCCCCCGGGATGGTGGCAAGGCCAGAGACCCCCCCTACTCGACCAGCTCCAGGATATGACGATTGCCCTAGGTAGAAGGAGGAGAGGTGTCCATAGGAGGAGGCCAAAAGGCAATGCAGAGCTTCCCTACTGCGATTTCATTAGGAGGAAGGCCACGTGATGGCTACCTGCCCGAAGTTCTAGGAGATGAGGGGAATAAGGGAGCAGGCCCCACAACAGCAACGACCCTGTCAGGTGGTGCAGATAAAAGAAGTTCTGCCAGGAGTGAAGAAGGACAGGTATGAGGATCATGCTGACGTAGGAGGCCGAGCAGGGATCAGAGTGGTCCACGGTAGGGTGGGAGTCGAGGCCCCCCAAGGCAAGTCTCCACACCATGTACCATCGAAGCATTGTATTGACATTCTAAGCCCCGCCCTCAGATGAGAAGTTCACCTTCTCCCGGAAGGATATGCTGGATCATGAGGATCCATTCTGCAATGTGCTGGCAATCCAAGCCGCCATCAAGAATTTCACTGTCTCATGAATCCTCATCGACAACAGAAGCTCCGTCAACATCGACTTCAAGAAGGCATTCGAAGCAATGAAGGTGGATGCCAAGAAGGTGCTAGCCTCAGAAATACCTTTGTTCGGGTTCTCTAGAGAAAGAAAGGAGGTGGAAGGGGGAATAGGACTCCATGTCACCTTGGTGGGCCAGTCCAAAAACTGCAGGTTCGTCATCGTGGATGCTCCCAATAGCCATAATGCGATATTCGGGCGGCCCCTCATCAGCGCCTTCCGCTGTGTTCCCTCATCCTTCCACCAATGCCTCAAGTTCAACGCCAAAGGAATTCAGGTCCGGGTCTAGGGAGACCCCAAGGTGGCGAGAGAATGTTACATCGCCGCGGTCAACACCATCTTGTGGCAAGAGGGTGTTGAGGAGATGGAGAGAAGAATGGATGAGTTATATAGGCAGGAGGCCGTGGGAGAAGAAGAGGACATGGAGGTGGAGGAGGTGGAGATCCCTGCCCATGTGGGGGAAGCAAAAGAGGTTCCGGAGGAGCAGGCCGAGGTGATGGCAGTGGAGGAAGTCGAGGAGGAAACTATCGTCACAGGAGAGAGGGTGGCAGGAGAGTGGGAAGAACAGTCCCGACTGTAAAGTGGTGGAAGACGTGGTGGAGTTGGAAGTCCTCACCCATGAAGGAAGGGTGAAGAAGGTGTGTGTTAGTGGGGGCTGAGCCAGGAGGATCAGGAAAGGATGTTGGAATGCATCCAGAAGAATATTAATATCTTCGTATGGAGCGCGATAGACATACCAGGGATTGATGCAGATGTGTCTTACCACCTCCTCAATCTTGATCCCGGTGCTCTCCCCATCTTGTAGAAAAAGAGGTCCATCGCCGACGAGCTATCCGAGCCCATCCGGGAAGAGGTGGGTAAGTTTTTTAAGTCAGGATTTGTATCAGAGATCTAGTACCCAGGCTGGGTCTCCAACGTGGTGATGGTCAAGAAGGGAGATGGGCGTTGGAGAATATGTATCGATTTTTCACTTTTGAATAAAGCCTGTCATAAGGATTGTTATCCCCTAACTCGAATCAACGCGCTGGTTGACTCAGTCGTTGATTTTTCTCTAATGAGTTTTCTATATGCCTTTTCAGGATACCAGCTGTAACACCTCCCCTGCAGTGGACGTATAATATGGGTCCGGCCGGGGCCCCACAACATACGAACGCCACAGCTTTAGTATTAAAAGTTGATATAGCTACCCAAACTCAAAACACTTGCACAACACAGCGGAAAACCAAGCACAACTAGAAGTTATCCACTAACCAAAAGAGTAAACAAATGGCCTTAAGGCCTTACATCAAATGTCCAAACGTAAACAGTACATCAAACAAGAATGTGCCCAGCACTCCTAATCTACCTCGGCATGCAAGCCGGACAAAATAGTCTCAAACATACATCAATCAAAAGTAGTGCTACCAAAAGAGAAAACACTTCATGGGCTTAGGCCTTTTTGGCCGGCGTGCTAGCTCCTGCGTGCGATCCTTGCCCTGTAAAAATTATTAGTAACGTGGGTCAGCAAAGGCTGACCTCAAACTGTGTAACAACACATCTCCTCCCGGCCGCCCCTAACGGACCCCGGGGAACCCTCCAACCTGCAAGTCAGCACTTCATATGCAAATAAACATCTATAAATAGAAAAGCATTAAAACAGGCTTGGATGTCTCAATCATCAAACATGTTCTCTATTGGTTGAGCATATAAAGAAAAGGGCCTACTATGCAACATGAATGCAACACCCGGGCTTCACCCAAGGTACCATATAGCGTATGCATCTAGCACAACATCACATCATTTGGGTACTCACATTTCCCCAATTGGCATAAAGCCGCAAACAATGAGGGAGACACAACTCCCTCACTCGACGCATAGGCCGCCACATGGAATTCTTGCCAAGGCCCCACCCGCTCGTGGGCTTAGCCCCGGGCTTGCCTGCAAGCTCTGACGTCTCATGTCAGATTTCCAACAACCACAGACTGACCGATTCTAAGAAGCCTTACTGGACCCCACCCGCTCATGGCCTCTTTGCCCGGGCTTGCCCCAAGCTTGGCATTCTCGTCAGTCACACAGAAGGGGACTAGTCTCGCCGGGACACTCTCCACACATGACGCACATGTCACGGGATAGCCAGCCGACCACGGAGACATAGCCACGCCTTGGCACAACATAACCAAGACTAAACACATCGCAATCCCTCTTTGTACCGTAGCGTTCCCGCGCACCAAGGAAAACATCTCCAACTCGTGCGGAGCTAACCTTGTCCACCAAGGAAACCATCTCCATTCTCATACGGAGCTAACCTTGTCCCTCAAGGAAACCATCTACCGCCACGAGGAGATAACCTTGTCCGGGTTCGACTACAAGTACCCTCTTCTAGCAAACGGGACAATCACCACCACAACACAAACGACATCTTGCCGCAACGGAAAATCTCTACGAATTCCTAAGTTCGTATGCAACATCACCGAGTCGGACTAACGGTCGCGACTACGGCTTCACCCACCATGCCTAATCCACTAGCGAAGCGGATCTCTAATGCAAAATATGCCGGGGACGGACTCAATCAACCCGGAGGTTCCTCTTGAACCTTGGCAAACCAAAGCCCCTCTCATTTGAGAGTTTGGTGCACAAAAATCTAGAAGAAAACGATGCTAAAAACGTGCATCCTAAAGACCGAGAGGAGAGATGTCGTTACCTTCCGACTCCTCTTTCTTGCCATGGCAAAATAGCCGGATGGGAATCTTCGCAACGGTCTAAGCTTCACGGATCCGGACTCGGCTCGCGATTTGGAGCACCGAAACCCTTCCTACAGCCCAAGACCTTCTTCTTCCTCCTTGCTCTAGGTTTTCTCAAGATCTTAGAAAGAGAAACTTGGAAAACAAATGAGGGTTTCCAACCCTGAATTCGGTCTTAACTCCCCAGGAGATGGCCTGAACCGTTAGATCCCAAAACTAGAAAAAGACTGGCTGCGATTCGCCTGGAAAATAAAAGACCTGGGCCGAACACGGCCTGGCACACGCCCGTGTCCAGGGCCGTGTGCCTCATTCGCCGTCTCAAATCGACGCGCCTGGAATCAGACACGGGCATTCGACACACCCGTGTTCAATCCGACACGCCCGTGTCCCCAGCGACACGGCCGTGTGGCCTGCCGTGTGTCTCCAACGACACGGCCCCAACACCAACCCGAGAGGTGACACGGCCTGGGACACGCCCGTGTCCCAAGCCGTGTGCCAAGTCTCGACACCCGTCGACAGGCTTTGTGTCGACACCGCGGAAAAACGTCGAGCGAAGATCGTCGACCAAGCGGGACACGCCCTGTGACACGCCCGTGTCACAGGCCGTGTGCCCCAGTCTCGACACTCTGTCGAGCACAAAGTGTCGACACTTGGGCCAAGTGTCGACACGGCCTCGACACGCCCTGCGACACGCCCGTGTCGCAGGCCGTGTGCCCCACTCTCGACACTCTGTCGAGCACAAAGTGTCGACACTTGGGCCGAGTGTCGACACGGCCTCGACACGCCCTGCGACACGCCCGTGTCGCAGGCCGTGTGCCTCACTCTCGACACTCTGTCGAGCACAAAGTGGCGACACTTGGGCCGAGTGTCGACACGGCCTCGACACGCCCTGCGACACGCCCGTGTCGCAGGCCGTATGCCTCCTGCCAGAACCCAAAAATTTTCAGCACTGCAGACTGAACCTCTTGCAAAAACTGGGGTGTTACAACTCTCCCCCACTTAACAGAATTTCGTCCCGAAATTACAAAACAAAAGAGGTACAAAACTTAAATTGTACCTGACAAAAATAGTTCTGGATAATCTTCTAGCATGGCTTGTTCTCGCTCCCACGAGAACTCCTCACGACCGCAGTTGTCCCAACGAACTTTCACCAGTTTAACTTCTTTATTCCGCAACTGCCGAATCTCCGAATCCTCTATAGCGATTGGAAGGACTCGCGTCCTCAAGTCTTCCTCAATCGGCACCGATGCCTGCTCAATCACCACGCTAGCCTCCGCCAAGGCTTTCCTCAACACGGAGACGTGGAAGACGTCATGCAATCCACTCAAATCTGCGGACAACGCCAACCGATAGGCTGCTTCTCCTACCCGCTCAACAATTTCAAAAGGCCCCAAAAACCTTGGACTCAACTTCTTGAGTCGGCGAATCCGCGAGACGCCCTTGAATGGCTTGACCTTCAGATAAACCCAATCACCTACTGCAAATTCTAACTTCCGGTGACGAGCATTAAAATATTTTGCTTGTCTGTCTTGCACCACCTTCATATGCTCTTGGATGGTCCGTACCAACTCACAAGCGTCATCTACCGCATTCTTTCCCCAAAGTTTGGTGTCTCCCGCCTCTGCCCAAGACATTGGCGTTCGACACCGCCTCCCATACAAAGCTTCGTAAGGCGCCATCTTTATGCTTGCTTGAAAACTATTGTTGTACGCAAATTCTACCATGAAGAGGTGATCCTCCCACCTCTTGCCAAAGTCAAGAACGCACATTCTCAACATATCCTCCATAGTACGGTTCGTTCTCTCCGTTTGCCCATCCGTTTGAGGATGAAACGCCGTACTAAACTTTAGCTTCGTGCCCAAGCTCTTCTGAACAAATCTCCAGTCCTTGGACGTAAACCGTCCATCTCAATCACTGACTATGCTCTTAGGAATTCCGTGCAGTCGCACAATGTTGCGAACATACAACTCCACCAGCTTCTCCACGCTGTCCTCTTTCCGATTTGGGATGAAGTGAGCCACCTTGGTTAGGCGATCCACGATCACCCAAATAGCATCATTCCCATGCTGCGATCTAGGCAAACCATGCACAAAATCCATGGAGATGTCCTCAAATTTCCACTCAGGAATTGGAAGGGGCTTCAGGAACCCGCCCGGTTTCTGACATTCGGCCTTCACCAAGGCACATGTTTGGCAACGACTCACATACAAAGCTACATCTCGCTTCAACCCCGGCCACCAAAAGGATTTCTTCATATCCAAGTACATCTTTGTACTGCCCGGGTGAATGGAGTACTTCGAGAAGTGAGCCTCAAACATCAACTCCTCACGGAGATTGCCAAACTGCGGTACACAAACCCTTCCATCCTTTCTCAAGATTCCCCCGATCATCTCCCAGGTGCTGCTCTCGCCCGTTTGAGCCTCCAACACAAAAGGTTGAAACTCCACATCTAATCGAGTCGCTTCCCGAATACGATCGGACAAGTCGTTTTGCACTTCAATCCAGTTCAACCGAGCCACGCTAGACTCGCCTCTCGTAACACATTCCAATCCAAGGGACTCCCATTCCCGTACCAACCGCTCATCATGAGCTTCGATCCAATTTCCTTGCCCCGAGTACTTTCTACTCAACGCATCCGCCACCACGTTGGCTTTACCCGTCGTATACTGAATCGCCACTTCGTAGTCTCCAAGAAACTCAACCCATCTGCGTTGCCGCATATTCAAGTCCTTTTGATCCAAGAGATACTTCAGGCTTTTATGGTCCGTGAAGATCTCCACTCTTGCGCCATACACATAGTGTCGCCAAATTTTCAATGCGAAGATTACCGCCGCCAACTCCAAATCATGGACGGGGTAATTCCTCTCATGAGGTTTCAGCTGTCTAGACCCAAAAGCTATCACCTTCCCATGTTGCACCAAAACGCAACCCAAACCGCATCCCGATGCGTCACTGAAAATTTGAAATCCATCAGTCCCTTGCGGTAAACTCAGGATCGGAGCCATCATAAGCCTCTCCTTCAGGGCCTCAAATGCCTGACCGCACTCTTGGGTCCACACAAATTTATGGTCTTTGCGAGTGAGAGAGGTGAGGGGTAGAGCTATCTTCGAGAAATTCTCCACGAATCTCCTATAATACCCGGCTAGTCCAAGAAAACTTCGGACTTCCGCCACGGTCCTCAACACCGACCAATCTCTGATGGCCTCCACTTTCGCTGGGTCCACTGCCACCCCATCACCACTAATCACGTGGCCCAAAAATGCCACCTTCTCCAACCAAAACTCGCATTTGGAGAATTTTGCATACAACTCATTCTCCCTCAACACTTGCAAGACTATTCTCAAGTGGGTCTCATGCTCCACTTCCGACTTGGAGTACACCAGGATGTCATCAATGAAGACAACCACAAACGAATCCAAGTAATCCCGAAATACTCGATTCATCAGATCCATGAACACCGATGGTGCGTTCGTCAACCCGAACGGCATCACCGTAAACTCAAAGTGTCCATACCTTGTACCAAAGGCAGTTTTGGGTATGTCCTCAACCCGAATTCGTAGTTGATAGTATCCCGACTTCAAGTCCAACTTCGAATATACCACTGACCCCACCAATTGGTCAAACAGGTCATCTATCCGAGGGATCGGATACTTATTCTTGACGGTCAACTTATTGAGCTCTCGGTAGTCTATGCACAGGCGCATGCTACCGTCTTTCTTCTTTACAAACAACACCGGTGCGCTCCACGGTGAAGAACTGGGTCTAATATACCCTTGCTCCAGCAGTTCCTGTAACTGTACCTTAAGTTCCGCCAACTCCTTTGGTGCCATCCTAAATGGAGGACGTGACACCGGTCTAGCCTCCGGCACTAACTCGATCGAGAAGTCGATCTCCCGCCGAGGAGGCGCCCCAGGGAGTTCATCCGGAAATACATCCTTGAATTCTGCCACCACAGGCACTTCCTCAATCGACAGTTGGGAGAGACGAACCTCCAATAACGCTACAAGCGCTACACCACCCTGGTTAACCGCCCGCACCAACTGCATGGCCGAAATCAGGGAACAGGCCACTCCACAAAGGCCCTCAAATTTGACTTCCGTTTTCCCCTTACTCCTTAGAGTCACTATCTTGGATAAACAATCAATGCTGGCGCGCTGCTCTGCAAGCCAGTCCATGCCCAAAATGACATCGAACTCTACTAATGGTAACACTGCTGCTTCTAGAGCGAAGACAACTCCGTCTAGCTCCCAACAAATGTGCCCTTTAGCCCCGGTGGTCATAGATGACCCATTGGGCATGCACACTCTCAGCTCTGCTCCCGACGAGAAAGACTCAACTCCTATCCTCCGGATGAAGCTCTCCGCAAGAAAGGAGTGCGATGCTCCCGTATCAAACAATACCCTAGCGGGGTATCCGGAAACTAACACGAAGCCTACAACATAGACATTACACAGAAGTCTAAAAGGATGAAGCACAAAATTTAAACTTAAATTTTCTTCATACCTGTCACCACATCAGTCTGGCGGATCGCTTCTTGCTGTCCAAGGTTGTAAGCCCTTGGTTGCACCGGTTGGAACCGAGAAGCGCTCGACTCCGCCATCTTTCCTTTCTCTGCAGCACTGGGGCCCGAGCGCACAGACTGCTCCTGCTTTGACTCTTGCCCCGCTCCCCCTTGCTGACAAGCACGGGCTATGTGCCCAACCTTACCGCAGTTGTAGCCCGACGGCGGTCCCCTAGAGTGGGAACCCCCAGGCGTCCAGTTACTCCTCTCACCAGATCTGGAAGTGTAAGGCTTCTTCCTCCACCTACTCCCATCAGACTTATTATGAGATTGGGAAGGCTTCCCTTCCCCTTGCTTGGGAGTAAAACCCTTACGGCGTTGGGTTCGCTCCAAATCATTCTCCAAACTCCTGGCGGCTTCAACTAGCTCATTAAATCCCGCCCTCTTCATGGAGATGAGGGGTTGTCTCAGATTATCCCTCAAACCCTGGTAGAAGAGGTTATCCCTCTCTACATCATCCGCCATTGTCGTTCCTGCATAACGACCCAAACGGGTGAACTCTTGCACGTACTCATCCACTGTCTTGTCTCGCTGCATTAGATGCAGAAACTGCCTCTGCAGGGCCAACCGAGTTGAAACTGGGATATACCTCTTAAGAAAAGCGTCCCCGAACTCTTCCACTGACGGGGTGCGTCCCGGAAACTGGCGGCCTCTATGGCTCACCCACCACAACTTGACGTCTCCTTCCAACATGAACGCCGCATACTCAGCTTTCTTTTCCTCTGGCGTCTCTGCCGCCCTTAACAGTTCTTGAATGCGAACCCACCAGTCCTCCGCATCCGTTGGCGTTCCAACACCCTTGAAAGACGGGGGATGGAAACTCAGGAAATACTTCATGTGTCGGTCTCCATGTCCGACAACTACCCTCTCCGCCAAAGGCTCCACTCGCCTGGGTTCTGCTCCTGGCACGGCCGTTGCCGTATCTGGTGTGGCAGGGGCTGCCACCTGAGCCGCTGCTGCAGCTTGAGCTGCCACCATCGCTTCTGCAAGCATGCGGCAGAAGTCGGCCGGGTCTACACCCGTGCCCAAAAGACCTGGAGCAGTAGCACTGCTCGCCGAGAGATCATCCCTTGCTCTTGAAGTGCCCGCCTCGTTGCTTGCACTCTTTAGGAAGACAAGAAATAAGGGATTAGTCTCCAATCTCAAGACTAAAACATAAGGACACTCACGGTTCCGCGTTACTCTTAGGTGGATAACTTCTCTACGCACTAACCTTGAATCTAACCTCCCTCTGATACCAAATTGTAACACCTCCCCTGCAGTGGACGTATAATATGGGTCCGGCCGGGGCCCCACAACATACGAACGCCACAGCTTTAGTATTAAAAGTTGATATAGCTACCCAAACTCAAAACACTTGCACAACACAGCGGAAAACCAAGCACAACTAGAAGTTATCCACTAACCAAAAGAGTAAACAAATGGCCTTAAGGCCTTACATCAAATGTCCAAACGTAAACAGTACATCAAACAAGAATGTGCCCAGCACTCCTAATCTACCTCGGCATGCAAGCCGGACAAAATAGTCTCAAACATACATCAATCAAAAGTAGTGCTACCAAAAGAGAAAACACTTCATGGGCTTAGGCCTTTTTGGCCGGCGTGCTAGCTCCTGCGTGCGATCCTTGCCCTGTAAAAATTATTAGTAACGTGGGTCAGCAAAGGCTGACCTCAAACTGTGTAACAACACATCTCCTCCCGGCCGCCCCTAACGGACCCCGGGGAACCCTCCAACCTGCAAGTCAGCACTTCATATGCAAATAAACATCTATAAATAGAAAAGCATTAAAACAGGCTTGGATGTCTCAATCATCAAACATGTTCTCTATTGGTTGAGCATATAAAGAAAAGGGCCTACTATGCAACATGAATGCAACACCCGGGCTTCACCCAAGGTACCCTACAGCATATGCATCTAGCACAACATCACATAATTTGGGTACTCACATTTCCCCAATTGGCATAAAGCCGCAAACAATGAGGGAGACACAACTCCCTCACTCGGCGCACAGGCCGCCACATGGAATTCTTGCCAAGGCCCCACCCGCTCGTGGGCTTAGCCCCGGGCTTGCCTGCAAGCTCTGACGTCTCATGTCAGATTTCCAACAACCACAGACTGACCGATTCTAAGAAGCCTTGATGGACCCCACCCGCTCATGGCCTCTTTGCCCGGGCTTGCCCCAAGCTTGGCATTCTCGTCAGTCACACAGAAGGGGACTAGTCTCGCCGGGACACTCTCCACACATGACGCACATGTCACGGGATAGCCAGCCGACCACGGAGACATAGCCACGCCTTGGCACAACATAACCAAGACTAAACACATCGCAATCCCTCTTTGTACCGTAGCGTTCCCGCGCACCAAGGAAAACATCTCCAACTCGTGCGGAGCTAACCTTGTCCACCAAGGAAACCATCTCCATTCTCATACGGAGCTAACCTTGTCCCTCAAGGAAACCATCTACCGCCACGAGGAGCTAACCTTGTCCGGGTTCGACTACAAGTACCCTCTTCTAGCAAACGGGACAATCACCACCACAACACAAACGTCATCTTGCCGCAACGGAAAATCTCTACGAATTCCTAAGTTCGTATGCAACATCACCGAGTCGGACTAACGGTCGCGACTACGGCTTCACCCACCATGCCTAATCCACTAGCGAAGCGGATCTCTAATGCAAAATATGCCAGGGACGGACTCAATCAACCCGGAGGTTCCTCTTGAACCTTGGCAAACCAAAGCCCCTCTCATTTGAGAGTTTGGTGCACAAAAATCTAGAAGAAAATGATGCTAAAAACGTGCATCCTAAAGACCGAGAGGAGAGATGTCGTTACCTTCCGACTCCTCTTTCTTTCCATGGCAAAATAGCCGGATGGGAATCTTCGCAACGGTCTAAGCTTCACGGATCCGGACTCGGCTCGCGATTTGGAGCACCGAAACCCTTCCTACAGCCCAAGACCTTCTTCTTCCTCCTTGCTCTAGGTTTTCTCAAGATCTTAGAAAGAGAAACTTGGAAAACAAATGAGGTTTTCCAACCCTGAATTCGGTCTTAACTCCCCAGGAGATGGCCTGAATCGTTAGATCCCAAAACCAGAAAAAGACTGGCTGCGATTCGCCTGGAAAATAAAAGACCTGGGCCGAACACGGCCTGGCACACGCCCGTGTCCAGGGCCGTGTGCCTCATTCGCCGTCTCAAATCGACGCGCCTGGAATCAGACACGGGCATTCGACACGCCCGTGTTCAATCCGACACGCCCGTGTCCCCAGCGACACGGCCGTGTGGCCTGCCGTGTGTCTCCAACGACACGGCCCCAACACCAACCCGAGAGGTGACACGGCCTGGGACACGCCCGTGTCCCAAGCCGTGTGCCAAGTCTCGACACCCGTCGACAGGCTTTGTGTCGACACCGCGGAAAAACGTCGAGCGAAGATCGTCGACCAAGCGGGACACGCCCTGTGACACGCCCGTCTCACAGGCCGTGTGCCCCAGTCTCGACACTCTGTCGAGCACAAAGTGTCGACACTTGGGCCAAGTGTCGACACGGCCTCGACACGCCCTGCGACACGCCCGTGTCGCAGGCCGTGTGCCCCACTCTCGACACTCTGTCGAGCACAAAGTGTCGACACTTGGGCCGAGTGTCGACACGGCCTCGACACGCCCTGCGACACGCCCGTGTCGCAGGCCGTGTGCCTCACTCTCGACACTCTGTCGAGCACAAAGTGTCGACACTTGGGCCGAGTGTCGACACGGCCTCGACACGCCCTGCGACACGCCCGTGTCGCAGGCCGTGTGCCTCCTGCCAGAACCCAAAAATTTTCAGCACTGCAGACTGAACCTCTTGCAAAAACTGGGGTG
This sequence comes from Platanthera guangdongensis, assembly GCA_039583875.1. NCBI lineage: Eukaryota > Viridiplantae > Streptophyta > Magnoliopsida > Asparagales > Orchidaceae > Platanthera > Platanthera guangdongensis. The sequence continues at coordinate 173,395,977 of CM077166.1, read as the reverse complement.
TTACACCAGCAGATCAAGATTTACCCGCCAGACACAAAAGATGTTTCCTTCATTACAGGGGACGGGTGCTACTTTATAAGATGATGCCCTTTAGGTTGAAGAATGCAGGGGCAACATATCAAAGAATGATGGATCGGGTCTTCTGGGAGAAAAAAGAAGGAATTTGCAGGTGTACGTGGATGACCTCATGGTGAAAAGTCGGGATGCGATATCTCATCTCCAAGATTTGGAGGAGACCTTCAACACCTTGTGAAAATATAAGATGAGGTTGAACTCCATGATGTGCATTTTCGGGTCAAGCAGGGGAAATTTCCTAGGTTACCTTCTTACTCCTGCAAGGGTGGAACCCAATCCTGATAAGGTGAGGGCAATCATGGAGTTGGAGTCACCGCGAAATGGCAAAGAAGTCCATCACCTAACAGGGAATCTTGTCGGGCTGAGCATGTTCCTCTCTCGGGAAGGAGAGAAATTCCCTCCATTCTTCAAAGTGCTGAGGGGAGGCCAGAAATTCAAATGGTCCAAGGAGTGCGAGGAGGCTTTCCAAGCACAAAAGAGACGGCTAATTCAGGCTACACTTCTCTAGGGACCAGAGGAGGTTGAAGATTTATCCTTATATCTTAGGGTCGCGGCCAAGGCCATGAGCTCTGTCCTAGTCCGGGAGAAGGGAAAGAAGCAGCTGCCAATCTATTATGTAAGCACGGTCCTAAGGAAGTCGGAGCTTCGATACCCGATCCTGGAAGAGTTGGCTTTTGCCCTAGTCATCTTGGATCGAAGGCTCTGACTGTACTTCCAGGCGCATTCAATCTAGATAGTGACCGACCATCCCCTCCACAATATCTTCGATGGGTGGGGCATTCAGGGAGGCTTGCAAAATGGTCAGTGGAGCTAAACGAGTTTGATATATGTTCATTCATCACCTATCGATAAAGGCCCAAGCGATGGTTGACCTCCTAGATGACTATGTGGTTGAGGTAGCAGAGACAGAGCTCACTCGCCCGGTTTTCTAGAAGGTGATGGTGGATGGCCCTCGGGAAGACATTCTATGGGAGTAGGAGTAATCTTAGAAAGTACTCATTAAATAATGATATAGCAGGTGCTGGTCATTCATTTTCCTATTACCAACAATCAAGCGGAGTATGAGGCAGTAATCGCAGGGCTACTTCTGGCAAGGGAACTGGGGGTGCATTATGTGGAGGTGCTAACAGACTCCATGGTGGTGTCCTCACAAATCGATGACAAGTTCGAAGCAAAGAGAGCCAACTCTCCAGTTATACCTAGCAAAGGTGAAGGGAATTATTGGCATGTTCCAAACATTTTCCATCCGGCATGTGCCGCGAAAATAAAATGTACAAGTAGATCAACTAGCCAAGTTTGGATCCCGCTCGGGAGGAACCATAACCGACCTGTTTAGTCCTTCCATTGAAGAGAGAGAGCTGATGGAGGTGAACCAATCCCCTCATGGATGGATCCCTTTGTAGTTTTCTTATCTATGGGAGAATTCCCGGAAGGTCTAGATAAGAAAAGTTTCAAGTATAAATCAGCATACTACCTGATGCGTGACAGGAAGCTGTATAGGAAGACCCTCTAGGGATTACTTGCACGTTACATGGCTGAGGAGGAGGTCCCAAAAATCTTGGAGGAAGTTCATGCTGGTGAGTGCAGGAGCAACTCAGGAAGCAGGACTCTGGAGGGAAGGATAGTGAGGCAAGGGTATTTTTGGCCGACCCTAGGCTGAGATGCCGTCGAGTTCACAAAAAATGCCAGAAGTGCCAGCTGTTCACTCCTCTCTAACTGCTACCGGCTCAGAGACATAGAAGAATCATTGTGTCTTGGCCCTTCGTTATTTAGGGAATGGATCTTATTGGGCCCTTCCACTAAGCCAGCAGGCAGAGAAGGTTTCTGTTAGTTATGATCGATTATTTCTCTAAGTGGTTGGTGAAAGTATTTAATTTAAGGATAGCTAAATCATCTTGAGAGGGGTGAATAGGTTTCTTAATCTCTTGTGACTATCTTTTATTTTCCTTCTTTAAGTGCTTAGTGAGTTAGTAGGTTTTTGCTTTAAAGAAACACATAACCTGCAGCAAAGAAACAACACAAGAAGCACACACGGAATTTATAGTGGTTCCCCAGATTATGGGTACGTCCACTTTCCCTCCCACCTTTCTAACTTCTTGTTAGACAAGTCACTTCACCAAAAACTCAGCTCCAAAGAGCTTACACCTCAGATCCCACAGGATCTCTCAGTCTCCTCCAAGACTTACAACTCATGCACAAGGCCCTACAACTCAGTGATCCAAAGATCACCTATCTCAGGCCCAAAGGCGCTATAACTCAGGCTATGAAGACAACCCTACCTCAGATAGAATGACTCTCCTACAACTTAGGCACAAAGGCCCTACCTTAGATCCAAAGGATCTTACAACTCAGGCACAAGTGCCCTACAACTCAGACAGAATAACTCTCCTACCTCAGACTTAAGAGCCCTACCTCAGATCCAAACTGGATCCTACTCTCAGGCCAAAGCCCTACCTCAGACACACAGGCCCTACCTCACATTCTCCATAGAATCCTACTTCGGGCTAAGCAACCCTACCTATGATCTGCAATCAGATCCTACACTCAGATCCAAAATGGATCCTACACTCAGGACAAAGCCCTACCTTAGATTTGCAACCAGATCCTACACTATGATCCACACAGAGATCCTACCTCAGCCTATATAAAATAGGCTTACAACTCAGATCCATAAAAGACCCTACACTCAGATCCAAGAATGGATCCTACATGGAGAAATGTTGGTTGGTATGATTTGACTCCAGAGAATATGTCTCTGAGTCTGCATCCTGAGATGAGTTTACCTCAGACCTAATTTCTTCTTAGAAACAAATATAGATCTTCAATAAGTAGCTGCATATGGTGGAAGTAATCTGCAGAACTCTGCTCTGCCTTTTCTTTTCTACTGGACTGAACCAGAAGCTCAGTCCTAACTTCTTCTTCTCAGCCTCTAAAGAATGTTCTTCATAAATGAATTGTTGGAACTATGAAGTGGTTGCTGCAAGGTTATCCCTTGATACACCTTCTCTCTCAGAGATTTACTCTGAACTGTTGTTGATGATGGAGATGACAATAGTAAACTTGATTTTCTTACTGTTGCTGCAGCTAGGGTAACAACCTGCTGCTCCTTTGTACTCAGAGATTTTCTCTGATCCTTCTGTTTAAGATGTTTATTACTACATCTATCTTTCTATGGTTTTCAAATCAACTGCAGCTTGACTTAGGCCTTGGCTGCTTCTTATTCCTCAGAGAATGTCTCTGAACTTGCTATTGAAGATAATGATTACAATAGTTAACTAGTTGAACTCTCAGATCAGAAGATTGAACTTCTCCTTCAGGCTCTTCAACAATGGCTAAAGGAAGAAGATGAAGTTCAAAACTTTCTTCCAAAAAAGTTACTTTTCTTTTGCCTGATCTGTCCTTTTTATCTTTCGCCATCCAACGACTATATTATCAGTGGGGTCCACCAGTAGTTGTTAGCAGCAACAATACTTTAACATTAATAATCGTACAATAGGCCTGCGGTGCCGTTTGTCATGTACTGTAGACTTCCCGCAACTTTTGAATTCTTGCTGACGTCATCCCATATGGACTTAGTCAAATTCAAGCAATATTAGTATAGACATTGAGTGAGCAACCTTCACTCAACGCCAAAATACTTGTACATAATTTTTGTCACTAGGCGTTGAGTGAGTAGGCTTGACTCAATACCAAAACACTTAGACAGATTTTTTTGTCATTAGGCGTTGAGTGAATATGCTTGACTTAATGCAAAAACACTTAGACACTTTTTATCACTAGGCGTTGAGTGAGTAGGCTTTACTAAACCCCAAAATACTTGGACAGACTTTCTATCACTAAGAGTTGAGTAACTAGGCTTGACTCAATACCAAAACACTTAACCAATAATTCTGTTATGAAGCATTGAGAGCGTTAAGTGAAACTTCATCACTCAATGTTTTTGTCCTTGGACAATCTTCCTATATCAACAGGCGTTGAGTGACGCTTCACCACTCAACGCTTTTATACAACCTCTTCTCTGAAGTCTACTGGCTTGCTGAGGTGTTGAGAGCGTTGAGTGAAGCTCCATCACTCAATGCTTTTGTACTTAGACATATTTTTTGTCTCTTCTCTCCAGGCTTTGACTGAGAGAGCTTGTCTCAAAACTTCTAGCCGTATGGCGTTGAGTGAGTTGAAATCACTCAACGCCTGTAGACTTAGCCACTTTTCTTCAATGCAAAAGCAAAGGCTTTGACGGCATGAGCTTGTCTCAATGCTTCTGCTTATCTAGCGTTGAGTGAGCCATCTTCACTTAATGCCTGTAAACTTAGACTGATTTCAGTCTCTCCATATCCCTGCCTTGTGACCACTTATCACAGCCACTTGAACAACCTGTCTACTCATGTTTCAAGGAACATCCTGCACAAATAAAACTTGTGACATCTGTTATATTACACACATGTGTATACAATTGTTCATTAGGACTTCTTCAAATCTTGGACATTGGGATCAATAGACCCAACAATATCCCCCTATTTGAAGAAGTCAAAACCTAAGACAATGATGTACAATAACTAAAATATGTAACATAAATATGATGTATACAGCAAGCATATCACAAAAATAATGAACACTAATTTAATTTAAGTAGATATTCGTTAACTTAAATGTTTTTAATGTGCATAGTACAAAATCACACTTCCTTCAGCTCTCTAAGATAAACAGGAAATATTATCATGTTTTAGGTTCTCTTATAACAATGACACAACTGGGCTTCTTGATAGTCTTCTCAGCTGCAGCTGCAGCCTTTTAAATTTTTGTCCTTGGAAGTAACAGAAGGGTTTTGAAATGTATTTTGTAGGCTCAACAACATTTGGAGGCAAAGTGTCAGCATTCCCGTCCTTTTTGTATTGCCTTCTTTTATTTTCCCTTTCTTCCCTCTTAGCCCATTCAATAGAATTATATAGTTTGCCTCTCTCAGTCTTCTTGGTCTTTATTTACTGCCATGCTAACAGAATTATGGTCCTTGACTTAAGGCTCCACTCCTCAAAATCCGGCCTAGCTTCCATTTGCTCTTTATATCTTTTCTTGCTGGCTCTGACAGCTTCTTCCTCTTTAGTAGCTGTAGATATCCCTTTTGCCTTCAGAATCTCGTCAGTAGTGGGGTTAAATGATGGAATATCAACAACTGGTTCATCCCACTGAATACCTTCTTCAGCATACTGAGCTAACTGACCTACATTCAAGGCTTCTTGAATTTGTGTGGGGAACATGGGGATGTTATCATATTGAACTGGTTCTATCCTGAATGATCCCCTTATGACATTTGTGGCCCACATAGCATTCTCAGTGTTGGCCTTGATTGTCTCTCACTCCCCCTATTGACTTCTTCAATCAGTTCTTTGGTTTGAGAGAGGTTGGACTTTCATCTTTTAAATTCAAGGTGGTTTACCCCAGCTGTGACCGGTTCTTGACCTGCAACAGATGATCATCTAGGAGCTCGGTGCAAGCATCCATCTTTGTGAATATAACATCCTTTTGTTGATCCAACAGTACTTTATCAGCATTGTGAACAACAACCATATTGGTAGCTTGAATAATCTGATTTTCTATGATTGTAACAACAGTTTGGCCCACCTCATCCAGTTTGTCCATAGTATAATCAACCGCTGGGGCTTCCCAAGTAAAAAAAATTAACAATTTCAGCCTTCAGAAGATTGACTTCAAACCTGATAGACTTGATCTCTATAGATAGCTCATTTTTGATGTTCTTGAGTGCATCATCAACAAACATCTCCAGAGTTATCCTTTGTTCATCCATCAAGCCTCTCAGCTGAGCTAGAAAGACAGGTGGCAATTGATCTGTCCTGACAGATGTACCTTCATCATAGACGGCTTCTTGTTTTGGTCTGACATCTGCCCTTCCCTCATTGTCATCCACAGTAAATGCAAATGAATGAGCTTTCTTTGGAACACTCTCTTCCTTTTCTGATATAGATGAGTCAATGACATGGACCTCATCATGAGCAGGGAGTTTAGAGCAAAGCTCCCCATCAACATCTGACATATCCTCAGTGACATGCAGTTCAGTAATAGCATCAGTCTTCTCAGCATGTTGGTTTGCCTCTAGAGGGCTCCGGACTTGCTCCCCCTTAGAATATGCATTGTCTAGACCTTGATCCTGATCTAGCTCATCCTCACTCTGAGGACTAGTTCCAATAAGAGGGCTTCAGATGTTGATTCAGATACATCAGCAACAGTTGGGGTCTTGGAGGCCTCCCCCTCCATCACTGCAGAGATTTTGTCAATAATTTCTTGTGCCACTTGGCCAGCTTCCTTAGCTGATGGTAGGTTTGCTTCAACTGTATCCTTAAATATGGATACCTGGGAGCACATGTCCCTCCTGGACTCATCAGTTGAGTCAGTTAGGTTGGGATCATGAGGCTCTTCTTCACGGTGTTCAGATGAACTACTGGTGGTGCTTTATTCTAGTACAGGAGCTTGTTACTCTTTCTTCTTGGCAATAGACGGGCCATGGGGCTGAAGGACCCGATCCCATCTATCTAGCATCTTTATATCCATTTTCTCATGTGATGAATCTTGATTCCTAACCTTATATTTGATGAAGTATTAGACCGGGCGGCCTTGCGGTCTGTTCCAGCGGTTTGTTGACCGAGCAGTCTGGCGGTCTCACTCTGAAGCCTGGAGACCGGGCGGTCTATTGGTCTCCCATTGCGGCCTGTTCTATCCTGCTGGAGTTGCCGAGCGGTTAACCCATCTGTCTAACCGCGCGGCCTGTGCGGTCTCCTTTATTTCTAGCCGCTCAGTACTGTAAATGTTTAGTCCCACATTGTTTGTATACTCTCTCTCATTTCTCCTCCATTCTATATAAGGGAGGTCATACCTTTGTAAATGATATCTTTTTTGGATAATAAAATTTCAATTATTCAAAAGTCTATCCGTTTGTTCTTTCTTATTCGCTACTTTCTACATGGTATCAGAGCACACGGTCGTTTCCTCCTGATTGTGTGCACTCTCTGATTCTCGCGGCTTGTTTTCCGCTTTCCGCGACCTGTCTCGTGGCTTGCCTTCTCTTCTGTCCGCTGCCCTGTTCGCGTGGCTTGTTTCTATCCGCTGCCCTGTTCGTGCGGCTTGCTTCTCCTTGGTTCTCTTCTCCTACTGCTATTCGTCGCCGCGACCTGTTTCGTTGTCGCCGCGCTCCTGGTTCTTTCTTGCCTCTCCGACTTCCCAGTCGTTTCGGCCTGTTTCTGTTCGCCCGGCCTGCGACTTGTTGTAGTCGCTGCTTTTTGCCTCCTCTTCTCTTCTGTTCGCTCGGCCTTTTTAGTCCGCGCGACCTCTTCCCCGCTTTGCTGTGCCTTTGACTGCTTTCTAGCCGCTTGTGTTCGCGCGGCTTCTTCCTTTTCTATCCGCTGCGGTTTCTTGCTGGGTTCTATGACTACTTCCGGTCTCACCACTACTCCTGCAGCTCCTTCTCCACCTCCTCCTTCAGGCAACCTTGGCACCCTTTCTAAGCTTGTTGGCTCCAACTATCCCGATTGGAGCGTTTCTTTCACTTTTCTCCTTCGCTCTCAACGCAAGCGTCATCACCTCACCAATGACCCTCCTCCTCGTACCTCTCCTGAGTTTGATGACTGGGATGCGAGTGATGCTCTTGTCCGCACCTGGCTGGCCAACAACCTTTCTGATGAGTGCCTTCCCGTCATTCGCCATGACGAGACGGTCAAGGCCGCCTGGCTTCACCTCGCTGCTCTCTATTCGAAGGGGGGCCAGACGTCCCGCATTTATACTCTCTATGCGGACCTCTTCGCCCGCCCTTCCATGTCTCCTGCTGCGGCTTATCAGCAGGTTCAGGCTCTTGGTGCTGAAATCCTCCAGAATCACCCCTTCTCCGCGGACTTGGCCGACCAGCACAAACACTTCCAGGAACTCCTGGTTTTTGTTATCTTCTTCGTCTTCCCGATTCTTATGATATGATCTGCCAGCAGATCTTGGGTGAGGCGGAATCTCCTACTTTGGATGCCACTGCGGTTCGCATTGTCGCTGTTACTTCGCTGCTCCAGCGGTCTCTGTTGGCCTCCCCCCTTCCCAGGACTCCTTTACTCACCAAGCTTAGAGGGGGGGACCTAGTAGCCGCGCCCACTCCGGCAGACGGGGTCCATCCCAGTTCCTCTGCTCTAACTGTGGTCGTACCGGCCATTCTGTTGACCGCTGCTGGCAGAAACATCCTCATCTTTGCCCTTCCGGTGATGCTCCTTCTTCGGCCTCCGCCTCTTCTCGGCCGTCTGCCTCTGTGGCCACGACGTCAGGTAGTGCCCACGTCGTTACCCAAGGTAAATGGCTGATTGACTTCGGTGCTACAAATCATATGACGGGCAACCCTCATTGCTTCTCCCGTCTTGAGACACATGACCGCTTACCCCCGGTTCGTGTGGCGGATGGTTCACCGTCCCCGTTTCATGGGACGGGCCTGGTTCAACTCACCCCATCGCTTTGCTTGGAGGACACCCTCTATGTCCCGAAGTTCCCGTGCAATTTGTTATCTGTTACTACTTTATGCCGACAACTTCAGTGCTCCGTCTTATTCACTCCCACTACTTGTTCTTTTCAGGACCCGAGGACCCAGCGGACGATTGCTACTGGACTGGGACTGAGAGCGTCGGCCTCTACTTCCTCGATGATGTTTCCGCTCTGTCCGCCAACTCCTTCTCCACAGATCTCCTTCAATGGCATCTTCACCTTGGACATCCTCCTACTCGGATTCTTCGCCAGCTTCTGCCCCACTTACCTCCTACCAGTTCTCCGCTCAACTGTGATGCATGTCAGCTTGGCAAACATCATCGCTCCTCCTTCCCACCGAAGCAAGGCCGTGGCTCCTCTCGCCCGTTTGATCTTATTCATTCTGATGTATGGGGTCCTGCTCCTACCCTCACTGTTGGTCGGGCAGTTCCTATTTTGTCACTTTTATAGATGATTTTTCCCGCTGTACCTGGGTGTATCTGTTAAAAGATCGCTCTGAACTTTTTTCTGTTTGACAATCATTTTATTTTATGATTCAGACTCAATTTGCTATTTCTATTAAAGTTTTACGTTCTGATAATGCCAAGGAATATCTGAATCATGAGTTCTCCTCTTTCTTTCACCAACATGGCCTGCTTCATCAAACGACTTGTGTTTACACCTCCCAGCAGAATGGGGTGGCGGAGCGTAAAAACCATCACCTGCTTGATGTTGCTCGTACTCTCATGACGCAGATGCACGTCCCTCGCTCCTACTGGGGCTACGCTGTGCTCCTCGCCTGCTATCTCATCAATCGCCTTCCCTCCACAGTTCTCCACGGCCAGACTCCCTTCTCCATTCTCTACCCCCACAAGGAACCTTTTCCTCTCCCTCTCCGTGTCTTTGGTTGTACAGCCTTTGTTCACGCTCCCTTCGCTACCCGCGACAAGCTTTTCCCCCGTTCCACCAAGTGTGTCTTTTTGGGGTACTCTACTACTCAAAAAGGCTATTGCTGCTTTGACCCCCTTCTCCGCAAGCAGTTTGTCTCCGCGAATGTGACCTTTTTCGAGAATGCTTCCTTTTTCTCTCCTACATCTTCTCTTCCTTCTCATCTCTCCATTCCTTCCACGCCTCTCGACATTTTCCCACCTCCGTCTCCTCCTCCACCGACTCCTTCCCAGTCCGTCTCCCCACCCACCCCTCCACCATCCTCTCTACCGTCGTCTCTCTAGTCCCGGGCCAGCCTTCTCCGCCACGGACGCTCCGGGCACTGACACTCCCATCGCTGACGCTCCCGTCGACCTGGATCTTCCCATTGCTCTTCGCAAAGGGGTGCGGGCGTGTACTCAACACCCGCTTGCGAAAGTTGTTTCCTATAATCGGCTTTCTCCTTCTCGCAGGTGTTTTGCCTTGGCTATCTCTGCTACTTCTACTCCCGCACCTACCAGGAGCTCTCTTGCTCTCCCTCATTGGAAGTCTGCCATGGATGAGAGATGGCTACTCTTACTGAACGGGGTACCTGGACCCTGGTTCCTCCTCCGTGGGCACTGATGTGGTTGGCTGTCGCTGGGTCTTCGTTGTGAAGTTTCGCCTCGATGGCACTGTGGATCGCTACAAAGCCCGGCTGGTGGCCAAGGGCTTCACTCAGACTTACGACATTGATTACTTTGATACCTTTTCTCCGGTTGCTCGCCTCAGCACCATCCGGGTTCTCCTTTCTATGGCTGTTAACCGGGATTGGGCTATTTCCCAGCTTGATGTGAAGAATGCCTTTCTCTATGATGATCTTCAGGAGGACGTCTATATGGAGCAACCTCCTGGGTATGTTGCTCAGGGGAGACACGTGTATGTCATTTGAAGAAGGCCATTTATGGCCTAAAGCAGAGCCCTCGGCATGGTTCGACAAATTTAGTGGTATTGTGGCTACCATCGGATTTCGAAGGAGTTCGGCCGATCACTCCTTATTCATTCGCAAAACGGCCTCGGGACTGGTGGTTTTGGCCATATATGTGGATGATATTCTTCTTACTGCGATGACCGAGATGGGGTGGACTTGACGAAGAAGCACCTCCGTCAGCACTTGGTCACGAAGGATATGGGCTCTCCGAAATACTTTTTGGGGATAGAAATCTCTCAGAAACTTGACTCGTTGGTTCTCTCCCAACGGAAGTATGCCCTTGATCTTCTACAAGAAGCAGGATTGACAGGTGCCAAACCGGCTCGGTTTCCCATGGCTATTGTAGAAGACAAAACGTGGACGGATGACTCGCCTCTTCTATCTGAGGTCACAAGGTACATACGTTTGGTAGGCAAACTCATCTATCTCACGGTGACTAGACCCAACATCACCTATGCTGTAGGCAAGGTCAGTCAGTTTATGCAAGCTCCCAGGGACTGCCATCTTCAGTCCGCCCTGAAGATTTTAGAGTATATCAAAGCAGCACCAGGCAAGGGTTACTCTTTCAGAAGAATGATCATCTAAGGGTTGAGGCCTACTCAGATTCAAGTTACGCGGATGACAAAGGCGATCGTAAATCAACATCAGGTTTTTGTACCTTTGTTGGAGGTAATCTCGTGAGTTGGAAGAGTAAGAAACAGTCTGTTGTCTCCAGATCCAGTGCAGAAGCCGAATACCGGAGTATGACGTCAACCACGTGTGAGTTAAAGTGGTTGCGGGCTCTCATGCTTGACCTGGGCAAGGTATATGACGGTCCTCTCCCTATGTTCTGTGACAACAAGGCCGCTATATACATATCCAGAAATCCGGTCTTCCATGAGAGAACAAAGCATATAGAGGTTGACTGTCACTTCATTCAGGAAGAGATTTTGAAGAAACAGATTTGTACTCCATTTGTCACCTCTGACAAGGAATTGGCAGATATCTTCACCAAGCCGGTTTCTACTTCCTTCTTCCACATTTGTGACAAGCTGAGCATGATTGATATCTATGCTCTTGAGGGGGGGGGGGGCCCAAGTTGAGGGGACGAGTTGAAGCGGTTTGACCGGGCGGGGCCTATTGCGTCTCTGTTCCGACGTATTGTTGACCGACAAACCCATCTATCTAACCGCGGGGATGTGACAAACCCATATACTAACCGCCCAACTGTCTCCTTAAACAAAGCAAAAAAACTGTAAAAAAACAAAGCCAACAAACAATCAGCAAACTTTCTCACGCACATACATAGAAAAACCAAATCTGAAAAAAATTCAATCAATAAAA